>CM057456.1:667920000-670320000 GCA_016271365.2 Neoceratodus forsteri | reverse complement strand
CAAACAGAGAAAGACAGGTTACATATCAGTATAGCAGTACATAGTCAGGTAGTTACAGTAGCATTTGTGAGGCTAGCAGAGAAATACTAGGGCAAGTTAGTGCAAACATACAAAAACAAATAGCACATATGTGCAGAGCTAGACTAGTGGGACACAGATTGTGGCAGGGATTGAGGGGGCATCCAGCCGCAGTCTATGCCGGTCGGTATAGTGTAAGATAATTCAGAGGCAATCACAGTGGTTCGAGGACTGTAGGAGGTCTCTGAGATCGGTTTTGTATGGTCCAACTCTGTTCTCTTTTACAAGTGGAGTGGGCAGACTGTTCATCCAGAACGGGCTTCTGTAGCTGAATGACCTCAGGTATAGGGATGTATGGCAATGGGGCACAGAGAGGAGGTGCTTACCATAGTAATGAGTGTGCTTGAGTGTCAGGGCCGGTCTTATTAGTGGAGTGAGTCCTGTTGGACAGAGGCCTAGGGCAATTTTTTTGCCATGAGGCATGTGTGGAACCTAATCCTGCTGTCAAGGTTCAGCCAGTTGGTATCATTGTATAGAGAGCATGTGTGAGTTAGACGGTCATAGCCCAAGTTGAGGAGATAAGCTTTATTTAGGGAGACACATAGTCTGCAGAGGGCCGATGAGTTTTCTACTCATAGATGACTAGGTCATAATCTAGCAGGGAGAGGATGGGGAGGAGGCAGCAAGCCTCAATGCATTTGGGGTAAAGCAGTGTTTGAGGCAATACAGGAACCCAAGCTGCACATTGAGGGCAGTAGATAGGAGGTGGATATGTTGGTGGAAAGTGAGTGCAGGGTCAAGTGTTAAGCCTAGGTATCTGAAGGAGTCCACATGTTCAAGGGGGGGTCAGGTTGTCAGTACTTACTTGAGGACAGAGTTCTTTTCTAGTATTGAGTGGGTGGGAAAAGTACATAACCTTTGTCTTGTTATAGTTCAGGACAAGACGATGGGAGGTGAACCATTTTTCAGCAGA
The DNA here is from genome assembly GCA_016271365.2 of Neoceratodus forsteri. Taxonomy (NCBI): domain Eukaryota; kingdom Metazoa; phylum Chordata; order Ceratodontiformes; family Ceratodontidae; genus Neoceratodus; species Neoceratodus forsteri. Next base: position 670,319,009 of record CM057456.1, on the reverse strand, counting down.
ACTAAAGGAGGACCAGAGGGAGAGGTGGAGTTGCAAAGGGTCAGAGTTGGATGAATAGAGTATGGCACCATCCACATAGAGGAGAAGGTTCCCGGAGCAGGTACTGGGAAGGGAATTTAGAAAGAGGCTGAACAGAAATGGTCCGAGGACGGACCCTTGCGGGACACCTGAGAGGACAGGTAGCCTACTAGAAACACTGTCTCTGATTTTGACCTTCTGGGAACGGTTAGACAGGTAGTCAGAGAACCAGCCAAAGGCATCCTGAGATAATCCAGTGCTGGTCAGTGCAGATAGCAGGAGCGGGTGGTTCACAATGTTGAATGCCTTAGTGAGATCTATGAAGACAGCCTTGTGATTTGTCCTCTGTCTAAAGTGGAGTGGATGTGTGAGGTGAGTTCCAGGAGGGCAGTGGTGGTACTATGACCCTTCCAGAAGCCATGTTGCTGCGTACAAAGCAGGTTGTATTTCTTCAGGTGGTCCATTAGCTGGTCAGAGACTATCCTCTCAAGGGCCTTGGATAGGGAAGGGAGAATGGAGATAGGTCGATAGTTGTTACTGAGGACACGGTCCCCATTTTTAAATATCGGTGTGATCTGGGCAGATTTCCATCAGGAGGAGAATTTCCCTTGGCATAAGGAGCTGTTTATTATATGGGTGAGGGGGTCGAGCACTGCAGTGAGAGAGAGAGTCGAAGTAGTTTCAGGTCTAAGGTGTCGCTGCTATACCAGGAGTGACTTGGTGCCCCTCTAGAGATAAAGCTCGGTGCCTTTGGAGAGATGCCACGCAGGTGAAAGGGTGGTGTTGATGGGAGGGTGGGGGGTGTCTGGGGTGGGTCAAAGAAGTTAGGGGGAGAACCAAGCTGAGGTTGGAGAAGACATCATTGAAGGCATTGACCATTCGGAATGGATCAGAGGTAAGGCACCCATCAACCCTAATCTGGCTAGGGGTGGTACTGGGAGCTTTTCCACACAGGTCTTTGATATTGTCCCAGAACTTTCATCCTGAGCCCCAGGAGTTGGTGAGGGAGGTCTTGTCTTACTCGGCTTTTGCTTTGTGCAGGGACCAAGTACCTTTGTTCCTAGCTTTTCTATAGTTCTGTTTGTCAGCTAGCAGGCCAGTCTCATTGGCGAGATGCCATAGGGAGTCTCTGGTCCGCATGAGGTCCAGAAAATGTTCAGTGATCCACGGCACTGGGTTACCTTTGGCCACTCTTTTAGTGATTGGGGTAAATTTGTCACAAATTGTGTTGAAGGCGAGGATGAAGAGGTTAAGGGCTTGGTCAGTGTCAGGGGTTTTCATGACGAAGGACCAATCCGTAGACCTGAGATAAATTTTGAGTTGCACAAGTTTTCCTGGGCCAAGTTTGTGCTGATAGATTAATCTGGGGGGGGGATTTGGGTGATTTGCATGTCCAGGAGCAGAGTACCGGGGAGTGGTCACCAACTGTTATCTGGAAGGTGTCCACGGTGAACAAGCACATTTCTGCTGTCACCTTTGTCTCCACCGACAAGGCATGACTCCTTCTGGTGGATGCCTGCAGGTCACCATGGCACAGCTCAAGAGCTGTCTCAGAATATCCCTGTTGAATTGGTACTGGACCACAATCTCTGTGTCGGTGAACTGTTCATAGATGACATGGGTACAGTATCCTCTCTGTTGGGCATACTGCTTACAGGCCCTTCCATGGCCACATTGCTGTTCCACCCATCTCCTCACACCCCTCATTACCTCCACCATTAGGAAAGCTGCCCCATCCATTCTCCTGCTACTGATGCTCTGCTGGCTTCCTGTGGCTGGTTTGCACTTAGGCCAACTCCTTTTAAGTCTGTCTTTGGGGGGGGGTTGCATCTTGGGAGATTCACAGCAGATGTGCCACCCATTTTGGCTGAATATAGAGATGCATGGCACATTCATGGGAACAACCCCTCCAGACATGCTGCATTCATAGCTAGATTTGATTGACACATCTCTGCTGTCTCAATATCATGCAGCAGCACATTTTGGGAGTTGCACCAGTGTATCTCAGTTATGCTGGCACGTCTCCTTTGAAAATGTCCTCCAATATACCTATATTTAGCACTTGCATTGTGCAATGCTTTAGAACATCATTGTATTTCCTAAATAATTATTCTAATTCATTTTTCTCCTTTTATTTAAGACATTTTGGACTTTTTTCCAAGGGTCTTGACTAATACTGATGTTATTTATTTTCTTTATTTAAGAAACATTTACAAAGATAATTTAAAAAAAAGAAATGCAAAAGGAGTGTGAAGGCAAACATGGAACTTAGGGTACCAATGTGAGTCAAATATAAAGGCAAAACTTTCTATAGGTACATGTAGGAAAATGACAATGAAAGGCAGCACAGAAAGAAGGAAGGAACATGCATCAAAGATGATGCAAATAAGGCAACTGTTTTAAATAAGCATTTTAGTTCTGTATTTATAGTGGAAAGTATAGGTCCATATCCTCAAAACAAAAATAGATTCAAGGTTACCTACTGGAGCAGATTGGAGATAAGTTATGTAACTAGAGACACAGTACCAAAAATCTGCAAGACCCAAACATATACAAATCACCAGGGCCAGATGGGTTGCACCTAAGGGTACTCAAGGACATGAGTCAAGCTCTGGCAGTCTCCTACCTCTTTAATGTATTAGATGCTTTGGCAGAGTTGTCAATGGATTGGAGGGTAGCTAATGTGGTCCACCTGCACAATAGTATGGCTAGGGAAAACCCAGGGAATTACACACCAGTGAGCCAGATATCATGGTGGACAAGATGTAAAAGTATTGTAAATCATCAAGGAACAGCTAGTTGACCTCCTACAGGATAACAGCCTAATAGCAAGGAAAACTATGGGTTCAAGAGGGGCAGATGCTCATAAGGAATAAGAACCCTAGGACAGAATATTGTCTGGAAAGAGTTAAGGTGGGCACTTCAGAGGAAAGAGACATTGGAGTCATCATAAGTGATGCTCTAAAACAATCTAGCCAATGTAAAAAGACCCACAGCATGGCAACCAGCATGTTGGAGCATACTGTATTGGACCAGCTTTGTTCACATGAAAAGGAGAGCAGGTCAGAGGTCAAGACTGACCACTCAAAGAGCATTCTCTTACATTCTTTTTCACTTACTTTGTTTTTCTCTCCTATTTGCAGCTCAGGCAGGAGCGGGACATTTAGAGGAGCTGCAGACATAGAGAGCTACAGAGCAGAACTAGCAGCCAGAGAGAGGGGCAACAGTGAATGCTTGCAGCTTCACAGAGGGAAAAGGTGGAATAAGAGAAGCAACAGGACTTTACCACTAACATTTGTTCTGTTTCTTTTCATAATTGTACAGAAAGACCATGAAGTAATTAACTCATTGTCTCCTAGCAGACTCCTGTAGTCATCAGTAAAAAAACACTGGTGTGTCCTGAGGACGTCTGCAGAAGTCGGCTACTGACTTCCAGTGTGCCCAAGCAACGTCTGGAGAAGTCACTACTATATTTTAATATATAGTGTAACAGAATATAATATATATTTGACTGCATAGCACCATTGGAAAGGTAATTTAATGCTAAACAACTCTGTCACTGATATTTTGTGCATATCATGTATACTTTAGGAGTTATTTGCATTTGTTTATGGTATGGTGTGTATGGCTTATGTTGCCTGTTTTAGTGAAAAAAAACATTTTTTTTGCTGTTTCAACCAGCTTAAAAAAACAAAATTACTTATTATTATTTGCATACCACCTTTGGGAAGGTAAGTTTGTGCTGAACAACTTTGCCACTGATATTTTGTGTATATCATGTATACTTTAGGAGTTATTCACATTTGTTTATGGTATGGTGTGTATGGCTGACATGTTTTCCATCAAGATTCACCTAAGCAGCTTGAATAAAATTCACTTTTTTGGCACTTCAGCAGGTATAAAATAAAAACTGTATTGATTACAACTGGTTGCATAGCACCATTGGAAAGGCATTTTTGTGCTAATCAACTTCCATGCTGATACTTTGTGTGTATTATGTATACTTTTGGAGTCATACGCATTTGTTTATGATATGATGTGTGTGGTTGAGATTCAGCCCTCAAATCTCACCAAAGCACCTTGACTACAATGGGGAAAAATTATGTTTCATAGTAAAAAGATAACTTTTTTTAAGTAACATAATATTAAAACACCATCTAATGTCTGTATGCTTAATTTGGTGTTGATATTTTACATATTTTCCAACAAAAATGGCTTATGTTGCCCTTTTTTAGTGAAAACATTTTTTAGTTTGCTCTTTCGACCAGCATAGAAAAAAAAAAATATTTATTATTACATGCATGCCACCATTGGAATGGCAATTTTGTGCTGAATAACTCTGCCACTCATACTTTGTGTCTAGCATGAACAGTCATTGAGCTATTAGCATTTGTTTGCAACACGCTGACTGTAACTTGATTTTGCTTAGAAAGGCCCAGGATTCACTGTTAAAAGTATGTAGGAGATTCAGGAGGCAAGTGGTGTAATCTCAGAGTGAGCCTGGGGAGGTAATGAGTTAAAGGAAAACTCCATGTTAAAATCAGAAAAAGATATGTAATAGTCTTTTTTCGGTGTTCTAACCAGTTCCCAGCATTTATTTTTCCCTCTGGCTGTGAGAGATGTTTTTTCTAATTTTCCCTAACTGTTTTATTGCCCTTGGAGGTTGCCATTCTGATTTCTTTTATGGCCTCTAGTCTTCCCAGAGTGCCCTTTGGTGTGATGTCTAATTGCCCCTGCAGTAAGCCAGTGTCTTGTTACAGGGTCTGTCACAGCTCAGCCACAGAGAAAATACTTCTTCCAGAGAAGACAAACTGCTAGATGTTGGGTGAGTGTAATCATTATTATTTTTCGGTATTAGTACCTTGACCTGCTATGCTCTGCTGTGTGTGTGAGTGTGTGTGAATCATGTCAGTGTTTACTCTATTCCTCTCAGTCACTTTTGGTTTTTGCACTAGTACTAAGTAGCAAAAATTGAACATCACCTTATAGGTTGTAACATAGCAGGACAAGGTACTGATATCAAAATATAATAATGATTACACTCACCCAAAATGTAGCAATGTGATTTATTTTCTGAAAGAAGTATTATCTTTGTGGCTGAGCTGTGAAAGACCCTGCTAAATCTAGGGGCATAGCTACATCACTGTCACATGAACCAGGGTGCATCGTAGGAGAAAGAAAGCAATAAACCTATTTGTGATGGAGATCCCCAGGGGTCGTAAAACTACCATTCAGCTAGCAAGCAAGCTAATTTAAGAAAAACTCCTAATAGCAGACAGAGGAAAGGACACACTAGGGCTTAACATACATATCAAAACACTCTACATATGTTTTTGCACATTTTGGGTGGACTTCTCCTTTAAGCGACTCACATCAAGATAAGGAGAAAGAGTTTTAACTTGTTATTGTTTTCCTTCCATTTCTGTAGCCAGAAGAAAGGAGTTTGTCTTCAGAACCTGGAGGCATTCAAAAAAACCAATCAGGATCAGCAGAAAAGGACGCCAAATCTAAACAAAGGACTGGGGGACTTATATTGCTCAGTCTGGTAACTGCTTAGCATAGCTTTGTTTGAAGGTAAAGGAGAGCAGGTCGGAGGTTGAGACTGACCACCCGGAGTGTAGTCCCTTAAATTCTTTTTCACTTACTTTGTTTTTCTCTCCAATTTGTGGCTTCTATAGGAGTGGAGCATTTAGAGGAACTGCAGATGGCGAGAGCTACAGAGTGGACCTAGCAACTGGAGAAAAGGGCAGCAGTGAACGCTAGCAGCTGCACAGGAGCAAAAGCAGAATAAGAGAGGCAATAGGACTTTGTTACCACTAACACTTCTTCTGTTTCTTTTTCATAATTGACCAGAAAGGACCTGAAGGAATTGGGAGTATCACAGCAGGATAAGGGAAAAGAGATATAACAGATTATTGCTTTCCCTTCATTTTTATAGCCAGAATAAAGAAGTTTGTCTTAGGAACCTGGAGGCATTCAAAAGAGCCAATCAGGATCAGGAGGCAGTATGGCGCAGTGAGTTAAGGCTCTGAGCTGCAAATCTGGAGACCTGGGTTTGAATCCCACAGCCCCCTAGGTGCATACTGTGTGACCCTGAGCAAGTCACTTAACTTCCTTGTGCTCCCAGGTTGCACCTGCAAACAAGCTTTCAGCTTAGTGTGTCTCACCTGGTAAAATAATTGGTAAAAAAAAAAAAAAGGATCAGTGGAAAAGGGCACCAAATCTGAACAAAGGACTGGGGGGCTTATAGACTGAGGCAAGCTGTGTGGCTGAGCTGATTGATTTTTCACTGACCACCGGAACACCTGTCCACCCTCCTATATTCCCACCTACACTGGGCTCATTCTCCTTATATAGCTCTCCCAGCAAGAAGCACCAGGTACATGTAAGTAACAACAAAATAAACAAACAGGGGGCTGAATCAAGTATCTTGTTGAGGCAGGAGCTGAGTAACTAAAGTAAAGACAGAATTCTGTAGCAATTGAGAGACCTATTATTCTACTGCAGAAGAATTGTAGGTGGTATACAGACACAATGGGAGAGGTACAATGCAGTGGCTGTGCTACAGCAGTCTTCAGGGAGACATTCTGGAGGCTGCAGTGCTGCCCCATCTGCAGGCACCTCTCTGGGATGAGGAAGGAGGTTGCTCATATCTGGGCCAAGTTGGCTAGGGTTTGGAAGGCCTCCTCCCCCACCTAGAGACCACCTAGTCCACACCCACTACCCCAAAGAATGCTGGAAATGAGGAGGGCTTGGACAAAGGTGGGCTCAGAGAGGGTGAGGGAGGGCAGTGTGGCATCCAACCTGAGATTCCACTCCACAACTCCTTTGCCATCCTGGCAGAGCAGGACTGTCTTGAGAAGACACCCACAATGGTGGACAAGGTAAATGCACTGATCCTCCACAATGGAGACCCTCCAGGGAGAAGGCAAGGAACCTCAGAGGAGAATGAAACAACTCCTAGTGGGGAACTGTATTATATGGGGGGATGTACTGGGGGTGAGAGAGAAGGAGGTCAGGTGCCTACCAGGAGTTTCAGCTTGCAGGGATGGACAGTATATCCAAAGGACTGCTTGGGCTGCAGGATGGGAGGGTGAGATAGACATCATTTTCCACCTGGAGACAATTGACCTGGCTTGAGATGAGGTGAGGGCAGTGTAGAGGGAGTTCACAAAGTTGAGGAGAAGTCTTATACAGTTGGCACAAATGTTGACTTTCTTGGAAGTATTATCTATCCACAGCATTGGGGGCCAGAGGACTCTACATCAGGAGATTCAATGAATGGATGAAGAGCTGATGCAGAGTTGAGGGATTTGGCATTATTGGGAACTGGTTGATCACCTGGAGGGATACAAGCTTGTACTGGAGGGATAGCCTTACAGTTCAGGAATGGACTCCTGGTCACTGGGAGTTGGGGGGGAGGATTGAGTATCCCAATGGATGCTCTCTTCCTCAAGGGGTGGACTCCTGGGGTGTCTCACACACCCGGCGCACCTGTGCTGGTGGAAGCATAGGCATCAGTGCACAGGCAACTCTTTGAGAGTCAGGAAGGGGAGGACCTTGTGGGCACTCATCCTACATGCCAGTGCTTTCAGGGGGAAGGAGGGACTAAGAGGAGAAAAACAGAAAACCAGAAAAAAACCCTCTTGGGCCAAGATGATGACTGATCCACCTCAGATCACCTACCCACAGGTCAGACTCTGTTGTGCAGGCACTTTAATAAGAAGGAGTCAGGTAGGAGGGATAAAGGAGTAAGCCTGGCATTCTAGGGGCAGATTATGTGGGAGGGACCCAGAGGGATGATCAGAGGTCTGAAGGAGTGGAACGAGGGAGCAGTAAGGTGGAGAAAAAGGAAAGTGTAAAAAAAATTGCCTGTGGGTGATTTTCATGTGTGTAGAAGTAAAAGGTTTGGTCAATTCTGAGATCAGCCTGTAATTGATAAAGCGCTACCATTCACTGCCAAGACTTGGACTTTGAAAAGAGGATCTGGGTCCCTTCTGTAAGGCAGATTCACAGATCTCGGGGAGAGTCTGTAAGAGGGAACAAGGTGCTGCACAACCCATGGAAGAAGACTCAAACAGATTTATGAGGGCAAATCCCAAAGAGCTCATATTACCTGGCTCACCCCCCCAGTAGAGCAACTGAGGTTCTCACCTAGTTACAGACTTGAGACTGTATTTGGCCCTTACCTAGAATAGAGAGGAAGCCCTGGGTCCTCAAGGCAGGTGTTCAGTTGTGAGCTTGGCGAACGCTCTAGGAGGACACGTGGAGGGTATTTCTGTTCCCCCCTGTCACGGATTGCACTTAGGGGTGGGCATTGTGAGCTCAGTGAACCTGGTCCCTAGGAGTGGGTTTGTGACAAGAGGAAGACTGGGAACTCTATAAGGCAAAACAGGATGTGGGAAAGCAGTCAGGTACACAAAGGCACAAACTGAAGAAAGAATAGCGCAGTCAGTAAAAAAGAGGCAAAACCTTCTTCAGGTATATTAAGAGGAAAAAAATCATTGGGGGGATTGTGAGGATAAATAAAGGGATGTGTGTGGAGGGGGAGATAGAAAAAGTGGAAATTCTGAATGAATACTACTGCCCAGTATTTACAAAAAAGGGGAAGGGAAGGGACCAAAATTAGATGGTAGAAATGCACATGGAGAAGAGGTGGACACCAGTCCATTCACAGAGGAGGGTGTCCTAAAGGAACTCTCAAAAATAAAAGTAGACAAGGAAATGGGTCCAGATGGGACACATCCCAGAATACTAAAAGAACTCAGAGAGGTACTGGAGGTACCTTTGACAGCCTTATACAACAAGTCACTGGAGGAGGGAGTGGTACCAAAGGAATGGAGGTGGACAAATGTGGTTCCACTGCACAAAAGTGGGAGCAAGGTGGAAGCTGAGAACTACAGACTGGTCAGTTTGACATCAGTGATGGGGAAAATAATGGAATCTATGCTAAAAGAAAGAATTGTAGCATATCTTGAGTCCAATGGGGCACAAGACCAGAGGCAACATGGATTTACAACTGATAGATCTTGTCAAACAAATCTGATAGATTTCTTTGACTGGGCAACCAAAGTGGTAGATTGGGGGGAGTCCATGGACATGGCTTATCTAGATTTTAGTAAGGTATTTGATACCATCCTACACAGAAGGCTAGTAAACGAGCTAGGCAGTCTGGGAGTGGGACCAAGGGTGGTGAATTGGGTCCAAAATGGGCTGAGCAACAGGACACATAGGATGGTTGTAAATGGAGTTCAATTCTGGGGCAGGAAGTGACTAACAGGGTTCTGCAGGGCTCAGTACTGGGGCCAGTCCTTTTCAATGTCTTCATTAATGTCATTGCTGAGGGGCTAAAAGGGAAAATAAGCCTATTTGTGGATGACATCAAGATCTGCAAAAGAGTGGACACTCCAGTTGGGGTGGGAAGAATGAGGACAGACCTAGCCAAGTTGGAAGACTGGTCAAGAGTGTGGCAGCTTAGATTCAATACAAAGAAATGCAAAGTTATGCACTTGGCACACAGGAATCCTGGAGAATAATACTGGATGAGGAAGATACTAACCACAACAAACATGGAAAGGGACCTGGGGGTAATTATAACAAATGACTTGAAAGTGGCCAAGCAATGTAAGAAGGTGGTGGGGAAGGCCAAAGGGATGTTGGGGTGCATTGGAAAGGCATCACCAGTAGAAAACAGGAGGTGCTGTTGCCACTGTGCAGATAGTTGGTAGGGCCACATCTGGAGTGCTGTATTCTGTTTTGGAGACCACATCTCCAGAAGGACATAAACAGAGTGGGAGCAGTCCAGAGAAGGGCTACAAAAATGGTGAAAGGTGTGCACCAGAAAACATATGACGAAAGACTGAATGACCTCAATATGTATTCCCTAGTCTCTAGGGCCTATATGAAAGGAGGCAGAGGGAAGGGAGAGGGGAGATATGACAGAGGCACTTAGGTACCTCAAGGGGATAAACAGTATTCAGGAGGGCAGCATCTTTCAGAAAAGGAGATGTGCACGAACAAGAGGATAGAGGGATGGAAACTCAGGGGTAACATGAGAAAGTATTTTTTCAAAGAAAGGTTTGCAGATGCATGAAACAACCTCCCAGTGGAGGTCATAGAAGCTAAAACAATAGGGAACTCAAACATGCATGAGATAGACAGAAGGCAACCATAGTGGTAAGAAAGAGAAAGTAAGCTGCAGATCAGTTAGGATCTGGAACTTATAAAGGCAAGGAAATGGGCAGACTAAGTGGACCAAACGGTCCTTATCTGCCATCAAATTTTATGTTTCTATGTTTTTATGTTTCAATAGTAGGAGGAAAGAGGTAATACTGCCTCTCTGTAGATCACTGGTGAGACCCCATCTAGAATGCTGTGCCCAGTTTTAGAATCTCCAGCTATGAAAGGCAAAGACAGGCTAGAGACCCTGCCACATAGTGTAATCAGAATGATTCAGGCTATCAGGGTAGACCCTATGATCACCTTAGGGCACTGAACATGGACTCACTGAAGGCCTGAAGGGATAGGGGCAGTGTGATAGAGACCTCCAATGTCCTGAATCTGTGAGGAACTATGCAGCAGGAAAACTGAGTCAAAAACATGGAGACATGAGTGGAAACTGGCAAGGGGAAGGTTTAGGAGGAACGTGAAAAAGTTTTATTTTACAGAGAAGAGTGGCTGAGCCACGGAACAGCCTATTGACAGAGGCTGTGGGTGTCAAAAGCTGTTCATGGTTTCAGCATGGCTGGGCCAGAGCAAAGGGCTTTATAGTTATCCAGGAGTTACTGATAGGACAGGGGATAAAGGAGAGAAGGGTCAAAAAATCCCCATCTAGACAGCAGATCTCATGGTAGGATAGGGTATAACAGGGCAGACAGGATGAATTGATGGTCTTTTTCTGCTAACATTGTCTGTGTTTCTATCTCAAATGAACTTGATGGACTTCTTCAACTCAGTGGCGCAGATGGTGAAGAAGGGTTAGGCAATCAACATTCTGTATGTGGATTTCAGTAAGGCTTTTAATTCAATGCCATATAGGAGACTTATCCCGAAAGTGGGGAAAGTAGGTAAAGGAAAGGTCTAACCATGTGTATTGTTAACTGGTTGTTAGGACAGACAGGGTGATCCTATATGATAAATTTTCTGAGACCATGAAAATCAAAAGTAGAGTAGAGCCTGCCCTGGGCCTGGTGCTGTTTAACATATATTGAATATCAGTGCCATTAGGCTGGGGTTTCAGGGTAAGAATAGTCTGTTCACTGATGGCACTAAACTCTGTGGGAGGCCAGATAGTGGAGAAGTGATCGGCCGCATGAAATGGGATGCAGAGATGCTGAAGCAGCAGTCTAACATATCACAACTACAATTCAGTGCCAAAAAATGTGAAGAGATAAAGAATGAATATAAAATCCACACATGGAATACAGTATTTACATCCATGGGGTCAAATAAGCCTAATCAAAAGTGGAAAGGGATCTAAGGGTTATGACAGACAGTTTGAAAGCCTCTTCCCAATGCAATACAGCCTATGGGACGTTAATAGGGTGCTGGGATATATCAGATGTGGTTGCAACAGTGAGGTGATATTGCTACTGTACAGTTCATAGTATAGACCATGGCTGAAGTACTATATAGAGGCTTCGAACCTGAATTGAAAAAGACAGGGAGGTTAGTGACTATTCAGCAGAGCTACAAAAATAACTCAGTGGCAGCAAGGCAAGAGCTATCAATACAGACTGAGCAGTCTTAACATGTATTTATTAGAAGAAAGAGGAACGTGACAGAAATCTACAGATAAATTCAGGTACATAATAGGATGGACTTCTCAGTGTTATTTGAGCTAAGGAACAACACAACCAACAGAGGCAGAGGCTTAAGGTGTGGGAGGGGGGATTCAAGAAGGAAGCAGGAAACATTTCTCACTGAGAGGGCAGTAGATAGCTGGAATAATCTACTGTGCAATGTGATTAATGGCCCTGCAGGATACATAGCAGGATCTCCTGCTGGTGCAGCTGGTTAAGGAACTGATTCAGTAGGCTGCAATTCTCAATGTGGTATTCACAAATTGAGACACATCGCCTCCGCCAGATGGTGGCATTAAGGTGGCTATAAGGGGGATCCCAGAGATGAAATGTTTCTTGTGGGGTCCAGGATGTTCTTCTTCTGAGGAAGATATATTCTTATAGTCTTGAGTCATCAAGCTAACTTTTCAGAATGTTGCTAGGAAAAAAAATATCACAACTAATTCACAGCTTAATTCTTGCTTTATTATATAACTCCACCTCATATGATTAGACAATGTTTTCTTGTTGTCAGCACTTTTTCAGCCCACAGTGTTTCTCCTCTTACACCACTATTTGCTAAGCAACATTTTTGACAAAAAGTTCACTTAGCAAGCAGTAGCATTGGATGAGAAACATAGTGGCCTGACAAAGTGGTAACTATCCTGAAATGTTGCCTAATCCTAATGTGTGGAGCAAAACAATAAAGCAATAACTGAACTATGGACTGGTTGTGGTGCTCATCTGTTTTTTTCCTAGTAACAGATCCCTGAGATAAGGCAGCAAGTATTTACCAATGAAAATGACTGGAAAGGGCTATTGGCCTTAAAGATAGATAAGGCCCTGGGCACAGATGGGATACATCCGGTAGTGCTCAATGAATTTGCAGCGGAGCTAACTGAAGCCCAGGTAGGGCTATTCAGTAGCTCAGTTCATACATGGGTAGTTTCACAAGAATGGAAGGGTAGCAGATATAATCCCGCACCATATGGGGGTGGGGATGGATGACTGGGTAATTATGGACCTGTCAGTCTTACCTCTATTGTGGGAAAACTTATGGAGACACTAGTCAAAGAGGAGATTGTTGACTACCTGGAGAATATTGGGTTCCAGAAACAGCACGGGTTTGTGGAAGATAGGTCTTGTCAGATCAGCGTGATAGTATTCTTTGACTGGTTAATAAGGGTAGTGGATAAAGGCCATGTTGTGGATTTACTCTACTTTTATTTCAGCAAGGCTTTCAAGTTGGTGCTTCACAGAAGCTTGTTGAAGAAGCTTGATGATTTGAGTGCAGCAAAGGGCAGCGTTAGTTGGGTGAGAAACTAGTTGGGAGACAGCAGAGGGCTGTAGTTAATGGAGTCAAATCAGAAGAGAGGGAGGTGACCAGTGGCGTTCTACAAGGATTTGTCCTGGGTCCAGTGCTTTTCAATACATTCATCAGTGACATGGAAGACAGAATACAGGGCAAGATGTGTCTCTAATGCAGATAATGCTAAGTTATGTGCAACATAGAAACATAGAATTTGATGGCAGATAAGGACCACTTGGCCCACCTAGTCTTTTCATTTCCTTACCTATTAGATAAGCTGCAGAGCCTAGTTAACCAACAGCCTACTTCTTCCTCCCCCTCTAGAATTGCCTTATGTCTGTCCCATGCATTCTTGAATTCCCCCACTGTTTTTGACCCCATTACCCCATCTGGAAGGCTGTGCCATGTGTTCACCACCTTCTCCATGAAAAAATACTTCCTCATGTTGCCCCTGAGCTGTCCCTCCTGTGGAGATGCAAAGAGATTTGCAAAGCCTAGAGAGGCAGTCAAAGGTTTTGCAGTTGAAATTCCATGCCAGGACATGCAAGGTGATGCATACCCAAGGACACAGTACTGGAGGGGGGATTAGGTTAAAGCTGTGAATGACCTCTGAGGATGGAGACCTTGGAGTCTTCATCAGTGTCTCCCTAAACAATTAAGCCAGTGTAACAACAGCCTACAGTGAGGCAAAACGGATGTTGGAGTGTATAGTAAGGGGTACTGACAGGTATATTGACAGCAAAGGAAAGGAGGTATTACTGCCTTTCTATACATTACTGGTGAGGTCCCACTTGGAGTCCTCTTCCCCAGTTCTGGAGTCTTCTCCAAAGCAAATATAAGGACAGACTGGAGACAGTGCATCATAGGGTGACCAAAATAATTCAGGACCAGCAGGGCAGATCTTATAAGGATTGAGTTGAGGGACCAGACATGTACTCCCTAGAGGCCAGATGAGAGAGGAGGGATATGATAGTTATTGAAAGGAATGAACAAGGTAATCTGAGATTATTTTTAGCATTAGTGGATGAAGAACATGGGGGCATTAATGGAAAGTGATGGGGGGGAGGTTCAAGAAAGAAGTGAGAAAGTTAAATTTTACAAAAAGGGTGGTGAAGCCTGGGGAACAATCTGCCAGCTGATGTGGTGGTCATTAAATCTATCAAGGGTTTCAAACACAGCTGGGCCAGAGTGAAGGGCTTAGTTGATGCTGTGGGTGGCAATGGTAGGGCAGACAGCATGGGTTGGATAGTGTGGGTTAGACCCTGTATGGACAATAGCTCCTGGGATTATTAGGGTCTTATGGGCAGACTGGATGGAACAATGTTTTTTTTTTCAGTCATTGTCTGCATTTTTATGTTTGTAATGCTAGGACTGTCCCAGCAATAAAAAAAAACAAAAAAAAAAAACAATGATATTCTTTAGTTTAATGAGGTGATTAAAACAAGCATTTGTCAATGCCGAATGTTGTCTTGCTGGCATTGGCATTGGTAGTGCAGGAGTTAGAGAGATGCATAATAGGAATGGTAGTGAAGTATGGAACCAACGTCAACCCCACCCCACCCTGCAGAGACTAACAGGCATTGAGACGTGCCTTTGGGTCCTCTGCTCCTGAACAGTGGCACTGTGATTTTGTTAACCAGTCTCGACTGTTGATTTCCCACACTGACAACGACATTCTGTGCCAGATGTGCAAAAACACATTTCAAGCAGGATTTGAAAAATGTCAGTTGTACCATTCATAAGGAGGTGTGAAGAAATGGCAATATTAAAAGTCTGGAGTGACAATATGAAACATTCTCGAAGTTACGAGCTTGGGTGGAAACTACACAATGCACGCTCGTAACATAGTCATTTTTTGGAATTTTGTCACCAAATTTTCAACATAGTCATTTTGAGACCTCTGCTCATGAACAGCATCACTGTGATTTTCTTAATCTGTCCTGAACATTGATTTCCCACAGCGACCACGCCATTGTGCGCCAGATGTGCAAAAACACATTTTGGGCAGGATGTGAAAAATGACAGCTGTACTGTTTATAAGGAGGTATGAAAAAATGGCAATGTTGAAAATCTGAAGTGAAAATATTAAAAAATTCTCACACTTACCAGCATGTGTGGAAACTATGCAACACATGCTTATAACATAGTTATTTTTTTGGAATGTTTTCACCATATTTGCAACATAGGCTTTTTGGGAACGCACCTCATGAACAGTGACTGCCATTTTGTTAATCGGTCCTGAAAGGTGATTCCACGCAGTGATCATGAAATGACCTTTCAGGACCAAGTAATGACATGACCATGATTGAGTTCATGAGGTGGGGTCACAAGAACCCCATGTTGAGAATTTGGAGCAAAAAGTCACAAAAATGGCAGAGATATCCACCTAAAGTGAACCCCCACCCCCACCCCCATTTATGTAATTATACAACTTACCAGCATTTCTTCAGTTTGCGGTCAGCTTTGAAGAGCGCAGATGTGTTCCTGTTCTGCAGAAGATCATCGCACCAGACTCCAGAGATAAGTATGGGGTGAGGGGGTGCAGGGAGGTGGGGTATGCAGAAAGTGGGTGTGGGCTGGGGAAGGGGGCACTGGAGACAATGAAGGACCATTTTCTCTTTTTACAGGTAAAAGAAAAAACAACGCAGGACAATTTTTTTACAGGTATGTTTTGGCACACTGGGTGGGCTCCCAGTGTTCCACCTGTGTTTTTTGGGAGGGGGACTGAAGCTGATGGGGATTGGGCCCCCGTCAGCACACAAAACGTGTCTGTGGTTTGGGAGGCGCATGATGCCAAGGGGGATTGGGCACCCCCTCGGAACACAAATTAAATAGGGAGACATTATGCCGATGGGGATTGCGCTCCCCTGTCTGCAAGTGAACTAGGGAGGGGGCATGCCAACAGGGGGATTGGGCACCCCCGACGTCAGCTTTCAGGCAGGACTGTGAGAGGCAGACGGCAATAGCCGCCATGTTTTTGAAATGTTACACCAGGCAAGGCACTCCCTGCAATGACGGGTCACTCCTTCATTGCAATGGTGAAATTGTTTCAAGTTGGTGGCATGTTTTTGCACTACTGTCTTAGAAAGTGTGTTATTTCATTGATGCCACAGAGCCCAGCCCAATAAAGCAGTGGCATCATTGGCCACAGCATGACCTTACCTCCAAAATCTGCTATTCCAAGCTACCACAATATGTTGTTTGTGCTTGCACAAGTAAGACAACATAAAAATGGGAGGTAGGGGTGAAAAAAAAGTTCAGTAAAGGCTGAGTAAAGATTCACATGCAAACAACAGTACAGACTCAATGGAGTGTTAGTCTCTTTAACATACTAATATGTATTTATGCATAAAATCCAATAAGAAGGAAATGTTAACTGAAAGAAAATGATGCTGTTTTATTGCTGAGTCACCGAAACAATTGCTCAATTTAAAAATAAAAAGGATAAGATAAGGTAGATATGTTAGGTTTTTCAATTAGTGCAGGATAGATGGACAAAGTTCCATAATCTAAAGTTAAGAGAGTGACGAGTACACACAGGGCTGGATAAATTTAGCAAATTCTACTTTCATAGAATTTTCACAGAATTTTTAGAACTTTTTCATTTTGTCGTAACTCAGCTGTTGTTGCTGCTAGAGACATAACGTTTGATATGCTTACCATTTGTGATGCTTCTTAATCCCATGGCAAATGTCATGACATTTAAATGAGTGGTTTGGAACATACAGGGGCACAAATCCAGTCATTTATTTTCAAAATGTTATGAATATATTTCTCCATTTACAGCTCAGCCACCTTTGTGACTAGATAACTGAAACTGGGATGCATAACTTTCTTTGAAGGATCATTGGAATGGATAAACCTGGAGGGAGTTGGTAAAGAAAATGTTAAGTCACAGGGGGTTCAGATTTTCACAATTTATTTGTGAAACTTTCTAAACATTTCTAGAAGTTACGATATGTGTAGCTCCGCTGCTATTGCAGGTATACACCCACAATCTGGCATGCATATTCAACATAAATAGGCCCTGGAATCTAAAAAAGTTGGAACATTTGGTTTCATAGATAAAACATTTTTGTGGACATTCGCAAGTTACTATTTATCAAAATGTGCTCAAAGTTCATAGAACCATAACAGGTAATGCCATTAGAATACCACTTTCGGAATTTAACTTTCAGAAAACACTTATTGACAACAAAGCCATTTAGCTGTGATAAGTTATTTGCAGTCTTGAAGTTAATTTCTGGGTGACTATTTTGTTCTCACCGTGCTTTTTTTTCTCTGAGCTTGACCAGACGGACTCTATGGACATACTTGTCTCATAAATTTCCTTGTTGTTTTCTAAAAGCACTCTCCCTTCGAAATAGAGCCAACTACTACTTTCCTTGTTGGACATGTGTCTTCGGAATAGTCCGAATTCCTCATTAATGGTGCCCCAGTCATTTTTTATGGCTGTGGGTAGAGCATACAACCATCTTGCTGTCTGTAGATTGAAAGTCGAGTATCGTGGAACACATTTTTGGGACTTTTCAATGTATCCTTTCACATCTATAAATCAGAAGCCAACTAAAATAAAAAACTCCTTACTGTTTAGAATGTTGTAGTCATAACTCTACGCTGCTTATCAGATGGCCATTAGGAAACTGAAACAGTTTGTCAAATACTGGTTGCCTATTAAACTGGAGATTTGTTTGCCCCATTCGAAATGCAACAACTTGCACATTTAAATACCTAGCATTTAAACATTTATGTATTGTCTTTCAAGAAAGATTCATTCCTCATAAATGTCACCCTTCCCCAGCAAATGTATAATAATTTACACTGTTGTTTAACCTTTTAAGACACTGTCTGCTAAGCACTGTCTCAGACACATGCCAGGTCTTCGGTGAACTACCCAGACTAAATCTATAGATTTCTTGATAGCAAGGGCTGCACTAACTTTCCAAAGATAAAAGATAAGAGCCTGCCAAGTGCTGAGGTAGGTGTGTGTGTGTGTGTGTGTGTGTGTGTGTGTGTGTGTGTGTGTGTGGTGGAGAAACAGTCAAGCTCCTGGCAATGGAGACCTCATCTAGTGAATTAACTGCTGACAAACCAGAAGAGGGAGAAATTCATCTGTATAATTATCTGATTCCTTATGTTCCCATATACTAAAAGTTAGCCAAAACAACTGATAAAGAAATTTGTAAGGGACAACCATTGAGTTTTTCTTGCATTTTGGACCTCCAACTCTAGGCTATGGAACATAAATGCATTGTCTGTAGTTGGAATGAACAATCCAAACATAAGAAGGTCTAAATGTTAATATTTGAATTTACAGTATAAGTAATGTAATTGTGCCTAATTTCTATAAATAAACTTGTGGTCTGATAATAATGTAGCCAGGGAATGTGTTAACTTGCTTTGTTCTCTCCCAACATATAGTAGTAGTAGTAAAAATAGTACTCTGAAAATTCAGGAAAGGATAGCCCAATTGAGCCGAAGCTCATTTTCAATGGGGTCCCAATGTATAAAACAGATAGTTACACAGAATATGTAACTAACAGCAAATAGCAACTCACAAGCAGCATCTTGCACACTGCAGTCACACTTCCAGCAGGGGCAGGCTGTTTTGGGGAGTGAATGCCCCCACACAGGAACCCCCTCACAAGCAGCATCTCACAAGCAGCATCACACATGTTGTGGCCACACTTCCAGCAAGAGTGGACTGTTTTGGTGAGTGAAAGGCACCATGCAGGAACCCCCTCACAAGCAGCAAGTAGCATCTCAGAGGCAGCATCTCACATGCTGCGATCACAATTCCAGCAGGAGCAGACTGTTTTGGACAGCAAAAGGCCCCACACAGGAACCCCCTTGCAAGCAGCATCTCACAAGCAGCATCTTGCATGCTATGGCCACACTTCCAGCAGGAGTGGACTGTTTGGGGGAGTGAAAGGTAAAGGCAGCTTCCCTTATACGCACAGTTCTGGCTGAGTGTTTTACAAGGACTTTAATACAGCTGACTGCAACTGATAGACAGTCTATCTAACTATTTTACAGATTTTCACTGGTGTATTGCACTGTTTCTAGCCTCTACTTTAAATTGTAGCGTTGTTACATGTGTATGTGCTTAATGCATGAATTCTGTTAGGGATTGTGAGTTTAACTGAATCTCATTCTAAACTGTACCTGCTGTATGCTGCAACTCTATGCTTCTTTCATGGCTAGCTGTATTTAGGGAAATTTGCTTTTAGATTGTCTCTACCACTCCAGCAGGCCAAAGTACACCGACATTATCCCAACTGTCACGCATGCGCAGTCAATATCTGGCCTTCCCACCAGTGCTCCTGTTACCTGACTCCGCTTTTGTTTTTCTTTCCCCTCCTCCCTGGCCCCACACAGGAACCCCCTCGCAAGCAGCAAGCAGCATCTCACAAGCAGCATCTCGCACACTGTGGCCACACTTCCAGCTGGAGAGGACCGTTTTGGGGAGTGAAAGTTAAAGGCAGTTTCCCTCACAAGTACAGTTCTGGCTGAGTATTTTACAAGGACTTTAATACAGCTGACTGCAACTGATAGTCTGTCTGTCTAACTATTTTATTGTCTTTCACTGTTGCATTGCACTGTTTCTAGCCTATATTTTAAATGGTGGTATTTTTACTTGTGTATGTGCTCAATGCATGAGTTCTGTTAGAGACTGTGAGTTTAATTGAATCACATTCTAGACTGTACCTGTTGGAGAGTCACGTGATGCTCTGAACCTAGTGGCAGCTACCCTGCCTAGCTCCATCTCCCTTCTTGTAATATTACTTGTTTTACTCACAGTGAAGTTATTTTTCGGTGCCAGCTGCCTCTTTTCTTGCTTCTGATTCCTTCCGGGTCCAGACAACATCTTTTTTGGGCAAGAGAATGGATGCAGAAATGCAGGCTGCACTCCCGTGGCATACTCCGCTGATGCTGATGGACAAGAATGCTAAGAAGGCTAAGGTCCAGCAAGTGGGCGCTGGGCATACCTCTAATGTGACTTCATGGCCTGCACCATTGATGGAGGAGAGGTTTCTTCAGCAGATGGGCCCTTTCAAGAATATGCTTCGGGAGCCCACGGGAAGAATTAAAATCTCTCTGTGAGGACCTCATTGATTTAGGTCACAGAGTCAGGACACGGAGGCTTGGCTGTTCTCCATTAAAGGCTGGAAGGAAAAGGAAACCTCCAATTTGTCCCACCTGAAACAGAAGCTTACCAAACTAGAAAACAAACTTGAAGATTTAGAGGGTCGGAGCCATAATAATAATATCATTGTGCTTGGACTCCCTGAATGTGCAGAAGACTCCGACCCTCTTCTTTTCCCCCAGACACTTTGTGCACGTTTTGCCGGACCTTCATTGAATAGACCATTGTATGTGGTGGAGCATGCTCACAGATTGTTGAGGGCCGTGCCACTGCCTGGATCTCCCCTGCCCCCCCCAGACCTTTCCTGTTTAAAGCGCTGAGCTGCTTAGATAAACAGCATCCACTGTCTAAGGTTGGAGAGGTGATGGAGATTACTTGGGAGGGAGTCAGACTTCATGTGGCACAGGACTTGCCAGCTTCTGTGAGACAGAAACAAGTGGCTTACCATACCCTGGTTATTAAGGTAGTTGCTGCAGGGCTCCGATTCAAGATGATCTACCAGGCTAAACTTCAAGTGCTGGTTTGGGATACATGGTGGCCTTATGATTCTCTGGAGGCTGCTTTTGCTGATTTAAAAACTCTGCTGCCTGACTTTTTTAAAGACCACTGAGAGACTGCTGTGACCTGAGAAGCTCTTATTGTCTGTCAGCACTGTATATTCCTAATTTCTGCTTAGTATGCTTGCTGGTGACGGCCTGAAACATTTGTCATACCAGGGTGCTGCTGTTAGCCATTGATCAGTTTTCTTACTTTGCAACTTACTTAATGTGTTGTCAGTGCCCAGCCTTTCAGCTTGTTTTGGGACATTTTACTGATATCTCTTTGCTCGGGGACAGTACGCTGGTTGTATAAAACTGCAGTATTTGGACTTTCCCTCCCCAGTTACATGCTGAGACTTTTGTTGGAGAAGTTAACCATATTAATTGTTTACCTAGATCTTTACTTAAAAGGTTACTTGCTGTTGATTGGCTGCCAGACATTTGCCTTTTTTTTATTTTTTTTAGGGAGGGACTGGAGTTTTTGTATCTTTCTCTTTAGTGGTCTGGTGCTATGTTGATGTTATATTTGTTTTCCTATAGATTTTTTCTCAGTTGTGAGTGTTTATCTTTTTCTTACTAGGTCTTAGTAGCTGGTCTAGAGGGAAGGGACAGGGGGTGATGGTTGGGTTGGTTCATGGTTCTAGAGTACGTCATGCACTCACAGAAGGTGTTTGCATGGTTTGGGATGGGTTTTTGCTTACTGTTGTTCTCGGGTTTTTGGAGGGCAGTTTGTCTCCAGCATTACTGAAATACGCAGGTGCCTATGGTCTGGGATCAGGGCAACTGATTTTCTCTTTTATGAGAGGTTTTTCCTGTCTCATTCCCTCTCCATTTTATGGGGGAGCCCACTACCCATGCTGTGGATGCATTATGGTGAGTTTGTTCCAGTTTATATGACTTCCTTTTTCTTGTTAGTTCTCTTTCGGGGGGTTTGTTGGGTATTTTATCGCTTTCTGTTATCAATATATCAGTCAATCAAATCTTTATTTAACTAGGTGAAACACCATTGAGAGAAGACTCATTTACAAGCTGGGCCTGGGTATTGAATAACTGAATAATTTTAGTCCAAGTTATTGAATGGCCTCCCTGGGTGAAATTTCAGAAGACCGCAGGATTATTATCTGTAATATTTTTCCACATTGGTGGCTATGTATTTTCAGTGATCCCATTGACTTGCATTTATAATACTTTAAGCCAAAATAACTTTTTTATGTGGGCCTTCTGAACCTATCAGGCACCTGCACACTTTCTTGCCTTATATGTAGTTGTATGTCTCTACACATTTGTGTTCCAGACCTCTAGTGGTGAGTTCTTATAGCTACAGGGCTTGCTGGGGGTGGGCTGGGTGAGATGGTTTGGGGTATGGGGGAGTTTGCTTTTTTTGAGAGTGGTTTTGTGATACAGATGCTTAGGGGTTGGGATGGGGTGGGGAGGAGAGATCCTTTTTGCCATTTTTTTGTTGGGTCTCTTTGAGGTGGGAGGGGTTCTCTCAGAGCACTTTAAGGGGTTTCCTTATTGGGATCTCTGATTGATTAAGTCTGAGAATATTGCATGCGATGGCGACTTATAAGTTTTTATCCTGGAATGTAAAAGGGGCTCGGCAAAGGAGGAAGTGGGGCATGATTTTGGCTCATCTTAAAAAGTCCAATCCCCATGTTATTATGCTACAAGAGACCCATTTAAGAATTGATGAACTTTGCTGTTTGAGGAGAGAGTGGGTTGATCAAGTGTATGGTGCTGGGAAGCATACAGCCAGGTTGCTCTTCTCATAGCCCGTAGAAAACCCTTTCAGTTGATTAAAGAACTTGTAGATCCTGAGGGTCAATTTATTTTGCTACAGGTTTGCATGGGCATCTCGGAAGTTCTTCTGGGGTCTTTTTATGGCCAAAGGTCAACTTTCTACACTTTTTCCAGTCTCGCAGTCCACCTTTCTTACTTTCCCTGGCTCCCAATTATCTTGGGTGGAGATTGGAATTTAGTCCTCCAGGATGACCTGGATAGGACTGGATTCTGTTGATGAGGTCTTTCCCTAGGTCAGAGGGGCTTGAGGGATCTTTTGGATTCCTTGGGTCTTCTTGACCCATGGCAAACCCTGTATCCTAAGGACAGAAAATATACTTTTCACTCTCTTTCTCATGGGACCAGTTTAAGAATAGACTTTTTCCTTTTAAGTCATATGCCCTGCCTGGCCTAATATCTTCTAAGATTTTACCTCTGGTCCTCTTTGACCTTGCCCCTGTAGAACTGGTGCTGATTCTTAATATTGGGGAGGATAGGGATAGTATTTGGCACCTCAAAGCTCAACTTCTCAGGGACAATATCATGGTGCAACACCTGAGACAATTTATTTAGACTCCCTAGATGTTAACAGAGATTCTGTTACTAGAATTGACTGGCTGTGGGGTGCCTTGAAATGTACCATTAAGGGGGGAGTTCATCAACTGCACACAAGAGATCAAGAAGTGCCACAGAGGACCAGCCCTTTGTCAGATACTAGGTGCCTGGAGAGATATTTATCCTCTGCTTCACCTCAAGAGGTCTGGCAGGAATTAGAAACTCTCCACTCCAAATATGCAGAACTGATTGGAGAAAAAGTGGAACTGACTCTTTTAAGCACCCAATCCTGGTATTTATATTTGAGTGAGAGGGCCAGCCAATTGCTTGTCTGGCAGCTGTGGCAGCTGGATGAGGCAAGAATGGACCCTTGTCTTCAATCTGTTTCTTGGGGGGATCATCCTTACCAAGCCTCTGGACATTGTTGAAGCTTTTGGGGAGTATTCTAATAATCTTCATAATGATCTCCCAGACACTCAGGAAATTCTCAAACATATTAATTCTTACCTAGATGCCCTCCCTCTTCCTTCCCTTTCCCATGCCCAGAAAGAATGTTTGGCTCAACCAATCCGGACCTCAGAAGTTTTAAGTGTCATACTAGCTCTCCTTCTAGATAAAGCTCCAGGCCTGGATGTTTTCTCTAATAATTTTTATAGTGTTTTTTCAGAGGAGTTAACCCCAGCTATTCTTACCCAGATGTATAACTCTGTTCTTACTGATGGCTTGGAGGATTTTTCTTTCAACCAAGTCTGGCTAACCCTTCTCAAGAAACTTGGCATGGAGGAGCATTTTCCTTCCAGCTATCATCCAATTTCACTATTAAATGCAGAAATCTAGATTTAGTATTTGCCGTATTGGTCCTTGCAAGAACAGATCCAGAAGCTAATGTTTTGATACCTTTTAATGGACCAACATAGATGTAACAACAAGAACAAAGTGCCCTAGCTTTCAGACCAACCAGTCCTTCTTCAGAATCCTAAAGCTTCTTAGGACTCTTAGGCTTTTGAAGGAGGACTGGTTGGTCCAAAAGCTAGAGCACTTTGTTCTTGTTGTTACATATATGTTGGTCCATTAAAAGGCATCAAATCATTTGCTTCTGGAACTATTAAATGCAGACATTAAGATCCTTGACAAGGTTTGGCTAATAGATTGCAAATGATCTGGGAGGGACTCATCTTGCCTGTTTGGGTAGGATTTGTAGCCAAGCAATTGTGTGGTGATCATGTGAGGAAACTTCTATACCTTGTTTCCACGTCTGGGAGGTGGTAGGCAGCGCCCTGCGGTGCTGGTCTCCCTGGATGCGGAAAAGCCTTTTGACCATGTCTCATGGCCATTTTTATTCTTGATTCTCTGCAGATTTGGCATCCCCCCACATTTTTCCAAATGGATTCAGGTTATGCACTCCCATCCTACTACACGAATCTGCTGCAATGATCTTTCCTCTTCCCCTTTTTTCTTAAAGAGGGGGACGAGGCAAGGCTGTCCCCTTCCCCCTTTTTTGTTTGATTTGTATTTGGAGCCTCTCCTTTATAAATTCCAGTCCTCCCCTGATATTAAAGGCATCCAGATCAGTGGAAAATGGTATATGATATCTGCCTATGCAGATGATCTCCTTCTGCATGTGGAGGATCATGTTTCTTCTATCCTGGCAGCTTTTGAGGAGATTGATCTGTTTTCTACACAGGCAGGGTATAAATTGAATCTAGACAAGACCCAGGTTATGTCCCTAAATGGGCTTGTGTCTAGAGGGGAGATAGAGGGTTCAGCCTGATGTGGGAAGCCCCTGGCTTGAAATATCTGGGTATTCACCTGCCTCACCTCCTCTCTGATTTAGTCCCTTTGAACTTTCATCTCCTTTTGTAATCTATTAAGGTGGATTTGTTGAGGTGGGTTTCTCTCCCTTTATCTTTCTGGGTTCATTCCAATATTATCAAAATGAATATCCTTCCTCGCCTGTTGTACCTCTTGGGGATGCTGGGGACTTTTCTTCCCAAAACTTGGTTTCTTTCCCTCCAGCACTTACTTAACTGTTTTCTCTGGAAGGAGGGGTTGGTTAGGTGCATGTATGCAAAACTTACCTTCCCAAGGGAGATCAGTGGGTTAAGCCTTCCGAACTTCTTTCTTTATTACATAGCATTACATGATTCCAGGTGCTTGCAATGGGCTACCCCTCCATTGGCTTTGGAGGGGGAAGGTTATAAACCACTTTGGCTACAGACAGAAGCCAGTTTGTGTCAGGAGACTGGTATCTCTCTCAGTAGTTTGATTTATGTTAACCTTTCCAGATTGCCCTCCTCTCTCCATCTTCCCCCTCTAATATGGTCTGTCAAGGCCTGTAAAGTGCGTGAGGAATTTCTGGGTGAGGACTAGACTTGTTTCCTATCCCAGCCAATTCTTGTGAATCCTAATACTCATACTGAGGGCTGGCTGATTACCCCCCCCTTTTTTGTCCACAATTACACAATGTCCGTTTGTTTCTTTTTTGGACTCAGGCCATTTTTTGTTCCTAGCACAAGTTTTCTATCCCGGTTTTTCATATTTTTAAATATTGTCAACTTACTAACATACTAAAATGCCAGTAGAATAGGCCTAATGGTCTCTCAAGTCTGCTCATTTTTCAACACCCACACTGAGGGCCAATTTTGGTGCCCCCCCCCTTGAGTTATATTGACCCCAGTCCCAGATGTTCCAACTGTATTGGGCCTGGTCAGATTTACCCTTCCCATCCCCTCTTAAACCTGTCCACAGTCTTCACCTCTACCAGCTCCTTGGGCAGTGCATTCCATGGCTCTAACATCTCCTCCTCTCCCCTTTAAGCCTGCCCCCTTCCAGCTTACACCCATGACCTCTTGTTGCCCCACCCTCCTTCCTTTGGAGCACCCTGACTGGGCCTCCCTTATTGATCCCTTTCATGTACTTAAAGACCTCTATCATGTCCCCCTGTCCCTCCTCTCCTTCAGGGTGTACATGTCAAGCTCCTTGAGCCTCTCCTCATAGGTCCTCTCCCCCAGGCCCCAGATCATTTTGGCTGCCCTCCTTTCGACCCTCTCTAGGAGTGTAATGTCCCTCTTAAAATGTGGTCTCCAAAACTGTACACAATACTCGAGGTGTGGTCTAACCAAGCAGTTGTACAGTGGAAGGATCACTTTAGCCTTTCTGGAGGTAATCCCCCTGGTGTTGCATTCCAGCATCCTATTTGCCCTTGCCGCTGCTCTCCTACAGGTCTCTGAGTTGTTCATTTTGACATCTACCATTACCCCCAGGTCCCTCTCACCCTCTGTGACTTGAATCATGTCTCCTCCCATGGTATACCCCTGGCCTAGATTTCTGACTCCCAGATGCAGAACCCTGCACTTCCCTGCATTGAATTTTAGTTTCCATTTTCCTGACCACCTTTCCAGAGCCTCCAGGTCCTCCTGCAAGGCCATCCTCCCCTCCTCCCCATCCACCACTGCACCCAGCTTTGAGTCGTCTGCAAAGAGACTTATTTCACTCCTGATCTCCCTCCTGATGTCTGAGATATAGGCGTTGAACAGGAGTGGCCCCAGCACTGACCCCTGGGGAACCCCACTAGTAACCTACCTTGGGGATGAGGCTAACCCTCCAACCACCACCTTCTGAGTATGTGCAGAGAGCCAATTTTCTATCCATCTTAACAACTGTCTCCCTACCCCCATTTCCTTCAGCTTAGCCAGCAGGCCACTGTGGGGTACCGAGTCAAATACCTTGCTAAAGTCCAGAAAGAGGACGTCCTCTGGCCTACCCTTGTCCAAGGCCCTCGTCACCCAGTCATAGAACTCAACAAGGTTTGTCTGGCACGATCTTCCTGTGACAAAGCCATGCTGCCTATCATCCAAGTACACAGTTTGCTCCAGTAACCCCCTAGCCTTTCCTTGACAATACCCTCCATCACCATGCCGACCAGCGATGTCAGGCTAACAGTCCTGTAATTTCCCGCCTCCTCTCTTGATCCCCCTTGTGGCTCAGTACGACATGGGCTACTCTCCAGTCTTGAAGCACCCACACAGTCCTCAGAGAGATGTTGAAAAGCTGTGCTAGAGGGACTGCCAGGACATCCGCCAGTTCCCTTAGCACCCTGGGATGCATCTCACCTGGCCCAGGTGCTTTCTCCATCCAAAGGGACCTGAGGGCTTCCTTTACTCTCTTTCCTGGGATTTCAGCCTCCACATCCTCCCCTTTTTCACCATGCACTGCTGGGCCCTCACCTGTCTGTGGTGGCCACTCCCTTTCCCCAGATCCATCAGGGCTCCTGGTCTCTACCAGTCCCACCTCTTGCTCCAGTTTTCCCCCACTCCCCTCGTAAGACATAGCCCCTCCATCTCCCAGTAAAAACTGAGGCAAAGTACTCATTTACGACTTCTACCTGTGTCCCCACCTCCTGTACCCAACCTTCCCCTATCCTTATCTTGCTCATCTGCCTCCTTACTTTCCTTTTTCCCCCCCTATGTATCTATAGAACCCCTTGTCCTCCCTCCAAATCCCACTGGCCAAGGACTGCTCCTTTTTTGCCTTAGCTGCTCTCACCACCTTGGTGGCTATCTTGGCTATCAGCTCATATTCCTCCTGCTCCCTTTCAATCCTTGAGCACTTGAAGCGCCTTCTTTTCCCTCACCACCTCCTGTACCTCTCAGGTCCACCAGCAGGGTTTTCTGGCCTTACCAAACTTACACTTTTCCCTTGCGCAGGATCGGGTAACCTCCTGTATTCCCTTCCTATTGATCCTCCACCTGCTGTCAGCATCCATATCCGGCCTTATCTTGTCCAGATGATCTTTAAGGATCCTTCCCATCTCCCTGAAATCTGCATCCCTAAAGTCGGTTACTGAAAATATCACCAACAGCTTAATCTGGTTCAAGGTCAGTTGGCATTTATCTGTATCCGCCTTCCCCGGGTCGTGCCTTAAAATAGGCAGGATTTGCCTAGTGCACTTACCCGGTCAACAAAAACTAAAATAAAAAAAAATAAAAAACTACCATCCTTGTTTGGCTTTCCTCCCCCTCAGGTCCAGGAAGAACCAGACTGTGGTGTGATCATTCCACGCCAAAGGGTCCCTCACCTCTAGGCCCCTAATCTGATCAGTGTCTGTCAGGACCACATCCAGTGTCTGGGCCTCCCTAGTTGGCTCACCCACCTGTTGTGTCAGAAACACATCCTGGAAGACATCCAGCAGCCTCTGCTCTCTGGCCACTGGTGACGTCATAGTCCCCCAATTTGTTCTTGGCATGTTGAGGTCCCTCATTACCACTACCCTTCCCTTTCCCAATCTACAGTGTCCCTCGAGATTTGCCACCAAACTTTTCTTCCAGGACCTCCGCCAGTGCTGATGGTCTGTATACCACTCCGACCTTTACTCTCTTACCCCTCTGCATCAGCAAGGTGACCCATATAACCTACACATTCCCCTCTGCCTCCTCTAGCCCTCCAATACCCATGCCATTTCTGACTAACAGTGCTACACCCCCCCTTCCCTCCCCCCATCTTTTCTGAACATAGTGATTTAGGTCCCACTCATGCCCTTGAGTGGCCCAGGTATTAGTGACTGTTGCCACATCTACCTCCCCCTCAACTAGCATCGCCTGGAGCTCAGGCATTTTATTTCCTAAGCTCCTGGCATTTATCAGGACCACTCTCCACCCCTTTTCCCTCCACTCCTTTCTCCTCCTTGAGCTCCCACTTCTCAGCTCCTGCACCCTACCTGGTGACCCATTTCCATATCTCCCTAGCCCCCTAGAGGAGTGGAGACTATGTCCCTCATTTGTTGTACCTGCTGGCACTGACCCTTTTTTGATCTCTCCCCCCTTCACAAGTTTAAACCCCACCTTTTGATGAACCAGCTAGTTTGAACTTAAGGATTTCCTTCCCCTCCAAATTAAGGTGGAGCCTGTCCTTAGCATACAGCCCCTTATCCTCCCAGGTCTCCCCCCAGTCCACCACCAGGCCATATCCCAATTCCTCACACCACTCCCTAAGCCACTGATTTATCTCCTTAATCTTCATCTTGTTTTCTCCACTAGCCCTTGGCACCAGTAGGATTTATGAAAAGATCTTACAGCCTATGAAAAGGCATACCTTGGCCAACTCCGGGGACCTTGGCTGAATTTCTAGTTCACTATTACCAGTTATGTCATTTGTCCTCAAGTGCACTAGAATGTCTGGGGTCCCCCTGCATTCCCTTGCCAGTGAAAACAACTCATGCTTGGCCTTGTGCACTGTCAGGCCTGGGTGGCATTTGGTTCTGATCAGACAGATGTTACCCTCCTCCTGCCCCTCCCACTGGATGCCTCTGATCGTGGAGTCCCCCAGTAGCAGTATTCTAACCTCCCCCTTGCCTCCCTATTCACCCCTCGGGTTCCATCTCCTTCCATGCCCCTCCTCATCCCTTCGTCTGGATTCTCCCCTCAACTGGCTCCCTGCATCTCCCACAATCTGGGTGTTGAAGGTAGCCCCTTCACCATTGTCCCTGGTCACATCCTCTACCCGTGTCCTGGCCTTCTTTATCCCCCCCACTCGAGTATCTTTCTCTGTATCTCTTTTCCCACTCCTTACTAATCCATCTGTCCTACCCGTTTGCCTACTTGGCTTTCTACTCATTATCATCCCATTTACGTCCTACGACTTCCTGCCTGTCGCGCTCCCCTCTTCCATACTATCAGCCTCCTCTTTGTTCCCCTGATCCTCCTTTTTCTTCTCCCCTCCTAACCCTCTTCCCCATCTGGGACCCCCTCTATTGCACCCTTGTCTCTTGCCCCTTCACCCTTTCTATCCGTCCCTGCCTCAGCTTCATCAGCAGCAGCATCATCATCATTCTCCCCCCCACACACCCTCTTCTACCAATGGGCATAGAGGGTTAAAACAATTTGTGAGCCTTAGCCCATCTCCCAGTGCCCCCCTGTCCCTACTGCCCCTCTTGGTTTCCTTTGGACACCCCCAGACTCGTGCCTACTGCTGTGGAAATTTCCACCTTTTGGGCTCCCCCACCAGGGTCTCCTAGAGCCCTTTGTGTACCCCCCTTCTCTCCTAGTGTGAGCACCTCTTTTCACTCCTCCCTCAGCTTGGGAGGCCCCAGCACCTAGTGCTTTCATGTAGTTGACCGCTTGCCTCCTACCTCTCCAATCCCCCCAGCACCTCCAGCTGCCTTCCAATCCCCTCTACCTCCTCCTTAAGCTGTGCCAGCTGGTAGCACAGTGGGCATCCCCCAAACTTCCAAGCGCAGTCCAGTATCATGGCCGCACCACACCCTGTGCACCCAACCACCCGCCCAAAGATACCTGCTGTAGTGATATGCAGTCCCTTCCCCATCATCACAGTAGTCTTTTCTTGGCCAAATAACCAACTCAGTTGCTCTACAGTTTCTCGAGCTACCAGTGCCTATACCTAGGTGACTCCCCCCCAATACAGCCTGCAGACTTTTTAACTTGCAACGCTTGAGTGGTTGAACTTTTCCCCACCTGATTATTAGCCTTAAGAGTTAGCTTATAAGGGAAGTTTACAGCTCCCTAAGCTCCTGCCTCCCAGTCTTTCAGCAAACGGGAGGAGTTGGCGCTACTTTTAAATAGCTGCATTGCCTACAAGTGCGTAACGCGAGCGTGAGTGGCGCGAGTGCCACTCGGTAGCGGTAAATATTTGAGGGGTTGCTGATTGTACTTGGGATTTAAAGCTTTTGTGGATATTTTGTGTGATATTTTAAACAGGAAAAGTTTCCATTGTTTCATTTTCTTTTTGACCTGAGTATTGCAGCTCCCAGGAAGGATTGTAAGTACTTTAGTTTTAGTTTTGTTTTATTATTTTTTCTTTTTTTGCCTCCCTGGTCGCTGTATGCTTTTGGTCGTTTGTTAGATTTCAGTATTCTTGAATGTTAATGGGAGGATCCTGAAAAATGATTGTCTTAAATATTTTAATGTGTTTGTTTGTAGTCAACATGTTTAGTGTGTTTCAGTTTGCACATAGCTATACAGGAACATTGTCTGACCTCCAGTATCATTCCTTTAGTGAATCAGGGGCATTGAATGCTTCCCAGAATATTTATATTTCATCTGAAATTCTACCTAATGTATGCTTCAATACATTCCTTAGAGTGTATTTGGTGAAAATTGTACCACAGTCTTTGTTTCTTTTGGGAAATAGACTTTGTAAAGGCCTGTTCCACAAAGGAATATGGAAACTGAATTTAAGGGGTGTTTTTATTAGGCTTACTGTGTGTTGTTTGTTAATTTGTGGTGATGTACATCCAGACCCAGGTCCTTCTAATATGTTATATGATGAAAAAGAAATTAATATGAAGCATGGATCTGTGATTATTACTCATTTAAACATTAGGAGTTTGAGAAATAAGTTTGACGAGGTGAGGGATTGGGCTAATGAAGTCAAACCGGGGGTTCTGGTACTAACAGAAACCTGGCTGGACGGTAGAACCCAGAATACATCTGTTAATTTGGAAAATCTCCAATTATTTAGAAGGGACAGGACAAAAAGGGGGGGGATTATTGTTTATATCGATTGCAATTGAACTGTGCATGAGGTATATTATCCCTTTCTTAGTAACAGATTGGAAGTGTTGGTACTGGAGATAGAGATACCTTTTCGAAAACCTTTACTGTTAATAGGGCTTTATAAACCACCTAAGGTTTCCGTGCAAGTTTTTTCGGATTTACATGAGTTTTTGTTTGGTTATCGAGATTCCCATGAATTATTTATAACTGGAGATTTTAATGTAGATTGGCTGACTGTAGATGGGAATCATGAACTGGTTGATTTTCAGATTGGACTGGGTTTGACTCAGTTAATTCTGGAACCAACCAGAATTAATCATAGAGATCCTAAGATATCTACAATTTTGGACATGATGTTTACTAATTCCCCCCAGCTTTTTCTTAAGGCAGGAGTCTTTCCAGAATCGTTTTCGGATCACCAGGTTATCTACTTGATTAGAAATAATGTGGTCAAATTGGTTGCTGAGTCAAAAATATTCTGGAGATGTTTTAAAAAATTTGATTAAATTAGCTTTATGATTGATGTTGAAAATATCAACTGGAACAGACTGGAATTGATTCCCACATCATCAGCAGCTTGGGAATTTTTCCTAAGTGAGTTCATGAATATTTGTAATAATCATGCACCCCTAAAATCAAGAATGTCAAAAATGAAGGTAATGCTTGGTTTTCCCAAGAGTTATATAAAATTCAGAAAGATAGGAATAAAAAATGGAAGAAAGCAAAAAAAAAAAACAATGTTAAATCAGGATTGGGTTTCCTATAGACAGGCTCGAAATCTTTATACTACTAAAATTAAGGCTACTAAACAACAGTTTGTTCGTTCTAAATTGGAGGCCAATCATAAAAAGAATCTGAGGAGGTTCTGGGGAATTATTTTGAATTTAATGGGGAAAAATAAACAGATTTGTGTAAATAAAATAGAGAAGGATGGTATTGCACTGCCTCTGGGTAAAGGAATGGTTGATGCTTTTAATGACTATTTCTCCAAGGTGGCCTTATCAAGCTTCTTAGATAGGGTTTATTGTGACCAAAATGAGACCCTGAAGTCAAATCCTATAGATATCAGCATAGAGGATGGAGAAATAGGTGGTTTTGATTTTGTTTATATTTCCCCGGAAGTGATACATTCTGAACTTTTGAAATTGGATACCTCGAAAGCAAAAGGATCAGACAAGATTCCTTCTAGATTGTTGAAATATGCAGCACCTTGTGTGGCATATTCTTTGGCCTATATTTTCAATTTATCTATTGAAAGTGGGGAATTTCCTGATGGATGGAAGATCGCAAAGGTTAGACCTATATTTAAAGCTGGAGATAAGAGCGAGTTGGGCAATTACTGGCCCATCTCGCTCTTGTCTCAAATTTCCAAAATATTTGAAAAGATTGTAACTTGTCAATTGAAAGGTTTTCTTGAGGATAACAATAAATTGTCATCTTTTCAATCGGGATTCATGGCACATCATAGTACACAAACAGCATTGACAAAGGTTGTAAGCGATCTCCAGCTGAGTCTGGACAGGAGGTTAATGATAGGAGCCTTGTTTATAGATCTTTCAAAGTCATTTCATACCCTTAACCATTGGGTACTCCTGTCCAGACTCAGCGAGATTGGTTTGTCCCCTCGATCAGTCAAGTGGTTTTCTTCCTATTTGATGGGTTGTAGCCAATTTGTAGAAGTAGGCTCCTATAAATTTAAGGTACTGGAGATGAAAAATGATGTACAGCAGGGTTTGATTTTGGGGCCTTTATTATTCAATGTTTATATGAATGACCTCAAAATTGCATCTACAGTTGCCCACTGTCATATGTATGCAGATGACACTATATTGTATGTTGAGGGAGATACATTAGAATCCATTAATATGAGGCTGCAATTGGCTTTTGATGAAATACAGGATTTCTTTAAGATGAACTATCTTATCTTAAATACTAACAAAACACAGTCACTTTTGTTTAAAAATAATAATAATAAAAAGATCTACACCTGAAATCAATATCGGATGGTATTGCCATTAAGCAGGTGGATTCATACAAATATCTCGGGGTTTGGTTAGACCCAAGTTTAGGCTGGGATATTTATATAGACTTCCTTATAAAAAATACCAATAGGAAGTCGGGCGCCTAATATAAATATAAAAGCTTCATGACTAGACAAGTCTGTCTGACTGTGGTTAACTCTCTTTTACTCCCAGTGATTGACTATGGTGACTTGCTTTATGGAAGGGCTATTGAAAAGCATATAGGTAGAGTGGACTACTTTTTGTAGGTTAGCTCATTTTGTTTTGGATGCCCCCTATAGAAGACATAGGTGTATACTTTTAAGGGAATTAAATTGGCTTAGACCCGTAGTGAGAAGATATTTACATTTGTTGCAATTTATGATTAAAGTTTGGTATAGGGAAGAACCCAATTATATTATTGACCTATTTGAGGTTAGGAAAATAAAGGAGAGTTTGAGGTCCTCCGCCAGAATCCAATTTGTTCCGATTAAATGTAATTTAAATATTGGAAGCTCATCTGTACCTGCCAGAGGAATTAGCTTATGGAATAAATCCCCCTCATTCTTGAGAAGTAATAGAACCAGGCACAACATAAGTGAATTAAGGAAATGGTGTACGTCTGTATTAAACAATATCACAATATGCAATAATTGTTAGCACTTTAAACTATGTTTTTGTTATGTAATTGATTGTTTTATTTTAAAGTTTATTTATTATTGTTTTGTTAACTGTTTCAATTATATGTGTTGTATTTGTGTTTGGTGTTATGTTAATTGATGTGGAACCTTTTAATGTAACTTGGAACTTCATTGAAAATGTGCTTTGCTCAACTGAATGTATCCAATTATTCGTATTCAAATAAACAAGCATTTGTCAATGCTGAACGTTAGCTTGCAGGTATTTGCAGTGGTGTTTGGCATGTATGGTGCTTTACCCTAATGCCCTGTGCAATTGCTGGTATTTGCACAATAAATTTTCAGCATGACCTTTTGTTACCCCATTGTGCGCCATATAGGCAGAAACATGTTTTGGGCAGGATGTGAAAATGACAGCTGTACTGCTCATAAGGAAGTGTGGTAAAATGGCAATGTTGAAAATCTGGAGTGGAAATATTGAAAATTCACAAACCCACTAGCGCAGTATGGAACTATGCAGTGCGTCAAAAACAGTAATTGTTAGAATTTTTTCATCAAATTGACAACATTGGCATTTTAAAACCTCTGCTAATGAACAGTGTCACTGTGATTGTCTTACTGTGTGCCATACATTGATTTCGCACATCGACTGTGCCATTGTGCACTACATGGGTGGAAACATGTTTTGGGCAGGATGTGAAAAATGTCAGCTGTACTGCTCATAAGGAGGTGTGGTAAAATGGCAATGTTGAAAATCTGGAGTGAAAATATTGAAAATTCGCAAACTTACGAGCATGCGTAGGAACTGCACAACGCACTCTCATAAAACAGTTATTTTTAGGAATTTGTTCACCAAATTTTCAACATAGCCATTTTAAGATCTCTGCTCATGAACAGTGACAATGTGATTTTCTTAATGTGTCCCATACACTGAGTTCACACAGTGACTGTGCCATTGTGCGCTACATGGGCGGAAACACATTTTGGGCAAGATGTGAAAAATGACAGCTGCACTACTCATAAGGAGGTATGGTAAAATAGCAATGTTGAAAATGTGGAGTGAAAATATTGAAAATTCACAAGCTTATGAGCATGCATAGGAACTGCATAATGAACACTCGTAAAACAGTCATTTTTAGGAATTTTGTCACCAAATTTTCAACACAGCCATTTTAAGACCTCTGCTCATGAACAGTGTCACTAATTTTCTTAATGTGTCCCATACATTGAGTTCACACATGGACTGCGCCATTGTGCTCTACATGGGTGGAAAC
Source organism: Neoceratodus forsteri (assembly GCA_016271365.2). Classification (NCBI taxonomy): domain Eukaryota; kingdom Metazoa; phylum Chordata; order Ceratodontiformes; family Ceratodontidae; genus Neoceratodus; species Neoceratodus forsteri. Next base: position 670,283,460 of record CM057456.1, on the reverse strand, counting down.
ACATTTTGGGCAGGATGTGAAAAATGACAGCTATACTGCTCATGAGGAGGTGTGGTAAAATGGCAATGTTGAAAATCTGGAGTGAAAATATTGAAAATTCGCAAACTTACGAGCGTGCGTAGGAACTGCGCAATGCACACTCATAAAACAGTCATTTTTAGGAATTTTTTCGCCAAATTTTCAACACAGCCATTTTAAGACCTCTGCTCATGATCAGTGTCACTGTGATTTTCTTAATGTGTCCCATACACTGATTTCGCACACTGACTGTGCCATTGGGTGCTACATGGGCGGGAACACATTATGGGCAGGATGTGAAAAATGACAGCTGTACTGCTCATGAGGAGGTGTGGTAAAATGGCAATGTTGAAAATCTGGAGTGAAAATATTGAAAATTTGCAAACCTATGAGCGTGCGTGGGAACTGTGTAATGCATGCTCGTAAAACAGTCATTTTTAGGAATTTTTTCACCAAATTTTCAACATTGCCATTTTAAAACCTCTGCTAATGAACAGTGTCACTGTGATTTTCTTACTGTGTCCCATACATTGATTTCACACACCAACTGTGCCATTGTGCACTACATAGGTGAAACACGTTTTGGGCAGGATGTGAAAAATGACAGCTGTACTGCTTATAAGGAGGTGTGGCAAAATAGCAATGTTGAAAATCTGGAGTGAAAATATTGAAAATTTGCAGACTTACGAGCATGCGTAGGAACTGCACAATGCACACTCATGAAACAGTTATTTGTAGGAATTTTTTCACCAAATTTTCAACATAGCCATTTTAAGATCTCTGCTCATGAACAGTGACACTGTGATTTTCTTAATGTGTCCCATACATTGATTACTCACACCGACTACACCACTGTGCGCTACATGGATGGAAACACATTTTGGGTGAGATGTGAAAAATGACAGCTGTACTACTCATAAGAAGGTGTGGTAAAATGGCAATGTTGAAAATCTGGAGTAGAAATATTGAATATTCGCAAACTTACGAGCGTGCATAGGAGCTGTGCAATGAACGCTCGTAAAACAGTCATTTTTAGGAATTTTTTCACCAAATTTTCAACATAGCCATTTTAAGACCTCTGCTCATGAACAGTGTCACTGTGATTTTCTTAATGTGTCCCATACATTGAGTTTGCACACCAACCGCGCTATTGTGCACTACATGGGCAGAAACATGTTTTGGGCAGGATGTGAAAAATGACAGCTGTACTGCTCATGAGGAGGTGTGGTAAAATGGCAATGTTGAAAGTCTGGAATGAAAATATTGAAAATTCACAAACTTATGAGCGTGCGTAGGAACTGCACAATGCACACTTGTAAAACAGTCATTTCTAGGAATTTTTTCACCAAATTTTCAACATAGCCATTTTAAGACCTCTGCTAATGAACAGTGTCACCATGATTTTCTTAATGCAGCCCATACATTGATTTTGCACTCCGACTGCGCCATTGTGCGCTACATGGGTGGAAACTCATTTTGGGCAGGATGTGAAAAATGACAGCTGTACTGCTCATAAGGAGGTGTGGTAAAATGGCAATGTTGAAAATCTGGAGTGAAAATATTGAGAATTCGCGAACTTACGAGCCTGCATAGGAACTGCGCAACACACGCTCGTAGAACATTTTTTTTGACCTCTGGTATTCAGATTGTTTTGGGACTCTTCTCACAACGATGTCACTGTCATGGCATTATTCAGTCCAAGAGTGATTACATGCAGTGACTGTGCAGTGACTGTGATATCACCCTTCAGGCCCAAATAATGCCATGACAGTGACATCATTCATGAGAAGGGGTCCCAAAAACCCCATGTTGAAAATTTGCTGCAAAAATTCCAAAAAATGACTGAGATATGCAATAAAGTTGAAACCTCCCTATCTAGCCCATTATACAGCTTATTGGAATTTCCTCAGTTTGCGGTCGGCTTTGAAGAGTGCAGACATGTTCCCGGTCCACCGAAGATCTTCGCGCCAAGCTCCAGAGGTAAGTATTGGGTGAGGGGGTGGAGGAGGCTGGTGCGCAGTGGGTGGGTGCGGGTTGTGGAGGGGGGACTGGGAGACTCATCGGGACTGTTTTTCTTTACAGGTTTTAAAAAAGCGGACTATTGGGATGCTTGCCACGCTGGGTGGGCTCCCAGCATGGCAGAAGATGGCTGGGGCTGGAGGAGCCAATGGGTAATTGGGCATCCCATTGGCAACCACGCAGGGGGCCGAGAGCCGATGGGGATTGGGCACCCTCGTCGCCAAAACAAACGGGAGGTTTGCCACACTGGGGTGGGCTCCCAGCATGGCAGAAGGATGGCTTGGGGGGGCCATGGAGCCGATGGGGGATTGGGCACCCCCGTCGGCAAACAATGTTTGCCACACTGGGGTGGGCACCCAGCATAGCACCAAAGCTTTGGGGAGTGGCGTGACATGCGCGGGGGGAGTGCGTGATGCGAGGGGGGCGGCGTGACGCAGTGCTCAGTATGACAGCGGTGGTTTTCTTTGAAGCAGAAGACCACTGCTGTCATACAGAGCTCCACACTCATTGGCACAGGACTGCCACACCTGCTCAACAGAGCACTGGATTGAATGGGAGAGGCACACTTCCAAAGTGTGTTACTCTCCCAAAACGTTCCTTGCACATGCGCGCAAGTGAACGTAAAAATGATTTACTACTACTACTACTACTACTTTAAACCCAACCCCCAGTGGCTCTTCCATATTTAAGAAAGGCTAATACAAGGAGTGGGTGGGAGAGCTTCCCCAGAAAGATTTTAAGGAGTTAGGCCAAATGTAAAACACAACAGCAAAACTTACAAAACCTGATGACAAAGATAAGTTACAAAAGCTATTACCTCTACTCTGGGCCCTATTCCCTTTGGTATGGCAGAAAGTGAGATTTTGACCCTATTAATTGACCCAACTAATTGTACCCTGGGCCCTATTCTCTTTGGTATGGCAGAAAGTGAGATTTTGATCCAACTAATAGTTCTGGCTGCTCAGTCTCGCCCAGTTGATGGACTATACTAATTTTTACAAAAGGTAGACCCTTCTGCCTTGTCTGGTGTATAATTTTATTGGCAACACACTTTTGGCTGGAACTTTGTTGTTCCCAATGGCAAACTATTTGGTTGAACTTTTATAAATATACTAAGTGAGATAAACATATGTGGACCCAGTTCTGCATTTTACACAATTTGTATTATACCCCCTATGAATTGTTCCTGATGAAGAGATCCAATTCCCCACTTTGCACCAGATGTGGCCAGGCTCCAGGCCATTTGTTCCATATGTTGTGGGACTGTCCCAAGATAATCCCCTTCTAGTTAATGATTAAAGCCTCATTAGACCCGCTTTTAGGGCTAGAAGATGTCTTTACACCTGATATTTGCTTGGTGGAAGATTACCGTCGTACTCTTTTTAGCCACCGTAAGGTGCACATGGCCCTGATCTCTGCCATGAGCAAGGTTATTATACTGTGGCATTGGAGGGATGATGCCATGCCATCCTTTTGGGAATGGTACTTTGAGGTTCTTCCGGTGGAAAAGCAAATTGCTAGAATGAACCAGAGACTCCAGATATGCCAACAGCACTGGGAAACCTTACATACTCTGCTAGCCATTCATGTGACCTCCTGTAATTCTGCTCCTTTGCACCTGCTCCTGCTTTTTCCCCCCTTGCTTCTCTTTTGCTAAGTTTCACTGACATGTCCTTTAGGTGCTCTGTGGGAGGAGGTTGGATGCCTGTTGTTGGGTATGATTATATTACTTATAGTTTTAGTTTACAGTTTGTGCTTAGCAAGTTTGGTTGGGTAGGGGAGTTTGTTGGGGTTATTTATTGTTGTAGGGGTTTGTTGTATGTTCTTGTTTTTGCTATTCTCTATTTTTTGGTGTGTAATTTCAATAAACTTTAAATTGAAAAAATTAAAAATAAACTGTACCTGCTGTATGCTGCAACTCTGGGCTCCTTTCACTGTGAGCTATATTTAGGGCTATGTGTTTGTAGATTGTCTCTACCACTCCAGCAGGCCGTAGAACACTGCCATTATCACGACTGTTGTGCATGCACATGCACAGTCGATATCTGGCCTTCCTGCCAGTGCTCCTTTTACCTGACTCTGCTTTTGTTTCTATCTTCCCTCCTCCCAGGCCCCAGGCCCCACACAGGAACCACCTCGCAAAGCATCTCCAGGCAGCAAGTAGTATCTCGCATGCTGTGGCCACAGATTGTTTTGGTGAGTGAAAGGTAAAGGCAGCTTCCCTCACAGGCACAGTTCTGGCTGAGTGTTTACCCATTGATGCTTCACATAAACTCACCGCCCACCCCAGCCCCACCAAAGGCCAGCCCTCAATTTAATGATATCACTGATCACATGACAGATCACATGACCACCACCTTTTTGTCTAAGTGCCCAAACTCCCATTTGCAGGTTATATTACCTCACCACCAGGAGTCAGTCTTGCACCCTGTTTTTGCACCCTGTTTTTACTGCTGCTTCTAGCCTGCTCCTCCCACTGCTCCTACAGTCCCCCTTCCCCCTCCCCCGATCAGGTCACCACATTCTCAGCATCATTCTGCAATGTGCCTTCCTCTCTCGCTGTGCTGGATTCAAACTCTGTACCCACTGCACCAGAGGGGACCACCTTTCCACTGCGCCACTGTGTCTGCCCATTTGTCTCCTTCCCACTAGCATATTCCTCTGTGAGGTGCTTACATATATTACACTATGGATCATTTTTGGCATCCTTTACTCATACTAGCTGCATGCTCCCACTTCTTATACCTCTCTGCGCTCTGCAACCCAGTCAGCTGGAAACACCATGCATACACACCTGCTCTCACATAACTCCAGGCACCTCCTGCCTGACCCTGTGTGCTCTCTGCCCCATATTCCCAACTAGCCTAACAACCCCCTCCCACCCCCCACTTACTATTTGCCTACCCGTTGCACTCCCTCTCCATTCCCTCAGCAGCTTCCAGTCCACTCACCTCATGCTATACCTGCCACTCTAAATTTAAACTTCTTAAGACTGCACTCTTCCACCACACCATCTTTCTTCTCTTTCTTTTGGGTAATGTACACCCCAATCCAGGCCCACCACATCTCCCCCCGACAACAGAAACCTGCATGTTCTGTTAATCACCTCCATCAACATCTGCAGTCTGCAGAAAAAAAATGTACCCCCCTCCAGGCCTGGCTTGCACAACATTCTCCTGATATTCTGTCCCTGACAGAAACCTGGCTTTCAAAAGACACCCCTGATGCTGCGGTAGCTTTAAACGGATATGCAATGTTCCGGGCCAACAGGATCGGCAAGAAGGGAGGTGGATATGCATTCTAACATATTAACATACTTAAATGCCAACAGAGGAGGCCTAATTGTCTTTCGTGTCTGCTCGATATTCAGCATCCATACTGGGTGCCAACTTTGCTGTCCCCCCACCCCTTGGGTTTAATCTGTTCCCAGTCCAAGATGTTCTCCTTGTATTAGACTTCATCAGCTTCACCCTCCCCCTATACCTGTCCCAGCCCCTCTTAAACCTCTCCACAGTCTCTGCCTCCACCAGTCCCTTGGGCAGAGCATTCCATGGTTCCACCATACTTTCAGTGAAGTAACACCTCCTCCTCTCCCCTGAGTCTGCCCCCCTCCAGCTTCTACCCAAGTCCCCTAGTTTCCACCACCTTTCCTTTGGAGCACCGACTGAGCCTCCCTTATTAAACCCCTTTATGTACTTGAAGACCTCTATCATGTACTCCCTGTCCCTCCTCTCCTCCAGGGTGTGCATGTTGAGCTCCTTGAGTCTCTCTCTGTAGGTCCTCTCCCCCAAGCCCCAGATCATTTTGGTTGCCCTCCTTTGTACCCTCTCCAGGAGTGCAATGTCCCTTTTTAAGAGCAGTCTCCAAAACTGCACACAGTATGTGAAGTGCAGGCTAACCAAGTAGTTATACAGAGGGAGGATCACTTCCCTCCTTCTGGAGGTAATCCCCCTAGTGATGCATCCCAGCATCCTATTGGCTTTGCTGCCCTCCTACAAGTCTCAGAGTTGTTCATTCTGACATCCACCACCACCCCCAGGTCCCTCTCACCTGTCGAGACTTGTAGTGTGTCTCCCCCCATGGTATACACTTGGCCTGGGTTTCTGGTCCTCAGGTGCAGAACCCTGCATTTCCCTGCATTGAACTTCAGTTTCCACTTCCTTGACCACCCTTCCAGAGCCTCCAGGTCCTCCTGCAGGGCCACTCTCCTCTCCTCCCCATCCACCACCACTCCCAGCTTTAAGTCATCCACAAAGAAACTTATTTCACTCCTGACACCCTTTCTTATGTCACAGACACAAGTGTTAAACAGGAGGGGCCCCAGGACCAATCCCTGGGGAACCCCACTAATGACTGTCCTTGGAGATGAGACTAACCCCCCAACCACCACCCTCTGAGTATGCTCCGAGAGCCAATTTCCTATCCATCTGCATCCCCACCCCCATTTCACCCGCTTTAGCCAGCAGGCCACTGTGAGGTACCAAATCAAATGCCTTGCTGAAGTCCAGAAAGAAGACATCCACCGGCCTACCCTGGTCCAGGGCACTCGTCACCCAGTTGTAGAACTCCACAAGGTTTGTCTGACACGATCTTCCCAGGACAAAGCCATGCTTTCTATTGTCCAGGTACCCCATTTGCTCCATTAACCCCCCCAGCCTTGACAATACCCTCCATCACCTTGCCCACCACTGATGTAAGGCTAACAGGCCTGTAGTTCCCCACCTCTTCTCTTGATCCTCCCTTGTGGATAGGTGCGGATAGGCCACCCTCCAGTCTTGGGGTACCCACCCTGTCTTCAGAGAGATGTTGAAAAACTCCACTGGGGGGCTGTCAGGACACCCACCAGTTCCTTCAGCACCCTGGGATGTATTTCATCTGGCCCTGGTGCTTTCTCCATCCTAAGGGACATGAGGGCTTCCCTCACTCTCTCTACCTGGATTTCAACCTCCACTTCCTCCCCCTTTGCTCCCTGTACTGTCATCCATTCTACATAAAGGAATACATTCAAGCCCTCTCTGTCCCCCTCTGACCATGGTGCCCAAATCCTCACAACCAAGCTACTGCTGGGTAACACAGGTAAGACTCTGTACCTTATGGTTGCCTACATCACACCGTACAACCAGAAACCTACATTTGCAGAAATGATGTCCACCACTGTGCAACTTCCCTCTAACAGTGATGTCATCATTGTTGGAGATTTCAATGTTAATTGAATGTCCCCCACCTCCTCCCCCTACAAAGACTCCACCATGGCAATTGATCTCACCCAGATTGTGCAGACTGCCATCTGGCTCAATGATAGAACAGGAACCTCCACACTGCTTGACCTTATTTTCACTAATCACTCCAATAATCTCTCACAGGTCAAAGTCCTCCCAAACACCCTCAGTGACCAGTCCCTCATTACCTGCGAGTGGTCAAACAAGACCCCTGCTACTCCCCCCAGTACCACATACCAAAGGTGCCTCAAACAAGGCTCTCTTCCTAGGCTCAAGTCCTACCACAGGGACTGTGACTAGTCCCCTGTTGATTATATACATGACATAGAAGCTGCCCTCTCCTATTTCATTAACAAGTTCAATACTGCCTGTGACATCTTTGCCCTGTTCTCAAAACAAAACACAAAAAATAAAGACAACCCCTGGATCTCACAGGCGCTATTTGACCTGATGCGTCACCAGGATAACCTCTGTTTTAAGGCACTGGACTTTTGACTTCCCCGTGGCAGACTACTTTACAGGGAAGCCAGGAATAAATGCACCTGAGCTATCCACCAAGCAAGGCATCCTATTATCAACATGCCCTCTCATCAACATGGAATTCGGGTTATGATTTTTGGAAAAATATTAAAGAGCTCAGTGGGAAAGTGGTGTACCCCCACCCCAGTCCAGCTCAACATCAATGGCACTAATGTCCAGGACCCCCAGCCATCTCAGACACCCTCAACGAAACCTTTTCTTACCTCAGTGGCATCTTTCCACCCAACTTTTTTGACCCCCTCCCAGCATGAACACCTGCACACACCAAACTGGAAAATACCTCCCCTTTTTGTCTCCAGATCATCCCCACATATGCTGCCAGAAGATACCGCTCCAAATCTCTGAGCAAGTCCCACCACAGCGGTGACTCTCTGGACTTAAAACTCCTTCGCCTCACTCTAAACTATGTACTCCCCCCCACTCACCAAAATCCTAAACTTGTCCCTTTACCTAGAACAGTTCCCAGCACCTTGGAAATGCGCTGTCATCATCCCCATTCTAAAAGGAGGTGACCGCATCGCCTCCAACAACTACTGCCCCATTTCCATTCTCCCCCCACTCTCTAAAGCCTTGGAGATGATAGTTTTGGATCAACTTACAGAATATCTCACTAAACATAACCTGCTATCCCCTGCACAACACGGTTTCCGTAGGGGCCACAGCACTACCACCACCCTCCGTGAGTATATATGATTTATATACCACGCCCTCAATAGTGGCCACTTGGTTGGATCAGTCTATATTGATCTAACCAAGGCAAACAACACTGTTAATCATGCCATACTCCTAAACTTGCTTCCCACCTTGGGCCTCTTCAAAGATTTGGTATCCTGGTTTGCTAACTATCAGCCTGGTAGAACCCCAAAAATTAAGATTGGCTCCACTATTTCCTCCAGCCACCCTGTTCATTCTGGTGTCCCCCAAGGCTCGATACTTGACCCCCTCTTCTTTAGTCTTTTTCTCAACTCCCTTCCCAACTCTTGCCATGGGAAACTGCTTCTTTATGCGGATGATGCTGTCATTTTTGCAAGCTACCCCCACCTCCTCACACTACACCACACCCTCCAGGACCTATTTAGAGAAGTAGAATCCTGGTTTATGGCCCACAGACCAATCCTCAATTACTGAAAAACCAAGTCCATGATCTTCACCCACCATCAGAACCCACACTGTGACTATCACCTGAACATCTGTAACTCCATGAACGCCCATCTTCAGCAAGTTTTAACTTTCAAGTACCTGGGTAAAACTCTTGACTCATCCCTCACCTTCCACTCCCATATTCAGCATCTCTTCTCTGCCTTAAATTCCATGATTGGTATTCTATACTGTCTCAAGCTCTATCTCACCTCTGAAGCCCTTCAACTTGCTGTATCCTCCTCAGTCCTCTCCCTCCGGGACTATGGTATAGTGATATATGGCACAGCGGACCTGATTGCCCTCCACCAAGTCAAAACCACATTAAATAAAGTCTTTCATCTTGTCACAGGTTGTGACTTGCTCACACATACCTTTGATAGCTACAGATCTACAAACTGGCTAAATTTTGATGGGAGGCTAAAATATCATTCTTGCCTCCTTGCTAAAAAAAGAACTTCTCAGACTAGCCCCACCCAGGCTGCACTCTCTCATCAATCCTGCCCCTTCTGTCAGAACTTCTGGAAGCAACACTGGGCCCTCCCTCTGTCTGTGCCCTGTTGCAGAACCTTATTATGCCAAAGGGCTTTCCTTCACCGGGCACCTAAATGGCTGAATGCCTCCCCGCCACCATCACCTTGGAATCCAAACTTGGCCTCTGTAAAAGGTCCCTTAAAAGTTATCTATTTGAGCTATCCTCCTATGACTGGCCCTAACCCAGCCCCACGGGCTTGTACTTAGATTATCGCTGGACCTCATTTGCTACTGTATCTCTAGGAGGTATCGCACATATAGATGCTAGGTAAACTACCTACTCTAGCACTGTAGTTTTGTTACTGCAGGACCTACTGCAAACGCCGGGTCTACCTGACATTAGACCTATAGATTTAACATTCTTCTACAGTACATGTTATGCTAGTGTTTTTTCTCTACTGTATTCAATATGCTTTGTGTTTTCATTGCCATACCACTTTGTAGTCTTCCCATCCCTGTACTTTTGATGTGGAGCCTTTGCAAAGGAGTCTATGACTCAAACATTGTAATTCCAATTATGTATGAAATAAATAAAAATAAATAAATAAATACAAGCATAACAAATGCAATATACAGCCTGTATCAAAAGACACAATATGTGACAAACAAACTTTCGGTAGTTCAACACTATTTACGAGCCAAGATCTTATTTAGTGCCAAGATGGAGGAGATATTGATGTGATATGTAATGTGCTATTTTTAAGACTGAAAGAGATCATGCCATTTATTAGGAGGAAAATTATTGTTTAGATACATAGATACATAGACACTATCAGCAAATATTGTCCTATGGCCCACCCAGTCTGCCCATGTGAGTTTGTAAGTTCCCGTTATGTTTTTCTGTATTATTATTTTTATATTTTTGGAGGTTTCATGTAGGCTTGATATTATTCCTGGGGAACTTGCAAGTTACTGGTATATAACCATGCCATTTGTAAATGGTCCTGATCAAACAACTGGAAACAGAAGACTGTTTTTTGTCAGTTTATAGTATGATGTACTGAGTGTGTATTTACTGAGTTGCTGGATCAGGGCCTTGAAGAAAATAACATTTTGTTTAACTCATTCAAGATTCCATCAGGTGGTCAGAAAAAAGTCTATGAGAATTTGTCTGAAAACTATCAAATATAAGATGCAAAAAAATAACATCTGTGTATATGTAAATGGAAAAATGTCGAATTTATTTGCAATAAATTTGTTTACAGGCATTACTAGTATATTTTGAAAGACTGGCTGACTTGTGATTATTAATTTTGAGTATAGTTCATGAAATGATGAATGTGATATTTGTTATTTCATATAGTCCCCCATTATGCCTTATGCATAACATGTAAATCCAAATAATTCCAAGGCCATCTTGACATATAATATTAATACAGAAGAGCAAATCAGAGCTCTTTTCTGGATAAAAGGCTGCTGATATAATGCATAAAGAACAAAGTCAAATAAGGAAACAGTGACTTATAGAAAATTTACAGAGATTTATAAAGGGATTTGATTCTGCTTCTGCAGGGAAAATACAGGAAAAATGAGGGCTTGTTACTGGGAAATGGTTATTTGGATCTTGGATCATTGAATATTTCTTATATTTTGTATCCTGGATAGCGCAGGGGAGATGCTACCTCTCATTGTCACAGGGATGTTCGTTTACACATTTTTGCACTGTATTTACTCAGGCTGTCTCAGATTAGATGCAATATCTTGTTTTCTGTGGGGTCATGATTTTACCATTTTTATAATGTATTTATTCAGGGTACCTATTCCAGGGCCCACCGTATTCAAAGGAGATATGCATTGCATCCTGGTAGAAAAGGAAGATGTGCAGAGCAACTCCAACAATGTGCCACAGCACAATATTCAAACATGCGGGATGCACTAGCCACAAGGGAATAGGCCAAGGTGCACACCAGTGGTATGTCATGCAAGTCGAGGGGCCATTCCCATGCATATGCTGCACTGCGGCATATTCAGTGGGAATGTGCTCCTCACAGTCCAGAGTATCATGGCCCATAGTTAGGCCATGAATTGCTGGCCTAACCCAGCCAGTCACCCACAGGTGGGCTGAGAAAGTGCACCCAGGTGCATAGCAGCCTGGCAGCCCTGGTGGACTAGATGTACCCTCTTCCCATCCCCAATCAATCCAACTCCATCCCCGAAGAGCTCCATAGTGTAGGGCCCCCTCAGACCCAATTGCACCACAGGAAACCATGGTCTGTATCCATAGTGTAGAGGACCACCACCCTAGTATGCAGACCCCCCCATGCCCAACCTGTTGCAGAGATTGACACTGCCCTGCATATCCTGCCACAGCCAGCCACCAACTGCACTGGACCCAGGCTGGGGACCTGCACTCCAGAATGACCCAAGTGGCTGTACCATGCATTGGGGTATTACGAAAGCTGTGGATCCACCAATGTATGTAGCCATGTGTACATTCCAGGCAAATCGTAAGAGGGAATTGACATACCTCCAATGCATGCCTTGTCGATGCTGTATCTTGCTGTTGTCATACACTGCTGCAAGTCTACACTTCCCCTCTTTCCCCTGTGTAACATGCCACCCTCTGGACTGCTGAGGTATCCTGGGTGCCATGGGGGTGCAGTATCCTGCAATGCCATTTGCAGTTTATGCTCCAGGCTATGGGTAGTTTCTCCATGGTTACCGATTGTACAAGCAAATGGGAGGTCATCTGTAACATGCCTGTTCCGGGACCTGTGTGAGTGGGTACAGCATCAGCCATCACCTGCACTAAGAAGTGCAATGGCACTGGGATGACGGATCCACATGTGAGTGCCTGAGGTGTATGGCCACTGGGCATTATCACCTGCACACAGCTCATTCCTACATATGTCACATTCCAGTGTCCTACTGCCAGTGCTCTGCCACCCACCGAAACAGTGGTACAATCACATCACAGAGCCAGTTGTCACAATGGGATGGATTAGGGGCGGGAAGGGGGTGTCTGTGCACTGTTGGGGGGTTGGGGGCCACTACACTATGTACATGGACTGTAGGTGTATTCTGGTGCAATTAGAGATGGGAGCAGGGTCCCTACAGTATGGAACTGATATAGCCTGGACTCTGGTACAATCGGAGCTGGTGGATTGGGTGGGGGGTGCCAGTTTACCACCAGAGATTTCGGGGCATGTCCCACATGGGAGTGATCAGAGTCAGGGCTTGGGAGCAAGAGCTGCTCTGGTGCATTCATCCCCATGTCAACATGCATATGGGCCAGTAAAGAAGATGCATAAGGCCCTTTTGCACCCTGCATGTTCAATTAGCTAATTTGCATTCATGGGCTGAATATTGCCCATGAGGGCTGTGGCGCATACTGGTATGTACCATGCATTCCCCCTGGGAGGTATTCAGTTGATGGTGCCTTGGATGCACCTGTCTTGGCAGCCACCTGCACTGCAACTCCCATCCAGGGTCACATATTCAACAGGTACAATGACTCCCACCAGGATGAAGCCCAGTGTCACAGGTTTACTGCATGACAAAAGGGAATAACTCCCATTGAAACTGCATTGTTTGCTGCAGTAACTCTACTGCAGAATTCTGCAGTACTGCGCTTCATCCTGATGGCTTCGCTGTATGCGTGCCCTGTACTGGTGGCGCATTCTCTTTTTTTTTTTTAACATATAAGATTTTTATTGATTTTCTATATTGCCAATGTTAATCAGGTTGCATACCATCCAAGTGGATAAAGAAAAAACAACAAGGTCAAGATACAGGATTAGTTACCATTAATGTATATATCAGATCTCAACTCCTATAAGAGAGTACCTATTCAGTTATACATGCCTTTCTTAACACATTCTATGTCTAGATTAGACCAATAACTGTCATAATTATGGTGCTGTCGTACAGCAGCCATCTCAGAACTAGGGATATTCTTTATTGCTTATACTTACAGTAGGCTATAGTTTGCAAAGTGTTCTATATCTGGTACCTTACATTAAAGCATCATGCAGTGGGACCCAGAAATAGTTTCTTACAGAAGAGGGTTGCCAAGCATAGGTAAGGGAACTGTACATAAGTGAGAGGTTAGATAGGTATCCCAGTGCCTATGGTAGGCTCCCAGTTGGTTCTTGCTAGCAATGATAGCCTTTCAAAAACAGCCAATCAGGCCACTGCCATATGCCAAGTCAGGAGTGATGGGGGAGGTACCTGTCACCATTTCATTAGGATCAACCTCTTAGCTTCCAGTAACACTGCTAAAAGCCACCTACATGTTCAGGTTTGGTTAATTTGCAGGTTTGATGTATCCCCTAGGATAATGAGGATGGGATCCCTTGGAACGGGCTCCTGTAAGACCTTCGAGCTGTCCTCTATCACCCCATCCAAAAAGTATCCAGGTGGGAACATTTCCGGATGACGTGCAGTAGGTTACCTTCTGGTGCCCCACATCTTCAGCATTGCAAGTATGGGAGCACCCCCATGCAGTGTAGTACTGCTGGAGTAAGGTGCCAATGTATGAGCAATTTGAGCTGGATCATTTGACTTCTAGCATCTGAGTACAGCCAGTGTGCATTTTTCATGCACTTGTGCCACACTGTCTGTGGAATATTAGCATGCAAGTCCTGCCCCCCATTGTACCCTACATTTATCCATGTTATTAGGTTGCCCATCGCTGAGGATTCTGTATATCTTCCTCACCAGCCCTTTTTGAGCCTTAGCTTTGTGCAGTAGTGCCAGCCATTTATAATCTTTTCCTGTCCCCTTTTTTGGCTACATAAGCACTGATTGCTTCTCTAACCTACAGATACCTCCAGAAATCCTGCTTGGGAAGTTGAAATGAATCTTGGAGGTATTGGTATGTCATTAGCTCTTCTGTGCCCTTCATCCATTGATCTGCTATGGTTAGCATCCCCTTATTCATTCAGTCCCCCAATGGATACTATGTCCGTCAATCTGTATACTGGGATTACCCCAGAGGTATGTGTAACCTAGTGGCTGATCATGGTATTTTTCAGGTGTCCTAGTAAGTGTCATCCCCTTTTGCCAAGCTTTACAGGTATCCAGTATAACTGGGGAAGCAATAGTCTCCAGGAGCCTTTTCCTTTCCAGGAGAAACCCTAGCCATTGATCTGACAATAGGTCCTTCTCTAACTGGACCTACATTGGACCTGTTCCCCCCTCTGGGAGAAACCATCAGGTGGCTTGCACCATTCTATAGGCAATGTAGTAACCACAGAACCACGACAATCCTAACCCCACTTCCTTCGGTGAGCCCTGTGCTTTGTCCTGCTAAACCTGGGGTGTTTACCCTCCCATAACAGGTTTGAGATCATCTTAGCCAGCCCTTTAAATATTTTGGGGGGTGTTTCCACTGTAGATTGCAGAACAGATAGGCCACCTTGGGGAGTGTGAACACCTGCACTGCCTCTAACTTACCCTTAATTGAGAGTTCCATCTTCTGCCATCTATTCAGCTCAGCCTTAATGGTACCTAGGACTGGACAATAATTGTCATCAGTGATTTGTCTCCAAGTGGCCGACATTTTAACTCCTAGGTATGTAAATCCACCCAGGGCCCAAACTACCTGTAGGTCCTGTTGACTCATTTGTGGGCATAGGAAATTGAGAGGTGACAGGGTGTTTTTTTTTTCTTATTCACCCTCAGTCCTGAAATCTCGGCATACTCCTGGAGTATCTGCAGAACATGGGGAAGCATGACATTCGGGTACTCCATCGTTAAGAGGATGTCATCTGCATACGAGTTAATCAAGTATTGTGTTCCCCTTATATCAATGCTCTTGACTTCTTTCATCCATATCAGCCTCCAAGACAGTGGGTTGATGGCTATAAGAAAGAGTAAGGGGGACAGAGGGTACCCATGCCTTGTCCCTTTCTGAAGCAGAAATTGTTTGGATGTATTCCTGTTAGTAAAGACTGTGGCTGTCGGCTCATTATTGAGGGTCCTGATCCAGTTCAAGAAGTGAGTGCCAAAACCATATGCTCCCAGGGTGGTATGGAGATATTCCCATTCCACTGAGTTGAAGGCCTTGATGAAGTCAACAGCAAGAGCTGCCATTGGTTTAGAGGAGGGTAATGCCCACTATTTAAGATTCAGGACTGCCTTTGGTGAATCCAGCCTGACATGGGTGTATGATGTCCGGCAGCACCCTCTCCAGTTGTGTGGCTAGCACCTTAGCCAGGACTTTAGCATCCACTGATGTAAGGGAGATAGGCTGGAAATTTGCACAGTCCAGGGGGTCTGCATTTCTTGTGGAGCAGTGTTATAATTGCCTCTGTCATGGTGGGAGGTAAGGTGAGATCTTTCTCTGCCCCAAGTAGTGCTTGCCACAGTGGAGTTGTGACCTCTGCTGCCAAAAGCTGGTAGAGGTCTGCCAACATACTCTCAGGGCCCGGGGCCTTTACTTTAGCCAGTCTATCCAGTGCTGACTGCACCTCTTGTTCGGATATAGGCTCATATAAATCTGTTGCCTGTGCCTGTGATAGTTGAGGCACATGGAGGGAGTTCAAAAAGGCCACTGCCCCTGGCCTGGTTCTCCATTCATAGCAGGTTTGGAGGAAGAGTGCAGGATCTGGTAATATTTCTGCATTACCCCATTTATTTCCTGTGGCTTAATGTTTTTCTCTCCATTTAGTGCTCTTAAGGCATGGATCTGGGAATTATCTTTTTATTTCCTTAACTGATATGCCATCAGTTTCCCCCCTTTATTCCTGGACTCCAAAAACTTATGTGTAGAGTGGAGTAGCTGCCACTCTGCCTTGCACTGCTGAATGATATTTATTTTATATTTAAGCCATGTGATTCAGGCCAGCAATCCCCCCCCCGATGGGGTGCTAGCCCTGAATGCACCCTCCATCTCTGCCAGCTTCTTCTGCAGGTACTCCAGTTCCTGCCTTCTCTTTCTATTCTGGGCTGCAGTGAAGGAGATTATATAACCTCTTAGGTAGGCCTTAAAGGCTTCCCATACTGTGCCTGCCCATACTTCCCCATTAGCATTGATGTCAAAATAGGACCTGACATGAGTTTTGATCCACCTACTAAAATCAGGGTCCCTCAGTAGGAGAGGGTTGCATCTCCATCTCGCGGAGGTATGTTGCATCCCCTTTGGAGTGAAGAGTAAACTAACCGAGGCATGATCTGATTTAATCATAGGCTCATTACACACTGCTTGTGTGCTTTCCGATGCCTCTTGTTGGTCAGCCAGTAGTCTATCCTACTGTGCATCCCGTGAACTGCTGAGCTGAAGGTATAATCCTGACCCATAGGGTTTTGTCCCCTCCACAGATCCTGCAAGCCCTATTCCTCCTGCACTAGGGTCAGCACATCCCTGGATTTTGTATGGGTGTCCTGCGAGGGATGTGACTTGTCCAGGAATACATCTTGGACCAGGCTAAAGTATCCCCCCACTAGTGTTGGTATCTCATAATCTTCTTCTTTGGCTTCTCCTAGCGCCTGGCTAACTTGTGCAAAAACTTCTGGCTCATGCTGATTAGGGCCATATATGTTGGCCAAGATTACTTCCCTCTGGGGTAGACAAAGCGGGCCAGAAGCCATTGTCCTTGTTTATCCTCTTTGACCCAGTCCTATGCACTAGAATTGCCACCCCCTTAGATTTAGAGATAGCAGAGCTATGCAACAAGTTCCCCACCCATGTCTTTTTCATCCATAGGACCATCCTGGCTGTGAGGTGTGTGTTCTGCAGCAAATCCACATCCGTCTTTAGAAATTTAAGATGCTGCAGTATTTTAGAGTACTAATGCAGTGTCAGTGGCTCAGTAGGTAGCACTCTCGCCTCTGAGGCCAGGAGATCAGAGGGCTATGGGTTCAGTTCCTATATCTGGCACTTGGGTTAATATCCCAGTACAGACACTGTATTGCAGCATGAGAGGGGTGCTGCACTTCTTAATTACATGCTTATCTGACCATTGTATTTTCCCATAATTTTTCCACATAACCTTCAAATATAACACTTTCATTTTGATATATTATGTCAATTTCATCCTAAATTTTAAATAGTAAATCCTGTAACCTACATACTTTGTTTTGCAAAACTTTCTGATATCTAACTTGCCAGATACACCATTTAGTAACAGACAGAATCACATAAGCTTTGTGTTTATTAATATTTTCCCATTCTTCTGTTAGCTGCCCATATTCTAGAATATTGTAATATATGGATAAGCCTCAATAATACTGAACTAAGTTATACAAAAATTTCCCAGTAATACATCACTACTCTCAATAATACTATCCTGAAAAGTGATACTATTATTGTTTTTGCTGATAATACTACAGTTCAAAGGTCATCTCCAACTCTAGTATTATCACTGGATCCATATATTACAAAAAATAACAGAAAGTTAAGTGTTTTACAAGGCAGTAATACCATCTGGAGGTTTTGGGGACTCTAGGGCCTCTCAAGCTTCGCTCTCAAGGTTCCATGTCCCCAAAACCTCTTGATGGTATTACTGCCTTGTAATACACATTTATCTATCTAATATTCTATTTGTAATCCATGTTCCTAAACATCCTCATCCCTCCAAAAGAAGCCAAATTATCCCAAAAACTTTGAATAAATGTACGTTCAAAAAAACAATGTTCCATGCTTTCTTTCTGTAGACCACACATAGTTTCTAAACACAATCGTTCCTCTTTATTTTTATGTTTGTGATTTCCTTGTACATTAAGCTTGACATGACTACATAGCCATACCCTCTCTCTCATTTTCTTTGGAGTTCTTTTTTCTAAAGAAATCTCTAAAATTTTGCTTATATCAATGCCTTCATTCACCTTAGAAACTGGTTCTTCATTAATATTTGTTACCACTATTTCTTTATACACCTGCTTTCTATTTTTCCTAAGAACTAAATCTGTTGTTATATGACACATTGTCATGTATTTTCTACACACTTACATATATTGAGGTATCATTGATTTCCCTGTTATATTTCCTTTAATCCCTATATTCCTCACTACTGTGTCCATCCATTTTTGAGCAAATAGCCCCATATACCCCTTTCCCCTTTCATAAATGAAACCAAATTAGCATAAATAAAAGTATTTATGAAAAAGACTACTGGTTGCTCCATATTTAAACCACGCTCCTTAACTGGTCTATATGCATGCACCCCTTTTACCGGATTCAACCTAGAACCTCATAATAATTGTAAGAACACACCCAAGATTTTAGACTGCATTTTTAATGGTACTGGAAAATATAAGAAATATATAAAAATATAGGCATAATAAATGTTTTAATAAGTATATTCTTTTTTCTTTAGTCATAGACCAGTTTTTCCTCTTCTCAATTTTCCCTCTTGCTATTTGAAATTCTGTTTCCCAAAGTCTTTCTGCTGCATATTCACCCCCAAAATTAATCCCAAGAATTTATATTTGTTCTTGACATATCCTCAGGCTACCTTTTTTTCTCACAACTCACTTCTTCTATAGGATAAATCTTATTTTTCTCCAGATTTATTTCAGTCCCAGTATATTCAGAATATCCTGCCAAGAATCCCAACATTTTCTCCCTTGATTCTTGCTTTTATTACTAGAATAACACTATCATCCGCATAAGCTCAAGTTTTACAAAATTGATTTCCCTCCCATGATATGCATTTAATTTCCTTATCATTTTCTATATACCTTAATACCGGGTCAACACATAATACATATAGGAGGGGACTCAATGGACAGTCCTGCCTCACCCCATTTTTAATGTACATCAGGATTCCCAAATGCCCATTTACCATGAGACACACTTGAGCTTCAGTATATAATGTTTGTATTAATCCAGCCAACTGATTTGGAATTCCATGTCCTTTTAGAACATCCCACATATATTTAGGATTAGCTGACTCAAAGGCTGGCTCCTGATCTATTAAGTACTGGTACCCCTGTAATTCTTTTCTTTGTCTGACATTCAAATTCTCCCTAATATGTATCACATTTTGTCTTGCATTCCTTCCAGGAATTGAACACATCTGTGTCTGTATGATTAATTTCTCAGCAAAATTCAACAATCTTTTATTTATAATTTTTGCCAAAACTTTGTAGTCTGATGTCACTAAAGTGATTGGTCTCCAATTTTTAATATTTCACGTATCCCCCTTTTTATGCAAACAAACTGTTACTCATTGTCTTATGTTTTCTGTTAACTTACCCTTCTCAAATATCTCATTAAACAGTAAAGTTAACATTTTTATCTATTTTATCTATATATTTCCTATAAAAAGCATTTGATATCCCATCAATTCCAGGGCCTGTATTCAGAGTTAAGGAGTGAATTACCTCTCTGACTTTTGCTTCTGTTATTTTCTCTTTTAAAATTTCAGTTTCCACCCTAACTGCGGCAGTTTTGCTTTTCTTATTATACCCTTCTTTTCCTTCCCTTCCAGTTTCTGATATTTTCTTCTGATAAGTTCTTGCACTATGTATTTAATCTTGCTTATATCTAACTGTCTATGTCCTTTCTTATCTATTAGTTCATTCATAACTCTGTTCTCTACTCTATCTTTATTACAATTAAATGGGTTAGTATGATACTTTTCCCCTTGCGTCCCACTCTTCTGCTCTTATGTAATGTTTTTAATCTGTTATATTGAATCTCCTTCATTTTCTGTTTGATCTGTTCAATACCTTCACTCTCATTGGTTTTGTATACGACTTGATATGTCATTAATTTATATAATTTTGCCCATAAACCTAAATATTCCATGTAATTTGATATTTCCTTTTTCTGTGATTCCTCTATTAAAAGTTGTTTTATATCATATTTTGTGCCCTCCCACCACTCATTATATGAATCATATAATTCTTTAACTGAATTCCTAGCCTCAAGTAAATCTAGACTTTTCATGTTGCATTCCTCATTTCTTAACCTTTCTAAATTCAATCTCCAAAACCCTTTCCCAAAGTTAGGCTGTCCTCCTAAATTAATGACTATTTTAACCCCCAGATGGTCTGAGGTTTCTATAGGAATAACTTTTATCTCATCAATTTTAATATATTTAGAAACTAACCACAAGTCTATCCTTGTAGATACACCTCCTCTAAAATATGTATGCTCCATTCTCTTCCCCTTCAGCACATATGCATCTTCCAACCCCCATTTTTTCATGACTTCTCTAAGACAATTGGTGTCTGAAAAGACTTTCCCCATTATTCTCCCCCAATCTTCCTTACCCAACCCACAATTAAATCCCCCCGATAGTACCATTTTTGAGGTATGAATGTAAGGTTCTGCTAGTTTCATTAACCTACTTCAATCTGCCTTAGTTTGAGAATTATAAATAATTATTATCCTAATTTCTGTTTGTTTTATCTTGACATCCAAAATGAATATCCTACCTGGAACTAAATCTGTAATCTTCCTAACATTAACTTGTTCAGTTGAAAACCCAATCCCCACACCTGAACATCTTTTTTTCCCCTGTAGACCATATCGATGTACCCCACCTTCAATCCTTTTGTGCCTGGTTTACCTTCTCCAAGGTATGTAATCTTGTATCCTGCATAATAACTACCTCCACCCTTAAACCATTCAAGATTTCAAATGTTAACTGCCTTTTCTTAAAATGTTTAATACTATTAACATTGACAGAAAGGCATGTTAACTGATGCATGATACCTAAATAGCAGAAAAAAGAAAAACTAAAAAACAACCTATTATTATTATCCTATGTCCTTGGATTTTTTCCTTTTCTTTGACATTTGTGTGCTTGTAGTATTCCCACTTTCTGAATCTCTGTCCGAGACCTCAAAGTCTGAAATTAAAGATACTTCTTCAACAGTTGCCAGTCTTTATCCTGTTTTGCAGCAAATCTATCAGATTAAATGCTCCTTTGCCTGTCTTTTTCCACTGTTTTTGCCCCTTTTTGTGCACAATGTCTCCCCCTTCTGGATCGTGTTGTAATAGTAAAGTCTGTTTGGTTTTTTTCCCTTTTTTCTTTATTTCTTCCTTTTTTGTTTCCAGCCTAGCTTTGTTTTTATCTACTGCTGTAATTGCTTGTTGCTGCTCTCCCCAGGGCCTGCTCTTCTTAATTTTGATTCAAGAGCATAGTGGGAAGTGGAGGGAAGGGGACACTTACGTTAAGTTCTTCATTAACTCCACCCCTATTGATTTCTAGAGGGTCTGCATTTCTTGCTTCATAAATTATTTTGTCCTCCTTCCCTTTTTCCTTTTGAGCTTTTGCTAATACCACATCCTGCTCAGCCATCTTATTTTGATCCGAGCTATTATGTACTGCCCAGGGGCAATTTAAATAAAAATGACCCTCTTCTTCACATAGGCTGCACGTGGGTTTATTTTTACATTCAGAGCCTTGATGTCCCAGAGACCCGTAGAATCCACATTTTAATTGATCACAGGCATTACTTAGATGGCTCTCGTCCCCCACACTTATAATAAGCCTTAGTTTAGCCTGTGTAAAAAAATAACTCCACGATCTCTCCCCAGGAAAAAGCAGTTGGCCAAATGCTGAACTTCACCTTCTGTTTGTTTTATTGTAACTTTATACTTCCATCCCCCTGTCCATAAACACTCATCATCCAATATCAGCTCTGGGGGGGGCCATGAACCACACATCTTTGTTGTAACCAGAAAGAAATATCGGATACATTCACCCCCTCATTTCTGAATAATATTGTTACAATCCGGAATGCAGGTTTTGTCAGGGGAATTGCATAGAAATTAGACCATTGTGGTATTCTTTTAATCTGATGAAACAGTTTCCAAAACCTGTCTAGCCCTCCAGGGTGTTTGAAGCTAATATCATACTCAAGGCCTCCTTGAACGTGAATTAATGCATATATTTCATATGGGTAAAATTTTATGCAATTCTTCAAAAAGTTCTCTACCAATGTATAATCTGTGTGGGGCTTCTGAAGGGAAACCTCTGTATCTTAACCTGACTGCGTTTATTCTTTTTGCTTGCTCTGGGCCTTGATTTCCAGGAAATAACCTCTCTCTGGTATTCCCATCCCAGGCATTCTCTTTCTGTTTTTTTATCATTTTGATTTTCATTTTGAACTGTATCTTGTTCTAATTCCATAGAGGAGTCCCCACCACTATTTTTTTCATTTATTTGTTCTGACTCAGGGGTTTCTGTGCCCTTTTTTTCCACTTTATCCTCAGTATTTTCTCCTGAAGGGTGTACATGCTCTTCAGGAGAACCAGGCCTGTTTGGATCCCAGCCCTTCCCATCTGCTGATCTTCTCCAACCTGCTTTGATCAGAGCATCAGACACTCATTCAGGTGTATCTTTATACTCACGAGGATTCATATTCATTATTTTTTCTGCCTGTAAATCATTTGTTGTAATATCCTCTTCTTTTTAATTTTTACATATATCTTCCTTTTTATTTTGAAATTTTCCTTGCCCCCCCCTACCCCGCCTGTCTTAGACCTAATCTTTTTTAACTTTCTTTCACCATTCCTTTCAGGGCACTATCAGGGTTAACATTTCTTCTACTAGCAGACTGCATCTTAGAAGGGCCTGGTTTTGAGCATGCAGTCTCTGCCACATCATCGTTACACAGCTGACTTTGACAGGCTTTGTTCTCTTCTCTCTTTCCCTTGCCTTTGCCTGCGGTATGCATTTTCTTGCCCACTATCCCAGCCGATCTCTTTTTAACAGCTTTAAAACCCACAGTATTCGACTTACTGTTGTTCTGCTCCAAGATCACATCATCCAAGGGAACTTCACATACAACCTCCTCATGTACTGAAATGCCCTTTTCTCCTTCCAACAATTTAGTTTTTCTTTCCATCATGACTGCTTCTCCTTTGTGCTTGTCTCCTTTAGGATTAAGGCTGGGATGAACACCTGCTCCCCAGCCTCCCACACGTCCTCACTCATGCAGAAACATCAAACATCCAACAAAGACACTGTCACATCAGCACTTCCTCCTCCTCCTCTGCTGTCTGGCTCCAAACTGAACTCTTCCACTCTGCTCACAGGAAGTCAAGCCCCCTGCTGGCAGAGTAGAGGAATTTCCCCAGTGTCCTGGCCAAATTTCCCTCATTCACTAAAAATACCACCAACAGCTTAATCTGGTTCAGTTTCAGTTGCTTACCATCTGTATCCCCCTTCCCCCCTGGCCGCCCCTGAAAAAGGGACTTCTAGGCCCAGTGGGCTTACTGGATCAATAAAATTCAACAAACAAACAAACTTTGGTTCTTTTAATCACGTGGTTTACTCCCTTGACATTGCAGGAGACACACCTCACTACCATCTCCCTGTCCATAAGTGTCATGATAGTACACTCTATCCCACGTACCACTTACCTCTGTGTATTCTCATCTGCATCCACAGGTGTGGACGCAGTCCTGCTTCCCTTTCTCTGGAAGCAAAGCACTTTCCAGACAAATACCCTGGGGGGTCCTATGTCCTCACACTGGTCGGTGCTCTGAAAAATATAAAAGCACAGCCCAACAACAATGTCCCATGAGGTTGTGTATTCAAACAACAGTGATGTACAGTGTAATATACTAATATATTTAAACTTCCCCTGACTTGTCTCAGTCTAAATTTGCCAATCCGTACTCTTCACCCATCTCCCTTATGTTTTCCCTGAGGTGTCCCAATCAGACCTCTCATTCCTCAAAGATATTCCTAGATATTTCTGTTATGCCAGTGGTGATCTAATTTCTCTCTACTGGTCAACATTTGTGTGTGTTCCCACTAAAGTACCATAGGTGTAAATGAAAAAAGTATATAGAATTCTTGCACCTTAGCTCCCTCACCTAGCTACAAAGGAGCAATGTGTTGAAACAAGAATCTCTGCCTGCCACTCCTTCTCAGTGATCCTGCTACTATCCGCAGTTCTTCTATGGTCCTTTGTTGTTTCCATGTGAACTGCCATGGATCCATCACAGTCCTGAGGGTCCCCAGCTCAAGTTGGTAGGTAGCCCTTCATACCAGTGAGTGGCAGTGGGAGGGGTATACCGGGAATATGGCACCTCATGGGGGGGAGTGTGTGTTGTCCTGCCTCCCCCTGCTATGGTTGCCAACCTACCCCCCCTGAGTCTCCTGCCCACCCCTACCCAGATATCGGGGGGGTCACACTTCCTTCCTGTCTTTGCCGATACTCCCCAGCATGGTGACATATGTCTTAACATGACTGGTGCCCCTGTTGCCCTGATCTCCACTCCTCCCGAATCATCCCCCAATGGTACACCCTCATGGTGTCTTCAGTAACTTCTGGTGTGGAGAGGGGGAGCAATTGGATAGGTGGACAACATGGACATGGGAAGGGGGTCAGCACATCTCTATCCCCCAGCTAAATCCCTTACCAGGAAAAGTACCCTCCCTTCCTCCTCCACACAGCATTCACCCCCCCACTCTTCGCTTCCTAAAAATTCCAACATGGTTATCCCCCCAGTCTATTGCCCAACCCAATAGCCCTGAACCCTAAATTAGCATCCACCCACAACTTTCATTCACATGTGTAAAATAGTAAGCCTTCTCAAGTTACCAAAAAAAAAAAGTTAACCTTGAATTCGAAGCAGGCAACAATGTGTTTCCCCCCTTAACCAGTCTCAAGCTTAAAATGGATTTAAAAAGCAATCAACATACTGTGATACCCTCCAATGATTTGAGGCATTGCTCCCACTCGATGTCACCTCTGAGGCCTCCGCTTAGTGAGACAGAACAGACATTAGTACAGTACAACATCTAACAGTCCATCCTCATCCTTGTCCTGAGGTTGCCAAGTCTACAAATGTACAAGCTCCAGGCATCCCCAGATCCTAGGGGTGTGTCAGCGTGTCCATGTGGTCATCTGGAAAGTCCTCTGCTGCATCTGCCCAGTCTATCTTGGAGGCTCTCATCTGCTGCTCCTCCTCTGACTCCACAGTATCATTAGGCTGGGATTCTTCCTCACTACAGGAGTCCTCTCGTGGTTGTTTGGCTGGTGAAGATGCCTGTGGACCACTCGGTCTTCTTCCTTTCCCCAATCTACTCCTAGATCATGACCTGGTTCTTTGGGTCCGCAGTAGCTGCATATCTACATGGGCCTCTGGTGCTTGGGAAGATAGCTTTCCTCAGCTGTTAGTTTGTTTGCATCTGTGCCCAGGGTTGGAGCCTACCATTTTAACTGTAGGCATGAGTGCCTCCATTTTGGTCCTCTCGGTCTCCCTTTGCTTACTGTCCCCTGCTCTCTGTTGGTCCAGACCCAAAATCTGTTGGGCACCATTTCCTTCCAGTGGGACCCATAGCTTTCTGGGACTTGTAGTCCCCTGTCATAAATTTGGCCAGCACCTTATGAGCCATCATGTTAAGTCTTGGGGGGTGAAGCCCACAATTTCTCTGGCCTCTTTAGATATCCACAGTCCATTCAGTCCCCGAAAGCCATATTTAAACTCAGCGGCTCTCTGGTCTCGTTTTAGTGGGATAAAGGCCTTGTGCCGCATGGTGATCTCATGTGAAAAGTCTTGGTATAAAGCAATGCTGGTTTCCCTGTACTTCAACTCCCCCAGAATCCTGGCTGCTCGTAAAACATGTTCTTTTGTTGAGTACCAGAAAAAATAGGATATAATAGGTCTTGGCAGGTGCCAGCTGGCCACGAGTCCTATGGGCCCTCTCGATTTCCATCGGACCTCTCCAGTGGTCCCCCAACAGCTGAGGTAAAAAGTCATTAAGGAATTCCTCCATGTTCCTCCCCCCCAGGCCCTCGGGGATGCCTAGCTGCCTCATGTTGTTGCAGTGTCCCCTGTTTTGTTGATCTTCCACCCTTTCCCAGAGTTTTTGCAGATGGATTTCATGCTCATCCAGTCAGGCCAGTATCTTATGCTGGTGGGACTTGAACATGTCAGTCCTTTGTTCCACAGCATTGTCCTTATCCTGGAGGATCCTGACATCCTCTTTGGAGCCTGCCAAGGTTCCCTTCATCTCTAGCATGTCCACCACCACAGCCTCCAATATTCTGGTGATATAGCCCAACTGGTCATTCAGACTTGTGTCTGCTTCCACCCCTGCCATGCCTTGGCCTTTGACTGCTGGATCCATCTTCCGGGTGTGCTGCATGCAAGGTAAGAATCTTGCCTCTCTGTTTTTTTTTTTATTATTATTTTTATTTTCCCTTTTGCAATTCAGAAGTCTTACAGTGGCAAAAAGCTGTGAGTGATGGTGGTTACAGGTCCTTTGGAGCCTTATTTTTATTTTCCATTTTGCAGTTCGGAAGGCTTACAGTGGCAAAAAGCTGCGAGTGGTAGCAGTTACAGGACCTTTGGAGCCAATATGGTTAGTCACTGAGCTGTTGGTGCTGCAATAAGAAGCTCTGCTATGTAGTGCTCAACCTCGCGTATGTCAGGACAGCCCCCAGCTTAAGTTGATTCCTCCTCGTGTCAGGGCTGCATATTCTCTTTGGCTATAATTTCACAGGAAAACGAAATGTGACCACTTTTATTTTTACTCAGGTTTCCCGAGCAGCACTAATGGAGTATCCTGGCACCATTCATAGATCCATTTGGACTCTATTCCCCGGAAGCTTCCCCATTAACACCGAGTCAGTGAACTATGCTGCCATTTGATTCAGAATCCAAGCCACGCTCCCCAACACATTCTCTTTGAATATTGTATCGGTGCCCTCTTTGCTCAATGCATCTTTCTGCTTGCACATTGATTTGGGTCTTAATATGTGCCCCCAGATGAAAAATATTGTTTTCAGCACATTCTGGTTTTACACAATGCAGCATAATATTGTGTAGCTGTAGAGCCCCTCTGAAAGTAAGATGCCATTTCTTCTGTGAACTATCCAGGTTAAATATATAGCAATCAGCAGGCATAGTCTAGGAAAACACATTGTAAAATGTGTAAAAGGAAGACAACATTGAAAGTGCTTCTCCACAGATCTTCATTGTGCAAATTCATTAGAAATAATGGATACAAGCATCCCAAAAGCTCTCCACAGCCATATTGGCTCTGACTAGATTTTATTTTATTCCACCAGGTCTCAGTGTGTTTTTTGTAAATTCTGAACTTCCAAGTGCATTTGGGCTCTGTGTGACCACTCAATTTTGTGGGTTGTGGTTCACATATGACCTGCTTTCAAGTGAGAATTGCCACTAGCAAAGCAAATGAAACCTTGCTCACAGCAGTGTGATGCGGTGTATCACCACTACATATAATGGCAGAAAAAAAGTGACACACAACACACAATAGCACACAAAAACTAGAACCCCAATGTTTCACACTTGTGTACTTTGTGAAGGGATGGTGCTATCCTCCAGTGTTCACTATTTATATAGCACACTTAAAGGGCAGATAAATGTAAGTGTAGGTGAAAAATGAAAAAGGGAAAGGGAAAGGGGAAACTGTTTAACCAGGAAATGCACACTAAGCTGAAGCATTTATGATGACTGCTGTGTGCTAATTCACTTTGTTGATCACTGGCTCAGTCCTGAATGGTGGCACTTCGTTTACAGCTCTCCCAGTACAGATTTTTGTTTTACAGGTTACTGGGAGATAAAAGGAATGTACACGCTGAGTGTGTTTACACTGGGTGGAGAGCACCGACTACAAATGGGGCAGGAAGTGTCGATTTCCAGCACAGCGACAACTAGTGAAGCTGCTTACAGGGGCAAGATGCAGTAGAGCAATCTTTTTCTAAACTTTGCATGCAGTTGTAAGTGTGCTGGAACTAGACACGGGATGTTATGCTGGGATAACAACCCGGGTCTAGCCCCAGACAGACCAATCAGAGGACAGCATTCTTTGTTGCCATTGCATAATCTAGTTTAAATCCCCAAGATTTCCCTTTCCATAAACATGACCATACCTTTCCTCTTGGCAGAACTGCAGTCCATATTTAGCTATGGATCATGTGCATTTGACTTGTACTTCAGGTGAGAAAATCACCAGACTTGCAGTAGCATCATGATCTTGCAAAGCATCTCCAGCACAGTGTCATCCAGCATCACATTCCATTATAACTAAAAATATCCAGATACTTACATCACAATGGCTTCTAGTAATATTTGGTGTCACTTGGCATCACTGTTTTTCAAAAGCTGAAAATATACATTATCTACAGGGTTGTTAAAGAGTCATTAGATGGCATTGTACAAAAACAATGATGCACCTGCGTGTGCCAAGCCATTTAGTCTGTTAGAGCTAGTGGTTAGCTGGCAAACTGCAAGAAGACAGGTCAGTGCAAAGGAATGGAAAACAAGAAAAGGCTTGCACATAGGTGGTGTAGGATGTGGTACAGTAGCTGGTTCACCAACCCTAATGCAGACAGGAATAAGCAAGTAACTACCACACACAGAAACAGAAGCCTCTACTTACTGTGAAAAAAATGTTTATTTATTTATATATGTATTTATTTACTTATGACTAGCTTGAAACCTAGTGTTCTGATTATCACTGAATCATGGCTCTCCTCTAAAATCCCTGACACTGCAGTATCAGTCACTGGTTACTTAATATGCCTTATTTGTCAAGACAGAGCAACCAGGGGTTAGGGAGTGGTCATACACATTTCATCATCCATCCAGTATACCATCTGCTTCTCCACCATTTCCCCCTCTGCCTATGAACTTTTGTTACTAAACTATTATCCCCCTCCTCTTCCTACTCTATCACAGATATAATTTCAGCTCTCATCTCCTGCTCTTAGACTGGTGAACTCTACCTGCTCGGTGGCTTCAACATCGACTGGCTGGTCAGCACCCAATCCAAAATCTGTAACCACATCTCCTCCCTAAATCTAAAACATAGAAACATTGAAGTTGATGGCAGATAAGGACCGCAAGGCCCATCCAGTCTGCCCATTTCTTTTTCTACCTTATAAATGTGCCATCGGCCTTTGCTCTGTCAGTGACCTATCTATTCATACTCATTTGTATTGCTCCCTTATGCCTATCCCATGCCTGTTTGAAGCCCTGCACTGTATTCATAGCCACCACTTCTAGGTAGGCCATTCCATGCATCCACCACCCTTTCTGTGAAAAAAGAATTCTCACATTCCCCCTTAATCGGCCCCCTCTAATCTTCATGCTGTGTCCTTGTCCTGCTATTATTCTTATATTTAAACATGTTAGACTCTTTCACCTTGTTAATCCCCTTAAGGTGTTTGAATGCCTTGATCATATTACCTCTCTCCCTCTTTTGCTCAAGGGTATACATATTGAGCTCTGTTACTCTGTCCTCATATGTCTTCTGGTGCAGTCCCTACACCATTTTGGTTGCCCTTCTCTGGACTGCCTCAATTTGGTTAATGTCCTTGTGAAGGTGTGGCTCAATACTGTATAAGTACTCCAGATGGGGCCTAACCAGTGTCTTGTAAAGAGGATTATTACCTCCCTCTTGACTTGTGTATGCCTACCTAATACACCTAACACCCTAGCCTTACCTACTGCTTTAGAGATCTGCTTGGATGATTTCAGGTCATCAGTGATGATGATGCCTAAGTCTCTTTCTTCCTTTGTGACTGCTAGCAACTCCCTCCCAGCCTATGGTGGCTTCAGGGTTTCTTCCCTATGTGCATGATCTTGCACTTCTTTGCATTAAATCCCAGTTGCCACTGTTCTGATCATTTTGCTAGTTTATCCAGATCTCTTCTCATTCTGCCCACCCCATCTGGATCATCTACTCTGTTGCAGATTTTGGTGTCATCTGCAAACAGACAAGCCTTCCTCTAGTCCATCTGCAAGGTCACTAATGAAGATGTTGAAGAGGACTGGCTCCCAGAACTGATCCCTGAGTACCCACTTGTGACTTGCATCTCTTCTGACTGTATACCATTTTACTACCACTCTCTGTTTTTCTTCCGTCAACCAGTTTGCCACCCAGTTGACCAACTTCACAATACCACAGAGCCTACCCAGCTTATTTATCAATCTTCTGTGTGGAACAGTGTCAAGCTTTTCTGAAGTCAAGGTGGGCGACAACTGCTCCCCTTGGTCACTGCTCTGGGTGCCAGTCAAAAAATCTAGATTAGTTTGACAGGACCTCTTTGTAAACCCATGCTGTTTTGGATCTTGTGCCCCTATGGATTCCAGGTGTTGCACTTTTCTTTCCTTAAGGAGTGCCTCCATAATCTTGCCCACTACTGAGGTAAGACTGACTGGTCTGTAGTTCCCTGCCTCCTCCCTGCTACCACTCTTGTGGATTTCCATCCCTACCTGCTTAAACCACAAGTCAGATAAGCATACCCTGCCAGATTGGGTACTGGCATTGCACCCCCATCAGGTTGTTTCTTCAGGATTATTGCCAGACGCACTCAGTGATCACCATATGGTATTCTGTGTGAGGAAGATCCACCACTCCAAAATCCCACCAGATATCTTCCACCTCTGCTCCATTAGATCCTTAGACTTGTCCTCCCTTCATGACAAACTTGTTGAAACCTACTGGTCTACAATTGCAAATGCCTCCTCTGTTGATGCTGCCCTGAGTTACTTCAATACACAATTCCTAAATGCATGGGATCATCACACTCCTATTAGGAAAACCAGGGTCTGAAGATCACACATTCCTTGGGATTTAGCCTAGCTGCTGGCCTGTCAAAGTGCTCACAACTTGGCTTGGTCGACTTACAAAGCATCAGGTGCTCTTTCAGATTTCCATGCATATTGCTCTCTCTCCGTAACACCTGCACCAGGGCCATCCACCTTACCAAAGTGGAATACTTCACTTCCACCTTCTAGGAAAACCTTAACTGTCCATCTAAATTCTGGAAGATAGTACATGCCCTATTCTTCCCCACCCTGCCCACTACTTCCACCTCTCTTAAAGGTTGGTGACATCACCATCTCTGACTCCTTCACTGTGGCAATGGAATTCAACATTTTCTTCACCACCTGTGCTTCCACACTCTAAGTATCCCTTCCCCTTCAGCCCCTTCCCACCAGCCCCTTCCACTCCATCAGTCTCTTTCACACCTGTCTCCTCTTCACCATGCTTTTCCTTTCTGCCTGTCTCCCCTGCTGACATCCTGCAAGCCCTTCTTGCCCTTAACCTGCACAAGGGTAAAAGCCAAGGTGGGCTTGAGCCAAACTCCTGCACCTATCTACCCATGCTATAGCTGTCCCTTTCTTTACTCTTCTGAACTTCTACTTCACAGTAGCCATTGTCCCAGATACCTGGAAGCTTACCACTGTCATCCACCTTCCCAATGGCGGCTACTCCTCTAAACTTGGTAACTACCAGCCAGTTTCTCTGCTACTAATTCTCATTAAACTCCAAGAGAACTTGACTCTGGCTCAGCTTTCTCCCTACCTTGATTCCTCCTCTTTTTTCACCCCCTTCCAGTATGGTTTCCATAAGGCCCACTCCAGCACTACCTCCCTTCTCTGGCTCACTGACTCCATTCTCTTTGGCAAGGATCAGGGATGCATCACCTCTGCTATCTTTGTCAACCTGGCCAAAGCCTTCAACACTGTGGCCCACTCTCTTCTCCTCAACAAGCTGGCCGTGGCTAGGCTCTCCTAGTCTTCCACTCACTGGTTCTGCTCCCATTTCACAGGCACATACCAAGCAGTCAGGATTGCCAACTCTCTCTCTCTCCCCCCCTCTCCACATAAACACAGGTGTCCCTCAAGGTTTGGTCCTTGGACCAATACTCTTCTCATTATTTTTAAATGACCTACCTACTGCCTGCTTAACTGCAAACATCCACATGTATGTGAAAGATACTGTTTTATTTTCCTCCGGTACTTCCCCCTCAGATGTGGGGTCCAGCTTTCAACTGGATTTCTACAATGTCCAGTGCTGGTTCCATGCTAATCAACTGTCACTGAATGCCAAAAAGATGGTCGCTATGACCTTTGGTACCAGGCAAAAGCTTGTCAGGCTTAATGCCACACCTACTTTATATACCCTGGATGGTTCCTTACTTGAGGACAAATCTTCCTTTAAATGCTTGGGCTCTGGCTTGACAGGAACCTCAACTTTACTGGTCATGTGGACACTATCCACAAAAGCTTCTACCTAAACTGGGGGCTATGTATAGATACCACAGCTGTCTTTCCCTTCAGGCCCGCTGAGAGATTGTCCAGAAGATGATCCTCCCAATCTTTGACTTTGGTGCCTTTGTCTATAGTACTGCCGCCAAATCCACCCGTACCAGACTGGACCCTCTATTAAGCTCCTTCTGTCGATTTGTTCTTGCCTGTCCACTAAGTACACATCACTGTGACTGCTACACCACTGTATGTTTCCCTCTCTCAAGGACAGATGCCTTGCCCATACAGCTTCCTTAATTGGAAAGTTCTCGCTAAATTCCCTGCCACCTTATCTCCACTCCCTCCTCTCCATCCCTCCTACATCCCACTTCTTCCTCCACAACTTCACCCATAAGACCCTCGCCTTTTTTGCCGGTCTTTCACTTCAGGGAGAGCAGCCTTCTATCACTTTCCAAACATTTAGAACTCCCTTCCCTTACAGATCTGTTCTACCCCATCTTCTTGTTCATTATCCCATCTTCTTCAACACTATACTTCCCACTCCTGCAATTGCACCTGACCCCTCTTCCCTTTCTCTTCCCTTTCCTCCTCCATCCTCCCTCTGCTCAATCCCCCACAAAACCTGCCCTGGCAATTCACTAGACTTTAACATTAGTTGGGTTTTCACTGGTAGTGTTCATTACCTCTGGGGTTCTGCTCCTGTGGGTAAGGTTGTCTTCTCCCTCCTCACCTCCCCTTCCCTCTAATTTTCTCAGTTTCCCTGTTTACTACCCTCCTTTTTCTTCCCTTTCGATATTCTTCTATCTCATCCCTTCCCCTTCTCAATCCTTAACACCAAGCACCCTCTCCTATAATTAATCCTCAACCACCACCTTGTGCCTGCATTCTGTCCCCCCCTTATTATCCCTTAATGCCACCTCCCCCCTCCCCTCCCCTTGTGGGCCGTGCATCCCTGAAGGGAGCAGGTCCATTCTGGAAATCCATCCACCCCACCCCCTTCCCCTATTCTGACTATACTCTGACAAAGTCCTTACCTTTTCTACCCCCAGTGAGTTATAAATCAAATAGATCTGTGCTAAAGTTTTTCTGTGTATATTTATGATTACATAACCATGTACTAATACATGTGTAAATGGAAATATAATTAAAATAAACATTATGTGTGTATATGTAAATGATTTATGGATTTATGTATATAGTCTATATTTATGATGGCAAGTACTGTATACCTGTTCTCACAAATTTTCATTGTTGCCGTACTGTTTTCTATACAGACCTGCTCTATGTATATTCTTAACTGATTCTGTATTCAGTATTGTATCCCCTCTTCCCCTTCCCCCAGGATGCATCTGGAAATGAGCTATTAGCTCAGTATGCCTTTGCTGATGAAACTTTTCAGATAAATAATTTCAAAATTCAAAGGGTGCAGTAACATGTGCTGAGGAGCAAAAATGGCTAATACAGCAGTTGCCATGACATTTAGATCATAATCTTTGTCAGGGGGCTTGATGTCACTTGGCATCACTATTTTCAAATGCTAAAAATATACATTGCTATCTGCAGGCTTGTTAAAGAGTCACCTGCTACCACACTACATCCTCTACACCACCTCTGCATGAGCCTTTTCTTGTTTCATCTCTTTGCACTTGGCTGTCTTTGATGGGCCCCTGGATGAAGACTACGGTAAAGTACTGCGGCAACTGGTGTATTAGCCATTTTTGCTCCACACACCATGTCTTACTGCACACTCTGAATTTTGAAATACAACTTTTTTTTTCACAGTAAGCTGTGGCTTCAGCATCTGAGTGTGGCAGCTACTTGTTTAATCAAGTGAAAAGTAACAGTCTTGACTTTTCATGAAGGTACTTCCCTTAAGATTCTGACTGATATGAGGGTACCTGGTGTGGGGCACCACTGTCCCTTTACTATTGAGTTCCAATGAATGCTACCTTGTTACCACTCTACCCAGCCTTTTCCTTCCTCCCCTGTAGCATTTCAAGTGTGTGCCTGAGGAAAATGTGAGGATATGGCTTCCACAAAATTATCACTAAATTTCACAAATGCTAATGAAATTCAACTTTAAATACTGTTTTTTTTTAATTTGTGGCTGCTTATAACTTAGCCACCCTTTAAGTAAGATATTAGAAAGCTGATACACACCATCTCATTTTTAGGTTTAAAAAATGACCAAAACTAATGATGTTACATTATCTTGTTTTAAAGTTACAGCGGTTCATAATATTGCAGTTTTCATAGTTGTAAAATGTAATTTAAAAACTTTCTGAATGTTTGATGGCTTATAACTCAGCCCTCTTAAAGGCAGATATCTAAAACTTCTCCATGAGATAAGAGCCTTTACACATACAGAAACTGGGCCATTTGGACTAATAGGTTGTAATTAGATGGGAATCATTTAAATTCAAATTTTGGCAAAATTTTCATGAAATGTTCATAGAAATGAAACTAATTTAGCAGAATTCTGCCTGCAGAATTTATATTTTGTCCATCTCTGGATACAAGCAAATTTGAGAAAACACTGTTTACTTACTGTATTGGTTAGTGGGTACAGTAAGCGAACAAGCTGCTTGCTATCTAAGAGATTTTGACTCCAAAAGAGCAATTAAGCTCCACTGTTCAAAGTGTACCATGGACCATGGTAACAATTTTCAAGTAAGACAGACAAACTGGCATCAATTAAACTGCTGTAAAGACTGCTTTGAGGTAGTGTGAAACTTTAGCAGAGTTTCTTAGAATCCTACAAATGTAGATGATACTAATATTTGTAACAGGGTGGACACTCCAGGGGGATGGAGCAAATGAGGGAGGACCTTAGCAAAGTAGAAGAGTGGTCAAGGGTCTGGCAACTGAGCTTTAATGTAAAGAAGTATAAGATAAACACATGGGGCACAGGAATCCCACAGCTAAGTACCAGCTGGGAGGGGAAGAACTGACACTCACAAGACTGGAACAGGACCTGGGGGTAATTATTTCTGATGACCTATAGATGGCTAAGCAGTGTGACAATTAAGGCTGTATGAATACACTTTATCGAATATTCAGCCAGATATTCGGTATTCGGTGCCAAAATATTTGGTGTTCATTATTCATTGACCAGGATGGGGATTGTATAAAAATTGAAAAAAAAAAAAAATAAATAAACTTTTTGGGCTTATCCCCTTCTGGCCAACATTTAAAACAAATATATCAATCCCTGGTATCTAGTGGAGAATTTAATACCTTCCTACAGGTTTTTAATAGTCATATGCCCGCAGTGCCTCCATTACTGCTCTTAGATGCATATCCACTTCCCTCAATAAGGCCTGCCGACTTCTCACTGGATCCCACCACCTCACACATATGTGCGACCTCTATGCACAAACTGGATGGCTGCAACTCACTAATCAGATAAAGTACCTAACCTGCACCATGGCGAAGAAAATTACTATGGGCCTTGTGACCCCTGGAGTGTGTGCACTCCTGCACCCTAACAATAACTCCTGCTTAACCAGGGGGTCTGAATCACAGCTCCTGCAGTTTCCACGTTGTTGTACCTCACAAGGTCATAGTTCTTTTGCCTACAGGGTGCTCTGCTGGCTTAATGGTCTAAACAGTTACATCTCCTCCACTCCTACCCTTGGTGCATTTAAATCAAGGCTCCACCTCCCTCTCACTGCCTCTAGCTCCTGTGACTGCCTCCACTACCTGACCTTATGAATATTTCCCTAACCTTATGTAGTTCTCTCTCCTATTAGCACTTGGTTATCCCTTAGCACGCACTTCCCCATGTTATGTCTACGACAATGCCGCTGGCTGCACTCCTTCTCCTCCTCCTCTATAGCTCTTTGCCCTCCCCCCCACTCTTCCTCTCTCTTGTCCTCTATCCTCTCTGCACCTCATCCACTATCTCCTTGTAACCTAGCCTCCCAAACTTGTTTTGTTTCTCAGATGCTTTGTAAATCTGTTTAGCTTACACTTTTGTAACCTTGTGCTTTGTACTGAATTTGTAATCTGACTTAACATGTCTTATGTTTTGAATTGTAACCTTACATGGAACCTTTGTAAAAGAGCCATGGCTCAAAGGTATTGTAATCCTAGACCTAGTAAATACAAAAACATATGTTATATAGGTTGTTAGTCTATTATAGTGGTAATTATGGCATGAGATATTTTTTCATTGTGCTTTTATTGTAGTTCTGGGTATTGAATTTTCATATTTATCTTATTTGTACAGTACTTATTATTGAGAATCTGTGCATTCTTTGTACATGTATTGCACTGTGTCTTTAAGAACACTACTTTTAAACCTACACTTGTGAATGAACTAGTCATTCTCCTGATGATACATTCTTTGCAAAAGTGATAGGGGATTTTGTGACCACCCGCTGGTTTATGTTCATAGCAGTTTGTTAATTTTGAAATAAATTAGCCTTTATAGCAGTTTAAGTGGTGTCAGTATTGTCTGTGTAAGAGATTTTGCCAATTTTTCTTTAAGCACAGGAAGATGAAGAGGAAAGACCCAAAAGCCATTTGTTGCAAGTGTGTCCTGCTAATCCCATCCTAGCCCCTATAGGTCCTCAGCTTTTCCCTTTATTAGCCCTGGTGCTAGGAGTCCCCTATGCCTATCCCACACATTCTTGAAGCCTGTGATCATTTTAGCTTGCACCACTTCTGCCGGTAGTACAGTATTTGTGCATCTGGGACTGACCTGTTCTAAAGTGTGTCACAGATCAGATTTCATATCTCTCTCTCTCTCTTCTCTCCTCTGTTTCCTTTTTCACCACAGTTTCTACTCTCCACCCCCCCCCCCGCCAAAGACTCCTCTTTCCTGGGGCCCACCTTGTGCCATGTGATATGCTAGTTGCAATTTCAAGTTGTGGCTTGCACCATGCAGCATGTGGGTTGCAACAAAGGTGGGCTACACCACCCACTATGCCTGCAACCTGCTGCGGCATGGCTCAAGTGTGGGTTACTGCAGCACCTGCAACCTATTCTGAAAGGGCTGCTGCTGTAACCCAGTTACGCTATTCCAAGTCCCGCTATGGCACTGCGGGTTAGACCAGCATGGAGGTGGTCTAAGAGGCATACATCCTGGCAAAAGGATGGTTGTCCCCTGCAGCACCACAAAACACACATGGCCATGCCACTTGGACCCCCCCAAATCTGTGATGCCCCCACCCCCCAAATTTCAGAGTGACCCTGAGGTTGTACCATATGTTCCCCCCTTGTGCTTGTGCCACATGGCCAACCCCCCCAGGGTCCCCAGGGGACTGTGGGCATGTGTTGGGTGGGGGGGGATGCAGGGGGCTGTTTGTTGCAGGCTGTGTCTTGTGGCTGCCATGTCTGTTACACCATTCCTGATGTGCAACCCTGTGGCTGCTGCAAGTCACAGGGCATAAGTGCCGGGGACCCTGCCTTTCTTGGAATAGGGTGCAGGGTGTCCAGCATAGCAGTGAATGTCGCAGCTTGCATACACCTGTGAACTGTGACATTCATTCTTGAATTGCTCCCCCTGTGTTCCACTAACTCCTAGCCATCAGTCTGTTCTCCCTTGAGGGTCAAACTCATCCAAACTCACCTACAAACTTTTGTATAGCATCTTGATGTATAGCATGAACATCTTAGTTCATTTGCAACCCTTGTATATCCACTGTTTTATATTATTGCCAATTATCTTTCTGCACTTGTAATTACCCTTATTGCACTTATGGTGATTGAAATTGTCGGTATGTCTAATGCCATCCCTCCCCCCCCCCCAGATGCACCTAGAAATAAGCCTTGGCTCAGTGTGCCTTTCCTGGTTATCAAACTTTTACAAATAAATAAATAAATATGTGGATCTGTTGTAGCCCCAACATTGGCACTAGTGACTAGAATACAGAGAGAGCAGAGATGTTTACAGAGCAGTTACAAAATATAGGGAAACAATTTCAGATAGAAACTCTAATTAGGAAAAGTAAACTGATTCATGCTCGTTAGAAGGAAGAGTATGTTGGAGG
Source organism: Neoceratodus forsteri (assembly GCA_016271365.2). NCBI lineage: Eukaryota > Metazoa > Chordata > Ceratodontiformes > Ceratodontidae > Neoceratodus > Neoceratodus forsteri. The sequence goes on along the minus strand of CM057456.1, from coordinate 670,245,109 downwards.
TCAAGATAACTTCTTTTCTTGTATTTTTACAAATTTTGAGTGTTCTTTTATGTTTGCTGTGCATAAACATGCAGCAAACATTTTATTAGGAGAGTGGCTTTTGAGAGGTGTGACACTGTCAGTCCAATGCAAAATGGTTTGTCTGCAAGGCGCTCGTCAGTGTCACACCAGTCATCAGCCAGGCTGATCATGACAGTGTTCTGGCTTGCTGGGCAGAAACTTTGTGTATTTCCAAGGAGACAGTGCTGACCCAATCATAAGTCAGCTATTTCCTATAATCTATACTGCCCAGCAAGCACAGCTGGTCTGTTATGATCAGTCTACTGAGGCTGAATTACTCCCTGTAACAAAGAAAACTTCCCATCGAAGTCTGTTGCTGCTCCACCCTTACTATACCCCCTCCCGACCCTCCCACTCAGCACCCATGACCTCCACTACCCCAACAAAAATAACATTGCCAATGGGGGTGCACAATCCACCAGTGTCACCACCTGAAATAAAGAAAACCATTCCAAACAGTTTTTTTAAATACACCCTGAAAAAGTGAAAACTGACCATCTTTGTCTGTTGCAGCCACTGCTGTGACTGCCACCCCCCCAACCCAATCCGTGTTAATATTCCAATACAGGAGTGCCCAATCCCCTTTGTCAGCTGTTAGCCACCACCCTGACAGTTTTAGTTATGCAGCACCAAGAAGCCCACCCTTGGTGATGCTAAACGTAACACTGACACTGGGGGTGCCCAATCCCCCTGTGTTGCCACCAGAAATAAAGACAATATCCTGTGTAGTTTTTTAAGTACACCGTGTAAAAAAGAAAACTATTCATCAATGTCTGTTCCTGCTCCACCCTTACTAACCCCCCACCCAACCCTACCACTGAGCACCCCCCCACAAACATAACACCAACACAGAGAGTGCCCAATCCCCCTGTGTTGCCCCCTAAAATAAAGACAGCCATCCTGTGTAGTTTTTTAAGTACACCCTGTAAAAAGGAAAACTGTTCATCAATGTCTGTTGCTGCCCCACCCTTACTAATCCCCCACCCATCTCTACCGCTTAGCACCCTACAGACATAACACCAATACAGGGGGTACCCAATCCCCAGTATTGCCACCTAAAATAAAACAAAAATTCCTTATCATTTTTTTAAATACACCCTGCAAGAAAGAAAACTGTCCATCAATGTCTGCTGCAGCCACCACCATAACTTCTGTTCCCCCAAGCACATCCCATGTTAATATTATGGCACATAGGTGCCCAATCCTCTCTGCTGGCTTCTACACCCCACCTTGACCACACTAACACTGACACTGGGGTGCCCAGTCCCCTAGTGTCATGACCTGAAATAAAGAAAACTATTTCTCATATTTTTTTTTTTATTTTTATGATAAACCCTGTAAAAGTAAACTATCCATTAATGCCTGTTGTAGTCATTATTGTCTACCCACCCAACCCTCCCACCCAGAACCCACCACCCAACAACCCAAGGCCTTACTTATTTACACATCTGGGTTCAATGCTGTAATCCTGTCTGGACCACAGATACATCTTCTCTCTTCAATGCCTGACCGTAAACTGAGGAAATCAGGTATGCAGTTCAATGTATTTTAATGGGGTTATGAAGTTAATTGTATAACTTGGCTGTTTTTAAATACTTTTGCCCCAAATGTTTAACATGCCTTTTTTGGGACCCCACTTCATGCACAATGGCAGCAAAATTAGGCAACTCTGAAAGGTAATTTTGCAGTTTTTGCACAAAATCACTTTTCCGGTAGGAGTTGACAATTTTCTCCACCCTTGTTCGTGGGTTGGGTCATAAAAAGGCTATGTTGAAAATCTGGAGTAAATGTATTAAAAAACAATAACGCTATGAGTCTATGTTTAAATTTACAAATGCAGACTGCTAACTTTGGTAATTGTCAATATTTTGACCCCAAATTTTCAATATAGTCATTTCTTCACAGCACCTCATGAATGTGACAGCTGTCATTTGCCAAATCCTGTCTAAAATGTGTTTTCACATCCTGAAAAGTGATTTCATGGTAACTGTGTGAAACGTCACCTTTTGGGTAAGAGTTGAACATTTTCTCAACCCTTGTTCATGACGTGGGGTCATTAGAAGGCCATGTTGAAAATTTGGGGTAAAATATTGAAAAACAACAAAGTTATGAGCCTTTGTTTACATTTGCTAATGCAGGCTCATAACCTTTGGTAATTTTCCATATTTTGACCATAAAGGTTCAACATCACCATTTCTTTACAGCACGTCATGAATGTGACAGCTGTCATTTTTAAAATCCTGGACAAATGTGTTTTCCCACTTGTGGTGTGAAATCACCTTTTGGGCAGGATTTGAAATTTTTTTCTGCCCTTGTTCATGAGGTGGGCATATAAGAAGGCTATGTGGGATCATCTGAAGTCTATGTTTAAAATCTGGGATAAAAATATGAGAAAACAGCAATGGTATGACTCTACATTGCAGTTTTTCAATCCATGCTTGTGACTGGTAATTTTCAGTGTTTTGACCTCAACGTTTCAAAATAGCCATTTTTCCACACTACCTCATGAATGTGACAGCTGTCATTTCTCAATTCCTGCCCAAAATGTGTTTTCATATTTGTGGCACAAAATTACATTTCAGCCATTGTTTTATATATGACAGCTGTCATGCTCAGAAGGAATCGGTCATAAAAACATTATGTTGCAAATTTGGGGTAAAAATGTGAAAACTCCACTAAGTTATGAGGAAATGAATTTCCTAACATTTACTGATTGCTTTATTGTTTGAAGATTTTGGCCCCCTAATATTCAACATATCTATTGTGTTACCCTACCTCCTGAACACGGCAGGTGCCATTTTTCAAATACCCTCCAAAACTTGTTTCCACAGTTGCACCATGAAATCGCTTTTCGGATGGGATTTTAAAAATTCCACCTGTCTTGATCATAACATCTGGGACACAACATTCAAAACTTTGCCCCAGGCCAAAATTAGTACTTCCCAGTGGGCAAAATTAGCCCTCACCCAATTGTATGCAATAGTCAAAGGAATAGCAAACAAAGGCAGCTAAACAGTGCTGCAAGTGTAGTGCAAAGATAGTCTGGCCAAGAAGACGGCACTGAAAATTGCGAAGAAGACAATTCTGAATATAGCAACTGGGTAGTGCAAACAGCAACAGCAGCACAGTGCATACAGAGGTGGAATCAGGCACAGGTGAACCATGTGTCCACTGTGGGCGCAAGCAAAGAAGTGGTGCCTAAAATGTGAAAACCTCAGCAAAGAGCAGTGTGCAACACAAGCAACAGTAAAAATAACATGAAAGGCAATGCCAAGAGAGGAACCCTAAAATAGAAACATAGAAACATAGAAGTTGATGGAAGATAAGGACCACAAGGCCCATCCAGTCTGCCCATTTCTTTTTCTACCTTATAAATGTGCTATTGGCCTTTGTTCTGTCAATGGCCTATCTTATTCATACTCATCTGTATTGCTCCCTTATGCCTATCCCATGGCTGTTTGAAGCCCTGCACTGTATTCGTATCCACCATTTCCTGAGGTAGGCTGTTCCATGCATCCACCACCCATTCTGTGAAAAAGAACTTCCTCACATCACCCCTTAATTGGCCTCCCTCTAGTCTCATGCTGTGTCATTTTGTCCTGCTATTTTTTTTATATTGAAACATGTTAGACTCTTTCACCTTGTTAATGCCCTTAAGGTGTTTGAATGTTTCGATCATATCACCTCTCTCCCTCCTTTGCTCTAGAGTATACATATTGAGTTCAGTTAATCTGTCCTCATATGTTTTCTGATGTAGTCCCTGCACCATTTTGGTTGCCCTTCTCTGGACTGCCTCAATTTGGTTAATGTCCTTGTGAAGGTGTGGTCTCCAATGCTGTACACAGTACTCCAGATGGGGCCTGACCAGTTTCTTGTAAAGAGGGATTATTACTCCTCTCATCTGACTTGTGATAACCCTAATAATACAACATAACATCCCCCTAGCCTTACCTACAGCTTTAGTGGTCTGCTTGGATGATTTCAAGTCATCGGTGATGATGATACCCAAGTCTCTTTCTTCCCTTGTGACTGCCAGCAACTCTCCTCCCAGCCTATAGGTGGCTTCAGGGTTTCTCTTCCCTATGTGCATGATCTTGCACTTCTTTGCATTAAACCCCAGTTGCCACTCTTCCTACCATTTTGCTAGTTTATCCAGATCTCTTCTCAATCTGCCCACCCCATCTGGATCATCTACTCTGTTGCTGATCTTGGTGTCATCTGCAAACAGACAAACATTACCCTCCAGTCTATCTGCAATGTCACTGATGAAGATATTGAAGAGGACTGGCCCCAGGACTGATCCAAGAGGTACCCCACTTGTGACTTGAATCCCTTCTGACTGTATACCGTTTACCACCACTCTCTGTTTTCTGCCCGTCAACCAGTTTGCCACCAAGTTGACCAACCTCTGACCCACCTTGAGGCTACCTAGCTTATTAATCAATCTTCTATGTGGAACAGTATCGAAAGCTTTGCGAAGTCAAGGTAGGCGCCATCAACTGCTCCCCCTTTGTCCACCACTCTGGCTATCCAGTCAAAGAAATCTATGAGATTAGTTTGACAGGACCCTACTTTTGTAAAACCATGCTGTTTTGGATCCTGTGCTTCTATGGATTGCAGGTGTTGCACTATCCTTTCTTTAGGGAGTGCCTCCATAACCTTGCCCACTAGTGAGGTAAGACTGACGGGTTTGCAGTTCCTTGCCTCCTCCCTCCTACCACTCTTGTGGAGCGAGATCACATGAGCCCTTCTCCAGTCTTCAGGGACCTCTCTTGTGCTCAAAGATGCACTAAACAGTTCTGATAATGGCTCTGCTAGTTCCACCCTTAGCCCCTTTAGTGCCCTGGGATGTATGCCATCAGGTCCCATTACCTTGTCCACCCTGAGCTTATTGAGTTCTTATAGGACCCTTTCTTTTGTGAAGAGACTAGTGCTCACCTCCCTCCCTTCCCCCTGCATCCTTGGTGCTGAGCTGTGGGCCCTGCCCTACCTTCTCTTCAGTAAATACTGAGCAGAAGTATCTATTTAGGACTGATGTTTTTACATGGTCCTCCTCCTCACATGCTGCCTTATCTCCTTTGATCTTAGCAATACCCCCTCTGGACTTTCTCCTTTCACTAATGTATCTATATAAAGTCTTATCACCTTCTTTTACTGTCTGTGCTAGTGTTTCCCCAATGTGGGCCTTTGCCTGCCTTATGCCTTCCCTGCTTCTCTTTGGGAGTTTGGTATTCCTCCCTATCTTCGTCCCGCTGTGTTCCCTTATATTTCCTGAAGGCCAGTCTTTTGGCTCTGACCTTTTTTGCTACTGTTTTTGAGAACCAAAGTGATTTCCTTCTTCTTTTGCACTTACTTTTCTCTCTAACTCAATGGGATGTTGCTTCAAGTATTGCATCCTTATTGCTTGCCCACTTTGTCTGTACCCCCTCACCTGTATTTCTTCTTGCCAGGGCTAGCTTAACTCTGTTAGCCATCTTATCAAAGTCAGCTCTTCTGAAGTCCCATATTTTTGCCTTGGAATGGGATGATTTAGTTGTAGTGGCCAAACTGAACCATACCATGTGATGGTCACTGGCTCCCAGGTGACCTTCTACCTGGAGATCTGTAATCATTTCCCTGTTAGTCAGTTCTAGATCTAGGATAGTCCTGTCTCTTGTGGGTTATTGAACCAGTTGTTTGAGGCTGTCCCCCTGCTGGGATTCCACTATGTGTCTAGTTCTGGCAGATGTTCCTGCTGGTATTGATCAATCTGTATCTGGCATGTTGAAGTCTCCTATTATAAGAACCTCCCCTTTAGCTGTCATATTTTGTATATCTTCTAGCAGTAATGTGTTTATGTCCTCCCCCTGGTCTGGGGTCCTGTAGACAACCCCAGTTCTTATGGCTGTCCCATTTCCTGTTTCCAGGATGACCCACAGTTCTTCTGGCTCCTTATGTGTGTTCTGAATTTCTGTAGCTTTGAAATTTTCATTGTCGTACAGGGCCACTCCACCCCCCTTTTGCACCTCGGTCTCTTATGAACCATACATAGCCAGGTACTGAAGTCTCCCATGTGTGGTTACTGGTAAACCACATCTCACTAATTGCTACTATGTCTAGTTTAGCCTCTGTCATTATTGTCTGCAGGTCTGGGATCTTGTTTCCGAGACTGCAAGCATTTGTGTACATGATTTTCCATTGGCCAGATTTTGGTATGTTAATTGTTGGGTGAGATCTGGCATTTCCCCAATGCATCATATGGGGAGCTGAACCTTTTTCCTTACCTGGTGATGCAAATGAAGTGCAAACATGCTGAACTCCTGTTTGACCACTAGCTGGTGGGGGGTGTTCTTCCCATTCAACATATGGGGTGCTGCACCCCCTCCCCATTTGCTAGTTTAAATATTCTGCAAATACATCAAACTTCTGCCCCAATGCACTGACTCCCTCCTTAGTCAGATGCAGTCCATCAAATTTAAAGAACTTTTGCTTCTAAAACTGTTGCCAGTTCCCTACAAACTTGTGTCCTTTTTCCTGGCACCAGCCCTTGAGCCACATGTTTAGCTCCCCTATGCCCCCTTCTCTGATCTTCTGTCCATCTGCCCCCCCCTCCCAGACTGGCAGGATCTCAGAGAAGGAGATGCTGGACAAATGGATGATAGTTTGTCACCAAGCCTGGTCAAGTGTTCCTTGATCTCCACAACTGACAGGCTAGCGAGATCATTAGTCCCTATGTGTATCAGGGCATCAGTGTTTTTACCTGCTTCCTGAACAATTTTATCAATGTGGTCAGTGTCTCTCCACACTGATGTACCGGGGAGACATCTGACCTTTATCCCTGGCTGGAGATAGGTATCAACTCCAGGAATCATGGAGTCTCCTATGATCAGAAGTTTTTTGGATTTCCTTTTTGCTTTTTTTGTTTTGGTTCCTGTTTTGGGTGAGTTTTGTTGTGCTAGCTCCTCTGCTGCAATGTCCTGCTCTGCAGTGTCCTCTGCCCCTTTGTTTGATTTTGGAGATAGAGGCAGATTCCTGTTTGTAGCTTTTATATGGTTTGTGGAGGTAATATGTTGGAGAACACTGAGTGATGGGGCACCTGATTTGCCCCTCCTACCACCTGCCAACCTCCCGGACCAACTACCTCTGCAGTCAAGGTGCTTCTGTTGGATGCTGGGAAAATGGTGGGTGGTTCTTATATTTCCTCTTGAATATGAAATTTGAGGTGCACAATCTCTGCCCATGCTGCCTGGAGCTGAGCTCTAAGATCTCCAATGGCCCAGCATGTAGGACAGTGTCTTAAATCCTGTGAATCTGCCCTTCTGAAAAAGTGTTCTGCAGTACCTGCAGTTAATGATATCCATTCCAGATAATTTGTTGGGTTTATAACCTGGTCAGAGTAATTAGAAAGGAGAAAATGAAATCAAAAGTTTGATTTTGTGTTTTGTTTGTTTGTTTTTGTATAACTTGTTATAACAAGTTATATTACTAGTGCACCTGTAAATTAGGTCACCGTATGGATACCCCACTGATCCTCCCCTTCCTGCTTTGCCACAGGAAAGGTCACGACTGTGCTACCCTATAAAAGGAGTGTAGTATGGGGTGGTTGGGGATGGGGTGGGTGGCTGGGCCCTTCCCCTGCCAAAAAAGAAGCACCACAGATGAAAGAAACAAGGAGGTAAGAGCACAACCAATCAGTCAGCAAAAAATGCAGCAACCCTGAAAGCTTATTCTAATGATAGATAAAACTGTAAAAACCTGTAAAGCACCACCTGTAATAATTTCACAGAAGATATACCCTGTAAGAAACACTTTGGTACAGAGAAAAATAAAGCAATAACAGAATATATACCTTGCAAAAGACAATTTGAATCAGAAAATTACAGCAATAGGCACACCTTGTAATAAAGCAACAGGAAGTATACCCAGCAACAACAATTTGAATTAGAGAAAAATAAAGCAATAAAATGTTAGCAGCAAACAGTAACAATCCCTGTGAGTACAAAAATAAAAACAATACACAGTAAATCTGCCTAGCCAAAATAAGTCTTAATCCTTTTCCTTGCTCTGGTAAGGTTCTTTGCTCTGTCCTTTCAAGCAACCTAGAAGGAAAGAGCTCAGGTGAAGCTAGGTGCCTTAGCCAGCTATCTTAGCCTAGTAGCAACACTGTACAGATGTGAACTGTAGAAAATGTGCAGAGATGGGACAGTGGGGATGTGACCCACAGAAAGGACCAACCATACTTGTGTGGCAGTATGATCCCAACCAGTGCCCACTGCACAGAGAGAAGGGATAAGGATACCTGACATGGAGGAGGGGACAGCAGGCCACAGGATACACAGTGGGAGGACACAGAGAGATGGACATGAGCCATAGCCACATGGACAAAGCCACACACAGGCCCACAGACCAAGGCCCCCATGCCAGGCAACGTCATTGTGGTGTACCCAAGGAACAGAGAACAGACTATATCCATGGGCAGACCCAAGCAAGATGTCATCTGGCACATACACACACAGGCCATGCAGGGTACACATGGAGAACAGACTGTGTCAACCAACTGGAGAATGAACCTACCATGCCCACAACAACCCACTGCCAGATGCACAGCCACAGACAGTGCAGGGAGAGCCATGGTGAAACCAGCACCACAAGAGAGGCCAGAATGGCATCCACCATGGTGAACTAGATGGTCTGTAGGTGCAATGTCGTACAGCAGTTACACTCACTACAGGAATCCAAGAAAGAGACATTACACAGGAATACAACAAAAAAAATACATTGCATAAACACCAATAGAAACTATTTACAGATATGTACAAAATAAACAACAACTGGTGGGTGTGTCCAACCGGCAAACAAGATGGCGGCTTAACTCTCTCACGCTGCTGACCCAGAGACAAGAACCTGGAAATAATCCATTTTACCAAGAGCCTAATGCACACATTACAGCCTACAGCAATTGGAAGAGTGTGCCTACTTACCGAAGTAATTTTTGAGAAATCAACCAGCAGAATTCAGAGTTAATCTGCTTCTCAGCCCATGACGAGTCCCTCACAACAGGCCGCATGGTACACAGCTCTAAAGCTGGCGAGGAGCCCTCAATTCAAGGAATGTTCGCATCAATTATAACCAGAATAGATGCACTGATTTTAGCATCTAACACCACAGCAGCAACAGTTCAGCAACTCAATTCGAGACTCAGCTGCTCCAAACAGAAAATGCTGTCCCATGAGGAAATCCCGCAGGGACACTAAGTGACCATGAGGGAACAAGAGGCCCAGATCAAATCTCTCCAGGATAAGATGGATGACCTGGATAACAGGAGCAGTAATAACAAGTTATGGCACCTGGCAGGGCCAGTTCCAGGTTTTGTGGGCCCTGGGCAATGCATGTCCAGTGGATCCCCCCCCGGCCTCCCCTCACCCATCTGTCCAAGAAAGGGCAAAGTAAACTACAATCAAACCAGCCTCAGTGCTTGGTAGAGAAATGCAGCATATGCAGTCCACCCCCCCACCCAATCCCGAGCCATTGGTGCTGTTGTCTCACACTGGGATGGACTGCAACTTGGGCTCACTCCAGAGCAATTGAGCATATGGCATGGGTGACGCATAGTTTTACTTGAAGGGCCATGACTCCCACTGGTTTAGAGGTGCTAATCATCAGCATTGTTGAACATGACATTACTGTCCCCACCCCAACAGCTGGAGTGGTTTGCCAGTACACATATTGCAGTTGTGTTGACATAACAATATTTTCATAACTTGCATGCATTTCCTCATATTTTCTTTCAACGAACCAATGACCATGACCCCACCCATTGCTTACCTCATTCATTAAGAATTATTATAATTAACACAAGTCAGAAGTCAGTATTAATGCAGAGTCTGACCTGTTGCCACAACTCCAAATGCTCCTCCAGGCTCCAGTCCTCCAACAGTCCTCACTGAATGAACAACTGCTTCTGCCTCTGAGCTGGTGATGAACATAGTTCCACCAGGAGAGCTTCATCCATGGTTCAATTCTGCTGTGTTGCTCTGCTCTTGGTACAAACCCATGACCAACTGCGACCGTCCCCATCCAATCCCCATTTCATGATGGAGCCCCCCCCAGCCCCCGAGACACAGCAATGGATTCAGTGACTCTCAGCTCAGCTTTGGCTTTCATGACTCGCTATATTACTTGGCCCCACTGGCTGGTGCCCCAGACTAGATGACTGGTGTGCTCCGCTGCACTATGCCCCCACCCACCCCAACTTCCACCTTCGCAATTGAAACTGCAAGAGATGTGACACTTTACAGGCTGGGAAAATCGGGGCTGCCCCTCCATCACACTCTCCACCCAGTGATTGGCCACCATCTGCACATCCACACCCCATGGCTAGGAAATGCTGCCTTGTTGGACCGGGGCCCTGCCACCCAAGCAGGGCTGGCAGCCTTCATTTTATTCAGAGCCTGCAAGGGATTCTTGGGATGTTTCTCAGCATCAGCATGCTCAGTCGGTACATTTAAATTGTACCAAACAGGGGATGGAGGCTTAACAGAGCCTCAGGCGAGCAACATAGCAGCTCAGAAAAAATGAGCAACTGGTGGGTCAAGGGCCTCCCTCTGATGTTGGGTCCCCAGGCAGTTGCCCTGGTGGACCGGGTGCTGATGGCGGCCCTGGCTCCTGGGATTCCCAGAAGGATGTGAAGAAAGCAAAACATTACCTTTCCTCCAACAAGCTCTCCCACAGTTTATGAGCTCCTTCCTGCCACCAGAATCATAATTGAGCATGCTCATCACTTCCTTCAACCCAAACCAGCCACTGGAGAATGGCCGAGGCCCATTTTGTCCCCTATTCTCAATTTTGCAGAAAGGGAGGCCATCTAAGTTAGGGCCAGAAAATTGGGAGCGTTGGACTGGCGGGGTCATCGCATAATGGTATTCTAAGATTACTCCAGGGAGCTAGCCAACAGAAGAAAAGCCTACACAGAAGTACATAGGCGGCTCCATGATCTGCAGGTGCCATTCTCTCTACGATACCCTGCAGTTCAAACAATGATCTACAATGGAACATCACGCCAGTTTTCTACACCCGAGGCAGCCATGGACTGTATCAACAAAATCTGGCCTCATGGTGCTAATAACTGCGAATCCCCCACCCTCTCACTGCAATAAATAGCCCACACTTAGACCGCAGATCCCCACTGAAATGGGACCAGCACCCCACACCAGTCAAGGCTGCCCAACAAGGCCCACACAAAGAGCTTGAACCTGGACTTCCAAAAATTTGCAGAGACCCCCATTGCTTCACATACCAGAAGAGAGCACCTTCAGGATTAAAGATGATCCACAGACACTAATAAGATGACTGATCAGAGAGGACAGACCCAAGACCGGGAATATACCAGCCCCTACTTCTCACAGAACTGATTCTTCCTTCTTGCTGTTCAGTTCCCCACTGGGAGTGAAGACTCTCTCCGAGATGGACACGACCACCCTTGCTCTCCATGAAGCAGAGACTAATGAAATACAGAGATTGTGGGTGGCCTCCACAGATGCTGCACTGCCGAGGAGGGAATCTGAAACTTTTGACATAGATTTGGGCATCTCTCCATGCCAGCCATCAGATACCTAACATCAAGAAGGCAAGAAGATAACCTGAGATGTGCTCCCGGTCTAACCTGGCATTGCTACTTACAGATAAGTGCCTAAAAGGTTTTGTGTCCAAGAGGGGAGTAAATTGAGAGGGGATTTGTTGGGAAACAGTGGAGGTGAGGAGTGAGCAGAGGCCTTATGTCTGTTCCTTGCTTTTAGGAGGGACTTCTCTCACCTCCCCTGTGCTGTAACAAGGGGAATCCAAGATGGGCGAGGTTATATTTTAGCTTCGCCCCCCTTCACGAGACACCCTATCTCCTAAAGTCATGAATAAATGATTACTTACCAGTTTTACTGATTTGGGTACATTATCTGGGGAAGAGGGATGGGAAATGTTGATGAATGAGCATGGAACTGATGGGAACTGCCTACTGATACTCTTACCCCCGCCCCCACCCTGTTCGCCACCGGCATCGATCTACTGTTCACCATGCTATATTAGTTTTCTTTTGGGATGGGGCAGAACATAGGCTGGAAGGTCTAGCACCCATAACTCTCACTATGGAGGGCCATTAAAGTCATAAATGGATTCTGGCCTATTCTTCCCGGCTACTATAGACCCCCCAAACCCCTTGACTGGAGCCATTCAACTTCTTCCTACACACCTCTCCCACACCCAGATTAAGGGCTGCCAGGGCTTCAGAAACACGTAGTGGTGGACCATATTCACACTAAACACTGTCCTTAGCTCATATGGGCTCACAAAAAGGTCTGAACGTACTGTCTGGCTCCAGGTAGTGGCTATCTCATGAGATCGTCTCCTTTCTCTCTCAGCTCCATCCACAACCAGTGTTGGTTTGTGCTGAATATTTAGATTGGAGCACTTGGGAATAGATTTACCCTCCTGCATGCCAGTTTTATAATCCATACCTCCACAGGGACAGCTGGGAATGCCATTGGCTGGTGAACCAGCTGGCTAAGTCCAACCTGTGTCCAACTGTGTTACTATTTTTATATTTACCTTTTACTGTTTTAGGTTAGTAGTTTTCTGCTGTGTGTATATAGGTTGATACTGCTCTGAACACTCTACTGCATGGGACGCTGTAATTACTGCCCAGACTGTATTATCCTAAGGTAAACGATTCTAATAACTGGGTAGAACAGTTTTTTCCTCCCATTTGGGACCACTTTAATGACCCAATTTCAGTGCCCCTTCTGAGACCTGATCAGGACCATGCTACTTACTTTTGAACCATCGAACGGACCGCCCCTACCCCCCTTACCCCTTTATTAAAGAAAAATGACAGACATGATTTTCCACACATGGAATGTAATGGGGGCTAAACTCCCCAATAAAAAGAATGTTCTAACCCATTTGAAACATATGAAGTCCAAGATGCCCTTTCTACAGGAGACCAAACTAACCAATGAGGTATCCCGTGAGGAGGGCGCTTGGGGAAGAGTGCCATCTGCAATGGTGACCCTCTCCCCAGCAAATCCCTCATGGTGATGGGAGGATAGGGTGGCTGGATGGGGGGTGTCTGTGAAAATAGCTACAGGATATTGATATATGTACGCATGTGGGGGGGAAGCGAGCATGCTGAGCGTGGGCTGGGAGGGGACAGAGGAGCTGTAGGGGGTGGCACTGTGGAGGGCTGCCAAGCTGCATCATGGCATCAGAGGTTGGTCTGCAGCTGTGGTGGGTGGGGTACCGGGTTTGAGTCCGGGCACTGTTGCAATTTTATTGCGCCTGGTCCGAACCTTTTATTTTTTTATGTTTTCAGCCCCCTGACATGCACCCCCCTGGAGTTCAGAATCCTTTAGTAGGGGCATGAGGGGGAAAAGTCCTCCATGTGGGGGGGGTGGGGGATGGCACAGCCCCTCCCCCCACAGAAAACATTAAAAAGTAAGTCCCCAGTGATGTTTTCTTGTGTGCTGGGGTGTCAGAGTGCTGAAAATGTTTTCGGCACTCTAGACTTCTTGATAACTGCGATCGCCTTAGGCTTTCACCATTATCACATAGAACCAACCAACGAGGACCACACATGCATGGTAAAGGATTGGGAAGGCCAATAGGCACACGCTAGTGCTTCCATAAGGAAACACAGAGTACTTATCCTTCTCCATAAATCTTTACCCTGGACCATTACTAAATCTCTCTCTTGAGCCCAGAAGGTTGATGGGTGATAGCCACCTACTATACCACTTCTGGTCCCATCTCTTTATGTAATGTGTATGCCCCTAATGAGGATACCCACCAGTTTTTTCATGCCCTGGCTGAGTCCATAACAGAGTTCCTGCTATCTAACTGCCCCCAGCTTCTAGGTGGTGATTTCAACCTCACTCTTATCCCCTCTCTAGACAGAAATGATACTAGGAAAGAATCTCACATCAGGAGCAACAGAGCACTACACCAACTTATCACAGACCAAGGACTTACTAATGTGTGGGGGTCAGAGACTACACATTCCAGTCCAAACCTAACTCTTCCCACAGCAGACTAGATTACTGGTTTATGTCCTCAACCCTTTTGAAGAACACTATCGATGCCACGATCATTTTCAGGGTTATCTCTGACCATGCCCCTGTCCAACTCCTAATTCAATGGGGTCACTCATCTCCCACTCCTGCAATTGGAGGCTTGACCCCCTTCTCATGAGGGGGCCCAGACTTCATCCCCTGGGCAAAAAATGAGGCCTCCCTATTCCTCTCCTGTAATCCCACATCAGACACCTCAGCCAGCAACACCTGGGAGGCATTTAAGGCTGCCATGAGGGGCAGAATTATGGGGTGTGCTGCAGCAAAATGTAGAGAATGTGAACAACATTTGGCAGCACTAGAATGTCAGCTAGCTATAGCTGAGGCTTAATTTAAGGCTATGCCTTCCCCCTCCACCAACTCCTCTATTGGTAAGACTATTCTTGGCCTAAGATTTGAGATTAACCACCTCTTAAACAGAAAGGCCGAGGTGGCCATTTTGTAACTCAGACACACCTTTTGGGAAGGAGAAGATAAGGGGGACAAGGTACTTGCCTATCAACTCAGGAGACAAAAGGCTAGCAGGTATATTCCAGGCCTGAAGGACACCCATGGGGTGATTGCCACCATCCCAGAAGCTATTAATGAGATCAAGGCCTCCTTTTATGAAAAACTCTATTCTTCTACCAACTCAGGCCAACTCATGGACACACAACCCTTCCTGGACAGTCTCCAATTGCTGAAACTTACCTCACAAAAATCCCAAACCCTGGAAGTGCCAATTTCTCAGGGAGAGGTAAGTTCCATCATTCAGAGTCTCTGTGTGGAAAATTCCCCCAGGAGTGATGGATATACTGCAGACTTCTACCAGACAGTAGCTCCAGTAATCATCCCTCTTCTTACTGAGATGTCTCAAGAGGTAGAGCTTAAAGGAACCCCCTCGTCAGAGAGGCCACCATTGTAGTTATTCCAAAAAGGGCAAAGACCCTACCAACCTTGGAAACTACCACCCAATCTCACTCATATATCTGGACAGCAAGATCTATGCTAAAATTCTTGCCTCTAGGCTGAGTTCTCTGCTACCGTACCTCATGCACACCTCCCAAGTGGGCTTTGTCCCTCTCTGACACTGCTCTGATCAATTAAGAGTCCTGATGAATCTTCTGCATTTAGCTCACCCTCTCCCAACCCCAGCTGCACCATTGTGGTGGAATTCAAGAAAGCATTCTATTCCATTGAGTGGGACTACCAATACCTGGTTCTGGCACACCTGGGGGTAGGTGAGAGACTCCAGTCTAGAGTCCAGGCCATTTACAAGTTCCCTACAGCATGAGTCACAACTAACTCCATGCTCTCTCCCCAATTCCTACTTGAGCGATGGACCCAACAAGGTTTCCCCCTCTCACCGCTCCTGTTTGTCCTTGTAGTTGAACCATTGGCGAAAGCAATAAGACAGCACCCAGACATTAAGGGCATCAAAGAAGGGAACACGTAATATCCAACTGTTATGTACACAGATAACCTTCTCCTCTCACTGGCTGATGCTCAGCTTTCTATACCCCTCATCCCACTGACACTCCTTGGCTCATTCACCAGTTATTCGGGACTAAAGCTAAATCAAGCCAAAACCCAGATGCTTCCTCTTAATGGTCACTGCACACATCTGACTGTGACAGCCGGACTCCTTTGGGCTCCAAAAGGGATTACATATCTGAGTATTATCCTTACTCCTACTATACAGACACTCTGGCAGGCCAATATATAGCCCCTTCTTCACGCAATCAAGAATGAGTGACTGGTGGAAGCTGTTCAATCTCACCCTTGCTGGGAAGATTGCAGCTATAAAAATGGTGACAGCCTCTAAATTCTTCTACCTGTTGACCCATATTCCAATCCATCTCCCTAAACACAGGCCTCAAGCCATAGATAGTGGTGGAAGAAGTGGGCTCAATTCACTCTGTGAAGTGATTCACTAAGTGAAGGCAAATTCACAGAGTACTCTGCAACATGAAGTGGAGTAATTCGCGTCATAATGAGTAACGCAAGTCCATTGAAAGCAATGACTTTGCATTACTCCACCTTCCCAGCCCACTACTCCTCCAATTTTAAAGGTGAAGTGCATTGAAAACAATGTACTTCGCCTCACTTCACCTTGTTTTTAAGCTCCAAAGGTGAATTTTGCAGTGATTCATGGGTTTTCAGGTCACATGGGCTCTATATTGTTCTGCACAGCCTCAATTCAGGGTAGTGTGTGTAGGAAGCTGTAGGAGACAGTCTGCTCTGAGAGCTCTCTGTGATTCAAACCTTCTACAAGCTGTTAAAAAAGCCTTTTTAAGTAATTGTTTTTGCTCAAACTTTAGTTCATCGATTGTAGGAAACCCTTCTGTGCTCATACCATCGAGCATTTATTGTTTGTGTGTGGATTTTGAATGTTAACGTAAAACATTGAGTCAGTGTAGTAAGAGACAGTGAAAGTGTGCTTTGGGGGAGGGGTGTATCTCTATTGTAGGTAGATTTAAGTTGGAGAAATAGGAAGTTCTTTGTTTTTTGGTTATATTTTTGTTATATAACTGACTGTGTTAATGTACACACAGTAGTGTTGTCAGTAATTGTTGAAATGTTTTTGCTGATTGTGTGTGTTGTGTGGATCTGGTTCAGCAGCAGTTCATAACTGCTGGTTGTTTAAAATACATGGTATATTACTGAAGTTTTCAATTTGCTATGCATTACTTGCAGACAAATTGTGTGTGTGTGAGTGTGTGTGCAGTGCGTGACATCAAATAATACACCTTTTATTATGCCACAGTTTAATTGCAGATGCAGCAGTGTGAACCTGGTATCCACTGCAACTGCATGATTTTGTACTACCATTGTGGTATCTTTTCTTTGTTTTGCTGCTTGCACTGCACTGCTATAAAAACCTGCAGTCAGGGCCCCCCCACCACCGGCAAAATGAATTGTTTTCCGTATTGGATTGTTTGTGACCTCAGCACCACTAGTTAGTTAAAGTGTTGTTTTCACTTGTGAATTTGTGTCTGTATCTGTTGCTGAAGCCACAGTGTTTTTTTTGGCTTCACATCCAGCGTCCCCCATGCCACGCAGAGTGAATGTTCCAAAATCTAAATTTGTTTAGAATACTGTTGTTGATCTCCCAAAATGCCCACAAAGAGATGTGCAAGCAAAGCTGTTTCTTGCCATGGCACTGCTGCCAGTGTTAAGATTGTCTGTGGGTACGGTAGTACGCAGACACAGAAGTGCATTGCTGATGTGAGGAAAGATATTTCTCCTGCAATATTTTTTACAGCCCAATCAGTAGCTTCACTCATAGTTGGAGGGGATGATGTTCCAGCCAGTGGCGTTAGTGCAGTTGCTGGTGGTGGTATGTGTATTGCTACCTAAACTTCTGCTTCTAACAAGTTTACCGTGTCCAAAGATACAGTGGAGTGTGAAGCATTGTGAGTGAGTGCGTGGCAATGTAGATGATGTCATACTTCCCCAGTAACATCCCAGTAATTGAACATGAGGATTCTGATATTCATGCCAACGATAGCATACAATGTAACATTTCTTCCACCGCAGTTCAGGTCATGCATTTGCCATGCAGTGATTCACAGTGTGGTGAAAAAATATTGGGTGATGGTGGTGTTGATGATGATGAATCTGATGATGAAGATGTTGCTGAGGTTGCAACATGCAGTCCACATGCCAGCATCCAAGCAGAAGATGTGGATGTGGGTGATGCTGATGAATATAATGATGATGTAAGTGAACCCAGTGGGAACCGGAGAAAAAGAAATTCAAGGTGGCTGTGTATGGGTCTGTTTGCATTAATCCTCTCTGCAAAAAAGTTGTGATTTATCAGTTTCAGTTGATGGTGATGATGAGGACCAGTAATAATGATAGGTAGTCATGGTGGTCAGTTGTAGTCCAAGTGTGTCCTGCCCGAAAAATCAAGTAGCTCCCCCCACTTCATGGCTTAAAAGAATGGAGTCAATTAAGCAGCATCAGGGACATGTTAAAAGTAAAGCATCACAATCCCTTGTTTGGAATTTTTTTTGTGCAAGATGCAAATGATGAGTCAGTTGTAATCTGCCAGGTTTGCTATGTGCGTGTGAGTCGAGGTAAAAAGGGAAGCCATCTGGGCACAGGAGGACAGCATACACATCTTAAGAATAGGCACATGGCACTGTGCACCCAGCACAAGATGGCAGCTAATACCACAGTGGGCCGTTCATCTTCGTCATCAACCATAATGAGCATGTTATCCCCTTCCATGACTTTTAAATCAAGTAGGAAATTAAATGTGTGCAGCAGTGATGAAATAAGAGCAGGGGATTACTACAGGCATGATCAGGTGGAGGAGCATAATGATTTTTAAATGTTGTCCAGTGCTGGTAAGAGTAGCAGTAGTGGTGGTGAATGCAATATGTCTAGTGCAAGTGGTACATCAACCCTGGTTGGTAAATCTGGCAAAATAACTGCATTTGTGGGTTTGTCATCATCACCTGTGCAACCGTCTTCATCAAACGTCCACATTTCACCCCCTGCCATTCGCGGAGCAGAACCATTTATCATCACACCCCATGTAAAACTTTTAAGTCAGCCCACGTTACAGAATGTTTTTGCGCATAAGCTGAAGTGCCCACCCAGTCACACAGTTTCATGTGAACATAGTGCTGCTGTAGCTGAAATGCTAGCAATTGATCTTTTGCCCTTGTCCTTTGTGGAGAATTCTGGGTTCCGGCAGTTTGCTGCATGTGCCTGTCCAAAATGGAAAGTCCCATTTAGGACATACTTTTTGACCCGTGCTGTCCCCAAGTTGTACTGTACCGTGTCTGATTCTGTAAGACATGCCCTTCAGCATTCCTCCTCTCCTTTCATCCATTTAAGTATGGATATGTGGGCAAGTGGCAAAGCAGTGGGGAGTTCATATTTGTGTATAACTGCACATTGGACGCAGGTGCCGGGTGTTGTTTGTGCTGTTGGTAGTGTGAATAATTAGTACAGTAAGGTGGAGTGTCATGGCAGCAATCTTCCAGGAATTCAACAGCATGCAGTGATTGCTGTGCGCAATGTGACCTGTTCACACATTGGTGAAAACATGTTGGATTTGATACTGATGGAAACTGACAAGTGACTGAACCCCCTGTCCCTAATATTGGGTTCATAGCAAGTGACAATGGGTCAAATCTGGTGAAATGCATCACAAACGGTGGCTTTGTTCATGTTCCACGCATGGCCCACTGTTTAAATCTTGTGGTGCAGGAGTTTCTGCAGCACCCCAATGTAAAGGAAATGCTGACAGTTGCATGTCGTATCTGTTCTTACTTTTCACGATCTGCAAAGACCCGTGACCAGCTTTGGCAGTTGCAGATCCGAAACAGCCTTCCTCAGCACTGCTTGAAGCTGGAAGTTGTCACCCAGTGGAACTCCACTTTATACATGGCAGAGAGGTTGTATGAACAATACAAAGCCATCTCAGAATATCTTGTCTTGCACACTAGCCGTGACAGTTCTGGGGCCTCCATGTCTATGACGACTGAACTGTGGCAACTTGTCGACTCTAATAACAATTTTACAGCCCTTTGAACATGCCATACAGGCAGTGAGTGGCGAGTTTGCCTCCATTAGCCAATCAATTCCACTGCTGCAGGTGCTGAGGCAGGGATTGGTGAATGTACATCATAGTCTTGATGTTGCCGGAGACAGTGCTAGCAGTATGTTACTGAAACACATGCTGACAGTATCCAACCAAAATTGTCACATCTTGAGCATTCAGTGTAGTGACAGCTTTGCAATAGCAACAATGCTGGTCAAAAGATACAAATGTGGAATTGCCTCAGTACTGGAGGGAGGGCCTGAACAGGAAAAAAATGTCAGTGGGCAACTGGTGCCCTTTCATGGGGCACAGAAGTCATGTGCCAAGGTTAGCAAACCTCAGCAGCATAATCAGGCTGAAAGTGAACCTGGAGGACTATCAAGTCTATCCTGAAAGGAGAAGGGGACTGCAGTTCCTTGTGGTCTGTCATCCAAAGTGGTTGGCGTCAACCCACTTTGGGAGACTGTCCCAAGTGGGGATCTGTGACATAAATAATTCTGGAGAACAGGATGATGCATCAACCACTGGACTTAGTGCAGCACAGAGAATTGTTGAATCATATTTGTCTGAAAACTGGCATCTGTCAATAACTGATGATCCTCTTTTATACTGGACTGGAAAGGTCAGTGAATGACCAGAGCTGACTGCAGTGGCACTGAAGTACCTGACATGCCCACCCTCCGGTGTAAGTGTTGAGAGGGTATCCAGCTCAGCAGGTGCAGTAGTTAGGGATCATCATACAAACCTCTCTCCTGCAAATGTCAGTTTGCTAACATTCATAAAAATGAAAGAGAGGCACATATCAGCACAGACTGCAATCTCAGTATTTGTACACCAGTCTAGTCATGGTTTTTGTGATGTAGAAATGGACCATCCTGGTGGCACTGACAGTGGCAGCATGAAATGGCCTACCTCTGACCTAGATGATAACACAATGGAGAAAGAATTTCCCAGTGGTCAGACTTCAGACATAGATGACTGTGAGGGCAGCTTTCTTTATGAGGATGATGATGAGGTTAATGTTGGTAGGTTTTAACTTAAGTTGTTAAAAGGCTGTCACATTTGTTGTATGATATATGTTTTCTTTTCCATAAGGTTCAATGAGTGTCCCACGTAGAGTGACTCAAATTCCAAATGTCACATCAAATTTGTAACAGAGAGCACAATATATCCTGGCCCCTGTACCATCACCATAAGACCACTGTTAACCACTGCCACCACAGGGAATGACTTTGTGTGCCCCCTGAACCATCACCATAATACTGCTGATAGCTACTGCCACCACAGGGAACAACTTTGTGTGCTCCTCTGGACCACCACCATAAGACCACTGATAACCACTGCCACCACAGGGAATGACTTTGTGTGCCCCCTGGACCACCACCATAACACCATCGATAGCCACTGCCACCACCACCAGATGCAGGAAGATATCAGAGGGAATGTCATCTTCATATGCCACAGCTATGACCACCAGCACCCACCACCAGTGTGATTCTGACAATGTTTCCTCATTGCATTGACCATGCCAAGGCAGAGGGAGTCGAACAGGAGACCACATCCATCAGCCACAGGCACAAGGCTTATTAATTTTAAAACTATAAAATGAGTATGTGTACTAATGTTTTTAATGCTATTCAACTTCCTTTAGTGGTGTGTTTTGTTTTCTGTTGCTTTTCTGAGCTGCAATGGTCAAACACATATAGTAAACTTATTTTGTTTTGTCATAGGTTAACAAAAAATGACTCTTCTTCGCTGAAAGTCGGTATCAATGGTACAGCAGCAATACTGTGCATGGGAACCTATGAGATACCCATTTCAAATGCATACTGGTAAGTATATATATTTTATTTCATCTGTTAATTTTTTTTTTTAAAGAGTGCAACAAATCCGACTGAGTATTCATAAACTAGGTGACACGTATTTCACAAAAACTATTTCTGCAACATATCATGCACTGGATTCCAAACTTACAGCTGTACAGTGTTGAAAAAGTTGGACCCATGTTGTGTTACTTGACAATATGTAGTTTTGAAATGTAACTTGAGTTGAGATGCAGGGACACTGACACAGTGTATTTGTTACACAGCCTGGTACTAAATTAAGTTGTGATCTGCTGATTGCAGTGGGACAGCTTGCTATCTGTGTTAATCCAGATACCCCTGGAACAGCCACTGCTTAAACATAATGGGTGGGATATTTGGAGCAGCTGAGCCATGTGCAATAGGGATGTGCCTACGCAAGAGTGGACATTCGCCATAATGCGATATTCAGCTGCAGCATATGCACAGCACAAAACCCAATGCACCATAGCGCAACAGTAATGAATGCATGCACAAGTGCAGGGGACGTAACAAGGAATATGTGGCACAGTGCAATATACAACAGCAGGCAATGTGCGCAACAGTGGAGCAAGCGGAAGTTGTGCGATAGCGGATATGAGTGAATTGAAAAGGGAGCAAGTGAGGGGAGGATGATTGCACTAGAGAGGAGCCATAGTGGGGCACAGTGGAAACAGAGTGGCAGGAAGCCAGGGCAAGACACAGGTGATCAGGGGTGGCCAAGAGGTGGATGAGGCCACAGGAAGTATGTGTGTGTGTGTGTGTGTGTGTGTGTGTGTGTGTGTGTGTGAGGGTGTGTGTGTGAGGGCCTGTGCATGCCACAGAGGAAGGACAGCAGTGGGGCATAGGCAGGGCATGCAGTGGTGTAGTGTCAGATATCCACCTAGTGCAGGGGCAGGACCAGCACCACACAGCCGGGGGGACTGGGTAGTCAGCCACCCGGGGGGGACACCAATCTGGGACATGGCCAGTGCCACCTTCGAGATGGAGGTGGTAATAAAGGGTATGAGGAGACAGGCTGCAGAAAGGCGCGGCCATGGAAGAGCCCATTGGCGGTATGCCCAGAGCAGGCTGTACCGTGCCCACGTCAGCTTCAAGCTGTAAAGTGACATTGAGATCATGTGCCAGTACCGCCTGAACCAGGCCATTCTGAGGTGGCTCTGTGAGCTGTACAGTGAGGAGATGCAGGCACCCACAAGACGGAGCCATACTCTGTCCGTGGAGACAAAGATCACAGCTGTCATGTGCCTGCTCACCACAGGCACCTTCCAGAGACCAAAAAGGGGACACAACAGGCATAACCCAGTCAGCCGTGTTACGTCTACTCACACAGTTCCTCAGCACACTGCTGCCACATGCTGTGGAGTACATCCGTTTCCCCAGCACACAGGCGGAGAGCACAGCAAACATGCAGGAGTTCCACAGTGTAGCACGGTTGCCTGGAATGATCGGAGCCATCGACTGCACCCATGTTGGCATCTGCATGCCACCTGGCCCAGAGGGGGTGGCATATATAAACCGCAAGGGATACCCGGTGTCAACTGTCAGGCAGTGTGCAATGCCAGAGGGCACATAATCAATGTCTGAGCCACGCACCCTGGAGGAGCACATGATGCCATCATCTGGCATCAGTCTACACTGTGCCATAGGTTTGAGAGTGGGGACATCCCCACTGGCCATCTGGTAGGTGAGTATGCAGTGCACGCCAGACACTGGGAGCTGCTCGGGAGTGTCTGGGGCAAGGGAAGGGGTGTCATGGGGAGAGGCCAGGAAGGCCAGGGGCACAGTGGCACAGACCACAATGCTAACGAATACTCTCTACACACTGATGACAGTGGGTTCCCACTGCAGCCCTGGGTGCTCACACCATACAGGTGCCCCATGAGCCCAGCGCAGCAACAGTACAATGAGGCACATGCCACCGCATGGAACATCATCAAACAGGTGTTCGGGCTGCTGAAGGCTCCATTCCATTGCCTGCACAGTTCTGGTGGTGCCCTACAGTACAGCCCCTCAAAGACCTGCTGGCTATTCCTGGCCTGCTGTATCCGGCACAACTTGGCCACCGACTGTGGGATAGCTAGTGAGGTCAAAGAGGGGGACAGCAGTGCGGACGATGAGGATGCCGGTCCAGCTGGAGTTAGGTAGCCCCCCCGGGTGAACGGATCCCCGACTGGCCTGGATGACCCAGCATCACCAGGACACCATTGCAGAGGATCACTATGGAACACACAAGTAGGTGAACAGGGCCACGAGCAAGCACCAGGGGCAATGGCACAGCTGACAGACAGGCAGGGGCAGACACCAAGGCAGGTTCCGTGGCGGGGTGTGGGAATGGGTGGGGGCCTGCACATAAAAGACAGAGCACAGTAGGGCTGCACATAGCACACACACACAGGAACACACACACCCAATCCCATGCCCACAGGGCCACATGCACACCCACCCCCATAGGCCCCCCCACACCCACACAGGACCCAATAGAACCACACCCAGTGGCAGGCACTGTGCGTGTCTCAGATGCTGAGTACCATTTCACAGTGGTGGACAGCACTATGCTGGCATCATCATGCACACACCACAGTGGCCAGCATCTGGGCGGGAGTGCACAGGGCCCTTGTGAGTGCAGGACAGGGTACCACACCCCAGCGTCATACACAGAACACCACAGTGCACACTGGGCAGCGGTAGACAGCAGTCATGGAAAGGGAAGGGTCAGTCATGCTACACAGTAGCACAGCTGCCACATATACATGGGCAGTCCCACCGAGACCCGCCAGCTGTGACAGGGTGATCAATGGCCTCATGGGGTGGCACTGATGGTCCCCGAGGGATGACGTTGTGTGAACGAGACAGTGTCCGTGCAGGTGTCTAAAGGCCACCAAACTTGCCCCTCACTGGGTGTGCTTGGTATGCCCACAGCCGATCCCGGCATCGACATGGCAGGGGTCACCCAACACTGAGAACAAGGGGTGGACATTGTACTCTGCGGGGTGTGCGGCGGCTGGGCACATAGCTGGTCAGCCAGTGTTGCCACGACAGTCACCATCACAGTGGTGTGCCTATCAATGGCTATGGTCACATCCACCTGCTGTTGAGCTAACTCTGCCAGGAGCAGAGCATGGTCCCTGCTGTGCCACTCCTCTACCTGGTGCAGCTCTGCACAGAATACATCCACCGCCACCACGAGCCATATCTGCTGATCCACAGAGGCCTGGAGCAGACAGCTGTGGTTGTCCAAGGGGTCGTCTGCATGGCTATCATGCTGACCCTCATGTGGGTCCTGACCTTGTGGCACAGTGCCCCGCGATGGTGGGTGCTGCATTGCGGTGCCTTCCTGGGGTACATCCTCAAGCGGTGCACTGTTGCTGCCCCCTGCCCTGTCCACCCATCAAATCAACACTGTCCGGCTGCTGCCACTGCTCTTCCAGCTGCTGAGTGCTGGGCACCACCAGCATGGCTGCATCAGCACCACCAACACCACTGCCATGTCTGCACACCAGTGCTGCCCCACTGGATGTTACAGACATGACAGGAACAATGGCAGATGGGCAGGCAACCATGCCAGTGCTGCCCACATTGTCACCTAGACGGATGTCAGTCATGGGATCCCCTTGTGACCCACCAACATCACTGTCTGGGACGTGCGTCACGTCATCATTAGAACTAGAGTTGGCTCTGATCTGTGTCTCAACACACAGAACACCATGCCTAGTGTCCCACTGGAACACAGCCAGGGCCTCATCTGCACCCGCACCACAGGCATTAGTCAAGACAGCTGTGCAGAGCTGCAGGCGGTTGGTCCCTCGGACACCAGAGGAGGTGGATGGGCACTTCACCAGTTCCAGGGCCACCTCCTCAGTGGACACACCCATGACCACTGCCCCATGCAGAAACTCAGGAGCTGTAAAGGAACACAGTACCGTTAGTGGTTCCACCTGAACCCTGGACCCAGCCCCCTCTGCCACCCACACACTGCCAGCACCGGTCCTACCATGTAGTGATGGGCTGCCACCCATCTGGAAGCCTCCACCGGGCACACCCTCAATGGCACAATGCTGCCTGCTGCCAGCCACCTGCTCCTCCAGTGGCATCAGGTGTGGCATGTCTTGCTGACCTCCACCAGTGGTGGCACGCACTGCCTGGATGGCAGCCACCTTGTCCTTTATCCACCTCCTGTCCGTATCAACCTTCTTTTTGCACTCCTGCATGGAACGTTGGTGGCTGCCCTGCTGGTAGACTGCACGTGCCACCTCAACCCACACCACCGCATGGGCCTGAGGTGTGCCCCTTTGTCCACTAATGAGTGGATCCCTGTCAAGGTAGGCCTCGAACAGGGCATCCAATTCTGCCCTGGTGAAGTTGGGCCTCTGCTTCTGCATCCTCCTCTACTCCTCATCCTCCTCCTCCTGTTCGGTCATGCTTGAACCTGGAGAGATGGACAGGTGTTACCATGGACTGTTCAGCCCCACACAGCCCTACCAGACCACTGTCCCAATGTCTCCACTGCATGGCACATACCTCCAAAGGCTGTAATACTGATATATGGCCTGTGCAATTCCATGGCGCCTTTATAGCGCATCGCATGCAAATGAGGGTATGCACTACTGTAATGGGATGCAAATGCAGCAGATGCGCTGCAGAATGGATCATGAGCTGATTTGCATAACCTGGCTGAATATCACATGGATGCACCTTGCGCAATGGTGCTGTGTATGCTCAGGTCGTGGCGCACCACTGTGACGTGCGCAATTGGACCCACACCACACATGTGCATAGTGCTGACATGTATGCTAGTGGTGCAGCATATGCAGATAGCGTGGGAAGCAGTGCAGCACACAGCCACTACTGTGCCTGTAGCTCACGCGTGCTGTACATCCTATGGGGCACATGTGCCATAGTGCGGATGGCACAGTGCCATCATGCCCCATATTGCGTCACTGTGCTGTGGGTGCCATGGTGCCTCTGTGTAGTAGGCCACTGCGTAGCATCACACACATGCACCCTATCATGCACCATACAGGGGCCTCCCAATAGTGCAGTGGCGCTCCATGCACAGCCAGACCCTTGACCATGTGGCTGACCTTTGCTCTCTAGGTGCCATGCAGCTGCATGGCTTCCCCCATTGCACAGTCTGGTGCCAGCATGATTGTGAATTGCAGTGCAGCACCATGCTGCCTCAGCACGTGGGACACATACTCTACCTGGTGACATTTTGCACTGTGGAGAGTTCAGATAATGCCGTGAACCAGAGCCCCTGTGTGGTGTGCCATTGAGCTGGCCAACCTGGTGTCCCTTGTAGAGCCACATGCAGGTGCCATGTTTGGGCAGGTGCCCCTCCAGAGGCCTCACACCATGGTGTGGCAGGATGTTGTGGATGGACTGGAGGAGGCCACTGGGAGCCATCATTCCAGGGATCAGTGTCACCACTGCTATGGCAACCTCCAGCAGCATGACCCTGACTGTCTGAGGCACCTGAAGGCACGTGCCCAGCGGGGAGCCATGCCACAGCCAGGTAGGTGCTCCTTGACCATCACTGGTGTTCTCTGACTGTCCTTTGGGCACAGGGATCAGCAGGTCAGGCCACCGGGGGGAGCCAGCACCTGTATTGTTGGGTGTGGGGCTGCAACGTGTCCACCCTACGCCACCGTGACCCAGACATGCTGTGCAGGCCGACGTACTAGGGGGGACTATGGGTCAGATGTGTACTGATGTGCCTCTCTCCATGTTTCTCCCCAGGACAAGAGGAATGCTGTAGAGCATAGATGGCGAAGGAGCAATAGGGCCAGGACCAGGCCAGTGGAGTGGCCATGCAGGCAGGCCACAGTGGTGGTGCTGCAGATCAGCAGCCCCCTGCTGACCAGGACACAGGTGAGTACCATGATTCTCTATACACCTGTGCAGGGTGGGTTGCAGGGGTGGTGGTGAGACATGGCCCCTCTGCACATAGCCCCTCCTACTGTGCACTTCCCATGGTGCCCTCTGCACCATCCTGTGGGCCTGCACATGTGGGTGGGTGTCGCAGGTGGGCTGTGGGTACACTCAGTGCCTGGCTGTGCCACTGCCTTCCCACTGCATTTCCATGATGCTGGACAGCCAGGATGGTGCTGAGCAGTGCATGGGTGGTGATGGCATGCAGCAATTTGCATGGCTACGGATGCCCGGGTGGGTGGCTCATGTGGGCGCACTCACTGTGGGTGGTCGCATGCCATCCCAGGGATGCCAGTCACTGATGCATGCCATGCACGTTGGGTGGGCTGCATTAGTCTGGCCAGCCACTCATACTGTTCCTGCTCCCTTGTTCTAGATGGATGTCATTGGGAGACCATGGAACAGACCCTCTGGGAGATCCTGCAAGTTACCTGGGCAACCTGTGAGCTGCTCGAGAGGATGGATGGGGGACTGGCGGCGGCACCACAGGGTGGCAAGAGATGACCGGGGCCACCAGTAGGGCCTGCTGCTAGTTGTGGCACTCCATCCCTCCATGGACTGTACCCCACAACCCCATATCCCCCACCTTTGCCATTCTCATTGTCCCCTGACCCTTTCCCCTCCCCTCTTGTAGCATTCTCACCCATACCCTCCTCTGTTGTCATAACTATATGTAGATATTGTTGCTGTTGTTGATGTTGTTATTGTTTGTAATACATACATTTATATCTACATCCATGTCGGTCTCTGATTTGCAGCGGGCTTTTGGTGCCTTGCTGCAGTGGTGTGTATGACTACTGTGGTGTGGTGCTGGCTTGGGCATGGGTGTGCCTGGCGGTGCTTCTCCACTGGTGAGGGTGGGGCCCATGTGCTGTGTCTAGGGGCATGTGTGTCATGCTCTGTGCACTGTTAGCCTGTGTGCAGCACGTTGTGGTGCATGTGCCATATCCCAGCCACTCCTGTTGGTGTGTGCTTTGCCTGTGCAGCTGTGGCCATTGCTGCTACATCACCACCATGTGTGACTGTGGTACACATGGTTGTGTGGTCCCTACCACCACATGCTCAGCTGACAGCTTGCCTTCAGGGGCAGGCCATACCTGTCACTTTGTGGGAATGGCAGCCTTGCAGCTGGCAGTATGACCCCTGGACTATCACACGTCTGTCCCTGTTGTCACTGTGGGCGGTGCTTTTGTTTGCTCCCTCCATGCAGGCCATGGTAACTGGAGAGGTGCCTGTGGTCTGGTGGCTGTCACATAGGATCTTGCTGCATGCGGATGGTGGCCAGGCTCATGGGTCAACCGCCACATGGCAGGCTCACCGGCACCCTGATGGTGGGCAGACCACAGGTTACACGGCACTATGGGCTTCATGACAGCAGAGCCTGCAACACTACTTTGTGTGGCTGTTTGTTGGAGTACCCGTGGGACTAGGAGGGGGCATTGTGTGTGCACCCTATGCTGCCTCCTGTGTGGTGCATTCCTCCATGCACCACAGGAGGGTGCTGTGTTGCATGGTGGTGCCGGTGCTGTGGTGGGGTGGGTGCATGGGTGGTGGACCATGCTATGGTCCTGTGTTCAGTGTGCCTTCCTGCTTGTGGTGGTATCCAGGGCAGCCCTTGTCATGTGCAGAGTCCCTTGGGTACTGGTTCCAGGTCACCCACCTTGCTGTGCCTCCACGGGGGCCATGCTGGGGGCCCTTGTGTGAGCTGCGGTGGCGCTGGTGGATGGTGTCACTGCCTACATTGGGAGGTCACAGTGTGGTTGTGGTACATGTGCATTGCACTCTGGGGTGACTGGATGCCTTGGCACAGTGGTGCCGGACTGTCTTCAGTGCCATGCACTGTTTTGTGATGCTTCTGTGCTAGGTGTCTCAGGTGCTCTGTACTAGGGGGTCAGCATTGGTGTGGTGCTGTGGCATGGGTGGGGCTTGGCCATCCTTGTGTCCTGGTCTCTGTTGGCCAGTGGATGGTGCAGGGGCACCATGACCAGTGGGTGGGGACTACTGGGTCACATTGGCTGTTGGTTCAGCACCGGTGTTCAGGGGTCTGTTGTCCATCCTGCACCTAACTGGTTGTGCTGCTCATGTGGGCCTTGCCCTGGTGGGAGGGGCTGGGGGCGCATGGTCTGTCTGTCCCAGTGCATGCTCCTCAGCACATGGCACATCCCTGGCTGCTGCTCAGCTGCTTCCTGTCTTTGTCCATGCGCATCCCCAAGGGTGCTAGTGCACACTGACCCTGCTCCATGGTGCATCCCTCGTTGCACTATGGCACATCAGGAGTGATATTCAGCAACATTGTACAGGCGAGCCTTGTCCTGCACATGGTTTGAATATCGCACCCGTTGCATCATGGCACACTGGACATGCACCTGTTCCCTCTGTTGCACATCTTTCTGGTGCAGTCTGAATATCCTAGCCAATGTGTTAATGCTGCAATCAAGTTGTAATAAGTTCTTCATTTCTTTTTTAGGAACCTTCCATATGCTTTGTTGTGGCACAGTTGCCTTATCCAAAGATGTTCTTTAACAGCACCCCCCCCAAGGCTGGGGCAGACATGCAACATGCAGAAGTTGCTTCAATTGATGACCATCATTACCAATCAGACTCGAGAAGGATACCGATGAAATCTGTGAAGAAGTAACCAAATAAGAAAGCATTAATGAGACCTACCTGCAAATATGCTTCCCCCCAAAAAAAATACTTACCTTCATTGGCTTGAGAGTATTCTATTTCTAATTTCAACACAAAAATTTATCATCAAGCATTGGAATGTGCACACCAACAGTATCAGTGACCTGTGATACAAAACAATACAATGAGTACATGTCTATATATGTCAACCCCCCACCTAGAAAATACAAATATATATAAATATATATAGATAGATAGTCTTGGCAAAAAAATCAGTTTAATGCATCAGGGTTGTTCCACAGTGACAAAAGCGAGGAAATTCGGCTTTAAGGTCGAAAACCCCCTTGCACCCCCCCAGCCCAGCACCTCAACTGGCATCGGGGTGTGTGTTGGGGTCATCAGCTCTAACTTTCACCCCATCACATGTGTAAACAAGCTGAGGTATAGGAGAATGGGGTGAGAGTTAGGACCAACAACCCCAACATACACCCCGATGCCAATTGGGGGGCTGGGCTGGAGGTGCAAGGGGGGTTTTCAACTCTAACACTGAATTTCCTCACTTTCGTCACTGTGGAACAACTGTAACTGATGCATTAAATGGATTTTTTGCCATGAATTTCCCTTCTTTTTGACACTAAGGACTATAAATAGTGAATGGAATGTGCTGGTGGCAGCACGTGCCCTTCAGGCCCCGAGCTCCCACCACATGATTTTTTTGTGACATAGTAATGGTAACTGCAACACAAGTGCAAGCACTAACGGTTACCCAAATGGTGACGCAAACATAAATGGTAAAGCAAATGTTAATAGAAACGCAAGTGAAATTGATGCCAAAGTGAACAGTGATGCAGAGATACAATCGTGTACGGAAATTAAGCTGGTAACGTGCACGGTCATGGTACCGCTATTGTAAATGCAATTGGTAACAGTAACAGCAACAATAATGCCAAAGGAAACAGAAATGTAAACACAAATGCAAGTGCATATGTAAACGCAAACCGTAATGTGCATGGTCACAGTACTGCAATTGTAAATGCAAATGGTAACGGTAACAACAACAGTAATGCCAAAGGAAACAGAAACGGAAATGCAAATGCAAGCGTGTATGGAAACACAAACTGTAATGTGCACGGTCATGGTACCGCAATTGGAAAAGCATATGGTAAAAGTAACAGCAAAAATAATGCCAAAGGAAATAGAAACGGAAATGTGAATGCAAGCGCATGTGGAAATGCAAACCGTTATGCGCAGGGTCATAGTACCACAATTGGAAATGCAAATGGTAATGGTAACAGCAAAAATAATGCCAAAGGAAAACAGAAACACAAATGCAAGCGTGTATGGAAACGTAAACTGTAACGCGCACGGTCACTGTACCGCAATTGAAAATGCAAATGGTAATGGTAACAGCAAGAATAATGGCAAAGGAAAGAGAAATGCAAATGCAAGCATGTATGGAAACACAAACCATAACATGCATGGGCATGGGAATGTAATTGCAAATGCAAATGGTAATGGTAACAACAACAATGACGCAAAACGAAGACGAATGCAAACGCAAATGGAAGGGGCAGCCACAAATGCAAATGGTAATGCACATAGTGGTGCAAAGCAAAACACAAAGAGAAACAGAGTAATGCAAATTCAAGCGCAAACAGAAACATAAAGGATAATGCACAAGGGAACGCTAACGGGTATGGGAATGCAAGTTGAAATGCTACATGTAACAGTAACTGGAGTGCACACGCTGGTTTTCCCCAGCAGCTGCATAGAGAAACACAGTGAGTACAAAGAATGTATGCATAATAATGGGGTTCGGAGCAGAAAATGAGGAGTTGGAATACTAAATTGCTTACATCTCAGGAACCGTGCGACATAAAAAAAAATTTGAATTTCATATTAATTATGACTCTCCTAGCTAGTTTTGTACTTATCCCCCTTTGGGGGAGCTAAGCATTCTTCTGATGAAAAGTCTGTACTGTATCTCACACTGTTTCCAAGATACGGGCCCCAAAAATGCGCGGGGGACGCAGCAATGTTAGTCTATGGGAAAAAGTGTCAACTTCAGAGAACTGTAATTTTGCATCCCTGCAATATCTTTTCACCAAACCACAAAAAGGCAACTCTGTGAGATGTTGCCTTTCTTCCTCTCCAAATTTCAGCCTAAGAGACCAAATCATTGTTTTGCAGCAGGGTGGCAAACAATTCCTGTCATTTTGGCCATAGTGTTGCAAAGTAGTGTCGTGATTTGAGACACTTTTGCAAAAACAATCAAGAAAGTGTTGCAGGTGCGACACGACTTTGAGACACTACTTTTCTGAAAAATTTCAAAAACATATTTCTGGAGTGTTTAACCACAAAATAAAGACATGTAAGAATCCTCAGGGCTCGACAAGGTAAACACAAAAATAATTGTGTCCCGAGATGGTCCCAATTTTAAATGCCAAGCATTTCTGTGATCAGTAACCGACAAAATAAATGGATGACTCACGACACAATAGGGGTCATTTGCTACACTAAAAACTGCATTTGCGAGACAGTCGAACTTTTTGTTAACTTTTCCCATTGACTATAATGGGAAACTTGTTTTTTGAATAACTTTTGAACCATTCAATATTTTTTCACAAAATCTTCAAAAGGCACATCGGGGATGCTGGCTGCACATTCCCTGATGATTTTGGACCAGTCGCACAAACCGTGCGACCTATAGGAGCAAGCAAGGAATGCGTAAAAAAACATAAATGTGCCCAAGATGTTGCTTAGTAACACTGCAGCTGTATATCCGTCTGCTACAAAAGTTAGCAGATCCCAAGATCTATGGTTACACCCTATACTTGCCAAATTTCAGGCAAATCCAATGAGTCGTGGCAAAGTTATTAAGGTGCAAAGTTTCACCATTTAACCTTAAAAGGGGTTCTCAACCCTAACTATGGTAGCACTACTGTGGTACCATAATATATATACATATATATTTACGCTGTCTGTAGCTGGTATTGCTTGATCTGCTCCATCTGCTGCTGGACAGCACCCACCCTCTCATTACTTTCCTCCACCACAGCCCACAACAGTGCTATGTCTGCCTGTGTTGCAGGCACTGTAGTGGGGTCCACTGGTGCAGGGGAAAACCAGGTAATGGTGGTGGTGAGGGTGGTGCTGGTGGCAGTAGCGGGGGTAGTGGTGGAGCAGCTTCTGCTGTGGCCCTCCTCCTGCTGCAGTGAGGCACAACACCAGCACCCTCTGCCACTGCCACAGAAGGGCCAGCAGATGGAGGCCTGGCCTGTTCAATGGCAGCCTGCCACTCCACCTTTATTTATTTAGTTTTTGTTAACCGGGTAAGTGCGCTAGTCAGCAAGTGACTGTTTTCAGGCACGACCCGGGAGGTACAATTACAATACACAAAGAGTACAGCCAGATTATTAAGACAACGAGTACAAAAAATGCAGAGAGAAATACATATGGCAATGTAACATACATTAGTAAACAAAAATACACTTTAGCACTTGATCATGGAACATACTCAAAAAATGTGAATAGTAGAAGGCAGAAAATAAGAGAGGATAGGCATCAGTAGAAAAGACACAAGGAAGGAAAACTGGCAAAAGGATGGGAGGGAGATTAAGTGAAAGGAGGTGCAGTCCAGATACGGCAACAGCGGGTGAGGTACCAACTCAAGGCCCGGGCCTATGGAGCCGAAAGATGGCAGGCGAAGAGAGGGTGGTGGGGGAGCTGCAGTAGATGGCAACAGCGTGTAGGAGGTAGGAAAAATACAGCCGGTCTGGTGGGAACCAAGTACGCAGGGCGAGAGGAGGGATGCCGGGTGAGAGGGGATAGATACGTGAGGAGTTACGCAATAGCGGCAAAAGTGTCAAAGTCAAGCCGAGCCAGTGGAACCAAGAGATGGCAGGGCAGGGAAGGGGGGTCGGTAGACGGTGGGAGTAGGCGGTAGTAGGTGGAGAGAGGTGACTAAGCACAGCCAGGAGGGTGGGGACTAAGGAGGGGCATGGATGAGGTAGGAACAGGTAAAGGTGAGTTTGGTGGGGAGTGGCAAAAAGGGGGGAAGAGGATATAACAGAAGAAGGGGAAGAGAGCAGCAGTGGGGTTAAGTGAGGAGAGGCTGTGAAGTGAAGATAAGAATGTCATGGAGTAGAATAGCGACTTACAATTGTCAACAGCTAACATTAGGCTTATAAAGAAACAGGTTAAGGCAACATTAATTACAAGGCACAAAATAAAACATTAATTACAAGGCACAGTATAGAACACCTTGTGGTGGCTTAGCATATGTGTGCACTGGCCACCAGTCCCCAGATGTGTCCCCCCGAGGACATGGCACACCTGCACACCACATAGCTGACACACCACAATGCTGCTGTCCCCCCCAGACATTTGGAAAACTGCCAGACTGGGGAGATGAGGAAGGGACCAGCCACAGAAGAGGCAGATGTAATGCCAGCTGCACTGTCAGGCACCTGGGGCTCCACCTGCTGTTGTGGAGGTGGTGCTGCTGGAGCTCCTGCAGCTGCTACTGGTAGTGGTAGTGGTGGTGGTGGCGGACTTGGTGGATGTGGTGGTGGCACTGGTGGTGCTGCTGCTTCCGGAGAGGAAGAGGCAGGATTACCCTTACAGCCAGACAGCTACCTGACTATCTAGAGGAAGATGCACAGTGTATGGCTCACCCACTTTTCTCCAGTAAACCTCTCACACAGATGCTCCTGGGGGAGCTGTAGATGTCTATGCAGTAACAGTGCTGCTTCCATTGCTTTGCTGGAGCATTCTTTCTCAGTTAGGAGTGCACAGGTAGTGGATGTTGCCTCAGGTAACTCCCACTCCACCTCAGAAAAAACACCTGAATGTCTCACCACCATTCAGATAAAAATCTTGAGAGCTCTCAGTCTCTCATGCACAGTTGGGGGATGTCAGCCCTATGCTATTTTGTAAGGGTTACAATATGAGATAGGTCATGGATATCTGCAGTTGTTGACCATAGGATTGTAGATTAAGTAAATCACATGGAACTCGAAGGACTTTAATCACCCCATCAAATGGAAAATTGTTCTAACACATCTCAGGAGGTTGAAGGTATGTGTTCCTCCAAGAGATGCACCTGATACCCAACAAGGCAGGAAAATTGCAAAGGGAGTAGGTGGGGTGGGAGATACATGGGCTATGCCCCC
Source organism: Neoceratodus forsteri (assembly GCA_016271365.2). Lineage (NCBI taxonomy): Eukaryota > Metazoa > Chordata > Ceratodontiformes > Ceratodontidae > Neoceratodus > Neoceratodus forsteri. The sequence continues at coordinate 670,209,843 of CM057456.1, read as the reverse complement.
CAAAAAGGAACAGGGTAGCCATTCTAGTCTACCATACATTAAAATTGACAATGACACACATCAATCAAGATGCTGAAGGCAGATGGGTGGTGGAAAATGTGCATACACAAGAGGGCAAACTCCTTCTAGTGAATTCTATGGCTCTCATCAGGATTCTCCAGAGTCGTCACAACTGCTCCATAGGCATTAGTTAGTTGATCTCTTCCCCAAATAATTCCAAACCATTATTCATAGGTGTGATTACAACCTGGTTTTGGACCACCTGCTGGGTCGATACTTGGGTAGCAAGAAACTCACATTGAGGCAGAGGTGTCCTTACAACACAATCAGCAGCTTTGCCCTTTCTTATATCTAGCACTTGCTACCTTGGTTGAATAGGGGCTACTCTTAGACAGCTACCTGGATTTAAAGCTCACTTCACCCAACATCACTTAGGCTGTACTGGATGACACCAACTACAATATTCTAATATCTGAACATGCTCCTGTTTCTGTAATCCTGCTGTGAAATGCACCACATGTACATTCTAATAGCTGGTAGCCATATTCCTCCTATTGAATGAACAGAGTATGAAAAATGGGCAGAGATGGTGGCAGAATCATATTTCCTTCCCAATTATATGGCGCAGGTATCAGCAGACATGCTCTGGGACATTTTTGAGGCAACAATGCATAAGAAAATAATAGACTGAGCAGTGTTTCGGGGAGACATAGGAAGCAAGAATTGAATGACATGGAAGCATGCTTTTCCACTGAGGAATGGGCCAAGAGATCTGAGCAGAATCAGTCCCCTTCTCAACAAGCTAAAATCACAGTTGCAAATAGGAGGCTGAAGTCCCTCTAACATTTTCTTTTCACCACACAAACTGATGTACACCCTTATGTACTCTCTTTCTACACAACCTTTATGTCTCTCTGCTGCCCAGACCAATAAAGAATAACCTCCTTTCAATCTTTTTTTCTTCCAACTCTGGGACATGTAGCATCCTTAGACAGCCTGCTCAAACTAGAGGCAATCGTGGGAACCATCAAAGGATCAACAAGCCCTAGGCACCCAGGCACATCAGTATTCTCATTGATTTTTAGCAGATAACTCACAGTGTGCTAAACTGCACCTCCTGATAGAGATGCAAGGCTTTGGTACACTCCTACCAACTATTAGGGATGTAGTGATTACAGTCTTCTTCAAGAAGGCAAAGACCCTACACACAGTGCCAGTTACAGGTCAGTCTCTTACCAGTACTGCTTGTAAGAGCCTTATTAAGGCTCTGGCCACCCGAATAAAATCACTGCTCTTCAGCCTAATTCAACATTCCAAAGCTGCGTTTGTGAAGGGCAGATGCAGACTGCCCTCATTCATACCCTCATTAAAATATACGTATTTATTTGTTGATTGGTTGATTTCAAACGTTTTACCAGGAAAGACATACTGAACTGGTAACAGCTCATTTCCAGAGGCACCCTGCAGGATAGTAAAGAGAGGGAATGATAACAGATACAAAAATACAGAATATAAAATACATAGTATGGAATAAATATAACAACAATTTCTTGTCAGATCCACCATGGCTGCATAATGAAGTTAATGAAGTTGTGTGGAATTGTTAAGGAACCATGGAGAAACAAAACTACAGCTGCAAATGTCATTTTGAGGTAATTATATTAGATAACCTATAGGTGCTAAACAATGTGCCAAAGCTGTGAGGAGAGCCAGTGGAATGCTGTGGTGCATAGGGAGAGGTATTACCAGCAGAAGGAAGGAAGCGATGATGCCACTGTGTAGATCACTGGTGAGGCCTCATTTGGAATATGGTGTCCAGTTCTGGAAGCCACATTTCTGGCATGCAACTTTAAATCACAAATGGTTTAAATTGTTCTATTTTTGATTTCTATCCCTTTCCCCCACTTCTCCCACTGGTTAGCCTTATGGAAAGCAGCCAGAACATACCATGATGAATTTACCTATACAAACTGTCTCTCAGTCTACAGCACTGTCTTTTTAAAATGTTGAAAATATGGCATAATCTTTCCATCCATGTTACTGCTAGACATACTGTAGCCAGCTTGGCTTGAGGAAGGGTGAACATGGTCAGGATCTCTTAGCAACTAAGATGTATATGCAGCAAATAAGTCCAGATGTGCTGACTTACCCTACATCTGTTAAGTGTCACAGTTTGAATTTTCTTCTTCAAATGGTTACTTTTGCATTTATGTTTATTTTAAAATATTTAATATTCTGACCATGTGGTTATGTCATGGACCATAACTGATCTCAAGACTTAACCCACCCACCCTGCTCCAACTTGCATAAAAGACAGTACTTGTAGACAAATCTAATCATTTTGCCACTGTGTTCTGTTGTGTTCTGGTGTGTGTGTGTGAGTGTGTGTGTGTGTGTGTGTGTGTGTGTGTGTGTTCCTCTGAGGTTGTTCTTGCAACCTAGAAAAGGTAGAAATGATGAGGTATCTCCTCCCTATTCCTGTATGCAAGTTCTCTGCGCCCTGTGAACACCTGCCTGCCCCTAGAGGGTGGCACCTGCTTGCCCTTCTCCCCCAACCTATCCATCTAGGTGTCCTGGTCATGCCCCTAGACAAAGTCTTGCCTCCTTTACCAAGGTCCTCCTATGTGTATCCCATGCATGTTTGAAATCTGTAACCATTTTGACACCCATTAGCTTTGCTGGCAGGCTGTTCCACGTGTCCCCCACCCTACCTCTAAAGAAGTATTTCCTTATATCACCCTGGACATGCCATTTATTACTCATTTTAAATGGCACAAATGTAGTTTCTCTTTTTTACTATGAAGGAAGCAAGAAGGTGAACCAGCATGATTAACAAATACCTTGATTGACACCTGTGAATTAGTGGGAAGGGGGAGTTTTCTAACATTCACAGTGGTTTTATACTACCTGGACCTACTGTTCAGGTTTTTTTTTATTGCATTTTGTCCCAGGCAATCTTCCCACAGTGCAGTTTGTTCTATTGTTTAAAAGCTCCAGGTGGAGGCTAGTGTCTTGTTACATTGTCTTTTGTTTCAAACTAACTACAGACATCATGGCAGCCAAAGGAGACACACTTTGAGTCTTAGGGTATGTACAGCATAATTAATACGTTTTCATATGGATAATCTTTCCATTCATGTTATTGCTAGACATACTGAAGCTAGCTTGGCTTGACGAAGGTGAACATAGTCAGGACCTCTTAGCAATTGAGATGCATATGCAGCAAATAAGTCCAGATGTGCTAACTTAACCTACAACTGGTAAGTGTCACAGTCTGCATTTTCTTCTTGAAATGGTTACTTTTGCATTTATGTTTATTTTAAAATATTTAATATTATGACCATGTGGTTATATCAGGGACCATAACTGATCTAAGATCACTATAGCTGAGGTTTCAGCTTGCAAAAAAAAAGCAGTACTGGGAACAGCTCAGTTAAAGGAAAATGACATGATGAGTGAGTGAGTGAGTGAGTGTGTGTGTGCGTGTTGATTCAGTTGTTTGTGTCTTGAATTTCAGCATTTTCGTGGAAACTTTGCACTCTGATTTTTTTATTCTGAATTTTTTGCAGTATGTAGCCTGTATTTATAGTATTTCTGTTGGCATTCCTGGTAATCTACAGAGGCAGGGGACTGAGTTGTGACTCGGTTTGAATAAGGAAGGGTTGCAGGAACACAGGGAGCAATTACGGGGGTTGGGGTGGTTCATGATAATCAAAATGGAAAGGGATTTTGGGGTAATCATATTGCATGACCTAAAGCTGTGAGGAGAGCCAGTGAAATGCTATGTTGCATAGGGAGAGGTACTACCAGAATTAAGGAGGTTGTGATGTCTCTGTGTAGATGTAGATGTAGAGGTGGCAGGGAACTACAGGCCTGTCAGCCTGACATCGGTGGTGGGCAAGGTGATGGAGGGCATTGTCAAGGAGAGGCTGGGGGGGGACCTGGATAAGTCAGGGTGCCTGGATGATAGACAGCATGGATTCATCCCGGGGAAATCGTGTCAGACAAACCTGGTGGAGTTCTATGACTGGGTGACTTGTGCCTTGGACCTGGGTAGACCAGTGGATGTCCTCTTTCTAGACTTCAGCAAGGCATTTGACTCTGTTCATCACGTGGGCCTGTTGGATAAGCTGGGAGAAATGGGGGTGGGGAACCAGATGATCAGATGGATAGGCAATTGGCTCCAGAACCGGACCCAGAGGGTCGTAGTTGGCAGGATAGTCTCATCCCCAAGGAGGGTCATTAGTGGGGTCCCACAGGGATCAGTCCTTGGGTCCTTTTGTTCAATGCCTACGTCTCTGACATAAGGACAGGAATCAGGAGTGAGATGAGTCTCTTTGCGGATGACTCGAAACTGGGGGTGGTGGATGGGGAGGGAGTGGGTGGCCTACAGGGGGACCTGGAGGCTCTGGAAAGATGGTCTAGAAAGTGGAAGCTGAGGTTCAATGCAGGAAATGCAAGGTATTCCAATTTGGGGCCAGAAACCCAGGCCAAGTGTACACCTGGGGGAAATGCCACAAGTCTCGATGGCTGAGAGGGACCTGGGGGTGGTGGTGGATGTCAAGATGAACAACTCTGAGACTTGTAGAAGGGCAGCAGCCAAGGCCAACAGGATGCTGGGATGCATCGCTAGGGGATCACCTCAGAAGGAGGGAGTGATACTCCTCTGTATAACTGCTTGGTGAGGCCGCACCTTGAGTACTGCGTGCAGTTTTGGAGGCCACACTTAAAGAGGACATTAACCTCCTGGAGAGGGTCCAGAGGAGGCAACCAAATGATTTGGGGCTTGGGGACAGGACCTATGAGGAGAGGCTCAAGAGCTAAATATGTACATGTTGGAAGAGAGAAGGGACCGGGGAGATGATAGAGGTCTTCAGGTACATGAAGAGGATAAATAGGGAGGAACAGTCAGGGTGCTTGAAGGAAGGAGGAGGCCACTAGAGGGCATGGGTGGAAGCTGGAGGGGAAGATTCGGGAGAAAGGAGGAGGTGCTACTTCACTGAGAGGGTGGTGGACCATGGAATGCACTGCCTAGGGGGCTGGTGGAGGCAGAGACAGTGGAGGGGTTCAGGAGGGGTGGGACAGGTGCAGGGAAGGGTTCTGGAAGCAAAATCCAATGCAGCAAGAATATCCGGAACTGGGAAGGGAGAAGCCAGAGAAGGCGAGGGGGACAGCAAGGTCAGCACCCAGGGTGGGGGCTGACCAAACGAGCAGACATGAAAGACCGTTAGGCCTATTCTGCTGGCATTTTAGTATGTTAGTATGTTAGATCACTGGTGAGGCCTCATTTGGAATATGGTGTTCAGTTCTGGAAGCCACATTTCTGGCATGCAACTTTTAATCACAAATGGGTTAAATCGTTCTATTTTAGATATTTATCCATTTCTCCTACTTCTCCCACTGGTTAGCCTTATGAAATGCAACCAGAACATATCTTGGCTAACATGATGAATTCACCTACACATGCTGCTTCTTAGTCTACAGCACTGTCTTTTTAAAATGCTAACTTCTTGTTGAAAATATGGCATAATTTTTCCATCCATGTTATTGCAAGACATACTGTAGCCAGCTTGGTTTGAGGAATGGTAAACATGGTCAGGGCCCCTTAGCAATTGGGATGCATGGTCAGCAATTAATCCAGATGTGCTGACTTATCCTATGACTGTTAAGTGTCACAGTTTGCATTTTCTTCTTGAAATGGTTACTCTTGCATTTATGTTTATTTTAAAATATTTAATATTCTGACCATGTGGTTATGTCATGAACCATAACTGATCTGCAGACTTAACCCACTCCCCGTGCTCCAACTTGCATTGAAGACAGTGCTTGTAGACAAATCTAATCATTTTGCCTCTGTGTTCTGGTGTGTTCTGATGTGTGTGTGTGTGTGTGTGTGTGTACTTTTAATTCAATTGCTTGTGTCTTGCATGAAAAACTGCATGTAGACAATCTAATCATTTTGCAGCTGTGTTCTCCTGTGTGTGTGTGTGTGTGTGTGTCTGTGTCTGTGTGTGTGTGTGTTCTCCTCTGACACTGTTCTTGCAACACAGGGAAGGTAGAAATGATGAGGTATCTCTTCCCTATTCCTGGATGCAAGTTTCCTCCTCCCTGGGAACACCTGCCTGCCCCTAGTGGGTGGCACCTGCTTGTCCTCCTCTCCCAACCTGTCCATCTAGATGTCTAGGTCATGCCCCTAGACAAAGTCCTGCCTCCTTCACCAAGGTCCTCCTCTTATGTGTATCCCATGCATGTTTGAAATCTGTAACCATTTTGATACCCATAGCTCTGCTGGAAGGCTGTTCCATGTGTCCCCCACCCTATCTGTAAAGAAGTATTTCCTTGTATCCCCTGGACATGCCATTTATTGCTCATTTAAAATAACACAAATGTAGTTTCAAATTTTTACTATGAGGGAAGCAAGAAGGAGAACCAGCATGGATAACAAATACATTGATTGACACCTGTGAATGAGTGGGGAAGTGGAGTTTTTTCTAACATTCCTGTTGTTTTTTTACTCCCTGGAACCTGCTGTTTAGGTTTTTTTTTATTGAATCTTGTTCCAGGCAATCTTCCCAGAGTGCAGTTTGCTCTATTGTTTAATAGCTCCAAGTGGAGGCCAGTGTCTTGTTAATGTGTGCTGTTACTTTTGATAGGAGGTCTAAATGAGAGCCAGCTGTATTAGGGAGAAGACCAGAGTGCATGTCAGCAGAGGAGGAGGGGCAGGACATTTAAAAGCTTGCACTAGTACTGCATGAGAGCAGTAGTGCGAGCATGAGTGGTGCGAGCGCCACTCGTCAGAGAAATTTTAACTGGGACACTTGGCCTAAGTCCAGCATTTAACCACCCTGGGAGGAGAGAGGCAGCAATTGGAGTGGTATGTAAAGATCTGTTGGGTTTGTCAGAAACTGCCTTTAAAATATAGCTGGTGTCTTAACAGTTTAAGTTTTGTTTCAGGAAAGTTTTGTAGTAGATTTGAGCTCAATAAAAGTTACACGACCTTATATTTGAAATTGGGTCCTTTTTAAGATTCATAGTGGAGGGAGTTTTTTAACTTGTTTATAGCAGCCTCACATATTCAATCAATCAATCAATCAAAATCTTTATTTATTCAGGTGAGACATCATTGAGCAAGCTCATTTGCAAGATGGACCTGATACATAGACATACAAATTAAGTGCAGTACCCTCCAAACAATGTAAAGAACTATACAGATTCAAACAATACAAGGAACACATAGGCACAATAAACAATTTGGTACATAGACATTGTTAAATAAATGAATTCAGGATGGTACTGGTTAAAGGACTACCCTGGGTACAGGGCCTATATGGCCATACCGTGGACTGAAGGGTGGCACAAGAGGTTGTCAAGTCTGCCCACTGGGGGCTCATGTGGGCAGGAGATACAGGGAATAGAGGTGGTGTGGCCACAAGGTGGGTGGTGGGGATTGCAACGTGGAAAGACAAGTGTGGATGGGGAGTCTTAGAGCCGAAGATTCTGGGAAGAATAGTATGGATGGTGTCGTATAAACCGCAGCCAGGATATTGAGGATATTTGCAACCATGAATTCTAAAACAATGTATGTTCTGACAACGTTACTATTTCTAGTAAGCCTTGTTCAAATGTGTACCATTATAGAACATGAGACTCCAAATCTAAAGTTGCAGATGTCAGTAGCTTCAGGGTCTTTTAGGGCAATAGCTATAGATTGGTTGAAAGTTAGAGGGAGAAGAAATTATTTTGCTCTGATAAGGGAAACTTTGAGGACCAGGACACTCGGTGTCAGGTGCATGGCAGTGAAGCACCCACATAAGATATTGTGGGTTACCTTAGTGCTTTGCAGTGATATTGAGATGAATCCTGGCCCTGAAAGTAATAAGCTTGCATTGTATCATGACAATGCAAGGGGCTTAATTAAAAAAATGGACCAATTTAGGTTATGGGTGGAGACTGTTGATCCTGAAGTAATTGTCTTAACAGAGACATGGTTGAATGCAAATATAAATTCTAGTGAAATAGAATTAGAGGGCTATTCACACTATATATTTGATAGGAAGACACGGAGGGTATTGACATACTTAAAATACAGTATGGGACCATCCACACAGATATATTCTGGAGTGTTTGAAGGAATAGAGTGTATATTAATTTGGTCTTCAAAACCTGAAAGTAATTATAGGTGCAGTATATTCTCATCCTAAGGTGAAACCTGCAGTTTTTGAACCCTTTTCCCACCATTTGGTAGAACTTGTTAGAAATCAGGATTTAATGCTGATGGGTGATTTTAATCCAGCCTGGAATGGGTCAAGGGGTCGGAAGCTGGAGGAGGCATTTTAGAATTTGCACTTAAAACAGATGACACCCCCACTCAGAAAAGTAGATTGATAGGTCTTGGAAATATATTGGATTTAATATTTCTAACCCCTGGTATGGAAGCGAAAATGAAGAAAGTCCATCCACCTAATTTAGGGGATCATAGTGTTATTTCATGTGAGATCAACCTGACATGTAAAAAGGAAAATAAAATAATTCCCTCAAAGGTCTTCAAGAGATTTTTAATTATAGCCCAGAAGCCCTTATGGAGGAATTAGAAAGGCAAAATTGGCAGAGTAACATTAATTCCAGATATTGATTTGGCAGCAAATGAGTTCACAAAAATTTTTTAAAAGCCTGTGAAAAGTATGCTCCATTGAAAGAACAAACAGGTAGATCTCACCATACCTCTCAACCTCCTTCCTCATAAATCAGGGAAAAGGCTTAAAAAAATCAGGGACAAAGGACCAAAACCAGGGACACATTTTCAAAATTGATGATATCCTCTCAGGAAGCTGGTAGAATAAAAGGCTGGGGCCCAGATATTCAAAAGGCTTGCACCATGCGCTATAGGGTTGCACCAGCACAAGTCTGAAAATGCGCCATTCTGCGATATTCAGTGGGAGGTAGTTGCGCCTCCCAAATCATGCTGAGCAATAGCTCAATGATAATGAATGTATGAGCAACTGAAGGGGGAGGAACCGTGCATAAATGGCACAGTGCGATATTCAACAACATGCGCCATGTGCAATAGGGGAGCAAGTGGAAGTTGCACGATAGCGGAAATGAGCCAAAATAAAAAGGAACAAGGGAGATGCACAAGAATGCTACAGGGAAGGCACATGTTGCTGAACTATAGCCAGCCACACAGGCAACACACACACACACACACACACAGGGCAGGACAGAGAAAGGGCACCTGGAACCCACAGGCACAGGGAAGGTGTAGGGAGCCACAGCCACAGCCACATTGCAGAAGGGGGAAGTGCCACACAGCACTGAGGCCACCACAGTTAGGTGTTCCTGGTGCAGGGGAAGTAGTAGCCAGGACAGCGGGGGAACACAGAAACAGCTGCCGGGGGGGCTTACACAAACTGGGGAATATGGGTGTGGGCAGGACAGTAGTGTGGTGGGTAGGTAACTGGCTGGGTGGCAGGACATAGAGGGTGGTGGTAAATGGCTGTCACTCCACAGAGGGAAGAGTGACCAGTGGGGTACAACAGGGATCAGTGCTGGGACTGGTCCTATTCAACATCTTCATCAGTGACATTGCACAGGACCTAGAAGGCAGAATTTCACTGTTCGCTGATGACGCAAAGCTCTGTAACAGAGTAGACACACCAGAGGGTATAGACAGAATGAGAAGGGACCTGCAGAAACTTGAAGAATGGTCAGGGTTTGGAAGTTGAAATTCAATGCAAAGAAGTGCAAGATACCATATGGGGCACAAAAACCCTGGCACAATATATCAGTTGGGGTGAGGATTTAGCATGCACCAAGCAGGAAAGGGATCTTGGGTTATCATCTCTGATGACCTCAAGGTGGAAACAGTGTGACAAGGCAGCAGGTAAAGCAAATAGGATGCTGGGATGTATAGGCAGGGGCATCACCAGCAGGAAAGGGAGTCATAATTCCACTATACAAGACACTAGTGAGGCCCCACCTGGAGTACAGTGTACAGTTCTGGAGACCATACCTACGTAAGGACATAGACAGGGTAGAGAAGGTTCAGAGGAGGGCAGCAAAGATGGTGCATGGAATGCATCACAAGTCCTATGAAGACAGGTTGAAGGAATTGAACATGTACTCCCTGGAGGAGAGGAGGGAGAGAGGGGATATGATAGAGACATACAAGTATCTCACAGGGAGGAACAGGGTACAGGAATACACTATTTTTAAGCAAAAAAGATGATCCAGGACTAGAGGGCATGGGATGAAGTTGGAGGGAGGATGATTCAGACGAAACATGAGGAAGAATTTCTTCACAGAACGGATGGTGGACAAGTGGAACACCCTGCCAGAGGAAGTGGTGGGGGCTGAAACAATCACGGGATTTAAGAATGCATGGGATAGACATAAAGGAATTCTGGAGGTCAGGGTTAAGGGGCAACAGACTTCAAGGAAAACATAAACTGAACTTACAAGCTCAAATGGGCAGACTGGGTGGGCCATAGGCCCTTATCTGCCGACATTGTCTATGTATCTATGTATCTATGTAACATAAGCCAGGGACATGGTCAGTGCCACCATCCAGATGGAGGCAGTAATGAGGGGGGTGAGAAGCCAGGCAGCAGGGGGGCATGGTCCTGGAAGGGCCCGTCGGTGGTATGCCCCCAACAGGCAGTACCGAGCCCACACCAGCTTTGAGCTGTACAGTGATACTGAGATCATGGGTCGGTACCACCTGAATCGGGCAATTCTGAGGTGACTCTGTGAGCTGTGCAGTGATGTGATGCAGGCACCCACACAACGGAGCCATGCTCTGTCAGTGGAGACTAAAGTGACAGCTTGCATGTGCTTGCTCACCACGGGTACCTTCCAGAGACCAACAGGGGACACCACAGGCATAACCCAGTTGGCCATGTCACACCACCTCACCCAGTTCCTCAGCGCACTGCTGCCACATGCTGTGGAGTACATCCATTTTCCCATCACAACGGCGGAGCGCACAGCAAACATACAGGGGTTCAACAGGGTAGTACGTATTCCTGGCATGCTAGGGGCAATAAACTGCACCCATGTGGCCATCTGTACACCACCTGACCCCGAGGGGGCCGCATATATTAATCACAAGGGCTATGTTAGCATCAACTGCCAGGTGGTGTGCGATGCCAGGGGGTACCTAATCAATGTCTGTGCCACGCACCCGGGGGAGCACATGATGCCTTCATCTGGCACCAGTCAGCACTGTGCCATAGATTCGAGAGTGGGGACATCCCCACTGGCCACTTAGTGGGTGAGTATGCAAACCACATGGACAAACATAGGGCTTGGGAGGGGTATGGTCAGAGGTGACATGGGTAATGGTCTACATGGCCCAGTGCAGGGCAATGCTGATCACCAAACTAACCTCCACCCTCTACACACAGGTGGCAGTGGATACCCACTCTGTCCCTGGCTGCTCACACCATACCGGAGGCCCATGACCCCATCACAGCAACACTACAATGAGGCACATGCCACCACATGTAATGTCATCAAGCGGGTGTTTGGTGTGCTGAAGGCATGTTTCCGTTGCCTGGACACCTCCGGCGGTGCCCTACAGTACAGCCCCTCAAAGACCTGCTGGCTATTCCTGGCTTGTTGCATCCTGCACAATATGGCCAATGAATGTGGGATAGCTGTACAGGTCAAAGAGGGGGACAGCAATGGGGAAGATGAGGACACCAGTGACAATGGTGATGGGCAGCCCCCCCTTGGGTGACGGGACCCCCGACTGCTCCGGCTAGCACAGCTGCACCGGGACACCATCACAGAGGAGCACTTCAGCCAACCCAGGTAAGTCATGGGGCCATGTGCAACCACCAGTGGCAAAGGCACAACCCTTAAACATGCATAGACATACATCAGGGGTGCATGCCATCAAGGGAAGTGGCCAGGCATGGAACCACACTCTGCCAGGGATGGGTGAGGTACAACATGGCATGTAGTCAGACACACACACACACACACACACACACAGCTCACCAGACTTGCACAAAGGGTAGGAGGCATGCCAACCCAGAATGCCACTCCTAGCCACACACATGTCCACAGACCACCACACCCACTGCCTGTCATTGTGCGTGTGTCAGACGCTGGGCACCATTGCACATTGACGTACAGCACAATGCAGGCATCATCATGCACACGCAACTGTGGACAGCAGCCAGGAGGGTGTGCAGATGGACTGTGTGTGTGTGCAGGGCCAGATACCCACCCGTGCATTGCCCGCTGAATGACACAATGCACACAGGGCAGCATCAGACAGTAGCCGCGATGGGAGACTGGTCAATCATGCGCCACAGTGCCCCAGCCACCACGGATGCATGGGTGGCCCCGCCGAGACCCGCCAGAAGTGACAGGCTGACCACTGGCCTCATGGGGTGGCACCGATGGTCCTCCAGGAGTTCCACTGCATAAACACGGCCGTGCTCATGCAGGGGTCTGCAGCACACCGAACATGCCTCCGCCAGGTGTGCTCGGGATGCCCACAGCTGAACCCGGTGTCGACAATGATGGTGTCGCACGATGCTGGGAATGGGGGATGGACATTGCACTGTGTGGTGTCTGCGACGCATGGGCAAATAACTGTGTGCCCACTGTGGCCATGGCAGCTGTGATTGTCTGTGTCAGCTTGTCAATGACAGCGGTCACATCCTCCTGCATCCGGTCCATCCCTGCCAGGAGCGGAGCGGTTTCTCTGCTGTGACGCTCCTCTGCCTGGTGCAGAGCCACACTCAGTGCATCTACCACCCTCACAAGTTGCATCTGCTGATTGACTGATGCTTACAGTATGCGGGTGTGCTTATCCAAGAGGTCATCTGCCTGATTGGCATGCTGTCCCTCAGGGTGTTGGTGGCCCTGATGCTCATCACCCCTTGAGGGTGGGTACTGCACACCAAGACCAGGCCTGGGCATGTCCACAGGCGGTGCACTGATGGCACCCCGACACTGTACCCCCACGGCCATTGGCTGACTGCTGATGCTGCCCCTCTGTCTGCCACTCCCCAGGGCTCAATGGTGCCACCGCAGTGGCCACAATAGTTCCACTGTCCTGTACACACACCAGTGCTGCCCCACCAGTGCTGACAGGCACAGGCTGGTACTGTGATGACATGCAGGCTTCCATGGTGGCACCACCCACAGCCATGGCCGCGATGTAACCTGCTGTGTGGCCATCCTGTGGCACACTCATGTCACTGCCTATAACATTAGTGACATCATCATCGGTGACGGATCTGGCACCAGCCCGAGTCTCAGCATGCCAGCATCCATGGATGCTGGCATGCTGGGACATGGGCAGGGCCTCCTCCACACCTGCTCCACCAACATCATTCTGGACATCCAGGTGGGCCCACTGTCACCCTGAGCCACATATTCCTGTGGAGGTGGATGGGCCCTCCTTCATCTCCATCTGACCAGCCTCAGTGGAGAAGCCTACCACCGCTGACTCATGCAGATGCTCAGGAGCTGTAAGGGAATACAAAGTTGCATTACTGCATGTGACCTACCCTGTCCTCCCCCAATAGACAGATCAAGACCTACCATGCAGTGACAGGCTACCACCCATCTGGAATCCACCACCTGGAACACCCTCAATGGCTCAATGCTGCATGCTGCCAGCAACCTTCTCTTCCGTGGGGTCAGGCGTAGCACCTCAGGTTGTCCCCCACCTGTCGCAGACCATGCTGCCCTGATGGCAGCCACCTTCTCCTTAACCCTCTGCCTGTCTGTGCCCATCTTCTTCTTGCACTCCTGCATGGAGTGCTGGTGGCTGCCATGCAGGTTTACAGCACGTGCCACCTCCTCCCATGCAGCAGCATGGGCCTGTGATGTTCCCTGGCATCCGCTGAGAAATGGCTCCCGGTCTAATAAGGCCTTGAACAGGGCATCCATCTCACCCTTTATGAAATTTGGCCTCCTCCTCCCACAACTCTGTTCCTCTTCCTCCACAACACGGTCAGTCATGATTCAGCCTGTGAGAATGACAGGTGTTAGCTGTGACTGTGCAGTCCCATGCATGTCCAAAAATCCACAGTCCACACTCCCAAACAGCATGCAACTCACCAATAGACTGCAGTAACTGACTATGGCCAGTGCAGCCCAATGTCGCACTTTTATAGTGCAACCCATGCAAATGAGGCGAGGTGCATCTTTAAGTGGATGCAAATGCAGTGACTGCACCATTGAATGGCTGATTAACTGATTTGCATATGCCAGTTGAATATCGCGCTGTTGCACTTTGTGCAACTGTGTTGAATGTGCTGAGCCAAGGGTGCAGTTCTGTGACATGCACAGTACACACCTAACTGCGCATGCCCGGTTTGATGACGCAGGCGCCTGCAGTGCTGCTGATGTGCTGTGCACGGGAGGCAATGCAAGGCATGGCCACCATTGTGCCAGTGGTGCTACAGCGCTGTTCACCTATATGGCACTGTGGCACTGGGGCATTGTAGGTGCACTGGGGCTACAGCAGGGTAGGCCACTACAGGAGGTGGCACACAGGCAACCAATCATGCTAGATGCATTAGGTTCCAATCACACTGTGGCTGTCCGTGCACAGAGACCCTTGACCCTGTGCCCGACCTTTGCCCCCTAGGTGCCATGCATCAGGCTTGGGTGTACCACTATGGCGCTGTTCGGTGACAGCGTGATAGGAAATCATAGCTCTGTACCACACAGCATCTGCACATTGAAGAACCATGCTGCAGAGTGCCATTTTGACTGAACTGAGCAGCAGAGATGGTGCGGAGGTGAGCTGTGCAGTGGAGCCAGGTGGAGCTGGCAAACCTGGTTGCCATTGTGGAGCCGCATGTTGGCCCACTATTTGGGGAGGCACCCCTGGACAGGATCAGGAGTCAGGTGTGGCAGGAGGTGGCTGACGCCCTGGAGGAGGCCACTGGTGTGGGGCGGATGGCAGAGCAGTGCCGCCACCAATATGGGGACCTGAGGTGGAGGGACCCTGACCTGTTTTCCCACCTGCAGGCACGTGCCAGGAGGGGCATGGTGCCACAGCCAGGAAGGTGCAACATCCATACACTTTTATGTTCCATATGGGTATCACGGTTACATGTGTCTGGCACATGGGGGCCATCTGGTGTTGGCCGTGGTGGTGTTATCAGGGTGTGTGGGTGGGTCTGGCTGTGTGGGACTGCACACACATGGGGGTGGGGGGACTTTGCTACAGGATTGTACTGATGTTCTTCTCTCCATGTTTGCACCTTAGGCCCAGAAGAGCGCAGGCTGGTGAGGGAGAGGAGGCACCACCAGGAGGACCATCAGGCTGGGGGGGCGAAGGTCCGCAGAGGCACAGGGACAAGCCTGATGATGGTAAGTGCCTTACATCCATGATTAGTATTGCATGCTGTGTAACAGGGCGGGCAGCGGGGCATGGCCACCATTCATTGACACCACTGCCATGCACACAACTTGTTACAGTCAGCACTGTCCAGTGGCACTGCATGTCTGGGAATGCGTCAATGGTGGTCCATGCATGCACTGGGCACATGGCTGTGCCACTGCCTTCACACCGCATAGCCAAGTCACTGTACGGCCACGGTGGTGCTGTGCAGGACATGGGCAGTGGGTGTGTGTAGTGGTCCACATAGCTGTGGCTGCCTGGGTAGGTAGGTCTTGTGGACATGGTCACTGTGGGTGGTCACACACCATCACAGGGGTGTGGCACATGGCTGTATGCCATGCACAATGGGTTTGCTGCAGGGGACTGGACAGTCACACATATTGACTCTGCTCCCTTGTCCTAGGTGGAAAATGCTGGATGGCCCAGGAATGGGCCATACAAGAGATTCTCCAGCTGGCACGGGCGTCCCTGGCAGCATTGGAGAGATTGGAGCGACATGGGGTCCGAAGGAGTAGAACCCGGAGGCGCCACAGGAGTGGAGAGCAGGGCAGAGAATAGGGCCCCCATGACCCCCGACACCCGTACCCCCTGGACTCACCCTCACACCCCTTCTTCTCTCCCCATTTGTACACCCGCGCCCCATGCCCACCCCCACCTGGTTTGTGGCCCTTTCCCCCCACTCTTGTATATATTTGTAAATATGTTTCATAGTTCTTATATTTTAATACATACATTTTGTTATAACAACTGTGGTGGTCTCTGATTTGCAGCGGGCTACAGGTGCTCAGCTGCAGTGGTGTGCATGGCATCAGGGGTGGTGCATGCATGGGTGTGTGTGTGTGTGTGTGTGCGTGCAGAGGTGAACCACCTATGGTATGGGCAGGAGGATCAGTCACTCTCTGTGGTTTGTGTGTTGTACTCTGTGCACTGGATGCCTGTGTGCATTGGTCCATGGGGCCTGCACTGTGTGCATGGTAACCCTGTCAGACCATCCATGGCATATGTAACTGACACCCTTGCATGTCTGTGATATGCACGGTCTGCTGGTGTGTCAGTGGTGGCTGCTGTGGCCAGTGCTGGGACAGGATGTGCCCTTGGGAGGGTGTGCAGGGTGCTGTGCTGCTGGAGGTGGGGTCCGGGGCATGCCCTGTCACATGTGGGGTACCTCGTGTGCTGACGCATGGTCGGTCTCTCAGCTGTACCTCAGGGGGAATGTGCAGGGCAGCACTGTGTATGCATCTGTTGCATCACTGTCTGCTGCCGCCTGCTGCAGGGTGTCCATGGTGGGGCTGCCTTGCATGGCTCCATGGTGCACAGGGTTGCATTGTCACAGTGGAGGTGATGGCATGCTTGGGGTGTCCTGCACTGTTGAGTGCTACTCCTGGGCAGGGTGTATGGGGATCATGGTGCAGGTGTGCTCTGCATTTGTGGGATGGTGTGGTATGGGGTGGTCGGCCATCCTTGTGTGCCGTTCACAGCTTGCCAGGGGGTGTGATGGGGCACCATGGCCTGGCTGTGTGTTGGTTGCTGGTCTCCATGGGCCAGTGGTTATTCCAACCCTCCCCCAGTTGTGCAGTGCATGGGGTGTGGGGGGACAATGTCTGTTCTGCTGTGTGTTCCTCTGCCCATCTGTGGCATGGGTGTTGGGCCCCTGCATCCCTGGTTGTGCTGTTGCATTGCTGCCCTGCTGCTGGGGGGTATCCCTGGTTGTGTTATGGCACATCTGGACTGCTCAGCTTAACATCCCTTGTTGCACTATGGCTCATCAGATATGCTCAGCTTCACCTCCCTAGTTGCGCTATGGCACAGGTGGTGTGCTATTCAGTCGTCGGCCTTAGGCGCATCTTGGCCTGTGCAGTTTTTGAATATCGCGCTCTTGCACATGGGCGCAGTGGACTTGCAAGTGCTCCTGCTGTTGCGCACTTTTTGGGCACAGTTTGAATATCTGGGACCTAGTGTAAAATGCATTTTCCAAGGAGGAACAAGTCTGTAGCTTTAATGTCTGACAATATTTTGTGCTTACAACTCCCACTGTTTGGTCATGGAAACACAATTTTTAGGAGGGACAGAGTAACATTTTGAGGCAAAATCAGGGACATCCCTGAAAATCAGGGACAGTTGAGAGGTATGGATCTCGCTGTGTGCCTTGGATAACAGAGACCATAAAAAAATTAATTAAAGAAAAAGATAGACTGTGGAAAAAGGCAAACAAAACTTTGGACAAACCAATTTGGAAGCAATTTAAACACATAAGAAACAGAATAAAGAGTGAAACTAGAAAACTATTTATTTATTTATTTATTTATTAAATTTTGGTGACTGGGTAGGCCCACTGAGCCCCGAAGGTCATTTTTTCAAGGGCAACCCAGGATAACAATACAAGTTATAAGACTGAACAAGGACATAAGGAACATTTGAGGCATTGTGAGTTACATCATGAGGTGGTTACAGTAAAGAAAAATAGTGGATACAGGCATGGTTACAGGCATGATAAAAGAAAAGCAGTGGATACAGGCATGGCTTACAGGCACGGTAAAAAGAAAAGCAGTGGATGCAGGAATGGGTACAGGCATGGTTATCATCATGACATGTAAGCAATTGGTAATACTTTCCATATAGTTTATTCAGGGGTTACACATGGCCTCTGGCGAGCAGTCTGTATAAGGCAGGTGGTATGAAGGTTAAGCCAGGAGACAGGAGTTGGAGAGGAGGGGAGTACCTTAGGAGCTTTAAGTGCCATGATAGTGGCATGCGCTTGAGGTCAGCAGATGGGACTTAAGCCTGGTGTGGAAGTTCATGAGTGAGGAGGAGGTCTGAACCTGGGGAGGGAGCTTGTTCCATTGGCAGGCTGCTTGGGAGGAAAAGGATCTTCCGCCAGCATTTGTCATTACCCTAGGGACTTCTAATAGCATTCTATCTGAGGTCCTTAGGTTCCTTGGGTTGTGTTTGAGGGTTATGGTCCCGGCAATGCTTGGCGGAGTGTGGGGTTTGAGAAGCTTGTAGGCCTGGACAAGCAAGGGGTGTTGGAGGCAGGCGACCAATGTGGGCCAACGAAGATTGGCCAAAGTGTCACAGTGGAGGGGAAATACTATAGGTAAAAAATTCAAAATGCCAATGATCCAAAACACTATTGGAATTTAAATAAAAGTTTGGTAAATTCAGTAAAGAATAGTGGAAATTTGGCAATGGCTGAAAATGGTATAACCCAAGCAAGAGCTATGAATGTTTTAAATAAATATTTTGTTAATTTACTAGAATTGAACTTGAAAAATAACCCCTATGGTTAGGAAGGCCCTAAACACAGGGCAAAGTCTCAAGCAACTAATCTGCCTGGTTTTAGATTTAGAAAGGTAACTACAGCAGAGGTAATAAAAGAAATAAAGAAATTAAAAAGTAATAAAGCTGGGGGCTTAGATAATATAGAAATACATGTTTTAAAGTATAGTATTAAGGTTGTGGGATGGCCTTTGGCTTCATTGTTTAATTTGCGCTTAAGTCAGGGTAAATTTCCAAGTATCAGGAAAAGAGCCAAGGTGATTCCAATATTCAAGAGTGGGGATGCTTCACTTCCAACAAAGTAAAGGCCGATAGTTCTTCTATCAGTTATTTCCAAGTTATTGGAGCATTTTGTTCATTTTCAGTCAATGTTATACTTGGAAAAATATAAAAAAGTACTCCGGTTCAGTATGAGTTCAGAAAGGGTCAGTCCACGGAGACTGCGCTCATGGACTTCCTGGATTTAATAACTTCTCCTTTAGGGAATGGGAGGTCCATGGGTGCAGTCTTCATGGAATTTTTAAAGGCCTTTGATTTGGTGGACCACCCTTTGATGTTGGAATTCCTTGAAAATATAGGGGTCACTGATTAGTCATGGAAATGGTTTACATCATATTTAAAAGATCATACTGAGCTGGCTTCCATTGCCGGTGTTACCTCAGAGTTGGCCCCTGTGAAATGTGGTGTTCCACAGGGCTCAATACTGGGCCCTTTGATGTTGCTTGTTTATATGGATGCCCTTCCAAATTGTATAAAGCAGTCAAACATCATATTGTATGCTGATGATACGGTGTTAATCACAGTTGGGATAAACAGGCAGGAAGTAGAAGAAAAGCTCCAGTCTGATTTTGAAGTCATTCAAATTTGGTTTAAGACTAAACATTTATTGATGAACACAAAAAAAACACAAACAATGTTGTTTAAAACTTCTAAATCTAAAAATAAAAGGTTGGATAGTGCTATGCAGATCTTGGCTATATACTGGCAGATATTGGCACAGGCAGATATATATATAAATATCTGGGAGTTGAAATTGATTCTGGCCTTTCCTTTAATCAACATATAGATAGTATAATAAAGAAAACTAAAATGAAATTGGGGGCCTTAAGAAGGATTACTTTTTGTGTGACTAAAAATGATTGTAAGCTGTTAGCAAATCAGTTGCTGATTCCTACTCTGGAGTATGGCTCACATGTTTATTGTTTTTCTACAAACAAATCTCTACGTAAACTGGAGGAATTATATCATAAAATAGCTAGATATGTATTACGATGTAGTCTCACAGTGCATCACTGCTCCCTGTATGATGCTTTGTCCTGTATCCCATTGTATCATAAAAGAGAACTAGTACGGAATACCTTATAGTATATGGTCAGAGCTTATTGTTTATGGAAAACAAATGTTTTCCAAATCTTATTGTAGGACAGTTCAAAGGTCAAAAAAGTTGTTGTACTATCGTTCTGATGTCACATCGATAGTACAACAGCTTTTTAGCCTTGAGCTGCCATTTGATTGGTGTGAATAGGTCAGCTAAAAAACAAACAGACCAAAATGGCGGTGCTGGTTAGCGAGCGGACTGCTGAGCAGTAACATATGGCAGTTGCTACATGGACTGAGTCAGCTCCATGTGCCCAAACTGCCACTTTGTCCTTTTTTTTTTTTAAATCACTGGCATCTGTAAATCATAACGAGAAGGAGTAGAGTGGTAGGGCAGCGAGGACCGGATTCGGGAGTAGACGAGGAGTGGTAGCAGGAACATAAGGTATGAAGGAGCAGCTGCCATGAAATTCTGTGAAAAATTCTCACAAAAATTGTAACATTTTTGGAAACCATAGACTATATAAAATAGTGTATGGTTGTCCATACACAACAAGGCTGTTGCCATCTCGGGGATATGATGCCATCATACGGACCTCTCGAGCTTCGATCTCGAGGTCTGTATGATGTCATCATATCCCCTCGATGGCAACATAGCTTTGTTGTGTATGGACAACCATACCCTATTCTATATATTGTATAAAATTATGAAATTGGGAATGCCTTAAAGACCTGTGAAACTATTAGAATAGGTAAATCATAATTATTGAGAAATATGGATAGTACACTACAATTACCTATAATTCAAAATAAATACAGCACATTTAAATTTAAATATAGAGCTGCTAGTTCTTGGAATAGATTATAGAAGGATTTAAGAGTAATGAACTTAACAATAAAGGAATTCAGACAAAGAATTAAACAGGACCTTGAATATGTATGTATATGTTTGGAATAACACCTTGTTGTTGGTAGTTTCCAACAGATAAATAAGGGGTTACTAGATTAGTATAAGACATAGGATATCAGATCATATTGCTTTTTACATAAACATGTTGTTATCACGTGCGATGTGTACTAGTTTGTCGTTAATATGTCTGTGTGTTGTTGCTATAACATTTTCCTTTTTAGTATGATAAAACATTGTATCTTATGTAATATAATAATAAAAATAATAATAATAATATCTTTATTTTTATGGCACCTTTCAAAACCAAGGCACCTAACAAGAATAAAATCACATAATTAAAAGTTCCACAACAACATAATCAATAACAAATCTTAAAATCCAGTAATTCAGTCCTATAATCTTAAACTCCTTTTGTCCATTTAAATGCCATAAGCTTGGCTCCATAACCAAGTTTTCAATGCTTTCTTAAAACCCTCCATGTTCATGTGCTCATGTAACCAACGGGGTAGAGAATTCCAGAGGGTGGGGCTGCATACATAAATGATCTGGCCCCAGAAGATTTCAAACATACCCTTGGAATCTCTAGCAACCCCTCGTTGGCTGAGCGGACCGATCGCTCAGGGCAGTGAGGAACTAGAAGCTCTTTCAGGTAGTCCGGGCCAAATCCATGTAGGGCTTTAAAAGTCAGCAAACTGACTGTAAAGGTTATCCACCACTGAACTGGCAGCCGTGCAGCACTGACAAAATATGTCAGGACCACAAGGATTCCGTCAACAGCTGCACTGCAGCATTCTGCATTAGCTGCAAGTGGTGGATTTCCATCCCAGGCAGCCCTAGGTGCAGGGAGTTGCAGTAGTTCAAATGCAAGGTCACAAAGGCATGAATCAGAGTAGAAAAGTCATCAGACGGAACAAAGTGCTTGACCCTGGCAATATTCCTCAAATGGTAGAAAGAGGAACTGATGTCCACCAACACCTGAGAGTGCAGGGTTAGCCCATCTTCAAAAATTACCCCCAGGTTCCACACCCATGCAGAGGTTATGAGTGGCTCACCCCCAAGATAAAACCCAGAAGGCGAGCCCCCCCCCCAACCTCTCTATCCAGTGACCAGGATCCACCACAAATACATTGGTCTTATCAGAGTTCAACTTTAGCCAACTAGTATTCATCCACTCCTGGACTTTGACAAGACAGTTATTAAAGACCAAGACAGCTCCATCCTGATCAGGGGCAAAAGAAAGGTAGAGCTGGGTATCATCAGCATAGCAGTGAAACCTCAGCCCATACCTTCTTACAACATCTCCAAGGGGCAGCATATACACTGCGAACAACATGGGGGACAGCACTGATCCCTGATGAACTCCACACGTTAATGGGACCGGGTTGGAGGGAAAAAAATGACACCACCCTCTGAGATCTTCCCATGAGGAATGAAGTTTACCACTTGAGGATCGTACCCGACAATCCACAAATGAACCTCAAGCGATCAAGCAGCACCCCATGGTCCACAGTATCAAACACTGATGAGATATCAAAGAGGACCAAGATAGAACAGCTCCTCCCGTCTCTAGCCATCAGGAGATCATTGAGCACCCGAATCAGTGCTGTCTTGGTACTTTGCTTTTTTTTAAAACTGGACTAGAGGGGTTCATAGATGGCATGGATGGTCAAATGGTCCTCCAGCTATGTGGCCACTACTTTCTCAATCACCTTCCCCTCAAAGGGGAGGTTAGAGATTGGTCTGTAGTTAGCAAGGTAGTCTGGGTCCAAAGAAGCTTTCTTCAGGAGTGGTGTTACCACCACCTCTTTTAGGAAGCTTGGAAACTCATCCTTCTCCAGGAAGCACCAGACTATCTGAGCCAGGACTGGGCCAAGAACATCTCTACAACCCAAGATAAGGGAAGTGGGCCACAGATCCAAACTACAGCATGTAGGGTGCATACTCTGGACAATCAGCATGGCATCCACGAAAGCCAGCCGGCCTAAGGTGCTCCAAGAATGGCCAAGATATGTGACTCCACATTGGTCCACCACAGCACCCATAGAGTGTTCTGGATGGATGACTGATCTGATGTCAGCAACCTTATTTGCAAAAAATCGAGCAAGTTCATCACACTCTTCTTGCGAAAATGCTTTCCGAACTTGTAGACAGACTGGGTTGCACAGTCTGTCCACAGTTCAGAACAGCTTAGCCGGTCAATTTTGAGCCGCTGCAATCTCCCCAGACAGGAACTCTGCCTTCATACGGGAGATTTCAGATTGATAGATTTGATAATGGTCCATCAATCTAAGGCAGTCGGCATCAAGAGCGGACCTCCACCAACAACTCTCCAACCTTTGTCAAAGTCACCGCATCTCCCTCAAAATCCCACCAAACCATGGGGATCGAGGGTGAAGGGAGAGTGGATGAACATGGACATGAGCAATGATATCCAGAGCCGCTGTAATGGCCAAATAATAAGCCACCATGAGGTCTTCTGGATCATTGTTTGCCTCTGGGAAGGACGAAAGATCCAGGACCGCCATTAGGCCTTGAGAGTTTGTATCTCACAAAGAGCGGTACCGAGTCATCTCTACAGTGGTTGGCCTACAAAGGTGGGCACTAAAACTAAACCCTGCAGTGTAACGATCAGACCATCCAACTGGTTCCACCCCCGCATTGGAGGCCTCAATCCCCAGGAGGAAGACTAAGTCAAGAGAGTGACCTTGTTTTTGAGTGGCAGTGGAAACAACCTGTGTAAGACCCAGAGATGTCATCAGCTGGAGGAAGTGCTGACCAAAATGCGAGAGTTCGTCATTGACCCATGCATTAAAGTCACTCAGGACTATCAGCCTGGGTGACTCAAATACCATGTCGACGACGAAGTCTGCCACTTCTTAGAGGAAGCATTTCTCATCACCTGGTGGACAGTAGATGAGAATGATCCTACAGCCTACAACCACCACTATGGTACATTCAAATGACTACATCTCCCACACTGGTACATTTGTGAGGTTAAGTTCAGACTTGAAACAGACCACTACTTCCCCCACTGCAGCCCAATCTCGGGCGGTGTATCACTGAGTACCAGACAGGAACTGCAGCCTCCAAAACAAGGCCAGAATTCTCATCCAGCCAGGTCTCAGTGATGCAAGCCAGGTCCACAGATTTAACTAGATCTGCAATCATTTCAGTCTTGTTATTAATGGACCTAGCATTGCATAACACCGCCAGAGTTGGGTGAACCTCCCGGGCTGCCTGGACCGCCTGTCTACCATCATTTGTAGTGCCCTTGAGTATGGAAACCAGGCATGTGGAGCCATGTTCCTGGCTGCATTTCACCCCAGGGCATCTCCTGGATCTCACTACCTCGATGTGGTTGCCTCCCTCATTCATCCCCCTCTGTTCATGCCCCACACACACCCTCACTTCCTCCGAGCAATACCCAGCACCCTACAGCGCAGGTAAGTTGTAAACTGAAGTGGAGGACATGAAGAGCTGAGGACGAATAGCGCACAGCCACGGAGGTAAAACCCCAACACATTTTAAAACAAGGAACCTTCTTCACACTATTCAACTGTTCAAAAACAAAACCGAAAAAATAAATCAATACACGGTCCTATCCTATCCTATAAGTATGATCATTATTTTTAAACCTCCCCCCAATAACTAATGATAAAACTAAAAAAGGATAAAAGAAAGAAAACACAATTAACATAAATAAACATAACAATTAATAAAACATAAAATCATTTTGGGGGGAATTTCACAAGTCCAAATCCAGAGGTCCTCTCACTACCAATCAAGAAAGGATGATCTTTAAGGGAGCTCTCACCTCCCTAGCTAGATGGAAGAAATTTCTTGAGTCCAAATCCAGAGGTCCTCTCACCCCCAAACAGGAAAGGACAAACTTCTAAGGAGCTGTCACCTCCCTAGGTAGATGGAACAAATTTGAAATACTTCTGAAGATAGAATAAACAAAATAAGCCCCCAGTCCCAGCTCTTATGTACTCTCACTACTAGAGACTGGGGAAACAGTTATTAATTGACACTCTCACTGTCAATGAATAGATGAAATGAAAACAATTAACCATAAATCGAAACAAAAAAACAGGAGAATAGGAGACCAAAGTTCCAAAAATAAAATTCATCTAAAACTTCTTCAGAGTCAGGCACTTATCATTTGATACTCTCACTATCAGTAAATAAGTAAAATAAAGACACTCTGGCCATAATTCAGAAAACATGAGCAGGAGAAAGAAATCCAGAAGTACCAAAATACTTTCTTCAGAAAGGCCTCTACAGGGTCAGACACCACTCTAGGACCAGGGGAGCCCTATCATACTAATCAGATGGACAGCTGCTAACCACAGCAGCTACCACAGAGATCCCTGGTGATGCCCACCAAACGATAGGCCCCCAGAGAGCTCTAGGGCTCAATTCTTAACACCAGCTCCCCGGTGGATGAGAGCTAGAACCCCGTGCCTCTACGATCAGTACACCAACCACCAGGCAAAGCAGGACAACTCCACCAGGTCCCAAATCAAGTATCCACTGCCCCTAAATCCACCAAATAGTCCAAAGACAGTTTTCCATGCAGTAAAAACTGCATTTAGAAGATAAAAACAGCATCACAAACAGAGACCTCCTCCTTGGGTTCTCGCTCCAACTCGTCAACTCCAGCTTACGGGTGCATCCTCCTAGTTCGTCCCAGCACTCTCTCTCCCCACCACTCTCGCACCAGACAGAAGCAGGGCAGCAGATTATGATAAATCCAATGGTCTGTAAGTCCATTCAAAAGGAAATAGAGCCAGGCATATTGCAGCGATGGGCCCAGAAACAGGACCCTTTTCCTGGGTATTAGCAGGACTATCAGACTGTCCCTAGTACACGGTACAGGGGGTTCAATTCCCGGTGATGCTCAGAAACCTCGCTACCTCACTTTTGTAGTCCCTGACTAACTAGCATCTAAGCTAAACTAAAAAATGCAAATAAACACAGAAAAGTAATGCAACTAAACACAGAAAACCACAAAACAAACAAAAAGAGCTCAGGTACAGCTCACAGCACGCCCAGCCTGGCAGCCATCTTATCAAGTATATAGTAATATGTGCAATATTAAAAATGTTTGGAACCTTTTGTAATTTGTACATAAACAACAATAACAAGATCACCATGAAAACAAGCCTTGTATAAGACCTATGGTGTAAACGTTTTGCATTGCCAAATTGTTTTTTGCCTGTATAAATAAAAATGTTTTACTACTTTTTACTACTTATGTGGTCTTTTGTTTCAAATTAACCACATACATCATGGCAGCCAAAGGAGACACACTTTGAGTCTTAGGGTATGTACAGCATAATTAATAAGTTTTCATATGCATAATCTTTCCATTCATGTTATCGCTATACTAACTGTAGCTAACCTGGCTTGAGGAAGGGTGAACATGTTCAGGACCCCTTAGCAATTGAGATGCATATACAGCAAACAAGTTCAGATGCGCTAACTTACCCTACAACTGTTAAGTGTCAAAGTCTACATTTTCTTCTTGAAATGGTTACTTTTGCATTTATGTTTATTTTAAAACATTTAATATTCTGACCATGTGGTCATGGAATGACTACGATCACTATAGCTGAAGTTTAAGCTTGCAAAAAAAAAAGGCAGTACTGGGGACTGCTCAGTTAAAGGAAAACTACATGATAAGTGAGTGTGTGTGTGTGTGTGTATGTTTGTGTATGTGTACGTGTGTGTTGATTCAATTGCTTATGTCTTGAATTTCAGCATTTTAGTGGAAACATTGCACTGATTTTCTTCTTCTGAATTTTCTGCAGTATGTTGTCTGTCTTTATATTTATTTTTCTAGCATTCCTGATAATGTACAGGGGCAGGGGACTGTGGTGTGACTGTGTTTGAATAAGGAATGGCTGCAGGAACCCAGGGAATGATTATGGGGGGTGAGGTCATCAAAGTGGAAAGGGATTTTGGGGTAATCATATTGAATGACGTAAAAATAATAAACAATGTATCACAGCTCTCAGGAGAGCCAGTGGAATACTGTGGTGCATAGGGAGAGGTATTACTAGCAGAAGGAAGGAGGTGGTGATGCCACTATGTAGATCACAGGCAAGGCCTCCTTTGGAATATGGTGTCTAGTTCTGGAAGCAGCATTTCCATCATATAACTTTAAATCACAAATGGGTTAAATGGTTCTATTTCAGATTTCTGTCTCTTTCCCCTGTTTCTCCCACTGGTTAGCCTTATGGAATGCAACCAGAACATATCTTGGCTAGCATGATGAATTCACCTACACAAGCTGCTTCTCAGACTACAGCACTGTCTTTTTAAAATGCTAACTTCTTGTTGAAAATGCGGCATAATCATTCCATCCATGTTATTGCTAGACACACTTTAGGTAGCTTGGCTTGAGGAAGGGTGAACATGGTCAGGATCCCTTAGCAATTGAGATATGTATGCAACAAATAATTCTGGATGTGCTAACTTACCCGATAACTGGTAAGTGTCACCGTTTGTATTTTCTTCTTGAAATGGTTACTTTTGCATTTATGTTTATTTTAAAATATTTAATATTCTGACCATGTGATTATGTAATGGACCATAACTGATCTCAAGCATTAACCCCCCCCCCGCCCGTGCTCCAACTTGTATAGAAGACAGTGCTTGTAGACAAATCTAATAATTTTAATGCTGTGTTCTGGGTGTGGGTGTGGGTGTGTGCTTTTGATTCAGTTGCTTCTATCTTGCATGGAAAACAGAGCATGTAGACAATCTAATCATTTCACAGCTGTATTCTTCTGTGTGTGTGTGTTTGTGTTCCTCTGAGGCTGTTCTTGCAACCTAGGCAAGGTAGAAATTATGAGGTATCTCCTCCCTATTCCTGGATGCAAGTTCCCTCCGCCCTGGGAACACCTGCCAACTGAATAAAGAAGGGTAGCAGGAACCCAAGGAATGATTACGGGGAGGGCGGGAGGCTGATGGTCATTAAAATGGAAAGGTATTTTGGGGTAATCATACTGGATGACCTAAAGGTGGCTAAACAATGTACCAAAACTGTGAGGAGAGCCAGTGGAATGCTGTTGTGCATTAGCAAGAGGTGTTACCAGCAGAAGGAAGGAGGTGGTAATACCATTGTGTAGATCACAGATGAGGCCTCATTTAGAATATGGTGTCCAGTTCTGGAAGTCGCATTTCTGTCATACAATTTTAAATCACAAATGGGTTAAATGGTTTTATTTTAGATTTCTATCCCTTTCCCCTACTTTCCCCACAGGTTAGCCTTATGGAATGCAACCAGAACATATCTTGGCTAGCAAGATGAATTTAACTACACATGCTGCTTCTCAGTCTACAGCACTGTCTTTTTAAAATGCTAATTTCTTGCTGAAAACATGGCATAATTTTTGCATCCATGTTATTGCTAGACATACTGTAGCTAGCTTGGCTTGAGGATGGGTGAACATGGTCAGGACCCCTTAGCAATTGTGATGCATATGCAGCAAATAAGTCCAGATGTGCTAACTTATCATACAACTGTTACAGCAAGTGTCAAAGTCTGCATTTTCTTCTTGAAATCGTTACTTTTGCATTTACACTTATTTTAAAATATTTAATATTCTGACCATGTGGTTATGTCATGGACCATAACTGATCTAAGATCACTATAGCTGAGGTTTAAGCTTGCAAAAAAAAAGCCAATACTGGGGACAGCTCAGTTAAAGCAAAACTACATGATAAATTAGTGATGTGTGTGTGTGTGTGTGTGTGTGTGTGTGTGTGTGTGTGTGTGTGTGTTGATTCAATTGCTTGTGTCTTCAATTTCAGCATTTTAGTGGAAATTTACAGTCTGATTTTCTTATTCTGAATTTTTTGCAGTATGTTGTCTGTATTTATATTAATTCTGTTGGAATTACTTGTAATGCACAGGGGCAGGGGACTGAGTTGTGCCTATGTTTGAATAAGGAAAGTTTGAAGTAAACCAGGGAATGGTTGGGGTGGTTGGGGGGGTTGATGGTCATCAAAATGGAAATTGATTTTGGGGTAGTCATATTGGATGACCTAATGGTGGCTAAACAATGTACCAAAGCTGTGAAGTGAGCCAGTGGAATGCTATGCTGTATAGGGAGACATATTACCAGCAGAAGGAAAGAGGTGGTGATGCCACTGTGTAGATCACTGGTGAGGCCTCATTTGGAATATGGTGTCCAGTTCTGGAAGCCGATTTCTGTCATGCAACTTTAAATCACAAATAGGTTAAATGGTTCTTTCTTAGATTTATATCCCGTTCCCCTACTGCTCCCACTGGTTAGCCTTATGGAACGCAACCAGAACATATCTCGGATAGCATGATGAATTCACCTACACAAGTTGCTTGTCAGTCTACAGCACTGTCTTTTTAAAATGCTAACTTCTTATAGAAAATATGGCATCATTTTTCTATCCACGTAATTGCAAAACATACTCTAGGTAGCTTGGCTTGAGGAAGGGTGAACATGGGCAGGACCCCTTAGCAACTGGGATGCATATACAGCAAAAAAAGTCCAGATGTGCTAACTTACCCTTGAACTGTTAAGTGTCACAGTTTTCATTTTCTTCTTGAAATGGTTAATTTTGCAGTTATGTTTATTTTAAAATATTTAATATTCTGACTATGTGGTTATGTCATGGACCATAACTGATCTCCAGACTTAACCCCCCCATGATCCATCTTGTATAGAAAACAGTGCTTGCAGACAAATCTAATCATTTTCCTCTGTGTGTGTGTGTGTGTGTGTGTGTGTGTGTGTGTTTGTGTCTGTGTGTGTACTTTTGATTCAATTGCTGATGTCGTGCATGGAAAACAGTGTTAGTAGACAATTTAATCATTTTGCAGCTGTGTTCTGCTATGTGTGTGTGTCTGTGTGTGTGTGTGTGTGTGTGTGTGTGTGTGTGTGTGTGTTTTCCCACCTGACACTGTTCTTGCAACCTTGGAAAGGAAGAAATGATGAGGTATCTCCTCCCTATTCCTGTATGCAAGTTCCCTGTGCCCTGTGAACACCTGCCTGCACCTAGAGGATGGCACCTGCTTGCCCTTTTCCCCCAACCCATCAATCTAGGTGTCCTGGTCATTCCCCTAGACAAAGTCCTGCCTCCTTTACCAAGGTCCTCCTATGTGTATCCCATGCATGTTTGAAATCTGTAACCATTTTGACACCCATTAGCTCTGCTGGCAGGCTGTTCCACATGTCCCACACCCTACCCCTAAAGAAGTATTTTCTTGCATCCCCTGGGCATGCCATTTATCACTCATTTAAAATAACACAAATGTAGTTTCACAATTTTACAATGAGGGAAGCAAGAAGATGTACCAGCATGGTTAATGAATACATTGATTGACACCTGTGAATGAGTGGGAAGGGGGAGTTTTTTCTAGGATTCTTGGTGGTTCTGTGCTCCCTGTAACCTGCTATTCAGGTTTATTTTTATTGCATCTTGTCCCAGGAAATCTTCCCAGAGTGTAGTTTTTCTATTGTTTAATAGCTCTGGGTGGAGGCCAGTGTCTTGTTGCATTGTCTTTTGTTTCAAATTAACCATGGACATCATGGCATCCAAAGGAGACACACTTTGAGTCTTAGGGTATACACAGCATAATTAATAAGTTTTCATATGCATAATTTTTTCATTTATGTTATTGCTAGACATACTATAGCTAGCTTAGCTTGAGGAAGGGTGAACATGATCAGGACCCCTTAGCAACTGAGATGCATATGCACCAAATAAGTCCAGATGCAGCAACTTATCCTACAACTGTTAAGTGTCACAGTCTGCATTTTCTTCTTGAAATGGTTACTTTTGCATTCATGTTTATTTTTAAATATTTAATATTCTGACCATGTGGTTATGTCATGGACCACGACTGAACTCCAGCCTTAACCCCCCCCCATTCTCCAACTTGCATAGAAGACAGTCCTTGTAGACAAATCTAATCATTTTGCCACTGTGTTGTATGTGTGTGTGTGTGTGTGTGTGCATGCTTTTGATTTAATTGCTTGTGTCTTGCATGGAAAACAGTGCTTGTAGACAATCTAATCATTTCACAGCTGTGTTCTGCTGTGTGTGTGTCTGTGTGTGTATATGTGTGCGTGTGTTCCTCTGAGACTGTTCTTGCAACCTAGGCTAGGTAGAAATGATGAGGTGTCTCCTCCCTATTCCTGGATGCAAGTTCTTGCTGCCCTTTGAACACCTGCCTACACTTAGTGGTGGCACCTGCTTGCCCTCCTCACCCAACCTGTCCATCTAGGTGTCCTTGTCATGCCCCCAGACAAAGTCCTGCCTCCTTTGATGCCTTGCAGGGAGGAAACATGAGCTAGAGGAAAAATAGTGCTCTCTAAATCCCATACACACACAGGCAGTGTAGTAAATGAGGCTTCAGAGGAGGACACAATTTTTAACACTCTACCATGTTGTTTGGAAGGTAATTATGCAGGTAGTCCTTTTCTCAAAGCAATATGTCTGCAGATTATTCCTACTGCAGCCATAAAAATGAACAAGACAATTATGCCTAAGAATAAATTCTCAGGTGTCAGAGGGCTGGCTGGCGGGGGCTAAGCGAATCATCTGAGTGGACCCTTTCCACCTCAGGGAGGGAGGGAGGGTGAATAGTTTCTGCTGCTATATTGCCCCCTTGGTAACCACAGAGGGAGGTGCAGTTGGCTTCATCAGAGTAGAGAGGGAGGATGTTGGCTTCCACCAGCACATGTGCATTCCTCTCCAAATATGCATGAGCAAAGTTCTGTGGGAGGAGAGAACACAGAAAATGTTGGAATGAGCAGAGTGCCAGTCTCTCCATGATCACCGTGCAGCTGAACTATGGCCCTGCCCAGACACCGAGCTAAAGGATCAGTGGGGAAGAGGGGGACCCAGAGACCCTGTCCTAGTAGTAAGCCAGGGTGGAACACCAGGAGAAGGTGAGTCCCAGAAAAAGTGAGTTAAAGGGGCAGGAGAGAGGCAGAGCCAATGGGGGCCATTCTGGGAGGGAGGATAAAAAGGTATAGTACATTTAAAAACAAATTGACAAAAATAAGTTGCCTTACAGCCCCCCTCAACTCCAGCAACAGCACTAGTCATCGATTTTGAAAAGACCTTTGACTCTGTGGATTGTAAGTACTTTCTGTTGGCCCTACAAGCTTTTGGAGACAGAGAAGGATCCTTACAGAGGATTCATACACTATATAAGAATCTAATAGCTCAAGTGCTTACAACTGGGATCTTACTGTTCACCTTCCTTCTGCAGAAAGGCACATGAAAAGGCTACTTACTATCCCCCTGTCTTTTTATCTTGATGCTAGAATCTTTGGCAATAGCCATACAGACCTTGCAGATAATAAAATGAATCCAGAAAGCTGGGGAAGACTATTCAGTGTCAGTGGCCTAGTAGGTAGGATGTTCACCTCTGGGGTCAATACTGGAAGATTGTGGGTACCCCACACCAGCTAATTGGGGTAACAAACAGAAGTAAAACTTTAGTGCAGTACTGGGGGTACTGCACTGATGAGGTGCTGTCCTTCAGATGATATGTTACACTAAGGACCCTTCTGCCCATATCTGGTTACTGTCCAGTATGAAGTTAAAGATCCTATGGCACTTACTAAAGAAGAGAAGGGAAATGTTATTAAAATCAAAATACAGACCCAAAATATAAAAAATAATCACATCATTCAGAAATTACCTCTTATACCTGTACATACCCCAACTAATACCCAGTAAAAAGGAAAGAGAAAAAATAAACATACAAAAAGCATGAAAGAAATTATACTCCACCTCAGGAGAACAGCTATGATCATACTGTATGACCCCCCCCCCTTTTTAAGGCTGCAGGTAGGCAGAGTCTGCAGCCCTTTGCGTCAGTTCTAAAAATGAGCTACTGGATTCGAACCATAGAACACTTCCTTTGGAGTTTTTGAATGATCCTTCCACTCTTTGTATTCCTTCAATTTAACCCTTGTAGTGCTGGAGACTGAACAGCTCTCCAGGGCTCAATCAAATAGATTCATTTTAGTTATACAGCAGCCTCAGGATTAAGAAACAAGTGCTATGGAAAATCACCTCTCCTCCCAAAACTTGTAATGGTTTAGTGAGTGAGTACAAGAAACACATGCTTACTTTTGAATCCAACTTGGTAAATAGCATTTTTAGAGCTAATGCAAGAGGGCTGTTGATTAGACTAGTTTCAACACTGTTTTCTCAGTTTTTTTCATTGCAATGTGACTTGCTATCTTTGGAGACTAATAATTTAGTGACATGACATTCAACAGATAACAGCATCAACTGCAGTAGTGTCAAATTATAGACTTAGTCAACTCTCCCATAGTGTGTGTGTGTGTGTGTGTGTGTGTGTGTGTGTGTGTGTGTGTCAGCATTTCCTCTGAATAGTTGATTTATGTTAACCCTTTCTGGACCTAATTAGTGGCACTGGATATAGGAAGGGTTTTAAATGATAGGCAACTAATGTTTTAGGGAGGGAATTACAAAAAATGATTGAACAAAGCATTTCCTGTAGGGCACCCTCATTTTCTCTGTATTTTCCATGTAAAACTGGGACAAAACTCCTGTACATTTTTCTGTATGCTCAAATCAATACATGTACACAATTGACTGCCTGTCAACTTTTGCCTGTCAGTAAAATAACTTTAACAAATGTTAAGGCTGTTTTTATTTGTTTTACATGATAAAACCCACCTGCAACATATCACAGAGGCTATGGATAAATGTTGGAATCTCTTAAGTTTTGCTCTCAATGTTCACATGTCTCCAGAACCTCTTGATGATATTTTAGCATTGCTACAGTGTATTGACACAAATGGATAGCCTGGCTGAGATGCAGTATGTCATATTCAGTGGGTCATACTTTTATCCATTTAGGCAATGTACTGACACAGGATAGCTTTGATAAGATGCAGGATCTCATTTCCAGATGGTCCTAATTTTATCCACTTCTACAATGTACTGATACACATGGTAGCCTGGCTAAGATGCAGTGTCTCATTTTCAGTGGGGTCTTACTTTTACTGGAGCTGACTTAAACTATGCATATGTGAGTATGGCGCATATGTAGTCATGTCAGTGCTGCCATGTTACAGCTGACTATCAGGCAAACTGCACATGTACGAGTATCACATGTGCGCAGTTCTTTAATAGGAGCAGTATCAGTTACATCTGACTCTGGTGCGGAGAGAGCACCTCATATTCTTTTCAGCACTCTTGACACTCCTAAAAGCTCTCCACTGCCATATTGGCTCAATGCTGGCAAAAGCTAAACTATGTGCAACACTGGGGACTGCTCTACTGTCTTCATGTCCACCGTCCCTAATGGTAGGTCAGTTTAGAAGGCCATCACCCACCAGCCCAGTGGTGCAGAGGGTTGAGGCATCTAGCCTTACCTCATGTGATGCAGGCAACCCAGGTTCAGGAACTACCTCAGGTCATCAGGGAGTCTGCAGGGGTGGAAGGTAGGAGCAGACCTGAGCCACCTATCAGCAGTTCTCCTTTTCTAGGGTGGACACTGTTCCCCCTGTAGTAGGGCTTGATTAAGTAAAACTGTATCCGAATTTCTTCCCTGTGGACCAAGTTATACATTTTCAATGCCAAAAATAAAATAGCAATGCATTCCCTGACTTTGAATACATTTCATTTGGGGTGGTATTATACTTTGCACATTCTTGTGTTGTATGATTCTAGTATGTTCATCTATTAAAACAGCAGTGCAATAATCTAGTTAAAATTTTAGCCAATGCATTTTTATGCTATTTTAGATTGCCACTTTCCTTCTGACTGGTATGATATCCTTCTTTCCACAGTCTGAGTCTGCTTTAGTACTCCTTTCATGTCTGAAATAATAAAAGGAGCACTCCTTTTAACCCTTGCTGTGCTACAGACTGATATATCAGTCCAAAATTTCTATATGCTCTAACTCTTTCAGCAGTCTAAGGGTTAATACGGTGCAGACCAGGTCTTCATCAGTATTTTAAGCTAATTGTGACCATCTGTTGTTTATACATCACTTTGGTTGTGACTAAAATGAACTATTTAAGCAATAATGCACGACAGGGTGTGTGTTGTGCTGGGATAACATCAAGCCTGGGGTGATTAGGCAGAAGGCCGCAGGCCAAGTGGACTAATCACCCCTAGGCGTGATTGCCATCCCAGCACAACATACACCCTGAGAGCATTACTGCTATTATACAATGGCTTGTTTACATAAAAGAAAAAAAAGATTAAAGAAGAATTTGGTTTTTTTACTTTTTAGTTCATTTATCATTGTGGATGTGTACATAGGAAAAAAATAGCTCTTTTTTGGCCAGTAGGTGGTGCTGCTGGTAAATGAATGTGTGTGTGTGTGCGTGTGTGTGTGTGTGTGTGTGTGCTTGTGTGTGTCTATCTTCAGAGTCCACAAAGTTAATTCAACTGTCACATTGCCTGCCATGGGATCGGGTGATTTCTGTGACACAGAATGTTAGCAATGAGTGAGGAGAGGGGCGGGACTTTCAGGATTTACAATGTGATGATAAGTGGCTGGTACAGAGAATTAATTTTAAATGTAGTAGAATGTGTCCCTGCTCCGCATCTGTGCTGTAGAAAAAAGTTTGAGGGATTTCGACAATGCGAGGGAGCCGACCATGGAGCGGGGAGTAGCAAGAAATTAATTTTAAATGTGGTAGAGTGTGTCCACACTCCCAGTCTGTGCTGCAGATACAAGTTTATTGAGGGATTTCAAGAGTGTGAGGGAGCAGACCATGGAGCTGGAAATGACGGCTTACAGTGAGGGGCAAGCTCCGCTTTCAACAGATTTCCTACACACGGACTTTTCCCACTGTTGGCTGTGTACTGGGAGAAGTTGGCAACATAATCTGATACTGGCCTGAATGTTAGGGGTGAAGAGTCTAAGGAGCGGGTGCTCGAAGCTGCGAGCACTAACGGAAACGGACAGCCACGTGCTGTTCTCATACACTAATGAGAGGTTTTAGTTTTATGTTTTTTTTAATGGGATATAATCTTTTGGGATTAAGGGGGATGTTTGCTGAATTGTTGGCTTGTCGGTTTGTTTTTTTGAATCTGAGACAGTAAAGTCGGGTGCTAAGCGGGAATGACAGAATCAAGCAATTGCGGCTGTGGAATGATTCATTTCATTTTTTATTTTTACATTTGATGCGGTCCTGCTGGGACTAGAGCCATGATGTTGTGCTGGGATAACATCACGGCTCCAGCCCCAGATGGACCAATTAGGGTCCAAGATTTTTTTATGCCATTGTATAATATGCAACAGGCAGTGCTCTCTGCCCTTACAAAATAATAGTTGTCCAAAAACCGCTACAAATACCGTTGAAAACCTGGTTCGAGACACATTAAAAGGAGTGCTCCTTTATTATTTCAGACTTGAAAAAGGTACTCAAGCAGACTTCAATTGTGGAAATAAGGGTATCATACAAGTCAGGAGGTAAGTGTCAGTCTAAAACAGCATAGAAAAGTATAGGTCAAAATTGTGACCAATTGTTGCACTGTTGTTTTATGTTACAAGGCTATGCTGAATTTTACAAATGTGGGCTCACAACTTTGGTAATATTCAGTATTTTTACCACAGCATTTCAACATAGCCATTTTGGTACAGTGACTCATTAATGTGACAGCTGTCATTTTTCAATTCCTGATCAAAATGTATGTTTGCAGACCAAAAGTTGATTTTGCAGTTCCTGCATAACATCACCTTTAGGCCAGGAGATGAGCATTTTCTCTACCTATCTTTATGAGGCAGGTTCATCACAAGGCTATGTTGAAAAGTAGGTGTAAAAATATAAAAAGGAAAATAATTTTTAATATTTCTAACCCAAATTCCTCTACTGCAGCCCAACCGGCTCTGGC
Source organism: Neoceratodus forsteri (assembly GCA_016271365.2). Lineage (NCBI taxonomy): Eukaryota > Metazoa > Chordata > Ceratodontiformes > Ceratodontidae > Neoceratodus > Neoceratodus forsteri. Next base: position 670,173,073 of record CM057456.1, on the reverse strand, counting down.
CAGAGTTTGTTTTTGTATGGCTAGTATCATTGGGTAGACCCATATAAAGGCTTTCCATAGCCCATTCACAAGTGAAGTAGATAATTCTTTTGTCCTGTTTTTTTTTTATTCCATTTGATAGTTTAAAGCTGAGTGAAAGCAGCACTTTCATTGGGAAGACAATTGAAGCAACCAGCTTCCTTCCCCAGTCACTGCTACTGGCACCAGATTAGTTAAAGACCTTCAAAAGCCAATAGTTGTAGCACACTCACCAAAGTAGACACACATTCCAAATGGAGGTGCAAAAAATAACTTTTATCCATCAAATAACACTCAGCACCAGTGACAAGTAACACACACCAGGCTCAGGCTAGTACCCCAGCAGTTCAACCAGGGGTCTTCCTCAGGGGGTAAATTACCAGCCATTTTTCCCTTGCTTAAGTACTGGCAAAGCTGCTGATATCATAGTTGACATCATTGTCATGGGTGAAAATACTGTTTATTAAAGGCCCAGCATTGACCTCATTAAGCATGGCAAAGTGGCAAAGTTCACACTGATTAGTAACAGATGCATATATATATATATATATAATTGTTATATATAACATTTTTGAAGATGCATGAAAACTAAAATTTATAACATCATGGTAATTAGTTACAGAGGCTGCTACAGAAGGAAACATATTGGATTTTTTCTCTGTATACACTGAAACCTAACAGACTAAATGACGGGTTGGACCTGAACATTTTTCTGTGACCTATATATGATTAAGAAGCTGAAATCTCAGTTGGAAAATACCATTTACAGTCTCTTCATTCCCCTTTCTTTAGATCACAGAAGCGCATAATTAGATCCTGTAGTTTCTGAAGAAGCCCTTTGAGGCAGGAAAATACTACTTTAGAAGTCAAGGGATGACTATGGTACCAGTTTCTTCTGTCTTTTTCTAATTAATGTTATAAATGTTATTTTTTTTATTTTTTTCTCACAGTTGGTGCTTTAACATAAGTGGGTTTCACAAGCTAAAGTAACAGGACAAATAAGCATATTTACACAAAAGGAATTTTCCTGCAACATTTGTTTCTGAAGGGCTTTTTTATATAGCAATACTTGTATGTTTAATTTTCTTATTGGTATTTAGGAAATCAGTATTTATGCACCTTCAAAAACAGTATATATATTTATTTGTCTGTTATTAGTCAATGTGTATTTTGCCATGCTTAATGAAGTCAGTGCTGGGCCTTTAATGAACAGTAGTTTCACCTGTGACAATGATGTCAGCTATGATATCAGCAGCTTTGTCAGTACTTAAGCAAGGGCAAAATGGCTGGTAGTTTACCATCTGAGAAAGATCCCTGGTCAAAGCACTTGTGTACTAGCCTGATCCTGGTACTTGTTAATTGTCACTGGTGCTGATTGTTATTCAATTAATAAAAGCTATTTTTTGAGGCTCCATTTGGGATTTGAGTCTACCTTGGTGAGTGCGCAGCAACTATTGATTTTCATTGCTTTTGTACGGGAAACAGCACATTCCCCAGACAGCTGCACACAGACTCTTAGCGTGGAGTGCAGTCCCTTGCTTTGAGTCCAGCTAAAGACTTTCTCTGAAGAGCACTGGTTGTGGAATGAAGGGAACTTTTTCAGGTGGCCTGTAGTGTACCTGTTGCACTTTACTCCAAGCTCTGGACCTTCTTGATGCTTATTGTCTCCCTGGCATTTTATTAACTGGATCATTAAGTCTCTGGATGAGATCATGACATTTGTCATGACAAGAGGAATGGTTTAGGGACTAAATTAAGAAGGAGTCATGAGGGACTAGGAAATACCTAGTATGGAAAAGATGGACATACTCTGGACGTACTAGGGGAAGGTGGTGTCAATGATTTGTAATTAGTTAAAGTCAGTCTTCTGTGTGCAGTTGTGTGGGTGTGAATGCCATGTATTAGGGCCAGGGCTTTTAGAGTACTGGATGGTAGTAGCTAGCAGGTGTGAGACACTGGAGGGTGATATTTACTGCTAGTTATATCTTCTGTTTTTAACTTCTCAGATGAAGTTGGCAAAGCTATGTTATTCACCTCTTCAGCCACTCCCCTCTGCCTCTTTTCCTTGCTACAAAGTGGCCCCAATGGTATGCAGAAGCATGTACACTGAGCAAAGATTGCATGCGTAGATACATTTACTTCCTGAAGTGATGCAAAGCTACTTTGCACTCCATTAAACAAGTACTACACCATTATATCTTGTAAATGTTCTGTATGTATCATTTATTTGTTTACTGGGTGGGTGTACTGATCCAGTGGACCTTTTTCAGGCATGACCTGGGCCATAAAGGTGGCACAGTACATAGCACACAGGATATAGGTATAAAAGCTATGTGAAATAACAAGTAAGTACAATACAGAGGTGACATAATAAGCAATGCAATACAAGTGGAACAGGTTATGCAAACTTGGGTATAAGTGAACACAGTGACAACAAATAAAGTGCACAGTGGTACAATGGCAGCACAGTGCTCAACATAATACAACTGAGTTAAAGCACTCTAAGCAAATTGGTATAGTATACCTGGGGCACCAATTTTCATGGGGGTTGGGCAGTCCAGCTTCCCTGAGGCAGGGTCATTTGGTCAATCTGGGAGGCAGGAACAGGTGACTGCTGCCACTAGTAATATTTTGTAGTGGTACTTGAAATGGAGGTATAAGCCCTAAATGTTGTTTCCTTGTCAACAGATAAATCGTTTCTTGTAGCTGTTGGGAGTATATGTGCTTGCTTTAGTTTGTTTTCACTGTTCGTACTACAGAAATAAAGCTATTGCAAAAAGGTTAATCTTTTTTCCAACTAAATAACTTCAGATTCTTTCCGGATTTCAGAAGATTTACTGGAAGTTTAAACCTCAAGTCTTTTTGGTCAAAACAAAATATGAATTATTCAGTAGAACTTTTGACAAGCACACAAGACAGCATGTCCAACAATGAGACACTATTGGAATTACAGAATAATGAAACCACAAACCAGAGTGAGAAAATGCCATCACATGACCAGACATTGAGAAGGCAGGATGTGGACACATAATAGTTTAGGAAATATAAGATGAGTGTCTAGACTTTTGAGAGAGTCTGTGAAGATGGATTTTGCACATTATTTTCCACACAGAGGTCAGAAAAATATGATAACTTAACTTAACAAAAGAGGACAGGGAAGCCCTGGAGCAACATAAAATGACTTGGTATTACTCGGTTAGTAAGGATGGAAGAAAACTAAAGTCCATCAAGACCACCTTCCCTGCACATGTGGGGTGAATATTTATTTCCCTTAGTTTAGTACGTATTTATCTAAGGTGTTTTTAAATGATTCAAAGGAGTCTATATTTACTAAGTAAGAAGGCAGTGTATTCCACATTTTACCGACTCTGACAATAAAAAAATTGTCACTTCTATGTGTTCTTATTTTAGGAACCTTGAGCTGTTTGTTGTGACATCTTACTTCCCCAGGTTTATCTACCCACTCAATATTGCAAGCTTACTGTATGTTAGGGTCCTTCAAAATGTTAAACAACATAAGAATATCACCCCTAATTCTACGGGTCTCTAAGTCATGCAGATTTAATGTCTTCAGTCTTTGTTGGTAGGGGATGGAGTTACATGCTGTCACTAACTTGGTGGCTTTTCTTTGAACTGATTCGATTAATGTTGTTTATTAAATAGAGTGACCAAAAAGAGGCTGCATAATCCAGATTGGGTCTCACATACATTGTATAAAAAGGAAGGATACAAGCACTATTTCTATTAACAAAAGCTTTTTGAATGGATTTCAGAATTCTGTTAGCTTAGGTTAATTTTTCTACACTGATCAATATGAGTGAAATCTTTATTAACTGTTATTCCCAGATTGCTATATGGTTTTACTTCTTTAATCACTTTCACATTAAGCAAGTACGTTACATTTGGGTTTTTCTTATCAAAATGAATAATAACACATTTATCCATATTAAATTCCATTTTGTTAGCTTTTGCTCATTGGTCTATTTTTAATAGATCATGTTGAAATAGCTCTATTTTATAATTGATGTCAACCTCTGAGCAAATGTTGGTGCTGTCTGCAAATTTTGCAACCTTGCACCCTAATCCTTCATCCAGATCCCTTATAAAGATCCCAAACAGGGTGGGACCCAACATGGATCCCTGCGAGACCCCACTAGTCATCTTTGTTTCATTTGAAAGGTGGCCTGCTAATCGTACTTGTTGTGATCTATTGGCCAACCATTTATGGACCCATCTGACTATAAAATAGTTTAATCATAGCTTGGCCATTTTAGCTATGAGTAATGCATGGGAAACTTTGTCAAATGCTTTCCTAAGATCAAAGAAAACCACATCGACAGGGATACCCTTATCAAGACTGTTGCTGATTTCCTCATAAAATGAAATCAAATTTATAGTGCATGATCTCCCTTTGACAAAACCATGTTGTGTTTTGCCAAACACTTTCTTATCCCATAATTCCCTTTCCAATCTGTTTTTAATATCTTCTCCAAACATTTACAAATGAAGGATGTCAGGCTTATGGGTCTATAATTACAAGCCAAATTTCTATTTCCTTTTTTATAAATGGGAACAACAGAAGCCTTCCTCCAATCATGTGGTATTTTTTCTGTCATCATCTACTGTACACACTGATTCTACAATGATTTTTAAGAAAACAAATTGATGAGTTACTGTGTTTAACCTTGCAGGAAAATATTATTACTGATTCTGTTTATAACTTTCTTATTGTTTTACATCCAGTAAGGGCATGTTTCTGAGCACTCCCTAAAATCCATAGGAGACTCCCAGACATCCGAGGATGGCCTGTTGTATCCAGTATTGGCAGCCTCATAGAACAATTGTCCCAGTTTGTGGATGCCCATATTAAGGGATTGGTCCAGAGGTTGCCCTCTTACCTCAAGGGTATAACACAGCTGCTGAGCATTCCAGATGACCTACAACATGAAAACCATTGGTGGCTAGTCTTCCTTGACATAGGAGCATTATACACCAATATTCTGCATGAGAAAGGTCTGCTGGCACTGAGGTACCGGTTGGAGACAGGTACCAATTATGATGAAAGACTGATATACTTTTTATGTCAATGTTCTAGGCTAGTACTCCAGTCTAATGTTTTCTTGTTCCAAAATGTATTCTATCTGCAAACAAGAGGTACAATAGGGCAATGGGGGGTAATGGGGCAACTTTTACACCCAGTTACAGTATGCTAAGCTGTACCTCAGATACTGGGAAAAAGTGAATGCTTATAATCTTCAGACCAGCCCTTTTTACCATTAGTTGGACCTCTGGAGATGTTTTATAGATGACAAATTGATGGTATGGAGGGGTAGTTGATGGGCACTAGAGAAATTTATAAGATGACTGGAAAGTACCAACCCAACTCAGATTCTCTACATAGATACATGGACACTGTCAGCAGATAAAGGCCTATGGCCCACCCAGTCTGCTGATTTGAGCTTGTAAGTTCACTTTATGTTTTTCTAGAAGTCTGTTGCCCCTTACCTCTGACCTGCAGAATTCCCTAATGTCTATCCCATGCATTCTTAAATACTGTGATTGTTTCAGCCCCCACCACTTCCTCTAGCAGGGTGTTCCACTCCTCCACCACCCTTTCGGTGAAGAAATTCTTCTTCACGTTTCCTCTGAATCGCTCTCCCTCCAACTTCATCCCATGCCCTCTAGTCCTGGAACTTCTTTTTTGCTGGTAAATAATGTATTCCTGCACCCTGTTCCTCCCTGTAAGGTACTTGTATGTATATATCATATTCCTTCTCTCCCTCCTCTCCTTCAGGGAATACGTAGTCAAGTCCTTCAGCCTGTCCTCATAGGACTTGTGATGCAATTGGCTACATCTTTGTTGCCTTCCTCTGAATCTTCTCTACCCTGTCTACGTCCTTATGTAGGTAAGGTCTCCTGAACTGTTTCCTGTACTCCAGGTGAGTCTCACTAGTGTCTTATATGGTAGAATTATGACCTCCCTTTTTCTGCTGTTGATGTCTGCGCCTATGCATCCCAGCATTCTATTTGCTTTACCAGCTGCCTTGTCACACTGTTTCTCTACCTTGAGATAATCAGAGATGATAACCCCAAGGTCCCTTTCCTGCTTAGTGCATGCTATATCCTCACCCCCCCCAAACTAATATGTTGTTCCAGGGTTTTTGTGCCCCATATGCATTACCTTCCACTTCTTCGCATTGAATTTCAACTTCCAAACCCTTGACCATTCTTCAAGCTTCTACAGATCCCACCTCAGTCTGTCTATGCCCTCTGGTGTGTCCACTCTGTTACAGAGCTTCATGTCTTTGGTGAACAGGGAAATACTGCCTTCTAGGTCCTGTGCAATGTCACTCATGAAGATGTTGAAAAGGACTGGTCCCAACACTGATCTCTGTGGTACCCCACTGATCACTCTTCCTTCTGTAGAGTGACAAGTAAGCACTACTGAGGTCAACTTTCTGGGCCTAGCTATAAGAAAAAAGGAGGATGGTACAATAATAACCAATCTGTACGCAAAAAGACTGATAGAAACACCCTACTGTATGCCACAAGTTGCTATCCTAGGTCCATGGTGGAAAACATTCCCAAATCCCATTTCTTGAGGGTTAAAAAGAATTGTAGTTGAGAAACTATATTGAGCAAAGAAAATGCACGAGAAATAGGTTGATATCAAGAGGTTTTAGTCTGACGTTGGATCAGGCAGAACAGGAAGTAGACAGCATCAGCAGGGAAAGTATTTTATTGCAGAAAGACAAAAAGAAAGATGTTACCCCCCCCATCAGCTTTATCAGTACTTATGGCCCCAGACTAGGGAGATAAAAAACATTATCATAACAAATTGTCAAATTATAAGTTCTGACCACTATATTATGTAATCGTTGCCAAAATATCCCTATATTAGCCAATAGGAGGGCAAATAGTATGTCAGATAGCCTCACCTACAGTATGCAACCAGCAATAGAGAAACCTAGCTTCTGGCTTCCTAATGTAACCAAAGGGAACCACAAATGTGGACATTGCAATTACTGCACTATCATAGACAAAATTGGTCATTTCATTAGTACCAATGCCACTAAAACATCTGAAGTCAGAGCCTTTATAAATTGTGACACCAGAGGTGTTGTGTACTTAGCTTACTATAAATGTGGGGCATTCTACACTGGGAAAACATCAGGAGCTTTCGAACTTAGAATGGGAGAACATAAGAGGGTTATACAAAATGGTAATGTAAAAAATGCACTGGAAATCCATGTGAAAGAATATTCTGAATTAGGTGAACATTTTTTACAGTATGTGAGATTGAAAAAGTTAAAGTGGGTAGGAGTGGAGGGGATCTGGAATCTTTGTGCCCAATTCCAAAAGATCCCTAATAGTATGTTACAAAGTTCACCATGGCATACATTTGCACCTGAAACACTGCAACATGTGACGTACACCATATTCCAGAACGTGGACAATTTATGCCATAATCCACTGAAGTGTAATTTATTTATTTATTATTACATTTTGGTAACTGGGTAGGCCCGCTGAGACCATGACAGTCCCTTTTTCAGGGGTGACCCAGATTTAGTTACATGCACCTAGAGGGAAGCAAAAAGTACAATGAGTTCAAATTATAAACATTCCACAATTGACAAAATATAGTTCAAACAAGTGTTATAAACATAGATATACAATATATGATCTCATAGGGACACTTTCTTTAATCTGGGTTTTAATTACCAGAGCAGAGCTTCAACATGGTAGGCCTATAATAATCCTGAGCTTACCTTGGCATCACCCACTAGAAATTCCAAGAGGGAGATTAGTGGTAGCAGGAGCAACTAGTCAGTCCCCTCAGGTGAGTCTCTAGTCCTTTCTTGAACCCATCAAGTGATTCACACTCCTGAAGGTCTTTCAGAAGATTGTTCTAGAGTTTAGGGAGTGCTATTCTAGTGAATCGCTGACCTTTGGATGACCTAGCTCTGGGAACTTCCAGGAGCTTGCAGTCTGAGGATCTGAGCTCTCTGCCATTCAGTTTGAGGTTCAATAGGCTCGGCAGACTGGAGGGAGTATCTGGCTGCTGTAGCTTGAAAGCCAGGCAGAGTGAGGGGTATGCCCATCTCCCTTCTAAGGTTAGTCAGTTTATGGTGTTCAACACTTTGCAGTGGTGCTCCACGTAGTTCACTCCAGCAGCAAAGCAACTGACTCTATGGTATACAGTCCTCAGATGCTGAATTTCTGTAGACCTTAATGGATGAAGCAGAGTTGCGCCATAAAACAGAGTGGGGAGGATAGTTCCATTGCTGACCACAAGTTTAGACTCTTTGGTCAGAAAAGGGCTAAGCCTAAACTGGAAGCCAAGTTTCTGATTTACCAGTTTGGTCAGGTGATCAAAATGCTTCTGAACATAACACCCTGGTCTATATACTGTCCTAGGTATTTTATACATTCTACCAGTTCAATCTCAGACCCATTGAAGAGTGACAGAGACAGAGGGTGAGCTCTCTTAGCACCCAGATTATTGGGCCAAAAACATGGCCTTGGTCTTTCTGCTATTTAGAACTGGTTTGTTAGCCTGAACCCATTTTTCAAGGGTTGAGAGATCCTGGCTCAACAATCATTTTAGGGATGCTGAGTCACTGGAGGTTTTATACAACACAGCATCGTCCACATAGCGGGTGACCTTGGCCCCACCACAGTGTAGCAGTAGGCTATTCACAAATAGTGAAAATAGTAGGGGTCCCAAAACGGAGCCTTGGGGGACTCCATCATGTACTGGGTGCTCATCAGATCTAGCGCCATGCCAACGGATGTTTTGTGTCCTACCATGAAGGTAGTCAGAAAACTAATCCAAAGCTAGTGCATCTAGGCCCAGGGCCTTCAGGTATCCTATGAGAAGCCAGTGGTCCACTAGGTCAAAGGCCTTGGTGAGGTCAATAAAGACTGCACCAAGAAGCTGACCTTGATCTAGAGCTGCATAAACATCAGAGGTGAAGCTTACCAGAGCTGTCTCTGTACCATGCTTCTTCCTGAAGCCATGTTGTTGTGCTGTCAGTAAGTTATGCTCCTCCAGGTAAGAGAGGACCTGCTAGGTACTTTCCCATCAAGCAAGGACCTATTAAATAGCCAAGTTACTGGTGCCTCAATGACATGGGCAATGATCTTGAGCAGTCTAGGCTCCAGATTGTTGTTACTAGTCGAGCTGTCTAGCTTTAGACCCCTGACCAGCTTTAGGACTGCACCCCTGGATACCAGCTTGAGGTGGAATTCAGGGCCCTGTTTAGGACCCACCTGGTTTTCCTGCCTTTTAATCACAGGGCTGGGGGTATCTGATTTGAACTTCTGCAGATCAGTGAAAAAAGCAATTAAGGCGTTTGCCAAGTCCTGTGCAGTGGACTGGCAGACCCCATTTGCTGTAATTTTGCTGATCCCTTTAGCCATATTCCCTTTTAGGAGATGATTTATTTGTGTCCAGAATTTCTTGGGGTCTGATAGGTTTTCAGTTTGCATGGTATGGAGATATTGCTTTTTGGCTTTCTTGAGCTCTTTTTTACAATTATTTCTAAGTTCCCTGTACTTTGACCAGTCATTGATCAAGTTAGTATCCTTGAATTTACAACAAGCCCTATCTCGTTCTGTCATGAGACTTTTCAGGTTTGGGTTTAGCCACCTGGAGTCCTGGCCTTTGACCCTGATTTTTCTCAAAGGGGCATGCTTATTGGCTATAAACAAGAAATGTTTGATGAAGCCATCGAGGGCAATATCTAAGTTTGGGGCATCTAAAACCTGCGTCCAATCTACTTTTGATAAAGATTGGAGGAAAGGGCACTCATCAAGGGATGAGTAATTTTAAGACCAGAAAGGCCTGGGAGGCTGTTTGGGGTAATTATTCCTCCAAACCATGAACATTAGTGTGTGGTCTCTGAGACAGTCTGCTGATGACCCTACCAGCTTGGCTTTATCTGGATTGGACACTAGCATCCAGTCGAGCATGGTATGACTTCCTGTCTTTAGACTGAGGCATGTTGGCTCTTGTATTAACTGTGCCATGTTTACTTCCTGCAGGTTGGTTTTGATCTCCCCACTCATAGTTGCACCCCAGTGCAGATTAAAGTCCCCTAGTATTATTTTCTCACAGTCTGGCATATCAGATATAGCGTCTGTGAGAGCTTTTAATGCTTGTCGCAAGATATTCCATACTACAATGGCGCAAATCACAGAGCAGATGGAAACCGTTACGCATGTTGCAAAAATGTATAACTAAAAAGGTTGCAAAATGCATTGTTGCCACAAACATGGAAGGAAGACGTAGGCGGGTGGCAATAGCCAAGAACTCTAGTGGGGTGGCATTGCAGGCCACAAGACAGAGAAAACATAAAAAGAACTTCACTAATGAGGAGACAGATGTCTTCCTCAATGAGGTGGAGGTCAATGCCAAACTGCTGCTGGGCAGGGGTGGGGAGAGGGAATTGTGCAAGAAGTGCAAGGATGTCTAGAACACAGCTGCCAGGAAGGTAAATGCAGCAGCCAATGCCAGGTGCATAGTGAGGCGCCTGCAGAAATGTATTATTGATCTCAAGTGGAGCAGAAAAGAGAAGGAGACCCAAAACAAGAGCAGTGCATTGACAACAGGTGGTGGGCCAAGTGAGGAAAGCACCCTCAGTGCCCATGAACAATGTGTGCTGGCATTCCTCAGCATGCACAGTGTGCATGGGGACACCGACCTGGACACAACAAGATTGCAGAGAGGCACAGGTAGGCCCACAACACCCACAGTAACAGTAGTGTGCCATGTATGGGGCGCAGGGGGTGGAGGGCTGGTGGTGGTTGTGGCGGGGCTGGTGTTGGTGTGGAGGTGGGTCACAGACAGTGTGTATGGCTGTGTGGTGTGACAGTGGTGCAGGATGGTTTGGGTTGCTGCTGGGTGTGTGGTTGGGTTGCTGCTGGATATTGTGCATATGGTGGCAATACTGTAGCCTGTGTTGGTGCACAATGGCACAACAGAGGAGCAACACATGTGTGTAACCTGTGCGGTGGTGTCCAATACACACAGGACACCATGAGCAAGGGTCACGCATGTGTAGGCATAGGTGATCCGCACGGTACACCCATTGTGGACTCTGGGATATGAGTTCTGTGTGCAGCCCAGTGTAGTACACCAGATGCCTGGACACATCATGAAACGATTGCTGCCCCAGTAGCCTGTAATTGCAACAAAGCTGTCATGGAGGAGACTGACAGACAGTATTGCAACTCCACAGGCACAGCAGGGGAACAAGCAGATGAGGACAACAGCAGTGCTGATGGAAGTGATACAAAGGACGCAAGCACCATGGCAACCAAAGCCAGCACAACAGACACATCCCAGGTGCAGAGCACACAGGACACCAGAGTGGTGGACAGTGAAGCAGCAGCCTTGGAGGAACTGTTGAATGGGATAGCTGGGGAACACACTGAGGACTCAGTGGAGGCATGTGAAGTTGGCAGTTGTGACAGCATTGTGCCACACATTGCACAGGACCTCAGCCCAACCACCACTGAGGAGCTGGAGGCATGTCTTGATGAGGCTGCACTCTCACTGCAGGACCAGCCAGATAAATCCCCCACTGATTATGATGAGTACTGACAGTCAGTTGTAGGATGGCAGGAGGAGCAGACAGAGATGCTCGACTGCATACGGCTGTGCCTGGAGGAGCATCACAGGACAATGGATGACCATATGGCAAGCATAGTGTCTGCCATAGAGACTGGCACACACTGGACAGGTGTCATAGATACATAGATACATAGACAGTGTCAGCAGATAAAGGCCTATGGCCCACCCAGTCTGCCCATTTGAGCTTGTAAGTTCAGTTTATGCTTTCCTAGAAGTCTGTTACCCCTTACCCCTGACCTCGAGAATTCCTTTATGTCTATCCCATGCATTCTTAAATCCCGTGATTGTTTCAGCCCCCACCACTTCCTCTGGCAGGGTGTTCCACTTGTCCACCACCCGTTCTGTGAAAAAATTCTTCCTCATGTTTCCTCTGAATCGTCCTCCCTCCAACTTCATCCCATGTCCTTTAGTCCTGGAACATGGTTTTTAGCTTAAAAATAGTGTATTCCTGCACCCTGTTCCTCCCTGTGAGATACTTGTATGTCTCTATCATATCCCCTCTCTCCCTCCTCTCCTCCAGGGAGTACATTTTCAGTTTCTTCAACCTGTCTTCATAAGACTTGTGATGCAATCCATGCACCATCTTTGTTGCCCTCCTCGGAACCTTCTCTACCCTGTCTATATCCTTACATAGGTATGGTCTCCAGAATTGTACACTGTACTCAGGTGGGGCCTCCCACTAGTGTCTTGTATAGCGGAATTATGACCTCCTTTTCCTGCTGGTGATGCCTGCCTATACATCCCAGCATCCTATTTGCTTTACCTGCTGCCTTGTCACACTGTTTCCCTACCTTGAGGTCATCAGAGATGATAACCCAAGATCCTTTCCTGTTTGGTGCATGCTATATCCTCAACCCCCAACTGATATATTGTGCCAGGGTTTTGTGCCCCATATGCATTATCTTGCACTCTTTGCATTGAATTTCAACTGCCAAACCCCTGACCATTCTTCAAGTTTCTTCAGGTCCCTCTCATTCTGTCTACACCCTCTGGTGTGTCTACTCTGTTATAGAGCTTTGTGTCAACAGTGAACAGTGAAATTCTGCCTTCTAGGTCCTGCGAATGTCACTGATGAAGATGTTGAATAGGACCGGTCCCAGCACTGATCCCTGTGGTACCCCACTGGTCACTCTTCCCTCTGTGGAGTGACAGCCATTTACCACCACCCTCTGTGTCCTGCCACCCAGCCAGTTACCTACCCACCACACTACTGTCCTGCCCACACCCATATTCCCAGTTTGTGTAGTAGTCTTCTATGTGGCACAGTGTCAAAGGCCTTGCTGAAGTCCAGATAGGCCATGTCCACTGCCCTCCCTGATCCACCTCCCTAGTCACCCAGTCAAAAATTCAACAAGGTTGGTCTGACATGACCTCCCCTGGTGAAACCATGCTGCCTTGGGTCCTGTAGTCCATTGACAACCAGATGTTCCACTAATCTCTCCTTCAGTAGTGTTTCCATGATCTTCCCCACTACTGAGGTGAGGCTGACTGGTCTGTAGTTCCCTGCTTCCTCTTTGTTCCCACTTTTGTATAAGGGGACTACATCTGCTGTCCTCCAGTCTTTGGGTACCTCCCCTGTTTCCAGTGATCGGCTAAACAGGATAGCCAGAGGTTCAGCCACAACCTCTCTTAGTTCTTTAAGGACCCTGGGGTGCACCCCATCTGGCCCCATTGCTTTATCAACTCTTATTACTTCCAGTTCCTTCAGGACCCTTTCTCGTGTAAAGGGACTTGTGTCCATTTCTGCACCATTCTCACCCCTTGTACTCCCTTCAGACCCATTACCCTCCTCTTCCTCAGTAAAGACTGAGCAGAAATACCTGTTCAATATGTCAGCTTTACTGTTGTCATCCTCACGCAGTCCCCATCCTCCCTTCAGTCCCACTATCCCTCCCTTTGTCTTTTCTTTTTCACTTATGTACCTGTAAAATGTTTTGTCCCCTCTACCCACTGATTTTGCAATGTGTTCTTCTATCTGAGCTTTGGCTTCCCCATGACCTCCCTGCCTCCCTTTGCTTCTCCTGGTACTTCTCCCTATCTCCCTTCTGCCTGTGTCTTTTTGTATTGCCCTGAATACAATCTTTTGGCTTCCACTTTCTTTTGCTACCTCTTTGGAAAACCATAATGGTCTCCTCTTCCTTTTCCTCTTGCTAACCTGCTTAACGAATTCTGTTGTTCTTGTAATCCCATTTTAAATACTGCCCACTGTTCCTCAACCCCTGATTCCTGTCCCATTCCCCTTAATGCCTCTTTCAAGTATCTCCCCATTTTCCCAAAGTCTGCCCCTAAAATCCAGGATACGTGTTTTGTGTATTTTGGTTCTGCTCTTTCTGTGATTTCAAACCACAATGACTGGTGGTCACTGTTCCCCAGGTGCTCCCCACTGTTACCCCCATCACACTGTCCCTGTTTGTGAGCACAAGGTCCAGTATTGCCCTTCTGCCGAGTTGGTTCCATGACCAGTTGCTTGAGGAAGGCACCCTGAAGGGACTCAGGATAAATCTGCTCCTAGTTGATGCTGCTGCTGGGATGCTCCAGTCCACGTCTGGAATATTGAAGTCTCCAACCAGTAGTACCTCACCTTGTCTGCCATCCTTTGATGGCTAGCATCAACTCCTATCTGTTTCTTCCTCCTGGGCTGGTGGTCTATAGACCACACCTGTGCGGATGGCTGTCCCCATTTTCCTTTCCAGCTTAACCCACAGTATCTCTCCCCCATTTTGTTCCTCCTGGATCTCTGTGGCCCTTATGTCATTTTTCACATACAGTGCCACTCCTCCTCCCTTCCTGCTCTGTCTCTTCTGAATATGTTGTAGCCAGGTATGGCCATCTCCCAGTCGTGGTTATCATTACATCAGGTTTCAGTGATGGCCACAATGTCCAGGTCTGACGGCACCATGACAGCCTCCAGATCTTCCATCTTGTTGCTAAGGCTCCTGGCATTTGCACACATGGCTTTCCATGATTTGACCTCCCTAGACTGTTTCGCTTTTCTACTCCAGCCCCTTCCTTGGTTGTCCTTTATCCATGGTTCTCCTTGCTGTCTGCCCTTCTGCTGTGTCCCTCAACACTCTGGTGGAGGCCCTGCAGGACTCAAAGGCCTGTGTACAGGACCACACACAGGCCATCAATAGGCTGGCAATGGCCTTTGAATGGTCAGTGAAACAGCAGTGGAGACAAACTGACATCATTGCTATGGCGCTACAGACCATTATGACAACACATCGTGTGAGGCCACAAGGTGTGCAGCATGTGTGTGATATAGCAACACAGGCACAGGACAGCATGCTGCAACAGGCACAAGTACTATTCATGGGACACACTGCAGAGGACATACAGGCCACAGCTGTGCAGCTGTAGCCCACCCCACCAGCAGGACATTCTGTGATGGCAGTGCAACACACAACAGCAGCTGCACCACAGATGCAGGCACCTGTGTTGCATGGTCAGAATCCAGGGCTACAGGCCCAGGATCCAGACAAGGAAATCCCGGGAACCAGTGGGTGTGTACATAGGGGATGGAGCCTGTTGGGGGAAAGGCTGTCAGTGCCACCAACAGCAGCAGTGTGGGACAGCAGGAACCAGGGCCGGCCTTAGCTAGGTTCAAGCTGTGCACCTGCACCTTTGGGGCCCATACTTTTTTCTTGAGGAAACAAAACAATTTAAAAATGCCTGAATTGATTCTGTTACTGTTACAAAAGATAGGGGGCAGTTTGCTGTTATGCCACTTTAAGATGCAGTGGAAAAGATTAGGTTAAGTAAGTGCTAATGGTGTTCTTGGCATACTTTTTGCCTCCCTGGTTTCACAAACAAAAGGTTATATTGACAGCAGAACTTGTATGTAACCTGGACAAGTAGCTGAAACAATGAGTGATATGACAAAATCTGGTTCAAAAGTATGTGAGCACTCAGAATGGCTCAAAAACCTGACCTGCGCAGTGCAAAACTGTATTTCCCGATAGGGACCCTGACCTAATCACCAGGTAAAAAAACTGACAGGTGGCAACCTTATTTGTGTCCCATGATAATCATCTCTATTCTCTCTCACTCACATCTCCAGAAAAGTTAAGTTGTTTAACTTTTTTGCAAATCAGATTGTCGGAGGTGTGAGTGTCCAGTGCATCTCTTATCCCAGCGCTGGGCGCAGGGGTTCAGGGCCTAAGAGATGCATTTCTAGCTGTAAAGAATGCAGCTTTACTGTGGAAATTACTGATAAAAACCATACTGCTGCTACACTAAGCACTATGCTGCCAGATTTACACACACAGGCTGGGAGAGGCACTATCATCCATTTCATCCAGCATCTCCTTCTCTGAGGTTCTGCCACTCTGGGAGAGGGGGACAGATGGGCAGAAGGTCAGGGAATGGGTAATTGGGGAGCTAAACACTTGGCTCAAGAACTGGTGCCAAGAGAAAGGACACAGATTTGTAGGTGACTGGCAACAGTTTTGGGAGCGTAAGTTCTTTAAATTCAACAGACTGCATCTGACTAAGGAAGGAGTCGGTGCATTGGAACAGAAGTTTGATGTCTTTGCAGAACATTTAAACTAGCAGAAGGGGAGAGGGGTGCGGTATCCAATACGATGAATGAGAAAGAAGACACCCCTTTCCCCTTAAATAGCGACCACACAGTAGTTCATCATATTGGGAATTTACATGCACCAGCAGGTGGGGAAAAAGGATCAGCTCTCCATACGACGCACAAGGGAAAGATGGACTTCCCCCCATAGCTTACAAACTGACACTGGGCCAATAGAAAATTATGTACACAAATGTCCACAGCCCAGGAAACAAGATCCCAGGTCTGGAGGCAACAAAGACAGAGGCTAAACTGGACATAGTGGCCATAAATGAGACATGGTTCACAAGTAACCACACCTGGTAGACTACAGTACCCAGCTATGTACTGTTCAGAAGAGACCAGGAGAAAAAGGGGGGGGGGGAGTGGCCCTTTACCTCAAGGAAAATATTAAAGCAACTGGAATTCAACATACACATAAAGGGGCAGAAGAACTGTGGGTCACCCTGGAAACATGAAATGGAACAGCAATATGAACTGGGGTAATCTATAGGCCTCCTGACCGGGGAGCAAATAGACAGATTACTGATAGAAGAGATAAAAAACATGGTAGCAAAGGGAGAGGTTCTGATGATGAGGGATTTCAATATGCCAGATGCAGATTGGCCAATATCAGCTGGAGCATTTGCCAGAACTAGGGACATAGTGGATTCTCTGCAGGGGAAGGGCCTCAGGCAATTTGAACAAAAACCCCACAAGAGACAGGGCTATCCTGGATCTGGTATTGATGAATGGGGAGAGGATCACGGATCTCCTGGTTGAGGGTCAACTGGAGTCCAGTGACCATCACATGGGTTGTTTCAGTTTGGCCACTAGAACAACATCAGCCCATACCAAGGCAAAAATCTTTGACTTCAGAGGAGCAGACTTTGGTAGAATGGGTGAGAGAGTTAAACTAGCCCTGGCAAGAAGAATTACAGGAGAGGGAGTAGAGGCAAAGTGGGTAAGTATTAAAGAAGCAATACTTGAGGTAACAGTCCAGCGTGTTAGGGAAAAAAGCAAGGACAAAAGAAGGAGGAAACCACTTTGGTTTTCAAAATCAGCAGCGGAGAAGGTCAGAACCAAAAGGGTAGCCTTCAAGAAATACAAGAGAATACAATGGGATGAAGATAGAGAGGCATACCAGAGTGCTCTAAAGGAAGCCGGGAAAGCAGTAAGGCAAGCAAAGGCCCAAACTGAGGAGACACGGGCACAAACAGTGAAGGAAGGGGACAGGACTTTCTACAGATACATTAGTGAAAAGAGAAAGTCTAGAGGAGGAATTGCTAAGCTTTAAGGGGATAAGGGGAAGTGTGTAGAAGAGGACCAAGGAAAGGCAACTATTCTAAACAGATATTTCTGCTCAGAATTTACTGAGGAAATGGAAGGACAGGGCTCTCAATTCAAAACCATAGACATGGTGGGAGGGAGGCAGGTGCGCACAATACCATTCACAAAAGAAAGGGTCCTACAAGAGCTCGCTAAGCTCAGGGTGGACAAGGCAAGGGAACCAGATGGCATACATCTCAGGGTATTGGATCTAAGGGTGAAACTAGCAGAGCCATTGGCTGAACTGTTTAGGGAGTCTCTGAGCACAGGAAAAGTCCCAGATGACTGGAGAAGGGCTAATGTGATCCCGCTCCATGAGTGTGGCAACAGGAAGGAGGCAGGGAACTACAGGCCAGTCAGTCTGACCTCAGTAGTGGGCAAGATTATGGAGACACTCCTTAAGGAAATGATCGTGGAACACCTGGAATTCATAGGAGCACAGGATCCAAGACAGCATGAGTTTACATCAGAAGTTCCTGTCAGACTAATCTAATAGATTTCTTTGACTGGGTAACCAGAGTGGTAGACCAAGGGGGGGGGGGCAGTTGATGTTGCCTACCTTGACTTCAGCAAAGCTTTCGATATTGTTCCACATAGAAGATTGAGTAACATGCTAGGTAGACTAGGGGTGGGACAGGAGTTGGTCAGCTGTGTGGAAAACTGGTTGATGGGTAGAACACAGAGAGTGGTGGTAAATGGCATACAGTCTGTAGAGATGCAAGTCACAAGTGGGGTGCCTCAGGTATCGGTCCTGGGACCAATCCTCTTCAATATCTTCATCAGTGACATTGCAGCTGGACTGGAAGGAAAGGTTTGTTTGTTTGCAGATGACACCAAGACCTGCAACAGAGTTGATGATCCAGATGGGGTAAGTAGGATGAGAAAAGATCTGGAAAAGCTGGAGAAATGGTCTGAAGAGTGGCAACTGGGGTTTAACGCAAAGAAGTGCAAAATCATGCACATAGGAAGGACAAATCCTGAAGCTACCTATAGTTTGGGGGGGAGTTGCTGGCGATCACAAGGGAGGAAAGAGACTTAGGCATCATCATCATCACGGATGACCTGAAATCATCCAGGCAGACCACTAAAGCAGTAGGTAAGGCTAGAGGGATGCTGGGATGTATTAGTAGGGGTATCACAAACCAAAAGAGGGAGTTGATGCTCCCTCTTTACAAGACACTGGTTAGGCCCTATCTGGAGTACTGCACGCAGCACTGGAGGCCGCACCTGTGCAAGGATATTGACAGGATAGAGACAGTTCAGGGAAGGGCAACCAAAATGGTGCAGGGGCTGCATCAGAAAACATATGAGGAAAGATTAACAGAGATCAATATGTATACCCTAGAGCAAAGGAGGGAGAGAGGTGATGTGATCGAAACATTCAAATATCTTAAGGGCATTAACAAGGTGAAAGAGTCTAACAAGTTTCAGTATAAGAAAAATAGAAGAACAAGAGGACATAGCATGAGATTAGAGAGAGGACGATTAAGGGGTAATGCAAAGGAGTTCTTTTTTTAGAAATGGCGGTAGATGCATGGAACAGCCTTCCACAGGAGATGGTGGACATGAATACAATGCAGGGCACCAAACAGGCATGGGATAGGCACAAGGGAGCAATACAGATGAGAATGAAAAAATAGGCCACTAACAGAGTGGACACATATGGCACATTCATCAGGTAGAAAAAATTGGCAGACTGGATGGGCCTGGAAGTCCTTATCTGCCATCAACTTCTATGTTTCTATGTTTCAGTGATGATGTCCCTGTCCTTACAGAAATGAATACGATAGTAGTACCATACTTACTGAAGTTCTTGCTCCGGGCTCAGTCAGATTCATTTCCATTGGTGAAGTCAAATAATTCAATGCAGTCAATGGCACTAATTAAAATATGCTGGTAAACTAGCAGACCTGGTGCTGCTTCATAAATACAGGACAGGAGGGTTAGTTAGGTGTAAATTATGGATGTGGGGGAGGGGCCCAGAGGGAATGGAGTGTGGGGCCCAGCAGGGAGCTGCACAGGGGCACAGAATGGTTAGGGCCGGCCCTGGAAGGAACCCAAAGAGCAGAGGGCTGTGCCAAGCTGTTCCAGGGTCAAGCACGTTGTGCAAACAGATGTGCCTGCCACAGGATAAGCAGTAATGGACACACAGAACACAATAAACCCACCTCCAGTGTGAACACCACCACTGGGGTCAAGGAAGCTGGGTTGAACGGCAAAGGAAACAACTGTGCAGGACACAACATTGACTGGTCAGAACACACCGGTGGTGACGACATGCATGGGTGACACATACACAGGTACCTTGACATAGGCAAGGCAGCAAGCTGGAGAGACACAGGAGTTCCAGGCCTCAAAGCACAAAAAGACAGTGTTGAAGCATTGGAAATAGGGACAGTGACATTCATGATGGACTGCACAGTGGGGGATGGGTCACCGTACAATGTGTACTACAGTGTTATTGGGACTGTGTGTTTTGCTGAATGTGGTGTGTGTGTGAAGTCACATGGTGAGTGACTGTGGGGGGGGGGGATGTCCCACACAGAGTGTATATGTGTGTTGTGTGTACCCACGGGTGAGTGTACGGGTAGGGTGTGGGTACTCACAGGCTGGAACACCACTTTGTACATACATAACAGCACGTGCCTGAAATAAATCTTGTGAAATGGGCATGTGTGTAGTGCAGTCTACTTACACAGGGTACACAGTGTGCTGTGAAGGGTATGGATGGGGATCTGTCCCATACTGTGGGCTGCGCACATGTGCAGGACCACAGTGCAACATGTTACAGCTGACAACATGTGACAGTGGTTACAACACAACTGTGTGGTCCTGCACGTGACAAGGCAACATTGTTGGTGGACTGCTTGTGATGCATGCCCTATGGGCACCGGTTGTGGCTCTACAGTCATGGCATTGGGGCATGTGTCCTCTGTGACCATGACACACACCTGTGCACACTAAACAGTGCCATGCACAGTGTATGGCATGACAAAACACAGTCATGAAGGACACACTACACAGGGCACATGCTATACCAGATGCGTCGCGGTGTTGGCTGCATTACACACAGTAGTATGGCTGCACATGATGCCAGTCACGTCCAGTAGACCGTAATGACAGCACACATGTGCTCAAGGGGGCATGACCATGGTGTGAGCATGGCTATTGACAGCATCAGCAATGTAACAGTCTGCAACTTACTACACAAGAGATTACAGTGCACCGGTGGGGTGGTCCATGTGTGGGGAGTGGCAGAACATGATGGGTTTGTATATGGGATGGAGGACAGGGCATCCACTGTTGAATGTCCTGTATAGATGCTTGCTGTCCCCCCCCACTAACTGTGCCAGTACAGCCTGCAGAGCTACAGTTGTGGATGTGGGTGCAGGCCTGCTGTATAGCCACAACCGAGTGTTGGGGGGGGCATGACTCTGTTATCTGTGGTTGTACTGGACTGTCATGTGGTCAGTAGGGATGTGTACTGGTGGAGTAGGGTGGCATGGATGTGCTTCTAGTGGGAGTAATGGGTGTCGATATGTGTCACTGTAGCCTGTGATGTGGGGGGCTGTGTCAATGCTATGTTGTGTACAGGTTTGCAGGCAGACACATATGTGTCACATAGGACATTCCTGTGCATTCAATCCACGCATGCCACATATGCATGTTGCGGTGCTGCGATAGTGTCTGCGATCTGCGTGACTACAGCAATAATGATGGCATATGTGGCAGTACTGCTTGCATATGTGGCAATAGTGTTGGCATATGCATCGGAAATGCATCACATTTGTGGCATTATGTATCACATTTGTGGCACCACACATTGCACGTGTGGATTGCAGTGAGGTAGGCCACACGTGAGACTTGCACGTGTCTAGTGCACAAACATGTGCAAGTGCAATGGAATGACACCAGTCACTACACATAGCAGAGTCAAGGTCTACACTGCTGGGACAGGGCCAGATCTAGAAACATAGAAACATAGACTTTGACGGCAGATAAGGACCGCTTGGCCCACCTAGTCTGCACATTTCCCTACCTACTGGAGTAGGACTGCTAAAACCTGTAAAATGTGCTCCCTCAGTGGCAGAGTTCCAAACTACACACCTGCTGAGACAGCTCAGCTGGTCAATCTTGTTCAGCAGTGACGCACCACACTGCTGACACCTGGGTGCAGGAACCACCCAACCACAGCTAGGGACAGGGTGTGGAGGGCCATTGGGGCACACCTTTCTGAAATTAGTCATGTGAGGTGTACTCCACATCAGCTGAAGCACAAGTGGCAGGATCTGTCAAAGTGTGACCCTGCCATACTGGGATGCCTGCTATAAATAGAAGAACAGAGGGATGTGGAGATAAGGACTAGCCAGCAACCTGTTTAAGATGGATATGGCACCAGGTAGGCACACATACACACATCTATGTCACCAACAACATGCCCATGTGTACTACATAGCTAACTGTGTTATCTGTCTACACAAGTCATAGCTGTGCAATCCTGGGTCCACAAGGGCAGCATGCAAGGGATGGATTGCACAGAGGATGACATGGGGATGTGCAGAGACAGTGAAGGCATGGTAGGTGCATACAATGTCCATCAATGGTCATGGTTATAGTGATAGCCAGGGTATGGCATACATGACTATAGGATACAGGGTGCATATGGGGCATCCTTTGGCAGGTGGGTGAACTGCTGGGTCATCAGGTCATGTGGGTGTGCTGGGAGAACATGTGTCCCAGGTGTGCATGGATACACTGCTTTGGGACACTTTGTGCAGTGCAGGATGCAGTGGGGTGGTCAAGTACAGTGTAGGGTTGGGGTGTGACCCTCAGTTACAGCGTGTCGACTGTGGGATGTCTTGTGGCACACATGGGCAGCACCCAGTCACACATATGTGCTGTTGACAGGGCAATAATGGGAGTGCCAGGGCTGCCACTGACATGTCATTCCACCTTTGCAGGTAAATTCACCCATGTTACCCTTCCCCACAGGGCACTGCTACATGCCATGGCAGAACAGAAGAGGTGTGATGCCACAGCATATGCGCTCCGCACATGGCATACTCACTGCAGAACCTGCCCACTGCCACTGGAGACAGAGGACAAGGAGAAGGAGGCTGACACTGAACAACAGGGAGTGGAACAGCCTGGTATGGAGGTTGTAGACCAGGGCACCATGCATGGCCAGATGGCAGAGCAGATGCATGAAGGTGAGCACTGTGTGGTGCAGGATGTAGACACTGACATGGCGGTGTCACCACAGTACCTTGGGGATATTGTGCAAGACACCACCGAGAGGGACATGGACAGTGCCTGTCATAACAAGGACAGCCAGAAGGGAAGCACAGCCACCGATGGGCCTGAGGAGATGGACATGCAGGAGGGGAAGATGTCACCTGCCTCAGGCAAAGGGGCAGGGAGAGGAGGATGAGCCAGCAGAGGACATAGCAGTAGGGCATGGTGAAGATGATGCCATGGTCGACCAGCATCAGGTGGCCCCAGAGGTGGACATCAAGGCACTTGTCACTGAAAATGAACAGCAGGCTATGGCTGAGCATGTACTGCAGGACCCCATCCAACATGCCCAGTCCATTGACAGGGACCAGGTCCTCGTACAACTTGTTGCAGCTATCATGGTGATGTTGCTCACCTCCACGGTTCCCTTGGGGCCCTGCTAACTGCCCTGAGGGACCGTTATGGTTGTGGACATATGTAAATAGTTCTGGGTTAATGCCTGTTGGGGTTTGTGTGCCCTGGGACAGTACTGTGATGTGTAACTGGGTAACAGGGGTAGGATGTGTTATTACAATCTGTTGCTTACATGATTAGTATTGTTCTTGTTATACATAGCCATTGTTTGTGTTGTTGTCAACTGAGAGTGACGGCGGGGGTTGTTACAGTATTTAGCTTAACTATTTATGATTGTTCTATTTGTACATAGCCATTATTAGTCTTGTTGTTACCTGGGGGGTGGGTGGGTTGTTGTTACAATATGTTGAATAAATGTTTTTCATTGCACACATTACCAGTATCCCTGGGTGCTGTATGCATGTTACTGCCTGTGTGCCGTGTGTGTGTGTGTGTGTGTGTGTGTGTGTGTGTGTGTGTGTGTGCGTGTGTGTGTGTGCCTACCATTGTGCACATGCAGTCACATACATGCAGCAGACATGTGCTGTTGTATGTGTGTCCTGCACCCAGCACATGGACCATGTGTGACAGCTGTTCACGCCACAGGTGTGGTCACAACACAGTGTACATGACATCATGGTGCACTGCACTGGAAGGCAGTGCTCTGTGGTTGACACTGTATACATATTATCTCACTATGTCCATCATATCAGTGTGGTGTCCATGGACCTGTATGTCACCATTCCACATGAGGGTGTACAGGGCCTGTAGGTGGCACCAGTAGCACATAGACATGGTGGGTCTGCCCACCATCCAAGAACAGAGATGTGCTGCCCAGTGCTGCATACCTGTTGTGGCGTCACTGTTATCATGCACTGATGGCCATGGTTGGTGCACAGTGCCTGGTGGCAACAGCTACACGTTGTTTTGCCACTGTCTTGTGTGCCAACTGTTGACATGTGTTCCTGCTCCACCAATGTCTGTCACATTGCATGCCCTGTGCACTCTTGGACTCTGTTTTCACCTGCCATTGCTGTGTTGTACACCTAGTGGCATTGCCTGTGTAGGGTATTGTGCTATGCTCATGTACGAATATACCAGATATGGTGTTGTGGCCAGTACAGGGATGTGTATCCTTCAGTCCGTGGATGGCCTCAGGTGCATCTTGCAGGGTGTAGTGGGGCCACTGGGGTGGACATGAGTATTTCAGAGCTGCACCCATGGTGTATGTTGGTGGTTCACAGATGCAGTATACCAGTTATGCCTGTCTGGCTCTGCAACAGTACTGCTAGCATGGTGCCCTTGTCACATCCACCACAGTGTTGCATGTCTGCCACAGACTGTGGGCTTGCCACTGCTGACCCTCACTCCCAACAGTACTACACAACACATGTCTCTGCAGGTGGCACCTTGTGCACTAGGTAGTTCCTGGCACCTACAGCTGATCTCCATATGCCACTGTGCAGTCAGGTGCAGTCAGACACTGCTGTGCTGTATCACTCATCATTACTGCACATGGCCCCCTGTTGTTGCTTTGCCTGTGCATCATACTACTGTGGACAACACCCTACATACCTGTGTCTTGGACCACTCCCTATGCATCCCATCATGCTGACTACCCTCCCTGCAGCGACTGGTGACATACATGTACCCAATGTGTGACTGTCCACATTCCATTGCATGTCATGGACTGTGTGTCCACACCTCCTTCCTTGCATACTGTGCATGTCAGAGGATGGAGCATTGGCCTCACAGCATGTGCAGCCATGTCAACCAGTTGCTGTACAACACACTTGTGTGTGTTGCTTGGTACCTGGCAGACAGTATCCCATCCTGTGTTGTACTTTGGTCGGTGGTTGTGGTGCTGTGTTGTTGGTGTTGTTGTCCACATCTGTTTATTCCATACTGCTACGGCTGCCACCCATGGAGTGGTGTTGGTGTGATGCCTCAGAAGTGTTGCTGTATTACTTCCTGCCTTCCAAGGTGTCCTGCTGATGCTCCCCCATGTGTTGCTTCACTTGCTATGTTGTCAGGCTCACCGTCCCCTTCTGCTGCAACACCATTTTCCTGGTCTGTGTCAGGCAGTGGCACACAACATGACAGTGGTATGTTATGCAGCAGGCAAGGACAATCCTGCAGGCCATCTTAGGGCTGTACTGCAATGCACATTCCGATTGGTCGATGCATCTCAATCTGGCCTTTAGGAGCCCAAAGGTGCACTTAATGACAGATCTTGTGATGGATAGGGCCTCGTTGTATTGCACCTCTGCTGCAGACTCTCATGTTCTCACTGGTATCATCAGCCATGGCAGCTGGGGCATCCACTGTCTCCTGTTGGCATTGCAGAACATTACAGGTTAATTGCTCATTCTGTTGTGCTGTACTACACACATCTGTTCCCTGTTGTGGGACACACAAAGACACACACACACACACACACACACAAACACCGTGGCCCATGTATATCCACAGCATGTCTGGCATGCGGCCATGTGTAGGTAGCACATGCCTGTGGGTGGTGCACTGTGTGCAGTCCATGACTCTGTTTGCATCCCTTGTGTGCTGTGCCATATGTCTGCTTAGTTATCACATCTGTACATCATGTTCACTGTGCATCTTGTTCCCATTTTGCACTGCCCTGTGCATACACACCTGCTCACACAATGTCTGCATGTCCCACACCCATCCACTCATTCACTGTACTGCAACTATTGCTAGCACCGGTGCCTACTGATCAGCCATCTTCCAGTAATCTCCCATCTCTCTCGAATGTCTCATATAGGCCACAGTTGTGGAATATGTGGGAGTCATGGCAGGATCCAGGGTACTTGGCCACCACATCCAGTATGTGACAGTCACTGTCATATAGTGCTTGAATGTTCATGGAATGGTACCCTTTTCAGTTGATGCACACTTCACTATCAGATATTGGTGCCCTGATGGCCACATGTGTGCAGTCGATCACCCCAAGTACATGGGGGAACTGTGCCATTGTGTAGAATGCCTGCTTCACATGCAGCTGTTGTTGCGCATCCTGTCGGAAACTGATGTACTTTGTGGTGTATCGTATCAGGGCTGTGAGGAACCTCCTAAGGCACTTTGACATGGTAGGCTGGGATTTGCCCACTGTGTCACCTGTGGGGGTCTGGAATGTGCCAGTGGCTAGGAAATACAGTGCTGCACTGTCCCACATCTCCATAGGTAGTGGATGTCCCCTGTTGGTAGCACAGTGTAGATCCTTCCACAGCTCCTGGCACAACTCCCTTATGGTACTCTTATTCAGGCAGTGGCATGCAATGAATTGCTCATCTGTGAGCTCCTCAAAGGAATTTTGTGCCCATGTCACACATGGCATGGGTCTCCTTGGCACTGTCACCTGCAGCTGTGGTCCACCATTCATACAATAAACACAGAGGTAGAGCAACAGGTGAAATGCTGACTAAAAAAGAGTCAGCAACACAAAAAAAGAACATTTTTTGCAAGGAGCCAGCAGCTACTAAACCCCAGTTCTTTGGGTCTTACTCATGACCCTTCATCAGGGAGTGTGGCCTGAGTGCTACCCGTGCTGCTTTAATTTCCAAAATTTAAAGTGACATCATTTAATTAAAAATATGTATTACATAGTTTTTATTCAAAGAAAAAAGTGCATAAAGACAAAAAAGCAACAATCCTATGTATAGACTCATGCACACATCAGTGCAGGCACTGTCTTTGAATTAATACAGATACAAAACATTCCATACTATCTAATCTTCATATTCACAATGTTAAATTAAAATACTTAATAATGAATATACTTCAGGCCTATACTGTATTCCAACACTGAAATACTAAAAGAAAAATTCTGTGGGATTCTTATAGTACAAGAAGGGGGGAGAGAAATCAAGACAGAGCAGAGTGGTGGAAGGGGGGAAGAAAGGGAGAAGAGGCAAAAAACCATGAAAGAGAGAAAAGGGGAGGAAAAAGGAGGGGACATGTTTTGAATACCATATGATCATACATTTAATATTAGTAAAACTTGATGGTATCCAATAAATAACTCTCTATTGATGTCATTTATTAAAATACCATAATATCCAGACTGTCATTGAGTCCATTAGGATGAAAAGCTCTCATTGTATAAATCCAACTTTGTTCACATTTTGCAAGTTTATTGAATTATTTCCCCCTCTGATATTATCTAATATATGGTCCACTCCCATAAACTTGAAATGTTTTAAGTCTTTTTGGTGGAATGCTTCAAAATGTACACCTATGGGAGTATTAGATTCATCCCTTTGAATAGCATGAACATGTTCTTGCATGCACTCTCATATGATCCTTTTTGTTCGACCAACATAAATACAAGGGCAAGTGCACTGCATTATATATACAACATATGTGGTCAAACAATTAATGAAATGCTGAATCTGAATGTTTTTACAAGGCAATAAAGGATGCTGAAACTTAAGACCTTCTTGGATATACTTACAGATATTACAATGTCCACACTTATGACATCCCGATGGTTTAGCAGGTAACCAGATTCTAGTCCCTTGGCTTGATTTAACATACATGCTGTGTGTTAATAAATTGGGCAAATTGTTCCCCCTCCTAAATTATATTAGAGGCTTAGTTCCTATAGTACCTCTTAAGTCCAGATCTGCTTCTAATACTCCCCAATGTTTTGTTACCATTTCAGATATTTTATCACTAATCAAGTTATGTTGTGTAACAAAGACTGTAGGCTGATTCCATTTTTTACTACACTTTCTGATCCTAGGTTATAGGAGGGCAACCTCATCAATGGATTTTGCTTTCCTACATGCTTGTTCAATTTGGGCCTCAGAATATCCCTTGCTAAAAATCTGTGTTACAAATCTTCACTTTCCTTTTCAAAGTCACAGAGATGAGTACAATTCTGTCTAAGGTGGATAAACTGCCCATAAGGGATATCTCTCTCTTAATATGAGCCAGGTGGGCACTTGTAGCATGAAGCAACATATTACAAGAAGTAGGCTTTTGAAATGTATGGCTAAATACCCTTAGACCATTTACCCCCTCCAAACATAAATCCAAAAATTATATTTGCAAAACATGCACATCAAAAGTAAACCTGAGACCTATATCATTTGCATTAAAAAAATCCATAAACTGAGAAGCTGATGGAATATCACCCCTCAAAGCAACCAATAAATCATCAATGAATCTGCACCAAAACTGAATGTTATTACTATAGGGATTCTTAGACTCATTAAAAATTCCCACAATGCCATAAATAAATTGGCATATGATGCGGCCATTGTGGTCCCGATCGCCATGCCTGCAATCTGTAAATAAAACTTTTTTAACAAAAATGAAATAATTATTATGTAAGATGAAATTCACAGCTTCTATAATAAAGTCATGTGGGAAGTCAGATGTTATATTATTCAAATGGATGTGGTACTCTAATGCCTGAATGCCCAAATGGTGTTCAATTGAGGTGTAAAGACTGGTTACATCAATTGTCAACCAAATATATTCAGAAGACCAGACCGGATCACCTATTTTAGAAAGGACATCCATAGAGTTTCTTATATAGGACTTCTGTGTGGCTGCAATTTATTTAAGAAGAAAGTCTGCAAGAATTGAAACCTTTTCAGTTAAGGAGTCCACCCCCAAAATAATAGGATATCCAGAGGTCTGGTATTGTCCTTATGAATTTTTGGTAACACATATATCGTAGGTATCACAGGAGAGTTCACAGTCATGTATTCTTTTTCTTTCATTGTAATGTACCCTTTATACTTAGATTCATGCAAAAATTGATCTAATTTTGTTTTAATAGTTTGTGTATGATTCTCTTTCAAGTGTCTATAACTATTTGTGTCATTCAACTGGTAATATATTTCTTCTTCATGTATCGTTTTGTCCATAGTGACAATTTTTCCCCTTTTATCTGCCTCCTTGATTTCAATATTCTTCATTTCTCAAAGTTCCTGAAGTGCAGCTTGTTCATTCTTTTATAAACTGTTTTGCACTGAGGACCTTTCAGACAGAAAAAGATTTTCAAAGTCCTGCACAACAAGAGACTCATAGGTGTTAATACCTGATGAAATGGAAGATGGGGGAATTGAAAGTTGATCTAGGTTTAAATCTACGTCTTTTTGTTAATATGTCCTGTTATGCTACATTAAATGATGTCTCTGAGTCTGATATACTATCTGTAGCTTCATTCCATAATTGTACCAACACATCCATTGTGTCATCTGGATCAGTAATGGATGAATTTATATGCTCTGTAAGACTCCCCAGAATGTTTTTTTGTTCTGCAAAATGTTTCTTTAAACAAACTTTTCTGATCAATTTTTTGATGTCTATATATATGTCAAATTCATTCACTTTAGGTTGGGACACAAAAGATAAACCTTCTTGAATGAGACTGATTTGAGTGTCACTCAAAATTGTTTCTGAAAGATTAATTACCTCAATGTTTTGCTCTTCAGATTCTCTGCAATTCTGCCCTAAGACCTGCCCCCTTTCTGCCACGTCTTCTTTTCCTCCCCCTTTTTTGTATTTGATTGCATGTTAGATGCAAACGTTACTTGCTTCTGTTGTTGATTCATTTGATTGATATCCAGAGGGATGTCAGAATGTGAATCAATGGTGTTATTTTTACACTGGTTTTTCTTAGAGTTGGAGTTACTAGTATCTCTATTTCTATTTTTTGATCTCCCATGAGATTGCGAGGGTCCCCTAGAGTTGCTTCTATCATGTCTCGCTGGTCTCTGCCATGAAAAAACTTGATTTTGTTCATAGTCTTGAGCATCTGTTGCCATTTTTACTTCCTTTCTACTAGCCACTTCTTTGTCATATGATATCAGTTTGTTACTGAGATTTGCCTCATAATTATGAAATAAATGATAGTCCTTATATTTCAAAACCTCAGATGTAACCATGTCAATATCTGTGGAGACCACTGTATGGAGTGCAGTGCTCATATCTACCAAAATTTCTACCAGAGTACTAGAGCATAGAGTTAAAGATGATTCCTATTTGGCTTGATATGTTTAATTAAGGAAACCCCCATTTGGAGTTTTTTCAAAGTGTAACCCTCTTGTTGCCCAGCCTTTGGCTTTATAATTTGTCAAGAAGCATTTGTTATAATAAATATTTATTTCTTTAAACTTTAACTTTTCCAGTTGTTGGAATATTAGCTTGAATGCTGTATCAGTAACAACAACATTACCAGTCTGGACCTCAGAGATGGATGTTTGTTGTTGTAGACAGTGTCTGACTGACGCAGTTGCAGACTCCAACCATGAAAGTTCAGGTTGCTCCATTGAGTTCTCCATGTTCACTGTTGTTTGGCAATTTACTATCACTCACTGATAGTCATGTTGGTAGCGCAAAAAAAAAACCTGCCAGATCAAACATGCAAAATATTCTAAGCTTGGCTGCTTAACTTTCCAGACCCACTACAAAACAGTGCAAAAGAACTAAAGTGTAATAAAAAGCCAACTCATACACACGATCTACCAACTTAAACAAAGACATTAGTTGGGTTGCAGCAACTTCCATCTATGGCCAAGTAAAGCCCAAACAGAACAAAACATACAGGAGATGGGAGCACTCAACAAAAAAGTGGGCGCTCATTCCAAAAAGCTCACACTCATAAAAAGCACACAGAGAAAGAGCAACAGGTGAAAAGTTGACTAAACAAACAAGTCAGCCACACAAAAAAAGTGCATTTTTTGCAAGGAGCCAGCAGCTATTAAACCCCAGCACTTCAGGTCTTACTGATGACCCTTCATCGGGGTGTGTGGCCTGAGTGCTACCAGTGCTGCTTTTATTTTTAAATTTAAAGTGACATTTAATTTAAAATATGTATTACATAATTTTTATTCAGAGAAAAAAGTGCATAAAGACAAAAAAGCAACACTCCTATGTATAGACTCATGCACACATCACTGCAGCCACTGTCTTTGAATTAATACAGATACAAAACATTCCATACTATCTAATCTTCATAGCCACAATGTTAAATTGAAATACATTATAATGAATATATATCAGGCCTATACTGTATTCCAACACTGAAATACCAAAAATAAAAATTCTGAGGGATTTTTATAGTACAAAAAAATGGGTTGAGGAGAGAAATCAAGACAGAGCAAAGCAGTGGGAGGAGGAAGAAAGGGAGAAGGGGTGAAATCATAAAAGAGAGAAAAGGGGCAGAAAAAGGTGGGGGGAAGGATTTTGAATACCATATGATATTTCATTTAATATTAGGAAAAACTAGATGGTATCCAATAAATAACTCTCTATTGATGTCATTTATTATAATACCATAATGTCCAGACTGTCATTAAGTCCATTAGGATGTAAAACTCTCATTGTATAAATCCATCTCTGTTCACATTGTGCAAGTTTATTGAATCTATGTCCCCCTCTGACATTATCTAATATACGGTCCACTCCCATAAACTTAAAACATTTCAAGTCCTTTCAGTGGAATACTTCAAAATGTACACCTATGGGAGTATTAGTTTCATCCCTTTGAATAGCATGAACATGTTCTTGCATGCACTCCTGTAACATCCTTTTTGTTCGACCAACTTAAATATAAGGGCATGTGCACTGTATAATATATACAACATGTGTGGTTGAACAATTAATGAAATGCTGAAACTGAATGCTTTTACAAGGCAATAAAGGATGCTGAAACTTAAGACCTTCTTGGTTATACTTGCAGATATTATTATGTCCACACTTGTGACATCCCAATGGTTTAGCAAGTAACCAGGTTCTAGTCCCTGGACTTGATTTAACATACATGCTGTGTGTTAATAAATCAGACAAATTGTTCCCCCTCCTAAATGATATTAGAGGCTTAGTTCCTATAGTACCTCTTAAATCCAGATCTGCTTCTAATACTCCCCAATGTTTTGTTAACATTTCATATATTTTATCACAAATCAAGTTATACTGTGTAACAAAGACTACAGGCTGATTCCTTTTTTCACTACACTCTCTGATACTAGGTTGTAGGACAGTGTCCCTATCAATGGATTTTGCTTTCCTACATGCTTGTTCAATTTGGGCCTCGGAATACCGCCTTGCTAAAAACCTGTGTTTCAAATCTTCACTTTCCTTTTCAAAGTCACAGAGATGAGTACAATTCTGTCTAAGGTGGATAAGCTGCCCATATTGGATATCTCTCTTAATATGAGCCAGGTGGGCACTTGTAGCATGAAGCAACATATTACCAGAAGTAGACTTTTGAAATGTATGGCTAAACGCCCTTAGACCATTTAACCCCTCCAAACATAAATCCCAAAATTATATTTGCGAAACATGCACATCAAAAGTAAACCACAGACCTATATCATTTGCATTCAAAAAATCCATAAACTGAGAAGCTGATGCAATATCACCCCTCCAAACAACTGATAACTCATTAATGAATCTGCCCAAAATGTAATATTACTACTATATGGATTCCTAGACTCATTAAAAACTTAATGTATCTTCCCACCATACCATAAATTGGCATATGATGTGGCCATTGTGGTCCCCATTGCCATGCCTGTAATCTGTAAATAAAACTTTTTAACAAAAATGAAATAATTATTGTGTAAGATGAAATTCACAGCTTCTATAATAAAGTCATGTGGGAAGTTAGATGCTATATTATTCGAATGGATGTGGTACTCTAATGCCTGAATGCCCAAATGGTGTTCAATTGAGGTGTAAAGACTGGTTACATCAATTGGCAACCAAATGTATTCGGAAGACTGACCATATTCTCTATTTTAGAAAGGATATCCACAGAGTCTCTTATATAGGGTGTAGGTGCTTGCTCCTTCTGTTCTGGCATACCATCTGTGACATAACTCTAATTTGCACATGTCGCATGTTGCATTACTCACTGGCACATGGATTCTTGGATGCAAAGTGGTCATAATTCCTGTTTGGTGCAGTCCTTGTGTCCATGGGTGCAACCTTCCTTCTGGAATATCGCATGTTGCAAGTCGCAGGCTCAGCTTGTGTTTTGCATTATTTGTCAGGGACGTATGTCACTTGTGACATTCTAAGCCCTTTTGGAATTGGATCCTTTGTTGTCAAGAAGGGAGGCTATGAAAATCATACAACTGCTTCTGGTGATACTTCGTCTATTTCCTTTTCTGTCCTACTCCTCTCTCCACTAATACCAAGCTACTCAGCTTGCCTCTGTCTTCACCCTCTGTATCATGCTCCTGCTTACGGTGATGCTTCATCTATTTCTCATTTTGGCCCTATTCCTTTCTCATCCTCCTACCTATTCCTTGATCTCTGCCCCCATTCCTTGCTCGCTGTCCTTATCTACTTGAACTACCCACTTATCACCCACCCCTCGCCCGCCCCATCCCTTTAAACTTTCCCTTTTCCCTGCCCTCAATCTTTTTAGCTTTAGGCTTTTTAGTCTGTGATTTGAATTGTCTAATGCCTTGTATTTTTTGATTGTATCCTTTACCATGCTTTGCCTCACTTACATGTTTGTAGTTTTTGCCTTCTGTGTTACATGTTAATTTTTATGCTATCTTGATTTGTGTTGCTGTTTTTTTACACTCTGTTGTACCACTTACTATAACCCTGGGTTGGTCCTGAAAAAGGGACTGTAATTGTCTGAAGGGACTTACCCAGTCACCAAAATTCATAAAAATATAAACAAATAGAAGATCAATACCCTCCAGTGTTAAATTAAAACATTGATGTAATGTCTCTCATCAAAAAGAAGAGATGAGTTCTGGTCCCACTGACTCAGCTATCTCCCTTTTTCTTTTTTTTCTTTTCTTTTATCTTTGTACAGGTTCCTGGATTTGGCGTTTACACCCTGACAGCATGAATTGTAAGTGACTGCCTGTCAAGAGGTAGTGACTAGCAAACTCTTCATGTGGTGTTTAGCTCAAATATGGAACAACAAAGATAATAGCATTTAATATGTTCTTTATTGTAACTCTCCTCAAATGGGGAGGGGGAGTTCTTGAGCCTCATTCAATATGATTGAAAACTTTATTTTTTAAAGTAATTGTGATAACTAGTCTAAGTGATGACTTAATTTAAGTGCCCTGTCCTAGGAGTGTGTTTTTTAAACATGAGTAATTGATATGTTTTGCACCTATTACTGATGTTGTTCACACAATTAATCACAGCACTTTAAAAACCAGTTCCCCATAGCTGTTAAAGTTATCCCTTGAAAAAGTCTGAGGGCAAAACTGGTCTAGTTTGCAGTGTGTGTGTTATTTTCCACTACCAAATGTGTATGTTTGTATTCTTTTTATTGAATTCAGATTTGTCAGAAGTGCTGATGCTTGGTGCCGGCTGTCTTTGTTGCTTTGATTGAACCTTGACTGAGCACAGGCAGCTGTTTTTGGAGCGGCTTCTTGCAGAACTGAAAGTACACATGACCTTTAAGAAACTCTCTAGGAACACACAGACTGACAAAATTTAAAGTGAAAAAACACTGAATTACATCTGACAGTTTTCAAAGCTAACTGAAGGCAAATGTGGTATTTCACACCTTGCTGCAACTTGTTTTGTTGAATTCTGAGTAAGGAAGCAGGTATACTGTGAAGTCTAAAGGGTGCAGACACATGATGTTCTCATATGCTAATATTGCTCTCTGGCAGAATGAGATTTCAACAACCAGAAAATGAAGACCCCCAGGATAGTTACAGGGACTAAAATGAACAATGAAAATATACTAAGACAAACACACATATATAGCCAGCAGCTACAAGAAAAGAGTTGTCTGTTGACAACAGAACAAATAACATTTACAAGACATGAGAGTGTAATACTCCTTTAACCACAGATAAGGTTAATAAACTGATAACTCAGCTATCCAGCAGAACTTGAATGATGTGATTACTGCATAGCCAAGCAAATCTCATTTGCAGTTCTCACTATTTTCCCAGTAAGACCCAGCCTTAACATTAAAGTTTCACATGCACAGTACCATGATTAACCCCATTCTTGCACCACACAGCAGTCAGATGATTTCTCCACCCATGAAAATGACACTTTTTGAATTTCACAACACAGTTTCTAGGTTCTGCAATGGATTGGGAATTTTGGTTTTTGGAGTGTATGTCATATTGCTGCTGCTGACCATAATTTAAATCTTTACTACATAAATGATTACATTTTTGTACATATAAAGCAGATATTTTGGACAGTCTGCCATGTATAACAGTAGTACATGCCCCTCACCTATATTTTGCTATTACTGCAAAATCAAACTGTATTTCTGTAGAAAATGGTGTGGGTCAAAATGATCAATTGTCATTAGTGTGTAGTCACCCCGAGCACTTTGTTGGTGAAAGTGCTATGATGAACAAGTAGAAATATCCATAACTTAGCATTACAGGAAAAATGTAATTATTATGATGTTAATAACAAGATGTATTGAATGTGTAAACTTACTATTTGTTCTGGATTTACCCCTTTTCCCCTCACAAAAGACACAGACCACTGTATGTTGTCGTGCTCAGATTGGCAATCAATTTATTATATATACCATGATTCCATTTTCATCTTATTTCTTTATTATATTTTCACCATTGCATTTTATTGCATCAATATATCCATTTCTGATCCTCGCTTCCCCAGGTGAAAACCTGGGTGCCTTCTTTTCCTCTTTTCCTATTAGGTAACGGTGAGAACTAAGACCGCTTTTTCCTCCTTCAGCTTATCCTTCTTTCCATCCTCTTCCTTTTTCTCCCCCCCTCCTTCCCCCTCCCTTTTTCCCCTTCTCTGTCATTCACCTTTGGCAGTCCAATACTCTCCTACCGGACAAATTCTGTCATCCACCTTTGACAGACCATACTCACAGTCTCTTTTTGACTGTCTTCCCCTCATACGCACAGTCCCTTATAGACTGTCTTCCCCACATGTTCCATAGTTAGCGGGGTGGGTGGAAGGGATCAAAACTTCAGCAAAAAGTAGCTGAACCACTCCTGTGCTGTCCATTATGTACCTCCTTTAGCCCCTCCTCTTCCTGTTGCCTGCCTGTTGTTCTGTCCCCTTCTCTCTCCCTCCCCCTCCCTTCTGAGCATACCATCTTCAGGTAAGGGAAGGGGTGCACAGGACAACATGGTCTTCCTCTTAAAGGGCAAACTCCATTGTCCTGGATTTTCCCCTTTTCCCCCACAAAAGACATAGACCACTGTATGTTGTTGTGCTCAGATTGGCAATCAATTTATTGTATATACCATGATTCCATTTTCATCTCATTTCTTTATTCTTATATTTTCACCATTGCATTTTATTGCATCCATATATCCATTTTTGATCCTTGTTCCCCCAGGTGAAAACCTGGGTGCCTTCTTCTCCTCTTTTCCTATTAGATAATGGTGAGAACCGAGACCGCTTTTTCTCCTTCAGCTTCTCCTCCATTCCATCCTCTTCCTTTTTCTTTCCCCTCCCTCTCCTCCTTCCCCCCTTTTTCCATTAGCCAGTCTCCAGCTTGCATTGATGGCTGGCTTTCCCTTCAAAAACGGCTAGGGAACTTCCCCTTTCCTCTCTCCTTTTTTTTTATATTGTACCATCTGCATGTCTTTTCTATGCCTCTACAAAGCCCATCATTTCCATATTAAATATATCTATGGCTAGATCTGACAGGTGCACTCCATCTGACCTGTAAAAATCTTCTACCCACTACTCCACCCCCCTGCCGTATAACCTCCCCTCCCATTTTCTTTATCAATGTTCCTACTCTCCTATTCATTTTTCTCCTAGCCCTGTCTAAAGCTCTATGGCTGTGCTCATGTCTCCAGACCCTTCTCGGGATGATGTCTGACCAGGAGAGGCATACCCATGGCCACCATTGTTGGATTTTCTCTAAATCCCTTTTTACCTGCATATATGTGTCCACCCATGGTTTTCCCCCAATGTCATTGTCCCCTAGATGTAAGATAATTAGGTTCAGAACTGGCCGCTGCTCTTTTATCTCTCTTAGTGTAGGAAATAGCTGTGCCTATCGCATCCCTCGGATGCCACGCCAAACCAACCTACATTGTCTCACATCCTGGTATAACTGTTTTCCCCTGGGCTTTTTCTCCATTCTTTTTTCTGCCCAATAAACGTATGAGTGACCACAGATCTATATTTCCTTGAGTCTCCCTTTTCCTATGGAAATTAAGCAGAATATAATACTTCAAGAATGTTTTTTGTTCACATCCGCATTCCCTTTTTCTTGCCCCCCCCTTTTTGGTCTTGTACCTGAAATGAAAACAGATGACATGTTAGTCTCCATACTGCAGTGCCTGAATATTTCTTTTGTAACTGGCAGACTGCCAGTGCCCTTTTTCTAACATGTTGGTCACTGTCTCCCCTGCAGCTGCCCACTGTGATGCAGCTCATATCCGAAAAGAGTGGGAGGAGTAATTGCCTGGGTCCTCCCCCAGAACTTGCATGCCTTTCTTGAGCATGACTGTAACCTGGTAACTGCTGACTCTTTTTCCATCCCCATGAATAAATAAACTCCCTGTTCTATATCCCAGCTCTGCAGTGAAAGCCTGCAAAGCTTTTACTGGGCACACTAAGTCTTCCCCTTGAGACTTCAGGATCACTGTGCAACCTGTTCCCCTTTGATCTGTCTTTTATTTCTTTATTAGTATGTGTATCTCCTTCAACCCCCAGCTTATATCTTCCCATTCCAGCCCCCTTTCTCCCTTTTTTTTTGCCATGCCCCACCACTTCACTCACTCTCAGAGCCCCTGCAAACATTACCAAGTAAATTGTGTGAAACAACCATGCCTTGTCTTTTGATCTGCAGACCGCTGGCAATGACCCTTTTAATTTTGCCAGCCAATGTTCTCCTATGGGTCATCTACTATCCATGGGTCTTCACTTCAGTCTTCCCCATCCTTGCATCATGCTCCTGATCAACATGGACTTCGATGGGTCCCCCAATTTCTTAAGGCTGCAGATTAAGCTAATTCCCACTAGGTACACCCCCATCATGTTGTGAGCTGTGCCTCTCTCCTACTGATCTACTGTAAACTTCCCTAACTGTTCCTCTGTGATTGGCCCACTTACCTTCATGTGGTGCATTGCCCTGAATATTTGGAACACCCGCTATGCCCCTTCGTAGGCCTTCAAAGTCCATGGTGTCCATGAGTTGTGAAACAGCAGTTCTGCTCCCTCTCGCCAATGTCCCAGATGTTCGTTGGTACTGGTGTTTTCTGATCCTCTGCTGCTGGTGCCAGCATCCGGAAATGGTCCAGCTGCAGACGGGAAAGGCTGTCAGCTAGGATGTTTTGTACCCCTTCTATGTGTTTTGCCCTGAATGACATGTTCAATTGCAGGGCCTTTAAAACTAGCTGTCTCAACACCCCCATGACCGTGTTTGATCTGGCTCCCCTATTATTTAAAACATCCACCACTGCCTTGTTGTCACACCAAAATGTGACCTTCTGCTTATGCAATTCTTCTCCCCACACCAGGGTACAAGTCCATATGGGCATGATTTCCAGCAGTGTAATATCCCTTACTTTTCCCATCTTTCACCCAGTTTGCTGGCCATGGTTTGGCAAACCATTTTCCTTTCAAATAGCCTCCCATACCCAGCCCCTCTGCTGCATCCGTGTAAAGCTCCAGATCCATGTTATATACCCACTCATCTTGCCAAAAGGAACAGCCATTGTAAGTACTGAGGAACATCTCCCATACCATGAAATCCTATTTTACTCCCTTTGTTATGTCTACCCGGTGGTGTGGTTTTGATACTCCTGCTGTTGCCCTTGCCAGTCATTTTGTGAAGGTCCTACATGGCCTGATTGCTCTGCATGCAAAGTTCAAATGTCCCATGACCTGTTGCGACCTGTTTTAACTGCACCCTTCTCCTCTCCATGACCCCTCTAATCAGCTCCTTCAGTTTCATTACTTTGTTATCTGGCAACCTAAAGAGTTCATTCCGAGCATATATTTCTATGCCTAAGAATTCTAAAACCTTACTGGGCCCTTCTGTTTTATCCAGAGCCAGCAAGACCCCTAACTCACTGCAAAACTCTTGAAAGCTGGCTAACATTTTTTCTATCTCACTCTTCCCACTACCTATTAACAGGAAATCATCCAAGTAGTGTATTACCGCTTTATATCCACTCTGCTCCTGAAATATCCACTGTAAACAGGTGCTAAATGTCTCGAATGTCACACGTGCTATGGAACACCCCATGGGTATTGCCTTGTCAAAATAGTATTGTCCCCCAATCTTAAAGTCCAGTAGGTCCCAATCTTCCCTCCTAACTGGAATCAATCTGAATGTGGATTCTATGTCTGTTTTTACCATCCATGCATCCTTGGTTGCCCGGATGATTTGCACCGCCTCTTCTAATGCGTCATAGCTCACCTTACTATGTTCCTCGCTTATGAAATCGTTCACTGATTCCCCTTCTGGAAAGGACAGGTGGTGAATCACTCTGTATTCCCCTGTTGTTTTTTGGGAACTAACCCCAATGGAGATATTCTCATGTTCTGCAGTGGCAGTTTTCTGTACGGTCCTTTTACCCTACCTGCCGCCTTTTCTTTTTCTATTTTTCTTCTTAAGATGTCCTCTTTTCCCCTTACTGAAGCCAGATTATTCACCTCTTTCGCTTGCCTCGGGCCTTCGCATTTTAACGGGAAGCCCGTCTCAAACCCTGTCCCAAGTGACTCCACCACCTCCCTATCGGGATATTTCCTTAATCAGTTTTTCCACACTTCCATCTTAATGGGCATTCTTGCTGCTTGGAACTGATCCCTTGTCCTCTCTCCCTCCTTTCTAGTATACCCCCCTTTTTCACCCCTTTCTGGTTTCCTGTACTTATTAATTCTGTCTCCCTCTGCCTGCATGCCATCTACCTCCCCCCCTTACTCCAAGTCTACCCCCTGTATCCCTGCCCCTCCCGAAAAAACTGTTGGCCTGTGCCTTGCCCCCCCGTCCTTTGTGTCCCTTGCACCCATGTTGTTCTGCATCTGCTCGCCAGGTGTGACCCCCCACATTTTGAGCAGCCATGCTGAAAACGGCATTGAGGCCAAGAGTAGAAAGCCCTATTATAAGCCCAACAACACCTCTGAGGTGCCCCTCCCCTTTTCCCCATCTCCCCTTCCAGTGTGGACTAATCGGTTACATAATCTGTCCACAGATCCAACTGTTTTGTATCACATCTTACATCCCCGTTGGTCGCCATTCTTTGCCCGAAGAATTTTTCTTAATATATCCAGCCTACCCCACCTTTCGCCTTTTCTCATCTTATTATCAAGGAATACGTGATCAATGGTATGCCC
Source organism: Neoceratodus forsteri (assembly GCA_016271365.2). NCBI lineage: Eukaryota > Metazoa > Chordata > Ceratodontiformes > Ceratodontidae > Neoceratodus > Neoceratodus forsteri. Next base: position 670,132,628 of record CM057456.1, on the reverse strand, counting down.
AGTTCAGGTTTCTTTTCCAGCACTATAGCCGAGTATGTAGCAAAACCTACAAACCATCCATCCCACATCTTTCCTTTGATAAATTTATCCTCCTCTTTTTTGCCCAACAAAACCACTGCTGCCGCCATCTCACTCTTCCCTATGTTCTCAGTTTCTTCATATTTTGCTGCTGCCTTCCGGCTCACTAAAGCAAATACGTCCATGTACTCGCCCTTCCAAATCTTGTATTTCGTGGCCAATGGTTCGTGCTCCTCTATTCGCATTCCCAGGCTTCCTATCTCCCTTGTTCCTTTTCCTGTCATTTTCAACCCTTTCTTATCCCCTTCCGCTGTCGCTGAATCTGACCTAATCTCTGCCAGTGCAGATTCCATTTGACCCAACCCCCTCTGACCCGAGTACTGCAATAATTTGACCTATGTATTCTTTTATGCTTTCTCCTACTGCCTTGGCTACTTTACCTGTGGCCTTGTCGGTTTCTTGCGGCCTGTTGGACTCGTGATACCCTGAGTTGTCCAGTTGTACTATTGGCTGTGGAAGGGCTAGTACGCTAGGGGGATCTGGTCTGGGTTCCACTGGGGGAACCGCCACCTGGTCTTGGGGAGGTACTGACAGGGAAGGGACCTGGGGCTGCAACGGTACTGGGCTGGCTGCTTTGGAAGGTACCCCCTTCGGCGGCTGCAACCTGGTAGGGCTGCTTGGTCTCCCTGCTGGCCTCTTCCCATCACCCCCTTTTCACTTTCCCGCTTTCTGTTTCTCCCTGGATCTCCCCAGCTCCCATCCTTCCACCATCTGCCACACTCTGTTGGCCTTCTCCGTGAGCTCCACTATGGCTTTGTAGGCATCCTCCTTAGATGGCTTGCTCTTCCTTGGTGCCATCTCTTTGTATTGGTCTGTGGAAACTGTAGAGACACTGGCCAAAACCAAGAAAATTGTTAAAATCTCATTAATCACTTAACCTGAAATTACCCTGCATATATATATATTTTTTTTCCATATCTGTGGGGGTCATTCCCTGTGGCCTTCTAGGCTGCACATGCCCCCTGCAGCCTTCTAGGCCTCCCCGCTCTCTCTTCCCGTGTCCCAAAATTTCTGCTCTCTGCTGGCCTCCTCTGGGTCTTGCTGAACCCTCTTCCCAATGCCTGTGGTTGCTTGGCATACTATCCCCATTCTCCTGGGTGCCACTGGTCTCCCCACATGGCCCTCTAGGCCTCCATGCTATCCCCCCAATGCGTTAGTGACTGGGCCAAATCACCAGGCTTTTTCTTGTTCTCTCTCCCTCTGTCGCCTTCTCCACTCTTGCTCTCTTCCCGAGGCACTGCTCATCTGCAGCCTCCGCCCCCCCTGCTGTGTGGACACCCCATTCGATCCCTGCGCCTATGCCTGCTGTCTGCTTCTTCCTAGTGTCCAACTGCAGGTGTGGCATCACTCCCCCGTGCCTCCTGCCTGAAGGCTTCCACTGAGCCCTTCTACTCCTCCTTCTGTCCCCCATTTTCCTTTTTGGCATCACTCCATGGCATGTGATGCCATGCCATGTGGCCATCTGATCTGCCTCTGTGCTTCCCCTCCCTCTCTTCCATTGCATATAGCCCAAATGCCTTTTGTATAAAAAACAGCCCACTGGCATCTGAGGGGCACCATTTGGCCCCCACACTCCTTCCTTGTACCCTGTTCTTCTTGAGGACCTCACCTCATGGCATGTGATGTCATGCCGCATGACCGATTGTGATGCCTGCACTATCCTTCTCCCCCAGGCTGTTGCTATGCAACCAATGCTCGCTCTTTGTGGCCTAAATTTTGACCCACTGGCTTCCAAGGGCTACTACCTGACCCCCACCCTTCTCCTGTGACCTAACAATCTTGCAGGCCTCCCCCCACGGGGTGTGATGTCACGCCACGTGGCCTAGTGTGTTGGCTCCCCTCCGAGCCCCCCCACTCTCTCCCTGAGCCAGTGCTTGTGCTGCCTCTTCTAACCATCCCTCCTTATCTCTTTCTTTCCCCCAAAACCCATTCTGGGTCCAATTTGCCTCTCCCAGACCGCCACCGGCCAAAACGCCATCCAGAGGAGCTTCTCCAGCCCCATACACTCCAAAGCTTATTCTCCCAAAAACCTTGTAATGAAAACTTCCCCTCATTCCAATACTAAGGCCTGGAAGAGGCCTACTCGCTGCCATTTTTGATCAATTCCATTTAACATGCACTAAAAACCAGTCTCTGCTGACTGCAGGGGAAACCTCCAAGCTCCCCACATAGCACTTGCTTCCTAACTGCTGCCCGACCTCTATCAGCCACAACGTTAGGCCCTGCTGTCCCATCAACAGACAACACATGTGTATCAATGCTCTGCCCCTCGCTCTCTCCGCAGCAGAAAAACACACAATTTGGAGTAACAATTCATACTTCTACTTTTTTTTTTTTAAAACCTTTCAAAACGAACCAGGGCCATGCCCTGCCAATTGAACACGCTACCACCACGTGGTGCTCTCTCTCCTTTCTACCAATGGCCATTCTTCAGCCTGTATCTCAGCCCCACTGGCTAAAACTCAACATACTGCTTCCTGGCATTGTACTGCATACAAAACACCACTATACATTGTTGTCTGTCCTCGACTAGCAAGGTCTCTCTCTTTTTTTTTTTTGTAACAATGGGTTTCTACTACTTCTGGTTCCTAATTCTCCTGGCCCTGACACAGTTTCGCTGAATAAAATTCCAGGTTATTATTGTTACTTCTTTACTATACACATCTTGCACTTTAGCGTTGGCTCCCACAGTTGTTTGTTTCTTACCTGAATATTTCACCAACCTTTGTTCCAATCGAAGCCAATCTGATGTGCTGCAGTTTAGAATGATCAAAACTTCAGCAAAAAGTGGCTGAACCACTCCTCTGCTGTCCATTATGTACCTCCTTTAGCCCCTCCCCTTCCTGTTGCCTGCCTATTGTTCTGTCCCCTTGCTCCTTCCCTTCCCTTCCCCCTTCCCTCTGAGCACATCTTCAGGTAAGGGGAAGGGGTGCACCAGGACAACTTGGTCTGCCCCTTATAGGGCAAACTCCATTGTAAATGAGCACAGCTCATTCTTTCTCTGCAAAATAACTCAAAGTGCACATTTTTGTCCCACTTGCACACTTAAAAAACAGTTGCAGATAAGTGAATTTGTACCACAGCACTTTTTTTGCTATGTTTAATGCTGGAAAACTGTCAGTGGGGGTTAAGTAGTCTCTCCAGCAACTGTGTCACTTTACAATATATGAAAATAGAATGATCTTGATATTAGCAACTGCAAACAGAGTTTGTGACCATTAATATGCTGCATTGCAACAGCTACAGATTCTGTGATATTGCATAGGGCCAGCCCCTTGTGCTGTGCCAAGATTTGGGCCAACAGTGTCACCATTGTATTGGTCCCCAACCCTTCTCTACAAGTCTTTTTTTATCTCAGATGGTCATTCTGGAAGAAGTAAGCTCTGGTGGTCCAGTGCCCCAGCATCTTGTTCCACATGTATACAGTACCTTGTCTATTCTGTCCAGTAGAACACCTGCTCTTGAAATGTGTAATCAGTGCCACTGTGTGCCAACTAATTCATCCTCCCACCAGAATATGTTTCCTGGTTAACAATCCTGCCCCCCCCCCACCAGAACTGATTTTAGTGGCTCTGTACTGACAAACAGTGTCGGTGGCTCAGTAGGTAGCACTCTCGCCTCTGAGGTCAGGAGATCAGAGGGCTGTGGGTTCAGTTCCCACATCTGGCACTTGGGTTAATATCCCAGTACTGACACTGTAGTGCAACATGAGAGGGGTGCTGCACTTCTGAGGTGCTGTCTTTTGGATGAGACGTTAAACCGAGGTCTCATCTGCCTGGATTGGTGGTAGTTCAGGTGGATGTTAAAGATCCCATGGCACTTATTGAAAATGAGTAGGGGAATTTCCCTGATGTTCTGGTCAAATTTCCCTCATTCACTAAAAATACCACTAACAGCTTAATCGGGTTCAAGGTCAATTGGCATTCATCTGTATACCCCTCCCCTGGTCGTGCGTGAAAATAGGTAGCATTTGCCTAGTGCACTTACCTGGTCAACAAAAACTAAATAAAATAAAATATAGCACTGTGACTTACTACTGTGGGCGATCGTGGGGGTTAGTGAAAAAGAGCTCAACTGGTCATCAGCGTGCCAGTCCCTGCATTGCCATGTCTTCTTCCATCCCATCCCTATATGGCCACAACTGACATAGCAACAACATAAAGAAAGCCTTACAACTCGATAGCACAAGCAGGGGGTAAAACATGTACAGTACAAGTGGTAGTCATAAAAACATTCACGACTGCTGTGAAATCCTGCAGCAAGCAACATACTACATGCTGCAGCAAATACAGTGCTTTCAATGCGAAGTTAATCCAGTCACTTGTGGTACCTTAATGCATGCAGCCATAAGAAGGAACTTTCTTATCGTCAGTGTAGCTGGGACAAAGTGATTAATGACCCTCATTTGTAACCACTGGTGTGTGACTACATATGGGAACTTTGTTTCTTTTTAAATAGTATGCAGCTATTAAGGTTTATGCACAAAATATGTAGAAGTGCATACTTCTGCCCATTTTTCAAAACACATACAAATGTAGTATCAACAAAATTTGTCCAAACTGATTTTTTAAAATGTTTTTAATGCAGTGTGTGACTTTTATGTGCATTTATGAAAGTATGCATTTATTTGCATAAAAACTCACCATTTGTAAAAGTGCACATTTAAAAAATATGAAATTAAAGACAACAAATTGTACAATGCATAGAAATTGTGAACAGTTTACATATATCTCCCCAAATGTAGTTTTTAGGCTGCAGTGGGCGGAGCCTTCGGCCGTTTTGTGGTAGCTCTGAAAACAAGCTACCGGATTGACACCCTAGAACGCTTCTATTTTGGAGATGCAGAATGATCATTCGGCAACTCCAAAGCAGTCCCCTGTGGATGCACTATTTATTGAACCAGTGGAGCACGGCACAGTCTACCCTGTCCAAGATGGCCAGTGGTGCCCACTGCACAAGTGTGAGTCATCGTGCAAGTGCATTGCACCGGACTGGGCATATATTGTTGTTACTTATTCTCCCTTCCCTATGCCCCAAGATAATTTAATTTATTTTATCCTGCCACCTCAGATTGTTTCTTCTTTCTGCTCACTGAATGACAGTGCAGCTTTTCTGCAAGGACACCAAAGACACCATGAGGAATCACATGTTGTTGGCATGTAGAACTTATTGGACCCCAGCCATGCAACCTCACTTCCTGCCTTCAAGTTCAGCCCTACAACTGCAGATGGTGAACCTCAGGGCCTTCTTTGCTATGAATGGATATTTTATATTCAGGGGGAGGGAAGGGGTGGATTATCAATTGTTCCGGAGGGGTGTGAGCTTTGTCCTCTTCAGAGCAGGCCTTAGACTTTGTGGGGCCCAAGGCAGAGGTAAAACAAGGGGTCCCCATAACCAACAATTGGCAGTCGGGCTGGGGATTTGGATGCTTCTCAAGCCAGACTTTCAGTCCTCTCAATACAAGCCCCCCCAAGCCACACAAGTAGGCCTTTCACTTCCCAAGCCACACCTTTAGGACCTTCATCCCTTACCACCCCCAAGACTGACTAGGAAGCACATCGCTTATAATCCCACACTCCACAAAAAAACACCAATAGGCTGGATCACCAAGGCAGGGCAAGCTCTTGAGTGAAAGGGCCCTGTGGGCAAGGAATTTGTCCTGTGGATCAAATTCCCCCTCCCCCCACCACACCAGCAGGCCTTTTGCTGCAAAGCTCCCCCTGGAGGACCATGGTTCCAGTCCCCCCATCAGTTACAAGAAAAAACTGTATTTAAAGCTGTCTTCTCAACCTTTCCTCAGACCACATCACACATGGAAGATGATTTTTATTCTCCTCCCAAACAAGCAGCATGCATTTCAATTCAGCCCCCGGCTCCCCAGACAAATTGTATGAGAGCCCCCAGCCACACCAGCAGGGCCTACACTGCAAAGGCCATGGCTCCAGTCCCCCTCATCAATCACAAAAAAAAAAAAATCAGAGGCTGCATTTACAGCTGTCCTTTCAATATTCCCCCAGACCTCATCATTCACAGAAGATCATTTTTAAACTCCCACCCCCAAACAGGTAGCATTTCAATTCAAACCCTCTCCTGGGTCCCCCAGACAAATAGTATGAGAGCCCCCCCCCAGCTACAGCAGCAGGCTCTTCACTACAAAGCTCCGCCTGGAGGCCCGTGGCTGCAGTCCCCTCATCACTCACACACAAAAAAAGCAGATGCTACATTTAAAGCTGTCCTCCTAACCTTCACCCAGACCACACCACACATGGAAGATCATTTTTAAACTCCCACCCCCAAACAAGCAGCAGCAGCATTTCAATTCAAACCCCTCACGGCTCCCCCAGACAAATAGTATGAGTACCCATCCTTACCAGTGCCAGGAGAGGTCTGCTGGTTGGAAGAAATGGTCCAGCAGTCAGGGTCTGCATGGAGATGTGGCTGTCATGATTCATGACAGTCTACAAGTTTGCAGGCAGTCCAGGATGGGGGCAATCCAGTCATAAGGCAGGCTGAAGAGCTCTGGCTGTTTAGCAGGTCTGGTGGGATGGGTTCAGCAGGTCCAGAGTGGTGATCAGCAGGTCTGTTCAGATAATCAAATGCAGAATGTGGCCACAAAAAAGGGAAGAAAATCCACGCACCCTCCATCTTCCTTTAAACGTCCTTCCTGATGACAGCACCATTGCTGACTCCAAGATGATTAGTTGAGCAAGCTGTTCTTCGCTGATATATTGCTGAATCCTGCCCACCTATTGGCTGAAAACACCTTCTTTCATTGGTGAAGCACTTCCTCATCCAGACTGGTTGCTTGCTGAGCTTTTGCTGCTGTTTGACTGGTCATCTCTGTATTCTACTGCCTAGCTCAGAGATGGCCTGACTCCAGAGCTCTGGAAATGTTTCTTATTTCTGACCCTTTGTATTCCAAAGCCAGTTTAGCGACAACACCCTTTTCCAAGTAATCCATTGGGATGATTCTCACATTTTGCACTCACTGAGTTAAGCTTCGTTTAGTGCTTTCTGTGTGTGTGTGTGTGTGTGTGTGTGTGTGTGTGTGTGTGTGTGTGTATCTGTGTGTGCGTGTAATATTCTTGGCTGTTTTTTATTTATTTTTTTGTTTGTTTATTGTGTCTGTGAGTGTGTTCATATCTTGTTTCATGAGGGATCCTTGTCAGAAATGTTTTAGCCACTTATGCAATTTGAGTTGCTGCATGGGAACTGGGAGCGCCTTTGTCAAACTTCACCTAAAAATATACATGGATGTTATAGTTTTAAAAAGGACCCGCATCAACCCCAACCCTTACTAATGAAATGAAACATTATTTTTTATAAAATGTAAAAGTACACTTTCATCACATGAGGTGCTTTGAACTAGCAGAGGTCCTTGGATCGCAAGTCTGAGCTGGTACAAGCAACACTGGCATAGATAGATAAATAGATTTTTGTTTTGTTTAAAAACTGCAGTAACTCCACATAGGATATCAGGACCTAAAGAAAGTCCATTTATGCCATCCAGAAATTTCACTTTCAGAATCATCTGCTCCACAAAAATGAAATAAAACTGTCAGACTTTTCTAAAGTGTATGTAAGTATTGATAATGGTAACAATCGCTGAGTGCACTAAACAAATTGCTGTTATTTCTTTACAGTTAGTACACATGTGTTAGACTGCATCTTTTGGCTGTTAATATGGGGAGACAAGGCTGTATTTTTTTGGAATAGTGCACAGACATCATGACAGACCAGTGAGTCATTTTGGCAGCTGTGAGGAGTGGCCGTGGGTTGCTTAAACAATAAGCCACAACAGGGTGTGGGTTATGCCTGGATTTATCCACACCTGGTGTGGTTTGGTCATGAAGTCACAGGTCAAGTGACCAAATCTGCACCAGAAGTGGATAAACTCCCAGCATAACCCATACTCTGGAGTGGTTTATTGTGATTATTCAATGCCTCCTTCACTTTTTATGATGAAAAAAAAACTTACTGTTTTTACTATTTTAAATACCTTTTATTGAAATTTTTGTTATGCAAGAAAAAACAGTTCCATGTTTCTAGATAGAATAATTCCCTACTCTTACTTGATTACTGGAAGAGAGACTCTGTGAGATTTCACTTGTTTTGACCTCCCCACCCCACCCACTGTCCTGCAGCCCAGTTACTGTTATGTTTATGGGATGAGAGAGAGAGTCTTGTTTCAGTTGCATTTTCATTTTTTTGTAAACAGAGAGCCTGACAGTTTTTAGTAGGTGTGGCACGCCAGTGACGAGCTTGCTCTTTTATATACTTCTGGGTTTGCTTTGGGTTTAGCGGTTCCTTTTTACTTTGGCTCTTGTGTTTGGAAGGATTTTGTTTTTTAGTAGACAGATTTTCTTTTCATTGTGTACTGAATGGGATCACAATATTAATTTAGCAGCTGCCAGCTACTGATGTTGTGGGGAATGAGAAAGGGGTCCCGATACCTGAAGACTTGTGGAGAGAAAGGTGAGGCAGGTGCTCCATTCAACTTTTTACAGAGGAAACATTTTAAAAAAATACATTTTGTGGTACACAAGGTATATTTCTTACTGTTGGGGTCTTCAGGGTAAATAAAAATGCAGTCTGTGTCCCACTTGCATTTTTGTGTCCCTGCTAACCTAGGAGCAAATGCGTGGCATCCAGGAGATGTCAGCAAGTCGGCAACTATTGATGTGAGAGTGATTTTTTGCATCCGTGTTATTGGTGGATTTCACTTATTTAGTTTGTATATGTTTTGTAGGCACTAGAGCAGCAGCTGAAACTGGACTTCACAGAATCATTCTGCATCGAGGGGAAGGAGCACACAGATGACTGAATAGAACTCACCACTTACAAGCTGGTGCTGGGAAGGGATCAGGGTTTAGTGGCGATTAGTCATGGGACTGGAGGGTGAAGCCATAACAATACGGGGGCAAGGACTCAATTAGGAAAAAAGCTTGATGCCATGTGTAGTAGGTTTTGAGACAGTTGCAGGCCATCAGTTCAAACCTCCATTTCAAATCCAGCATTTATGTTTCATGACTTAGCTGAGAGTAAATATGGTGCTTTTCTGCTTGGCTGTTTGGGGGTCAGAATGATGTAAAGGAGAACTAGTGGGTAAAGTGAAGCCCTGACCACTTCACAGATTGGGGCTTCACTGTTCAAATCCCCCCTTCAGTCACCTTGTGAAATGTATATATAAATTACCTGCCCATTCATAACATTCAGGGAAGCCTCTGGTGTAGCCAGCATTTTCAAGCATGCCGCTGAGGTCCGGTTCTGTTCTTGCTAGTGTTAACGCAAGATGATGATGCATCATTGCCTTAGCCATGTTGGTAGCCCTGTGTATGAAACTATTATTAATGATGAATATGAAATGCTGACCTTTAGTTTACACCAGTTGCCTAAATACCATGTGTATGCCAGCCATCTGGAATTCAGCTGATAATACTATTTTCATATGTCTTCATATTCCTGCATAGTGGATGCTAGCAGATGGCTTTGGCAAAGGTAGGGGTGAACATCCATGTATATAAATACTGTGGAAAGCTGAATGCCACCAGATAGGAGGGGCGATTAGTATACATATTGGAATAGGATTGGTGTCAGTGATGCCGGAATGTAATTAACAGTGATGCAGAATGGGTGTCAATATATGGGTTTTGGATCAGGGATCTACACATTAGCTGGGCCTGGCTATTAGCATGTAGGAGGGACTGGAGATATGTATGCTGTCAAGGACCATACAATATGTGGCTTCAAAGCAGCCAAAAATAACTGGACCACAGAGCACGAAAACTAGCAAAACAGAGTCACAAACAAACACACACAAACTTAGCTTTGATTTAATTTTACCTGCTGTGCTATCTATGCCCAGCAACTACACAGAAAATATAAGCAAGCAAACATTCAGCTTTCACAAATGCTTGTTCTTGAATGCAATTTGACAATATGACATCATGAATGGTGAAGGCACGAACGATGACAAAGGTCAAAGTGCACAAGAGAAAAATAGCAGAGATACTTCTAATAGGGCAATGCCATATTTAATTTATGCCATATCTGCCCGATTAAGTTGGTGTCCTCTTTCTTTTTAATTGAGTTCCTTTCTTTTTGTGCCATTATCTGATGACCAAGTGGTGTTTCAGGATGGCCAAGCTGTTTTTTGAATTGACGCAAATGCTTCGCATGCGTCAGTGCATCATTGCATTGTTGCATTCATTCGTGATTTGGAAGTTAGGTGCAATTGGAAATGGCCTAATGCAGTGCTGGAGAAACAGCTAGTAGCTGGGGCTGAAAGTGCACTGTGTGCCAGGTGAAGGTGAACACGAGTCCCGGTCAGGGTACTGGTCAAGGAAAAGGACAGATTTTAAAGTAAAGGTTGTTAGATGGAGTACCAGGGGTGGGAATCAGCTGTTGGTAGAGTGATTGTTTCTGCAGTTTGTTTGTTTTTAAATATTGAGATATGATGATACAGTTACTGTTAAAAAACAAAAGTACTGCTTTGGCAGCCGGTATGCAGGTGACCAGTGGAGTGCTAAAAATGGAACCATGCTGCTTGCGCTTCTGGCTATAGCCCATCAGGATCTACTGTGAGTATTTGTTTGCCACTGAGGACCTACAGTGAGCATATGTTGGCATTCTCACTCTGTGCCTCCAGGAAGCAAAAATAACTTGATAGGAACCCTTAAATATACTCACAGGTATGGAATAAATGGTATGTAGTGATGCTCTTACAGTGATGCTGTTACAGCGACAGCAACCTGCCGACATCCAGTGTTGACTGGGTTGCTGGAATGATGCCAGAGTCGTCCATTCCAGAGGTTGGTTGCTGTCCCCCAAGATCTGCCCCCCCCCGGAGTTGGAATCGTTAAGTCTGGGGGAGGCAGGGCAGAGCCCCCTGCATGTGGGGGGCACAGGGGGCTCAGCCTCCCCACATGAACACCAATCAAGTGTAAGTGAATTTTCCAGTTGGGGACCAGAGTCGGTGGCATCAGAGATGTCTGCTACCATTTGTCCCTATAGGGGAGGTCACTGACATTCCTGTCACCACAGCATAGTGGAACCGGAATGAATATATGTATAAATTATCAATGGTAATAAAAATGCCAAGATAAAGAGAAGATATACAGCAAGCCAACTCAGAATATGCAATTTTTCTTAATGTGTGAGGTGGCAGGACCATAACGTACAAGTGGTGAAGCCACGACCATGAGTGAGTTCTGAATGTCCTGCTCTATCACAAGTTATGATAAATGCTGTATGTTGAGTTAAACCATTCCATATTTGATTTGTACATCAGTTTACTACTTACAGCTGTTCAAACTGCTGTTTGTGTGAAGTTATAACCGTTTCTCTTTGCTTTCAACTGCTGGCTTCAGTGCTGTACATGGCTTAGCTATTTTGATGTCATCAGTACCGTGAAAGTTGCTGTCTGATTAGCTACACAGAAGCATAGAATTTGATGTCAGATAATACTGCTTAGCCCATTAAATCTGCCCATTTCCCTACCTACTGCATAAGCTCCAGATTCTAATTGATCTGGAGTGCACCTCATGTTTTCTATTTCTAGGGTAGGCTTCTCTCTATCCCATGCATTCTTGAATTCACTTACTGTTTTTTGCCCATACAACCTCCACAGGAAGGTTATTCCAAGCTTCTACCACCCTTTTGGTGAAAAAATACTTCCTCACATTGCCCCTGATCTCCCCTCTCCACCCTTATATTGTGAACCCGTGTTCTTGCACATCTCTTTTTCCAAAAGATGCTGCCCTCTTGAACTTTATTTATCCCCTTGAGGTACTTGAATGTCTCTATCATACTCCCCCCTCCCTACTTTCCTCCAGGGTATACATTTTGAGGTCTTTCATTCTCTCCTAATAAGGCTTGTAGTGCAGTCCTGGCACCATTTTTGTTGCCCTTCTCTGGACTGCCTCTATTCTGTCTATATCCTTGCAGAGATGTGGTGTCCTGAACTTAACACAGTATTCTAGACAATGTCTCATCAACTGTCTGTACAGTAGTATCACCACCTCCTGTTTTCTACTGGTGATACCTCTCTGTGTGCACCACAGCATCCATCAGGCTCTCCTCACAGCCTTCTCACATTGTTTGGCTACCTTCAGGTCATCTGTTATGATTACCGCCAGGTCCCTTTCTAATTTCATTTTCTTCATTACCCCTCCACGTGTATTCCTCTCCAGGAGGTCTGTGCCCCAAGTGCATGATTTTGCACTTTTTGGCATTGACACCAAGCTGCCACACTCTTGACCACTCCTCCAACTTGTCTAGGTCTCTTTTCATTCTTTCCACCACCCTGGAGTGTCAATCCTATTGCAGATCTTAGTGTCATCGGCAAAGAGGCTCACCTTCCCTTTCAGCCCCTTCATAATGTAATTTATGAAGATATTAAAGAGGACAGGCCCCAGCACTATACTGTGTGGCACCCTGATAGTTACCCCCAGATTGAACTCTGTTTACTACCACACTCTGTGTCCCATTGCTCAGCCAATTCTTGACCCTTGTTACTACCTTTGGACCCAACCCCAGACTGACCAACTTGTTTACTTACTAGCCTCCTGTGTGGGATGGTGTCAAATGCCTTGCTAAAATCTAGGTAGGCCATGTCTACCTGCCCTCCCTGATCTTCTACCCTAGTAACCCAGTCAAAGAAATCAATCAGATTTGTTTGACTAAACCTTCTTCCTGTGAATCCATGTTGCCTCAGGTCTTGTGCCCCTCTGGCATCAATACAGACCACAATCCTTTCCTTTAACATTGATTCCATTAGTTTCCCTACCACTAAGGTCAAACTGACCACACTGTAATTTCCAGCCTCTACCTTGCTCCCACTCTTGTGGAGGGATATAACATTTGCCCTCCTTCAGTCCTTCAGAATTACTCCCTCCGCTAGTGATTTGTTGACTAGGCCTATCAGTGGTACCACTAGCACCTTTCTGAGTTTTTTTAATATTCTGGGAAGTATCCCATTCAGCCCCATTACCTTGTCCACTTTCATTTTGGAGAGTTCCTTTAGTACTCTCTCCTCCGTGAATGGACTGGTATCCACCTGTCTTCCATGAGTGTTTCTTCTGCCCATCTGTGGTCCCTCCCTTTCCCCTTCTTTTTTGAATACTGAGCAGAACTATTCATTCAGAATTCCTGCATTTGCAAGGTCCCCCTCTGCACACTCCTCCCCCACTTCCTTTATTTAGTCTTACAACTCCTCCCTTGGCCTTTTTTCTTACACTGATATAACTGAAGAAGGATCTGTCTCCTTCTTTTACTGTCTGGGCTATTCTTTCCTCTATATGAGCCTTTACACTACTGACTGCTTTCCCCGTGTCCCTCTGCTTTGCCTAATAAAGCTGCCTGTCTCCCACCCACTGTGTTTCTTTGTACTTTCTGAATGGCAATCATTTCTCTCTAACCATCCCTGCCATTTCTTTTGAAAACCACAATGTGTTTTTTCTTTCTTTTTGCATTCTTTGCTTGTTTTGCACAAAGGCTAGTTGCATCTGCTATGGCTCCTTTAAGAATCTCTCACTGTTGCTCTACACCCTTACCTCCCTTTTCCTTTGCCAAGGTTTTCATGAGGCATTCCCTCATTTTTTTAAAGTCTTCCCTCTTGAAATTCTGGACCCTTGCCTTTGTGTGGCTTGCTGGTAGCACATCCATCTCTGGGCCAGAAGGTCTTGGGTTCTCATCCCACACTGGGATTGGACTTGTACCTAAATGCTGGCATCTGAATTCAGTGTTATGGGGTGTTATACTGTTGGAGTGTGCTGTCCTTTGGACGAGACATTAAACCAAGGTCCCTTCTACCCATCCTGATACTGTCTTGTTGGGTGTCCAGGTGAAAGTGAAAGTAAAAGAACCCAAGAATTCTTCACAAGAAGTAAGGGACATTCCCAGTGTCCTAGCAAATATTTCCCTTCCCATGAAACTGGTTGCTGCAATTATCTAGGCTGCATGTGGGTGCTGATGTGCTATATGGCTGCCACTACACATTCAATCACTTCACTAACAGTCTAACATTGCTTGTAAAGTGCTTTGGGATACAGTGTGTATGAAAAGTGCTTTATAAATGCTGCTTCTTCTTCTGCTTCTTCTTCTTTCTCTAAGACTTGCAAGTGATATAGCCTTGTGGTTAGCATGGCGGCTGGAAACTCAGAGTCTGGGTTTGAATCCCAGAGTTGTTAGATACTTTAGGGACCCTGAGTATGTCAAGTAATTCCTTGTGCTCCTGGGTAACAACCAGAGACCAGCTTTGTCTCAATATGCCTTACCAGCTACATATTCTACAACTACTACTTTGAGTCTCGCATTCTGGACCTGCATGCTGCAATTTCAGCATCCAGTTGGTGTTTTCTTCAGAGTATAAGTGTGGGATTGGAAAGAAACAATATTTTTTTTTTGGGGGGGGTTGGTTTCACCCACCTCAAACTGAAGTGCAAAAATAGTGCTGTCTGGAAAAGAAAATGGACCAACAAAACACATGTGATGTCTCAAATACTGCACAGAACCATCACTGGCAGAAAGCTTGGAAACATTGATAGCAATAATATGAAATTCAGCATTTTTTAAACACTCCTGATTTGTAGGATTACACTCAGAAAAGTACGGAGGCCAAGAGAATAATGAGGGAGGCCAATTACGGCAGCAAAAGAGCTGCAAAATGCTTGTGGAGTCAAATCAGGGGAGAAAATCTTTTTCCGCTATATTAGTGAAAAAGGAAGAAAGGAGGAGGAATTGTAAGGTTACAATTGGGGGATGAGGATCTGGCAGACAGCAGATAAAAAGCAGAGACCCTAAATGAATCCTTTTGCTCGATATTCACGAGGGAGAATCAGGGTCCACTGCCAGACAGTGGTATCAGAGCCAAGACCAGATGGATTCAGAGAATGTGCACCCAGGCGTTCACTGCAGACAGGGTCAGGAAGGGCTTTTCAGACATCAGACCCAACAAGGCCCCTGGCCCTGATGGTTTACACCCTACAGTGCTTAGGGAACTTGCAGAAGAGCTGGCAGCACCACTCTCTCACTTATTCAACAAGTCACTCGAGTCAGGGGTAGTTCCAGGTGACTGGAGTGCAGTGATGAAAGTGAACCGGAACATAGAGGAACTCAGTTCCTGTATCTTTTTTGCAGCAGGAACAGAGTTCCTGTACTTCTTCCCACTGACACTAGAACTGAAATTCTTAAACCAGCAACATAATGACAGCTTCTGGGCCTGTGACCTGAAATCAAAGAATCCATAATAACATTTGACTTGTACAGCAATGCTATTTTCCTAGAAATACTTCAATACCTCTAACTGAATCTACTGATCTCTAAGCAGATAGATGTGCCTTGACACAACTATCTTTCAGACAGAGGGTCTTCCTTCTGTATCTTGTATTTGCCAATGCCCGAGTTCCTGCACTTCTTGTCTATCACTTGCACCACTGCTGGAGGGTAGCTGATGTGGTGTCATTGCACAAGAGTGGAGACAGGGAAGATAAAGGTAACTATAAGCCAGTCAGACTCACATCAGTGGTGGGTAAACTTGTAGAGGACCTTATCAAGCATGACCTCAATCAATCAAAAATCAATCAAAATCTTTGTTTATCCAGGTGAGCACCATTGAGCAAGGCTCATTTTCAAGATGGACCTGGGTAAAACAAGGTCAGTGTATAATACATTTACACAAAAAGAAAAAAATAGGTGCACAGTAATTACAGGATTAAAGGTGACTAGCAAAGACAGTAGCACAGTTAAACATACAAGCAAGTTCAGAACACTTCAGTAGCTGGAGGCAGTATATACACACAATAAACCTAAGTGGAGTTAACATAAGTACAAGGTTAACAAAACTCAGTGGATAGTAAACATTTTATACACACACAACAAGCTAGATCAAATCCAGCAAGGCTAGGGAATTTCAGGACAGGGTGGGTGTACCAGAAGGACTAAAGAGTAGTTGGGGGGGAGGGGGAAGGATTAATTTGGGAGTGGTAAGGATGGAGAACAATGAAAGGGAATAAAGGGGAATAAAAGGGGCATCAGGAGCAAGGGATACATGTCTCAACCAAGGGAGAAAGTGCAACTCCTGCCTCTTAAGTGGAACCCCTGCCTCATAATGGGAGAGGAAGGCAATCAAAGGGCGTGGGTGAGAAATGATTATGGAGGAGTGTCTGGTGCAGTAGCCAAGTAATGGGAGTATAGAGGGGGTACTGGGTGAAAATGGGGGGATGAGAACCAAGTGACCAAGTAAGGATATGGAGAGCCAGGTGGGATCAGGGAGGACTCTGCGAGAGCAGTGGCTAATTAGGAATGAGGGAAGCAATTACAAGATTACTTAATAGAACGAGCATACTGTACAGTGTTTTGAAGACAGCCAGGGTGATAGGGATGATCAGTTTCAAAGTTTTTTGCAGTTTATTCCACAATGAGGGCAGCACAAAGCTTATGGAAGCCCTACCAAAGTGTGATTTGACCTTAGGTGCTTTCAGGGAAATACAGGAGGTACTTCTCAATGCGTAATTGTCTAACACGCTTAAAGAGCAGGTGCTTAGTAAAAGTGCTTATCTTAAAGAATGAAGGTTTGGGGTCTTTAGACACCTCTGCAATCTTTCAGTTTGCTTTTATTTGTCTATTTACTTACTTTTCCATCTTTTTATTTGTATTCTGCCAAGTACTAGTGAGAAAAAGAGTTCAATGGAGTCGCCGTGTGATGATGTCAGAAAACCCTTTCTAGCAAGGCTGCCAGTGTATGTTAATGGGAAACTACGAGTCTGTTTTCAGATTTTTCTTCCAGACTGACCTATAGGTGGAGTGGTGACCAGACCCAGCCTGCCCCTGTGCTTCCAGACTGACCTACAGGTGGCACTGTTGGACCCTGCAATAGCTCTGGGCAATCTACATGCAAATCAGGCCATAATGAGATGCTAATATGGATAATTGCCCACTGACTGCCTAAGTAGGCTCATTTGCATGTCACTTCTGAATATAGCAAATGTTTGCCCTGGTAAAAATGTCCTAGTGCCAGGCGAATGTGTTAGCCCTGTGCAAACACTGCACAAATGTATTTGTGCAGCGCAAACCTGTCTTGACCCATAATACAGTTCTGCAGTATTTGGCCTGCACTGTTTTCGGCTTTAGTGCATCCACTTCTTTGCTAGCATACACACTGATCATGTAGTTCACCTATACCTTCCTCTAAGTCTATGTGCACTGGGCTGTTCATTTGATTTGCACTTACCGGATGCTATATTCATAGCTGTTTTATTTGCTGGGCTATTATTACATGGCACTCCCAGCCCTGTTCACAAGGCTTCATTTGCATGCTATATTCAGTTGCTTTAGCCCCGGGGCTGTTCCTTTGAATACAGCATGCAAATGTTTCTAGGATAATTTAGCACACTGTGCAGTGCTAATTTTGCCCTGAGGCTACGTTTTGAATATCTGGTCCCACATGTTATCAAAAATCACATTTCAAGTAAGTATATAATATTTGGGTGGCAGTAAGTGTTATTTTTACCAGAAGGTAAAGGTGAAATACGTGGCCAATGTCTGTGCTGGCAAAGAAGTGGATGCACTAAAGCTGCAAACAACAATACAACATTGCAGGCCAAATAAACCAGAACTATGTTATAGTTCGGACAGGTTTGTGCGGCGCAAATACATTTGTGCAGTGTTTGCGCAGGACTAACACATTTGCCCGGTGCTAGGACATTTGTCCAGGGTAAACATTTGCTGTATACAAAAGTGATATATAAATGAGCCTACATAGGCAGTCGGTAGGCAAACACCCATATTAGCATCTCATAATGACCCGATGTGCATGTAGATTGCACAGAGCAATTGCAGGGTCTCACAGCGTCACCTGTAGATCAGTCTGAAAGAACTATCTGAAAAGTAGAATAGTTGTACTTTCCCCTTTGAAATACACTAGCAGCCATGTCAGTAAGGGTGTTCTGACATCATCACATGGGGACTCCATTGGACTCTCTTTTATCACAAGCAATTGGCAAAATACAAATAAGAAAGATGGAAAAGTTAGTGAATAAACAAATAAAAGCAAACTGAATGATTGCAGAGGAGTATAACAACCCCAAACCTTCATTCTTTAAGAGATGCACCTTTACTAAGCACCTGCTCTTTAACAGGAGACAGTCAGAGATATATTGGGGCAGTTTTTTGGTGATTGATCTGAAGGTCCAGAGTACAGCATTTCTGTGCCGCCTGTAACAGAAGGGTGACTACCTTACAACTGTGTACAGTGAACAGTGATGTGTGTGATAAGGGAAGACCAGTAATAAACTTTAGGGCTCTATGATAAAGCATACCAAGCTTTGCAAGAGATGTGGCAGGGCCTGGCTATATAGGAAGTCTGCATAATCTAACAGGGAAAGAAAGGTTGTTTGTTCCAATCTCAACTTAGCATCTTTAGTAAGACGATGGTTAAGCCTAAAAAAAAGAGATCAAGCCTCTGTCTATGTTTTTTTGATAATTCCTCAATATGATTCATGAAGGAGAGTCTATGGCCAATTCACACTCCCAAGTATCTGAATTTCATTACATATTCCAGCTGTTCACCTAAGATTGTGGTAATCTGCGGAATTGATCCATAGCTAGCTAGGTTCAAAGCATGAATAAAGGGAGTAAAAAACATTGCTTTCTTTTTTGGGGGGCATTTAGGAGTAGCTTTTGGTTTAGAAGCTGAAGCTGCAGCTGATTGAATTCAGCTTGGAGGTCACCACAAGCAGCTTTGGGCACAGGTCTGCTTAGGTAGAGCACCATGTCATCTGCAAACAGGTGCATATTAGCCTTTTTTATGCTGGCATCAAGATTATTCATGTAAATTGCAAACAGCAGGGGACCCAGGATGGATCCCTGTGGCACACTTCGCAAAAGAGGTTTAAGTGGTGAAAATTCACCTTCTGCCATAACTTGCTGTAGCCAGCCTGTAAGGTAATCAGTGAACCATCTCAAGGATAGTTGGTCCAGGCCTAGTGGAATACCTCAAAGTAACTCAACTCTAGAACTAAAAAGCAGCACAGGTTTGTGACAGGCAGGTCATGTCAAATGAACCTTATTATGTTCTTTAACGAAGTGATCAAGGAGTTGGACAGGGGGCATGTGGTGGACTTGCTTTACTTTGACTTTAGTAAGGCATTTGACACAGTCCCACATAGATGCCTCTTAAAAAAGTGAGAAGACCTTGGAGTAGCAAAACAGATAGTAAAGTGGATACAGATTTAGCTGAGTGACAGAAAACAAAGGGTGGTAATAAAAGGGGTAAAGCTGAATGACAGGCAGGTCACTAGTGGGGTGCTTCAGGGGTTGGTCCTGGGGCTGGTCCTTTTCAAAGTATACATTAGTGACATCAGCAAGGACATAAATGGCAACATCGCCTTGTTTGTGGATGACATGAAACTCAGTGGAAGAGTGGATAGTATAGAGGCAGTCGGACAACTGCAGGAGGACCTTAAAATCCTCTTGCAGTTGTCTGACTCCCTCCATACTATCAGAAAAGAAAAAAATACTTGCGATATAAGACATGATAACTGACTACATCTGAAAGTTACAATTAATTGCAGGCAGTTTCCAGGCAGTATACTAGCTCTATAAGGAGTTGGAAAAGCGATCACAAATATGACAAGCTTCAATGCTAAGAAGTGTAAGGTGATGCACCTGAGTAGGGACAACCCCTAGTAAGGATACTGGCTAAACTCAGTCCTGCTGAGCTCCTCTGCTGAGGAACATGGTCTGGGAGTCATCATTAGGGACAACCTCAAGCAGCAAAGTCAGTGCACTAAGGCTTATGGCAGGGCTAGCGGGGTATTAGGATGCATTGGCAGGGGGAGAGACAACAGGGACAGGGAGGTGATACTACCACTTTACCAGTCATTAGTGAGGCCTCATCTGGAGTATTGTGCACAATTCTGGAGGCCTCATCTAAGAAAGGACATTGATAGATTGGAAGTGGTCCACAGAAAAGCCTTTCCTGTTTTGTACTTTACACATTGTGCTTTTCACATTTCACTTTCTTTTCCTCGATTCCTTAGACCAAAAAAGTACACAGACCCTCCAGCAGACTTCCTGGAAAATGAGGAAGAAGTGAACCTTCAGTAAACAAACAATTAAAAAGGTTTGGAGGGTTTGTTTACAAAGTAGTTTTGAAAGTTTACCATAACTGGAAAGGGGAATAATTGTGACACTGAACCCAAAGTCACTAGGGAAGTGACACCAATTAAATACTTAATCTTGTTAAGCACTGTGACTGGATGAAGTGGCCTTGGCCACAAAATGTAGCCATTGGAGGTGTATGCAACATGAAAAAAATATAACTTGAGAAGATTTTTTTTTTGTGTGTGCAGAGCTCATCCTTATCATTTTACACTGTTTTGGAAGCATAAGGATTGGGAACAAACACATGACACTGGCAAGGGCTAGGCTGGGTGTCTAGAAGGACAGAACACTGGTGCGCAATAGGTTCTGGGATACCTTGCTTGGGCAGACTCAATGAACCACAGGTCTCTTTCTGCCATCATCTTCTATGTTTTTATGTTTGTCCAACTTTAATTCTGAAATGTTTACTGTATATGTATTGTAGTAAGACATGCTTTAAATCATATATCTAGCTATACTGACTATAAAAAGGCAAGGGGAGTGGAATAAGTAACAAACCATGACAGGATGTGCAGCATAGGATTTTAATACATGTCACAGGGGTGTAGTAAGGTGTGGGTCCAAAGACTGTGTGTCCTTGTGCCCAGGGAAAATGCATTAAAATACTATCATGCACATCATGGAGGGGCCTATTACACGTAAAAAATGGCTCTTAGTAGGTTTGGTGGGTAGAAAAATGAGATCCTGCACCTCATCATGCATTTATAGAGATTTATTGTATCAGGTGACCTCTGCTCCCTTTCTCCCCCCCCCCGGCCTAAGATGCTTCTGAAGGAACGTCGCCTTATGGCTGGCCCTATGATAGACTGTCCCAATGTCTCCACTTGCATGGGCAAGCAGGATTTCTCATCCATGGCCCCTACCCTCTGGAATAGCCTGCCCCACTCGCTAAGAGCCTCAGACTAGCTGGGGCTCTTCCACTCTCTCCTCAGGTCTTACATTCTATCCTCTAGTCCTTGCTCCTGGTCCCCGGCTGATTTAATGCTTCTTACTCCTCCCCCTGGTCAATATCCATACAACCTTACGTGCCCTTTTCCCTGATATCCATTCTGTTCTGTACCTTACTTGTATTGCAGTTTGCTTGCTACTTACAGTGTCTTTTAGTGTATTTTTATTGTGCTGCTATTTTATATTTCTGCTTGTATAATGTGTAATTTTTCAGAGCCTGTTGATGTGTCCATATTCCTTGTACCATACAATTGTGTATGTGCTGTTCTCCTGTGCCATTCTCAATGGCCTGGGTGACGCCCAAAAATAGTTCTCGGACCAGTGCACCGACCCAGTTATCAAATAAATATTTAAATAAATAAATCTCTCAGCCAAAGCAATGTCTAGATTTTTTTTTTGCTATTTTAAAATATAAATAGATATAAATTAGGAAACAAAACTTATCTAAACTGGAATGGGGATTTCTTATTCACTGATACTATCCAACAGTACATAAACACATTTCAGACAATTCTATTAAGGCACACATCTGTCTGAACAGGCTTTAAATGCAATCTACAAGAAACAGTAACAATAAGCACTCCTCATTTAGTCCTTTTGGTGCTAGAGTTTACAGCTGGTGGATTCAAAATAGTTTCATGTTGCAATATTTATTAGGGCTACAGTGAGCAGAGCCCTGCAGATGTTTTGCCATCACAGTAGTAAACTGTAGTTCATCAGATTCTGAATGGACTTCATACAATTGGAGCTTAATTATATTTACTCCACTATAGCAGTTTAGAGCAGTTTGGTTTTGGTGTGACTCTGCTCCACACAATTTTGGAGAGAGGAGAAGTTGGAACTGTTTGATTCATTAATACGTCTCTTCTGCAGGGAGCATACTCATACCAGCTCAAATTACAGTCAGTAGATGTTCTCAGTGTAACTGCACTACTTAGAAAAGAAAACAATGCCCACTCCCTCCCTCCCTCCCTCCATCACTCCCGTCCTGTCTCTCTCTTTCCCATCCCATGTGCCACTCTGTTAAACCTTTTCTGGTACATTAACCTTTTCCTAGTCAGCTTGCAAATGGCTGTAATGTTATATGTTAGCAGTACACAGTTCAGAACATGAAGCAGTGTGTGTGTGTGTGTGTATAGCACTTTGTTTTAGTCCTACTGGTTATCATATATACATAGAAGTTGACAGTAGATAAAGACCACTTGGTAGACCCCTGAGCCGCCGTTGGCAGTCGGAATCGTGGGTTGCAATTTAATGCAGTTGCAATTAGTTGCAATTGCAGTGAATTGCAGCCATAATTTAGTGCAGTTGTATTTGAATAAGATTGATGATTTTGTTCACGGCTTCAAGGGCTGGCCACCGGCTGGCTTCAAGGGCTTCAAGCACTGATACACCAAGCACGCCGCAAAAAAACAGCAGGGGTACCAAACATACCAGTGTGTCCTCTGTCCTTCGCTTGGCTTTCCAACCCTGACTTAATCCCTTAGAGCTTTGTTTCAGCAACAGCGGGGGCACGGAGTTCATCTGTTGAAGTTGTAATTGTATGTCTGTCTCAATTGGGTCCACGAGCTGCTGCATTTCATTGATTGATTGTGGTGTTAGGTTCCTGGTAAAGGGCGGCATGTTTAAATGCAAAAGCAATGTACTTTCTGCATTTCCAATTCACAGCCATACAGAAGAGAAGAGTACTATTCAGGAGACTAGGAAAGCAGGGTAATTTGAATGTGTAACAGAGCTGCTATAAGTGGCAATGGAATTATGGAAGGAAGTACTGCTGCTTTGCTTGACCAAGTCTGGGACTGTCTGGAATCTCTGGAATCTAAAGACGTGTCATGTACTACCGAACAGCACCTTCTGTGTGTGAGATCAGTATTTCTTCGGTGTAATTGCTCTGTGAGGTATTTGCATTGTCTTTGCTAATCTTTTTCAAATTTCACTGCAGCAGAATTTGAGATAATTATTCAGTGTATGTGCATGGAAGTCAGGACTCTCTCTGGAGTGATGTTGCTGGGGATGGGTCTGAGTTGAGAATGTGCACAGGACAGGTTTCGTGTGTACGTTTTACTAACCTGATTGTCAGAATTCAGACAGCCTGCCGGGGGAAATTATATACATTGCTTTTAAGTAGTATGTGACACATTTATTTTGCAAGCGGCGAAGGGGGGGTGAACTTGTTACCTTGCCCCAGGATCCTCGGGACATAAACTAGAAATATATGCCTTTCTGAAGGTGCCGTTTTGGCAGCCCCTCGAGTTAACCTTTGCAAGGCTGAAGACTCTCTAAACATCTGTCCTCCAGAGCTGAAATACATTCACTTTAATTCTAATTATTCTGTGAGTCTAAGTTTTAAACAAATGCTTATTTGACACTGCTGCTGTCAGCATCAGTTTATGGTTATGTGGACAGTAATCTCTCCTCTACCACCAGAAACAGTTTAACGCTTTGAAGACAGGGTGGTTGGAGGACAACAGATTGTTAGCAAGTTGCACCTTTGTTTTGGACTGGGCACTTGTGAAATTACATGATAAAAGTCCCAGTCAGCTCTGTCAGAGTCTCAGAGAGTGCTGTGCCTGGAGTCAGTTAATTAAAGCAGGATGTTATTTTGCAGCTCTCTTAAGTTGTGAATTTATGCTTTTATGTGTCCCCCAGAGGAGTCCAGAAAGGGGCTTGGCATTTTTTCACCTAGGTAGCAAGTTCAGGAAACAGTTCAGAAATTAAATTTTATCTGAGAGACAGAGTTGCTTTCTTAAATGTTGCAAATACTGCCACTGAGAAAATGTTGAAACTGAAGCATTAAAACTACAGAATGGACAGTGCAAAAATGCTTGAACATATTACGATCTTCAAAGGCTACTGAAGGAGGATTTGAAACCATTCAGAAAATGAAATAACAGAATATGGTGTCAGCAATTCCAAAGCATAAACGCTTGCAATAGAAATAGATTTGAACATGACATCGGTTTGTCTGTGCTTGGCTCTGAAAAGGCATTTCATCCGTGGCAGTAATTTTATAACACACAGCTATTTGAGGTCAACCAAGAATTAAGAGGTCAGTAACAGAAAAGAAAGAATATGTGACAGTCACTGCACACCTGGCCATGGAACAACACTGAGCACAGTATGCTAGAGCGATTCCCTCTGTCATTTTCAAAAAGTAGAATTTAATTGAAATTGATGATATACCAATCTGTGTTCAGTCTGATGCTTATAACTTGTGTTAATGTTGTACAGAATCGCCAGTGTGTGGTGGTTAAAAATTAATAATACTCAGTATGGTCTCAAGCAGCTATAGGGGATGGCAGTGATCAGGGAGTTTATGCAAAATTTAAATTTCTGATGCTCCCTTGGTTTGAGTAAATGTTTTATTTACTCAAACCATGGCTCTTTGCTTAGTAAGAGGTATGACCCTGTCAGTATATTCATTTCTTCTTGCTGCTGGTACATTCTCTGGTTAAGTAATTTACTAAACTAGGGAGTAGTCAGGAATTTCAGTTTTGTATACACTCTCCCATCACTGTCACTTTCTGTAGTTGTTTGAGGCCATCCAGAGAATTACCCCGTAATTTATAACCACCATATTATTGGGAATCTGTACAATGTTAGTTTTAAGCATAAGATTGAACAAACTGCCAACACCGTATCTTCATTTAAAAACAGTGTCTGCTTTTGGAACATGAGACAATGAATAGTTATAGGATTCTGTGCTCAGTGTTCCGTGGACAGGTTTGCTGTTACTATCCCATATTATTTATCTTCAATGCTGTTAAATCTATAATGGGAGTTAGGACTTTCAGTATCAGTCAGCTAACCTGGTCACAAAATCCAGTAAATCTGTTTGACCTCCTAGTACCCTTTATTCTACTGTGCCATCTAGAGTTACCAAATTTTGTGATGTCAAAGAGTACACCAAGTCCCTTGCCTGGTGAGCCCTTGGGCCTGACCCCCAAGTAAATAGGTTTAAACCCTCCACCATCTTCACAGCTCATTTACAAGGAGGTCCTGGGTAGGCGAGAGTAAAAAAAAATAAATATAATACAAGAGGATAGAGAACGTACATGAAGAATATCTGGCAGCTGCAAAAGAGGACTTGTCCTGGTTACAGAGAACATCTGGTAAACCTACACCTCAGGTCAGGTATTTGCATTTTATTTGTTTCAGATGTATTTAACATTAGTGTATGTAGGTGTGGGAGTCTCTGTTGAAGTGCTGCAGTTACTTGGGACAAGTCTGAGTGTGCAGACAACTGGAATAATGTTAAGTTTAGTTTCTTTGTGAGAAATAAATATGGAGTTTGTCACTTTAAAAATAAAACTAATATTAGCTGAGTTTTCCTCTTTGCTGACCTGTATTTTGTTTGGGATGCTCTGTCGTAAACATTTTTTGCTGAAGCATTACTATAGATACTTGAGGTAGCCAGGTAATGAGGATTTCTGTCAGGCACAGGCAACTAAACAAGCAACAGCATTAACTAAAACTATACTATTGTTTGGCACTGTTGGTACTGAAGGGGTTTATATTTTCAAACTTCAGCTGTTGTGGTGTTTTTGTTTTGTTGTTGCCAGCTGAACTTTCTGAGGGCGGGTAAGGGCTAAGCCTGCCTCATGTAATGCCTCTGCCTTGGCTTAGCTGGCTGGACAGTGAGTGAGTGGTGCTCGGGTGTACAAATTAAATTAAATTAAACAAGTGAGATTATGTTTGTTTTTGTTTTTTATCATTCACAGAGTGCTTCAAGCCAGGGTGGGGGTGTGTACTAACTGCAGCATCCCGCACCAGTATCGCTCACTGTCACTCACTGTACTGATGCTGTGTGCTCGCTGCTGTTTATGTGGCTTACTTCAGGGGTGGTGGGGTGTAGCTAGCATGATCCAACCCACAGAATGGTCTAAGGCAGCATGCTGTTTATTTTGATTAAATCTGAAGATGTACTGGTGTAGTGCTACTGCAGTAACAAACATCAGGGTCGAAGGCAGTTTATGTGCTTGAAGCTTCCGGGGTGTACTACAGTACTGCAACATCCCACACTGGAAGGATAAAAGGCAGGCTGATTGTGTGGCTTTTTGCTTTCAGGGTGTCCACCATCATGGGCCCACACCCTAACGCTGTTTATGTGATTGTGACTTTGCAGGTGTGCTGCTACTGCTACAACCCACACCATGGTCTAAGCCTGTTTACATGGCTTCAGTGGTGTACAGCAGGTGCAGCAATGCATTATTCCAGCAGGATAAAAGGCTGGTTATGTGGCTGTGGAGGTGTACTAGTGCATCCAACATGGGATATGAGCTGTTTTGCTTTTCATATGGATTTTGGGGTGTACAGTACATCATCAGAATCCCACACCAGGGTCTAAGGCTGTTTGTGGTTTCAGGGGGTATACTGAAGCATATCCCACACCACAAGGCTTTAAGGTTGTATGTGGCTTAGAAGGGTGTACAGCAGCACACTCTGACACCAGGGTCTAAGCCAGCTGTTTATGTGACTTTAGGGCTGGGTGTGTGTGAGGGGTATAAGAGAAGTAGTCTTGCGTTCCTCACAAGGCAAGCAAGCAAGCAAGGCCAAACCAAAACCACAAGAATAAAAAAAATAAGTGAAGTGTTTAATAGCAACTTATATTGTTAGCACTGGGAAACATTTGAGGCACACCAGCTTTTCTATCCTACAACAAGAAATATGCTATCTCTTCCCTTCTGAGTACCTTTTAATTCACATTGCTGTTGACCTCAAACCTGCATCAGAACTGGTTAGTTCATGCACTACAGTGAATTATTTCACCTCTTCTGCTCCTGGGTTATGTGACTAGCATCTCCGGTTAATTTCTTGAGAGGTAATAAATTCAACAATGGTAGAAGCTGAAAAAATTGGTTTGATTTTCTTTAGTTAGTTGAAGTCACAAATTTCAAACTAGTTGAAAAAATCAGTCATAATGTGTCATAAGTCAGTCATAATTGCTTTTTCAACTGACTCCGGGGTCTACCACTTGGTCCACCCAGTCTTCCCTATTAATCCCTGTCTAGTGTGAGGTCCCATGCCCAAACTGAACTCTGGAGCCCCCCCTTGCCTCCAGGAAACCCTTTTGTCTATCCCACTCCTTCTTAAATTATGTGCCTGTTTCAGGCCCTACCACCACCATCTGGTAGGCATTTCCAGGCATCTACCACCTTCTTTGTAAGAAGATATTTTCTAATGTTTCCCCTGAGCCTTCCCCCTTCTAACTTCATTTTGTGCCCCCTTGACTTGGAGCATCTATTTCTTTGGAAGGTCCTTCCTTCCTGTACTCTGGTTATACCAATGATTTATTTGTATGTCTCAATCATGCCCCCCTCCCTCCTTTCCACCAGGAAATACATATGTAACTCATTTAGTCTTTCCTTATAGGTCTTATCATGTAGGCCCTGCACCATTTTAGTTGCCCTCCACTGCACTGCTTCCACCAAGTCAATGCTCTTTCTCAGATGGGGCATCCAGAACTGGAAGACGTTTTTCCAGGTGTTGTTTTATGAGTGTCTTATACAGGGCAAGATGACCTCCTTCTTTCAACTCATGATACCCCTCCCTATGCATCCGAGCATCTAGCTAGCCTTTCCAGCTGCCTTATCGCACTGCCTAGTTTCTCTTAGGTTCTCCAAGATGATAACTCCCAGGTCCCTTTCCTGCTTTGTGACTGTCAGTACTCCCCACCTAGTTCATACTTTTACCCTGGGTTCATGTGCTCTATGTGCATGATCCTGCACTTCTTTGCACTGAATCCCAACTGCCATTCTTCAGACCATTTCTCCATTTATTTAAGGTTTTCCCTCATTCTTTCAACACCCAATGGTGTGTTCACCCTATTGTATACCTTTGTAACATCTGCAAAGAGTTATACCTTCCCCTCCTGTCCCTCTGCAATCTCCCAAATAAAGACATTGAAGAGGACAGAACCCTGCTCATCACCTCTCCCTCTCCAGAGTACTCCCTGTTTACTACAACCCTCTGACTCCTGCCATTCAGCTAGTTCTCCACCTACAGAACTATTTTAGTATCCTCTGCTAGGCTATGCAGTTTGTCAATCAGTCTTCTATGAGAGATGGTGTCGAAGGCCTTTCTGAACTCCAGAAAGGCCACATGTACTGCACATGCCTGGTCCACTACCTTATTTACTCAGTCATGCCATACATTGAG
Organism: Neoceratodus forsteri; assembly: GCA_016271365.2. Classification (NCBI taxonomy): domain Eukaryota; kingdom Metazoa; phylum Chordata; order Ceratodontiformes; family Ceratodontidae; genus Neoceratodus; species Neoceratodus forsteri. Next base: position 670,104,281 of record CM057456.1, on the reverse strand, counting down.
TTACTGCAAAACACAGTGCTTATCCTATATACAGTAAAAGTTAGGGTTAGATGTACAAGTAAATAAATGCCATATAAGGCAGTGTATGGCTGTGTGTCTGTGTGTGTGAATGCTCTGTGTTTGTAAACAGTGCACTGCTATGTTATACTGGAATATACATGCATACAATATATGTGTATATGCATTCGTCTGTGTATGTGTAACACAACAATTATAAAGTGCAGTTAGGTGGCTCAGTGATTAGTGCAAAAATTGCTAGTCTACATTCTCTGCTATCTAGGTCAGTTTCAGCCTTATACATGTCATTGCTGATACAAATGAGATGTCTAGTGGCACCCCCCACCCACCCTCCAGTGTCCATCGGAGCCTTAAAAGAAGAACATGGTCCCACAATGTATTTTTTGTTGATCTGTAAAAACATTTGTACACAATGCACTGCTATGTTATACTGGGATATATATGTGTATATGTATTAGTCAGTGTGTGTGTGTGTTTCACAACAATTAGAAATTGCAGTTTGGTGGCTCAGTAGTTAGTGCAAAAATTGCTAGTCTACATTCCCCCACTATCTAGATCAGTTTCAGCCTTATTCATGTGATTGCTAATTCAAATGAGATGTCTAGTGGCAACCCCCCACCATCTGATGTCCCGCAGAGCCTGAAAAGGAAGAAAACTGTCCCTCAATGTCTTTTTGTGTCTGTAAAAATGTTTGTAGACAGTGTACTGCTATGTTATACTGGAACGTGTGTGTGTGTGTGTGTGTGTGTGTGTGTGTGTGTGTGTGTGTGTGTGTGTGTGTGTGTGTGTGTGTGTACCTGGAAATGAGCCCCAGCTCAGTGTGCCTTTCCCAGTTACCAAATCTTTAAATAAATTATATATCTGTGTGTGTGTGTGTGTGTGTGTGTGTGTGTGTGTGTGTGAGAGAGAGAAAGAGAAATAGATAGATATATGCAGTGAAGCCCACCAGGATGAAGTGCATCACTGCAGAATTCTGCAGTAGCAATACTGCAGCAAACTATGCAGTTTCAATGGGAGTTAATCCCTTTTGTCATGTAGTAAACCTGTGACACTGCACTTCATCCTGGCGGGCTTCACTGTATGTATATATATTAGTGTATGTGTATCACAACAGTGAGTAAGTGCATTTAGGTGGCTCAGTTGTTAGTGCAAAAAGTGCTAGTTTACACATTTCTCACGTCCCTATGAAAGTTTTGCAGCCATACTGGCTCTTACTAGAGTTTGTTTAACTTTGTTAGCAGTAGGGAAGTACAGTGAGTTTTGCAAGTTCATTTGGAAATAACTTTAAAGTGACCAAAGAAAATTTAAAACGAGGAACAATGCATTCAGTGCACACCCCTTAACACTCTACCCAATTGAGAAGGGAGACAACACATCTGCTTAGACTATATATATATAGTCTCTCTGCTGCAAGACTATACACTGTATGTATAGTCTTGAGGCAGACTGAACCAAGGAATCCACTCTTCACACTTTTTACTGAACAACTGAAACTAAGGTAAGGGGGAAGGAAAGCTATTAATTGTCTGTTAATCTGATGCAGAAATGTGTTGATTTTTATGTGTAGGGCTGGGATTAATGCATGTCAAATGGAAGCAGCAAATACTGAACAAGTCATTGGCAAGTTCTGTTAGTGGTAAATCAGTCCTTGCACATCATTATTTAACTACCACAGGTTTAAGTGACCCAAGGTATTAGCAACCCTCAAAGTGATGATTATGAGGAGGGTGGAGTCTGCAGGGGCACCCACTGGAAGTCCATAGTTCTGCAGGGCACTCTGAATGCCATGTGCTGGCACAGAGCAAGGTAAGACAGTAAGATTCACTCACAACAGGGCAGTACAAAGCATCTTAAAGGTGATAGGAAACAGTTTTTACATCTCTAGATGCCCTCCAGCTAGTTTATTGGTTACCCAGTATTCTGATATGTGTTTGACCTTTTTGTTAAAATTAATAGTTTAATTGTGTGTTGCCTTTTTAACTCACTTGAATCCCTCTCTGCTCATCAGTTGCTGCTTTTTCTTTTCATGCTACCTGAACATTCTATGACATCACAGACTCCTATTCCAGGCCATTCAGATGAATAGCATGCAATGGGAGTTACTGATATGAACATATGAAATTTGCCAGCAGATAAAGGCCTAGAGGTCTATCAAGTCTGCTTGAATGTGCAGCTAGCACCCCTTATTCTGCAGTTGCCTCTCCCTTCCACCCTTCCCCTTCATTAACCCTCCCCCTTGTCCTGTCCCATCCCCTTTTGAAGCAGTCCACTGTTCTGCTGGATACCACTTCTGCAGGTAACGCATTCCACCCAGCCACCACCCTCTCTGTAAAAAAGTGTCTCCTCATCTCCCTCCTGAACCTTCCTCCCTCCAGTCTCATATCATGGCCCCTGGTGGCCCTCCCCTCCCTACTTTGAACAGCCCCTCTGTACCAATCTTGTTTATTCCTTTCATGTATTTAAAGGTTTCAATCATGTCACCCCTGTCCATCCTCTCCTCCAGTGAGTACATGTTCAACTCCTTCAACCTCCTCTCATATGATAAGTCCCCAGCCCCTTGATCATCTTTGTTGCCCTGCGCTGCACCTCCTCCAGTAACTTAATGTCCCTCTTCAGATACGGGCACCAGTACTGCATACAGTACTCCAGGTGTGGTCTAACTAATGACCTATACAATGGCAGAATCACCTCCTTCCTCCTTGAGGATATACCCCTTGCAATACAACCCAGCATTTTGTTGGCCTTTGCAAATGCCTTCCTACATTGTGCCGAGTTGTTCATTGACCCTGTAATGAGCACACCCAGATCCTTCTCCTCTTCCTCCTCCTCCTCTGTCTGGGCTAGCTGCACTCCCCCCAGCTGGTAACTCCTCCTTGGGTTCTTCATCCCAAAATGCAGCACCTTGCACTTTTTGGCATTAAACCCCAGTTGCCAGGTGTCTGACCAGGTTTCAAGCTTTGCTAGATCATCCTGAAACCCTTGCCATCCCCCTAGGTCATCCAGCACCGCGTCTACCTTGGTATCATTAGCAAACTGACTGATCTTGCTCTTGATGTCCCATGAAATGTCTGCAATGAATATCCCAAACAACACTGGTCCCAACACCGAGCCCTGTGGAACATCACTCATCACTGCCCTTGGGTGTGAGAGCTCTCCACCCATCACCACCCTCTGTTGCCTTCCCTGAAGCCAGTTTCCTACCCATCTCACCAGCTTTGCACCCGCCCCTGTGCCTACTAACTTCCTTCCCAGCCTTCCATGCGGCACCGAGTCGAATGCCTTACTGAAGTCCAGATACAGGACATCCACTGCATGGCCCCTATCTAGTTGCCTAGTTACCCAGTCATAGAACTCCACCAGGTTGGTTTGGCAGGATCTGCCACGTATGAAGCCATCCTGTCTGCTGTCCTTTAGTCCTTTGGCCTCTAGAAGGGCCACCAGCCTCTCCTTCAGGATAGTCTCCATTAGCTTACCCACAATGGATGTGAGGTTCACTGGTCTGTAGTTTCCCGGTTCATCCTTGGGGCCACTCTTGTGGAGGGGCACCACATGAGCCATCCTCCAGTCCTGAGGTACACACCCCGAATGTAGTGAGGCATTAAATAGGTCTGCCAAAGGTCCTGCAAGGACCTCTGCTAGGTCCTTCAGTTCCCTGGGGTGGATGCCATCTGGGCCTGGCGCTTTGTCCACCCTCAGTGCCTTCAAACCCTCTCGAACTCTGCCCTCCATGATTTCCCCATCTGTCACCCCTCCCCCCGTTTCTGCCATTTCTCCCACCTTGGGTGTCATGCCCCTCTTCTCTTTAGTAAATACTGAGCAGAAGTACTCATTTAGTGCCTCAGCCTTAACGCACCCTGCTTCCACCCAACCTCCCTTCCTAATCCTTACTATGTGGTCCTTACAGCCCTTTTCTCCTGATGTACTTAAAGAAGTCCTCTTCCTTTAATGCCTTGTGCCAGCCTGAGTTCCGTAGATGCATTGGCTCCTTACTGCCCTTGCCACCTCCTTCGATTCTGTCAAGTACTCCTCCTGTCCTCCCCTTCCTGTTTTCTTGTACTTCCTAAAGGCAGCTCTTTCTTCCTTACCTTTCCATGACCTCCTTGCTCAACCAGCTCAGTTTCTTAGCCCTAGCCTTCTTGCTGTGGGCTTTGCAGCAGGTTTTAGTTGCCTCCACTATCCCCAGCTTTATGAGCTCCCACCTCTGGTTAGTGTCCATACTAGATTGAATTCTGGCCAGGTTCCCTTTTACCACTTCCACCATCCTCCCAAAGTCAGCCATTCTGAAGTCCAGCACTCTTGTGCCAGATTCCACTCCTTCCTTGCCCATATCCAATGTGAGCCATACTGAGTCATGGTCACTCCCTGACAGCAGTTCCTCCACTGTAAGTTCTCTCACAAAGTCCCCATTTGCCAGCACAAGGTCAAGGGTATTCACTAACCTGGTTGGTTCACTGACCATTTGCAGCAGGAAGCTGTCCTGGAAGGCATCCAGCAGTACCTACTCCCTTCTGTTCCTGGTTGTTGGGGTACTCCAGTCCACTCCTGGCATGTTGAAGTCCCCCACAATCACCATACTACCCTTCTCACAGGTTCTGCTGATCTGTACCTCTAGTTCCCTGTCTAACTCCTCCATCTGAGATGGTGGTCTGTACACCAATCCCATTCTAAAAATCCTATTCTTGGAATCCTGGATTTGCATCCAAAGTGACTCTGTACTACCATCCTCCCCTTCCTCCCTTACACACTTCAGTCCTTCTTTCACATATAGTGCCAGCCCCCTCCTTTACCAATCACCCTGTCCCTACAAAATAACCTGTACCCTGGTACACACAGGTCCCAGTCATTGTATTGGGTGGCTCATGTTTATGGGATGGCTGCAATGTCCACCTCTCCCTCTGCCATGAGAACCTGTAACTCTGCAGTTTTTCTCCCAAGGTTCCTAGCATTAAGGGTAACCTCCTTCAACCCTTCCCCCCCTCCCATCCTGCCCCCTTCTCATAGCATCACCAATAGTACTTGCTATTTGTCCTTTGTCACTGTTATGGGGGGTAAGCTCATATGGTTTCCAAACCTGTGGTCTCTGCATATCTCTTCCCCAATTGTCACCCCCCACTCCTAGTTTAAATTCCCAACTTCCTCTATGTACTCCTCCATCCTCTGTTTCAACACTTCCTTTCCCTCCTCACTCAAGTGTAGTCTGTCCTTGGCATAGAGACTACTGTCCTCCCAGGTCTCTCCCCACCCTCCCCAACAGTCCATACCCTTTAGCACAACACCAGGTTCTTAGCCATCCATTAAATTCCTCTATTCTCAGCTTTCTTGTTGTGCTTGCCTTTGGCACCAGAAGTATCTCTGAAAAAGTTACTGATCTTCCTGCCCCTTCACATAATTGTGCTAGTTCCTCAAACCTCCTCTGGACTATATCTACTGTCTTGTCAGCCAGGTCATTTGTCCCAAGATGTATAATTAAATGAGGCTTGTCCCTACCCCTTCTAGCATATTTCAGAACAGATTGTCCCACCCTTTCCACTGTTATTCCTGGAATGGCCTCCACCCAAATGCTACTATGCCTCTCCTCTTGCTACCCCACCTGACTCCTCTTAGTTTTGAGTCCCCCAGCACTAAGATTCCACCCCTCTTACTCCCTGCTTGCTTCCATTCATCTCCCTCTCTCATTTCCAGCTCCTCTTCTTCCTCCTGCACATTTCCCCCTTTTACCTTGTTGCAATTCTCAGAGCAGAATTTCCCCCTGCTCCAGTTTGGTCGAGGCATTTAATAATTACTCCTCTAATTTCATCTTTTCCCGCCTCTTCCTTCTTCCTCTCTAGCAGTGCTAAACTATTTTCTGAAGACCCTTCACAAATGCCCACTCCCTCTCTCTTCATAATAACCTGTTCTCTCCTTTCCACTCCATGACTTTTGCCACTTCTTCACCTCCCCTCACAAGTCCCTATCTCCTTCTTCCATTTGTCTTTTGTCTCCTGACCTGGTTTTCCCCAGCAGTCGTTCTTCCTGGCCTGGGCCCCTTTGACTCTGCTTCTCTTCTTCTGACCCTCTCCTCACCTCTGTTGGCTAAAATCGCCCTCCCTCATCTCCCCTTCTTCCTCCCTCCAGTATTGGGCTAAACCCACCCTCAATCTGCCTTGCCTGTCTTAGTTCCTCCTGCAGACCCTCAATCTCCTTTCTAAGTTTTTCTATGTGGTTGCACACTAAACATCTTTCCACACTCTAGGCAATTTTTAGAAAGACTGGTGCACTGCAGTTGTTGTAGCCTACCACCCTACCCATTGCTGTCATTGCCCACCAATGACCCCCCTCCCTTCCAGATGCAGGATACCAAACACTCCCCCAAGTTTTCCCTATCCCCCTCTATCAGTGCAAAACATTCTTTTCTTTATTTCCCTTACCTCCTTTGTTGTACACATTTAGATATATTGAGCAACTGCTTTTTATATTCCTATCCTTCCTATCCACACTCAAAAACAGACTTTAAGTAGCCATTGCACAACCTTCTTCAAACTCTTACTCCTCCTTTCCCCAAAACAATATCCATGTGAAGAAGTAATAATGAAAGCTCCTAGATTTGCATTTACTTCCCTTCTACTGAGATAGCAGTCACGTCTTCACTTGCTGCTGTTCCTTTCCTGGATGTCTGCTTCTGCTATGACAGGTGCATATCCTTTGCCCATTTGAGGAAGTGATGTCAAAACCCCTGGTATAAAGGAAATCATGGACCAGGGGTGGGACCAGCCCAAGTCTTCCAGAAACATTCAGGTAGCTGAGGCCTCTGGTCAGACCATTATCACCCTTCCCCCACTCTACATTAAAACTTTGCAGCTAGTGAAGCCAGCAACAATGAATCACAATTCTACTCAAAGCATCTGCATGGAGGATACAGGAAATTGGACAGGTACTGATGTCATGGAATGTCTTATAAATATGAAAATCAGGAGCCACAGCTGGTGAGGAGAGTGGCACTCAATGTAGATCTGCGGTACCCCAAAGGTAGATTATTTATGTAACAAAAAATCATCAAAACATATCAGAATACATAACTGGCATGGAAAGGAAGATGGAAAGGTAGTTAACTATGTAAAAATAATTTCCTATTTCCTTTAACGTGGGGTAAAAGAGTGTGACAGCTACATCCTAGCTAGGGTAAGTAGACATGTAACTCCTGGAAAACTTGACTTGCAGGTAACTACCCTCTGACTTTTAGTTCCTGTTTGGGACCGGGCTCACACAGTACCCTGGAAGGGAGTCAGGTACATGACTCTCCCAGGGGAGGCTGTGAGTTAGTCCATAGGATGGAATGTGCCTGGATGGCAACACCCAGTGGGGGGTCATGAAGAAGGAAGAAGCCATGGTACTGGCAGCTGTTGACTGAAGGATAAGGGATGTTTAGAAGGTGGTATGTAGTGAGGGGGAAGGGATGAGGGTTGTCAGATTCTTACCAGGGACCTTGGCTTAGCGAAATTGAGACAGGATAGAGAGATTACTTAGTCAATGGGGGGCAGAAGTTCTAGTATACTTGAATACAAATGCTTTTGCAAATCAGCAACTGGAAGTGGTTAAATCAAATATCAAGAAGCTGGTGGATAAGAAGAGAGAAGGGTGAAGGAAGAAAAACCCAAGTTTTTAATAAATGGTTGATGGGGTTGTGTCAGGAGAAGTGATATCGATTTGTTGGTGACTGGAGAAATTTCTGGGAAAGAAGACTATTTAAATAAGAGTCTTCATCTCTTTAGGGATGTAACTAGTGTGCTTGGGCATAGGTTGGATGTCTACATACTGTAGCTAAGCTCTTACACTGAATGGGGTAAGACTGATGACAAAGGGAACGCTTGGAAGGGGAAGAAGAAGAGGAGCCTTATTAGGGCTCCTGCTAAAGAAGAGGAGGTGGAAAAGAGGAAGTTAGAAATGGTATAGACTGGAAAAAGTAGTGGTGGATGATGAGGAAAAGGCACATTTTTAAACAATTACTTTTGTTTGGTATTCATGGTGAAGGACATAGGGCCTCTGCCAGAGAGTTGTGTTAAGGCATCTGCATGGAGGATACAGGAAATGGAACAGGTACTGATGATCACAGTTGACAGGGTAAGAAAGGGGTTTGCTGCCATCAAAGTAGATACGGCACCTCGCCCAGATAGCTTACACCCAAGAGTGCTCAGGCAGCTGGCTTCAGAGCTGCCTGAGCTTTTCAGTGACTCACAAGAATCTTGTGAGGTGCTGAAGTATTGGAGGCTTGGGGGTGTGATCCTTCTCTACAAGAGGGAGGGGCAGGCAGGACCTGAGCAATTACAGACCAGGCAGTCTTTCCTTTGTTGTGTGTAAACTGATAAAGACCCTGATCAAATAAAACCTTGGGATCTACCTAGAGGAGAATGGGCTACAAGACAGCAAGCATCACAGTTTTGTGACAGGGAAGTCGTGTCAAACAAACCTACAGTAACAGTACACTTTGATACGGTCACAAGAGTGGTGGACAAAGGGCCGGTGGGTAGGTTTTCTCTACTTCAGTTCCTGCAGTCCTCAATTCAGTACCAAGCAGGAGGCTGTTGAAGAAGTTGTAGGATTCAGGAGTAGGGAATGAATTGGTCTAATGGATGTAGAACCTGGTTGAGGGATATGCAGATGGTGGTAATTAGGGTCAAATCAGAGAACATAGAGTCATGAGCAGGGTGTCACAGGGATCAGTTCTGGGACCAGTTTTATTTAATAAATTCATTAGTAAAACAGGGGAGGGTATCCAGGGAAAGATGTGTTTCTTCGCAGATGAGATAAAACTACGTAGCAGAGTGGACAGTGTGGAAAGGCGTGAGAGAGTTAAAGAGGGATTTGAAAAGGCTGGAGAGCTGGTCAAAAATATAATAGTTGAAGTTTAACAGTGAGAAGTGCAAACTGATGGACATATGGAGCAGGAATCCATGTACAGAGTATTAGGAGTAGGCTGACCACAGCAACTGAGGAAAGGGACCTGGGAGTCATCATTCATCAATGGCTCACTCAAACAATCCAGTCAGTGTAATAAAGCTTAGAGCAAGACAACAAGGATGTTAAGGTGCATTATGAGGTGATTTGACAGAGGAATGGCATGATATTGCCCCTGTACAGGTCTCTGGTAAGGCCTCACCTGGCATACTGTGCACGCTTCTGTAGTCTGCACCTGAGAATGGATATGGAGAGGCTGGAGGCAGTGTAGAAATGGGTCACCAAGATAATCCCAGGCCAAAAGGGCAGACCTTATATGGAATGGCTGGAGGCCCTAAATGTGTATTCACAGAAGGCTGGAAGGGAAAGGGATGACATGACAAGAGATTTACAAGTTCCTTTGAGGAATCAAAAGAGTGAACTGTGAAGACCTTTTCAACAGGAATAGGAAGGCAATCACAACAGAACATGAATGGAGGCTAGCTGGTGGACATTTCCAGAGGGATGTAAGGAAAGTGATAGAGGCAAGGACTATAAATCTATTTGAACACTTCTGGGACAGGGTTAAGGGACTGATAGTTCTATGTGGAGGAGCTAGGGAAGTGGGGGACTTGGGAGGAGGGATTGTTGCAGATACCCCTTCAGGACACTAGGCTGATGGTGAGGTATAAATGTCTTTTTGGACAGACACTATGGACTCTAGGTCTTTATCTGCTGGTACTCTCTATGTTTATATGTTTCATCCCAGCACCTCTGTAGAATAACTAGACTCACAAGAAAACACCCACCGACATTGACTCTCAGGTAAATACCCCTTTCAGCCTTGGCTGGCTATGTGGGGAAAGGCCTGCAGTACATAGTATTTCAGTACAATATTGAGTATGTACCCACTGTATAAAAAGGGGTATACTCCCACAGAAAGACTGAACATGTGTGCATTCATGAAGGTTTGTGAAGTGATACTGTATATTGTAAGGGGTGTGGCAAAGACATCTGGATGTTGCTCAGATTGATGGGCATTTGCCTGGTTTATAGGAGGCTGTGGTTCCTGGCAATGGGACTGAACCACCTCAGGAATGGGTTTACCTGCTTAAGAGGTCCACCCATTTATTTTAGACCTGGTTCCAGAACAACTGTTCCCCCACAGCCCCATGGGCTTTGGAGGCAGGCTGGTGTATGGGTGAGGAGGGAGGAGGGAGGATAGTGGATTACAATGGGAAAGATCTAAGTCCCTGGAGTCATAGAAATGAACCAATATCAGCAACTGGAGACACCAGAGACAGTTACTAGTAGTACCCATGCTCTCCTGTTAGAGAATAGTGGCCAGCCACCATCTTCTGGGAACAAGGTCCAGTCTGAGTGGAAGGAGACCAATGGTGTGGCCCAGACTGTACAAAAGGAACCTGATAGGGGAATGGAGAGGAAAGGACACAAGCATAGGAAGAAAGTCTTCATGCTGAGGACTCAGTTGTCAGAATGATGGGGAGGATGGTCAAGAGCACTGAGGCTGGAAGACAAATGTTAATATGCCTCCCAGGTACAGTATGTTGGTGGAGAAGATCCTGCCCAGGCTTCATTCAGTACCTTGACCTGGGGGGTAGAGAAGAAGCTAGATATTGTGATCCACCTGGGAACCAATGATCTAGATGGCAGCATATGGGGTAGCGGTTGTTCTGGAGAGATTTAGGAATCTAGGGTACAAACTTACAGAAAAAGCAAACTTTCTAGCCTTCTGAAAATTGCTTTGCGTACGATATGCAAGCCTAGCTAGAAAGAAGAGGATTTTAGAGTTAAAAGCATGGCAGAAAGGTTATTGTGCAGAAGTGTAGAGAGTTTAAAATTTGCTGGCAAAGTTTGTGTGAAGACGAGTAGCTATGCATGTTGTGAAGGTTTGCAAAGTTTAGACTTCCCTACCAATTTCACCCAGGAAAGTTCTACTAGTTATAAAAAAACAATACCCTATTCAATTGATTTACCCCACCTGCTCCCATCTACAGTAAACACCCTACCTGACAAAGTTTGCCACCACCACAAAGTTAATGTTGTTAACTTCTCATAATTTATTGTAACCCTCCCCCCTTACTCCAAACCCATATCCCCCCGCTTTCCCCATCCAACCCTGATCTTTAACCCTTATGCTGCCATAAGATTTAGAATGTGTAGGCTTTTAGGATGTGTATCCATACCAGCTTAAATGTATTCCCTTTCCCAGCTTCCCTTTGACCCCCACCACTTCAGCCCTGAAGCACCCCAGCAAATTACTTTAGAACATGTAAAAAAAGAAAACTGTCTAACCCTTGCAGAGACATCCTCTCATTCTGTGGTAAGTATATGAATGAATGGATGAATGAATGAATGAATGAATGAATGAATGAATGAATGAATGAAAGAATAAATGAATGAATGGATGAATGAATAAATGAATGTCTTTGTCTATAGTAACCCTTAGGCAAAGGCATCATTCATTCATTTATTCATTCTGGTATGCACTTCAGAACTGAGAGGGTGTTTCTGAAATAAAGGAGTGTATTCTTTTTTCATAGGTACAGAAGTGATTTTTGGGAGATGTTCATGGGGGAGTAGCTAGGGCTACAGGGGGTAGGGAAAGGGAATGCATTTCAAAATCAGGGTCAGGTCATGTGGGAGGAAGTGGGTGATGTTTTTTGTCATGCAGAATGGGGAAAGGGTAACAATAAATTACATGAAGTTCACACAGCTGATTTTGTAGGGGCAGTAAATTTCACTGTATGTGGCAGAGGAGAGGAGTTCACTGCCGAGAGTGGTAGGGTGTGGGAAAAGCAAATGAGGAGGGCTGTGTGGATGTAGGGGTGAATAATAGTAATCCGAGTTAATTGGGGTGAGAGTTATTTAAAAAAAAACTTTTCAAAACTAAAAGAAACACTTTGTGCATTTCTTTGCAGGTGAAGTGTCATTTCACTGGTGAAAAATTACACAAAGTGCCACTTCACATAGATTTGCCAAGTGAAAATTTATATTTTGCCAGACAGAGAACTATGCAAATTACTTGAGATGTTTAATAAGATGCTTTCTCTACTTAGCACATCGGTGACAGACGGTTGCGTAAGTAGGGGATTGGAAACTCTCTGGGAAAATAAGGCCCTGTACATATTGGATCACTTACATCTCAGTTGAGGGGAACCAGCATCTTGGTGATGAAGCTTGAGGAACTCATCACTCAGAATTAAAATTAGGCCTGGGTGAGGGCTGAACCAGGGTATATGACCTAAAGCAATCTCAAGGGAGTATCCAGCCCCCAAGACTAAGGAGACAGGGAATACTGAAAGGGGAGTGCAGAGTAGCATAAAGGCACTCCTGTGATGATCCCAGAACAAACTGGCAGGAAACAAAAATCAAAGCAAGCAGTAGATACTGAAGCAAATGAGATGTATGGGTGCAGTCAAAAACAGAATGGGGTACCAGTTCATCTGGAAAGTCATATGCATTAATGCCAGGAGTCTGGGAAACACAGTGCAGGACCTTAAGGTTTTGGTTGTAGAAGCCCAGCTGGACTCATTGAACATGACTGAAACCTCAGTGACACTGCACAATCACTGGGACCTCACAGTTCCAAAACATTCTGTCTTTAGATGAGATAGTGTTAAGCTAAAGGGGGGAAGAGTGGCCCTATATGTGAGAGAGGAATCAGGGAATCATGGATAACATCAGGGACAGAATGCAATGACAAAGTCACTGTGGGTACAGCTGGAAACAGGTCAGAATAAGAAGGTGAGAATGGGGGAAGTCTATGGGTCACAGAATCAAAACAATGAAGAGGAATCAAAAGGGCAGTATTGCATTGGGACATGATGATCATGGGGGATCTCAAACTTCCTGACATGGACTGGAGCATCCTGTGGACAAGCAGCACCAGAATCCAGTCACTCATAAATGCATTTCAGGTTGGCTTCTTGGTTCAGTTATCAAGAAAGAGAACAGGGGCAAACCTGAAATTGGTGTTCATGAATAGCAACTACTGTATGTCAAGAATATAAGAGTAGGAGGGCAACTGGGTACTAGTGATCACTTTTCAGTATGGTTTGTTATTGAACAGGGCAGACAGAACACTAACTCTAAAATCAGTCCTTTATTTCAGAAGAGCAAATTTGAGGCAATGAGGCAGAGGCTCCGAAACAGGTTATTGGGCTCAGAGGGGGCAGGGGTGTGTGCAGAAAAAATGGGGCACCATTAAGAAAGCTCTGCAGGAGGTCACTAGCTCTGCTTGAGGCGTGTGGGGATGGGTAAGAAAAACAGGAAACTGATTTGGTTCACAAGGCAGGTGGGGTTCCAGTGTGAGTTGAAAAGACGTTGTTCAGGCAATTTAAAGGGAACCAATGAGAGGGGACAGCAAACCAGTATGACAAGCAGGGTGGCAAAGAAGGCTAAGTCTGAAGCAGAATTAAGGGTAACAGAAGGAGTTAATGCAGGAGATGAGTTCTTCTATCAGTAACTGCATGGTAAAGTGACAGACAAAGGCGGGCAAGGTCAAGCTGAGGCAGAATGAAAAGTGGGTGGAACATGATAAAGGTACAGTGGAAATAATAAATGATTACTTCTGACTTCTGATTGGTACTTACAAGGAGAAAAAACATTCACTACTTGAGCAGAAAGTTAACCATAGACCAGGTGGAGGGAGGGGAGGAGAGAAAGTGGTCATCGAGCCAATAGACACAGTGAGGATGCTGAAAGGACTCATCTCTGAAGATTATTAAATCTACAGATCCAGACGAACGTCACCCCAGGCTACCAGGGGAGATGGCTCAGGTGCTGGCAGTCCCCCTGGAGATCTTTACAACTGCTCTCTGGGGTTGTAAAAGTGTTTGCAGTCTGATGAGCAGCAGACACTGTGCTCCTGCACAAAGGCAGTGGTAAGGATGAGGCCTGGAAATATAAACCAATCAGACTGAGCTCAGTAGTGGGCAGACTTATAGAATCTATAGTCAAAGACAGGATAGCAGAGTTCCAATTAGGAAATGAGCTACAGGACATAAGACAGCACGAGTTTGTGACAGGCAGATCTTGCCAAATAAGGCTGATTAACCTCTTAAACTTAAACTTAATGACAAAAGCTGTGGATAAAGGCCAGGCAGTTGATATTTCATATATGGACATTAGCAAGATTTTCAAATCAGTTCCACACTAGTGGCTGGTCAAGAAATTAGGGGACCTCTGGGTGTAGAAGAGACTAACACAGTGAAATGTAAAGTAGCTATTGGAGGCAGTATAGCGCAGTGGTCTATGGCTCTAAGCTGCAAATCTGGTGACATCCAGCAGACCAGACCTGGGTTTGAATTCCACAGCTTCTACTTGTATACTGTGTGACCCTGAGCAAGTCACTTAACCTCCTTGTGCTCCCAGGTCACTCCTGTAAAAAAAAAGCTTTCAGCTTAGTGTGCTATACCTGGTTAAACAACTAAATAAAAAATAAAAATAAAACACAGAGGGTAGTGGCACATGAGGACTACTTGGGAAAGAGGGAGGTCAATAATTAGTATAGTTACAATAATTTCTTTGGAATATCATCAGCTTGCCATTGCAATACCACTGTACTACCACTAGGGTTTTTATGCCACTGTGATACCACTGTACCACTATCCTACCATTGCACCAAATAAAATCAAAATGTAAACTACCATTGTAATACCACTATACCACATATTGTACATTGTGCAGCCCACCACTGTATTGCCATTGTGGTGCTAAGGGTAGTGGTATTCTGTATGGGTCGGTCCTTAAGCCACTACATTTTAATACCTTCATCAATGACATAGGAGAGGGTATCAAAGGAAAAATCAACCTCTTTCTTGATGACAAGTTCCACGGTATGGTAGATTGTGTGGAGGGTGTCTGTTAGATGAAGGGAAATCTGGAGGAGCGGGAAGAAATGGTTGAAGGTCTGAAAGCTGAGCTTCAATATCAAAAAGTATAAAATCATGCACATGGACATCAAAAGTCTTTGAGGAGTAATGTTCACAAGACCAATGTAACAAAGCAATGGGGGATAAAATGGAATGCTAAAATACACTGGGAGGGATTTAACAGCACAAAAATAAACAAACAAACAAAAGGTTTATTTGCCCCTGCACAGAACTCTAGTGCAGCTGTTCCTGGAGTACTGCATGCAATTTTGGAACTCCCACCATAATAAATATATAACCAAACTAGAGTCATTGAAGAGGAGGCTACCCAGAATGAAACATGACCAGTACAGTAGGATGCATGAGGAACAGTTTGAGTCTCAGCATTTACTCTCCGAAGGTCAATAGAAAGGGGGTATGATTAAAACATTTACATACTTGCAAGGAACATACACAGTGGACACAGACAAACTGTTCACAGAAAGTGGCAACATTACCACCAGATGGACAAGAGAAAATATAATCCACACACGTACTGAATTTGTAAGCATATTTTATTATGTATGTCAATGGATGTAGCAGACCTGAGAACTGTTTAATAAAGGCTATATTCACAGACATAGGGCCTGATTTTCAAAGAGGCCTTAGAGCAATGCAATTTGCATCATTCTGGGGCTGCAGCAAACTCTGGGTGCACCAGGGTCCCTGTGCACGATTTTAGAAAAATCAGGGTTTTGGTGCCAAACTCCCTGGGTTTGTTGCAAGCCAAGAGCAGCACCAAAGAAATGGTACACCAGATTAGAATGTTGTAGACTGCAGACAGGCTTGTGGCAGCTGCAGGAGTGATGGTGACCCACCAGCTGGGCACCCTATTGGCTAGGGGCATGCCATGGTCCAGGGAGATTGGGAGGCCCCTGTCGGACAGTTAGAACTGTAGGTACATTTTGGTGAGTAAGGGATATAAATATGGTGGAGTGGGTATAGAAAGAGGCATACACACTGAAACATACGGGTCTCGATTTTCAAAACCCAATATTTATTTATTTATTTAAAAGTTTCACTAGGCTGGCTCACCAGCGCAGTGGTTAGATTTCCGCTTGTGACACCAGCGACCCGGGTTTGGGAATGGACTTGGGTGCTGGAGGGCCGCCAGGGGAGAGAGGGCTTGAGTGTCAGCTGATGGCTTGCCTTTTCTCGGGGGGAGGGCGGGGACATGACCCGGTGCTTGCTGACCCCTAGCAGAGGCTGGGGGCATGTCAATGCGTGGGGTCTCACTCACTGAGGAGGCATGGTGAATGTTGGCATCAGCCTTACGTTGTGGCACACTACACCCCCAGGGTGCAAATGGGAAAGAGAACCCCATAGTCAACTGGATGACGGTCGCCAGCTCCCATAGCTGCACGTCTGAGGACAGTGCATGCACCATCCCCAGCAGCACCCCAGAGCAGGTTTGGCACTGGTCACCACCACCGGCGCCATCACCCTCAGAAGGGCGGACCCACCCAGTGAAGGGTTATGTCCGGGGGTCACTCAGAGAGGCTGCTATATGGGGGTGAAGAGGTGGCTGATCTGAGGCAGTGTGGCTCGGAGGACATAGGTGGCCTGAAGGGGAGGCTGGCCCAGACCTGGGAGGGAGCATACAAAAAAAAAAATTTCACTAGGAAAGACACACTAGACTAACAAGCACTCATCTCCAGATGCGGCCTGGGGGAAGGGAAAGGGGAGAACATTTGTAAATACATACAGTGGAAAACAACGTGTTACAACTGTAAACAGCAGACAAATAAATATGAAAGCAACTATGTATAGTGAATACTGCACACGAATTTAACCCCTACAAATGAATGAATAGATAATCAGACAGTGTGAGAACTCGTAAACCGTTACTTTTTCTCAGAACTTGTGGTGAAAGTGGTAAATGTGAAAACTGTAGAGAGGCTCTAGAGGGGGATGGGATAGAAATAAAGGGCTGGTTAGGGAACTGAGGCACACAGTGAGGGGGACTGTGGTAATGGAAGCAGGTTGAATGTGTGAAATATACAAAACAAGTCTGACATCCTCAGCCTCAATGTAAAACAGTAAGAACCACATCTGAATCAGGTCAGTTTCTTCATTTTTCATTTGTACCTATGGTCAGACTTATTCATGAGTGACCATAAATTATTTATTTATTTAGTTGAAATGTGCATTAATCAGGGCTTCCATGCTCTCCTTGCAGCAGCGCATTGTATTGCTGTAAAGAGGGCACAAATTAGAGAAGAGCTTGCAGAGCTGACTAGTAGCCAGGCCAGCCTGGGATACCTGGCACTTAGCAGCGTACATGAGCGAAAGAGTGTCAGCAGCATGCATTCAGCACTGCAGCAACCTCTGTAGATGGGCCAGGGAGTTTGATTTATCACAGAGGCATGCTGTGTGCATGCAAGACCAATACACGGCTATCGCCCATGCCATGCAAGAGGTGCTTTAGAAAAGGGGGGACAGGGAAGAAAAAACAGCTGGGGCCCTTCCAACATGTTGACCAATTCTGCTACACGCAGCCCAACTCCCATGTGGTACCCACTCCTTTTCTAGATTCTGATTTAGCAATCAAGGGGAGCAGAGCCCTCCTCAAAGACTCCTACCATTGAAATAGAACCATGGAGGAAGGCAACTGGGGTGCAGTTTGTGTTGGATATTCCTGGGTGTGGTAATCAGAAGGGGACTTGAAAAAGGCATTATGGACCAGAAAGGAAGAAAAGCTTGAAAGAAAATAAAATAAATGGTAACAAACGGACAGAGGGATGGTCTTATAAGAATTAGTGTCTCATTTCTATAGGGGCCACTTGATACAAAACGTGCATAGTTTATAGTACAGAACAATATGACATTACATTGTAAACAGTAATCTATAGTTACAGTATTTTGCAACACAATTGAATGTATATAGCTGTACCTTTATCTTGTTCCAGTTATAGCACATTAATATGTACTCACTTCGTCATTTGCAACATTTACTTGTGTGATCACCTGTAATCACAAATCAACAAACTGAACAAAGACATTTACTTCAGAATGTAGTGTTCCACTTTTCAGGTAATGGCCTGTGTGATTTGCAGATTTTTTCTGTCTTTTTTTCACAAGGTATTTGTCCAAGACAGACCAGCTGAGATGTAACTTTTCACTTCCAGTAGGGTCCTGCTTCTACTTACTGTATTACTGTGGTGCAGTGGACTGGAGCACCGAGAAGTTGTGTGACTTGCCTGATGTCTGTCACACATTGAATATTTGGGTCAAGTGAGAATTGAACCTGTGATCTCCCATTTTCCAAGTCATCATTACTCTAACCACTAGGCCACACTTCTGGAATAATCACAGTGTAACAAAGGTATTGTTAATACATACACAAAGTATCTGAATTAGGCATCAAATGTGTTTCCAGTTGCAAGAAATTTGAGTTAGCCGTTTGGCCTAACAGCACAGCTGACATAGCATTTGGATGGTATTCTTGGAGCCTGGACTTGATTTATTTATTATTTGTGGTTTTAATTACTAAGTTAGATACATTAGACATACAGGTGCCTGTTTCAAGTTAGGTCAGATTATTGGTTTCTGATTACAGTTTGTTTCACACTTAGAAGGCATTAATCATGACCTGTAGCAAAATATGAATTAAAATTGTGACTTTGGTTACCTGCAAAATGGCAGTTGTCTTGAAGCCTTCAGTTGTAAAAAAATCTAAAACTGCTTAATGTTGAGCTGTTTTCTTCATTATATTATGGACATCAACCTGCATACTTTACCCTCTCAGTTTATTTACAGGTGAGATTAGGTTACAATGCTCTGTTTGTGACATCACCAGGTGTAGCTGTTGAAATGAATACAATGCCACAAACAGGACAATATGACCTCAGCTCCAAGCTATAAATGCACTATTACTGGAAAATAACCTTTTTTTCTTTTCACTTATTCTTTGTGCTCCCCCTGTCCTGGTCAGCCCTTGTTCACACTGGTCTTCCCAGCCAAGTCACCCTGAGTTCTCCCAGGCATACCTCTTTCCTGGCATCCCCCACTGTGCCCTTCAATGGCAGAGGTGGTGGGGAGGCTCTCTACCCACAAGCACTTCAGTTCTGGAGTCCGGGGGTGCCTGAGTTGTCAGATGAGGAACCTGCAGAGGCTGGCAGTTATCCAGCATGACCAGGACCATTTTCCATGCTTTCCTCCCCTTGGGAACATGACGTGTGCTGACATTAACACATGCACCCTGACATCTGCCACATCCCCCACCTCCTTGGGCTTGGCTGTCTTTCCCCAAGCTTCCAACAAAGGCTAGTCAAGCACCAAGCTCATTCTCACCCTTCACTCCAGAGGAAGAGAGCAGTTCTCAGAGCACTCAGTCTTCAACCCCCTGGCCAACCCTTTGACTCCCGAGGTCACTCCAAGCCCTGGGTCATTGGCACAGCAAGTGGTAACACTACCACTGCACCGACAGGCCAGCTGAAAACTACCTTTTTCAAGTAAGTGTTTTAAGAAATAAAAAGTAGAATGGCTTGAAATTCAAGATTTGCTAAAATGAAGTACAACTGAGTTCTGCTTATGCCAAGCAGTATACAGTAGCAGTGTAAAAAGAAAGGACACAATGTTAGGAATATACAGCATGTAATAAATTAATTAATGAAACTGGGGGGGTGGAATTCTGAGTGATGAAAGGAAATATTTCTTGCTTGAAAGATTAGTGGATGCCTGGCATAGGCTGCCAGCAGATGTGGTGAAGGGATTAAAGCGTGCAAGGGATAGATATAAGGATATATTATATAGGATGCAGTGAGGTGAGAGGATTGATGGAGACCAGATAGGGTCTGCAGAAATAAAATAGGTTGGAAATACCTGGAAAAAACTAGGTGGGCTAAGTAGTCCTTTTCTGCTATCAAATTCTATGTTTCTATAATTAAGCAATAATGCATGAGGGTCCATGTGATAACGGCGAAAGCCTAAAGGTGATCACCATCATCACAAAGTCAGAGTGCCAAAAATCAGTTTCAGCACTCTGACTCCCCAGCACACAGCAAAATGGCATGGGGATGTGGCTTTTTAATGTTTTATGCAGGGGGCTGTGCCCCCCCCCATACCCCCTACTTAAGGATTCTCAACTCCAGGGGGGTGAAAAAACATAAAAGAAAAGATTTGGTCCGGGCACAACAAAAGCACATCACTGCCTGGACCCAAACCCAGTACCCTGCCCACTGACGCCAAGAACCCACCCACCATGCCACAGGTCCAGCTCAGCAACCCATCGCAGCACCACCCCCTCACAATCCCTTCTGACCCTCACTGTGCATGCTCGCTTCCCACTCCACGTGCATACATTTAGCAACATATCATAGCTATATTCGCTAACCTCCCATCTGGTCACCCTACCCTGCATCTAGCCCTGATGACATGTGCTGGGGATTAGGTAGCTGTTACTGCAGGTGTCCAATCGCTGATGTCCATGTCATGGACTACCATGCATGACAGGGTGTGTGTCATGCTGGGATAATGTCACGCCTCAGGTGGTTGGGTACGAGGCCTCAGGTTTGTTGTTATACAGAATAAGAAAAGTCATTTTAAAGATGTTTTAGTCTGTGTGGAAAAATATTTTTGTTTCATAAGGAAGATGCAAATGAAGGACAGGCAAACAAAGAAGGTGCAAACAAAGGACAGGCAAACAAGAGGTTCATAGTGCTGAGATTAGACCCATGATGTTGTACTGGGATAACATCATGGGTCCATCCCAGACTGACCAATCAGAGTCCAGGATTCTTTCTTGCCATTGCACAATAATAATTACATTTTCTTCCTGTTCTTAGGCAACAAAGGATGAATTTCTCAACTGATCATTCACCAGTCACTGAATTTTATGATTACTCAGAATACTACAGTTTGAATGGTTCTTCTGATTCACAGCCATGTGACAATGAGAATGTTAAAAAGTTTGGAGCTGTTTTTTTACCAACACTCTACTCTTCTGTGTTCGTGTTTGGATTAATAAAGAATGTCCTTCTCTTGGTCCTGATCACTTACAAGAACCTGATCCACAAGATTGATGTGTACCTTCTGAATCTGGCAGTTTCGAATCTGCTGTTTGTTTTCTCACTTCCATTTTTAGCACACTATGCTAGAGACCAGTGGATCTTTGGATCTGTAATGTGTAAAATAGTTTCTGTTTTTTACTTAGTGGGTTATTACGGTGGCATATTTTTTATAACCTTCATGAGCATTGAACAATATCTGGTAGTAGTCCATGCTAAATTTGCTTCAAGGGATAGGACCATTAGGACCACTGCCTTTGACATTATTAAAAGTTTTATTGTTTGGTGTGTAGCCCTTCTAGCCTCCCTCCCACAGTTAAAATTTAGTGAAGTACAGCCTGACAAAGACAACCTAACATGCAGACCAAAATATCCTAACCGTGTGTGGAAACTTTTCCTTAACTTTGAATTGAATGTGTTAGGATTTATAATTCCTTTGATAATTATGACTTTCTGCTACACATGTATTGCACGAAGTCTAATCTGGAGCAGAAACGTAAAAAACAATAAGGACATAAGACTTGTTTTTATCGTTGTGTTTGTATTTTTTGTCTTTTGGGCACCATACAATATTGTAATTTTCCTATCTTCTTTAGCACAACTGAATATCCTAAATGACTGTGACAGAAGCAAAAAGATATATTTTGCCACACAGGTGACAGAAACGTTTGCATTTTTTCACTGTTGCCTGAATCCACTGATCTATGCATGTGTGGGTGAAAAACTCTGGAATTACTTATGTACAACTACAAAAAAACTTACTGGAATGTGCCTAATGTCATTCTCTGAAAGGGGCGAAACTCCGCATACAGAGTATATGTATTCAGTCCGCTCACAGTCCACAGCTTCCTTTGAGCAAGATGTACTGTAATGTGGTAAATTAATTTGGATGTTTACATTACTGTAAATGTATAAAGAACTTATAACGTACAGAAACAAGCACATTAGCATAGAGATCAGCCATATAAAGATGTGATATTTAAAAGGGAAAAAAAGCCAAGTAAGATAAAATGATCATTCTTAGAGCTCTGCTATAGCTTCAAAGAGACACAGAAAGCATTTGGACTTAATTCATAATTATTGAATTAAGAAAGTAACAAACTGGTCATAGCTAATATATGCCTGTTCTATGTTTACAAGTGTAAGCCCCCCAAAATGGGTTTATTTTTAATGGAGCTCCATGCGCCCAAAGATTTTTCCCTCTGGAGCTGTCTTATCCTGGTGGCTCTAGTGGGAATCATGCCTTATGACCCCCTGTTACAGTAACAGGACATTCTCTGCAGTGTCTTGGCCCAATTCGGGCCAAGCGCTGGGGTGGATGTCTGCTCTACTTGGTGGGAGATGCATGGTCCAGGGTCCAGTTGTCAGGCAGATTGGGCTCGGGGACACACGAGTGTAAAGAAATTATTTTTATTCAAAATGGCATTTCATGCACACTGTGCATGCATGGGTACTGCCAAGGGATTACCATTTAATGGAGCAGTAGCATCCTTGCTGCACAGTAGTTTTGAGTGCTGGTGTGCACAATGAGGATACTGGATTTTGGGACTACAAGTCCTGCAGGGCAACAGTGTGAGCTGCAGTTTTGGTGCCAGAGGATTTGGTCCTTGACTGGACCACTGGTCATGGTGCCAAATGTCCATGAGCACATGTAAGAGAGGGCTGAGAGGGTTTCAGGAGATTTTTTGAGAGGGAGAGAGAAGTAGGAGGTCAGAGCGAAGTGCTCACCTGCTCATCCACTTAGCCATGCAGCCACAGGTGCAAAAAAATTATTTAAATAAGTGCAGACATCTGAGGGAGGCATGGCTGAGCAAAAGTTGCAGTTTGTGTGGAGTCCTGGGATTCTCAGCCACAGAATATGAAGAGGGAAAATGCTGTAACCCCTGGAACAGACATGAGGTGAGGGGGCATAGCCAGAGAAAGCTGTATCCTGGGAGGACTTCTGTTTGGAGATAGATGAAAGCTTGTGGCTAGGCCTGGTTTGCCTGAAGAGATCCAGGTGCTGCCACCTAGGTGGCAATGGGTCCCAGGACTACTTGGATGTAGAGTGCCACTGCATGCTGAGGAGCTCCAGGGTGTGTAAATCCATAGGAGGCCAGAGGAGACCTGTGGGACTGGTCATGGGAAAGAAGGCAGTGTGGCAGGCTGTGTTAAATTTTCTCAAGGCAAAGCACCTAAATCTCACAAATGAGGCTGTTCTGGACTGGGATCACTGCATGAGGGATATGCCCAAACCTGCAGGGTCACCAGGGAAACTACCCCTGGGATGCTCGTGGCAATGGCATAGCATCAGTGATCAGGTACTGGACTGTGTTTGAATGGTCTTGCTCCTGCCCTTGTCATTTGTGGCTTTAGCTGCTCCAGTAAATAACAAGGAACCCCATTAGATCAAAGATTGCTGCATTCCTCTAATAAGCTTGTGTGAGAGGCATAGAAGGTGAGAGGGGCCGTAAGTGCTCTGTGCACCCGTTGCAAGACAGAGCTCCTGGTAAGACACTATGAAACTGGGAGTCAAAAGTCTAATGCTTGTGTGTGTGTGTGTGTGTGTGTGTGTGTTTGGTCTTTTCGATCTCAAGCAACTGACTGTGTTTGGACTGTCTGACCGCCTAAATATCTTATGCAACTGGGACCCCTGGGTCCAAGTGTCAGTTTACCTTCTATTTAATTCAGCTACTAATGTAACCCCTGGTCCTGCTTTGCTGCTCCATGGAGTGATTGTTTATTTTATTGACTGTTAATTAAATAGGATCCCCGGTTTTTGCAACTTTGCATTTGCCTCTTGTGTTTGAAAGAGACTGTTTGTCTACTGCTAAAAGAAGTTACCTCCACAGCCTTGTACACAGTGTGTTCCAAGGTGGTATCCAGAGTGCCAGGGACAAGAGAATCCACTGAGGAAGATGTTGAGAGGCCTGCCTGGTGAAAGCAGTCTACAAAGGCCTCTGGGTGAAGTGGACAAGGCCAGACTGGTGAAGATCAGCGTCATCCCCCCTTGTTTCAGCTCAGCACCTTGAGGGTTGTTACATGAGGTCACTGCACCCTTATTGGTACCCCTAGAGGTACACTGTAGACAGCTAGAATTTAGGTATATGTTATACTAACATATAGGGCTAAGAACATATACCATACAAGAGTAGATGTCAGCTATGTATGCATATTATTGTTATACACTTTACTTTCTAATATATATGTGTATTTCTTGCTTACAAGAAGTTTGGACATCTGTGTCCTTGTAATGATTATCATATATAAGTCGGCATTGCCATCATCTGATGATTCGTATTATTATACTACTATATGTATAACTGTACTCCTTTGTCTTTACAAAATGATGACTACTAAAAAATTGTACAATGTTGTCTTGGACTGCGGAGCCACCTCTAATTTAGCCATTAGGGCTCACTTCTGTAACTAGAAATGTTTCTATCTCACAGTAACTATGGTAATTATCATAGGTATGGAATGTAAGACATTACATCTTATACCTTGGAGACCCCAAGAGACATGGAGAATCCTTGAGGTATAGGGAACGCTTAGCATTGGCTCCCAGTTCGTATTGGTAAGAACTGCTTAGGGCAATTGTGATTATCCTTTTTAGTAGTAATAAACAAGTTTATTACTCTTATGCAATGTGTCTGTGATTCCTTGAGTTCCCATTATTGCCAAGAACCTGAGAGTGAGGTTTAGCCCTCCTGACAACTGGTGACCGCATGCAGGCAATATATGATGTTTGCAAAGTTTTTCTTGTTGCTTACAACTCTCCCTTCCCAACGAGGACAGTAGGTCTGCCTTCCCGCATCACCTCTCCCATTCTACAACCACTTTGTCACTACTTGCAATGTCTGGCTGTTTTCTGGGTGTGGTCAATGCCGACTCAACCCACTCCACGGCAGTTTTGAATTGCAAGCTTGCAAGTGCTCAGTAGCCCGACTGTGAATTAACTGCACCTGCTGTGGATCAATACATGACACTGCACCTTTTTCACGGTTTAATTTTTCATTCCCTCCCACACAATGGCCACCGTATCAAATATCTGTGCAGAACGGAGACTCGTCTCAAACTTCCTTGCCTCCCATGGAGGATGGGCTGGCTTCGCATGGGACACAAGTCAATCCGACAACCCTGTACTGGGGATTTCAACTCAGTACTCAGAGATGAGACTAACAGCCAGAAAGCGAGATGCTAAATGGCTGTTGGTCACAGCTCTTTACACTGGTTTGGAAGCCTCCAAAGCAAGGTTTTGAACCCTTGAACTGCAAATCTCATCTCTTAAACAGGAGATGGGATTGCAGGAAACGGAATGTGTGAGACGAGAGCAGGATTTGGGATCTGAACTCCAAACACTGAAAAATGAAAATGATTCCCTTTTTGCATCATTCTGCACAGGCAGGCGAGCAGGAACTTTGTATGTTGAAGCAGGAGTGTGAAAGTTTGAGACAGGATAAGGGCCAGACTTTGCAAATGAATGACTTATTAAGTTGAACGAATGAACAGTTGCATGAGGAGTTGGGAGAGATACAGTACGAGATTAACCAGGCACGTAATGACTTAGAAGTGGCTCTAGGGACAATCGCAAATTGAGCGCCACGTATAGAGTGTCACAGAAGCAGATGTAGGAGAAGGAGGTGGATGTGAATGTTGCAAATGTGAATCATGCTGAATGTGAATCCAAGATGGCAAAACTGTGCCATCAGCGAGAGGTGTTGGCTGGACATGTCAAGGCGATGGGAGCGAAGCCCCCGCCTTGACCATGTCATTTGAAGGGGAGGTATCAGATGATGACATCTCACAGTACAATGCCCTGTCACACCCCTACTATGGCCCCGACACCCAACCACACCATCCACAACATGGCAGACATCCGTCACATGCAACCCATGTCATACGTCACTGACGTCATGACGCACATCATGGGTGATGCCAACATGGTGGCCCCCATGATGGGGGGCAGCAGGCCCAGGCCTAGTCCCAACGGCACCGCCGGTAGCCATTACTAATGTGGAAGACAGGCAGGAGATAGAAAGAATGATTGAAATGCGATAAACAGTGTGCCTATTCCACAGAGAAATAAGCGGGTTTTAAAAAAACCAAATAAGACAGCTTACACATGAAACTGGTACTCAGGAGTGCATAGTCCATTCTGTAGCAGAGGTCACAGCTCAGGCAGCCTTGGACAGCACCCGAGGGAACCTACCTCCACCTGATCATCCCAATAATCCCCTACAAATGGCCTTTTCTGTAAGCAAATAGCTGACAGCATTAGTCGGAGGATCCCATCCGACAATCTCTGCTGCCACTTGGAAAAGATGTGTGCTAAATGTGAAATGCTTAGTCTCACTGCAGACTACTAGGTCCAGATCCTACGCCAGACCATTGATCCTGGACTGTGGGCAAAACTCCCCGATACCATCTGTCAGGACGGTACTCCACTTTTGATGAGGTTGCAGCTGAACTCATTTCTGCACACAACCCAGGTGAAGTAGGAGTGATGCTTGCATATCCTGTAAAACAAAATGCAAAAGAAACTTTCCAGTGACTTTCCACCAGTGGCTCTGGATGGCCTACCGAGCAGGGAAGCATCTTGCACAAGAAGCCGCAGATGTGGACCTTATCGAGTATAAGACCCTGTTCCTTAGAAACATGATCCCTGCAGCAAGAGAAAAGGTAGAGCCAACCACCTATCCCACCACAGAGAGGTTTGCTGACATTCTTCAGAAAACCGAGAGGGTTTATCAACTCTACATCCGTGATTTGGGCTCCGGTTCCAAGAAAGTAGCCACCGTGGAAACTACTCCAGAATCACGACACATTACATGGTGGAAGAGCAGGCCCAAGAGAAACAGCCCCTCCCCGCAGACAACCAACACCCCCAGCAGGCCCAACCACAACAGCACCAACAACAACAACAATCATGGGGTGGAAATCGGAACTACCATAAGAATAAGAAACACCATAAAAATAATAAGGGTAAACAACAAAGGCCAGGCCCTTCATGTATGGAAATAGCCGAAGAGAACCGGAAATTCCCAAAACTCCTTGGGCAAGTGTGCTACATAGCAGATGATGTTCCCGCTCGGGCCCTTGCAGCCATAGAACCAGGAGAGCAGGCCTCAACAGGCTGTGGAGACACCGGAAGTACAGGCCCTCAGGCCCATATAGGTCTGAACCCAGAAGCGGCTCCCTATATAGCATCAGTGCAGCATGGTGAAATGGTTCAAATGAGCCCAGTCTAAACTCTCCATGCCTCCACTGGTACAGATTGACAATTACAGACCCCGGTCCATATTGTAAACAAGCTGGTCTTGGATGCAAATGGAAGGCCCTGTACTGAGGCCGAGGTAGGAGGCCGCCTACTGACAGTACTACTGGATACAGGTGCAGCTGTGTCTGTATTACATGATGACCACCCCGAGACATCCCCTTGGTCCTCTGGATGGAGGACCAACATGTTGGGAGTAGACAGAACTAGGTTGCCTGCATACCGCTCCCTACCACTGCCTGTGGAACTGGGACACTTGAAGGCCCATCACACCTTCCAGCTAATGGTATTGCATGACCACCCCGGTATAATTGGAAATGACTTCCTAGCCTCACACGGCTGTGTGGTAGATCTACCCAACATGTTACTGATACAGATTCAGGGACAATATCACACTATCATGATTCCTGATTCCCACATGGTGGCAATAATCTCTGCAAACAATAAGGATTATGACGTCATATATTTTCTTCAAGAATCATGAGCTTTTCTCAAAGCTCCTCCCTAGTCTACAAAGGCATGTGGAGGCATTTGCCACCAACAAGCATGACTGTGGCAGGATGCATACTGTCATTGAAGTGACAGGCCCAGTACATGAAAGGCAACAGCAATATCCCTTTCCACTGGAGGCCTTGCCTTCTCTTAGAGAAACAATAAAATCACTCCTCAAGCAAGGTGTGATCAGGACATGTGTTTCTACTGCCAACTCCCCAGTGTGGCCTGTGAAGGAACCCACAGGTGCCTGGAGACTTACCAGTGACTATAGGAGACTGAACCAGGTCACCCCCAGTTGGGCTCCAACTGTGGCATCAGCACCTGACATGATGCGACTTTTGATCCCTGACCAAAAATGGTTCAGTGCCCTAGACATCTCCAATGGTTTCTGGTAATTGCCATTGGCCCCTAAGAGTCAGTATACATTTGCCTTCACCTTTGGAGGTACACAGTACACGTGGACATGCTTACCACAGGGATTCCATGACAGCCCCTCCCTGTTCCATTTACACACGATGGATGCCCTTGAGGGTTTCTCTACACCCCAGTGTCTCTTGCAGTATGTGGATGACCTGCTGTTGGCAACAGCCACACAGGAACAACACTTGGATCTCTTGGATGAACTACTGACCCTCATTCAGAGGACAGGCCTCAGATGTAACCCAGCAAAACACAACTATGTCAGAAAGAGATACTCTTTCTGGGATTGGGAATAACTGATCAAGGCTGAAGCCCTACCTGGAAGAAGATACAAGGACTACAAGACTTGCCATTGCCCACCAGCATGGCCACTCTTAGGAGATTTCAAAGTATAGTATAGTATTCTAGAGACTTTATTTGTGATTTAGCTCAGAAGGCCACCCCTCTGTATGAATTACTGAAAAAGGACATTCCCTGGAATTGGGGTCCCATTCACACCCAGGCTGTGATGTCAGTGAAACAGGCTTTGGCCTCAGCTCCAGCTCTGGTCAACCCCAATCCAGCTATGCCATTCCATTTGGAGTTTGTCACCTCTGACATAGCTATGTCAGCAGTGCTGGCTCAGAAGGTTCACGGCACCCTGAGACCCATTGCATATGCATCACAGCTCTTGATCCCAGTAGAACAGAAATATGGCCTTTGTGAAAGGAACTTTCTGGCCACCTACTGGGCTGTCAAGCACTTCTTGTATATCACTGGGTACTCTTCTCTGATCATCAACACACCACACCCCAACTACCTTTCTGCTATCAGACAGAGTGAAGGATGGGTCAATCTCTAACTCCAGGCTAATACACTGGTCACTTCTTCTCCAGGATAGAGACATTCAAGTCCACCTAACCAAAATGCCATGCATGCTGGCACATGGCCTCCTTTTCTAAGGAGAACCCCATGACTGTACACTGCAGCCACCTGATCTCCAAGATCCAGGTCCTTTTCTCCCTACTACACCATAACTGCTTGAGAACACCTCATTGTGTCATGTCTTCACAGATGGCTCGGCATCCTATTATCAAGGAGAACAGATTGCAGGGATGGGCATATTAGTGATTTATCCTTGTGGTAACAGTGTCAAAATTTCTAAGCGTTGCAGTGTAGCATCATCACACTATGCCAAGATGGCAGCGGTGGCCTGTGCCCTCAAGTTCATCCAGCATGGAACTGAGGATACCATCATTTTTATAGACTCTAACTGGGTTTGTTGTTCTCTTACAGAATTTATTCCCTTCTGGCAGAAGAACTCCTTCCTCTCCTCTGATGACAGCCCAGTGAAACACAAGGAACTGGTAATATTCATACACTCACTGGCACAAAGGTTTGCACACAAACTTTATGTACATAAAGTCAAAGTTCGCTCCATACATGACCCCTATTATGCCTTCAATGACACAGTGGACACCCTTGCAAAGAAGGGGCCTGGGGGGGACAGCTGGATGATGGACCATCCAGAGGCCAGAGCGGCTGTACACATTGCAGTTGTCAGGAAGAAACCTGAACCCTTTTCCCCTTTGGACCTGTGGGCAGCCCAGCATGCTGATTCTGAGCTCAAAGATGTGTTCAGATTCCTTGACAAAAGTACTGAGAAGAACTTACCTACCCATAACCCCAACCAAAGTCATGAAGGTAAGTTACATCTGTCTACTGATGACAAGCTCATTTGGTATCAGCCAGATGATACCACCACCAAATTGTGGGAGGTTTCCAGACATCTTAGGCCCAAATTCTTACACCAAGTGCATGACACCCCTACTGGTGGACACCAGGGAGTAGAAAACATGCTCCAAAGACTAAAGACCACCACCTGGTGGCCTGGTGTCATCAAGGATGTCAAGTTAATTGCCTTGTTTGTGCGCAAAACAATCCCATCCCTACCAAATGAAATGCCAAACTGCTACCACAAAGGCATTCTATCCCTTGGCATGCCATACAGATTGACTTTATTGGTCCTTTGACCAATACCAGCAGAAATAACAAGTAAGCCCTTGTGGGGTTCTATGTAATAAAGGCAACTGCCAAACGGCGAGCCACATTATTGTGACGTCAGGGAGGCGAAAAAATTTTCACCACCCTGACATCCTTGGCGCATGGAAGAATGGTGCTAGAGAGTTTTTTTGTGCAGCCCCCCCAACAACCTCCCCACATGGGGACTTTGCCTCCCTGCTCCCCCTACTGAAGGATTCTCAACTCCAGGGCGGGTGCATGTCGGGGGGGGGCAAAAGCAAAAAAACACAAGTTTCGGGCCAGGCTCAACAAAAATGCAGTAACGCCTGGACCCAGACCGAACTCAGCACCCCACACACACTGCAAGTGGAGGCCAACCCCCGACGCCACAGCACAGCTCAGCAACTGACAGCAGCACCGCCCCCTACTTCCCCTATGCCCCCTCCCAGCCCACGCTCTCCATGCTCGCTCCCCCCACACGTGTGTACATATAGTGACATCCTGTCGCTGCAGTCGCCCACCCCACCACATCCGCTGTCTCTACCCAATTTATCGCCATTCGGGCTTTCGCCCACATCGCATTGCCATTTCAGATGGAGCCTTACTTTTTTTTTTTTATCAATTATTTTACCAGATGAGACACACTAAGCTGAAAGCTTGTTTGCAGGTGCAACCTGGGAGGATGAGGAAGTTAAGTGACTTGCTCAGGGTCACACAGTATGCAAGTGGGGGCTGTGGGATTCAAACCCAGGTCTCCAGATTTGCAGTTCAGATCCTTAAACCACTGTGCCATACTGCTTCCTCAACTTCAGGCGCCTACCTCACTTGCTACCCCTTGTGGTAACTGATCTTTTCTCTAAGTGGGTTGAAGCTTTTCCCACTAAGACTTGTACTGCTAAAACGACTGCCAAAATCCTGGTGGAACAGATTTTCTCCAAGTGAGGCCTACCTCTCAAGATAGAGTCCAATAAAGGAACAAGTTTTACAGGCGAGTTAATGAAAGAAACACTTCAACTCCTTGGAGTTCACCAGAAATTCCACATGCCTTACCACACGCAATCTTCAGGTCAAGCAGAAAGAGCCAACAGATGGATTAAGCAAATGCTTTTCAGATTAATTGAGGACAATCCCAAGACCTGGGATTCCCTATTGCAGTTACTTCTTATGGCAATCAGGGGCACAGCCTCAGCCACCACCCAGTTGACACTCTTTGAGGTGATGATGGGTAGACAGATGAGATTACCAGAGCACCTGTTGTTTGACCTGCACGCCCACATGGCAGACCATGTGTCTGTAGACCAATATATGGAAAAACTCAGACAAGACCTCACACACACTCATTTGTGTGCTGCCAATTGCATGAGAAAGGCCCAGCAGCAGTCCAAAATACAGTTTGACAAACACACACAAGAAGTGGATTGGCAAGTCGGAGATCAGGTAATGGTTCTTAGAGTTGCACATCCCACACACTCCTTCTCTAATAAGTGGGAAGACCCCAACCCCATTGTCAACAAGCTCAGTCCAGCAGTCTATCAGATTAGACTCATGCAAAACAACAAACTGACTGACAAATGGTTACATGCAAACCAGCTGAAACTGTATAAAGGCGTATAATTACTTTTCCCTACCACAGTGGGCGGAATAGTACTAATTTACTAAATGTTTGGTTTTCCTTTTCAGATACACTGACAAGATGGCTATCTTGTTCCATTTTCTCCTCATCTCAGGAGTTATCTGCTGCATCCAAGGCACCGTAAAACACCTCCTTCCTCACCTTGATCCTGCAGCATCTGCCCCAGAGGGAGTTTCCATCAATATACCTCACAATTTCATTACTGTCCAGGAAGGTTCAGATGCCTACCTCACTGCCTCGGTTATTGCTCCTGATAAATCTACCCTAAAAATTGAGTGGCAAACCACATCGCAAAGACAAATTCTCCTTGTGGCCAAGCTCTCCAAGGGAACTTTCCATGGTTGGTCCAATGCAAAATTATCCCCCAATGGTTCATTGTCCTTTCTCGAGACTGCTCTTAGACATTCTGGTTTATACAATATTACTGCCTTAATTGATACCTCATATTGTAATTCCTTGTCTAAAGACTCTGCCAGAAAATGTTGTGCTGTACACAACATGACTTCAGCTGCCATGTACCTTTCTGCGTTACCCCCTACTGATAAACAGCTTTTGGAATGTCCAAAACATACCCCTGGTCCTCATAGTGGTCTTACAGCCACTGTTTTACCTGGTACACTTATTAACAATTTACAATTTATGCATATACCTATTTTGTTTAATTTGACTTACTGGAATATGAAAGAATTTGGTATGTTTCATACTACTAACACTTTAGCATTTTATAGTACTTTATTGCTTGATAGTTTAGCAGCTTTTCAAATTCATACTCAGTACTCTATTGCCAGGGTACACACCATGGAGCATAGAGGTAATTTCAGGAGAAAATCTAACCCTGATGATCAAAGTCATAAACGTAATACACGTGAAGTTGACAGTTCTGATGTCACAGGTGCCACAGGCACCGTCACAGGTATTTTTGGTACAGCCATGTCTATTTGGAATAAGGCCGACATACAGTAGCTGCTTTCAAATCACATTCACAAAAGTTCCAAACTAGTTTGGTAAATTATATTTTACCCCAATTATTGCATGGTGTGGATGGCCTTAATCAGGAAGAAAGATACACTGTATACAACATGCACAACATTGCTAAGGCATTTACAGATTCTAAAGATAAGATTAACACTCTCAATGCACAGAATGACAAAGAAGTAGATAAACAATATATTGCTCATGAGATATTGTGTTCATCCTATGGCTCATACATTATCACTACCATCAATAATATTTTCTGTGATCTAGAATCTGGAAGGATCCCTGATATCATTCATGACAGACGCATCTCTAAATGGTATTGTCCTCAGTGCAAATCTTCTAGCTGTATTGCAATGTGTATGCAACAAACTTTAACTATTCCACTTTCCACAGCTAGGAATTTGGGTTTTGTGACCAGACACCCTAACACTGGTCCATGTTTTACTTCTTAGAAATGTTCCTTTAAGGATACAATGTTTGTTCTTTCACTATCTCTTTACCACGTTTTGATCCTGCTACAGCTTCATTCGACAAACTTGTGACTGTACATTTGATTGGGCACCTTGATGAAGATATCTACAGAGAACACCTCGACTTGCCTCCTCTACTGGTCTTCCATCCTATTCTGGATGTCTGGGTCTCTCTGCACATGGATTGCTGTGCAAAGAAAGGTTATATCTACTTGTGTCGATGTGATGTATTTGATGTTATTAAACCTGTATGCGGCTATTCCCCAGACAGAATCGATTGGTGCTTTTCCATGGACGATGACATCAGCACTAATGGCACAGACTTCCAGGACTCAACATTGGCTCCAGACAAGTCCTATCAATCTTACCGAGAGGAGGTTCATCTCCTGTCAACATGGATTTCCAGGACTGCCTACACCTGCCTGGTACAGTTGCAAAAATAGAGACTTCCCACTGTTAAAATGCAATATAATTCTGATGGGGAATATTGTGTAGCAAGCAATATCAAGTCATATATGTATGGAATGCAAACCTGTGCTATAGATAGCCCCAATTTTTGTTTTGTCCCACACCAAAAGTCACTTATTGGACATACTGTTATTACACCCGTCCCTTTCATGGACACTGGCATTATTGATGGTAATCCCGATTATCTGCTCACCCTTTCTGAGTATTTACCTTATTTTAATGTGAATTTTGATCCCCTCACATTGATATTAAAATCACTTTTAGAGAGGAAAGACGCACATCTCATCCACATCAGCAATATTATTTCTAAAGCTAATGAAGCTGTCCTTGCACTTATTAATAATGGTGATACGAACAGTGTACTTACTAACACTTGGTTAGAGATTACTTTTAAAGGTTTTGTTATTGTACAAGCATTTTTGATATTTTTTCTGATTATTATGCTTTGGTGCCTACACCGTGAGCAGCTGGAGTTCCTTTACAAGGCTCGCGTGT
Organism: Neoceratodus forsteri; assembly: GCA_016271365.2. Lineage (NCBI taxonomy): Eukaryota > Metazoa > Chordata > Ceratodontiformes > Ceratodontidae > Neoceratodus > Neoceratodus forsteri. The sequence goes on along the minus strand of CM057456.1, from coordinate 670,070,193 downwards.
CGGGTCAGTAAACGACTACTACTCCATATCCACTTCCCCATTTTTGCTGTGTTGCCCTTAGGAGGCAACAAGGGTGGAATGTTACATGAGGTCCCTGCACCCTTATTGGTACCCCCAGAGGTATACCATAGACAACTAATATTTAGGTATATGTTATACTAACATTTTGGGCTAAGAACATCTACCATACAAGAGTAGATGTCAGGATATGAATGCATATTATTGTTATACACTTTACTTTCTAATATATATATGTATTTCTTGCTTACAAGAAGTTAGGACATCTGTGTCCTTATAATGATTATGATATATAAGTCGGCATTGCCATCTTCTGATGATTTGTATTATTACACTACTATACGTATAACTGTACTCCTTTGTCTTTACAAAGTGATGACTACTACAAAATTGTACAATGTTATCTTGGACTGTGGAGCCACCTCCAATTTAGCCAATAGGACTCATCTCTGTAACTAGAAATGTTTCTATCGTACAGTAACCATGGTAATTATCATAGGTATATCATGTAAGACATTTTGTCTTATACCTCGGAGACCCTAAGAGACACGAAGAATCCTCGAGGTATAGGAATACTTAGCATTTGCTCCCAGTTTGTATTGGTAAGAACTGTTTAGGACAACTGTGATTATCCTTTTTAGCAGTAATAAACAAGTTTATTACTCTTATGCAATGTGTCTGTGATTTATTGCATTCCCATTATTGCCAAGAACCTGAGAGTGAGGTTTAGACCTTCTGACAAGGTCCAGGGCCCCTGATGGAGTCCAGCCATCACCATCATCACCCATGGACAATCAGGTACTGTTTTTTCCATGTCTTATTCTTTGACTGTGTTTCTTGGCTGCACAGTGCTTCCCCTTCACTACAAACTTTACCACCTTAAATACTCCTAGACAGGGAAGTGGGGGATGAGTACAACATGGGGCTTATCTGGGATGTGATTTAGGGGTGCCCAGGGCATCTCAACCTCAAGACTGTGGTGCTGGACAAGCTGTGGATGTCACCCCTATTCCCTGGATTATTTGGTGTACAGTCAAAGTGGCGCCTATGACTGGCATATTTTCACATCATTCTTGTGAGAGCTGCAAAGAGCCCTTGTTTTTGTCCATGACTGAGGACTAGAACAAAAAATGGACTCCGTGGGAGCTGAGACTGTACTGTGAGCATTGCCTCTTTTACCCAGAGCCTGGGTTTTAAGGGGGTCTGCTCCTGCAATTATCAGTGCACCGTGTACTGTATCTGAATTGAAGCACAGCTAAAACAGAAACATTTGAACTGTTTTGTAGAAAATGGGCTTTGCGGGAAAGTTGTGTTTTGATTAAAAAAAGAAAATGTGATTGAATGATTATGCACTGTTGGTATAGAATTTAGTAAATTATTAATTATTGCACTTTTGTCACCCGAAAGTCTAAATTAGTTGCACATGGTTTAATTTACTGTATTAAAGGTGAAAAATGTTATTCTGGGGATGCTCGGGGTAGACTGTTTTCTCTAGTTAAAATTTTTTAAGATAAAATGTTTGAGTTATAGTAATGCTATTTTAAGGGGAATTAGTAATTATAACTAGAATATCTGTTTTGCTAAACTGTTTTGTATCTTAAAGATCCAGGCAATCCAATGCAGGCCACTGGCTGCAGGTAAAGGTTTAAGAGGTAAGTGTGTGTCAGGGTATGGGAACTTGGGGTGCTGCCATGAGAACTAAAAGCAATCCATATGTAGGTTTAGTGGTGGGTCACCAAGGGAAGGAGAATTTGGGATGCCGTTGATTAAGCCGAGCTTCTGGGTACTTCGTAGGCTTGGTCAGTGGGTGCCAGGTAGGGATTAGTTAAAGGACTGGGGATGCTGTCGGTTGGGGCGAGCTTTGTTTTTTTTTGTAGGTCTGGTCGGTGGGTGGCCCTGTAGGTATAGTGATTCCCAGGTGGTTTAGTGATTTAGGTTACTGTTAGGACAGGTAATGCCTAGTTTAAGTTTAGGACAGGTGTAGTGTAAATAGTATTAGGGTGAGTTTTGGCTCACTCAGACATCAAGCATTTGGTAGGTGAAGTGTGTAAGCCCCCCAAAATGGGCTTACCTTTAGTGGAGCTCCATGCTCCCTGGTTTCTCCCCCTGGTGCTGTCTTGTCCTGGTGGTTCTGGTTGGAGCAGCGCCTTGTGAACCCCATTGCAGCATGTGGCCATTTTCTCCGGTGTCTCGGCCCAGTCTGGGCTGAGCACTGGAGTGGATCTCTGCACCTCTAGGTGCAGGGTGCATGGTCCCATGTCTGGTTTTCAAACAGATTGGACTCAGGGCCATGTGAGTGTAAATAAATAATTTTTATTCAAAATGGTGGTCCATAGGCACTGCAAATGTGTGAATATTGGTGAAGGATTACAGTTTGAAGGAGCAGTAGCTCCTTTGCTGCACAGTAGTTTTTTTTTTTATTTTTTATCCCTTCCCTGGTCAGCCCACATCCAGCTGCCAATCTGGTGCACCCACCACTCCAGTTCAAGGCCCTCACCCCAGCGGTACTCCCACAGCTTACTTCCCATGGTGGGGGGTGGCAAGTCCCCCTTACTTACCACCCAATGGATCCAATATGCTGGGGTGAGCCCTCACAGCCAGCAGCGCTACCAGGAATGGCCATCAAGCTGCACGGCCGAGGCATTTTCTGTATTCTGTCCGGGGTGGGACATGTAATGACACCAGCGGAGGCAACGCGCACACTCCTGTGCATGTCCCTCCAAGCATCTGCCCCATTCCCTTGCCTTGAATCCCAGCATCAGTGCCCTGTCCCCCAGCATCCACTAGGGGGCAGGCAATCACCAACCCCTGGGACCCCCCTTCCCCAGAGAAGGAGAACAGTCCTTAGGATGCTTGATCCTTCTCTTCCCCTGCTGACCCCCAGCAGCTAGTACTCATTCCCGAACATGGGTCGCCGGCATGGCGAAAGGTATGGCATCCAGCACTTCAACCTTCAACACCACTAGAGTGGCCACTGTACAGTAGTTTCTGGTGCTGGCTAGCACCATTGGGCACAGTGAGATTATTGGAATTCAGGACTACAAGTCCTGTGGGGCACCAGTGTGGGCTGCAGGTTTGGCACTAGAGGATTCAGTTCTTGATTGGACCACTGTTTTTTGTGCCAAATGTCCGTGAGCCCATATAAGAGAGGGCTGAGAGGGTTTTGGGAGATTTTTTGAGAGGGAGAAAGAAGGAGGTCGGAGCTGGACAGTTGCCGCTCGATCATGTGGTCGCAGTCGTAATAAATTTATTTAAATAAGTTCAACCACCTGAGGGAGTCATGGAGGAGCAGAAGTTGCAGTTTGTGTGGAGTCCTGGGATTCTTGGCCAAAGAATCTGAAGAGGGAAAATGTTGTAATCCCTGGAACAGACATGAGGTGAGGGGGCATTACCAGAGAAAGCTGTATCCTGGGAGGACTGCTGTTTGGAGCTAGATGGAGGCTTGTGGCTGAGCCTGCTTTCGCTGAAGGGATCCAGGTGCTGGCACCTAGGTGGCAGTGGGTCTCAGGACTACCTGGATGTAGAGTGCTGCTGCATGCTGAGGAGCTCCAATCTGTGTTAAACCATAGGAGACCAGAGGAGACCTGTGGGGCTGGTCATGGGGGAAGAAGGCAGAGTGGCAGGCTGTGTTCGGTTTTCTTGCGGCAAAGCACCTAAGCCCCACAAATAAGGCTGTTCTGTACTGGGATCACTGCATGAGGGATTTGCCCAAATCTATGGGGTTGCCAGGGAAAATACTCCAGGGATGCTCATGGCAATTGCATAGCATCAGTGATCAGATGCTGGACTGTGTTTGAAGGGTCTTGCTCCTGCCCTTGCCATTTGTGGCTTTAACTGCTCCAGTAAATTACAAGGAACCCCATTAGACCAAAGATTGCTGAAACCCCCTAATAAGCTTTTGCAGGAGGAGTAGAAGCTGAGGGAGACCTTAAGTGCTCTGTGCACCCTTTGCAGGTCAGAGCTCCTTGTAAGACACAGTTAAACTGGGAGTCAAAAGTCTAATGCTTGTGTATGTGTAGTCTTTTCAATCTCAAGCTACTGAATGTGTTTGGACTGTCTGGCCACCTAAATATCTTATGCAATTGGGACCCCTGGGTCCAAGTGACAGTTAACCTTCTATTTAATTCAGCTACTAATGTAACCCCTGGTCCTGCTTTACTGCTCCATGGAGTCACTGTTAATTTTATTGACTGTTCATTAAATGGGATCCCCTGTTATTGTAACTCTGCATTTGCCTCTTGTGTTTGAAAGAGACTGTTTGTCTGCGCTAAAAGAAGTTACCTCCATAGTCTTGTACCCAGTGTGTTCCAATGTGGTATCCAGAGTGCCAGGGATCAGAGAATCCACAGAGGAAGCTGTTGAGAGGCCTGTCTGGTGAAAGCAGTCTACAAAGGTCTCCAGGTGAGCTGGGCAAGGCCAGATTGCTGAAGGTCAGTGTCATTCCCGCTGTGTTCCAGCTCAGCACCCTGAGGGTCCGGGGCCCCTGATGGAGGCAGTCCATCACCACCATCACCCATGGACAATCAGGTGGTCCTTTTTCCATGTCTTATTCCTGGACTGTGTTTCTTGGCTGTACAGCACTTCCCCTTCCCCACAAACTTTACTACTTTAAAAACCCATAGGCAGGGAAGTGAGGGGTGCTTACATAAGTTTTACAGTACACCACTTCCCCTTCTCCCAAAGATGCATCTGGAAATGAGCTATTATCAGCGTAGTCTTGCCTGGTAAAACTTTGGAACTAAATAAATTAACTCACAGATCTTTTGAAATATAACAAAGTAACCCGCTTTGAAAACCATACAGAAAAAGTGAGCAATAAAATACATTAGAAAGGATTGCCTATGAGGAGGGGGAGTGCACTGGATTCTGTCTGATTACTGAAATATGCAGTACACCAGTAGCACCCCTAGAAACGAGAAGAAACATGAGCTAAACTTTGAGAAAGAGCAAATATTGACTCAGCTATATGTGGGTTTGATTAATGACTGGGGGAACTGTAGCAGTCTCCCATCAGCAAGCTTCCCACTGCCAACTTATGAATTTTTAGGTGGTAGCACTTCTTTTTAAAAGTGAACAAGAAGCAAATTCAGATGAGCTAAGGTTTAAATGTCAGAGTAGGTACACAATCATGGGGTTCCCACTGTAGTTTAAACGTTGGACTTAATTCACATTTTAGCTGAACTCCAATATCAAAGTAACCCCCTTAGAAAATTGTAAAAGGAAAGAAAATGTGAGTAATAAAATACATTTTACTGTATTATTTCATTTTATCGCACTGCACCTGGAAATGATCCTCAGCTCAGTGTGCTTTTCCTGGTTACCAAGTTTTTATTACAATACATTTAAATGGGTTGCCTATTAGTAGGTTGGGTGCACTGGATTCTGTGTGATTACTGACAAGTAGTATGCACTGGGTAGCAACCCTATGCACTGGTAACACCCCTGGAAACTATTAGAAATGTAATTGCAACTTTGTGAGTGAGCAAGGATGGTGCTTCTTATGTCTGGTTTTGTTTAATGGGAAGGCCATGCAGCCCCTAGAAGTGCTATTATCTAAGCCTAACTCATATTGTGGAGGGTCTAATAATGCTTATAAAATGGGTTTATGGCAAATATGAACACAGACTCCAGAATAGCAGTTGATTCATCCAGAATAAAAGTTCATTCGTGATTTTAATGAGCAGGAATGTTACAGTACAGTAAACCTGAAATTGCAGCTGTGAAAGTAGAAATGCACAAGTGTGCTCTTTAGTGTGTAGTAACTGAATAGCACACAGGCTGGTTCTGGTAACCTTTTCCCCCTGTGACTTTAGCTGAGGTAAAACTCCTGGTGCCTGCCTGTGTCAACCAGTATTCTTTATGCAATGTTTTAAATTCCTGTAAGGAAGAGGAAGAGGAGAAGAAGAAGAAGAAGAAGAAGAAGAAGAAGGAGAAGGAGAAGGAGAGGAGGAAGAAGAAGAAACAGCATGTACATAGTACTTTTAATACACACTGTACCCTAAGTTCTTTACAATCAATGCTAGAGTGATAGTGGACTAAATGTTCAGTGGCAGCCATTTCACACATCAACACCCACACACAACCTTGGACAATTGTATGAATTGGTTTAATGGGGAAGATGAATATTGGCCAGGACACCAGGGAAAGTCCCCTGGGTTCTTTTACGTCTACCTGGACACCCACCAGGACAGCACCAGGATGAGTAGAAGGGACCTTGGTTTACCATCTCATCCGCAGTACGGCATACCCTAACTGTACAGCACCCCCCCCCCCAATACTACAGTAGGGTGCCAGCATTTAGGTATTAGCTCAGTCCTGATGTGAGACTAGAACTCATGACCTTCCAGCTCAGAGGCTGATGTGCTACCACCTGAACTACACTGACACCACTCCAGCAGAAACCTCACTAGACAAGGGATAATTTGTTATGCCTCATGGGAAGGATTGCCTGAATGGACAAGGGGCTGTCAGAACTTGGAGCATGTACAGCTGTGCATGTAGTCTAGCTGGGAAGTGCCCTGCTTGTACTATGACAGGGAGGTATCAGCAGATGGCCATGCAGGCAGGCATTGGGCTCCCAATAATCTATTCTGGAGTCCTCAACTATACAATGTTGTCTGACAGGATCAGAAACCTGATCCTGCTGAATTCAACACAATTGTTTTGAATTCTTTAGCAAACAATGAAATTCAGTGGCAGTTGTTATGCAGGAAACTGTAATTCACTGCAACACTGCATCCAATCCTGGTGGACACCACTATATCAGCAGTAATGTGAACATTAGAGAATGGTGGCTAGTGTCTTAACGGTACCAAACCTGGCTGTATAATGAAAACTTTGAAAGCACTGAACAAGAAGCATACACAGGATGGTATCCACATTAGACCAAATAATATGAAGCATAGAAATCAGAGAGCAGAGACTATCATGAAAATGAATCGAGAAACTAAAGAATAAATAGGGGAGAGCTGAGGAGAAAAGAGTATAAAGTGCAGTGTTTGCTATGCACAGTCAATGACAATTGCTGGGATGAGACTGAGTAATCATGCATTCCAGTAAGATGCTGTGTAGGGCTATCAACTTGACAGAGACAAACCTCCTGATGGGGTTAGATTCAGACTCAGGTCTTATTAAAATGTATGTAATTAACACAGAACTGTAGCATTAAATTCACACTTAATTAAAATCATATCTAAAAATAGAGTATTCACATTGCTGTTTAAGAAAATGTAGCATAATTCTTTTTCCAAATTGTGCAATTCCAAAAATAGCCTTTTTATCATTTAATAACATTAGGGCCCAGATATTCAGACTGTGCTGGGCAATGGTGCAAGCCTGGGCACAGTGCAACTGGGCTGCACTGGGGCCAGGACCAGGCGATATTCAGTGGGGATGCACCATGATGAAACACCATTGAATGTGGCAGGACCAGCACACATATTGCGCATGGTACAATAGCACTGTGATGGTGCAAGCTACTGCTCGGGAACCCGCAATATTCAGCAGAGGGAATGCAGATGAGGCCATAATATATATGCAAGATGCAGATGGGGCCATTTGCATGTCATTATGGCCCTATTTGCATGCCTTGCACAGGGCAGCCCAGCAACTTGCCCCAGGCACCCTGCACAGCATGACGTGTGCTGTGGGGATCCTGGACATCCCCCACTCCATATCCGCGGTTGCGCGGTATACATATTAAAGAAAACCCTGGTAGTCTAGTGGCTCCCCAATCCCCAAAATATATTTTACATGACCATCCCTGGTGGTCTAGTGGTCTCCCCTTCCACCCAGTTCCCAATACATGTTACGAAGACCTGCCCTGGTGGTCTAGAGGAACCCCCCCCACCCATTGCCACAATCGCGGTACATGTATATACAACATTCCCTGGTAGTCTAGTGGACCCCCCTCCTTCCTGAATCCCTGATCATGGTAAAGTGCCCACACATATTTGGGACTGTCTAGTACAGTATGCCCTCTGAGCCCATTGGTCTACACAGGGGATGAATGGACTTACAGCCCATACTGTACCTGTCATTTGGCAGGCAGCTGTGTGGTGTGCAGGTGGGATGCTGCCGCCTGTCAATGGTGGGGAGGAGCGGGGGTGGGCATGGGGTCCTGTGTGGGTGGGAGGGGTGAGGGGTGCCACTGGATCACCAGGGACATCAGTGTGGGCACTTTACCATGATCAAGGACTCAGGTGGGAGGGGGGTCCAGTAGACTACCAGGGAATGTTGTATATACATTTACTGTGATCATGGCAATGGGTGGGGGGGTGCCACTAGACCACCAGGGCAGGACATCGTAACATGTATCAGGGAGCCAAGTGGGAGGGGGGACCACCATACCACCAGAGATGGTCATGTACAGTATATATCTTAGGGATTGGGGGGCCACTAGCCTACCAGGTTTCCTGTCCTACATATACCACATGATTATGGATGGGGGGCCGGTCCAGTGAGTGCTTATGAATGGTATTCTGGGAGGGGTGGGTGGCCACCCACAGCTGGACTGCCGTATTGTGCCCTGCAATACAGCAGTCCACCTGTGGGTGGCTGGGCTTTGCTCCTACTCTGCACGGGCTCAACTTTCTGCCTCTCTCTGTGGTGCAGTGCAGGGGTGGCTGGCATATGCACCGCACATTTTTGTGCCGAATATCAGGTTGTGCCGCATATGTATGGGCATGCCCCCTGCATCTGTGCTGCATACAATTACATTGCACCCCAGCACATCAGGACTTGTGCTGTGCCAGGCAACCTTCTCAATATCCCACTGATGCGCAATGCGGGGTTGCGCCAGCGCAACTCTGTTGTGCCAGGTGCAACCCCTTTGAATATCCTGGCCTAGATGTGCAAACTTGTCATTAGCATATGTAAAATGCTTATTATGCATACATAGAGGAACACACATTTCTGTTTAATAAGTAAATACAGTATAAATAGAATAAAGTAGGTGGACAAAGCAATGGGGCCTGATGGGATTCATCCCAGAATTCTAAAAGAACTAAGGGTAGACCTAGTGACACCACTGACTACCCTCTTTAACAAATCATGGGAGGATGGGGTGGTACCTGAGGACTGGAGAAGGACAGATGTGAGTCCCCTTCACAAAAGTGGGAGCAAGGCAGAAGCAGAAAACTACAGACCTGTTAGTTTAACCTCAGTGGTAGGGAAAATGATGGAATCACTTCTGAAGGAAAGAATTGTTGAGTATCTAGAGGCCAGAGGGGCTCAGGACCCAAGGCAGCGTGGATTCACAGTGGGAAGGTCATGCCAGACAAATCTGATAGATTTCTTTGACTGGGTGACCAAAGTAGTAGATCAGGGAGGGGCTGTGGACATGGCCTACCTAGACTTTTACAAGGCATTTGACACAGTCCCACACAAAGATTAATATACAAGTTAGCCAGCCTGGGAGTGGGTCCCAAGATGACAGCCTGGGTAAAGAATTGGCTGGAGAATAGGACACAGAGGTAGTAGTAAATGGAGTCCACTCTGAAGAAAGGGGGTTACTAGTGGGGTACGTGGGTTCAGTATTAGGACTGGTCCTCTTCAATGTCTTTATAAGGCGACATTGCAGAGGGACTGAAGGAAAGGCAGGTCTCTTTGCAGATGACACAAAGATCTGCAACAGAGTTGATGCACAAGGTGGGTGGAAAGGATGAGAAGGGACTTGGCAAGGTTAGAGGAATAGTCAAATGTATGGAAGCTTAGATTCAATGCTAAGAAGTGCAAGGTAATGCACCTGAAACAAAACCCAGGGAAGAGTACACAATGGGGGTGAGATACTACAACAACAAAATGGAAAGGGACCTGGGGTAGTCATATCAGATGACCTAAAGGTGGGCAAGCAATGTGAGAGGGCAGCAAGGAGGGCTGGGGGATACTGGGATGCATAGGGAGAGGCATCACCAGTAGAAACAGGAAGTTATTATCCTCTGTAGAGACAGTTGGTGAGACCCCATCTGAGTACTGCATGCAGTTCTGGAGACCCAATCTCCCAAGGACATAGACAGGATGGAGGCTGTCCAGAGGAGGGCAACTAAAATGGTGCAGGGTCTGCACCGGAAGACATATGAAGAGAGACTTAAGGAGCTGAATATGTATAGCCTTGAGGAAAGGAGGGAGAGGGGGGACATGATAGAAACTTTCAAGTATGTCAAGGGAATCAACAAAGTCCAAGAGGGTAGCATCTTTCAAAAAAAGAGGTGTGCAAGAACAAGGGGGCACAATTTGAAGATAGAAGGGGCGGCTCAGAGGTAATTTAAGGAAGTATTTTTTCACAGAGAGGTTGTGGATGCAGTGGAGCGGCCTTCCGAGGAGGTTGTGAGTCAAAAAACAGTGGTGGAATTCAAGCATGCATGGGACAGTCATAAGGCAATTCTAGGGGTTGGGGGTAGGAAGAAGTAGGCTGCTGGTTAACTAGGATCTGCAGCTTATCCATTAGGTAGGGAAATGGGCAGACTGGGTGGGCCAAGCGGTCCTTATCTGCCGTCAAAATCTATGTTTCTATGTTTCTATGTGTTTAACAAGAAGTTTACACACTCAAAGGGATTAGATGCTACATAAACCCCAAGAGCAAAGCTTGAGAGGTTCATTAATGCATCTAACCCTGAGGGCATGTGTAAACTTAGAGTTTATACACAACGCATCATATTTTATTTTCTGTAATTACTGGGTTTCCCCTTTTTTGCCTCAGCAATTATATAGGATAAAAAAAGAAGTTGCTGTGCTGCCATGGTCCAGTTACAGCACGCAGTCCACGGTTGCATTTTTTTTTTTTGTAGGCAGGTGAAAGAAGTTGTTGCAGCAAATTTGTTTTAAAAACCTACCACTGAGTCCAAAAGGTGGTTTAATTGTGCAGTTCAGCAAGAAAGGGAGAGCGACCAGGAAGCAAGGAACTGCAGGGTGGCAGGGTATGCATGTGCATATTGAGGGAAACCGTGCATGTGTTTGCCACAATAAACACTTTTTCATTACGGCAAATTACGCTACGGTTTCCCTATGGCAAAAAAGAGACACCATTAATTATAATACAATATCAGATATTGATTTGTTATTAGATCTTCACTTTTACATGACTAGGAGGGCACAAAGTTCTAACCAGCACTACTCAATGAAATATTAGGCAAATACCTTCACAGTGCACCTAGGGCAGCATATTCAAAATTTTGCCTTGGGGCAAAATTAGCACTGCCTGTTGTGCCAAATTAACTGGAACCAATAGCCCACCATATTCAGACCAGAAATGGTATTGTTAGGCTAAAGAAGGGAGAGGGTGGTGGGTGGAGGATGACCTTGAAAAGCTGAGATACTGAACAAATATTTTTGCTCAGTCTTTACCAAGGAAGAGGCAGGAGAGGGGCCAAGACTCATGAGGAAAGATGTACAGTAGGAGAGGTGGATACCGGTCCATTTATGATGGGCAGAATCTTGGAGGAACTAGGAAATGTAAAGACAGACAAGGAAATGGGGCCAGACAGGATTCACTCTAGAGTGTTGAAGGAACTCAGGGAAGTCATAGCAGTTCCACTGACAACCCTCTTCAACCTATCACTATAGATGGGGGAGGTACCAGGTGACTGAAGGAGGGCAGAGGTGGTTCCCCTGCACAAGACTGGAAGTAGGGAGGAGGCAAATAATTACAGACCTGTTAGCCTGATCTCAGTGGTGGGGAAGCTGATGGAGTCCCTGCTTAAGGAGAGGGTAGTAATGTTCCTGGAGCCAAGTGGTGCAAAAGACCCAAGGCAGCATGGATTCACTGAGGGTAGGTCATGTCAGACTAATCTTATTGACTTCTTTGACTGGGTGACCAGGGTGGTGGATCAGGGAGGGGCGGTAGATGTGGCCTACCTGGATTTCAATAAGGCCTTCGGCACCTTTCCCATAGAAGGTTGCTTAACAAATTGGGGAATCTGGGTGTGGGTTCTAAAGTGGTAAAATGGGTTGGAAACTGGCTAAAAAGCAGGACCCAGGGGGTGGTAGTAAATGGCATAAAATCAGAAGGGGGGAGGTGACCAGCAGGATTCCACAGGGATCGGTGCTGGGTCCAGTTCTATTCAGTGTCTTCATTAGTGACATTGCAGAGGGACTTGAGGGGAAGTATCCCTGTTCGCAGATGATACCAAGATTTGTAACAGAGATGACACACAGGAGGGGCTAGATAAAATGAGAAACAACCTAAGACTACTTGAAGAATGATCAGGGGTTTGGTAGTCTGATTTCAACTCTAAGAAGTGCAAGATAATGCACCTGGGATGCAGAAACCCAAGAGAGGAATAAAGGATGGTGGGGCAGATTCTAGTCAGCACAAGATAGATAGTTCCCAGGGGTTATCATACCCAATGACCTGAAGTCAGCCAAACAATGTGAAAAAACAATGAGGAAGGCAAACAGAATGCTTTGGTGCATAGGAAGGGGCATAACCAGTAGGAGGAGTGAAGTGGTGATGCCACTGTATAGATCACTGGTGAGGCCTCATCTGGAATCCTGTGTCCAGTTCTGGAGACCGCATCTTAGGAAGGACATAGACAGAATGGAAGCAGTCCAGAGAAGAGCAACAAAAGTGATACGTGAACTGCACCACAAGCCTTATGAGGAAAGACTCAAGGAACTAAACAGCTATTCACTGCAAGAGAGAAGAGCGAGAGAGGATATGATAGAGACTTTCAAATACCTTAGAGGAATAAACAGGGTACAGGAGGGGAGCATATTTCAGAGAAGAAAGTGCACAAGGACAAGGAGACATAATATGAGGCTGGAGGGAGGGAGGGAGGCTTAAGAAGAATGCTAGGAAGCATTTTTCACAGAGAGTGTGGTGGATCCATGGAACAGCCTACCAGCAGAGGTGGTGGAAATAAAAACATAACAGGGATTCAAATGTGCATGGGATAAGCATAAAAGCACCCTGCTGTACAGCAGAGTGGGGGAAAGGCAGTCCAGATAAGAGTAGGGATTGCCAAACCAATTTGGGAAGAGGGAAGACGAGGTTGGCTGTATGGCCTTTATCTGCCAACAAATTTTGTGTTTCTATGTTTCTATTCAAAGAGATAGCCCCAGTGCTAAACCTGCTGAATATAGCGTGCTGAGTAAGCCTGGCAAACTAGTCTGGAGGTGCAGTGCAAAATAGCCCATCAAATAAGACAACACTGAATATAGCAAATAAGACAGCTCTGAAAATAGCAAGCAGTTAGGCAGTGCAAAGACCCACAGAAACACAGAGCAGAGGGGAGCTGGCTGTGCCCTGGAGCACATGAAATGTAATACAGCCCTGAATGTGACTCCAAGAGCAGACAGCAGTGTACAACCCAGAAAATGTCACACACCCAGCCATGGCAATAGCAATGGCATGAAACACCACAGGACCCAATAACGTAATCTAAAGCAAATGACAAACCCTGGAAAATGCCCCATGTACCCAATAATGACACCGGACACAGTAATGTAAAGAAAGTTAAATATACAGTACGTATTAAAAAGTGCAAACATGTATGCAGAACCAGCAACAAAATTCAAAGAAAACAGTAAGGGGAAACAGAAAACAAAAAGGAATGCAATGACCCAAAAACAGAGAACAAACTGAAAGAAGGGAAGAAAAGCAGTTAAACAATAAAATGAACAGCAGCATCCCAACAATGTGTAGTGGAAGGCAACAAAACAAAAATTGCGCAGACCCCTCAATGTCCTTCACACTGCTACTGTATGTGTGTGCAGGCAGTCTCTCTTCCAGGATGGCCACCACCCGTCTGGTTTCTGATATTATCACAGCCTGCTGTTTGATCAGTATCTGCTGCTGTCTCTGGCACAGAAGATCTTCCCAGCCCTCTGACTCCTCAGTAGGTGTGGCCCACAGCAAGCTCCTACATGGACCTATAGGAGGAAGGAGGGCCATGTCGGGATAGTATATTGACAATTAAGTGCAATGCACATCCCAGACCAATGGCCCGGGGTGGACAGCATGTCTCAACAACTATGCCCTCACAGACACACAATGGAGAACTCCATGTGCCATCCATTACATGCCTGTATGCTGCAGCATTAAATCACAGGCTGCACCCACCAAGTTCAAGTACACATGAGGACATGGAAGGCCAAAGTCAAGACCACAGACCAGAGGAAGCCCTATGGCCCAGTGGAGTACACACTGGCACAGTACAACCACACAGGCACACTACCCAGGGACCAGGTCAGTGGCCAGGAGCACAAAAGAAGCCATGTAACAACATACTGGTTGGGATATGCTGCCCAATGGAACAGTGCAATGAAGCAAACAGCAAAGCCTAACCACCACAGGAATGCGTACAGCCATGCCACACTGCAATGGACTGTGACCTGTACTGGATAGCTGTAGGCCATGCAGTGGGCTCCTCCCAACCCAACAGCAGGATCATGACAGCAGTACGCAATGTGGACATGCAGTGGACAGAGTGCCACAGGTCAATGTAGATGCACAGCCCAGAAGACTGCCCCCCATGGCAGGACAGCAGTATGCCATGTGCCAATAGCAAGGACATAGTAAACCAGGCCAACTCAGTAACACAGCTCCATCAACTTCCCCAACACCCATGTGGGGTAGGTGACTACATACACAGTGGACAACACCACTGCCACACCACGGGAAACATGGTGCAGCTGTGCGGTCCATATGGGTACATGTGCTACCACAACTGCCCCATTAACTGAGTGTCCATGACATCACCAACCTACCACAGCCATTGCAATATGAGAAAGAAGTACAATATGACATCCGAGTGGTGGGACACAGCCCTACCACTGTACCCATAACTGAGTACCATGGATTCAGATGTGTGTTGGCTAAGGCCACACCGGCAACCACCATACAACCAACCTGCAGCACATGCAAGATAGTGTGTGAGCAGTGTATTATACTCATGCAATGCACCCTGTCGACTGTCACTGCTCTCTTCTGCCACTGTGTGTGACCTAGCATCCTTCTGCTGTCCATCTGGGGCTTCCAGTCACTGTGGTCTGCAGCGAGAAGAGGGCATACCACCATTAGTACCTGCATAAAAGCCATGTGAAGACCCACCAATTTCTGTGTCACACAGTGATAGTACAAACCAGAGTCTCCCCCCCGCCACTGGTGCCACATGTTGCATGGCACACAGCATGGAAGTGTGTGACATGCCACCAGAGCAGTGTACACACAGAATGTAGCATTTGCCCAACACAGTACCACAGACAGAGGGATGGTGGAACCAACCATGCCCATCAGTGTACACACTGTGAATCACACCCACAGCTACATGGCAATGAACATACACAGTGTGTGCCATTGCACAACCCAAGGGTATCATACTAACACAGTAGTGGCATGCACATGTGAGGGGACACATACACAGACCCATGCACCCACACCTATAGAGACACACACACACACACACACACACACACACACACACACACACACATGCTATGCAGCCCTGTGGCACAGATATACACTGACCTGGTGCCAGCACTGTCCCATTGCAGAACATGCACTTGAAGTGCTCAAGCCTTTGGGCATCCTTCCACTGCATGTCAACACAGCGGTGGCGACACTGCTCCCAATGGCTTGCTATGCCCATGCGCTCTGCCAGCACCGGGCAGTGGAGAAGCACACCTGCCTGCATGGTCTGTACCCCTCCCTGACTGCCCCAGACAGCTGCCGCTCCCACTGTATGACCAGCTCCACTAAGTTAGCAAGCTCAGCTTCCCCCCACCTATGGTTCCTCTGGACCACTGCTCTGACACACCTGCTGGATGTCATGTTCACTACTAGCATTGAATACTGTTTCACAGAGCATCACCCTAGCACCAGTGCCACTCCTTGCTGTGAAGGCCTGTAATGTGACTCGCGCGTACTATAGCGCAGCACTAGGCAGGTCTGGGGCTGTGCAAATGCATTAGTGCTGCGCTAACCAGAAATGCAGAAACAGAGCATGAGCGACCCCACCATGACCCCCATGTGTCCTGATGTTTGTGCTCCTGCGCAGTAAGTCGTGCAATATCCACGTTGCACTGCACAAGCATAGTAGCATGGCACAACAGCAGATGGTACTTTTGCCCAGCACAAACATGTTAGCCTAGTGCAAAAATGTACCATATTCAAAAGCTCCATGCAAATGTATGCATATGGACCTACTTGGGTGGTTGGTATGCAATCTGCCTCATTTCCATGTCATTATAGCCTCGTTTGCATGAAATACTGTGTGGATTGCCTGGCCAGGCTATTTAAGGACTGCTTGAGTGCCACCTGAAGGGCGAACAGTTTGTGCAGGCTGAAGCAGGAGCATATGCAGCACAGAAGCAGGCTCATCATTTCACAGGAGGCAAACAATGCTGAGCAATAGTGGCGTCACCACATTGATTTTGGGGAGGCTACAGCCCCCCCAATCTAAGTTAAAGCTCCCTCAATCATTTTGGCTGTTTCAATCTGTAGTGAGCTTGGCTGAGCAACTTAATGTAGCCACTAGCCAGACTCTTTTTTTTTTGTCACAGTGGCGCTTTTATATAGTGACCACTTGGAGTACACTTTTCGTTTTTCTTCATTGGACTTTGCCAGTGCTCCTGAGAGTTTACCAAAATCCAACGGAGAAAAACAAAAGGACTGAGACAGTCAGATAATTAGCGAGACGATTTGTGATCCAATGTGAGCCTCAATGTTTTAAATATGAACGCATAGCCTGGGAAGTGGGCTGGGAACTGGAGGCGGAGCGGAGACACTAGACAGGAGGAGACTCAGTGAGAAACAAACAGGAGAAGATGTGGATTGGACTTGTCTTTGTCAGACCCCACCCAGAGACACCAGGAGACAGAGAAGAGAGAAATCAGCTCAGCTTCGGGGTGGGGATTTCAAGTTGACTGGTGGTGGCAGGCGGTAGCCATTGAGGCAGATACGGGGAGGACTCATCAGGGGACAATCATCTGACTTAGTCTGTCACTGGTTTACTTTGTTTGTTGTGTGTGTCACTGAAAGCCCGTAGAAAAATGCTTAAAATAGACACATATGGTAGTAGGCAGCATGCTAAATTTCACTAAAATGAGGGGATCCCTGAGTATGAAAACAAATACATCCGATCCAAACACAAATTGAATGTTGCAACTGATACTGGGAATTATTCACATTCACACTTTTTCACGACATTTTCTAGTTCTGACATGAGTTATGTCAGAACTAGGAAATGCTGTGAAGAGGGGCTATTCAAAGTAGCAGAGGGGAGGGACACCAGGGGCCATGATTTGAGACTGGAGGGAGGAAGGTTCAGGAGGGAGATGAGGAAACACTTTTGTACAGAGAGGGTGGTAGCTGGATGGTATGCGTTACCTGCAGAAGTGGTATCCAGTAGAACAGTGGACTGCTTCAAAAGGGGATGGGACAGGACAAGGGGGAGGAACAATGGAGGGGGAGGGTGGAAGGAAGGGGCAGCTGCAGAATAAGCGGTGCTAGCTGCACATTCGAGCAGACCTCTAGGCCTTTATCTGCTGGCAAATTTCATATGTTTGTAGAATGAAGTGTGAAGTTTGTGAATGAGCAGTGCACTGACTCACTGGAGGGAGGTAGTTCTTTGTTCATTGGTATTTAGCATGGTGGCTGGTGGGCACTCATGTTAGCACGAGGTGTCTGGTGTGGAGGCGGGGGCAGCAATGGCATCTACTCTATAGGAGGAGGGGTTGGGGAGGGGAGAGTCCACAGCAACAACATAAATGGCTCTGACTGGAGAACTGGGAGTGCTAGACAGGAGTAGGAGGGAGGGTTCTATTTCTGTCATTGGCACCCGCCTGATACCCTTCCTACCAACAGCATAGCAGCTTGCTGCACAGTGGGGCCAATCAGTGCACAAACACGTGGTGAATTTTTCCAATACACACATGGTACACATTAGTCTGAACTCCCACTGTGTGCAGCCAGCAAGAAATAGTAGCGATACAGTTTCTGTTGGTAGAGTGAGCAGCAGAGCAGAGTTTCAGAGATTCATTTGGATCTCATCTTTTTCTTGAAGTTAACAACAACACAATATATACAGTATATTACATAGTTATTCTTATTCATTCAAGATTAATAGAAGATCTCACACTTGTTGAGCTGAGAGCTTTAGTGTTTACTTGTAACTTTGTTTCTGTGTGAGAGACTGAGTGCAATAAGGGGGGGTTGTGTCATGTGGGTTAATTGAAAAGCCTGTGAGTGCCATAACTTTACTACCTGCAGTCTGCATTGTTTTTTTCTTACTTTTCCTCATTTACTGCCTGTTGAGTAGTCTCTTATTTGCTCTGGGAATCATAAACTTCCCAGCAGATCTGCAGGTATAATGTTATCTCTCTTTTTGCTGTCCTTGGTGGTCCAGTAACCAAATTTTTCCACATGTACCATTAGATGTCATGATAAGCAGGCTTTTTAAACATATATTTTGCCATTGAAATGCAGGAAAAGCCACCGTTTGAAGGTCAAATTTTCAAAATTTGCCCGAGAGGCATGCCCCCTGAGCCCCCTAGCTTTGTTAAGATTTTAAGTGTGAGCATTAGCCCCCCCCCCAACTTTATATCTCTGGTGACGGCCCTGATGTTATTCAGTACTTATATTGTTCTGTTTTGCACAAATGTGCAAGTTGGTGGGTGCTCTTGGCCTGAAGGGCCCCACACTCCCACCAACTTGTGCAAGAATGTACTTAAGTATGCTTTTTCAAAATATAAGGAAATTCTTTGCAAAAAACAGCGTTAATGCAACAGTTAGGGTTTTTTACAGCTACAAAAGCGAGGAAATTCAGTGTTAGGGTTCTTAACCCTAACTCTGACTTTTCCCCCCACTGCCACACATACACAAACACACACACACACAGACACATAGTCACACACACACACACACACACACACACACAGAACATACAACTTGGGGGGAGGGCGGTACAAGCAAATAACCAATCACAGACACACACCATAACTGAACAGAAATAACATACAACTTCTTAAACATACCACAACAGGCATCCATCAACATGTTTCACCAATTGTATCACTTCTGCTGCCATCCCAGGCTATTAAGTGCATACACCAACATCCTGTACAACCATGGAAGATGAACTCCGCTCACCGAATTAGTGCGGAATGACAATTCCGAGGGCAGAATTTTTGCTGGAATTTCATTTGTGCACCTGCAGAATTTTGCCTACTGTGATCCACGGAAAATAATTTCTTGGAACAGTATTTTTTCAGCGGAAAATTGTTCTGCAACAATTTCCGTGGAATATATTGAGATTCTGCAGAACAGTGATTTTTCCAAAAGAAATCATTCCACGGCTATTTTATACTGCGGAATTTTGACATTGCATTTCCGGTGGAATTTAACGGAATCTCAGCAGGATTTTGAATATTCTGCAGAATTTCATTCCGGCAGGATTTTAAAATTCCACACAGCACTAACTCCTACCAATACATGTGTTTTACTACTTATATTATGCTGTTATATAAAAATGGCCAAGTTAGTGCTGTCACCATTACATGTGTTTTGCTACTTATATAATGGTGTTATACAGAAACATGCAAGTTGGTAGGAACATGGGGCTATGTTGTTATGCTGAAATGGACAAGCTGATGGGAATACATGTGTTTTGCTACTTATATTATGCTGTTATGCAGAAATGGCTACTTTTGGACAAGTCGGTAGTAGTGTGGGGAACCAAAGGGCTGCATGCCCTCACCAATACATGTGTTTTGTGACTTATATGATGATGTTATGCACAGAGGGGCAACTTGATGAGAACATGGGCCTATGCTGTTATGCACAAATGGGCAAGTTGCTGGGGGCTAGGTCCCACACTCTCACTAATACATGTATTTTGCTAGTTATATTATGGTGTTATACAGAAATGGGCAAGAGGGTGGAGGCATGGGATTATGCAGTTAGGCAGAAATGGTCAAGGTGGTGGTAGCATGTGGCTGTGCTGTTATGCAGAAAAGGACAAGTTATGGCAGCAGAAGTGATACAGTTGGTGAAACATGATGATGGATGCCTGTTGTGGTATGTTTAAGAAGTTGTATGTTATTTCTGTTGTGTTATGGTGTGTCTGTGATTGGTTGTCTTGCCTTGTGCCACCTCCCTGTTGTGTGTGTGTGTGTGTGTGTGTGTGAGTATCTGTATGTCTCTGTGTGTGTGAGTATATGTGTGGAAGTGGGGGGGAGTCGGAATTAGCTTTGAAAACCCTAACGCCGAATTTTCTCACTTTTGTCGCTGTAAAAAAACCCTAACTGTTGCATTAATGCAGTTTTTCACAAAGAATATTCAGTGTTAGGGGTTGCTGCCTCTTGCACCAAAAAGCCCACCCGTCCTCACCAACAGGCATTGGGGTGTGTGTTGGGGTTGTTGGTCCTAACTCTCACCCCATCCCATATGTAAACAAGCTGAGGTGGTGCAGAATAGGAGAATGGGGCGAGAGTTAGGACCGACGATCCCAAT
This sequence comes from Neoceratodus forsteri, assembly GCA_016271365.2. Classification (NCBI taxonomy): domain Eukaryota; kingdom Metazoa; phylum Chordata; order Ceratodontiformes; family Ceratodontidae; genus Neoceratodus; species Neoceratodus forsteri. The sequence continues at coordinate 670,049,726 of CM057456.1, read as the reverse complement.
GCACACCCCGATGCCTGTTGGTGGGGACGGGGTGGGCTTGGGGTGCAAGGGGTGGCAATCCTAACACCAAATTTCCTCTCTTTTTTCACTGTGGAACAACCCTAACTGATGCATTAAACTGATTTTTTTTTGCCATGAATTTCCCTTCTTTTTGAGAACGAGCACTGTAAATAGTGAATAGAATGTGGTGGTGGGAGTGCGGGGTCCTTCGTGCCCCATGCTCCCACCATGTGATTTTTTTGTCACATAGTAATGCTAACGGAAACACAAATGCAAGCATAAATGGTAAGGCACATGGTGATGCAAAGGTAAATGGTAACGCAAACAGTAACGCAAACACTAATGGCAACAGAAACACAAATGTTAATGAAAACAGTAATGTAAATGGTAACACCAACGGAAATGCAAATGGCAACAAAAATGCAAATGGTAACAGAAATGCAAATAGAAATGCAAATGGTTAAGGCAACAGCACCGCAGAAGGAAACAGTAACACAATCAACAATGGAAATGCAACCGAAAATGCAAACTCTAAGGGCAACAGAAACGCAAACAATGATAAAGACAGTAAACAGTAATGGTAATGCAATTGGAAATGCAAACTGTTACAGTAACAGCAACGATGATGCCAAAGCGAACAGTAAAGCAAATGGAAACACAAATGCAAGCGCGTGTGGAAATGCAAATGGTAATGCGCATGGTCACGGTAGTGCAATTGGAAATACAAATGATATTGGTAACAGGAACGATGATGCCAAAGGAAACACAAATGCAAATGGAAGCACGTACACAAACGCAAATGGTAATGCACACGGTGAGCAAAACGAAACAGAAACTGTAATGGAAATGCAAATGGTAACAGTAATGCAAACACAAACGCAACCAAAAATGCAAAGGGTAATGCACATGGTGGCGAAGACAGGAATGGTAATGCAAACAGTTACGGAAATGCAAGTGGAAATGCTAAGTGTAACAGTAACAAAAGCGCACTCACTTTTTTTCCCCAAAAGCTGCATAGAGAAACACAGTGAAAACAAAGAATGCATGTATAATTACTGGCCTTGGAGCAGAAAATGAGCACTTAGAATAGTAAACTGCTTATATCTCAGGCACCATACGACATAGAAAAAAATTACAATTTAATATTATTTATGACTTTCCTGGCTCATTTTGCCACTATACTGTAGTTAGGGTTGAGCACCCCATTTAAGGTTGAAGTGTGAAATTTTGCAGCTTAATAATTTTGCCACCATATGAAAGATTTGCCTGAAATATGGCATGCACAGAGTGGTGCCATAGATCTCTGGATCTGCCAAGTTTCGTAATGGTCGGATATATGGTTGCGGAGCTAAATAGCACCGTACAAAGTCATATTTAAGCTTTTTTGTGCATTCATTGCTCATGCCTACAGGTCGCATGGTTTGTGCAACCAGTCCAATAACTTCAGGGTGCATGCAGCCAGGGTCCCCGATGTGCCTTTCAAAGATTTTGTGAACAAATATTAAATGGTTCAAAAGTTATTCAAAAGACAAGTTTCCCATTATATTCAATGGGAAAAGTTAAAAAGTTCAGCAGTGTCACAAATGACCCCTGTAGTGTTGCAAATGACCCCTGTAGTGTCGCAAATTCACCATCTTGTTTTCAGTTGATGGTCACAGAAATGATTGGCATTTACATTTGGGACCGTCTAGGGACACTAGTCTTGCTGTGTTCACCTAGTCAAGTCCTGATGATGCTAGCCATGTCTTTTTTGGGGAGTTAAACACCACAGGAATATGTTTTGTTAATTTTTGTAAAAAGTAGTGTCACAAAGTAGTTTCGCATTTGCGACACTTTCATGCTTTTATTTGTGAAAGTGTCGTGATCTGTGACACTACTTTGCTACACTATGCCCAAAATAGTAGGAAATCTTTGCCACCATGTTGCAAAAGAACGGTTTGGTCTTTTGGGCCAAAGTTTAGAGGGGACAAAGCCAAGATCCCACAGATCTGCCTTTTGGTGGTTTGGTGACAAAATATTAGTGGCTTACAAAGTTACAATACTCTGAAATTAATGATTTTTCCCATAGGCTAACATTACGGCTTCTGCCGCTCCTTTCAGGGCCCGTATCTCGAAAACACTTTGCGATACGGACTTTTCATCAGAAAATTGCTTAGCCCTCCACTAGGAGCTAAGTGCAAAACTAGCCAGGAAAGTCATAAATAATATACAATTTAAAAAAAATTTTTACCTCATACAGTTCCTGAGATATAAGCAATTTAGTATTCCAAGTGTTCATTTTCTGCTCTGAGGACCACTATTATGCATGCATTTTTTGTATTCACTGTGCTTATGAATGCACCTTTTTGGTAAAAAAAAGGTGTGTTTGTTTGCATTACTCTTACAGTCAGCATTTCTGCTTGCTTTTCCATTACAGTTTGCTTTAGCATTTCGGTTTACATCACCGTGTGCATTACCCTTTGTGTTTGCATTTGCTCTTGCATTTGCATTACTGTTACCATTTGTGTTTCCATTACTGTTTTTGTTTGCATTTCCTTTTACATCATCGTGTGCATTACCATTTGCGTTTGCGTATGCGCTTCTGTTTGCATTTCCATTTGCATTTCTGTTTCCTTTGGTGTCATCGTTGGTGTTACCATAAACATTTGCATTTCCAATTGTGTTACCATGATTGTGCACATTACCATTTGCGTTTGCGTATGCACTTGCATTTGTGTTTCCATTTGTGTTTATTTGGCATCATTGTTAGTGTTGCCATAAGCGTTTGTATTTCCAATTCTGTTACCTTGACCATGTGCATTACCATTTGTGTTTGCGTACACGCTTGCGTTTGTGTTTCCATTTGTGTTAGTGTTCCCTATGGCATCATCGTTGGTGTTACCGTAGCCGTTTGCATTTCCAATTGCGTTTTCGTTACTGTTTGCGTGTTCATCACCTTTTGCATTTGCGTTTCTGTTGGCCTTAGCATTTGCATTTCTGGTATCATTTCCATTGTTGATTGCATTACTGTTTCCTTCTGTGTCACTGTTGCCGTTACCGTTTGCATTTCTGTTTGCATTTCTCTTACCGTTTGCATTTTCGTTACCATTTGCATTTGCGTTTCTATTGCCATGAGCATTTGCTCTACCATTTGTGTTACAAATTCTGTTTTTAGCCAGCCTGCCAGCACAGCGGTAGTGCTACCGCTAGTGACGCCAGCGACCCGGGTTTGGGAACGAGCCTGGGAAGCTGGAGGGCCGGCCAGGGAGGGGAAGCTGGAGTGTCCTATGGACAGCTCGCTTCCCCTGGGGAGGAATGGGGGCTACAGGCTGGTGCTGGACTGATCTCTGGTGGAGGCCAGAGGTACAGCAGCTCCGATACCTCATATAGGGGAGGAATGTGGTAGGACATTGGCGTACGCTCCTAGACATCATGGCGCAACCACAGCTCCAGGGGAAAAAAGAGGAAAACCTGGAACCGACTGAGCTCCTCTGGCAGAAGTGGCGCCCTTCACCACTCAACTCGTGAGGCCACAGTGGGGGGCTCGATGAAACAAGAAGGATTTGGGGGTCCCTCCACCCCAACCCCACCTGGGGGGCTTGGCCAAGGCTACATGGGAGTGCCTGACTGGTGGATCACAGTCAAGGTGGGTTGAGGGTAGCTGGTCAGATCCAGGGGTGAAAAATACAAGTAAAAGAAAAATTCTGCTTTCATTAATGTTTGCTTTTGTGTTTCTCTTACCTTTTGCGTTATTGTTTACATTTGCGTCACCATGTGCATTTCCGTTTGCGCTTGCGTTACAGTTAGCATTGCTATTTTATTTTGCCTCACTGTTTCCATCACCGTTTGCGTTAATATTACCATTTGTGTTTTTGCATTTGCGTAGTTCACTGCACTGTCTTCTGTGACACATAGCACAGCCAGTGTGTGGTTGATTGGTCTGAAACTTGGTAGGTAGAAAGACCTTTGTTCACCGAACAAGCAATTTTTGTTTGGTGAAAACATGTTGTTCCGTTCCAGAGTTATGGCCATTTGAAGTTGTCCCACTTCGCAGTCTGCCATTTTAGTGCATTTTCGGCTATGATTTCCGCCATTTTGTGTTAGAAGACTTCTTAAAGGTATACAAACATAAAAATTCAATATCTCTGGAACGGTTTGGCCTTTTCACATGAAATTTAGAGGGTGTTGAGTGGATGTCATGAAGATGTGAACTATGCTGTTTACATTTTTTAAAAGTATTCACTGCAGAGATACTGCTTGATGTAGTTAACGTGTTTCGCATAGCATTCTGCATGCTGCTACTGCCTTTAAATTTATAGCATAGGTAGCCCTAGTGGCTCAGAGGTGCCTTGCAGTGGTTTCATGCATAAAACATTAACAGGTGCATAATTATGCCACTCCAATGAATAAAAATTTGGGTCATTACACTTCAATAACTTCTGAACCATGTGTATGATTTATCTGGCATTTGGAAAGTACAAAGATTAATAATTCATCCTTCAGTGTGCCAATTGTCAGGTTGCTGGCACTTACAGTTGCTGAATTGTGTAAGTTAAGTTGTTTGCACGTGGTGCTGTGCGACCGTTGAACAGATGTACACACAATTCTGGACACATGTTATGCCATGGTACATGTCTTCATTTACCAATTTTCATTTCACTCAGTCATACAGTTTTTTGTGCAGCACAGTGACAAAAAATCACATGGTGGGAGCGCTCCCACCACCACATTCCATTCAGTATTTATAGTGCACATTCTCAGAAAGAAGGGAAATTTGTTGCAAAAATCTCCATTTAATGCATCAGTTAGGGTTGTTCCACAGTGACAAAAGTGAGGAAATTCAGTGTTAACGTTGAAAACCCTAACTGAGCATTCCCCCCCCATCCCCACCACCACCCAACACACACATACATGCAAGTAGGGGAAGGACCAAGGCAACACAACGAATCACACACAACCAGCAGCAGGTAACAGGAATAACATACAACTATCTAAAGCACGAAACCACACACCCATGCTCCCATCAGGCTGTGGCATGGGGACGTCATTGCTAACTCTAAACCTGGACACTCCATGCACTGCAAAACACATATCACAATGGACAACTGGGCATGTTGGGCCACACGCTGCCACCAACACATAACACAGAGTACACATATGGTACTTTGGGGTTCACAAGATCCAAAAGAGGATTTTGCACATTCCCTGAAATACTTTTGAAAATCACTTTCGCAAATGTGACAGAGTCGTACTATGCATTTGAGACACTTTCGTGTTTGTGACAGTATTTTGTGACTCTATTTTGCATGCTTTTGCAAATGCGACACTGTCATATCTTCTGTTTGCGACTCTTTCGTGTTTGAGACAGTATTTTACAACACTACTTTATTTGCTTCCGCAGATGCGACACTTGTGTCTTCCGTTTGCAACACTTTCATGTTTGAGAAAGTATTTTGTGAAAGTATGCTCCTAATGACTGCACATCTTTGCCATCATCTTGCAAGCAAACGGTTGGGTCCTTTGGGCTGAAATTTGCTGGGTGGCAAGACCTGTCCCACAGATGTACCTTTCCCTACTTTTGTGCTAAAATACTTAACAATGACAAAGTTACACTGTTCCAAAATTGAGCAATTTGCCATATACTAACATTACCAGTGATGCCCTTCACCACTCATATGTTGAAAACGAAGCGAGGTACACCGCTTTCGCTACTGCCAGCTTGGTCCACCTTTATGTGAACTAACCTTGTAGAACAACTTTGTAAATAATGTATGATATCTGAAGTTGGATTTCTCCACTTTTTACAGTAACACAGGTATACACCTCATGCTGGTTGTGTGTGATTGGCTGTGTTGCCTTGGTTCTTCCACTACTTGCATGTATACGTGTGTGTGGTGGGGGTGGAGGGAATGCACAGTTAGGGTTTTCAACATATATATATATATATATATATATATATATATATATATATATATATATATGTATATACACACACATATATATACTGTATATTGTAGTGGGGCAGTCGTGCCACTATACTTAGGGTTCAGCAGTCACTTACATACTAAAGTCAAAGGTTTGGGCATTTATAACTTTGGATCTGTTCAACGGATTTGCCTAAAATTTTGTACGCACAATGGGGCATGGTAGCTCTCTTGATCTGCCAAATTGCATTTCAATTGGACTTATGTTCTTTGCATATGAAAGTGCTGAAAGATGCAAAATTATCCAATTTTTGGAGGCAGCTTTTGGGATTTTGGATGTGGCTCTGCACAGCCTCTGTGTGGTGTGCTGCTTTGCGAGATGGCTCATTTGAAAGAGCTTTGGTGGCTGAACATACCACTTTTACACATTCTCACTCCAGATGGTACAGCCCTGGAGGACATAAACACCTACAAATACTTAGGAGTACTGCTCGATCCCTCCCTCACCTTCACTGAGCATGAAAATTCCCTTGTCAGAGGTTCCATCAAAAGTTAGGTGCCACCTATAGATTCAGGCAATACCTTACCCCTGAAGCTAGACTAGCCATTGTCCAGGGTAATCTTCTCCCTATTCTTGACTACTGCTCCCCTATTTATGTCAGGATCTCAGCTACTGCCATGGCTAAACTCTCTGCTGCCTACAACAGTGTGTGTCACTTTGCTTTATTCACCCTGTTCTCCACTCACCACTGTACCCTCTGTAATACTCTTGGATGGCTACTGCTGCAAGGTCACTTTGACCTAACCCTCTGCTGCATGGTGGACAATGTCATCTGCATGGCTCCAGAATCCTCCCTAACTGCTTTTCTGAAAAACCAAACACTCCTCCACAACCTCTGCTCAAATGGTACTCTTCTCTAGATGTTCCTAGGGTATCCACCAACATGGATATCAGAGCTTTGTCTGCAGCTGCCCCCTTGCAGTGGAACAAACTACCAGCTGAATTCCATTCCACTGACACACACACTCCAGTTTCAAGTCCCACCTTAAAGTCTGATTCCTGGAAAACTCATCCTGCCGATGCTCCCAGGGGTCTCACACCAACCCACACTAGTTAACTCCCCAGCTCAGGGATTACCCACCTACCCACACTAGTCAACTGTTTTGCCTACAACTGTTATATTGTATTTTTCACAGTAATATTTGACTTCCTTGTCTGTACATATTGTATATATGTATTTTTACTGAGTATTCTGTGTATTACTTGCTCACTGGATGATGCAGTCTCACATTGTACACTATGCTTACGATTTGTTTGTTTGTACCAAATCTTCTCATGTACAGTACTGAAACCTTGTATTCACTGTTCTCAAATGGACCTATGCATCAAACCTGTATATTGTGTCTTCTGTTGTTGCTTGTATCAAATCTGTTTCATGTGTATTACTGTTACCTTGTACTCCACTGTCACCCTGCACCATGTGTTATGGCCTGGGTCGTGCCTGAAAACGGTCCCTGGGATCAGTGCACTCACCCAGTTATCAAAGTCATAAATAAATAAATAAATTTTCATTTGGTGAAAAAATATTAAGGCATTCAAAATTTATGCCAGTTTTAAGTTCCCATTATAAGTCATAGGGAAAATGAATATGTAGGTTTTGCATACAAAGAATGGGTTCTGGCCATCTGGTCCCACCTGGTGATCAAAGAATTTGAAGCCTCATGGTGCAAGAATCTTTGACCCTGAGAATTTTCAAAATTCTTTAATCACGAGGTCTGCCATCTTGCTTTTAGTTTTCTGATTGGAAAAACACAAATATCTTGGCTCAGGGGTCACTCCAGAAATAAAACTTGGATGGGTTTTACTCAGGGGGCTCCGCTCTATCGAGCCATGCCTTTGGTTCTATCCAAATTGGTAAAAAATGAGAGTTATTAGCTTTTAAAATCTTCATTTGTGACTTGCTAACGATGTTTGATCACGAGCCCACTAATTCTTTGATCTCGAGATTCGTTGATTGCGATTGTGCATCACAAGTGAGGGATGAGATGGCCAGATTTAAAATTGTTCTTTCTGAGCCCAGGGGTGTCCTACAAACTGAAATGAGGGTGGGTTTTGCTCAAGGGACTTTGTTCTGCCCCGTCTGAATAATAAAAATAATGTATTAAATATCCAAGGTAGTCTAGTGTCCATCCCCCCCAATCATTATAAAATATATAATCATGTATGTCCTGGCAGTCTAGTGCCCTCCCAATGTGTATTTTTTTACATCCCTGGTAGTCTAGTGGCCCCCCGCTGTATAAAATAATTATTACTGTTTATATCCTGGTGATCTAGTGGCCCCCTAGTCTGTGTAAAATAATATTCATTGTAAATATCCCTGGTAGTCTAGCAGCTCCTCCTCCAGCATAATAAAATAAATAATTATTTTGTATTTCCTCATAGTCTAGTGTCCCCCCACCCAGCCGTGTCAGCCCCCAGCACCTCCACCCTTCCCTGGCCAGCGACTGGAACAGCCCACCTCTCACCTACACAGCCAGCCACCGACTGTGTGCATTATGATTGGTAGTGCAAAGAGGCACTCAGAAATATTTTCAGAGTACCTCTTTGCATTAGCACTCATAATGCACACAGTCGGTGGCAGGCCATGGAGGTGAGAGGCGGACTGTGCCAGTCGCTGGCTGGGGAAGAGTGGGGTGGTGCTGGGTGAGCTGGCACGGCCGGGTGGGGGTTGGGGGACCACTAGACTACCAGGAAATACTAAATCATTATTTATTTTATTATGGTGGAGGGGGAGACGCTTGACTACCATGGATATGTACAATTAATATTATTTTATACAGATTGGGTGCCACTAGACTACCAGGGATATGAGCAGTAATAATTATTTTATACAGCTCGGGGGTTGGGGGGCCACTAGACTACCAGGAAATACTAAATCATTATTTATTTTATTATGATTGAGGGAGGGGGCCTCTAGACTACCAGGGATATGTACAATGAATATTATTTCATACAGCTCGGGGGGCCACTAGACTACCAGGGATATGAGCAGTAATAATTACTTTATACAGCTTGGGGGACCACTAGACTACCAGGGATGTAAAAAAAATACACATGGGGGCACTAGACTACCAGGGCATTACAAATGATTATATATTTTATTATTATGGGGGGCACTAGACTACCAGGGATAGTTAATACATTATTTTTGTTATTCAGAAGGGGCAGAACAAAGCCCCCTAAGCAAAATCCAGCCTCATTTAACTTTGTAGGGCACCTGTGGGCTGAGAAAAACATTTTAAAATCTGGCCATCTTGTCCCTCACTCTTTGATCGTGAGCGTGTAATTTCTTTGATTGTGAGCCTGCTAATTCTTTGATCTCGAGATTCTTTGATTACAATCATGCATTGTGAGCGAGGGAGGAGATGGGAGGATTAAAAAATATATTTTCTCAGCCCAGGGGTGCCTTAGGAAGTCAAATGAGGGTAGGTTTTACTCAGGGAGATTCATTCTGTTGAACCATAGCAGTGGTTTAACGCAATTCCTTCATTTATTTTGATTTATAACATTTTTAATTCTTTGTTCATGAGTCTGCAAATTCTTTGATTGTGATCCTGCAGATTCTTTGATTGTGAAATTCTTTGATCGCAATTGTGCATCACGAGCGAGGGACAAGATGGCCTAATTAAAAAATCAATGTTCTCAGCCCAGGGGTCTCCTAGGAAGTCAAATAAGGGTGGATTTTACTCAGGGGGCTTCGTTCTGTCGAACCACGGCAGTGGTATTATGCAATTGCATATTTTTTTTTATTTATAAGATTTTTAACTCTTTGTTTGTGAGCCTGCAAATTCTTTGATCGTGAGATTCTTTGATCGCCATCTTTGATCGCAAAATAGGGATTAGATGGCCAGATTTTTTATAATGGAATAGATACTGAAATTTTACCAATCTTTAACATTGAATATCTCAGAAACAGTTTGTTCTTTTTTTTTTTTTTATTTGGCCAGGGCACCAGTCATTTTTCGGCCCTGGTCACGGCTCCGGGAAGCCTCAGCCACCATCTATGGCTGCTGGGGTCCCCCAGTCACCCCCGGCTTACCCCCCAGAGGGTGGGGCCATGGCCACTGTCTTCCCGTGGTCATGGAACTGTATCTAGTCGGGGGACCCGCAGTGATGGTAGCCACTCAAGGTCTTTTCCCAGGAGGGCTTCATAGAGACTGTGGCCCTGCATTCCTGATTTTTCTATTTTTCCTTTACAGAGGTGGGGACGTGCAACGATGCCAGCATCTGCCCCACTTCCCGGATGTTAAGCGTCGGCAGCGTGAGATCTCCTGGCCTCCGCCAGGAGTCCCCAGTGCTCCGAGCACTACCCTTGCCCTCCCCCCGGAGAAGGAGAGTGGTCCATCAGACATTCCATCCTTCTCCCCTGGCCAGCCCTCCAATGATCCGGGTCCATTCCCGAACACGGATCACTGGCATCGCAAGCGGAATTCCCACCGCTGCACCAGCGGGCTGGCTCAGTTTGTTCTTTTTACTTGAAATTTGGAGGCTGTTTATGGCATCTCCTGTAGATGTGAATTATGGTGTTTAGATGACGGAGAACATTTTTTTTTTTGGCAGAGATATTGCGTGACACACTTTGCATGTTGTGGACAGTGCTTTGCTTGTGGTGGTGACTTGAAATTGATAGGATACCTAGCCTTAGTGTCATGGATGTAGTTTTCTGTCATTGTGTATGTTAAATGTCAACAGGTGCAGAACTGTGCCACTCTGACGAATGAAAATTTCAAATTTTGATATGTCATATCTTGGGCATGGTTTAGTCTTTTTACTTGAAATTTGGAGGGTGTTGACGGCATGTTCTGTAGATGTTAATACAGGTATTTATGTGTTGGATAATATATTTTTTGCAGAGATATTGTGTGGTGCACTTTACAATTTGTGGACAGTGTTTTCTATTGTTCTACTAGATTCACATTTGTTTGGTGGCTGGCCATGCTGTTGTGAATGTACTTTTTAGTTATTAGGTGTGTAATGTAGTCTGACACTTGCAAGTTGCGCAACTTTCTACTTTTCTACTCTTTCTTAAAAAGTAAGGAAATGCTATGCAAAAAACTTTGTTACTGCATCAGTTAGGGTTCTTCTACAGTGAAAAAAGTGAGGAAATTTGACTTTAGGGTTCCCACCAACAGGTGTCGAGGTGTGCAATGGGGTCATCGGCCCTAACTCTCACCCCACTCTCTTACACTGCACCACCTCAGCTTGTTTACACATGGGATGGGGTGAGAGTTAGGGCTGATGACCCCAATGCACACCCTGATGCCTGTTGGTGGGGTGGGGTGGGTGGGGTGCAAAGGGTGGAACCTTAACATCGACTTTCCTCACTTTTTGCTGTAGAAGAACCCAAACTGATGCATTAATGAAGATTTTGCATAGAATATAAATATATATATATATATATATATATATATATGTACATATGTGTGTGTGTGTGTGTGTGTATATATATATATAGTGGTAGCATGGTAGTGCTACCATAGTTAGGGTTGAGTAGCACTTTTAAGGTTAAAGGGTCAAATTTGCACCTTAATAACTTTGCCGCTATTAAACAGATTTGCCTGAAATTTGGTATGCATGATTGAGCATAGTTGGTCTTGGGATCTGCCAAGTTTTGTAGCAGTTGAGTATATGGCTGTAGAGTTATTAAGCGACAACCAATTGCGCAATTACGCTTTTTTGCAATTTCTTTGCTCTCACCTACAGGTCACACAGTTTGTGTGACCAGTCCTAAAACTTCAGGGAATGTGCAGCCAGGGTCTCTGATGTGCCTTTTGAAGATTTCGTGAAAAAATATTGAACGGTTCAAAAGTTATTCAAAAAACAAGTTCCCATTATAAGTCAATGGGAAAAGTTAACAAAATATTCAACACTTTTTAGTGTCGCAAATGGACCTAGTAGTGTTGCAAATCCACCATTTTGTTTTCAGTTGGTGATCAGAAAAATGCTTGCCATTTAAATTTGGGACCCTCTAGGGACACAATTCTTTTTGTGTTCACCTAGTCGGACCCTGAGGATGCTAGCCATGTCTTTATTTTGGGGTTAAACACCCTAGAAATATGTTTTTCAAATTTCTGAAAACAGTAGTGTCCCAAAGTAGTGTCGCAAGCATGACACTTTCACAAATATGTGCGAAAAGTGTCTCAAATTGTGACATTACTTTTCAGGCTATGGCCAAAATTACAGGAATTCTTTGCCAACCTGCTGCAAACAAATGCTTTGGTTTTTTGTTTTGAAATTCGGAGGGAATGCAGCCAACATCACACAGATGTGCCTTTTGGTGGTTTGGTGAGAAAATATTGCACAGCTGCAAAATTATAATACTCCAAAGTTAGCATTTTTTCCCATAGACTAACATAGTGGCGTACGTCACGCCTTTCGGGGCTCGTGTCTTGAAAACGATGCGAGATACAGATTTTTTGTTGCGAGTTGCATAGCCAAATGGGCTATGTAATAGCAAAAACCTAGCCAGGAAAATCAAGATTTTTGTGAAATTAAAATTTTTTTTCTACGTAGTGCAGTTGCTGATATATTGCCAATTAAGTACTTCCAATGCTCGTTTTAAGCTATGATCTCCATTACAATGCATACATTCTTTGAACACATTGTGTTTCTGTATGCACCTGTTTGCCAAAAACAGGGTATGTACTTCTGTTACTGTTACAGTTACTCTTTCCACTTGTGTTTATATCCCTGTTTGCGCTACCGTTACCTTGTACTCCACCGTGTGCGTTACCCTTTGCGTTGTCATTCACACTTGTGTTTTCATTACTGTTAGCATTTGCATTTCCACTACTGTTTCTGTTTGTGCTTTTGTTTGCATCACCGTGCGCATTGCCATTTGCGTTTCCGGCAGCCCTTTCATTTGCGTTTCCGTTTCTCTTTCGATTTGAGTCTTCCTTGCTGTTACTGTTACCATTTGCATTTGCAGTTGCATTACTGTGCCCGTGCGCATTACAGTTTGTGTTTCCATATGCACTTGCATTTCCTTTTGCGCTTCTGTTTCCTTTGCTGTTATTGTTGCTGTTACCATTACCATTTGCATTTACAGTTGCGGTACTGTGCCTGTGCGCATTTCGGTTTGCATTTCCATACATGCTTCTGTTCCTGTTTCTGTTTCTCTTTGCTTTGGTGTTATTCTTCTTGTTAACTTTACCATCTGCATTTACAATTGTGAGTTACAGTTTGCGTTTACGTGTGCGCTTGCCTTCGCTTTTCCATTTCTGTTCCCTTTCGCGTTCTTTTAGCTGTGACACTTAACATTTCCATTTAAAACACCACTGCCATCACTGTTCACGTTACCAGTTGCGTTTTCGTATGCTCTTCAATGTCTGTTTGCGTCACTGTTCACTTCGGCGTCACTTTGCTCTTGCAGTTATATTAATGTTTCCTTTGTCATTTACGTTTGCGTTACCATGTGCGCCACTGTTCACACTTCTGTTTGCATTGCTGTCCTTGTTACTTTGTCACAAGACATCACGTGGCGAAAGCACGGGGCCAAATTACATTCACTATTTCTCATCATCATTCTCAAAAAGATGGGAAATTAGATGCAAAAAACTCTGTTTAATGCATTAGTTAGGGTTGTTCCACAGCAACAAAAGTGAAGAAGTACGGTATTAGGGTTGAAAGCCCCTTGGACACCCCAGCCCACCCCCAACTGGCATCGGGTGCGCATTGGAATATTCACCTTCCACCCATTCTCCTATACCTCTGCTTCTTAACATGTGATGGGGTGAGAGTTAATGCCGATGACCCAACATGTACCCTGATGCCGGATGAGGGGTGGGCTGGGGGTTCCAAGGGGGGTCTTTCAAACCTAACACCAAATTTCCTCACTTTTGTCATTGTGGAACAACCGTAACTAATGCATTAAATAGAGTTGTTTGCCTCTAATACATGTATGTATGTGTATATATATATAACACACATATATATATATATTTACACATATAGATATATTAGGCAGCTGTTGATTTGTAGACAGAGACCTTTTACGGCACAAGTTGGCAAAACCTTTTTGAAAATATTGCATACAGACACAACTGTATTTATTAAATATTAACACAATGGCGAACTCATAGAACCTATTAATATAACTTACAATATTAAGCAAGGGTGCATACTAGTACTCCTATGGTTTAATCAATAAACTGAATGACAAGTGGACTGTTTGAGTTCTGGAAATACTTTCCTTCAAGTGCCAATGGAATCAATGTAAACATAATGTTATATGCAAACTATGCTCTCTTTATATCATAAACCATACTGTACCTCAAGAGAGGTATGATTGGAGTTATGATCCAACTGAGTAAAGCAGATCTAGAATTAAATAATGAAAAGTCTAAAATTATGTTTTTTTGAGAATGGAAATTGAAGTTAATGCAATGAATAGTGAACGGCCATACCTTTGTAGAAGTTATAGAATATAGATATTTAGACATATTATTTGATTAAACTGTAGCATGGAAATCCCATTTTAATTTAGTGAAATAGAATGCTCAAAAAACAACATTAGCAATACATACATTTGCCTATGAATCTGTTAATAAAATACGAAGAATGTCTGTCAAATACTCTGACTGTACAGTGATGTTGGCACTTAGAAATCTTAAACAAAAGCTGGCCTGATGGTGCTGAGGCCTGAGGTGCTGGACTCCACACCTCATGCTATGCCAGTGACCCAGGTTCAGGAGTGAGCCTGGGTCATTAGGGGTGGTCGGGGGGAATGAGAGAGCAGGATTGAGCAACCACATGACAGCTCTCCTCTGCCTGGGAGGGACCTTGTCACCCCTGCAGTACAACTTCCACTAGGTAGAGGCCTGAGGGTAGTGCAGGCAGGAGGGTGGCATGAATAGGGAAGGTGCTGTGGAACCACAGCATGCACATTTCCCTCCTACACACACATACGTGCAGCCATGGCATGGGTAGGTGAAAAAAAGATCTGAGTGGCTACATGATGGCACAGTGGCATTCCTGGAGATGGAGATGACGACTGAGGTCTGATGGGATCCCCCAAGGAGGGGACCAGAGCTCTGCCCACCAGCTCCCCAAAGGGGCAGAAAAAAGTGGATAAAAAAAGGAATCTTACAAACAATAATATAGAAGAATGATAAATACAAATAAGAATAAAAGATAAAGACTCACTTTGATCAGACATACAGTCTGCTACAACTTCAAGGATGTGAAAACCTGGGCACATGTGTGCAAGTATCATGACTGATACTTGGCTTGCTCATTTAGGAGTGTCTGTGTGTGTATATATATATATATATATATATATATATATATATATTATAAGTATATATATATATATATATATATATATATATATGTGTGTATATTGTGTATATATATATATATATATATCTGTGTGTGTGTGTATATGCACACACACATACATATATAATTCTATGCAAAAACATTGTTAATGCATCATTTAGGGTTAAAACACAAAAAGTCAGGAAATTAGATCTTTAGGGTTGCCCCATCCCCCCATGGACCTGCCCATCATCCCAAGATTGACAGCTGACAGGGTGTGCCATTGGGATTGTGAGGCCTAAATGTCACCCCATTCCATCTGTAATCATATTCACAAGCCACAGTAAAGTAGAATGGGGTGACATTTAGGCCTCACAACCCCAATGACACACCCCGTCAGCTGTCAATCTTAGGATGATGGGTGGGTCCATGGGGGAGATGGGGCAACCCTACCGGTCTCATTTCCTGACTTTCTGTGTTTTAACCCTAAATGATGCATTAACAATGTTTTTTTGCATAGAATTTTCTTACGTTTGAGAAACAATAGAAAAGTAGAAAGTTGCACAAGTTAGAGGGATCGCAGCTCTTTGGGCCCTGTGCTCCCACCAACTTATGAATTCCTGCCTAAGATAAGAATTCAAGTACTGAATATCATATGTATTGCTGGCAGCGCACATGGTTGGAACCTCAACATGTTCCAAATTTCAATATAAAAGACCAAACTGTTTCCGAGATATAAAATGTGAAAGTTTCAGGTTTTCATTCATCACACTGGCAGAATTCTGCACCTATTAACATTTTACACACCTAACAACTGAAAAGTACATATATGGCAGTAAGGTTAACTACCCGAGTAATTTAAATCCACTACTACCATGGAAAACTCTGTCTGCAAAATGTAAACAGCCTCATGCAATATTTCTGCAAAAAATATATTGTCTGACACCTAAGTACTATAATTTACATCTACAGGACATGTCGTCACCACCTTAAAAATTTCAAGTTAAAAGACCAAACCATTTCTGAGATATTTAATTTAAAAAATTGTTAATATAGTGCTAGCTGGTCCCTCCCAACCTGGCCATCTAGTCCCACCCTCGCGATCAAAGATCAAGATCAAAGAATCTCATGATCAAAGAATTTGCAGGCTCACGATCAAAGAATAAAAAATGCTAAAACAATTTTTAGAGAAAAATACATGAAATCACAACCATGACTCGACAGAACAAAGACCCCTGAGCAGATCCCACCCTAGTTTGCCTTTAGAAGTGATCCCTGTGCTGAGAAAATTAAAGTTTGCATGTGGTCATCTAGTCGCGCCCTCGTGATCAAACATCACGGTCAAAGAATCTCGAGATCAAAGAATTTGCAGGCTTGTGATAAAAGAATTTGCAGGGTCATGATCAAACAATAAAAAATGTTAAAAGTCAATTCTTAGGCAGCAATGCATGAAACCACAGCCATGCCTCGATAGAAAAAATCCCCCTGAGCAAAACCCACCCTCATTTGGCTTAATAAGCCAACCCTGATCTGAGAAAATTGATTTTTTCAAGTGGCCGTCTAGTCATGCCCTCTCTATCAAAGATCGATATGAAAGAACCTCACGATCAAATAACTTGAAGGCTCATGATTAAAGATCATTAGCGAGCCACAATCAAAGAATAAAAAAGTTAAAAACTTTATTTTTTGACCATTTTGAAAGAAACCACAGGCATGGCTCGATAGAGGAAAGGCCCCTGAGCAAAACCCACCATAGTTTCACCTCAGAAGTCCCCCTTGGGTAGAGACATTTGAAATTTTCCATCTGCAAACTAAAAACAAGGTGGTGTCCATCACGGTCAAAGAAGTCCTTATGATCTAAGATTCTTTGATCGTGAGCCTGCAAATTCTTTGATCATGAGGTGGGAGTAGATGGCCAAAACCCCACTCTTCTTTCACAAAATAACCATATAAATTTTCCCATTGACTTATAATGGGAAATCAAAACTTTAATAACTTTTGAACGGATCAATATTTCTTCACCAAATGAAAAATGGCATGTTCCTTGGCCCAAGCTCTTTCAGCTGAGCAAATTTGCAGAGCAACAAGCCACAAGATGGCTATGCAGCACCATGGACAAAATCAAAAAAGCTGCCCACATAACTGGCGAAAAGTGCATTTTCAGCATTTTGGTGTGAAAAAAACTGTAAGTCCAATCAAAATGAAATTTGGCAGATCAAGATCTACCATGCCCCACCACGCACACCAATTTTCATGCTAAACCGTTGAAAGGGTCCAAAGTTATTATTGAGGAAAATTTTGAGTTTAACATAGAAGAGGCTTCATAACCGTAAATATAGGTTTGTGACTGCACCCCTATAATATATTCCATGACCGAACATGTTGACATGCTACAGTAAAGAAAAATGGGGGGAGATTTAGGCCTCATGACCCCAGTGACACACCAAGGCATCTGTCAGACTGTGGAGGATTGGGGTGGTGTGTGTGAGGGGGGGTTAGGGGTTCAACCCTAATGTCTCATTTCCTGACTTTTTTTGCTTTATCCCTAAATGAAGCATTAACAAGGTTTTTTGCATAGAATTTCCTTACTTTTTGAAAAAATTTAATATAAGTAGTAAAAAAACACGTATTGGGGGAAGTACAGGGCCCATCTCCCACCAAGTTACCAATTTTTGCATAACAATATGCATCTGGGCCTACGTTCCTACTTATGCACAGCTACAGAGCCAGGCAGCAGCACCATAGGGCACCAAACCCTAGTAACAGTAATCTATGCATTTCTTGGGGATTGTAAGAGCTAGAATAAAAATTCTAGCATCATTGAAATTGTGACAGTAAGTACTTCACATGACATTAAAAGACCGTACCCATATCTCACATTGTTTCCAAGCTATGGGCACTAAAAAGCACTGGACAGGCACTCTTTCAACCCTTGTGACAGTACTTTTACACTATCTCATGAACTGTGCAACATACAAACAAAATTCTACTGCACGCTTACTCTACAATGTCAAATATTTTTCCAATGGTTAGATCACCTGGAGGTGATCAAAGTCACCTGTAGTGAAAAGTCTGTATCTCGCTTAGTTTCCGAGATAATGGTGCCAAAAGTCATGACAGACTGCAATGTGATCCTATGAGAAAAATGTCAAATATGTCATTGAATATCTCTGCAAAAAATTATTTCACCAACACCTAAACAGCATAGTTCACATCTCTGTGACATCCCTCAACACTCTGTAAATTTCAAGTAAAAAGACCAAACAGTTATTGAGATATGATCATCCCAATTTGGGCCATCTGGTCTTTCTCATTAGCATTCCAAAAATACATATACATTTTCCCATAGGATATAATGATAATTTCAAATTGTAATAATTTTTGAACAGATTATTATTTTTCCACCAAACAATAAGCAGCATGTTCCTTGGCCCAAGCTCTTTCTACGTCCCAAGTTTCGGACTAATAACCCACACGGTGTCCAGACAGTGCCACAGACAATAAATGCGCAAAAGTGGTGAAAAGTGCATTTTTGGCACTTAGCTGTGCAAAAACCATATATCCAACTGAAACACAATTTAGGAAATCAAGAGGTATGCCACACCAGACTGTGATTCCAACTTTTGTGCAAATCCATTGAACGGTTGCAAAGTTATTAACGAGCAAAATGTGAGGTTTAACATTAAAAGTGCCTACTACAATGCAAAACGATATACGCAAAATGTAAAGTGTGTCATGCAATATCTGTACAGCAACCTAATTTTCCAACACCTAAATATGATAATTCTCATGTACAGGACATCCCCTCGACACCCTGCAAATTTCAATTTTAAAGACAAAAAAAAAAAACATAAATTTTCCCTTTGACTTATAATGGGAAATTAAAAGTGCTATAACTTTTGAATGCCTCAATATGTTTTCACCAAATGAAGAGCGGCATATTCGGCCAGTGAAGCTCTTTCAAATGAGCCATATTGCAGAGTGGCATGACACCCTAAATCCACACAGTGCCATGGACAATATCCCCCAAACTGCCTCCAAAACTGGATAATTTTGCATTTTTCAACTTTTTTGTGTGCAAAGACTGTAAGTCCGATCAAATCAAAATTTGGAAAATCAAGAGATCTTCCATGCCTCAGCATGCATGCAAAATTTCTGGCAAATCCATTGAACAGGTCCAAAGTTATTAATGTGCATGTCTTGACTTTAACATAGAAATGACATCTCAACCCTAAATATAGTTTCGCGACCGTGCCACTATAATAATAATATAATAATAGCCACTCTGGTGGGAGAGGGCCCTGTGCTCCCACCAGCTTGCTCATTTCTGCATAACAATATGCATCTGAGTGGGTGCGGACCTTCTGGGTCTACGCTGCCACTTTTGCTTAGCTACAGAGCCATGCAGCATTCCTATTGGCCACCAAATGCCTGTAACAGTAATTTGTCCAAATATTGGGAACCGCAACAGCTAGAAAAAGCAATTCAAGTGTCATTGTAACCGTGATAGTGAGCAGATCATGTTACAATCACTGACTGAACCATATTTCACATCATTTCTGAGTTATGGGCACCAAAAAGTACTGGACAGGCACTCTTTCAACCCTTGTGACAGTTCTTTCCCAATATCTCATGAACCGTGCAATGTACAAACAAAATTCCACTGCAGATTTACTCTACAGTGTCAAGTCTTTTCCATGTCAAGATAGGCTACCTGTAGTGAAAATTCTGTATCTCGCTTTGTTTCCGATATAACGGTGCCGAAAGTCATGACACAGACTGCAATGTGATCCTATGAGAAAAATGTCAAATATGTCATTGAATATCTCTGCAAAAAATTATTTCACCAACACCTAAACAGCATAGTTCACATCTCTGTGACATCCCTCAACACTCTGTAAATTTCAAGTAAAAAGACCAAACAGTTATTGAGACATGATCATCCCAATTTGGGCCATCTGGTCTTTCTCATTAACATTCCAAAAATACATATACATTTTCCCATAGGATATAATGATAATTAAAAATTGTAATAATTTCTGAAAAGATTATTATTTTTTCACCAAACAATAAGTGGCATGTTCCTTGGCCCAAGCTTTTTCTATGTCCCAAGTTTCGGACTAATAGCCGACACAGTGTCTGCACAGCGCCACAGACAATAAATGTGCAAAAGTGGCGAAAAGTACATTTTTTGGCACTTTGCTGTGCAAAAACCATATATCCAACTGAAACGCAATTTAGCAAATCAAGAGATCTACTACACCAGACTGTGCATTCCAAATTGTGTGCAAATCCATTAAATGGTTGCAAAGTTATTAACGAGCAAAATGTGAGGTTTAACATTAAAAGTGCTTACCACAATGCAAAACGATATATGCAAAATGTAAAGTGTGTCATGCAATATCTCTTCAGCAGCTTAATTTTCCTACACCTAAATACCATAATTCACATGTACAGGACATCCCCTCAACACCCTACACATTTCAATTTTAAATACCAAACCGTGTCCAAGATATAACATTTTAAATTTTGAGATTTTCATTGATCAGAGTGGAAGAATTCTGCACCTGACTACATTTGACATACCTAATGACTGAAAAGTATATCCATAGCAGTAAGGCTAGCTACTCTATATATTTCAAGCCACTACCACATTGCAGAACGCTGTCCGCAAAACATAAACTGTGCCATGATTGGGCTATCTGGTCCTACCAAATCTGGCCATCTAGGCCCTCCCTCAGGATGAAAGAATCTTTGATTGTGAGCCTGCAAATTATTTGATCATGAGGAGGGACCAGGTGGCCAAAACCCCACTCTTTATTTGCAAAATAACCATATAAATTTTCCCTTTGACTTATAATTGTAACTTAAAAGTGTGATAACTTTTGAATGCCTCAATATTTTTTCACCAAACGGAAAGCAGCATGTTTGGCAAGTGAAGCTCTTTCAAATGAGCCATGTAACAGAGTGGCACTACACACTAAGGCCATGCAGCACCATGGATAATATCCCCCAAACTGCCTCCAAAAATGGATAATTTTGCAATTTTCAGGATTTTCATGTGCAAAGACCCTAAGTCAGACCAAAACAAAATTTGGCACATCAAGAAATCTACCATGCCCCACCATGCATACCAAATTTCAGGCAAATCCGTTGAACAGATCCAAAGTTATTAACATGCAACATTTTGACTTTAACATAGAAATGACATCTCAACCCTAAATATAGTGGTGTGACCGCGCCACTATAATAATATAATAATAGCCACTCTGGTGGGAGAGGTCCCTGTGCTATGACCTGCTTGCTCATTTCTGCATAACAATATGCATCTGAGTGAGCGCAGGCCCTCTGGCCCTGCGCTGCCACTTATGCATAGCTACAGAGCCATGCAGCATTCCTATTGGCCACCAAATGTTTGTAAAAGTCATTTTTCCATGTCTTGGAAACTGTAACAGATAGAAAAACAATTCAAGTGTCATTGTAACCGTGATAGCATGCAGATCATGTTAAAATCACTGACCATACCATATTTCACATGATTTCTAAGGTATGGGCTCCAAAAAGCACTGGACAGGCACTCTTTCAACCCTTGTGACAGTTCTTTCACAATGTCTCATGAACCGTGTAATGTACAAACAAAATTCCACTGAAGACTTACTCTACAATGACAAATCTTTTTCCAGTGGCAAGATATGCCACCTGTACTGAAAAGTCTGTATCTCGCTTGAATTCTGAGATAATGGTGCTGAAATTCATGACACAGACTGCAATGTAATCCTAAATGAAAAATGTCAATTATGTCATTGAATATGTCTGTAATAAATTATTTCCTCAGCACTTCAACAGCATAGTTCACATCTCTATGATATCCTCTCAACACCCTGCTAATTTCAAGTAAAAAGATTAAACTGTTATTGAGATATGGTCATCTCCATTTGGGCCATCTGGTCTTTCTCATTAACATTCCAAAAATGCATATACTTTTTCCCATAGGATATAATGGGAATTTCAAATTGTAATCATTTTTGAACAGATTATTATTTTTTCACCAAACAGCAAGTGGTATGTTCCTTGTCCAAAACACTTTCTATGTTCCAAGTTTCGGACTAATAGCCCACACGGTGTCCAGACAGTGCCACAGACAATAAATGCTCAAAAGTGGTGAAAAGTGCATTTTTGGCACTTAGCTGTGCAAAAACCATATATCCAACTGAAACACAATTTAGGAAATCAAGAGGTATGCCACACCAGACTGTGCATTCCAAATTTTGTGCAAATCCATTGAATGGTTGCAAAGTTATTAACGAGTAAAATGTGAGGTTTAACATTAAAAGTTACCGCAAAACGATATACGCAAAATGTAAAGTGCGTCATGCAATATCTCTACAGCAACTCAATTTTCCAACACCTTAATACCATAATTATCATGAACAGGACATCCCCTCAACATCCTGCAAATTTCAATTTTAAAGACCAAACCGTGTCCAAGATATAGCATTTTAAAGTTTGAGATTTTCATTGGTCAGAGTGGCAGAATTCCACACCTGTTTACATTTCACACACCTAACGACTGAAAAGTATGTCCATGGCATTAAGGCTACCTACCCTATAAATTTCAATCCACTACCACAATGCAAAATGCTGTCCGCAACTGTGCCACTCCATATCTCTGCAACAAATTTATTTTCTGACACCTAAGTACCATAATTCACATCTACAGGACATCCCATCAACAAACTCCAAATTTCAAGTAAAAAGACCAAACCAATTCTGAGATATTTAATATTAAAAGTGGTTAAAATTGGGCTATCTGGTCCCACCAAATCTGGTCACCTAGTCCCTCCCTCGGGATCAAAGAATCTTTGATTGTGAGCTTGCACATTCTTTTATCATGAGGAGGGAACGGAAGGCCAAAACCCCATTCTTTGTTTGTAAAATAACCATATAAATGTTCTATTTGACTTATAATGTGAACATAAAAGTGTAATAACTTTTGAATGCCTTAATATTTCTTCACCAAATGAAAAGCAGCATGTTTGGCCAGTGAAGCTCTTTCAAATGAGCCATGTTGCAGAGTGGCACAACACAGTAAAGCCTTGCAACACCAAGGACAATATCCCCAAAACTGCCTCCAAAACTGGATAATTTTGCATTTTTCAGGATTTTCATGTGCAAAGACTGTAAGTCCAACCGAAACAAAATTTGGCAAATCAAGAGATCTACCATGCTCCACCATGCATACCAAATTTGAGGCAAATCTGTTGAATGGGTCCAAAGTTATTAACATGCATATTTTGACTTTAACATAGAAATGACATCTCAACCCTAAATATAGTGGTGCGACCTAAAACAATATAATAATAGCCACTCTGGTGGAAGAGGGCCCTGTGCTCCCACCAGCTTGCCCATTTCTGCATAACAATATGCATCTGAGTGAGCACGGGCCCTCTGGGCCTGCGCTGTCACCAACACATAGCTACAAAGCCATGCAGCATTCCTATTGCCCACCAAATGTTTGTAACAGTACTTTGTCCATATATTGGGAACAGTAACAGCTAGAAAAAACTACTCAAGTGTCATTGTAACTGTGATAGCACACAGATCATGTTACAATCACTGACTGTACCATATTTCACATCATTTCTGAGTTATGGGCACCAAAATGCACTGGACAGGCACTCTTTCAACCCTTGTGACAGTTCTTTCACAATTTCTCATGAACCATGCAATGTACAAACAAAATTCCAGTGCAGACTTACTCTACAATGTTGAATCTTTGTCCAGTGGAAAGTTAGGCCACCTGTAGTGAAAAGTCTGTATGTCGCTTCAATTCTGAGATAATGGCGCTGAAAGTCATGACACAGACTGCAATGTAGTCCTAAGGGAAAAATGTCAATTACGTCTTTGAATAACTCTGCAACAAATTATTTTCACAGCACCTAAACAGCATAGTTCACATCTCTATGACATCCCCTCAACACCCTGCAAATCTCAAATAAAAAGACCAAACTGTTATTGAGATAAGGTCATCTCAATTTGAGCCATCTGGTCTTTCTCATTAACATTCCAAAAATACATATACATTTTCCCATTGAATACAATGGGAATTTCAAATTTGTAATAACTTTTGAACAGATTAATATTTTTTCACCAAACAACACGTGGAATGCTACTCTGCCCAATCTCTTTCTACTTCCCATGTTTCAGACTAATAGCCCACACAGTGTCCACGTAGCACCACAGACAAGAAATTAGCAAAAGTGGCGAAAAGTGCATTTTTTTGCACTTCGCTGATCAACAATCATATATCCGACTGAAGCACAATTTAGCAAATCAAGAGATCTACCACACCAGACTGTGCATTCAAAATTTTGTGCAAATCCATTGAATGGTTGCAAAGTTATTAAAGTGCACAATGTGAGGATTAACATTAAAAGTGCCTACAACAATGCAAAACGATATACGCCAAATGTAAAGTGTGTCATGCAATATCTCTGCAACACCTAATTTTCCAACACCTATATACCAAAATTCATATGTACAGGACATCCCCTCAACACCCTCCAAATGTCAAGTTAAAAGACCAAACCGTGTCTGAGATATAACATTTTAAATTTTGAGATTTTCATTGGTCAGAGTGGCAGAATTCCACACCTGTTTTATTTTACACACCTAACAACTGAAAGTACGTCCATGGCATTAAGGCTAGCTACCCTAAAATTTCATGCCACTAAAACAATGGAAAACACTGTCCTCAAAACGTAAACTGCTCCATGCCATATCGCTGCTGTAAATTTATTTTCTGACACCTAAGCATGATAATTCACATCTACAGGACATCCCGTCAGCACCCTCCAAATATCAAGTTAAAAGACTGAACTGATTCTGAGATATTTAATTTTAAAAGTTGTTATAATTGGGCTATCTGGTCCCACCAAATCTGGCCATCTAGTCCCTCCCTCAGGATCAAAGAATCTTTGATTGTGAGCCTGCAAATTCTTTGATCATGAAGAGGGACCAGATGGGCTAAACCCCATTCTTTGTTCACAAAATTACCACATAAATTTTCCCTTTGGCTTATAATGGGAAATTAAAAGTGCTATAACTTTTGAATGCCTCAATATGTTTTCACCAAATGAAAAGTGACATATTCGGCCAGGGAAGCTCTTTCAAGTGAGTCATATCGCAGAGTGGCATGACACCCTAAGTCCACACAGTGCCATGGACAATATCCCCAAAACTGCCTCCAAAACTGGATAATTTTGCATTTTTCAGCTTTTTTGTGTGCAAAGACTGCAAGTCATATCAAATCAAAATTTGGAAAATCAACAGATCTACCATGCCTCACCATGCATAACAAATTTCTGGCAAATCCGTTGAATGGGTCCAAAGTTATTAACATGCATATTTTGACTTCAACATTGAAATGACATCTCAACCCTAAATATAGTGGCGCGACCTATAATAATATAATAATAGCCACTCTGGTGGGAGAGGGACCAGTGCTCCCACCAGCTTGCCCATTTCTGCATAACAATGCACATCTGAGTGAGCATGGGCCCTCTGGGCCTGCGCTGCCACTAACGCATAGCTACAGAGCCATGCAGCATTTCTATTAGTCACCAAATGCTTGTAACTGTAATTTGTCCAAATATTGGGAACCGCAACAGCTAGAAAAAACAATTCAAGTGTCATTGTAACCTTGATAGCACGCAGATCATGTTACAATCACTGACCGTACAATATTTCACATCATTTCTGAGTTATGAGCAAAAAATGCACTGGACAGGCACTCTTTTAACCCTTGTGACAATTCTTTCACAATATCTCATGAACCATGCAATGTAAAAACAAAATTCCACTGCAGACTTACTCTACAATGTCAAATCTTTTTCCAGTGGTAAGATAGGCCACCTGTAGCGAAAAGTCTGTATGTCGCTTCAATTCTGAGATAACGGCACTGAAAGTCGAGACACAGATTGTAATGTAATCCTAGGGGGAAAAATGTTAATTACGTCTTTGAATATCTCTGCAACAAATTATTTCCCCAGCACCTAAACAGCATAGTTCACATCTCTATGACATCTCCTCAACACCCTGCAAATTTCAAGTAAAAAGACCAAACTGTTATTGAGATAAGGTTATCTCAATTTGAGCCATCTGGTCTTTCTCATTAACATTCCACAAATACATATACATTTTCTCCTTGAATATAATGGGAATTTCAAATTTGTAAAAAATTTTGAACATAATGATATTTTTTCACGAAACAACATGTGGCATGTTACTCTGCCCAATCTCTTTCTACATGCCACATTTCGGACTAATAGCCCACATGATGTCCGCATAGCGCCACAGACAAGAAATGTGCAAAAGTGGCGAAAAGTGCATTCTTTGGCACTTTGCTGCACAAAAACCATATATCCAACTGAAACGCAATCTAGCAAATCAAGAGAGCTACCACACCAGATTGTGCTTTCCAAATTGTGTGCAAATCCGTTGAATGGTTGCAAAGTTCTTAACGTGCACAATGTGAGGTTTAACATTAAAAGTGCCTACTACAATGCAAAACGATATACGTCAAATGTAAAGTGCACCAAGCCATATCTCCGCAACAACCTAATTTCCCAACACCTAAATACCATAATTCACATTTACAGGACATCCCCTCAACACGCTGCAGATTTCAATTTTAAAAGACCAAACTGTGTCCAAGATATAACATTTTAAAGTTTGAGATTTTCATTTGTCAGAGTGGCAGAATTCTGCACCTGTTTACATTTTACACACCTAACGACTGAAAAGTACATCCATGGCAGTAAGGCTAGCTACCCTATAAGTTTAAAGCCACTACAACAATACAAAATGCTGTCTGCAAAACGTAAACTGCGCCACACCATATCTCTGCAACAAATTTATTTTCTGACACCTAAGTACCATAATTCACATCTACAGGACATCCCATCAATACCATTCAAATTTCAAGTTAAAAGACCAAACCAATTTTGAGATATTTTATTTTAAAAGTTGTTAAAATTGGGCTATCTGGTCCCTCCAAATCTGTCCATCTAGTCCTTCACTCTGGATCAAAGAATCTTTGATTGTGAGCCTGCAAATTCTTTGATTATGAGGAGGGACCAGATGGCCAAAACCCATTCTTTGTTCACAAAATAACCATATAACTTTTCCCATTGACTTATAATGGGAACTTAAAAGTGCTATAACTTTTGAATGCCTCAATATTTTTTTACCAAATGAAAAGTGGCATGTTTGGCCAGTGAAGCTCTTTCAAATGAGACATACCACAGAGTGGCATGCCACACTATAGCCACACGGCACCATGAACAATATCCCCAAAACTGCCTCCAAAACTGGATAGTGTTGTATTTTTCAGTGTTTTTGTGTGCAAAGACCGTAAGTTCAACCACAACAAAATTTGGCAAATAAAGAGATCTACCATGCCCCACCACACATACCAAATTTCAGGCAAATCTGTTGAATGAGTCCAAAGTTATTAGAGCACAAAATTTTGACTTTAACATAGAAGTGACATCTCAACCCTAAATATAGTGGTACGACCACACCACTATAATATATACATATATATACATATATACATGTAATACATAACCCACTATTAGGTGTGTAGCTGCGCTCTGATATACACACACCTTGGTGTGCGTCATCCACCAAAGGTGTGCTCATATTAGAGTGTGACAGCACACTGTAGAGTGGATTATGTACAGGTATCTTATAAAATGGCAACATTGTTTTGGAAGGGGGTAAAAGTGCAGGTGTATGGTCACGCTCTGTTATATGTACGGTCATCTGATGTGTTTCAACCAACCAGAGGATTCCTTTTTTCTTACCCATTTTATAAACATATATATATATATATATACATACAGTATATGTATTTGTTATATAGTTAGAGTTCAGCGGTCACTTATATACTAAAGTCAAAGGTTTGGGCGTTAACAACTTTGGACCTGTTCAACAGATTTGCCTGAAATTTGGAATATGTGATGGGGCAAGGTAGATCTCTTTATGTGCTAAATTCTCAGTCGGACTTACGGTCTTTGCGTACCAAAATGCTGAAAAATGAAAAATTATCTATTTTTTGAGGCAGCTTTGGGGATTTTGGATGCGGCTCTGCACGGCCATTGTGTGGTGTGCTGCTCTGTGAGATGACTTGTTTGAAAGAGCCTTGGTGGCCAAACATGCTGCTTTTTGTTTGGTGAAAAAATATTAAGACATTCAAAAGTTATGCCATTTTTAATTTCCCATTATAAGTCAATGGGAAAATTTATATGTATGTTTTCCAAACAAAGGTTGGGGTTCTGGCCATCTCGTCCTGCATGGTGATCAAAGAATTTGCAGCCTCGCGGTTCAAGAATCTTTGTCCCCGAGGATTTTTTAAATTTTTTGATCGCAAGGTCTGCCATCTTGTTTTTCATTTTCCGATCGAATAAACACAAATATCTCGGTCTGGGGTCACTTCTGAAGTAAAACTTGGATGGGTTTAACTCAGGGGACCCCGATCTATCGAGCCATGCCTTTGGTTTCATCAAAATCAGTCTAAAAATAGAGTTCTGAGGTTTAAATTTCTTCATTTGCAGCTCGCTAACAATCTTTGATCACGAGCCTGCAAATTCTTTGATAGCGAGATTCTTTGAACGTGATCATGCATCGCGAGTGAGGGACGAGATGGCCAGATTTAAAAAAACCATTTTTCTCAGCCCAGTGATGTCCTACAAACTTAAATAAGGCTGCGTTTTGCTCAGGGGGCTTCGTTCTGCTCCATCTGAATAAAATAAAAACATGTTTAACATATCCCTGGTAGTCTAGCAGCCCCCAACATATCATGATAAAATATATAATGATCTATAGTGGCCCCCCAATGTTCGTAAATGTTGTTTTTTTTTATATCCCTGGTAGTCTAGTGGCCCCGATGTGTATAAAATAATAATTGCTATTCATATCCCTGATAGTCTAGCACCCCCCATCATAATAAAATATATAAGTTTCTGCAATTTCCTGGTAGTCTAGTGGCTCCCCCATGCGTATTTTATACATATTGCTGTTTTAGATCCCTGGTCGTCTAGTAGCCCCCCCCGATGTGTATAAAATAATAATTGTTATTCATATCCCTGGTAGTCTAGCACCCCCATCATAATAAAATATATAAGTTTCTGCAATTTCCTGGTAGTCTAGTGGCTCCCCCATGCATATTTTATACATATTGCTGTTTTAGATCCCTGGTAGTCTAGTGGCCCCCCGATCTGTATTATATTCTAATTATTTTTCATATCCCTCGTAGTCTAGCGGCCCCCCCTCCATCATAATAAAATACATAAGGATTTCAAATTTCCTGGTAGTCTAGTGGCCCCCAACCCCTCCACCCAGCCGTGCCAGCCCACCCATCATGGTCCACAAGGTGTATGAGGTCTGCTGCCATGCCATTATGTTGGGGGACACCCACATGCTTGCCACCATGGAGGAGGGCCACTACAGGCAATGCATCCCAAACTGCTCCCAGGAAGCCTACCAGAGGCTAATGGGGTCATGGGGGATGGAGCAGTGGAAGTGTGATGGAAGACAACATGGGGTCATATTATGTTAGATGGCATTGCAGTGTGTTGCTGGGTGTACCTGTATTCTGGCCAGCCTGGTATTAGGGATTAGCACTGCATAGGCTGCACTGGGTATAGACAGATGGGGGATGAGATGAATAGTATTATCAAAAAAGGGTTTATGAGTTCTGGTACTATGTAACTGTGTTGGGGACGAGGGATGCCAGCATGCTACAAACTATGGGGGGTCACTGAAGTCACCACGTATGAAACAGCACCCTAGAGATCTTTCAGGACCCTGCCAAGTTATGGAGAATGGGCACTAAATAGGGATGCCTAGTGGGACACATATGGGGTAGCAGCAGGAGGTGCTATCAGCACCCTAGTGGGGCTGTATGAGTTCCACTACCATACTAGTGTGGGGGGGGTGGGCATGCTGATATGTGGTGCTATGGGATTGCATTGGTGGGGATACCTGTATGCTTGGCATGCTGGGATGGTGGCTCAGTAGTTCATAGGCCAGGCTGGCAGTGAAAAAAGGGTGACAGGAGGAGTAATAGCATCAACAGAAAAGGCTGTTTTGTATTTGCTACCATAACAGTGTAATGTGTGATCATTTGGATGTCTGTTGACATGGTACTGTATTACTTTGGCACTTAAGACAGAGACCTACTGGGAAGATGCCTGAGTCACAGGGGTAAAGTAAAATAAGTAAAATGTTATTTATATGAGGTGCCTTTCCTGAGCCCAGGGTGCCTTTACAATATACCACACAGTAATAATATTATAATTAAAATTGGTAAAACAGTAACAATCAATCATTAAGTCCCTGAGAATGCCTGGTTAAACAGGTATGTTTTTAAGGATTTTTTTAAATCCTTCTATAGTCAGGCTATCTCGTGTCTGGTGAGGTAGAGAATTCCACACAGTAGGTGCCATAAAGGCAAAAGATCTTCCTCCAGATGTTTTCAGGGATACCCTGGGATTCTCTAGCAATCCCTCACCAGAGGATTGGAGTGAGCTGGAGGGGCTGTACAACAACAGGAGCTCTTTCAGGTAGTGAGGTCCCAGCTCTTCTAAGGCCTTATAGGTTAGCAATGTAACCCTGAAGTTGATTTGCCACTGTATGGGCAGCCAGTGCAGTTCACACAGCACAGGTCATTATATGACTAGATCTAGGGTTTTCAGTCAAAAACCTGACCGCCGCATTCTGCCCTAGCTGCAAGCGGTGGATATCCACCACCAGTAGCCCTAGATAGAGGGCATTGCAATAATTAAAATAATTGGTGACAAAGGCATGGACCAAGGTAGGAAGATCTTCGAGCGGGACCAGGTACTTCACCCTGGCTATATTCCTTAGATGGAAAAAGGAAGATTTGACTACAGCCGAAACCTTGCCCTCAGGGTCAGGCCCTCATCAAATACCATACCTGGCCCGAGGCCAAAAGTGGGGTCCCCCCAAGGTATAAACCTGAGGGTTTCCCCGCCAATGACCCTGTTGTCCTAAAACCAGGGTCTACCACCAATACCTCTGTTTTACTTGAGTTCAACCGACGCCAACTAGTATTCATCCAGGAGACGGGTAACTGAATGAACAGGATCACTGGGACACAGATAGATGACAGAAGTACATGGTAGCATTAACCAAATGTGATTGTATGATGTCAACTGGCATGTAGTGGTGGGTGAAGTGAGCAAAATTCTCTTCATGGATTAATCGATGAAATTCCGCCCACTTCGCAGAGCAAAATATGAAATTTTGCTGGGTAGAGTGGTGAAATTTCACCTGGTGGAATGCAAAAATTTCACCTTCCGTGGTGACATTTGCCTTCTGTGGAGACATTCCACCTTCTGTGGTGAAATTTCACCTGCAGAAGGTGAAATTTTACCCGTGGAAGGTGTAATTTCACCCTCAGAAGGTGAAATTTCTCCTAGGCGAAATTCCACCTTAGGCAGAAAAATTTCACAAATTGCTCTGCCAGGCGAACTTGGCCACTTCGCCAGAACTTTGCTGGTGGAATTTAAATTTGCTGCATCCCTACTGGCATGTCAGTGTGTTTGGGAGGGGTGCTACATGCTGAGTACTGGGAGGCTACCATGGTCATGGCAGATGAGAAAGTGTACAGAGAGGGCAATGGGCAGACATATGCTGAACATGTGTGGTGGTACCAGCAGCACAATTGGGATGAATCAGTTACAGTATCATGCCACTGTGTTGGTAGGGTGAACAGATATCCAATATCATGACAATGTCTTGTGAGGTGTGCCCACATGCAGGGTACGCTGAGGATGTGGTGTTGCATTCACAGGGCTGGTGTTGGTCACATGAATGATGGGAGAGATAATGGCAGCACTGCAATTGCAGCATGTGAGGACCACTAGCCTGTCACTCAGTTTGCAGGATTGCTTAGACGAGCACTGTCATGGTACTGTAGTGGAGCACAGACTGAAACATTGAAGTACTGGAGAGAGTCTGCAGTCACAGGTGGATTGGTGACTGAAAGAAAAGACACATGGGTGACAGAACAATTCTGACTAGTATCACAATGTTGTTGCATGCTATACAGAATCATGAAAGTGTGTGCTGTGCAGGTGGGGAGGAGGGGCACATGAATGTGTGGTACCATGGCAGTCTGTTAGAAGGGGGGCACCCACATGCAGTCTCCCGTCACCCCTACATGTGCACTGCCCTGTCCCCATGACCTTGTCAGTCTCTCAGGAGGTCTCTAGGGAGCACTTTGGGGTGTGTTGCCCACAGTGGCCCTTCCCCATGGTGTCCAGCATGTGGCATCCCCCCAACACAATGACATGGCAGCGGACTTCATACACTTGGTGGATCATGATGATGGCTGTCTCTTGAGTTGTCTGCAGAGAATTGTATGTTGTTTGTCATAATTGATGATGGCTATCTCTGGTTGCTTGTGTTGCCTTGCGTCTTCTGCTGCTTGTAGGGGGGATGCGAAGTTAGGGTTCAAAACCCTAACATTGTATTTCCCTGCTTTTGATGCTTTAATACGAACCTTTAATGATGCATTAATGTAGTTTTTTGCAATGAATTTTCTGACATTTTGAGATAGTGTAACCATAGCCTTAGTTGCCTGTAAGCCTTGTGCTCCCTCCCATGTATAGTTTTTTGAGATAGAGTAATCATATCCTTATTTGCCTGTGGGCCTTATGCTCCCATCCCTCCATAGATGCATGGATAGATAGATACATTTATCTATATCTATCTATATCTATCTATATATATATATATATATATAATGGTAGCACAGTAGTGCTATCATAGTTAGGGTTGAGGAGCCATTTCTATGTTAAACCCCAAAACTTTGCACCTTAATAACTTTGCAACTGTTTGACAGATTTGGCTGAAATTTGGAATACTTAATCAAGAACCACAGACCTTGGAAACTGCCAAGTTACGCACCAGTCGGATACACGGCTGCGGAGTTATTAAGCGTGATTTGTGCTCGCGTTCACGCTTTTTCTAGAATTCTACGGTCACTCATACAGGTCGCACAGTTTGCGCACCAGCCCAAAATCTTCAGGGAATGTGTGGCTGGGGTCCCCAATGTGCCTTTTGAAGATTTGGTGAAAAAATATTAAACGGTTCAAAAGTTATTCAAAAAACAATTTCCCATTATAAGTCAATGGGAAAAGTTAACAAAAAGTTCAACACTTTCACAAATGCATTTTTACTTTCGCAAATGGGCCTGTTACTTTCGCAAATCAGCCATTTTGTTTTCAGTTGGTGATTAGAAAAATGTTTGGCATTTAAATTTGGAACCCTCTAGCAACCTAATTCTTTTTGTATTCACCTAGTCGGACCCTGAGAATGCTAGCCATGTCTTTATTTTGGGGTAAAACACCCCAGAAATATGTTTTTCAGATTTCTGGAAAAAGTACTTTCACAAAGTGCTTTCGTGCTCATGAAAGTGTCGCAAATGTTTGCGAAAGCTTTCGCAAATTGCGACAGTAATTTTCTAGTCTGTGGGAAAATGACAGCAATTCTTTGGCACTGCACTGCAAAAGAACGGTTGGGAGTTTGGGGCTGAAATTTGAAGGGAACGCAGTCGACATCTCACAGATGTGCTTTTCAGTGTTGTATTGAAAAAATATTACATGGCAGCAAATTTACAGCACTCCAAAGTTGACAGTTTTTCCCATAGGATAACATTACGGTGCCCGACGCATTACAGAAATCCTTTGGCACCCTGCTGCAAAATAACGGTTTGGTCTTTTTTCCTGAAATTTGAAGGGAAGACAGTCAACAGCCCACAGATGTGCCTTTCAGTGGTTTGGTGAAAAAATATTACAGGGTTTCAAAGTTATGGCACTCCGAACTTCTCTTTTTTTCCCATAGGATAACATTACGGCGTTCGCCGCGCCTTTCAGGGCCTGTATCTCAGAAATGGTGCGAGATACGGACTTTTCGTCTGAAAAATTTTTTATCCCCCTAATGTGGCCTAAGTACAAAACTAGCCAGGACAGTCATAAATCATATGACTTTTAAATTTTATTTATACTTCGTACGGTTCCTGAGATATAACCTATTTAGTATTCCAAGTCCTCATTTTCTGTTCCGATACCCATTATTATGCATACATTCTTTTTACTCACTGTCTTTCTCTATTCAGCTTTTGGGGAAAACCAGCCTGTGTGCTTACATGACTGTTACCATTGCCCTTTCCACTTGCAGATCCATGCCCATTTCACTTACCGTTGACGTCTATGCCACCACGTGCGTCATCCTTTGCGTTTTCATTTGCGCTTGCGTTTCTGTTATTTTTTGCCATTTGTGTCTACCGTACTGTTTCTCTTTCTGTTTCACTTTGCGCCACCATGCCCATTGACATTTCCGTTTGCAGGCACCATGTTACTATGTGACAAGACATCACGTGGCACACCATTCCCGCCACGCCACGTGTTCGTTACCCTTTCTGTTCTCATTCGGCGCTAGCTACCTTGTGCGCTACTGTTAGTGCTTCTGTTTGCGTTGCTGTTCCTGTTACTATGCCACAAGACATCATGTGGTGTGCAGGGGGCCCTTTGGGACCAAGGCTTCCGCTGCCGCGATTACGTGCCGGAGCCGCGTCCCGGTCGTTATCCGTTGCATTTTCATTTGGCGCTTGTGTTTCTGTTATTTTTGTCATTTGTGTCTACAGTACTGTTTCTCTTTCTGTTTCACTTTGCGTCACCATGCCCATTGATATTTCCATTTGCAGGCACCATGTTACTATGTGACAGCACATCACGTGGCAGACCATTCCCATCTATGCCACTGTGTGCATTGCCCTTTCTGTTGTCATTTGCGCTTGCGTTACCATGTGTGCCACTGTTAGCGCTTCTGTTTGCGTTGCTCTTCCTGTTACTATGCCACAAGACATCATGTGGCAGGAGCGCAGCATTACATTCACTATTTCTCGTTATCATTCTCAAAAAGAAGGGAAATTAGAGGCAAAAAACTCCATTTAATGCATTAGTTAGGGTTGTTCCACAGCGACAAAAGTGAGGAAATTCGCTGTTAGGGTTGAAAACCCTAACTCCGAATTCACCACACCCAGCACCACACACACACATGCAAGTATGGGGGAGGACCAAGTCAACACAACTAATGACAGACATCCAGCAGCAGTTGACAGAAATAACAAACAGTTGTCTAAATGTACTATGAGACATCCCCACCCACCTGACCAGGTACTGCATGCTCAGTGGAGATCAACAGCAAAACTGAGGCCATGTACACCAAACGTACACATCCCTGATTGCAGCTGCACACAATGTACCACACTTAGTAGTTGCATGGCCTTACCTACCGATGCCCCACACCACACCACAACTGGTACTGTGCCGTCAGTCAATATAAATGCTGAAGGTGCATGATGACAGTTGTAGAAAAGTTTTAACACTAGTGAGTATACATTAATTAAGAGAAGTACATAAATTAACTACAAGACACTAGCATGCTCAAGATAAAAGTAGTGTTACATTTAGTATGTGATTTACATAGTACATTTACTGCAATGGTTTATTCAAGATAGAGGGGCTGATGTAAACGTATGGAAAAGCATTGCCTGTTCAACGCTGTGAAATTTGTACTGCCAGTATCAGATGCATTCTTACTGCTGAAGGTGTACTGCTGATGTACATACATAGACCTTCAGTGTGTTTCAATACTAAAGATGCAGTAAGTATTCTTTGTAAAAAACAATGTAATTGCATGGATCAGGCCAAGCAACTTTTAAATATCGTAGCACTACTGAGCCAACAATGACGTACCTGTATCAGAGATGTATATAGGATACATTTTCCTGTAGGCATTTACTGAGTATGTTGTATCTGATAAAGACAATCTCATTGCATCTGTGATGACTAACTTATTCAAATAGTAATACATTTACTATTGTTGCAATGAGTGATATATGCCACTTATGGACACAGTGTAATTTTTTTAACAGTTGTTTCATACTCAGGCTGTATGCCTAGTGTTTAGGTTTGCCACACTTCTGTCACTGATGCTATCAAAGTGATAACTATGTTAATTGTGGTAGAACATGAATCAAGTAGGTATAGTGTAGATATAAACAGAATGTCTTTTAGTATTGATTTAACTCACAATGGGGTAAGTGTACTAGGACAGCAGGGGTTGTTCTCTATCACTGAATCTGTCAGTTATAATCACACTAAGGTTTCGATGCCTGTAATGATCAAGTTACACTGCTCATCTTCATGAGTTCATATTCACAGCCATTCTCCAGTAACTAGACAGTGTATGGTGTAACTGGGTAGGACA
The DNA here is from genome assembly GCA_016271365.2 of Neoceratodus forsteri. NCBI lineage: Eukaryota > Metazoa > Chordata > Ceratodontiformes > Ceratodontidae > Neoceratodus > Neoceratodus forsteri. Next base: position 670,013,138 of record CM057456.1, on the reverse strand, counting down.
CTGTGTTGCAAAACTGCTGCAGTGCCTAGCAGAGGGAGAGTATCTACTCATAAAGACAATTAAGCAAAAAGACATGACCAACAGTTATGTTAAATGGTCTGTTAATCACCCTGTAGGGGTTTAATGTTGAATGAGGCATAGCTGACTGCCACATGTCGCTAGACAGTGATAAACTGACCATTAACATAATACCTGGGAGTGGCTTATTGCTAGCATAATAAAACTGTTATTTAAACAACATTAAACCATGTTCATCATATGGTTAGGCTCTACATGTATGTTAATAAAAACTAAATATAAGGCTGGTACAATGTTTATAGTCAATTAGAAAGTTGCATTTCTCAAACCTTTGTTATAATCAGAGATATTATACCTGTACAACTCCTTGGTTTTGCTGAACTCTATTGCTCAGGTGGCCCACCACATGTGGTGTGGTCTGGTGTGGGACATCGGTAGGTAAGGCCATGCAACTACTAAGTGTGGTACGTTGTGTGCAGCTGCAATCAGGGATGTGTACATTTGGTGTATATGGCCTCAGTTTTGCTGTTGATCTCCACTGAGCATGCAGTACCTGGTCAGGTGGGTGGGGATGTCTCGTAGTACATTTAGACAATTGTTTGTTACTTCTGTCACCTGCTGCTGGAAGTCTGGCATTGGTTGTGTTGACTTGTCCTCCCCATACTTGCATATGTGTGTGTGTGTGTGTGTGTGTGTGTGTGTGGTGCTGGGGTGAATTGGAGTTAGGGTTTTCAACCCTAACAGTGAATTTCTCACTTTGTCCGCTAGAACAACCCTAACTAATGCATTAAATGGAGTTTTTGCTTATATATATATATATATATATATATATATATATAGAGAGAGAGAGAGAGAGAGAGAGAGAGAGAGAGAGAGTGAGCTGTGGAAGGGCCCTGCACTTCCATTAATAGGATAACAGTGAATAAATTGTTAGCATAGATATCATAGTATGCCAACTCATGTACCCGGTACTGAACATTTTTGAATCCCCGCCAAAATATAATTCCATGCAACTGCAACACCATTCCACACCACAAGTGCGAAAGCACATTTTGGCTCAGATTTGAAAAATTACTGCTGTGACATATGTACACATGGTGGGGTAATAAGAAGTCTTGGCTAAAAATTTGGGGTTAAAACATTTAAAATTTCCTAAGTACGCATGTGCATAGCGAAATTGGAATGAATGGTCATAACGCTGTCATTTTTACATATTATGACCCCAAATTTTCAACATAGCATTCCTATGACCCCTCCTCATGAACACAGTCAGGAAAAACTGTCAAATCCTGCTGAAAAAGTGAATTTGCCAACTGACCATGAAATCACCTTTTGGTCAGTAGTTGCATAACAACCATCATATTGTTCATGAGGTGGGGTCCTGTAAGCATTTAGGATTCAATGACAGACACCAGACAACCAGATAAAGTGCATAAAAAAATTCATGAACTGCATTTATCATTTTATCAAAAATTAGAAAAAAAAATTATTAATAAAATGTCACTTGATATTTGCAGAAAGGAGAATAACAAGGTGTTAGACTTCATACCAAATAACGTAATCAGGCAATTCTTCTATCAGAATCCCTGCTCTCTATTCTGTAAATCAATATAAATTTACTTGGTGTGTAAACACTTACCCGTCCTTCCTCCTTACTGGTCAGAAGAGAATGACCTCTCTCTAGAAATCTAGCCCCCTGGTGGAGGGTTATGTAGGACCTAGGGGTAACATCGCAAGCATGTGACCTCTCAAGTAATAAACATTTTAATATTTCTGGTATATATATTGCCATTCTTTGACTAGGTGCATTCCTAGTGTCACCTGATGTTCACATGTAACCATATTCCAATACAGTTTTGAAGGAGATGCATTAATTAACAAACTAAAACCTTAATTATGGGAGAGGGCATCATTATGGCATTAGCCCCTTCCTATTTATCAGTGGCATCACCTTATTCTACTACTATAAGAGCAGTCATTTTGTGGGCAGTCATCCCTATAGGAGGACCCTCCAGAACATAAAGGTTTAATTCAGGTGAAGACCTTTATTTCTTTAAATAGAAGAAAACAATTTTAATTTAAACCAAAGGAATCTGTAGCCTTGACAGGTAAGAACAGATGAGAGGAGCACTCCCTATCTGTCTTATCCTGCCAGTTTAGGAAACCAGTGGAATAATACAGTCTCTTCTTAAGAACAGACATATTCATTAACATACTGTAAACATTTATAGCTCATACATTACTTATGTGGTATTCACATAATACAGCCTAGAACTTTATTTATGCTGCTAGGAGTATTTATTGTTTCAGGCATGTTTCTTTCTTGTCATCATGCACCCAACAGTTGCAATTTCAACCAGCAACTAACCCTTTCATTTTGGCCTTTAGCCAAGTCTTACAGTCCCTCGTTAACCTGAAACACTGGTTTACTTGGTTTGAGAACCTTACAGGGCTTGACTTTTTCCTGCCCTTAGTTTTCTACAGTTTGATACTGTTTTCAGTGCTTCCTCTGCTATCTTGTACACAGCTACAGCTCTATGGCAACAGTACACATTAGTCCACTCCCCGCTTCTAGTTCAGCCAAACGGCCAATTCATTTACTACTGCAGCAAGCGGTTACACTCTGAAGAGCTCATCGGCTCTTCCAAAAGGGGATTCCTGCATGAACGTGCGCAGGAACTGTGTGAATGTGCATACACATTCCTTCACGAATGTGCACACATTCCACATGGCTCTACAGTCTGGGACAGAACACTTCTGAGTAGCAGCAGGCTGCTTTCTATGCTGCAGAAGGCAGCTACCAAAACTTGCTAGAAAAGCTTTACAACCATAACATGAAGTTATTAAAATTACCTAGCCCGACTGGGACTTTCAGACAGTCGTGCCTTGCGACATGCCCTAATATTTCTTAACAGAGTACCAGATTATACAGGAGGGACACTTCCTGTGTATACGTGTGCATGTGTAAGGAACAGATAATAAAAGGGATAGTAAAGACAATTTAGAAATGCCAGGTTGGCCACTCTGACACGAAAGGACAGAAAAGGTAGAAAGAAAAAGAAAGAAAATAGAAAAGCAAGAAAGGAAATAGGGAGGGTACACATGTAAATGTTAATTCTTTATTCTTAACAGGGGCACCCTGTTACAGTTCCCCAAAAGACCATGCTGAAAATGTGGGGTCAAAATGTAAAAAGATGGCTGAGTTATGCATACAAGTTGAAACCCCCCATTGAAATGCACTGTACCACATTACCTTAGTTTCTCATATTGCAGTCACGGGTTCCAGCAGCAAGACATGTCTTCGATCGGAGAGTGAATCTCTATCCTGGGACCTGTTCGGGTGAGGGAGGGTATGGGGTAGTGTACTGGGGGATGTTGGGTAGTGGGTGCTGAGTGGGAGGTGGGGGGCTGATCAGTGAGGGACCCTCTTTTTTTGCATGGACATATAACAGATTTACTAGATTGGTGGCTCCTTGTTCCACTAATACTCCTCATTGCACTATGCTCTGAATGGGCCAGCCCTGGAGCAGTATGGGGAAATAAAAGGAATGTAAATGCTATTAAAAGTAAGCAGCAAGACACAAAGGGGTGTGTAATCGTGGCAAAGAATCACACCGCTCCGGTGTGTCATTAGGCACAAGGTACAGCCGAGTACCTTTAAAGATATCTGAGAAGAGCTATTGCTGCCCACACTTACACATCCCTGAAGTTTCTCATTATACTTATAAAATGGCTTTTGCTTATTATGCTTATAAAATAGCTACATTTGAAAGTGCACCCCAGTAATTATGACTAATATTTACATAGGCATGTGAATTATTTCAACAAATCACACTGTTTTACTTATTTATGCCATTTTGCAATGCTGTAACATTCTAGTAGCCAGCAGTAATAACTATTTATTCCATGATGTCCAATACAGATCACTAGCATCAACCAAAGCTAAGTCTAAATGTGGAAAATCACCTTTACTCTCTTCAGTTGTTTTGAAACTTTCATTGCCACTTTTATATGTGATGTAGAAGAATAAAGTTGCAGTGCATGCCATGGTGAGAATTCTGACCTATACCTTTTTTTTTATGATAGACTGCCACCTATCACCTGCCCTGAATGATACTCATTCCTTCCCATATTGAATCTGGTTTAGCACTGTTTTTACTCTTGAAATATTGATATGACTCATTCCAGGTTTTCATCAGTAATCTTGGAAGATTTTGTATACCTATTGATCCTTTAAGACAGGAAGCAGTGTCTGTTGCATGGCAGTTCATTATAGTCCCAATGATCCTAACCCTTACAGAAATAATTATATGAAATGGTTGTATGCTGCACACATAAAAAACCCAAGTGATATGCATGCTGCAAGTATGATTTAAATGTTAAACTGGAACCGAATGCATGCATATGGCATGTGTGCAGCAAGCAAATGGGGAAACCATGATTTTTATGTTAGACTGGGAAAGACTGCATGCATGCGTCATGCATGAAAAAAGCAAGTGGTCACTGATAACTGTACACCGAAAAGTTAAGTGACTTGCTCAGAATCACACAATACACAAGTGGGAGTTGATGAGATTCAAACCCAGGTCTTCATGCCTCCAAGTCTCATGGCTTGCATTTCAGTGCCTTTAACCACTATGCCATACTGTCTGCATGCATATGGATCACTTGTACTTCAATACATTCTGTATCTGAATATATCTGCATGCATGCGGCATGCTTGCAGCCAGTATATGCTTTTCAGATTTCTTCTCTCCCTCATCTCAGTTTCACAGTTGAAATGCAGCATGCATACTAATGGAAACATATGTTTTCCCATCCCCAATACACAAACTTACCCACAAAAAACACTTAATTACCTCTATCTGGCCTGTACGCCTACTACTTTTTCTTCATAGTTTTCAATGCTTCCACGCAAACAGACTTTAAGGTGAAAACACAAACATAACAATACCTTGACACACACACACCCACATAGCCAGTCCCCCCCCCATGCACACACATACACACACACTGTAGCTGGTATGGCCATTTTGCTATAGACAACACACCAAGTATATATATAAGTAAAAAGTCTCTTACTTGAGTATTAGGGAGCCAGAGACTGGAGTCTTTAAGAGGTGATGTCCATGGGTCAGAGGGCTGGGGTGTATCCCCTTGAAATGAATGGAATTATTTTTATTACCATTTTATATGTTATGGCAGTGAGTTGGAGAAAAATGAAGGCCACTGTTCTACTAACAAGGCCCTTGTTAGTTGAGTGGTGGCCTTCATTAATCTCCAATTCTCCATTAATAATGTAGAAAATAGTAATTAAGAAATCCCCCATTCATTTCAATGGGGCACACCCCTGCAGTCTCCTTTGCCCTTTGTCATAATGTGCCTGAGCATGGGGATGTGGAGGTCAGCTTCACAGGTCGGTGGCATAAGCCTGACTATAGTAGGGCTCCAATAGTCTGTACATATCATACCGCCTAACTGTCCGTGAATGCAAGGAACGGTTCTAGAATGTCTGTAATATCTCTAAAAGTTACAGCTTATTTGGTTTGACTGAAATGTGTTATGCAAATCAAGAAAAATGTAAATATATAGGGTTCATCTGTATATAACCAGGAGCAATGTACCAGATCTGGCTTAAACCCACCCAGTTACTAACCAATTCATTTCCTGATTGAAGTTCGACTCCCCCCCACCAAAAAAAGAACTTTGTCCCTATTTTTCACCCTAGTGCCATTCCTATCAATACCCATCCCCTATGGGTCATGAAGCCACCCAAAGGTGAAGAAATGTGAAAAACACATCAATATTTCAGTCCTTCATCCTTCTCCAATCCTCCTCTAAAAAAATATTTACTTTGACTTACCCAGCCATATGGCAAGAACCTGTAGACCAGCCTAGTTTTTAGTCCACTCCCCGACTCTCCTTCACCAGAAACTGGATGCTAGAACTGACCATCACAGGTCCCCAGCATGGTCCGGGACCAAGTCACCTCACCATATGAATCCGTCCAATCTGGGTGGCTTCCTTCTTGGTTGGTTGCTGCTGTGGCTGCTGTGACACTACACTGACCAAGGTCTATGAGGGCCACCCACACCACTGTCACCACTGCTGCTAAGCCTAGCTTGCTGCTGTGGGGATCTGTACTGTTTTTGTTTTGTAAGGTGAGCCTAGTAGAGGAATTAGGTAACCTAGTCTTGAGTTAGCTTCTAGCTCACCCTCTGCCCTTCAGCCACCAGTGGAGATGGAGCTTTACTAACAGTAGAACAGCAAAAATATGTTGCCACAACACTGCTATTGTGAGTTCAGTGCTCACTGACTCCTAGAAGCTGTAGTGTTTAGCCTGTCTACTCTGTGGTTGGAAAGACAGTGTCACACTTGCAAGGCTCATGCACTCTTTTTTTAGCTGGCGCTCATCCACATCCACATCACATGTGAGTGTGCCACCAGTAATAGGTGGAGAGAGTAGACAGCACAGTACAGACACAGTCAAGTCTGGAGAGTATCTGCAGTCTGAGCACACACAGGCCAGATGGGCACTTATTGTGCCAAAGATTACATCTAAATTTAAAGCCATTACTGCCACACCATAAGAACAACCTAGGACCAAATATGGTGGGTGGGAGCAACTGCGCCCCTCTACTCTGCCTAAATGGCAACTCTGCTTAATGGTAGAAATTCATTCTCAGGAGCTAACACAATGATTTCCACTGTGTTCTGAGGTACCGTATCTCCATGTTTCAAGATGTGTCCTAATCGTCATGTGGGTTACTGTCCCTCATTTTGAGTATCCATGTCCCTCATTTCAGTGACAAAATGTGAGGCATAGTGCATGCTCCCATGACCCTACTCAGTACAAAAAGTGCTGAGCATGGCCATAGTGTATATACTCAGTACAGAATGACAAAGGGGAAGTAAGTGAGATGAAACAGTCATGGAGAAACACATTTGTAGCAGTAAATATGCATAAGGGGATATGCATGGTCCAAAAGAAAAAGGATAGGCTTCACAACACAGAGGCCCCTCTTCATACACCTGGAATGGGGGATGTTGACTGACTATATCCTAGGCATCTAATGCAATAAGCAAACAATACTTTACAGATTAATGGTGATTTAATGACAGAAATCAGAAGCCCTTAAATAACTTGCAAAAGGATCAGAATTAATGAGTTTACCTAATTTTTATGGGAATTCAAATAAAAATGTATTTTAATGATTAATTGCTAGCAGTAGAATAAGAAATAGAAACGGATGTGTTTTTTAGATGAGATTTGCACCAGCTTAGCAGCTGCACACACGGCAAGCATGTAGCATGTGAATCTGATGTGATATTTAAATGATGTTCACACCAGCTTAACTGCTGCACTCATATCAAGCATGCAACACCTGAACCTGGTGTAATTTTTAGAATATGTTCACATCAACTTACCCGCTGTGCACATGTCAAGCTTGCAGCATGCAAACCTGAATTGTCTTTTAGACCTGGTTTGCATATGTTCACTTAGTGTATGCGAATCACATGCAAACATTGCAAAATTAAGCACATGGCATATAATTTGTATGTACACAGCACACCTAAATTTCTGTGAGGGAAACAATGGGTATTAGAACAAATTCTGGCCAGAGCCAGTATGGCTGCTAAGTGTGGCAACAGTGAGTGAGATGGAAGAGTAGTCAGAGTTCTCACCATACCAGAGTCAGTTGTACTCAAGATGGTGAGGGGACAGAACTGAGTATACATGATACTGGTGCATGTGCAGTTTGAGTTTGTGCCTAAGATGGCTGCTTTGACAGAACTGTGCATGCAAGATACATGCACATGTGCAGTTTGCTTTGGTAGCCATCTTGGGCATAGCGGCCATTACTTCTGCAGTTGGGGGAGATAAACTAGTGCCATAGCAAAGGGGGTGTGTTTCTGAAGCTGGTGAAGGGGAAGGGCAGTAGATACACAATGGAGTGGAACTGTACCACAGCACTGTGGAAACACGCTGGAGTCCTGTCCAGTCATATGCTTCCACTGTGCTATTCTAAAGATAACTGTCACAGAATGTCTGCAGAGCTCCACCCACATAACTGTAAGATCAATGAAAAATACTGACACTAACCTGGAGATAGTCATAGTAAAAGGAATGCTCCTTCTATTGTTTATTTCAAATGTAAAAAGAAACTTGACAAAACAGACTCAGATGGGGAAGCAAGTGTCTCTAGTATAAAAGACAGGAGCAAATGGGAATTAAAAATAAACTGAAAGTCAATGTCAGTTTTCACTGTGAACAGCATTACTGGTCACAAACAGTTCATGGTGAAAAATGTTTTTATTATTCTTCATTGTGTGATGTTCATTTCTACCCTCCCCCCACGTTGAATTCTGCTGTTTATTTGTGTTTCTAAATCCATTAATATGATTATACATTTTATTGCATATTCACCAAATTAGGGATTATAAACTCCCTGATGCTGTAAGGACAACTTAAACAAAATTGAATATTTAGACCCAGGTTATTTTTTCACATTTGTTTCTTTAATCTTAACCCTTATTTCTTTATCACTTATGACATCTGCATGAAAACAGGGTCTCTGCCCACAGCTGCTCTGGCTGCATATCTACATCTGATGTCACATTGCTATTTATGACATCACACTCCGCCACCATGGAAATATGTGTGATGTGATAAACATGAGGATTATTATGTCAGGTCTAGATAAGCAACCAGAGCAGGTGACATTTAGAGGACAGTGAGCCTGCTTCTATGCAACATCAATACTAAAAAAAAATGATGCATGTATATATGTACTTATATATGCATATATTTATTTTGAAAGTTTTACCAGGAAAGGCATACTGAGCTGGTAAGAGCTCATTTCTAGATACGTAGTGTGAGTAGACTATGCAATGTGCAAAGCAAGATAAAATATACTATGGTGCACAGGTGATAAAGACACATAAAAATACAATTAAAAATACATTACCACTGAGCAGTCAAGCTATTCAGGGAGGTGGACCAACACAATACAAAATGAGAGGTGCAAGGACAATGCAGTGCAGTATAATACAATACAATGCAATATAGAACAATACAATACAATACAATACCGAACAATACAATTCAATACAATTAAAATACAATACAATACAATACAGAACAATACAATACAATAAGGAGCAAGTGTAATACATTATCGGGAGCCACCACCAGATTAAACATTTACAGAATATTTATGAAACAAAATTGAGTGTTTCTGAATCTTACATTTTTCAAAGTTTTCCCCATGGTGTTATAGGTCCTTTCAGTTCTCCATGGCCTGGAAACATCCCATAAGGTCAGTGAGCAATTTCAGTTGCATGCTTGTTAATTTTAGTCTCAGGGAAAGTACCATTAAACAGAGTTTGTTCCAAACTAGCTGAGACTGTTCATGAAAACATTATGGTATCCATTTCTAATGATGCTCCCAATTTATTATTTCAAATGTTTTATTTTATTTTATTTATTTATTTTATTTATCAAGTCTAGGATTACAAATACCTTTGAGCCATGGCTCTTTTACAAAGGTTCCACGTCAGAGAAATACAAATTATGGGGAACATCAAGACAGGCATTACAACAATGTGGACATTGCAAACAGAGTACAGATTAATACAGTTCAGGGTAGCATTGTAACAAGGCAGCCAGCAGCATTTGTCAGAGAAAACAGACAACAGATAAGAAGTGCCAGAGTCATAGGGAGAGGGAAGAGGGTAGGGGGGAGAAGGAATGTAGGAAGGGTGACGAGAGGGTGAAAAGTGCAGCATTGGGTATACCAAGATGTGAGGGTAGAATCCAGTGGAAGGGGGGGACAACAACAGCAGAAAGGGAAGTGGAGAAACAAGGTTAAGTTTAGCAGTCACAGGAGCTGTTGGTAGTGAGACAGTCCCGGAGCCTAGTTTTAAACATACCAATAGTTGGGGCAGAGAAGATGGTTGGGCTGAGGCCATTGAACCAGAGTGGCACTCGATAAGCAAAAGAGCATTGTCCTTGTGAAGTGTGACAGTGGGGGACTTTCAGTAGCTGTAGCGTGGCTCTCCTAAGGCACCATTTGTTTATTCGGTGTTGTAACAGAGTTGAGACCCCAGGAGGTGCAAGGCCAAGGTAGATTTTTTTCACCATGGAGCAGGTGAGAAACTTTATGTGGTTTGATAGTTGGAGCCAGCCGGTCTGAGTGTACAGGTCACATGTGTGGGTGAGACGGTGAGCACCAGTGATGAGCCGACATGCTTTATTTAAGGCAGTTGAGAGGCACCTAAGGGTTGTGGTTGTGGCCGAGCCATAAATGATGAGACCATAGTCTATTACAGAGATCACAGAGCTCAGGACTGCAACCTTCAAAGCTTCTGGCATGAGGTGTGGTCTGTGTTTGTAGAGGAGACCAAGCCATGTATTAGCAGCTCTAGCTACATTAACTACATGAAGTCCATAGGAGAGATTAGGGTCAAACTGTATCCCAAAGTATATGAAGGACCCCACCTGATCTAGACTGTTCCCCTGGGTGGTGGAGATAGCCAAGTGGTGTAGCTTGTGTGGGTTATGATAGCTGCAGAAGAGCATGGATTTGGTTTTCTTGTCATTGAGGACCAGTTTATGATTAAGAAACTATGTCTCTACAGAACTGAAACCAAGTTGAAGGTTGTGTTGAAGAGTTGCAGGATCTTTGTGAGTGGAGAATACAACAGCACCATCGGCATATAGTATGATCTGCTCAGAGCAGTGGTAAGGGAGGGAGTTTAAGAAAAGGCTAAAAAGGAGGGGTCCCAGTATGGATCCCTGTGGGACACCCAAGCGAACAGGCAGGGTGTTAGAAAGAGCGACCGCAAGTTTTACTCTCTGTGACCAGTTTTCTAAGTAGCTTTTAAACCAGAGAGAAGAGTCAAGTGATAGCCCAACATTCAGTAGTTGGTGTATTAGTAGTCCATGGTGTACTGTATCGAAGGCCTTGGAGAGGTCGACAAAAACGGCCCCTGTGAGAAGGCCATTGTCAAGAGATTTGTGCAAAGCTCCAGTGAACTCAAGAAGAGCTGTGGTGGTGCTGTGACCTTTCCAGAAGCTGTGTTGTTGTGGACAAGGTATATTGTATTTATCCAAGTGGTCAGTAAGTTGATCAGCCACGATGCACTCAAGTGCCTTAGAGAGTGGGGGCAGTATGGAGATAGGGCGATAATTTGAGTGAATCGTCTTGTCCCCACTTTTATGGACGGGTGTCACGGTGGCTGTTTTCCATAGGTCTGGGAATTTTCCACAGCTGAGAGAGAGGTTTAGGATTTTTGTTAATGGATGAATTACCTCATCGAGGGTGAGCAACAGAAGCTTAAGGTCCAGGGTGTCGCTACTAGATCTAGATTTAGAGATAGCTGCAGTAATATAGCGGCGAGCTTCATTCAGCCTTACCTTCCTGAAGTAGAAGAGGGGATGGTTAGACTGAGGGGCTGAGGTATTTGGGAGTAGGCCCTGTTTTCAAAAAAATCATGGGGTAGAACAGCACTAAGGTCTGAAAAAGCCGTGTTAAAGATGTTTACGATCACCTTGGGGTCAAGGGTTGAGGATCCATCAACCATTAACATGGCCGGGGAGTCATGTGATGCAGTGCTCTTGCTAGCTGCACTCTCAGAGAGCTCTGCCTAACTCCTGTCCAAATCTGGTATTTCTTACTCATCAGTGGTGTAACTGCACTCAAAATCGGACTAATTGTTGCCTGGATACAACTGTGCATCTGACTGGGGCACTGATGGAAGCAGAAATGCCGAAAGCACCCCCTAAGCATACCCCACCAGCAACCCCAGAGAAGGCCCCGAAGAAATCATGGGCCTCACAGCAACAGCCAGCCCAGTCCTGCAGCCCTGGTACTGGAGGGGAGGAACTGCTAACTGCGGCAAGATTCCTGGAGGAATTTCATCCATTCAAGGAGGAAATGGCAGAAATGGCATCTGAAATCAAGAGTATTACCTCTACCTTAGAAGATCTAACAAGGGAAATCTCAGATAATGAAGCGCGGGTAAGGTCTCTGGAGAATCATGCTGATAAGATCGACCCCGTGATTGCGCACATAAACCATCGAATTTCAAGCCTGGACTCAAAGGTGGAAGACCTCGAGGGCAGAAGTCAGCAAAATAATGTTGTTTTGATTGGTTTACCTGAAAAGGAGGAAGGAGGTGACCTGGTGAAGTTTTTCCAGAAGTTCATCGAGAAAGTAGCAGGCCCCTCGCCTTTTGGCCCCTGCTACAATATCAAAAGAGCGCATCGTGCCCTCTGACCTATGCCGCCACAAGGAGCACCACCTCGTATCTTCATCGCCAAATTTTTAAATTACCAGGAGAGGCAGATCTTTCTACAGAAGGTTAAGGAGGCCAAGGTCCTGCAATGGGAAGGTACGAATCTAAGAGTGGCTCAAGACCTACTGCTATTGGTTCGGCAATGGAGAGCAACCTTTCATCCACTTGTCTCCAAGCTAATTGCGGTGGGTATCAAGTTTAAAATGGTGTACCCAGCCAAATTACACGTCTGTATCACCGACTCTTGGAAGATGTACAAGGATTCAGAAACGGCCTCTACCGTGCTTCAACTAGCACTACCCTCCCTGTTTAAGCCCAAATGTGGATTTAGTTTCCCCTATTATGGACCTTTTTTCATGGCTGGTTAAAAGTTTTTGAATTCTCACCTGTTACATTAATGAAAAACATGTGGACTACTCCTGAACTATCCGGGGCCAAGTTATTGAGGGAATGCCAGTAAGTGAACTGAATCTCTCGATGGTCCCTTCGAATACCTGGGATCTGTGTGTATGGTGGCGTTATGTGAACACTGGTCTTTGGCTATCTGGACTCTGCCATGAAGTAGTGTTCCACTGTCTTAAAACTGGTTACTTGGTGCCTAATTCGAGGGTATCACTTAGATAGATGTTAAAACAAGGGGACGGTTGTAACCGATGTTCTTGGGGGTGGGACTTGCAGTGTTTAGGGGGCTAATGGTATATGGAGCCCTCCATTAGTTTATCGTTGCACTGCTGGAGTGTTGCAGTCTGAGGGCTCCAGAACCCTCGCGTTTGGGCACACTTTTATTTTACTTTACAGGGGGTAAGTTTGGATGTTGTACGCATGGGATGGGCATTTCCATACCCCTTCTGGTTAAAATTAAATTAACAGCTGTGGAGCACAGTGGCTCTTGTGGCTCGTGCTACCTTAAGGCATTATTGAGGCTTGTGGGCTGTTTTCAAATGGGTGGAGTGTTGCCTCCTGGGAGTGCCCCAGGGATACTAACCTGAGCCCAGGTAGATGTTAACTAGGAGGGCCCTGGTCTGGGTTCAGATTCTATGTCCAGTGCCCTCCAGTAGTAGTTCTACACCAGTTGATAAGGGATTACTGGTACTTTATTTAATATTTAGGAAGTCAATGGCATGCAATACTCTGGTTTGGGGGTGGACGGGGGTGGCAGAGTGGAGGGACACAGCAATGCAAACTGTCATCATGGACTTCGCGACAATACAGATGGTGGGGAGGAGGAGGTTGGACGGGGGTACAGAGGTTGTTGGAGGGCATTTTACTTCCGGGCTTTATTTGGCTGGGTAGAAGGGGGGGGTGGGAGCACAAGAGTTTAGGACTGGAAGTTGGAGACACCGGACAGGGCGGAGCAGATCATTGCACCAGCTTAATATTAGGGATCATGACATCACATAAGGTCATTAAACTTCTAAGCTGGAATGTTAAAGGAGCATGACAGAAATCCAAGCAGTGTCGAATCTTGAAGCATGTAGATGTGGTGAAAGCAGATATAGTGTTTTTACAAGAGTCACACTTACTCCACACGGAGAGCAATAGTATGAGATGTTTGCAAATGGGGATAGTCTTTTCCTCACAAGGCAGCATGCAGAGTAGAGGTGTTATGGTGCCTTGTGCATAGATCTGTCCCCTTTACCTCCCTTCAGGTTATTCAGGACAATGAGGGCAGATATGTTCTTGTCAAAGGTAAACTGCAAAATACAGAGATCTTGACAGGATCGGTTTATGGCCCCAATACTGACACGCAGGAGTTCTTTGTAAAATTGCTGGAGGCACTAACGCCCTTCGTTCAGGTCCCCATGATCCTGGGGGGGAGACCTTAACCTTGTTTTAGACCCCTTAATGGACAGGTCCAAACCCTCTAATCTGTCTCTTTCTCTGGCTCAGCGGGCCTTGAGGGATTTACTGGACCAGCTTGGCTTATCAGACGTGTGGAGGGTTGTCCACCCAAAGTCCCAGGAATATATCTTTACCTCTCAAGTTCATGGTACAGCATCCCGCATTTATTATATATTACTTTCCCGTACTCTCCTTCCAGGGGTGATGGATGCGGCAATTGTGGCTGGACCTCCCTCGGACCATGCTGCAGTGTCGGTTTCAATTTCCTTTTCATCTCTGCCTAAGAGGGGTAGTAAGTGGAAGATAAACAACCAGATCTTGAGGAACCCCAATACAGTTAAATGTATTTCAACACAAATAGAAGAATTTATAGCCAACAACTTGAGAGATAATATCTGGCCAGACATGGTCTGGGGGTCATTCAAGGCTTTTATGTGGGGCATTTTAATTGGGCAGGCAGTTAAAAAGAAAAGAGAAAAATAGCAAGTTATGTCGGACTTACTGGCCAGAATAAGATTCAGGGAGGCCAACATGTCCCCCCAGTCTTTGGAGAAAGATAAACTGGAGCTAGTTAAGTTTTGAGATTTGTACCTAAACCTGCTAGGGGAGCAAGCTGAGATAGCACTAATTAAAACTAAAGCTAACTACCTGGATCAGGGGGAAAAGGCGGGCAGGCTTCTGGCGAGACATATCAAACAGTTAGAATCCTCCCGAATAATCTCCGGGATTCAATCCAGGGAGGATGGCCAAACTAAGACCACCCTCGGGGAGACAGCACAGGAATTCAGAAACTATTTTGAATCCCTGTATGGTGCTATGGCGACTCCCCCCACCGAAATGGAGATACTAGCCTTCTTGGAAGATCTGGAGCTTCCCTCACTAGTAGAATCCAAAAGGGCACAGTTGACTGCTGATATTACCCAAAATGAGATTGAATTGGTCATTCAGGGTCTCCCATTAGGTAAAACACCGGGCCCGGACGGATTCTCGTACAACTTTTATAAAAAATGTTCTAAACAGTTATCCCCATTACTGCTTATGTTATTTCAGTATATTCTCAGCTGCCAGACATTGGATCAGTCACTTTTTGAGGCACTCATTGTTCTAATCCCCAAACCAGACAAACCCCCCGAACACCCAGCTAGTTATAGGCCTATTTCATTGCTCAATTATGATATCATAATCCTGGCAAAGTTATTAGCAGATCGAATAAATAGGGTGTTACCCAGACTTATCGGAGCGGAACAGATCAGTTTTATGAAAGGCAGATCAGCTACTGATCACCTCCGGACGCTGGCTCATGTCTTCTCGGTGTCCGAAGAATGCAGTTCCACCATGGCCCTGGTCTCTTTGGTGGCTGAGAAGGCCTTTGATAGGGTCCATTGGGGATTCCTGTTAATTACAATGGGAAAGACTGGATTTCCAGAAGTGTTCTTAAAATGGGTAGGCTCCCTTTATTCAAATCCCATAGCCAGGATCACCTGCAATGGGGCTACCTCAGATCCCTTTGCCCTGCCTGTGGGTACCAGCAAGGATGCCCTCTGTCCCCCCTTCTCTTTAATTTGTATTTGGAACCCCTCATTAGAAGTATAGAGCATAACCAAGAAATAAGCGGCATTAAAATTCTGGACAGCGTTATCAAAGTAACAGCATATGCAGACGATCTCTTAGTACATATCTCTAAGCCAAGTGTATCCATCCCAGCTTTATTAGAAACTATTCGGGAATATAGTCATCTGGCCAATTACAAATTAAATTTAGATAAATCCGTGGTATACCCCCTCAGTAAAAATCTTTTTAAACAAGAGATTACTGAGCTAGGCTTAGCTTGGAAGTCTGATTCCATTAAATATTTGGGGCTTACCCTGACGAGAAGCATGACACGAGTACACCAGTTAAATCTGGATTCCCTGGTGCATACCATTGATTTAGACTTGAAAAGATGGGTGCAGCTTCCAATTTCCGTATGGGGAAGGATAAACTTAGTTAAGATGAATGTATTCCTCCGGTAGTTTTATCCCCTTAGTATGTTAAATATTTGGTTACCACTCTCGTGGTTTAAAAAACTCCATGGGCTTATAACCAATTTTGTGTGGGGATACAAGAAAGCTAGGATGGCCTACCATAAGATGGCTACGCCGAAACCATTGTGGGGGGCTAAGGCTGCCACATTTTGCTCTTTATTTCTGGGCGGGTCATATTAATAAGTATCTTAGGTGGATAAAGGGTATGGATTTCCCAACTCAGCCATCATATGTACCTTTGTGGATACAAATTGAGTTAGCTGTCATCAAGAAACATGGTCTCGCACCAGAGATCCTGCTCTATCTTAGCCCGAAACTCCTCCCCCCCCTTAGAAAATCCCCGATAGGGATCTCTGTGAGAACCCACATGCAGCTTTGCAGCTTTTTAAAATATGATCACTTCAGGGATTGGTCACAACCTATCTGGGGCAACCCACGTTTCCTAATTGATAATAAGCCTCTTAGCTCCACTTGGTTGGCCTTGCCTGACGTGTGTCATTTAAAAGACCTTCTTACAGCCGATGGAAAGATACTCTCCTCGTTGGAGATCCTGAATAAATTTAAACTGCCCACCACGGTGGTCTTTAAAGTGTATCAGCTACGCCACCTTTTACTTAGCAAGATGGGTATGAGGCCAATTCAGATTCCGAGAGTAGAATGTTATGAGTCCCTGGGGCCTCTAGTAAGCCTTTTGCACATGGTCTCTAATATATACTCCATACTATTCAACTGGGCCTATTCTCAGAAACTGGCTCCGTGTTCCTATTGGGCTTCGGTGTTCCCCAATGAGGAACTTAATTGGACTGCCGTTTGGCAAAACTGTCATAAATTTATCCTGCAGGACTGGCTGAGGCTGATACAGTTTAAAATTCTCCATAATATTTACTACTCTCCACAGAAGCTGGCGAGTTTAAAAATAGTGGCGGATCCTATATGTAATAGGTGTCATTCAGGGGATGGGGATCTGATGCACATTTTCTGGAACTGTCCGAAGATAACCCCGCTTTGGACAGCTATTAAAAATTGAGTGGATCCATTATTGGGCCTGGAGGACCTTTTCACTCCTGAAATATGCCTGCTGGGGGATGTTTCTCATATCGCAGTCAGGAATAGGAGGTTCCATCTCGACCACCCTTAAAAAGGTGGTTCTTAGGCACTGGAAAGATTCTGTCATGATCAGTTATACTGAATGGCTGGAGGAACTTCTTGCCAGCTTGAGGGTTGAAAGAATGATAGCTGTCTTTCAAAACAAACTCCCTAGGTTTGATAAGATCTGGGGTCCCTTTTACACTACTTACTCATTATAAGGCCTATAGGGTCCCTTATGACTGAGTAGAGCAGGTTAGCTTGTCTTGTGCTGGGGAGGGGGGT
The DNA here is from genome assembly GCA_016271365.2 of Neoceratodus forsteri. Lineage (NCBI taxonomy): Eukaryota > Metazoa > Chordata > Ceratodontiformes > Ceratodontidae > Neoceratodus > Neoceratodus forsteri. Next base: position 669,995,583 of record CM057456.1, on the reverse strand, counting down.
AGGGGGTGAGGGATGGGGGAGGGAGGGGGTTCTTGGGTCATTGCAGAGGATGGATCCTGTTACTAGCTGTAATATGCATGATTGTGTACTCATATGTTTGTGCCTGTTGTCTCTGGATGCATTCTCTGTAACTAAATCTGGAATAAAGATTTAATGGAAAAAAAAAAAAACATTAACATGGCCGGAGAGGTTTTTGGCTGCTTCCCTGTGACATCCTTGATATTGTCCCAGAAAGCATGACCATTTCCCCATGTATTGGTGACAGCGTCTTTGTAATAGGTGGATTTCATTAGCCATATGGCTTTTGTGCAGGCATTTCATGCTTGTTTGTAATTTTGGATGTCCAGTTGTTTGCCAGTGTGGCCTGGCAACTGCCCAGAGGTGATCCCTTAGTTTCAGCTGTGAGAGAAGAGCTGTGGTGACCCATGGGTTAGAGAGATATTTTGTTTTGTGCCTTTTAGCAGGGGCAAAGAGGTTGCAGGCTTTGTTGAAAATTGAGATGAAGTGATCAAGAGCCAAGTTAACATCTGTTGCTTCATAGATGGGTAGCCAGTCTTGTAGAAGCAGGTGTTGTTTGAGATGTGGAAGTTTTCCACGAGGAAGGACTCTGCTAGCGATAATTTTGGGAGGGGTCATAAGGAATTTGTGAATGTACTTGACATGGTTATCATGTTTCAGCTTTTACTGCTACTGTTTTATCCTTAAAAATATGTACCTGTTTTTTCTTCAATAATAGCTTTATGAAACTAACCAATATTTTGTAACATAGATGCAAAGTGGATAAGAGTTATAGGAAGGATGGTGTAATTTAGAAACAGCTTGATTCCATGGGCTACAATAACAATGTTTTGATAACACTGTTTTATAGTTGAGCCTTTATATATCTCTTCATGAAGGAAATACCTCCTCTCCTCTTTTATTGTCCCCTTTCTTCCCTGACTCCCTCTTTTGCATCCCACTGTTGCTTGACTTGGTAAAGTAGTATTGTATTTATAACATATTTGTGCATTGTAATACTAAATGCTCTCCTTCATAAGTCATTTTATGAGGTCCTAAAATGTACTATTTTTATACATTTTAAAAAAGGGCAAATCTGTATGCGTGTAGTACAATGTAACTGTAAGTCTGTAAAGTATGCATTTACTAACTTGCTTTCCAGACTTCTACCGTCTTTGCATGACACCGGATGAAGCAACTTGTGGGTTATGGAATGCTTGTGTGTAAAAACTTGCTTTTACAGTACTTGGTTAGGCTAATGAAAGGTACATTTATTGAACAGCAATGTACTGGACACAGCCACACTACATGGTGCCATAATAGCAGAACTTGTTATCACAGTAAACAGGCTACATCTGATGCACCTACTTAGGGCTTATCAAGTGTAATTCAGAGTCAATAAATAAATACAAAATGTTAACATTTCAGTCACACAAATGAAATAAAATTACAAATTAGAAGAAAATGTAAAGAAGCCCAAGATAACAGAATGTGTTTAAGATAGGCATATAATAATTATACAAAGTCACACATGCCCCCACAATGCAAAGCATCATGGGCTGCATATGCAAATCACCACAGAATGTTATGCTGGTCCAACTTTAAGCAGAATTGCATGGTGCCGAAAGGCCTCTCACACAGTTTGCAAAGGGTGCTAACAGAAGACATAGACACGTGTTTCATCCTACCAGGACTCATCAGTATGCCTCGTCTGTTTAACACCCCAGTGGACTGGACCAGCTATGCCTAAGGCAGTGTGCCTGGGATATATTGTGGTGAACCCATTAAAATAAAAAACCATTTAAAAGACAAAGAACCTCTGTGCGTAAACACTGAGGCAAGGGTTACCTCAAAGGGCATTTGGCTGGGAAGCCAAGTTTCAAGAAAATATAAAGTCACACATGCCCCCACAATGCAAAGCATCATGGGCTGCATATGCAAATCACCACAGAATGTTATGCTGGTCCAACTTTAAGCAGAATTGCATGGTGCCGAAGGCCCTCTCACACAGTTTGCAAAGGGTGCTAACAGAAGACATAGACACGTGTTTCATCCTACCAGGACTCATCAGTATGCCTCTTCTGTTTAACACCCCAGTGGACTGGACCAGCTATGCCTAAGGCAGTGTGCCTGGGATATATTGTGGTGAACCCATTAAAATAAAAAAACATTTAAAAGACAAAGAACCTCTGTGCGTAAACACTGAGGCAAGGGTTACCCCAAAGGGCATTTGGCTGGGAAGCCAAGTTTCAAGAAAATACAAAGTCACACATGCCCCCACAATGCAAAGCATCATGGGCTGCATATGCAAATCACCACAGAATGTTATGCTGGTCCAACTTTAAGCAGAATTGCATGGTGCTGAAAGGCCCTCACACAGTTTGCAAGGGTGCTAACAGAAGACATAGACACGTGTTTCATCCTACCAGGACTCATCAGTATGCCTCATCTGTTTAACACCCCAGTGGGCTGGACCAGCTATGCCTAAGGCAGTGTGCCTGGATATATTGTGGTGAACCCAATAAACAAAAAAAAAATATTTGAAGACAGAACCTTCAGGCAGAACACCGAGGCAGCCTCTGCGCTTTTGAAGTTGTTTCAGGTCACACAGTCACACATGCCTCATCGTAAAGTACATGGTTTATATGTATGAACAATTACGAAGAGTGTTGGTCCGCTTTCTGTTCATGGTGTCAGCGTTATTGCTTGTATGCAGCACCAGAAGATACGTAGACGTTGTTTCACCCTATTAGGCTATCAGTCAGCTGCCTGTTTAACACCCCAGTGGTCCACTGTGAGTGCTAAACAGACGTAGGTATACTGATGAGTCCTGGTAGGACTAAACACGGTTCATGTCTTCTGTTAGCACCCTTTGCAACTGTGTGAGAGGCCTTCGCACCATGCAATTCTGCTTAAAGTTGGACCAGCATAACATTCTGTGGTGATTTGCATATGCAGCCCATGATGCTTTGCATTGTGGGGGCATGTGTGACTTTGTATTTTCTTGAAACTTGGCTTCCCAGCCAAATGCCCTTTGGGGTAACCCTTGCCTCAGTGTTTATGCACAGAGGTTCTTTGTCCTATATAATAATTATACTGTTAAAGTGCAGCACACATGCACACTCTCACACACACACACACATATTTGAATAATACTTCCAAGTCCTTTCTCAATTATGTTGCACACTGGAACACACCTTAAAACAATAAGTATTAATTATTATATATTGACCTGGATTTGGGGGTTCCTTTGCATGAGGTTAGATAAGTCACGAGAACACACACATACACACACACATCTATCTATCTATCTATCTATCTATCTATCTATCTAACTATCTATCTGTCTGTCTGTCTGTCTCCCTCTAGACAGCATGAATGGGAACTTTCTCTTTGAACATGCTTCTTTCCTGTTTCACCTATCCACCCTTCCCAGCCGAATCTCTTCACTATACTGATAACGACTGATGTTGTTCAGGAGTAAACAATATTTATGTTTACTATCTGTCTGTCCCACTGGCTGTAAAGTCTTTCAAGCGCACCCAGGAATGGAATGCTGGCAGCATTTATATGTTTCCTTGCACATGTGCAAGAAACATTTTGTCTCAGAGAATGGCATCTCAGAGGTGTGCCACAGACTAGCCCAATGCAGAGCAATCTGCATTGGATTCATCCCTGGCAGACCAATGACTATGCAAGCAGAGTATGACAGTGCTCACATTTTCATGGGTGTAAACTTTGTGTAATTGAAAGGACTGAAGCATTCCAATGTGAAAACGCTTTAGTGCTTTCATTTGCATGAAGCCGGCTGACAAGCAGCTAAGCGACTTTATGTACATCACAGTTCTCCTTCAGAGAATGCTTTACCCACTAAGGCTCCAAAAAAGTCTGAACTCTGCATGTCTTCTTGATGACAATAAAGGGAACTATGGCACAGAGTGATGGGCTGTGAGGTTCATTTGCATATTTCATGTAAATAAGTGAATTAAAAAAAAGTTATTTGTGCTGAAGATGAACACCATGATTGCATGCTTCACAATTCTAACGATTCCTGTATCACAAAAGTAGAAGAAAAAATATTTCTCCTACTTCTGTGCCCTGTCTACTCCTGTCTGCCGTCCCAGTGCATGTACTGTACATAGCATGATGCCGAGTGTGATCACATTTATATTTTTGTATGTTGATTAACATCAGCATCATCCCTATCACCATGGGTTCAAAATGGAGTTGGATCATTAAAAGTCAAAATTAAGCAAGTGCCCTAAATTATTCTACATACCAATTGACAGTGTAACATATTTCCCTACATGCTGACTGTCAACTTTCAACAATCCCATACATACTGCCTGTCAGCGGCCCACATTTCCAACCGACGGTCAGTGTCACACGTTTCCCGGCACATTGACTGTCATTGTCCCACATCCCCCCCCTCGATGCATTTACTATTATTGTCCCACATAGACCCACATTTCTCTACATAATCATATTGACTGTCAGAGTACTAAATTTCCCCCAATGCATTTACTGTCAGTGTCACACATTTCACCGATGCATTGACTGGAAGTGTTGTGTCCTGCATTACCCCTACATATTGACTGCCCACATTCTGCATTTCCTACTTTATTGATAGTCAGCATCCAGCATTTCCCAGTGTACTGACTGTTGGTGTTGCACATTTCTCTTCATACCAACTGTCATACATAGGCAGTCAATGTCCCACACTCACTCATAAAAGGAGAAACTTAAGGCTGTTTAGTACAACTGCATAGTTGATTTTATCATATCACCACTGTGGAAGCCCCTAACTCCTCAGCAAAGTGCCTTCAAGGGGCCCCCTTGAAGGCACTTTGCCAAGGCATTAGGGGCTTCCACAGTGGTGATATAATAAAATGAACTATGCAGTTGTACTAAACAGCCTTAAGTTTCTCCTTTTATGAGCGTGTACAGCTTGGAATTTTTTGTACTTTTAATTTGAGGGTTTGTCACCCTGTGTATGCAGCCATTTCTTGGTTCTGAGTGCAGCAGTCTACTTTTGTATTTAGTGTCCCACATTCCACTAAATATGGACTGGCAGCGTCCCACGCTGCCCTACATATGGACTGGCTGTGTCCCACATTCCATACTGGAGTCACACAGTTCTCTAAATACTGATGGTTATGGTCCTACATCTGAGTGACCAAAGACAAAGAAAGAGATGTCTCATTTTTAAGCCCCATTTCCAATAGCCACAAGCTAGTCCTACAGGTACTTGGTGAAAAGCATTCTAGATCAGTAAGCCAGACTGGGCACAAGTTACATGAATTCTGCAAGTGAGGGATGTTTCATCAGACAGACCAGTCTGGATTTGACTTTTAATGAGCTGGTACATTCCAGTGGTTCAGTTTTCACTGATGCCTAAGACTTGGGTGAAACCAAACCAGTTTGTTAAAACCCCAATCAGCCTGTCCAGTCAGACCAGAAAAATTTGTACAAATTGCACCTGGTCCAGCTTTTACTGATCTGGTCCAGTCCGATTCAGTTTTCACAGAAAACTTGTCTTAAAGCCATTATGGTAGCCTTATTGAAGGAACAGTGACCTATTCATAATTCTTGGGTATTCATTAGAAATTTAGTTTTGTCATGGGGTTTTATTTTACCTCACTATTTAAGAAGCATCGCTTCTGCTTACTCTCCCCACTGACTCGCAGGGATCTCAGAGTCCTACCTTAGCACCATCAGGGATTACTTTTGCTCTTTCTGTTTACTTTAGCTCTTTTTTAGGGTAGCTGTTTGGCTACCTGTTAATTAAAACTCAGACCGCAGTTACACCCAACTATCTGCTGTGTGCTAGAAATACTGCAGCGTATCTCCAGTTCATACTGCTAATACTGATGACACTGAAGTTTGATTAATATTTGTTGTAACTCTTCAGAGGAACAAAATTATATACTCTGCACAGCTAGGCTGTAATGTATGAAATGGCTTACATCCTCCCTGTAGCACTAATTAATTCAAGTACCAGCCTAAGTTCAATTACTGCTGAATGTACATTTTCTTTACATAGAATGCTTCACTACTGCACAAGTCTCCCTATACCCAGGTTTAACTTCTACTGACCTTGTTTATCTGAATAGTTATTTGCCTAGACTTTTAGCCTAGATCAACTTTATCTGCCATCACAACTGTAGTCTGAACTGGAAGGAACCTCTAGAAGAGTTTATTTAATGATACTGCTCATGATCATATTTTATTTATTTGATACTGCACAGCTACTCTGGGTCACTTGAATTGTTTTAGACTGCTGCTGTTTAGACTGCAAGCAGTTTTCTACTTTGCTTTACCTTGTCTTCCTCCTCTGCTGTCCCCCCATCTCCACTGCTTGAGTGCTCTCTCATCTTCTCCTGTATCATGACCCTCCTGTTTACACCTCCCACAGCTAACAGTATTTAACAGGGAAGCCTGTGCACACAACAGGGGTAATGAGGTCCGCCAGAGCCCCTAAAGATAACTACTCTCCTCCTGCAGCTGAACTCTGTGAGGGGTGTTAGCCCATCAATGCTGTGCATTGACTGCCCCACCTGCGCCACCCTCCCACCCAAGGCCAGCCCTCAATTTATTGTCCCTTCCCTATGACATCACTTCCTGCTACCATTTTTTTTCCTAAGTCCCCACTTCTCTATTAGCAGGTTATACTCGCCGGCCACTAGTGGGTATTTTCCTGCTTGCTCCCGATTCACTTTGAATTCCCACTTCCTCTCCTAACCCTTGAGCCCTTCTATCCACCCCTGCTACTCCACTCCTTCACTCTTATTCCTGCTTAGTCCCTATCACTGCTCCATACCCCTATCCTTAACCTGGGCTACTACATTACTACTATACACCTTGCCCTCTGCTGTCCACCTCCCAGCCCAAGTTACCATTCCCCCTGTGACCACTAGGAGTCGCTATTTCACCCCTCCACCCTGTTTAAGACCTAGCCTATTCCAGCCCCCAAACACCTGGATTTTTATTTTATACTGGCCCAAGGACACTCGCCCCCCCCCCAGGGATCTTGAACCTGGAATCCCGTGCACCAAGGTCCACAGTCCTACCACTACTCTAAAGTGGCAGTCACCCTCTTAGAAGCACAGCCAAGACCCTTATACAAGCCATCACTATTATAAATATGGGCATCATGCATACACATCCCCTTCTACAGTGCCTCATTATTTTAGCCATCCTAGTGCTCGCCTTTCTCCAGTCAGATTACAATCCCAGCCCTCAGAGGGTAGCACCCCTAGACCACCCTATCTTATTTTGACTTCCCCACTCTTGTCTCATGCTCTAGGCCCCAGAAACCACCTCCTAGCAACCCTCCCAACCCCTCTGCCTACCCAGGACCTCCCTGGACCCACCTCCTCACCGCCATTCCTATCCTTTGTGCCCTACCCATTCCCTGTACCCCTGCAGCCTCACCCATATCTTGATGTCCAGCCAAGAATGCCTACGGCTACCACCCCCTGGTTAGAATTATTACTCTGCTACTGCTACTCTCTGGAAATGTCCACCCCAACCCAGTCCCTACTCCCACCAGCCCAGCCAAGACATTGTCCTCAGGACTCCACATTGCCTCCCTGAATATCTGCAGCCTGCAGAAAAAAATCTACTGCACTCCAGTGCTGGGTCATTCTACATCAGCCTGACATCATTGCCCTTGTGGCGATATGGCTTTCCAAATCCACCCCGACTCCTTTGTCTAACTCCCTGGGTACACCCTCTACCTCGAGGATTGAGTAGGCAAACGCGGGAGTGGCTGTGCTGTTTTCATACGTGACACTATTGTTAGTCATGCACTCCCTGCCCCCAAGCTCAATAATGGTGCCCAGGCCCTCACCCTCAAACTCATTCCTGATCCCTCTAGGAGACCACTCTACCTATGTTCCCCCAGAAACCAGAACCTGACAATCTCGTCTCTTACAGATTATCTCACCACCCTCCCCCTCAAAGCAGAACAAGTCCTTGTTGGGGACCTCCATGTCAATTGTCTTAGTCCCTCCACCTCCCAAGCAAGGGACACCTTCTCTGCCCTTGACCTGACCCAACTAGTCTCCCAGCTCACTAGACTCAATCTCTCTAGTGGAACCAGCACCCTCCTAGATGTCATAGTCTCCAACCACCCCCACAAAATCCAGGACATACAAATCCTCCCTGACTCTGTAAGTGACCACTCCCCTATCCTATTCCTCTGGACCACCTCTACCCCCAAACCAGTAGCCCAAACCACCCTCCACAGGCGCCTCCACCTAGGTGGCCTGAATAAACTCAAGCAATTCCTCGCCCAGATTGACTGGTCCCCCATCCACCAGGAACCCAGTATTGACTCTGCCCATGACCTTTTCACACAGGCTTTTAACAAGGCCTGTGATCTCTAAACACTGCTTACCAGACTCCGCACCAAAAAGCAAAATGCACCATGGGTCACCCCTGCCCTGCTTTAAAAACTCAGGGAAAGGGATAACCTCTAGCACCTAGCCACTGAGACCAACAGGACAGCAGACAGACAAGCCTACAATGCTCCATGGAATAGATGCATGTGGGCCATCTGCTAGGCCAAGGCTGCTCACTACCAGGCCACCCTCACCTCCTTGTGGGGGTCTGCCCGGACCTTTTGGGACAATATTAAAGAACTGAATGGGAAGTCTCACTCCCTTCCCCATCCCAGCTTACTATTGATGGTTCTATTATCACTGACCCCCTTAACACAGCTAACTGTCTTAACACCTCCTTTACGAATCTCAGCTCTGTCCTTCCCAGTAATTTCTTTGACCCAGCTCCCATTTCAGAGGCCCCTGTCCTTCAACGACCCTGGTACTACTTGCACAAAATATCTACCCATGAAGCCAGACCGTTCCTTCTAAAAGCATTAGGCAGCAACAGCCCAAGCAATGACTCTTGGATCCCAAGATACTACGACTGGTCCTGGATGACATTCTAGTCCCACAAACGAGCTTACTAAACTGATTCCTCTGCCTGGGTCAATTTCACAGTGTTTGGAAAACATCCATTGTCACAACTATTCATAAAGGTGGGGACAGGTCAACCCCCAGCAACTATCGGCCAATTTCCATCCTTCCCCCACTCTCCAAAGCCATAAAAAAGTGGTGGCTACACAACTCACCGAGTATCTGACTAAATATGCTGTTCTGTGCCCAGAGAAGCATGGTTTCCGTGCAGGCCATACCACTGGTAAAGCCTTACTGCAATTCTCCAACTTTCTGCTCTCCTCTCTCGACTCTGGCAACCTTGCTGAAGCAATGTTCATTGACCTCTCAAAGGCCTTTGACACTGTCTGCCATCCCTTCTTACTTGACGCCCTCTCGGTTTCTCTACTGGTCCCCTCGCCTGGTGCTCTAGCTACCTATCAGCCCATTCCCAGTGCATCAAAATCAATCGGACAATCTCAGAGAGCCACCCTGTCCACTCTGGGGTCCCACCGGGCTCCATCCTGGGCCCCCTACTTTTTAGTCTCTATCTAAACACCCTGCCCAGTGCCTGCTCCGGCAAAATTCTTCTGTACTCAGATGATGCTGTTCTTTATGCCTCTCACCCAAAGTCTATTAATGCCATCAAATGGTTTGAAAACTATCTCTCCAGCAGATCTCAAATTACCACCATCAACTGACACCTCTCCACTGCATGCCCTATAAAGTATGAAGTTCCCCAGGGCTCTGTCTTGGGCCCTCTTCTCTTCATACTCTTCATTAATGACCTCCCTGAAATCTGCTCCAATACTAAATTGGTCCTTTATGCCGATGATGCTGTGCTCTGTTCCAGCAACAAAAACCCAGTTGTGATGATCACATACCTTCAAACCAAATTTTTGGAACTTCACACTTGGCTCTCAGATAAAAACATGGTCCTCAAATCCAAGAAAACTAAATTCATCGTGTTCTCTGGATCAAGAAAGCCTTCCTTCCCTCACATAACCATCACTGATAACCTTGGGGTGAGCATAGAACAAGTAACAGAATTTAAGTACCTGGCTATCTTCCTAGACCCACGCCTATCCTTTAACAACCATGTCTCATATGTTATTAATAAATTCCACCAGAGGCCAGGGTTGCTTTTCCTCATCCCCTCATCATGACTTCACCTGGCCTGCTCCTTCCTCCTACCTATTTTGCTGTATGGGTCCATCATTTATGCTCCACCTGTTACCTCTCAACTCTTCAACAAACTTAGCTCCTGATACAACAGCATTATCCAACTTGTTACCAGGCTCCCAAGGAGGACCCACTATTGTACTCTTTACAAGGCCTTGGATTGGTCTCTACTAGAAGACTGGTTCAACATCAACAGACTCTCCTTCCTTCACAAAGTCCATCTGTAAAAATTTCCTCAAGGCATCTTCAGTGTTTTCCCCAAGTTATTCCCTTTCCACATGACTAGATGATCTACAGCCAGTGTTTTCAACATCCTGTTCTATTACACCACTCTGGCGCAGATCTCTATCACCTACGCTGGGGCTAAGCTCTATAAACAGCTCCCCCAACCCCTATTCTGGCTTGTAACTCCTTCAGTGCCTTTCACAGCTCCCTCAAAAGCCACTTTCTCTCTAAACATTCCTGCAACTGCTCTCCTTGCACTAGTGACAAGTGATGTCAACTCCCTTGCCTGCACCCGCCACGGTCCCTCTACTCACCCCCCTGTGACAGTACCCCAGGGGTCACAGGAGGCCATGATTGACATGTTATTTTATACTACAGATACTGCTGCTCAATCTGCTCTCAAGGTGGCTGTATCTTCTACACCCTAACTCTCATTTTATCTGTATCTTAGAAATTGGGCTTGAAAAATACTGCATGCTGATTGGCTGAAAGCCATGGTCAGCATGCATTTATTTTTCAATAGAGCCCTGTTAAACATAAGTGCCAATTCAGGGTGCTCCATTACTTAATATATCATTGGGTACCCCGAATTTTCAAACTGACCAGCCGCCATGTTTTATTCTCTTGCTTACCAGGTGAGTTGGTGGCTGCATCCCCCCAGCATATTTTCCGTAAAACAAAAAATTAATTAAATACAAGCCAACGCACTGAAAACAAGCAAGAAAGGTAAAGAAAGCCATCAATCCGATTGGCTTCACAACTGCTGCTGTGGATGCAGTGCGGTATTTAAGGGCACAGTGCGTGTCAAAGAAGTGAATGGCTCCCCTGTGGCCATCCCAGTCACCTAATGGTGAAATGTGACTGTAAACAAGCACAACATGACAAGAACAGAGAGGCACATCAAAAGTGTAGGCATCAAGTTACAGTACCTTAGAAAGCAATACATTAAAAACATGCAGGAAGGTTAAAAAAAGCTGTCAGCCCAATCGGCTTGACAACCACCGCTGGGCAGTGCGCTATTTAAGAGAGCAGCACATGCCTACAGAGTGAATGGCTCCCCTGTGGCCACCCCGGTCACCTAATGGTGAAACATGACTGTAAGTGGCACAGAAACAGAAGAAGCACATTAAAAGTGCAAAAAATGCAGGCAGACATCAGTTAATTGTCTTTCCTGAAAACCATCAGCACAGACACGGTCACTCGTTCATCTCTGCACTAGTGTAGTGCTACTGTCCCGTTCACCACGGCACACTTCAAGCTTTTATAATAAAAGAGAAACTGAGTCATAACATTAGGAGAGCTACAGCATGAGAACAGTAACCTACATTGTACAGAGGGGGTGGGAAACTGCACAACAGACTGAAAAATCGCAATGCAATCTATTGGCAAATGTCAATACATGGACTATTTTACTTCAAGAAACCCCTGAAAATCATTTATATTATTTTTTTTCTATTTTCTTGCCAATTTATTTTTCTCACATAGAAATACCACAGCTAGCCCTTTTTATGCTGATTGCGCACATGCACAAGAAACATGTTGCAGCAGGGTTCAGCAGAAGCAGGTTGTGGAGGTGTGGCACTGTTGTGCCCAATGCCCCCATAGCCTGCAAAGGCTTTTCCCCCATCCCCCAATGCTATGGCACGCTGCTGCTGACACTAGTTCAGCCAGCATGCCACAACTTTCAACAAATTAGCCACTGCAATCAGGGGCCCCTTACGTCGTGCAGTGTCAGCCATCGGCTGCAATGAGGAGCAACCCGTCATTGCAGAGTCCGGGATGTAGGATCTGTGATATTGTTTGTGAACATGGCAGCAGCTTGCCGCCATATTCACAAACAATATATACCCTCAATGTTTATTTGCCAACGGGAGCCCACTCACTGTCGGGCAGAAAAGGAATCTCTTCTGTTGTTTGCCGATGGGGTGCCAATCCTCGTCGGCAGAAAGAATCCCCTTTTGTTGTCTGCCAATGGGGCTGCCCAGTCCGTCGGCAGAAATAAATCCCCCACCTTTTGTGTTTGCTGACGGGGGTGCCCAATCCCCGTTGGCAGAAATAAATTCCCCCCCTTTTGTTGTTTGCCGACGGGGGTGCCCAATCCTCTGTCTGCTACAGCTGTCCCCCCAGGCTCTGTTGGCATGCTGGGAGCCCACCCCAGCGTGCCCCATGCCCCTAAAATGTGGAAAGCATCCTGCGACGTTTTCTTGTACCTGAAAGAAAGGAAACGGTCCCTCGTAGTCTCCCTACACCCCCTCCCACAACCCGCACCCATCCACTGTGCACCCAGCCTCCCCACACCCCCCACCCAATACTTACCTCTGGAGCAGGGTGCAGCGATCTTCGCTGGAGCAGGAACACGTCTGCACTCTTCAAAGCCGACCACAAACTGAGGAAATGCCGATAAGCTGTATAATGTAATGAATAGGGTTTTTTCAACTTTAGTGCATATCTCGGGTATTTTTGGGAATTTTTTCACCAAATTTTCAACATGGGGTTTTTGGGATCCCTCCTCATGAATTCTTGAACTGTCATGGCATTAATCGGCCCTGAAAGGTGGTTTCGCGGTCACTGTGCGGAATCACCCTTCGGGGTCGATTAACAAAATGATGCCAGTGTTATAAGGTGGGCTCTCAAAAAGCCTATGTTGAAATTTGGTGGAAAAATCCAAAAATTTCTGTTTTACGTGCGTACGTTGCACAGTTGCTATGTACGCTCGTAACTTCATGAATTTACAATATTTTCATGCCAGATTTTCAACATTGGCATTTTGTCACACCTCCTTGTGAGCAGTACAGATGTCATTGTTTACATCCTGGCCGAAATGTGTTTTCGCACTTCCGGCACAGAATAGCATGGTTGCTGTGGGAAATCAGTGTTCAGGACAGATTAAGAAAATGACAGTGACACTGTTCATGAGTAGAGGTCCTAAACTGCCTATGCTGAAAATTTGGTAATGATACTCCATAAAATGACTGTGTTATGAGCATGCATTGCGCAGTTGGCACACACGCTCGTAACTTCGCGAATTTCTAATATTTTCACTCCAGATTTGCAACATTGCCATTTTCCCAGACCTTCTTATGAACAGTACAGCTGCCATTTTTCCCATCCTAGCCAAAATGTGTTTTCGCACTTCCAGCGCAGAGTAGAGCAGTCGCTGTGGGAAATCACTGTTTGGGAAAGATTAAGAAAATGACAATGGTACTGTCCATGAGCAGAGGTCCTAAAATGGCTATGTTGAAAATTTGGTGATGATAGCCCATCAATTGACTGTGGTACAAGTGTGCATTGTGAACTTTTCACGCACCCTTGTAACTTCGCAGATTTGTAATATTGTCACACCACATTTCCAACAGTGCCATTTTTTAACACCTCCTTATAAGCAGTACAGCTGTCATTTTTCACATCCTGACTGAAATGTGTTTTCAAAGTTCGGGCGCAGAATAACATGGTTACTCTGGGAAATCAGTGTTTGGGACAGATTAAGAAAATGACAGTGGCAGTCTTCGTGAGCAGAGGTCCAAAAATCCCTATGTTGAAAATTTGGTGATGAAATTCCATAACATGACTGTGTTACAAGTGTGCGTTGAACTGTTTCCATGCACCCTTGTAACTTCGCAAATTTGTGATACTGTCACGCTACATTTTCAACAGTGGCATTTTTTCAACTCCTTATGAACACTACAGCTGTCATTTTTCACATCCTGGGTACAATATGTTTTTACACTCCTGCGGACAATATTTTTACACTCCTGCGGACAATAGCACGGTCACTGTGGGAAATCAGTGTTTGGGACAGATTAAGATTGACTGAGTGAGAGGGGGGAGTGACCGAGCTCAACTGAACTCTGTCAGGACTGCTGCAGATTTGTTTGTGGCAGACAAAGGCCCCAGCACAAGAGCCCAGAACAAAAGGGCAACCTGCAGCACTGGGAGAAACAGAACGAGAGAGCGAGTGAGGGAGGGGGAGTGAGCGAACTCACCGAAGCGCTGTCAGGACAGCTGCAGATTTCTTTGTGGGCAGGAAAAGGTGTCGATACAGGCATAGGAGCCCAGTACAAAAGGACAGTCTGCAGCAGTGGGAGAAACAGTATGAGTGACTGAGATAAGGGGACTTAGTGAGCTCAACGGAGCTCTGTCACAGCTGCTGGGATTTCTTTGTGGGCAGAAAAAGACGCCAATGCAGGCAGGAGCCCCGTGTAAAAGGGCAGCTTGCAGCACCAGGACAAACAGAATGAGCGATGAGAGCTCTGTTGGGACAGCTGCAGATTTCTTTGTGGACAGACAAAGTTACCAACACAGCCAGGAACTCCATGAAAAAGTGCAGTCTGCGGTGCCAAGACAAATAGAACCAGAGAGTGACAGAGCGGTAGTGAGTGAGCTCAGCGGGGCTCTAGTGTGACTGCTGCAGATTTCTTTGTGGGCAGAAAATGCAGCAACACAGGCAGAAGCCCAGTACAAAAGGTCAGCTTGCAGCGCCAGCAGAAACGGAATGCGAGAGTGACAGGGGGAGTGAGCGAGCTCAGTGGAGCTGTGTCAGGACTGCTTCAGATTTCCTTCTGGCCAGAAAAAGCCACCAATGCAGGCAGGAGCCCTGTACAAAAGGGCAGCCTGAAGTGCCAGGAGACACAGAACGACCACGTGAGGGAGGGGGAGTCAGTGAACTCAACAGGGCTTTGTTGGGACTGCTGCAGATTTGTTTGTGGGCAGAAAAAGGCAGCAATGCATGCAGGGGCCCAGTACAGAAGGGCAGCCTGCAGTGGCAGGAAAACCAGAATGAGCGAGAGAGTGAGCTCAACAGGGCTGTATTGTAACTGCTGCAAAGTTTTTTGTGGACATAAGAAGGCAGCACCACAGGCAGGAGCCCAGTAGAGAAGGGCAGCCTGCAGTGCCGGCACAACAGAATGAGCAAGTGAGAGAAGCGGAGTGAGTGAGTTCAACGGAGCTCTGTTGGGACTGCCATAATATGACTGTGTTACAAGTGTGCATTGAACTGGTTCCATGCACCCTTCTAATTTTGCAAATTTGTAATACTGTCACGTCACATTTTCAACAGTGCCATTTTTTCACAACACCTTATGAACACTACAGCTGCCATTTTTCACATCCTGGCTAAAATATGTTTTTGCACTCCTGCCGCACAATAGCACGGTCACTCTGGGAAATCAGTGTTTGGGACAGATTAAGATCGACCGAGTGAGAGGGGGGAGTGACCGAGCTCAACTGAGCTCTGTCGGGACTGCTGTGGATTTGTTTATGGGCAGACAAAGGCCCCAACACAAGAGCCAGTACAAAAGGGCAGCCTGCAGCACTGGAAGAAACAGAACAAGAGAGCGAGTGAGGGAGGGGGAGTGAGCGAACTCACCAAAGTGCTGTCACGACTGCTGCAGATTTCTTTGTGGGCAGAAAAAGACATCAGTACAGTTAGGGACCCAGTACAAAAGGGCAGCCTGCAGCAGTGGGAGAAACAGTTCAAGTGAGTGAGTGAGACAAGGGGACTTAATGAGCTCAACGGAGCTCTGTCAGGACTGCTGGGATTTCTTTGTGGGCAGAAAAAGGGGCCAATGTAGGCAGGAACCCTGTACAAAAGGGCAGCTTGCAGTGCCAGGACAAACAGAATGAGCGATGAGAGAGGGAGACTGAGCGACCTCAACACACCTCTGTCAGGACAGCTGCGGATTTCTTTGTGGACAGACAAAGGTGCAGTGCAGCCAGGAGTCCCATACAAAAGTGCAGTCTGCGGTGCCAAGACAAACAGAACCAGCGAGTGACAGAGTGGCACTGAGCGAGCTCAACGGAGCTGTAGTGTGACTGCTGCAGATTTCTTTGTGGGCAGAAAATGCAGCAACGCAGACAGGAGCCCAGTACAAAAGGCCAGCTTGCAGCGCCGGCAGAAACGGAATGCAAGAGTGACAGACGGGCAGTGAGTGAGCTCAGTGGAGCTGCGTCAGGACTGCTTCAGATTTCTTTCTGGCCAGAAAAAGCCACCACTGCAGGCAGGAGCCCAGTACAAAAGGGCAGCCTGCAGCACCAGGAGACACAGAATGAGCAAGTGAGGGAGGGGGAGTCAGTGAGCTCAACGGGGCTTTGTTGGGACTGCTGCAGATTGGTTTGTGGGCAGAAAAAGGCAGCAATGCATGCAGGGGCCCAGTACAGAAGGGCAGCCTGCAGTGGCACTAAAACCAGAATGAGCGAGTGAGTGAGCTCAACAGAGCTGTATTGTAACTGCTACAAATTTCTTTATGGGCATAAGAAGGCAGCAACGCAGGCAGGAGCCCAGTAGAAAAGGGCGGCTTGCAGTGCCAGCAGAACAGAATGAGCGAGTGAGAGAAGCGGAGTGAACGGAGCTTTGTCAGGACTGCTGCAGATTTCTTTGTGGGCAGAAAAAGGTGCCAACAGAGGCAGAAGCCCAGTACAAAAGGGCAACCTGCAGCGCCAGGAGAACTGGAATGAGTGAGTGAGACAGGCAGACTGAGCCACCTCAACGGACACAGAATGAGTGAGTGACACAGGGACAGTGAGCCACCTCAATGGAGCTCTCGGGACAGCTGTGTATTCCTTCCTCGGCAGAACAAGGTGCCAACGCACGCACCAGCCCACTACAAAAGAACAGCTTGCAGCACTGGGACAAACAGACTGAGCCACTGACAGAGGCCCACTGTGAGAGATCAGACCAACGTAATCAACATTCGGCATTGACAAATGCTTGTTCTAAGTGCAAAAATACCCTCTAAGGTGGGCGGTATTGGGAAATACCGGACCTTCCAGGAGCTATAAAGCCCTCCGCCTGCGGCGTTGGGCCTCATTATGCCCCTGGGCAGTCCAGTATTTCCCAATACCACCCAACCTGTTGGGTATTATTGCTTACATAATGAATGGCTTTACCCTGTTTCTCCACATCAAGTCTAGAAATGTATCAAATGTGTCAAATGTATGAAATTAGGTCTTTCTGCTTGCAAGGTATCTCAACCTCTGCACTTTAGGCCTATATCTTTTTTGTCCAGAAATGTTCAAATTTATGACCCTATTGATCATATTTAATGTCATCGTTGTCGCCCTGTATATATTATGCTATTGTACTTATACATGTATCTATTAATTTATGTTAACTGTTCGAAAACTTGACATTTGTGAAAATGAGCAATTTTGCTCACATAACTTTCCAGTATAAAATAAATAAACTTGAAACTGAAATAAACTTGAAATGCTTTATAAACAGTGCAGTCCAAACTTTTAATACCCCTGGAAATAGCATCATGACTACAGGCCAGTATGCCAGTTATTGGTGAGCAGCACCAAGCACCACTGCATAATTTAAACTGACGCGCACCAGTCATCTTTACCTACAGATAGGTAACAGCGAACAAAGCACCTCAAGGTGACTCATTAACAAAAAAAAATAACGACACCAGCATTTGCAGAACATGCCAATGCACCTAAAACCCAAACTCTTAAGTGTTCTTCCACTTGCAATTCTTTCTAGCAATTCTATTTAACAAAATAACCCATTTTATGCCCCCCCCCCCCATACATAATACTTTCTTTCAGCAAGCTGCTTTAGGATCTTTCTTTGCAATTTGTGTTGTACAAGTATTGTTATTAATGCTGGTGTATTGGTTTAAGGAACATTTGCAGTGCATAGAGTGCTGGCAGGAGTGGAGACTTATTCAAC
Organism: Neoceratodus forsteri; assembly: GCA_016271365.2. Lineage (NCBI taxonomy): Eukaryota > Metazoa > Chordata > Ceratodontiformes > Ceratodontidae > Neoceratodus > Neoceratodus forsteri. The sequence goes on along the minus strand of CM057456.1, from coordinate 669,977,568 downwards.
AAAAATGAAAGTAACTTTCAAATCCCACAATGCAATAGACAGCCAGAGCCTGCTGCTGCCCAATACTTCAATCAGTTAAATATTTAATACAGCTGGGTTTGTGTGTAGCAGTGCATGACAAAAATGTTTTTTTTGTTTGTTTTTTTCCCATTTAAACTTTATTAGTTTTCAGCAGAGCAGATAAAACCAGGACTTCCACAATAGATATACACAGCCATTAATAAATGCCCCAACACAAACAATTGGAATTTACTCTGCCCTTACCCCCTACCTAATCCCCCTTAATACACCTACCAATAACCCAACCTCACTACTCCCTCCCCCAAAAAACACAGTCCCCCAGCTCCCTCGACCCCCCTCCCCACCCAAGGCACACGCAGTGGATTAAGTATAACCACAGTGAAATTAGGAACTATTTAGAATAACAAATTTCAAACAGCCCCCAAATCTTTTCAAAATAACATAGATTATTGTGAATAATGGCAATCATTCTTTCCAACCTTAAGAAAGCCAGGAGCTCGCTTAGCCACTCGTTATAAGAGGGACAAAACTTGTCCTTCCAATGCCTAAGCACAAGCTTCTTAACCGAGACAGCAATCAAAGAAATATAAAATCTCCTTTTCTTGACAGTAACGGCGGACATTTCACCAGTACACAAATTTCGGCCTAAACACCTCCTCCAGACCTAGAAGCGGATTCAGCTTATTCTGAATCTCATTCCATAAAGGAGCTACGAGAGGCAGTTCCAGAAAATATGCAACAGGTCACCTGAACCCGCCCACATCTGTAACATTTTGAGTCCTCTAATAGTCCCAGACCCTGCAATTTCTGAGCGAATAATACCTATTATATGTATAACCTTAAATTGCAAAAGCCTTAGTTGGTCATGCTTCAAATACTTATGACATGCTGTCCAGATACACGTCCAATCTAATATATATTCTGGAAACATTTCGTTCCAATAAGCACACGGTGCAAAATTCACAGAGTAAGCCCAGTGAAACAGTACCGCATATATCTTGGATACAACTTGCGGCACCCCAACCAGTGGACGTACCATTTCCAAAAATCCAATAAAGGGCATTTGCTCCCTGTCCTTACCCACTTGTTGTAGTAGAACGTGCCTAAGCTGCAACACTTTGAAAATGTCTTTGTTATTCAAGTTAAACTTCTCGATTAGAGTCCGAGCTGGAATTATGCCACCATTAGCATCAAAAAAGTCCCCAAGGGAACAATCCCTTAACTTCTCCAACCATCCAGGTTTAATTACTTTATTACCAATCAAGAAACGTGGATTCCCCCACACCGGCTGTTCCCTATCCCCCAAATGATTATATTTAAGAAATCTACATAGCTGAAAATGGGACCTAACTGCCACCCCAATAGGAGACCTTTTCAGAGCCAATGGCAGAGCTTTAGGAGATATGAAAAAAAGAGCCCTAGGATTAATCCCAAATTTAGTAATTAGAGCTTTTCCAGCTCCAACCATAGAGGGCATATTCCAGACTGGGCATAACATCAAAATAAGCCCATCTACTATACTTACTCAGTTGTGCCGCCCACCAATATAGACCAAAATGGGGTAGCCTTAACCCCCCAAGCTGTTTGGGAGCAGCCAATTTATGGTAAGCCATTCTGGACTTTTTATGCTTCCATATAAAATCTGCAATTATGGCGTGAAGGTTCTTGAACCAAGATAGCGAGAGGAAAATATCCAACCTACTAATTGGGTAAAAAAGCCTAGGAAAGATGTTCATTTTCACTACACTAATTCTACCCCAAAGGGACAAAGGATATTGATCCCATCTTTTGAGATCAAGCTTAATGGTATTGATAAGAGAATCCAGGTTCAACTGTCGGAGACACCCGCCTCACGAGTTAAAACTAAACCCAGGTATTTAAAGGAGTCCAGACTCATTTAAGCCCAAGATCGTTATTTCTCTCTTAAACAGCCTGGAATTGAGACGGTAGACCACCGTTTTGTCTGGATTAATCTTATAATTGGAAATTTGGCCAAATCGCTTAAGTAAATCAAATAATATGGGAATAGACTTACCAGGCCTCGACACATAAATCAGAAGGTCATCCGCGTAGGCAGTGACCTTAATGGGAAATCTCATTATCTCAATAGGTTCTATCTCTTTCTCATGAAGTATCTTCCTTATCAGAGGCTCTAAATACAAATTAAATAACAGGGGAGACAGCGGGCAACCCTGCCTTGTGCCCACACATAACGGAAAGGGGTTGGAGATAACTCCGTTACAACTAATCCTAGCAGATGGATTAGAATATAGGGCTCTCAGCCATCCTAAAATTTCTCAGGAACCGAACCTCGCATAGTTTCAAATAGAAACTCCCAATAGACCCTGTCGAAGGCCTTCTCGGCGTCCAAGGAGACCAATGCCATTGGATGGATGGCCTCCTCGGAGGCCGAGAAGACATGAGACAGAGTTCTGAAATGGTCAATCGATGACCTGCCCTTCATAAAACCTACCTGCACACTCCCTATAAGCTTGGGCAGCACTTTATTAATGCGGTCCGCCAATAACTTGGCTAAAATCTTTAAATCACAGTTCAACAACGATATGGGTCTATAGCTAGATGGGTCGGTAATTGGCCTGTTAGGTTTAGGGAGTAAAACAATGAAAGCCTCATAGAACACTTTCTCCACCTCGTTACCGGCACATATATGACGGAACAATCTAAGAAGGTGTGGGGCTAAAAGGGCAGAAAATTTCCTATAAAAGTTGGACGAGAAACCGTCTGGTCCTGGGGTTTTATCTAACGCCAAGCTCTTAATAGCCAATTCAACCTCAGCCAAGGTAATATCCTCCACTAAAGCACCACCATCCTGCTCTGTGAGGACAGACAGATCGAGACCCTCAAAAAATTAGCTATATGGCATTCCAAGGGTGGGGTCGTCATTTCCCTATACAGGTTCCCAAAATATTGACAGAAGAGTTGAGCAATTTCATCCGGAGATGTTTTAACCAAACCATCTTCCCCGGAGACGATTCCCTCAATCAGTCTAGAAGATTCCAATTGGAGAGACGTCTCGCTAACAACTTCCCAGGCTTTTCACCCTGATCAATATAATTAGCTTTTGTCTTAACCAAGGCCAACTCCGATTGTTCCCCAAGCAGCCTGAGATAGGCATCTCTGGTCTTAATTAACTCCTCTTCCTTATCCCTACTAAACTGGTTAGCACAATCCACCTCCAAAACCCTAATACGTACCAGCAGTTCTCTCCTAATTCTGTTCCTTTCCCTTTTTCTACCCGCTGTTAAACTAATTAAGATTCCCCTTAGATAAGACTTGAGGGCCCCCCAGAAAATATCCGGACGAACCTCATTGTTTAAGTTATTCTGAGTAAATTCTTCGATTTGCTCAGATATAAATTTAACCGTTTTAGGCGCCCTAAGTATTTGATTATTAAATTTCCACCTGCTTCCCTTCCTCACTAGAGACGCCATTGAGATAGCCACTATTAAGGCTGCATGATCAGAGATAGGCCCAGGTAAAATTTCAGACTTAAGGACCCCACTAAGAAGGGACCTAGAAATGAAAACATAATCCAGACGAGAAGAAGTCCTATGGACAGGTGACGTAAAAGTAAATTCCCTGGAATCCGGGTGGAGAACCCGCCAAATGTCAACCAACCCAAGCTGGTCTAGCAACTCCGACAATGCACGAGTTGCAGGGGTTAAATAAACCTGGGATTTACTGGATCTATCCAGAAGGGGGTCCAAAGTCAGATTAAAATCACCCCCAGAACCACTGGAAGATGGGCAAAAGGCAACAGGACCTTGAGCAGGCTCACCAAAAAATCCTGGGTATCCAGGTTGGGACCATAAATGGATCCCATAACATTTCTATGTTTGATAATTTTCCTCTAACTAAGACATACCTCCCTCCTTATCCTGAATGATCTGTAATGGTCTAAACGGCAAAGATCTATGCAGAAGCAACATAACTCCCTACTCTGTGTACTACCCTGAAGCAAAGACCTGACCCATCTGCATTTCCTCATAGCATTAGCCTCAGATATCAACAAACGTGTTTCTTGAAGAAACACCACTTCTGCCTCAGTGAGATCTATGTGCTTAAGAATTTATATTGCTTGTCACTAAGTCGAGCTCCTTTAACATTCCAAGTGAGAAACTTAGTACATATCAAAGTACCCATATCAGCCTCAATATTACAACACAGTTATTGACTCTTACTAGCCAACTATATAATAAGGAGCCAAAAACAGCAAGCCAAGTTCCTAAATGCGCAGTGCCTCTAAAAGAGAAAGCCCCCCATTGCCCCCCCTGAACCTGTATCCCAAATAAAAATCTCCCAAAACCCAATAACCCCAAATACCCCCCTCCCCATGCATACACTACTGGTCCATGATCCCAGGACACTCGGCTCGTCCTCCGATCACATCCCGCCCCCCCCGAACACTTAACCATTATAACCAGAATACGACCCCCATCCCATTGAAATATATCCATATAAACTGCTACCAGTTTGGTACCCTAATACAGCCAATCTTCTTTTGAAAGTGATCCTGCACAACATTGTATTAAGGAAGAGAAAAGAAAAAACCAGGATAGCATGCAACAGTCATTTTATGCATACTAAGCCTGTGCCAACTAGGCCACTAACGGGGTTCACAGACCCTAATATAATAAAACAGCAGCGGTTAGACATATCATCAAGCCGTAAGGCCCCAGCACAGAACAGGACTAGGCCGCATGAACAGCAGACCCATCCAAAATGGTGACTTAAGACTGCAGTCCCACAAGAGTCCAGGTTCATCAAAACATCCTAGGCTTTCGAGCTATCGAACAACCTAATCAGTCCCAGAGCACTTGTAGCCCCCCTTGAAAATGCTAGAAGCACCATAATGGTGCACATGTTCATGGGTCCTTAAATAGAGCAGGTAGGGCCTTCTGCAAAGCTTCTTTCACTGATTCCGATGATTCAAATGTTTTCCATTCCTCTTGAATTTTCACCTGGAGCCTTGCAGGGTATGCCATGCGGAATTTCACCTCAGCCACGATCAGCTTTTTGACCACCACATGGAACGCAGCCCTTCTTTGCCTTACTGTAAATGGAAGATCTTGCACCACTCTCAGCTTTGCCCCCTCCCAATATAATTCTTTGTTATCTTTGACCTTGGACACAAACAACTGACGCTCTTGATAATTCAGAAAGCGAAAAATGAATGGTCTCGGGGGCCCCCCCGGAGGTGGCAGCGGGCGTAAGGCTCTATGTGCTCACTCAATTATATATGAAGCACCAAAGGGCGAGGGCCCCACCACCTTCATGATTAATTTCTGTATAAACTTGACTGGATCCGAACCTTCGACCTTCTCGGGCAAGCCAATTATCACCACATTATTGCGACGGCTTCTCCCTTCCAAGTCCTCCAGCTTAGAGTCCATCCTGCTGATTTTCAGTTGCAAAGCATTTATAGTGGCCTCCATCTGCTCTCTGGTGGTCTCCAACGATTTGATTCTAACAAAATTATCGGATATCTTCCGATTTAAATCCTCCATCGTTGTGGAAGGGACTTAATCTCGCAGGCCATGTCATCTAAAGTAGCTCTAAATGGCCGGAATTCTGCCAAAAACTTCACCAACGTTAGTGGCTCCTCTGCCCCCGCCTCCTCTCCTATGCCCTGTTGCGACTGCAGAGCCGAGGCCTTGGATTTTTTTGAGGCCTTCTCGGGGGTAGTCGGAGGGGTATGTCTAGGCGGCGCTTTCTTCATTTCTTCCTCCATGCGCCAAATCAGACTACTTGCCGACAGCTCACGACCACTATACCCACTTGGAGCACTCAAAAAACAGCTGGTAAATGGGTCGGTAAGACGAAATTCGGGTTCGGGTAGCGGGCTCGCGGAAAGCACAGCCGCTACGTGTACTGCATCACGTGACTCCATGTCTTTTTTTAAAAGTCATGATTTGCTTATATTATGCGTGCTGACTCCTCTAGATGAAAGGCAATGGGATGGAGTGAGTGAGTTAATCCCATAATCGCAGTGCTGCTCAGCTGGATGAATGAATCAGAGGAGACTGGTGGGCAATTCCATTTCAATACACACAAATCCCTTTTTATGCTTGCTCATGCACAAAAACATTTTCTATCTATCTAGTTGTCTGTCTGTCTATCTATCTATCTATCTATCTATCTATCTATCTATCTATCTATCATGAGAACAATATATACCTATATATGTTTGTCTGTCTGTCTGTCTACACATACATAAAAAACAACAGCATAAGAGGTACAAAATGATCAAACAAGTTTGGTTTAGTGTGAAGTATAGAAAACAAATTGAAGAAGGTTGGTTGTTGTTAAAAGGGCTTTGCAGGAAATCTGGGAGCAGCCCCTCCCTCCATCACAGTAGTCATTAGATCTCTTCAAAAAAAAACTTTAAGTCTTTAAATGCTCTCCATGGAGTAAAATTCAAACAAATCATTCCCATTTGTCTTCTCAGTTTGCACTTTGCATTATTTTGCTCAGTCTTTATGAAGTATACTTGTTTGCTTCAATTCACAAGTTGGACCTCACTCTGCTCAATACAGTACCTTACACTATTCTGAAAAGGAATAATACTAAACAATTTAATACCAGAGTCCCTGATGGCTGTCTGAAATATAGCTTTCACAAAAGCAGTATGCACTGGGCTGGAGTGCAAGGATAAACAAACGTAAATAGAGAACAAATAATCCTGCACTCACAACTGAATTAATTCACTGCTCAGGGGCTTTAAAGGCATGCTATAATGTTATTAAAGTGCCAGTGACAAAGCACATGTCTTGATGCATTTTGGAAAAAAAAATCCTTTGCCAAAAGACATGTTGGATACAGGATTATACAAGCATTTGTCAATGCCGAATGCTGGCTTGCTGGCATAGGCATTGGTAGTGCAGGAGTTAGAGAGATGCACAATAGGATTGACAGTGAAGTAGTGAACTGATGCCGACCCCAGCCACACCATGCAGAGAGTGACAGGCATTGAGGTGTGCCTTTGGGTCATCGGCCATAATGCTCACGCCATTTCACCTCACCCTACCCCAAAGACACTGACAAGTACCGTGGTGTGCCTTGGGGTCTTCGGGCCTTATGCTCATCCCATTCCATAAGAAAATACTCTTAGATGGGTGCAGTATAGAAAAATGGGATGAATTTTGCAGCCAAAGAATCCAAGGTACAACTTGATGCCTGTCACTGGCTGTAGGGTGGAGGTAGAATGGCATGAGCATTACAGCTGACAATGCCAAGTCACACCCCTGATGCCTGTCAGTCTCTATAGGGTGGGGTGTTACAGTTGGAAACCCTAGCACCCCAGACATTTGTTGGTATTTTCACTCCAAATTTTCAACATGGGCTGTTTGTGACTCCACCTCATGAACAGTGGCACTATGAGTTTGTTAGCCAAAAGATGATTTTGAACAGGGACTGTGCTATTTGGTGCCACATGTCCAAAAACTCAGTTCAGGCAGGATGTAAAAAAAAATGACAGCTGTACTGTTCATGAGGAGATGTAAAAAAATGGCATTGGTGAAAATATGGAGTGAAGATGTAAAAAATCAGTGAAGCCACGAGCATGCATAGAATCTGCACAGCGCACACCCGTAATGCAATTACTTTGGAGATTTTTTTAACCAAATTTTCAACATAGGCATTTTGGGAACTCCAGTCATGAACAGTGTCGCTGTGATGTTGTTAATGTGTCCCAAATATTGATTTCCCACAGCGACTGTGCCATTGTGCGCCACATGTGTAAATACACATTTTGGGTAGGATGTGAAAAATGACAGTGGTACTGTTCATAAGGAGGTGTATAAAAATGGCAATGTTGAAAATCTGGAAAGAAAATATGAAAAATTGGTGAAGTGACGAGCGTGCATAGAAACTGTGCAATGCAGGCCCATAACGCAATTATTTTGGGGATTTTTTAACCAAATTTTCAACATAGGCATTTTGGGACCCCCACTCATGAACAGTGTCACTGTGATTTTGTTACTGTGTCCTGAACATTGATTTCACACAGCAACCGTGCCATTGTGTGCCACATGTGCAGAAACACATTTCAGACAGCATGTGGAAAATGATAGCTATACTATTCATAAGGAAGTGAGGAAAAATGATAGTGTTGAAAATCTGGAGTGAAAATATGAAAAATTGTCGAAGTTACGAACGTGCTTGAAACTGCGCAGCGCACGCTCATAACACAGTCAGTTTTTGGAAGTTTTCCACCAAATTTGCAAGATAGGGTTTTTGGGACCCCACCTCAAAAACAGTGGCACTGTCATTTCATAATAGGTCCCAAAAGGTGATTCTGCACAATGACCATGAAATTACCTTTTGGGACTGAGTAATGAGAAGATGGTGCATGTGTTCATGAGATGGGGTCCCAAGCACCCCATGTTGAAAATTTGGAGGCAAAATAAAAAAAATGGCAGAGATATCCACCTGTGTTGAAAACCCCCCCATTTATGCCATTATACAGATTACTGGCATTTCTTCAATTCACGGTTGGCTTTGAAGAGTGTTGACATATTCCCGCTCAACTGAAGATCGCAGCACCTGACCTCCGGAGGGACGTATGGGGTGAGGGGGGTGTGGGGAGGTGGGGTGCGCAGAGGGTGGGTGTGGGTTGTGGGAGGGGACTTGACAGCAAGGGATTGTTTTCTTTGTTTCAGGAATAAATAAAAAAATGAACACTGCGGACTATTTTCTTTTTTTTACACGTATAAGAAAAATGTTGCACACACTGCAGTGGGGTCCCAGTGAGCCCCATGACTTGTCAACAATGGGACACATCAACCAGACAACCCTCCCGATACCCCTCAAATCCTGATTCTAAACAATGAAATGCAATTGTAATTAATGCAGGTAATGTATCTCCTTTCACCCAACCCTTTACACTGAAGAAAGTTAGATTAACATCGGAAACACAGTCTTCAGCAGCCTGCTCTGCAATTGTAGATCACACTAATGAATCACCGATAAAAAGACATTTAGTCTCAGCAGGCCCACTGGTTGATAACATTCAATAAATAAATAAAAGCACACGTGTAACCAGCACACAAAAACAAAAACACATAAATCATAAGCAGATGTGACTAATACACCGAAACATATAACACATAGAAATCTGACTCAGAACTAGGTAATATACAAAAATCTCAAATAAAGAAAAATAGTATACAAAAGTCTCAAAACAAAATGGTACTAATAATCCAGAAATATATAATCAGACTTCACTAATAAACAGAAGTCCACTAATAATAAAACATCACTAATAAACAGAAATCTACGGATAACAGCATTTCACTAATGAACAAACACAGATCATCAGAAATGACTAGTTAACAGATATTACAAACAGGAAATCCTTGACACATGTGTGGATCGGTGCTGAGTTGCTACATTTATTCATACATTTTGACGAATGGGTAATGCATGCTGAAAAAGTGTGTGGGGGGGCTGGGCCACAAATATTAGTGCATGGGGCTGCTGGGCCACAAATAAAAGGGCATGCAAGGGTTATGGGTCACAGATGTAAAGGGGCTCGTGACTTAAATATGAGTGGGTACGGGGGCTGAGACATACATATTTAAGGAACCATGGTCCACAAATAAAAGGGTATGGAGGTGGTTGCTCACCACAAATATAAGGGGCTGATAAGACCTCAATTATACTTGCATGGAGGGATTGTGACATATATCTAAGGGGACTGTGGACCACAAATAATGGGGCACCTGTATGGCACAAATGTAAGGATAAGAAAAAACTACATTAATTGAATACATGTCAAGTAGAGCCAGAATGAATTGCTCTTCAGAGTCTTTGAAATGCTTCAAATTCATGTATGTGTTTAGGAGAGCTGAACCTCTTTTCATTTATGCTGTTGTGATGTGGTGGCACTACTCGTATCCTGTCCCATTTTGCAGATAACATTAAGCTCTTCTGTTGGAGTCACTTTTTATTTATTTATTTATTTTATTTTAGTCTTTGGTAACCAGGTAAGGCCCACAAGGCACAAGTGCCTATTTTCAAGGGCGACCTGGGAGTGCTGGGCATTTAAGTGACTTGCTCAGAGTCACACAGTACGCAAGCGGAGGTTGTGAGAATCAAACCCAGGTCTGGTTTGCTGGATGTACCAAGCTCATTTGCAGCTTGTTACTCTAACCTCTAGGCTATACTGCCAGCTTAGTATAGCCTAGAACCAATTTACTGAGAATTGTCATGTTGGGACAGCCTCTCATGTTTGAATCTTCTTTCAGATAACTTTTCCCCCCTGTAGAAAAGTTTGTAACAGAAAAATTCTGTACATCCATTTTGGGGAACGATTGTGTAATTTGCACTCTTTCATTTTGAAGTAACCTACTCAGGCTGCAAGAACCTATCCTATTAGGCCAAAACCAGTGAGTCATCATATTTACTCTGAATTTTGTAAAAACAAAAGGGCTCTCACAAACGCAAGATTATTGCGTAATCCCCTTAGTGCCACTAATTGAGAAAGAAAATTAAAAACCATGAAACAGGGGACGTGGCCTGGTCACTGAGAAGATGGCAGCCTAATCTGTCTGTTCCCTTCGAGTCTGGTGGCAATCCACGGACGGCTATCCTAATTCCGGGGAGTTATCCCATCCCATCTGCATCAGTAGTTCGGATAAACTTCCCCCAACCGTCCAGTGCATTCTGGTTGTGGATCTGTGATGTTTTATTTGTTTTACAGGTGCTGGTTGTCCACGAGTCGCTCCTTGTGGGTAGTTCATACAGACCCTGCATCCTTTGCCGACGGATTAGCGGCCTGAACTTAAATCTCCGTACAACAATGGTTCAGCTGTCTGTTCCCATATCAGATGAACCTCACCATCCTCCCAAACACAGCTATGGCCTCTCAGGGAGCGACCACCACACCATCGCTTACCCCACCTGATATGCAGCAGCCATTCTCAGTAGGGGATTCCCTATACTATATCACCTGCATGCTTGAAGCTTTACTGTTGTGGGTGGAAGGTATCAATATTACTCTTGTGGGCACTACAACAGATGTTCAGCAGCTACAGGATAGAATGAATGTGGCAGAGAAAAGGGCCGAGGCCCTAGAACAGCAACAGGCCAGGCTTTGGCAGCGGGTGCAACTGCATGAAGAGAGGATAGCGGCCTTAAGAGATAGGGCAGAGGACCAGGAAAATAGGGGGCACCAAAATAACCTTTGCATTATCGGAGTCCCTGAAGGCTCTGAGGGGCAGTCAGTGAAGAGGTTCCTTAATGAGACCATCCCCATAATGCTGGGAGATCGCTGGAGGGGCCCTATAGAGGTGGAGAGGGCCCACCATATAGATGGGAAAAGGGAGAGATGTGGTCAGGCACCGAGACCTATTGTGGCATATCTTCTTCGCTACCCAATTAAGGAAAGAATTGTGAGAGTGGCAAGGGACTTTGGTGAGATCTGCTGGCAGGGAGCACACATTTCATTTTACAGGGACTTTGCTAGGGAAACCTCAGACAAGCGCCGAGCTTTTGTTCCCTTGAAAACATTTCTGACCATACATAATTTTTGATACAGATTTAAAGGACTCACCATGCTTCAAGTTTCTAATAAGGGGAGAGAGATTGTGGCCGATCACCCAGCTGAAGTAGAAAGGTGGATTTCTAAGTTCTGGCCTGCCTTGCCCCTCTCGACTACATTTCCCAGGAATCTTTGGGACCATAATGTGCCGACGACTCCCCCTCTGGGAACTTTAATTCAGAGCTGCAGGTGCCAGGAGGGTGCTTTTCCAATGGCCCAGGCCCTTTACAAAATGGTCCCCCCAGCTCGAGAAGCTTGAGTCATGCTGCTCTCCTTTTTCAGACTGTACCTACTCCTTTGTCAAGCCCGGAGAATCAGTATCTAGCCCCTCAAAGTCCAGGCCCAGTTAAGCACCAGAGGCAGTGCTCCAGGAGCAGAAAACACCTTTCACCAGATCAATGTGTGGCGGCACCATCTGCCAAGATGCCAAGGGATGATTCCTTTCCAGAGGCCACCTGTCTTCACTCTCCAGTGCCTGTGTTTGACTCAATGGACACAGAATAGCCACTTGACTGAGCAGATATCCCAGAGGCATCGCTTGCTGAAGCAGTGGATCTATTTGGAGCAGTCAAGCCTGGTTTAAAATCTTATGCTGCAGCCTTGTCTTCTGACTCTACTGATGGTCCTGCGGAGACCCCCGCATCCTGAGACAGATACATAGTGGCCCCTATAGTGGGTGATGGATGTACTGCCTGGCTTTTGAACTCTCTGTGCAGTAATCTGGCAATTTATTTTTGTAGCTAATAGCGTGGTGTTCCTTAGTGGTTTAAAGGGGCTAGGGTGAAACATAACCTGCTGCTCCTTTCTCAGCACTCCCAGGCTGTTAGTGCTGGGGATAGATGCACAGGCCCTACAAGTGGCACATCATATTTGCTGAACCCCCCTCTATTCTTTGTTACAGGGGCTAATTCTGGTGGGCTGGGGTGCGGGACACAGGGGTTAGGTCCTCTACCTCCCGCCCCCCACCCTGTTCTGGAGTAAGCTCTGCGCACTCCATTGGTGGGTCTGGCCCATCCCAAGTATTGAATTATTTAGGGAGGGCTCCCACAGGTGATAGAGTGTGGTGCACCGCTGTTGGTTGGTGCAAGCTCTCCCCCTAGTCACGTTTCCTTATGGTATGGCCCATGGCTCACACCTGCTACCTCTGAAGCCCCGATTGGTGAAAATGTTCTTGGGAGGCCCTCACAAGCTTAGTTGTAGGCCGAAATGGGCCTCTATTTACAGTTGGGGGAGTGCCCAATATCTCCCATTCCCTCACTTTCCCAACCCCCTATTCCCTTACTCCCCCGTAATTCTCTCCCTCCCGGTTCTATGTTACCCGACCGTGGGGAACCCACCAGGTGAGTAGGGGCACAACTCTATTGGGTTGCTGTTTACTCTCTCGCCACTGTGTGCTCAAGCTAGCATAGCTGAGGGACCTATTTCTGGGTCTCTCTTTCAGCTTGAGCTCTCCACCCTTAGTGCATAGTCATTTGTGTGGTTACTGTTAGTGGCCTTGGTCAGATGGCTAGGTTGACCGAGGTCTGTTACTAGCTTTTTACTATTGTTTTATCTGCATTATACTCAGTATTTTTGTCTTTTCTTGTAGGTTGAATTACCAGTTTTTATTGTTCCTATTAAGCTAGACTCATTGCAGCACAGTGATTGAAGCTACCTCTTAAGCTAGTGTGCTCACATCCTCCCAATGCTTTGCTGTGGTCTCCCCCCAAGGCGACAGATACGTTTGACCTAGGTATACTTTTTCTCTCTCTCTGTCCTGTACTTGTTCATCTGGGAGGGTAAGTACCTTTTATTTACTTGCCCAACAAAGCTATGACTACCCCCACAGGTAAAGGGTTACATTTGGCATCTTGGAATGCTAAGGTTCTTAACCACCCTATCAAGCAGACCAAGGTACTACAGTACCTGCGTACCTTACATACAGATATAGCCCTTCTATAGGAGACCCACCTCCTTAGTAGGTCTGCTCCCTGGTTGAAGAAGTCGTGGGTAGGGACAGTCCAGGCTAGCTCCACTAACTCCAAGTCAAGGGGAGTTACTATACTTATCCACCACTCTAACTCCTGGACGGTGGAAGAGGCCCAAACCGATACATTGGATAGGTGGATTGCCATCAGAATCTCCTCCCTGGAGGGTAGACTGATTATAGGCAACCTACATGCCCTGAATACGGACCATGCCGATTTTTTTTTCCCAGCCTTTTTCAGGCACTCTCCTCCCTGGTACAGCCTGAGCCTCATATTCCAATTCTGATTGGTGGGGACTTCAATCTGGTGCAGGATATCTTTCTAGATAAATCTAGACCTACCCTGCAGTCACACCCCAAGGTGCACTCAGCCTTGCAAGAGATGAAGGAGGAGTGGGGCTTACTAGATGTATGGAGGTGGGACTTTCCCATGGGGCAGGATTATTCCTTCTACTCTCCCTCCCATGCTGTGCACAGTTGCATAGATTTATGGTTAGCTAATGGATTAGCAGCAAGTGGTATAACCAACAACATGATCAGTAATATTACAATTTTTGATCATGCCCCTGTTATGATGACATACACCCCTTCCTTGCAGCAGCCAATTGGCACACGCTGGAGGTGCAGCCTCTCCTCCTCTGGGATCCTTAATTCCATCAAATGATAATGAAGGCTGCTAAGGAGCACTTATTCACAACCTCTGACTGCAGTGTATCACCGGCTACAGTGTGGGAAGCCATTAAGGTTGTTCTTCGCGGGCACATCATTGCGTTTGCCACAAAGTGAAATAAGACCTGGAAGAAAACCTTAGAGTTGATGCAGATGGAGCTCACAGGGCTCGAATCACGCTTTAAGGTGTCCCCTGCTGCCTCTAGAGATCAGTCCTTGACCCAGAGAATCATGGGGTTAAAGTACCAGATCACCTTCCTATTGCACCAGAAGGCAGAGTGGCTCCTGCTGAGGACCAAGCATGCCTACTGGGAGGGTGGGGAGAAAGGGGGAAGGCTGTTAGCCTACCAACTGAGGAAGCAGCAGGCCTCATCTCGAATCCCAGCCCTTCGCACCTCTGTAGGTAAGATAACTGCAGACTTGGTATGTATTAATAGCACCATGCAACAGTACTATCAATCCCTTTACCAATCTCACTCCTCTTTGACTAATGTCCAGTTGTACCACAAGTTGCACCAGTTTTGTCAGTGCTTCACAATACCAGGCCTGTCACCTGAGCAGGTGGACCTCCTGGATGCACCAATCAATAGTAAGCAGTTACGTCAGGCCCTCTCCCACATGGCCTAGGGAAAAGCGCCCAGGCAAGATGGGATGATGGTCGAACTGTACCAAGCTTTTGGGCAGGATAGTGCTCAACTACTACTTTCAGCTTTGCAGGATGCCCACTCCTTAGGGACTCTTCCCCCCATGATGAAAGAGGCCCTGATAACTCTCCTTCCCAAAAAGTCCACTGATTCTTTTGATTGCACCAATTTCCATCCCATCTCTCTTTTACCAGTTGACACTAAAATTTTGGCTAAGATTCTGGGCACTAGGATGCTGGCAGTGCTAACCTCCTTAATTCATCCAGCACAGGTGGGTTTTATGCAAGGGAAGTCTGGATCTAATAATACCAGAATGTTACTCAATTTGAAATGGTTAGCCAGCTGATCCAAAACTCCCATGGCCACTTTAGCTGGAGATTTCAGTAAAGCCTTTGATTCAGTAAAATGGAGCTACCTACATTAGGTCCTCCACCTATATGGCTTCGGCCCCCAGTTTCTGCAGTGGGTTGTCACACTGTACAGCCCTCCTATGGCCAGAACATTAACCAACACAAATATCTCCCCACCATTTCCCCTACACAGAGGCACATGTCAGGGTTCCCCCCATTCCCACTCCTGTTCTTAGTGGTGTTAGATCCACTAGTGCGTGCATTCATTGATGCTGATGATGTCTCCAGTATCCCAGTTTTGGGTAAGTCTTACCTAGCAGCAGCATATACAAATGACCTTTTACTCACCCTATCCCACCCTCAGCAAACATTGCCTGTGGTCCTCTCTATTCTGAGTGATTTTGCCCAACTATCCGGTTTACAAGTTAACCAAAAGAAGACCACTCTTGACCCACTTATACCAGCTTGTACAAAAGACTGTATTCAGGGCATTGAATTAGCCTGGGCCACACAAGGGTTCACCTACCTGGGGGTTTACATCCCTAAGAGGTGGGCAGAATTTGAGTCAGCCAACTTCTCTAATCTCCTAAATCAACTATCCAATGAGGTGGAATGTTGGCGCATGCTGAGCCTTTCTCTCCCAGGCAAAGTGGCAGTGGTGAGAATGCTTTTTCTCCCCAGGGTCACCTACTTGTTTAACAACCTCCCACTCCATCTCTCTCCTAAGCTGTTTGCCTCTTTTGAAAAACTCATAGCCCAATTTTTATGGGAAGGTAGGGCTCACAGATGGGGAAAGAACAAGCTGCAAGTGCATTGGATATGGGGGGGGGGACTAGGTGTCCATTGGCTTCAAGGATACCACTTCACCTGTGTGGCAGCACATGCCATGAGATGGTTCATTCCTTCAGCCTTCCTCCTCCTTCCACTTGGGTCAGTCTCAAGGCTAGCATAGCAGAACCCACCCCACTTAGGTCATTGTTAGACTTTGTCAGCCTGACAAATAAGGGTCTTTCGCCTATTATGTGCGAGACCAGGCCTGCCTGGCATCACTTCATGTCACTGTCTTTTACCCCCAAAGGGTCTTGGTCCCCTCCTCTACCTTATGCCAAGTTGTGGCAGAATAACTTTATAATGATGGGAGGTGAACCGCTACAGTGGCCTTCCTGGGAGGCACAGGGCATCAAGTATGTACAGGATCTGTTGATGCCAGGTTCTAACACATTGCTATCCTTTGAGCAGTTACATGAGTAGTTTAATCTTCCCAGCAAAGATTTCTGGAGATGTCTCCAGCTGTGCAGTACAATCAGCGGCCTACAGGCAAGATGCTGTTTGGATGACAAGTGGCAATGGCTGGCTGCCTTGCATAAAACTCCCTCTGCTCAGGGGCTTATAGGCTGGTTTTATAGCACATGGCAAGACTCACAGCCTGACCCGTCTGACCACTATAGATGGAAGTGGAAGGTGGATATGGGTGTAGAGATCTCCTAAGACTCCTGGTCAAGGTACCTTAAAGCTGCTCACCTTACTTACAGGGATGCAAGGAGCCGCTTTCTGCAACTCAGAATTCTCCTGTGCTGGTATTGAACACCCACTGCTTTACATTCAGCTGGGGTTCTTCAAGACTCAAGTTGCTGGAGGTGCCAACAACCTTCTGCCCATCTAGTTCACATACTGTGGACATGCCCTCAGGTATCTATGTTCTGGACCTCTATTGCAGCAAAATGTTCCAGAGTATTGAGGGCCCCCATTACACTGTTAAACCCCCGGTTGTTGTTAGGAGACACCTCCGAGTTTCTCTTTCTATTCAGGGCTCACCGGGAATGGCTTATGTTAGCCATGCTGGAGGCCAAGCAGTTACTATTGACGCAAATAGACAAATGAACCTCCCAGCTCTGGCCTCCTGGCATGCGGCACTGGCCCGACAGACCCTTTTGGAATGACTGTCCTACTCTAACTGAGGACAAATGGACCAATTCTTGTGTAAGTGGGAAGCATACCTTCAATCGCCTCTGTGCAAGACCCCAACTCCCCCCGGTAATCCCTGCCATAAGGTACTGATTTCAGGAGAGAGTATCTTTCTCACACCCTTGGCAGCTTCTAGTTGCGAAGATGTAAGCTTTAATCTTTAGGATGTGGTTCATTATCATGGAATGTCTGTATTGTTGGATTCAGCAAGTTTAGGTTAGGTAAGAGCCAGTAGAAGTTTGTGACTTTGCTTCTTCCGCTCTGAAGTTTTAAGGTAATATCTGTATGCTTAAGTTTAGGTTAGGTAAGAGGTAGTAGAAGTTTGTGACTGCTTCTTCCTCTCTGAAGTTATAAGGTAATATGTGTATGCTTAATGTTTTCTTAAGCTGTCATAACTGTATACCTACTGTTGTTCACATACAGAAAAATCTTTAATAACATCTTCTATGATAAAAAAAACATGAAACAACTTGTTCGCCCTGCGATATTCCATAATGCCAAACCAAGAGCAAGCCTTCCCCTGAAATATCCCCTAAACTCCAAACTGTGACAGATCCAAATATTCCTGAAATGCCCCTTAAAGAAAAACACACAGCCTTCCCTGAGTTCATGAGGCCTATAATTATGTTACATTTTGGAGCCAAACAAAAAAATTAAGAATCAATCATGATTCACAGCAATACTAAATACATTTTTAGTAATGTTCTATGTATTATTGTGGAGTGTATTATGTATGTATGTGTGTATGTGTGCGTGTGTGTGTGTGTGTGTGTGTATGTAAAGGGAGAGATGACTTATTTTTATCTACGTTATATTTTCACCCACAGAATTGGAGCAATTTAAAACAAAAGAAGCATTCCTGGCCAGACACATGCCGTTGCAACAGTGTTGCCACTAGTGGTGCTGACATCCCAGGTCTTCACCCTCTAACGCAGCATCGGAGGGAAATCAAGAGAAAGATCAAGAGTCCCAGTGGACACAGTCTTGTTGGGAGGAGTGGATGACCACAGGTGGCGGTACAATGAGAGGGTCACCTGGCTGAGTCCAGTGTCACAGCTTGCATGTGCTTAAGGCTTCTGATGCCAGGGTACACAGTCGAGAAATCAAGAATGGGAAAAACAGTTTCTCAGATCAAACCCTCGATCAAGTCTCTACTCTCATCCAGGCTAGTTCAAATTGATACTGTGTGTTCCACTGGGGAAAGCTCTCTGCCCCTGGCTATGGGAAGGGAGCAAACCATGGGGGTTGAGTGGGGATGCTGCTGGCTGAGAAGGACAGATGTGTTTCAGATGACCATTAAAATAAATAAAAGGACTAGAATGCAAATTGCAGATCCTATATTATGGCACTGCCTTAAAATTATTATGGTGGCGCTTTCAATTCTTTCCGTATACAGCATCAACAGACCTCTAAGCATGCTGTGACATCAGAAGCTGAACTGCTGGGACAGCATCATTGGTAGGGAAGGCAGAGGCTGACACATTGGGAATATGTACATCTATGGAAATTATGGGAATATAAATTCTACATGTTGCTACTTAGTGTTTTAAATGAAGCATAATACTGTACCATACACAACCAGACAGGAGTCACAGGAGATTGCCTTATCTAAAAACCTAGCTTTTTTTTTTATTCGTGTAGGTAAAAATGTTCATTCACTGTAGGTCATAATAAAATATTAACTGTAAACACAACTAAATATTTTTTCTAGTAGATTTATTTTAAGAAAGCTACACTTGGGGAAATTGATTTGCATGTATTCAAATTAGCTCTTCCCGTTTTTATGGCAGTTGTCTTATCGGCACTGATGCACAATCACCCTTGACATTTACTGAAATGTGGTTACAATTTGGTGAGAAAAAAATGCTGCAATACAGCAATAGAGTATTCCAAAGCAAGCATATACAACACATATTAAGAATGGTCATGGGACGCCGTCAAAGTAGAATATCAAAACAATGAAATAAGGGGAACCCCAAGAAGATTTGTAACTGTCCTATTGAATTACATTGTAACTCTCTGGATTTTAGGAGTAAGCCTGAAGAGAGACACACATTCCAGTACACCGTCAATTTTTTCATTCCATTGCATTGTTAATCTTCTCAGCCTCCCTCAAACAGCCAGACTTATAGTTTTATCTAATGTAGAGAGCAATGAATCTATTGCATTGGCTAGCCCAAACCATGCATTTGAGAAAGCCCCTGAAGTGGGGAATGTCACTTCTTTTCCTGCTTACCTAATATAGCTCCCATCCAGTATCTGGTTACAAAGTAAGTGTCATCCCCATAACACCTCCCTTTCTTCAATATTCCCTTCTGAAAATCCTTCCCAAATCCCCAGCCATCAGCACATTGTAATCCCTGAAATCTGTCTGAGAAAGGCAGCATAGAACTGCTTTGGCTCTAAGCCTGCCACAAGAAAGAACTGAAAACATCTTCCAGGGTCCCCATCCTCCATGGGGTCCCAGCCAGTGCACATACAAATCCCAACTGCAGAGACTGGTGATGCTCCCAAGGACACACAAGCAGGCAACCAACAAAAAGCACTAATGTTCAAACAGGCCTCAGGATCTCTAGGTCTGCACTGCAGTTTGTTTTGCTTTTATTGTGTGCATTTTATTAGTTTCTTCAAGACGGTTTCTCTTAACACCTTCATCTTCTCCACAATCTTCATCTCTCACACATTGTTGAAGGCAAAAAACTTGTGTTTAAACTGCTGGAAGGGATTTGAAAGTTACTTTATGACATGACCTTATACTGTAAAGCAATCTACTTATTACAGCTCAAAGATAAGACTTGTTTGAATGTCCCCATCCCTCAGTAAGTAATTATCGTTCTTTTTTTAACTGTTTGAACTTCACTATTTGAACTGTAACTAATAAGTGCAACTGGTTATTTACAGTTTAAACAGTTAAAAAAACAAATGTTTATTACTTTGCAAGGGACAGGGACATGATTTTCAGTTAAAAAAACATGTTTACAATCCTGGAATGTTCATGGCCTTTCATTTCCGATTAAGCGAAGTGCAGTGTTAACAGCGTTAAAGAGAGCGCAGGTGCAGGTGGCTCTCCTGCAGGAAACACATCTAACATCTGGGGAGCATGCAAAACTTAAGAGGGGGTGGGTGGGTGCGTGTTATGCAGCATCTTTTGGCCCACGTAAACAAGGAGTGGCGGTCTTGGTGCATAAAAATTTACCACTTCAGATTACGAAAGTCCTTGCAGACCCAAAGGAAGGTAGATATGTGTTTGTAGTAGGAGTTCTCCATGGCCTGAAAGTCACGTTTGGGAGCGTGTATGCACCAACTAATTTGGACCCGGGGTTCTATTTCAACATGCTGTCCATATTAATGAGGGAACAATTTGAGAACTTGATCATGGGAGGGGACTTCAACTGCACACCTGATGCTGCCCTGGATCACTCGGAGGGGAAGGGTCATAGAGATCCTTGTATTAGGAAATGGATTGAAGGGTTGGCAGAACTGAACCTGGTGGATGCCTGGAGAACAGCATATCCTAAGGATAGAGAGTACACTTTTTACTCAAACCCACATAAAACTTGGTCAAGAATTGATCATGTCTATGTAATGCTTGATTGGTATGAGAAGCTTAGAAAGATAGAACATGGTCCTATACATATCTCGGACCACGCAGGAGTAGTTACGTCCTTTTGCTCTCCGAGTGAGAAGGGAGAAATACAGACATGGAGATTCCCTACTTATATGTTAGGCTCGCAGGAATTTAAAAAATATGTGAAGGAGCAGTTTAAGTTTTATATGGAGGTAAATGCACCGACTGCCACTTCTAAACAAGTGTTATGGGACGGGCAAGGCATATATGAGGGTGCAATTATAGGGCAAGGCCAAATATAAAAAGAATACTGGAAAGACAGAAGACACTCCAACAGGAATTGAGAATACTGGAGGGAAGGGTAGCAAGGGGAAGGAGATGAGCAGGTAAGGCAAGAGCTGGTAACAACCAGACAGGCGCTTAACACTTTACTGATGGATGAGGCTAGGAAAAAAATGTTCTACCTGAAACATAGAGTATATGAATGGGGGGAAAAGCCAGGGCCTTTGCTGGTAAATCTAGTAAGGGGTAGGAAAAATGTGGTGCATATCTTGGGGATCAAAACTAAAAGGGGGCAGACGGTCACTAAATATGTGGAGATAAGGGACACATTTAAGAAATATTATGAGGAGTTATATAGGGCAAATGGAGAAGGAAATGAAAAGGAAATGTGTGATTTCCTGGCCAAGCATAAGCTGCCCCAAATAACAAAGCAACAACAGGAAATGTTAGATAAGGAGATCTCAAGGGAGGAAGTCCTTCGGGCCATTGATATGATGAAGACTGGGAAGGCATGCGGTCCAGATGGCCTACCCGCAGAGTATTATAAATTTTTGAAGGAGGAGGTAAAAGAGGTAATGTGGGAGGTATTTAGGGAGGGAAAAGAGAAAAGGGAATTGCCAGATACAAGTGGTTCCGCCATGGTGTGTGTGATTCCGAAACCGAATAAGGACCCAATGGAATGCTCATCATATAGGCCAATATCCCAGTTAAACTGTGATGCTAAGGTATTTGCTAAAATTTTAGCTAGTAGACTGGAGGGTATCCTTCCAGAGTTGATCCACCCAGATCAAACGGGCTTTATAAAAGGCAGACACGCGTATCACAATATCAGGAAGGCCCTTAATGTGGTGGAACAGGTCAAAAAAGTGGGAGGGCGGATGGCTATATTGTCAATGGACGCCGAAAAAGCGTTCAACAGGATAGAGTGGCCATATCTATTTACAGTTTTGGAGCGATTTGGGTTAGGGGAAAGCTTCATTAAAATGATAAGAGCATTGTATCAGGCTCCTAAAGCTGCAGTTTTAGTTAATGGGCACACAACGGAACAATTTAGGCTTTATAGAGGGACAAGGCAGGGATGCCCCCTCTCTCCGTTGTTTGCAATAGAGATAGAACCATTGGCTATAGCCATAAGAGAGGACCCAAGAATACAAGGGATAAAAGGGAAAAGTGGAAGACAGCATAAAATTACATTATATGCTGACGACATGATGTTATATGTGAGGAACCTAACACAGTCTATGCCTGTTCTGTTGGACATCATAGGTCAGTTTGCCACATTCTCAGGATATAAATTGAACTTGGGGAAGTCTGAAATTATGCTTTGGGAGAAGAGAGGGGATGCTGGTGGTGCATGGGGTTTGAAGAGGGCAGGTACACACCTCACTTGTTTAGGATCAAGATAGGTAGGGATTTGAGATCACTTTATAGGCTGAACTACACCCCATTATTAAAATTGTTGAGCGGACATGGACAGATGGAGAAGTTTGCCTATATCATGGATAGGATGTATTAATCTACTTAAGATGAACATTCTTCCTAGAATTTAATATCCACTACAGATGTTGCCAACAGGGCTGACAGGGAAAGATGTAAAAGTATTTGAAAAGGACTGTTCTAGATTTATATGGCAAGGGAAGAAACCTAGAGCTAGTCTAAATAAGTTAAAAGCTGGGCTGAACTACCCAGACATGGAGTTATACTTTTGGGTGGCACAATTGAGGATTGTTAAGGACTGGGTATATAAGCCAAAGGAGGCTAGTTGGATGGACCTGGAGGAGGAGGGATTGGGGATTCAAATATTGTCTCTGTTAGTAGAAGCAAATAGAAGAGGGATGCGGGATAAGTGGGTCTCGAGTATTTTAGTGAAGGAGGTAGTAGATAGCTGGGACCAAATTAAGAAAGTAGTAGGGCATCAAAGGGGGGAATCCTTTGTTTTGCCATTGGCTGGGAACCCTCTTTTTATACCCGGTGTAGGAGACCCAATATTTCAGAGTTGGGAAGAGAGGGGGTTGTGTCTCAATGACTTAAGGAAAAGGGAGTGACTCGTGCATTTAGTGAACTTAGGGAAACCTAGACCTGCCTGCACATCATATGTTTAGATATTTCCAGGTGAAAAATATGTGCAGGGAATTGAGAAGCAAAGGGCTTCGGATACCTGAATACAGATGGTGGAGGAACTGTTACAGCAAGTTAAACAGAAACCTGTAGGTATTGTCAGGAAAGTTATGTCTCTTCTCAGTCTCCAGTGGCCAGATATGACAGACAAAATGAAACACTTATGGGAAAGAGATCTAGGAGTTGTACTCTCTGAGGAGCAGTGGGCTTTAATGAAAGGGACGCATCAGGGACTATTATTTTGTAATAAGCACAAGGAGGTAGCATACAAATTTGTTCATAGGCTGTATACCCCACCTGTAGCAGTGAACAGGTACAACCCAACAATCTCGGCTATATGTCAGAGGTGTGGGTTGGCTCTGGGTACTTACCTACACTCTTTTTGGGCGTGCCCGATACTACAAGTTTTCTGGGGTGATGTGGCGAGGGAATTGACGAATATGAAAGGGCAGCAGATTAAAGTAGAACCATTTACAATGCTGTTTGGAGTAGATGACACTTACCAGGAGGAATGGGGGTTGCTGGAAAGATGGGTGAGAATACTCCTGGTATTGGCAAAACAGTGTATTCTAAACACATGGGTTTCTGGGGATAAGCCTACAATAAGGCAGTGGAGAAATCTGGCATGAGATGTGCTACAATTAGAAAGCTTGACGTATAAGGCGAGGGGAAAAGAAAATCAGTTTGTGAATATGTGGGCACCCTACCTAGACTCTATGCAGCCACTGGAACAGGAGATAATAAGATGTGGATAAAGATAAAAGGTATAGATATATATATGGAATGAAGTGAATTCTCGATTAGCTGGGGGTGGGAGAAGGGAGAGGGTGGGATGGGAGGGAAGGAGAGGGTGGGATGGGTGGGGGAATGGGGAGGATCTCTAATTTCTCTCTTATTTCTATCTTACAGGTTTCTCTTTTCTCTTACCTGTGTCTCTTCCTTTATCATATCTCCATTAGGATCTGTACCCTAAGTATAAAATACAGAGATATACACCTAATTTGGAATGGATGTATAAAGTCTATAAGAAAGGTACTTGAATTAACTGACGATGTTGGATCGATGTAGTGGGAAAAGTTTGTAAAGTATGCACAAGACTAGTATGTGCTGATGGAGATATATACTTTTGCTTTGCTGTAATATGAAAAGAGAAACTAGTAAAAAGATTATGCAAAAAAAAAACAAAAAAACATGTTTGCTCTGGAGTTATACTAATATTAAGACAAACATGGAACTATGTTTTTCACTGTGACCTAAATGCAGGTGTTGTGCTGTTCTTAGCATGCAGTAAATGTGTAACACTATTTTGTAAATTGTTAGAAAATGAAGATGGCTGACAGCACAAACAATATTTTCTCTGATCATGACTAGTTAATTTACAGTTCAGACTGCTAATTTACAATTTAAACTGTATTCATTTACCTCCCTGTCTTACAGCTGCCACAAAAATCATCATAATTCAAAAACAATAATATATTTTTACACTAAACCATCGAAAGACACACCCTTGGCTCACAATTCATCATCCATGAAAAATAACAGAGGAATTGTTCATTCCCTGTGGGCTGTAAATGATGGCAAAGAACCCCATGTTAACCTATGGGGAAAAAAAACATAATTTTTACTGTTTTTCACAACTTTATATCTCAAAAACCATACAAGATGCTGTCACAAAACTTTCAAACTCTTGTCACACAGGCAGAATGACAGCACATGCCAAAATGTGGGCTATTTTAGCAAAAAATGCCAAAATTATTAAGGTGATAAAGACTGAGATTTAACATTGAAGTGCTGTACCGACCCTAACTACAGGGTTAACATACTAACATACTACAGGGTTTTATTTAACTCTAAAAATTGATTAGCGTTTTGCTCATAAAAGTTCTAAAACATTGTGAAAATGCATAGCACTTATCTCACTGTGTTTAACTAACATAACACTTCTAGAAACCCTACATAAATACTTTATATACAGTTAGTATTGTCCTAAGAAAAAAACTGCTAATCAATTATTTAAAACCCTGTACTAACATACTATTTGCCAGCAGATTAGGCCTTACGGTCTATCGAGTCTGCTTGAACCTGAGATCCTTAGTTGGGTGCGAAGGCCCTCCCATCCCTTGTGCTCCAGAAACCCCTATCATCTGTCCCCACCCCCCTGGGACAGGCCATCATCTGATACATCCACTTTCTGTGTCTGTCCCACCCTCTCTTGAAGCCCTCCACTGTGGATCTCTGAACCAGCTCATCAGGCAGTGCATTCCAAGGGTCCACCACCCTCTCAGTGAAAAACCTCCTCCTCTTTCCCTCCTCACCCTTCCACCTTCCAACTTCAAACCATGCCCTCTGGTGATACCTCCCTGCTTTAGTCTAAAGATCCCCTCCATGTTTACCCTATTTATTCCCTTGAGGTACTTGAAGACCTCAATCATGTCCCCCCTGTCTCTCCTCTCCTCCAATGAAAACAGGCAGAGCTCCTCAAGTCTGTCCTCATATGTCAAATCCCCTAGCCCTCATATCATCTTAGTTGCCCTCCTCTGTACCCTCTCCAGGAGCTGTATGTCCCTTTTCAAGTGTGGTCTCCAATACTGTACACAGTACTCAAGGTGTGGTCTAACCAGTCCATTGTACAGTGGCAGAATCACTTCCTTGCTCCTAGAAGTGATTCCCCTTACGATGCATCCCACCATCCTGTTTGCCTTGCTAGCCGCTCTCCTGCACTGCTCAGAGTTATTCATACATGCATCCACCATGACCCCTAGGTCTTTTTCCCCTATTGAGGCCTCCAGTGCCTCCCCTCCCAGGGTGTACCTGTGTTTAGGGTTTCCCCACCCAAGATGCAACACCTTGCACTTGGTGATATTGAAATTTAATTTCCATGTTACAACTGCTCCCCAACAATACAATGGTCAGACTCAGAATTAAGCAATAAGGCATGACCAAGGGTTAGATTAATAGTCTGGTAATCACCCCCTGTGGTACAATGTGGCACAAGGCACAGCTGAGTGCCATATTGCCCCAGGGGTGATTAACTGACTGTTAATCTCACTCCTGGGAGTGCCTTATTGCTATTATAAAACATTAATCCAAACAAAAAATTTTAAAAGTATACTTTTTGAATGTTTTGCTCATTTAGAGGGAGAATTTTAATAAAATAGTTCTTCCACCAAAATGTATCATTCCAGTCATTCAGCAGTGCTAGAGGACGGAATGCTGACAGGAAGAATTCATGTGCCATGGTGATCAAGCTGTACATGACAGTGCAACAGGGATTAATGTAAGGCTGTTGGAATCCTAACAGTCAATTAGAGTGCAGCATTTCTGAGACCCTTTTTGTAATATGCCATTTATCACCATGAGTGAGGAGGTAGGGTCATAACTCATGAGTGACAGAGCCATGAGTGAGTTATAAAAGTCTTACCCCCTCACAAGTGATGATAAATGTCATAGTCTGATTGAGGCCATTGTGTGTCCAATTTATACAATGTATTAAAAAAATTTCAGAGTTTTCAGATTAGTTCTCTTAATAAAGATTATGATGTGGCTGCTAAAAAAGGAGGAAACTGATTGGCGAGGAGGTCTTTGAAGCCATGATGAAATCTGACTGCATCCTCATGGCTTCAAAAAGCCTCCAGCCACCAGCCTCCTTACCCACAACAAAGCAATCCAAGGCAAGTGGCAGCTACATAGCCCATAGAAATCATGGTCACTATGAGCAGTTCCTCACTCGCTCTCACTTTCAATTTCAATAATAGCCCATGGCAGTGTCAGCAACTGGCAAGAATTTTTTTTTAAAGACAAAGCAAAACCTTTCCCCAACCAAAACAACACAACAGGTGTGTAACAGGGTAAACACAACACCAGGGAACAAGTGGTTAACCCCTTGGTTGAGACTGAGGAAATGTAGGGACTGTAATAGGTGGGGGGGGCCTCCACAGTTGTGGCCAATTAGAGAGAGATTGCTAAAAGGCAGAGGAAGCCAGCAAGAGAGAGAGTGAGAAAGGCTGGAAACTGCTGGCCTGTGAGACATGAACCAGAGCTGAAAACCAAAGGGAATGTTTAAGTCATGCAGAGAGCCTTTGGGGGAAAACAGCTGAAGCCTGCTGCTGAGAATCAGGTCATTACTAAAGCAGAGAGTCCTGAGGTAAAAGATCAGTTTAGCCAGCCGGGCCAAAAACAGTGAGTGGAATGTACTGCTGATAACAGCCTGCAAACAAGGCAAAAAGGTAAAACTGTCTGTGTTTTATTTGAGATCGTGCACCCAAAACTGCGTGCCCACACCGTTTATTTTGTTTGAGACTATATATTGTACAAACTGCTGGCCCACGGAGGTGGTTCAAAGATTTCTTTGTCAAGTCAGCCTGAAAGAACTGTTTTGTGTTAACTTTTATGTTACCTGACCAGGCTGGAGAAGTTGAACTGACCGATTATGTTTTTCTGGAGCAACAACGTATCCTTGAAGCAATAAAAGTACATTTTGTTCGGTGAACTTTAAACCCAACGTGATGCCTCTTCATCTACCATAGGCCAGCTTGTCACACATGGTGTTAGGAGTGGGAGAGTGGGATTTGAACCTCTGCTGGAGTGAGCAGGATTAGTTACAGTCTGGAAAAATGGATCTGGAGAAATTGCTGAAGTTCCTCGCTGAACAGCAACAGTGGGTGCAACAAACACAACAGGCTCAGAACACCAGGTTCTCATCCAGCTGGCTCAGCAGCAGCAAGAGGTGCAACAACAGGCACAACAAGCTCAGCAGGCCCAACAGGAGGCACAACAATGGGCACAACAAGCACAACAGAAGGCACAACAGGAGTTTCTTATACAGCTGGGACAACAACAGCAGCAGCTCCTGCAGTTCTGAGTGCAACAGCCGCAACAAGATCCTACTGGTGAGGCTGGTCTGACTCTTGTGGTGCCTGGGGTTCCTAGGATGAATACCATGCTGACCAAAATGATGTCTAAGGATGATCCCAAGGCCTTCCTGGTAACATTTGAGCAAGAGGTGGAAGCTGCTGGATGGCCCAGACTCCAGTGGGCTGTCATCCTTGCCCACTGTCTGACCGGGGAAGCCCAAGCAACCCATAAAGCTATGGACAGTACCACAGTTGGGGAGTATACAGAGGTGAAAGCAGCAATCCTGGACCATCTAGGCATCAATGCAAAAAGTTACCGACTGAGGTTCTGGAGCTTCAAATTTGCAGCAGGTGCACGACCTAGAGCAGTGGAACAACAGTTGCAGGACCTATGTTGCCATTGGCTAAAACCCAAAGGATGCAGTGGCCCCGAGGTGGCCAAGTTAATTATCTTGGAACAATTTCTGAACATTCTGACACAGGGAATTCAGAGCTGGGTCCTGAAAGAGAAGATCACCATGCTAGCAGAGGCTATGCAGATCTCAGGACTAGTGTTAGATGCTGAACTCTTCTCCCACCCCATGATCCAGCTTACCTGGCCATCTGGGAAGATGGGGAATTGGCCCAGGAGCCAGACTGAAGGAATATCAACTGGAACTGTGGAGGGACCTTGTGCATGTAGGGAGGGGGGTTATCGGCCAAATAAGGGTCAGGCTCTGGGAAAGACGAGAACCCAGCAACCCAGGGAGACATTTCCTGAGGGCTTGCTGCCTAAACCCAGAGGCTCACCCCATAGCTGAGACATAAGGGCATGTTTCTCATGTGGACAGAGGGGTCACTTTGTGAAAACTGCCCCCACATGGGCAGTACCTTCATAGATT
Organism: Neoceratodus forsteri; assembly: GCA_016271365.2. Lineage (NCBI taxonomy): Eukaryota > Metazoa > Chordata > Ceratodontiformes > Ceratodontidae > Neoceratodus > Neoceratodus forsteri. The sequence continues at coordinate 669,948,688 of CM057456.1, read as the reverse complement.
GCATGTTTACAGATGGGTATTCACTGTACAGTGGGGTTGGGGGCCCTGAATTCTGGAATTTTGTGATCCCTGGCAAGGTAGAAGGGACAGATATGGAGGCTCTGGTGGACTCAAGAAGTCACCAGACCCTAGTCAGGGTGGCTCTGGTGAACTCCTGACAGAACCCCATCCCTATCCGATGTTTGCATAAGGATGTAAAGACTTACCTTAGTGTGATGGTTGCTCTTACTGTGGGGGTCCAAACAGAGACTATAAAGGTGGGGGTTTCCCTGAGGTTACCCTATCCAGTGTTACTGGGGAGAGATTGGAAATGGTTTAACAACTTATGGAAAGCAGACTTATCTTTGGTAACTACCCAGTCTCAGGGTCATGAAGGGAGGGGGGCCAGCCACCTGCAGCTCAGGGAAGCTTTTCCTTTCCTAGACCCAGGGATTTTTAATGCCCCGACCAGAACCCACAAGTCTAAGAGGGAACATAGGGCAGCAAAGAAAAGGGGTCTCAAAGGGGAAGATGCACAGCAGGGAGGTGAAGCAAAAGCAGAAGTGGGTCCAAACCCACAGCACAACCCTAACACTGGCCAACTTAACCAAGGTTCCAGATGGCTGTCCTTATCTGAGCAAGATGTATTAAAGTACAGCTCAGACAATGTCAAAGAACAAAGAGCTGATGGTATACTCACCTGGGTATACACCCAGTTGGCTGTCAGGGAAGGGGAGGTGGTAGATGAGAATCGGGGCAGCACGCTATCCTCATTTTGAGTTACAAGGAGGTATTCTGAATCAAGTTAGTAATTAGGTCCAAACAGGGGATACCCGGCATCAGTTGCTAATCCCTTGAGTCTTTCAGGGGGAATTACTACATCTCACCCACTCTATTCTGGTGGTTGGGCACTGTGGGGTAGAGAATACACTAGCCCAACTGTTATCCTGATTCTTTTGGCCGGGCATATAGCAACATGTTAAAGATTTATTTATTTTATTTATTTATTTATTAAATTTTGGTGACCGGGTAGGCCCACTGAGCCCCGAAGATCCCTTTTTCAGGGGTGACCCAGGATAACAATACAAGTTATAAGAATGAACAAGAACATAAGGGACATTTGAAGCAGTGTGAGTTACATCATGAGGTGGTTACAGTAAAGAAAATTAGTGGATACAGGCATGGTTGCAGGCATGGTAAAAAAAGCAGTGGATACAGGCATGGCTTACAGGCACAGTAAAAGAAAAGCAGTGGATGCAGGCATGGGTACAAGCATAGTTATCATCATGACATGTAAGCAATTGATAGTACTTTGCATATAGTTTATTCAGGGGTTACATGTGGCCTCTGGTGAGCAGTCTGTATAAGGCAGGTAGTAGGAAGATTAAGCTAGGAGATGGGAGTTGGAGAGGAGGGGAGTACCTTAGGAGCTTTAAGTGCCATGACAGTGGCATGCGCTTGAGGTCAGCAGGTGGGATTTAAGCCTTAAGATTATTATGCATCTTGTCCTGAGTGCCAGTTAGTAGCTCCGAAGAACAATCCCAGGGCCCCTTTAGTACCCTTACCTGTTATGGAGGCACCTTTTGACTGGATCGGGGTTGATATAGTGGGACTGCTGGAAAAGAGTGCAGGGGGTACCAATACATTCTGGTAATTGTGGACTATGCTACCCGCTACCCCGAGGCCATCCCATTATGAAGTATTTCAGCCAAAATTGTAGCTGGGAAGCTGTTAAAGGTCTTTAGTCACAGGAAAAAAATGAAGGAAATGTTGACAGACCAGGGAACTAACTTCATGTCCTGCCTGACTCTGGAGGTTTGAACTTTATTGGGAATCAGCTCCATAAGGACCTCAATCTACCATCCCCAGATGGATGGTCTTGTGGAGCAATTCAACCAAACCCTTAAAACCATGCTTCAAAAGTTCATAACCACTGAGGTCAGGGACTGGGACAAGTTACTCCCCTTACTGCTGTTTGCAATGTGGGAGGTTCCTCAAGCATTTACAGGGTTTGCTCCTTTTGAACTCCTCTATGGGCACCATGTTCTTGATGCAGTAAAGGGGATGTGAGAGAGACCTGAACCCAAGACTGAAAATGTGGTGCAATATGTCTTGCAAATGAGGGAAAGATTAGATCGGGTGGGGACATTTGCCCGAGAGAATCTGGTGAAGGCTCAACAGACAAGAGTACTACTATAACAAGGGAGCCCGGTTGAGGGAATATAAACCAGGGAACCAGGTACTAGTGTTGTTGTCAAGCAGCCAGAATAACTTCCAGCCAAATGGAAGGGGCCTTACGAAGTTACCCAGAGGGTGGGCCCAGTTGACTATGAAGTTTGCCAGCCAGAGAGGCAAAAAGAGACCCAGATCTACCATGTCAATTTGCTGAAATTCTTGAACCAGAGGGATAGCCTATTGATTTCCCCTGAACCAGACATAGTGGATCTGGGACCCCAAGTGCCAGATGACAATCTGGGGATACAAGTCCCAATGGGAGAGCAGCTGTCTCACAAACAGAAACAGCAACTAGGAGAGTTGGTTAGCCAGTATTTAGATGTTTTCTCCTTCCTCCCAGGGACAACCCATATGATAGCTCACCATATAGAAACAGAGCCTGGGGAGAAAATGCAGCAGTGACCATATTACTTGCCAGAAGCCGTACGAGACATGGTTAAGAAGGAGTTACAGGACATGCTAGAGTTTGGAGTGATAGAGGAATCCAGCAGTGGCTGGAGTAGCCCCATAGTGTTAGTACCAAAAGAAGGTGGGGCTACTCACTTCTGTATTGATTTTCGCAGGGTCAATGCCATCTCGAAGTCTGATGCCTACCCATGCCTTGAATAGATGAACAGTTGGATAGACTAGGGGAAGTCAAGTACATCACGATGTTGGACCTAACAAAGGGGTACTGGCAAATCCCTTTGACCCCAGAGTCTCAGGAAAAGACAGCCTTTGCTACCTCCCTTTGGGCTATGCCAGTTCCGTACCATGCCTTTCAGCTTACATGGGGCCCCTGCAACCTTTCAAAGGATCATGAATCACTTGCTATGACCCTATGCCCAGTATGCAGCTGCTTACCTGGATGACGTGGTGATCCATAGCAATGATTGGGAATCACATGTATCCAAGGTGGCAGCTGTATTACAGTCCCTCCAAGAAGCAGAGCTGATGGCCAGTCCAGCAAAGTGTGCTTTGGCCCAAGCATAAACAAAGTACTTAGGTTACTGTATAGGCAATGGACAGGTGAGACCCTTGATCAGTAAGGTCCAAGCCATAGCAGAGTGCCCAGTACCCACCAAAAAATCCCAGGTGAGGGCCTTCTTAAGGTTAGCAGGGTATTACTGCTGGTTCATACCACACATCTCTACCCTTGCCAGCCCCCTTACAGACCTCACCCAGAAATCTGCCACCAACAGGGTCCACTGGTCAGAGGAGTGTGACCAGGCCTTCACACAACTTAAAGCGGCACTGTACAGAGAGCCAGTGTTATGCAGTCCTGACTTCAACAGGACCTTTATCCTGCAAACTGATGCCTCTGAAGTTGGGCTAGGAGCCGTGCTATCCCAGGAGTTTGAGGGGAAGGAACATCCTATCCTCTACCTCAGTCAAAAACTCTTTCCTCAGGAGAAAAACTATGTAGTAATAGAAAAAGAGTGCCATGCAGTCATGTGGGCTGTGGACACCCTCTGCTAGTACCTGCATGGCTGGCAGGTCATCCTGGTTACAGACCATGCTCCTCTGTGTTGGCTCCAAGTGATGAAGGACTACAACTCCCACATCACCAGGTGGTACTTGTCCCTTCAGCCATTTTACTTCATGGTGCACCACCAGGCTGGGACCCAGAACAGAAACACAGACTTCCTGTTCCAGGAGGAGAGTGGCTGACCAACTGTGCCTTTGCACAAAGGGGGGTGGTATGTGACAGGGTAAACACAACACTGAGGAACAAGGGGTTAACCCCTTGGTTGAGACTGAGGAAATGTAGGGACTGCAACAGGCAAGGGGGGGTGCCTCCACAGGTGTGGCCAATTAGAGAGAGATTGCTAAAAGGCAGAGGAAGCCTGCAAGGGAGAGAGTGAGAGAGGCTGGAATCTGCTGCCCTGTGAGACATGAACCAGAGCTGAAAACCAAAGGGAGTGTTTAAGTCATGCAGCGAGCCTTTGGAGAAAAAACAGTTGAAGTCTGCTGCTGAGAACCAGGCCATTACTAAAGCAAAGAGTCCTGAGATAAAGGATCAGTTTAGCCAGCTGGGCCAAAAACAGTGAGTGGAATGTATTGCTGATAACAGTCTGCAAACACAGCAAAAAGGGAAAACTGTCTGTGTTTTATTTGAGATTGTGCACTCAAAACTGCTGGCCCACAAACCGTTTATTTTGTTTGAGACTATATATTGAGCAAACTGCTGGTCCACAGAGGTGGTTCAAAGATTCCTTTGTCAAGTCAGCCTGAAAGAACTGTTTTGTGTTAACCTTTATGTTACCTGACCAGGCTGGAGAAGTTGAACTGACTGATTATGTTTTTCTGGAGCAACAACTTATCTTTGAAGCAATAAAAGTACATTTTCTTCGGTGAACTTTAAACCCAGCATGTTGTCTCTCCATCTACCATAAGCCAGCTTGTCACAGGACGCTCCTCAAAACTATTCCTACCGCTGACATAAATAAAACTGCTGCCTACTGCAGCATTCACAAAAGCACTCACTCCCAACAAAGAAATTCTGAAACACCATCATGATGCTCAATAGGCATCAATGGCAACTCACGAGGAGAAAACATCCCCAGTATCACAACGGCCCCTACCAATTACAGAAAACTCCTTTGCAAACCTCACCTTCTTCCATGAAAATGAAGTGTGACAGTTTTCATCTCTACTCCAGGGTTGTCACAATCACAACATCATGGGGGGGGCAGATCACAAACTACAATGATTGCTGTCCCTGTCAACATATTTGGCTTTCAGAAAAAAAATGAACACAGGTCTTCTCCCAGTCTCATAACAGGCAGCAAGACCTGCAGAGAAAACATATCTACAGTCCAGGAGAAGTGCTGAGAGAGTGAGACTGAGTTCAACAGCTGCACTCCTGCATGAACTCCACTTGCAACAGAGCCACCTGCTGCCCAAAGCCCTCCAGAAACTATTTTTTTAAAGATGCTCCTCCAACACTTTAAAAAAGGTATTAAAACATTTTAAAAGTTTATTTTTTAATTATTTTTCCTGACAAACTATTAAACCAGTTTATAATAGCAATAATGCATTCCAGGGCATGGTATAGCAAGGGATAGTGTCACTTCTCAGGCAGTTCAATGCACTCGGCCTGTGCCCTTATGCCCAACCACCTGAGGCGTGATAATATCCCATGATATACCACACTCTGTCATGCATTACTGCTTACTTATACAATGGGTCTTAAAAATCCTGCAATATACCAATGGGTAAAAGTGTCAGTCAGAAGAATCTGCCCCCAAATCAATGTGGCCCCCAAAATCAAAACCAATGCCACCATCTTACAAAATGGCAACTCCCACTACAACCACTCAACAGCTTGCCTGGAGCGAGAGACACTTCCCGTAAGCAAAGTTGGGAGTGGAGGGGTGATGGTAGCACAGGACAGATTCCCTACAGACAGAGAGGGTGGAATGTCTGTTAAGAAAACCCAGGTTGCTTGAAAGGAGCCCAGCCAGCCCGATGATACATAAATCACAGAGACAGAAACTGGACCACATTACCTGCTCAGGCTGCTCTCTCCCAGACCAAGCAGTAGCCAGACTGCCATTTTGCAGAGGACTGTCCAAATTTACATGGGACTGAACTGCTTTTCCCTTCCAGCCAGGACACTGCTGTGTCTTTGTGTCAGCTTCTAGCTGGTACCAAGGCTCATTGGGTGGGGCTCTGTCTCCATATTTCTTTGTTATCCCATCCTGGGTCCCTCTCCTCCAGTGCCTAATTCTCAGTCCCACACGCTGGTACACAATCACTTGATTCTCCTCTCTGGTACCAGATCCTCTGAATTTGTTTTGGCTCATCTCAGGCTCTCTTACCAAAAGTAAGACCATCTCCCCTGCTTCCAGGCTCTTCCGCAGCCACACTCTGCTGCCTTCCCAGCTCCTGTTCTTGCAGCCACCCCAACCACAGTGTTCCCTCTCTCCTAGCTATGGATACTTCTGTAAAGACAGCAAAATGAAGTGCAATAGCAACAAGCAATAAGAAAAAAGAGACAGAAGCACACATCCAAGAATGACTATTCACTGATACAGCCTGCTTCCTCTGTCACCAGAATACCATTTCTCTGCAGTTTTTTCAGTCTCGCTCTTCCTTTGTCTCACTCAAACATCACTACTCACCTTCTATGTCTCCCAGGCAACTCTCCCTTTGTAGCATTATATAATTGCAATGAACCACCCAAGAGCATGGGTTATGCTGGGATTTACCCATGGCTGACCTAGTCTGATCACTCAGCCTGCGGCCTTGTGGCCAACCCACACCAGCCATGGGTAAATCCCAGCATACCCATGCCCTGTCATGGTTTATTGCTTAAATAAACTGTTTCTGTTTTATCTCAGTGCTCCATTTTGAGTGCAGCAAAGTTCAGTGTGATGTCATCAGGCACTGACAATGGAGTTTGCCCTTTAAGGGGCAGACCAGGTTGTCCTGGTGCATCCCTTCCCTCCTGCATAGAATGGTTGTGCTCAGAAGGGGAGGGGGAAGGAAGGGGAGGGGCTGTGGGCCAGAACAATGGGCAGGTAGCAGGAAGGGGGGCGAAGGGAGGTACTTTAAGGGACAGCACAAGGGGGGCCTCAGCCACTTTTTGCTGGAGTTTTGATCTACATCAACTGCAGCACGTCGGACTGGCAAAAATCTTTGAGGTTTGTTCACCAGGGGAGAGAGGTAAGGAAACAAAGAGTTGATATTGCAGGGCGAGATATGAAGTGTTTAAAAAAAAAGGAGAGGAAGAACTGTATATTTGGCAACATGGGTTTGTGCCAGGTAGATCATGTCAAACCAATCTTGTGGAGTTCTATGAATGGGTAACATCAGAACTGGACAGGGGAAAGCCTGTGGATGTATTATTCTTGGACTTCAGCAAGGCTTTTGACTCTGTCCCCCACAATGGTCTGGTGGAGAAACTGATGGGGTTGGGAGTAGGCCCTTTGATGGTCAGATGGATTGAAAACTGGCTAGCTGGATGCACCCAGAGAGTAGTGGTTTGTGGGGGGCTCTCGAACCCTAGAGAGGTTGGTAGTGGGGTACCGCAGGGCTCGGTCCTGGGTCCGATCCTGTTTAATGCATACATATCAGATATCAGGGAGGTTATAGGGTGTGAAATGAGTTTCTTTGCTGATGACTCCAAGATGGAAGCAGTAGTTGAGGGAGAAGAGGGGAGGTTGGCCCTGCAAGGGGACCTGGACACCCTGGAAATCTGGGCTCACACATGGAAATTAAATTTCAATATCACCAAGTGTAAGGTGTTACATCTTGGGCGGGGAAATCCTAAACACAGGTACACCCTGGGAGGGGAGGCGCTGGAGGCTTCAATAGGGGAAAAAGACCTAGGGGTCATGGTGGATGCATGTATGAATAACTCTGAGCAGTGCAGGACAGCGGCTAGCAAGGCAAACAGGATGTTGGGATGCATCATAAGGGGGATCACCTCTAGGAGCAAGGAAGTGATTCTGCCGCTGTACAATGGACTGGTTAGACCACACCTTGAGTACTGTGTACAGTACTAGAGACCACACTTGAAGAGGGACATAGCTCCTGGAGAGGGTACAGAGTAGGCAACTAAGATGATATGAGGGCTGGGGATTTGACATATGAGGACAGACTTGAGGAGCTGTGCCTGTTTTCATTGGAGGAGAGGAGGAGAGATGGGGACATGATTGAGGTCTTCAAGTACCTCAAGGGAATAAATAGGGTAAACATGGAGGGGATCTTTAGACTAAAGCAGGGAGGTATCACCAGAGGGCATGGTTTGAAGTTGGAAGGTGGAAGGATGAGAGGGGAAGAGGAGGAGGTTTTTCACTGAGAGGGTGGTGGACCCTTGGAATGCACTGCCTGGTGAGCTGGTTCAGAGATCCACAGTGGAGGGCTTCGAGAGAGGGTGGGACGGACACAGAATGTGGATGTATCAGATGATGGCCTGTCCCAGGGGGTTGGGGATGGATGATAAGGGTTTCTGGAACACAAGGGGGGGCCTCGGCACCCAACTAGGGATCTGAGGTTCAAGCAGACTCGATAGACCGTAAGGCCTAATCTGCTGGCAAATATGTATAAGTATGTTAGTATGTAATATATATACAGTATTAAGAGTAAACATGTTACAGTATATTACTGAACAAATATGGGGGGTCATGAGTAGCAATGGAGATCAAATTGTGGATGAGAGAGCAACCCAGGACCACATGGGGGCGATGCACATGCCTCGTGGGGGGCTTGTTGGAAGGCCTTTGCTTTGTTTTGATGCTTTCTGGTATTTTTGTGGACTGGTTTTGCCGGTTGGTAGGAATTTTGTATGACTGGAAGAGCCCCTGAGGCAGGGGAAAGATAGCATGAGCTGGGACCACATGGTGTGGTGCCATGCACCTTTTTTTTGGATGGCTAGCAAAGTCTTTACTTGATTGTGGTGTTTTGCAGCATTTTGTCCCCTTTTGAGGCTGTTTGGCATGAATAGTGGGCCTGGAATAGGCTGTGGAGATGGGGAAGCAAGTGCGAGCCGGGACCACATGGCGTGACATCACATGCCATGCAGGGGGTTGTGAAAACCTCTTTTTGCTTTTGCTGAGGGACTGGTGGCTGTTTGGTGGCCATTTCTAGTTGCTGAGGGAAAGCCTGGGGAGGAAGGGTATGGCGTAGAAGAGGCCCTGAGGCATGGACAGAGAGGCGTGACGTCACACACCACGTGGGGGGTTGCTATAAAGGCACTTGCCTTTGGTTCTCAGGCTAGGGTGGCCCTGTGGGGCTGTTTTGCTTGGCTTTAAGATTAGAAGGCCAAGAAGAAGCCTTGAAGCTGGGAGGAGCTAGCTCGATCTAGGACCACATGGCGTGCGTCACACACCATGTGGTGAGATTGTGTAAATACTTTTGGGCTTGCTCTTATGCTCTGGTGGCATTTATGTTGCTTTTGGGGGAAGAATGGGTGCCCTGGATGGATGGTAGGCCTGGAAGAGGCCCCGATGTATGTACTGCATGGCGTGACATCACACGCCAGGTGGGGGTGTATAGAAGAGCATTTTCCTGAGCTTGGGTGGCTACTGGGGTGGTGTGAAGCATTTTTGGAGGCTTCAGTAGGGAGAATAGGCCTGGAGAAGGGCCCTGAAGCAAGGGAGAGTGAGTGCAATATGGGACCATGCAGCGTGACATCACATGCCACCGGGGGTTGGGAAAAAGCGTTCCCATGTGCTCGGGCAGTTTTTCACAGCTCTGGGGGCCTTTCAAGGCATAATGGGGAAGGAAAAATAAGGTGCCTGGGAAAGGCCAGGGGCGGAAGGAGAGAGATCGTGACCTGGGATTTCACGAGTGATGTCCCACGCTGTGAGGTGGCTGCATTGGAAGCCGTTGCACTCACTCTTTGTGAGCCTGCTTGCTGTTTTGGCCCTTCCCCTCCTTTTCGGGTACTGTGAGGGAGCAAAGGCTTGGCAGGGGCATAAATATAAGGGGAAGGTGACCAATTATTGGACCACTCTTTGGGACCGCTTCCTAAGGTGGAGATGTTGACTGCGGGGTGCCTTGGTCTTTGTAATTACAAATAAGAAGAGGCATTTGAGTGGAGGGAAAGGGGCGGTGTTCGGTCTCTCACAATGCGGTCTCAGTAGGGCACAGCAGAGAACAGCCAAGGGACCTGGCGACCTGTCAAGCAGGATGGGGGCCTTCACTGGTGGTCCGGTCTGTTTTATGTGGGCGTGTGTTTTGAGGGACAGGAGGAATGTGTCACAAACAGGTACAGATATACAAATGACCCTGTTTTTCTCTTCCTGTAGTTGTCTTCACAGAGCAAGGAAAGGAAGGACATGGCACCAAAGAAGAGCAGGCCATCAAAGGAAGATGCTTACAAGGCTATAACTGAATTGGCAGAAAAGGAAAACAGAATGTGGGAACTGGTGGGGGGAGGAATCAGAGAGACCCAGGGAGAAGAGTAAAGCGGGCCCGGGAAAAGGCGGCTGGGGGAAACGACCAGCTGAAGGGCCACGTAGTCCTGCTAGGGTACCACCGGAGATAGTGGGGCCCACCAAGGTGGTTGATCCAGTACCTCTGCAGCCTGTGGACCCGATGATGCCAGTATCCCCTCAATCAAGGTGGGATCTCCCCGGCTGAACCCAGACATGATGCCAAAGAACGTGAGGTTCCCTCCGCAGACCCCAGTAGTTCACCCTCCTCCTCAACCACAGGGAGAAGCAAGGGAAAATTTGAAAGACTCCAGGCAGCATGGCCCAGACAAGGTTACAGGTAACACATCCAGTGCAGTGGGTGGCAGTATAAAAGAATACATAGGGCAAATTGTGGTGGTACTGGGGACAGGAGGTCTGGGGCAGATGGAATCGATTCTGGCAGAGGTTAGGATAGAAAAAGAGATGCCAGAAAAGAATAAAAAGGGAGTGGAGAGAGAAGGAAAAGGTACAAGGGAGATAGGGGCACCTGGGATGAGGATAGGTGAGCATGTGCCACTGGCCACAAAGGAAAAAATATGGAAAGGGGAATATGTGGATATGTGGATATATTCACTTTGGTGAGTCGGGAGGCAGCAGCCAAGTACGAGGAAGCTGAGGGCATAGGTAAGAGTGAGATGGCAGCAGCTATAGTGCTTTTTGGGAGAAAAGAGGACGACAAGTTCACAAAAGGGAAGACTTGGGATGGGTGGTTCCTGGGTTTTGCCACTTTCTCAGCCATCATTCTGGAAAAAAGGTCGGAGCTAGGCATCCCGCTCATTACTTATTCCTTAATAATACAGAGAGCAAAAGCAAAAGGCGGGGTGGGATGGTTATACTATGATAAATTTTTTCGGCAGAGAATGACAACATTTGGGGACATGAGATGGGACACCAAGCAGATAGATTTGTGGACGGATTACGTAACAGATCAGTCCACACCCAAAGGTGAGTGGAGCAAAAAGGGGTTTATGCCCCAGAGATGCTGCTGGGTCTACAACAGGCTTTTTGCTCATGGTCTCAACGTTGTTTCCGGCATGCTTGCTCAAAATATGGAGGACGGCACCCAGCAAACAAATGTAGAATGACATGGGCCGAGGGGGCACAAGGTCATGGGGATCAAGGATCAGGTCAACAGTTTTTTTGAGATGGCCAAGGATTTAAAGGCAAACATGGAACAGGGAAGGGCGGGGTAGGGGGAATGCAAATAAAGGGGGTCAGAGCCATTGAGGGAAGAAAGGTAGGGCAAAACAAGAGGGAGGGGTCAGGGAGGAGTGGCGGGGGGCATGACAGGGAACAGTTTGGGATGGCCAGAACCCCAATCAACTTGAAAGTATGAACAGTTTGCCTGGACAGATATCTGGACACGAGTGTGCAGGATATGATTTTGAGGGGTTTTAACACAGGGTTTTCATTGAGTGTAGGGGACCCAGGCAAGCAACGGAGGCAAGCAACCTTGGGTCAGTAAAAGGAAAGGAGGAGATGCTAAGACAAAAGACAGAGAAAGAGAAGGCAGCAGGTAGGGTAGAGGGCTCATTTAACACTCCCCCATTGCCGAACATGCGGATTTTGCCATTGGGTTTGGTACCCAAGAAACAAGAGGTGGAGTACAGGGTGATCCACCACCTGTCCTATCCGGAAGGGAAGTCGGTGAACGATTTCATCAGTGAGGAGCATAGTAAGGTAACATATGTAACACTGGAGGACACAGTCCAGATAATCTGGGCCACAGAGGATGCATGGATGGCAAAAATGGACATTGAATCCCATTGAATCTGCTTTCAGACTGCTTCTGGTTAGAAGGGAAGACTGGAATCTATTGGGTTTTAAAAGTGGGGGACAGTATTATTTCGACAAACCAATGCCAATGGGTTGTTCCACAGCATGTGCTACATTTGAGGCATTCAGCACCTGCTTACAGTGGATATTCCAAGACAAAACGGGTTACAGGATGGTCATCCATTATCTGGATGATTTTCTTTTCATTGGGAAGGGAAAAAGAGAGACACAGAGGATGCTGGGTAAGTTTCAGGAATTGTGCCAGAAGCTAGGGGTCCCACTGGCACCAGAAAAAATGGAGGGGACCAACAGGGTTATGGAATTCTGAGGATTGAGATAGATGCCCCAAACTAAGTATTAAGACTACCGGACAAAAAAGTAAAGAAGTTGAAGGAGCTAATCCAAGTACATACCAGCAGGAGACGGGTACAACTAAAGCTAGTGCAGCAGGTACTGGGGCACCTGACCTTTGCATGCAGGGCCATCAGACCAGGAAGGGCATTCACAAAGAGGTTCGCTAGGGCTACAGCAGGGGTCACCAGACCACATCACTGGCTGGACCTGACGCAAGGTGTCAGAGAGGATTTTAAAATCTGGGAAGAATTTCTTAGGGAGTACAATGGGTGCTCTTTCTGGCAAGAGGAGTGGCTATACAACACAGACCTCGACCTCTACACAGATGCTGCTGGGGGGCTAGGCATGGGTGGTTACCTGAGGGGTAGATGGTTCACAGAACCCTGGCCTGCCAGTTGGGTGAAGGATGGGTAAGTGAGAGATATGACATTGCTGGAGATCATGTCCATATGGCATGTACCTTGGTCTGGGGTGAATTACAGGATCAGAAAGTGACATTTTGGTGTGACAATAGAGCAGTGGTGGATGCTCTGAACAACAGGGGAGCCAGGTCAGGCACAGTCATGCAGGTATTACGACTTTTAGTTTTAAGGGCTTTGCAGCTGAACATGTCATTTAGAGCACAACACATGGAAGGGATACACAATACTCTGGCTGACGGCCTTTCCTATCTGCAGCTGGACCATTTTCGGAGGCTGGCACTGGCAGTGGAAGAACTAAAAACACCCATACCAACGAACATCTGGGATGTTGGCAAGAAGGAGCAGAACTGTTGTTTCACAGCTCACTGGCACCTCGGACTCTGAGGTCCTACGATGGGGCCCGGTGAGTGTTTCAAACATTCAGGGCAGAGCACCAGATGGAGGTAAGTAGGCCACTCACAGAGGAACAGTTGGGAATGTTCACCATGGAGCAGTGATAAAAAGGCACAGCCCACACCACAATGGGAGTCTATTTGGCAGGGATTAATGTTATCTGCAGTCTAAAAGGGTGGAAGGACCTGACAAAATCATTACTCATCAGAAGAATGATGCAAGGATGGAGCTGGTTGAAGCAAGGGCTAGCAGATAATAGAAGCCTATAGGGGAGCAGTGGCTAATAAAGCTGATGGAAGTGCTCCCAGCAATATGCAGATCAAAGGCTGAGGCCCAGCTTTTTCACACAATTTATATGGTAATGTTCGCAGGGGCCACAAGAGTGAGCGAGGTGGTAGGCCATGGGAGAGAAGACAAGAAAGGGGGGTTAGAATGGGAAGATATAAGCTATGGATCAAGACTAGGAGGTCAAAAATGGATCAACGAGGGCAAGGTTGCATAGTAATGCTGAAAGGTCAAGCAGAGGGTACGATATGCCCAGTACAGGCTCTGTGGGCTTTCACCGTAGAGCATGGGAACAGGATGGAGAAATTATTTGTACATGGTGATGGAAAAAGGGTCACCGGCTACCAAGTCACGGCATTGCTCAAAAAGGGCATACAATTCATGGGGGAAGACCTGGCTAATTATTCATCCCATTCCTTGTGGATTGGGGCTGCCTCACAGTGGGCAGCAGTGGGAGAGACGGTGAATGGGATATTGGAAAAGGGACGCTGGAGATTGGCCAGTTATAAGAGATACATTAGAGCACTGAAATAAAATAAAAAAAACTTTTGAAGGTAGTGCTTCTGACTGGAACTGCAGAGCTGGGGGGGCAAGAAAGGGTAAAAGGTGGTGGGAAGACACACAAAAAGAAAATGTATATGGGGAGGGGAGAATATGGGTATGACACTAAGAGCATATGTAAAATAATGAATTTTACTTGAACCCCATAGGTAGAGGGAGGATCACGGAAGTCTGGATCTGCAGCCATTCCTATATTTATTGGGCTGGAAAAAGAACAGAGAAGAAGGCTGGGGGAAGGCAGCTGTACCAAGATGCGAGACAGTGTAGGTTGGTTTGGCATGGCATAGCATATGGGGGATAAGATGGGCACAACTGCTTCCCACCTTGAAATAACTCAAGGGATGGCGGCCCAGTCCAGATCTAATTATTTTACATCTAGGGGCAATGACCTTACAGGTAGGCCTTGGTTAGACACATACTTACAAATAAAAAGGGATTTATGGGCAATACAACGGTGGTGGCCAAAGGTGTGCCTCACCTGGTCAGATATGATACCAAGGAGGGTGTGGAGGCAGAAGCACAGCCACAGAGCGGTAGAGAGGGCCAGGAGAAAGATAAATAGGAGGGTTGGGACATTGGTAAGGCAGATGGGAGGACAGGTGATACTGAGGGGGGTAGAAGAATGGGTAGAAGATTTCTACAGGTCAGACGGTGTGCACCTGTCAGACCTAGCCATAGACTTGTTCCATACAGAAACAATGGGCTTTATAGAAGCATGGCAGAAACATGCAAAAAAGGGGAAATAATACAAAAAAAAAAAAAGGGAAAAGAAAGAAAGAATGAAAAGGATCTTCCTTGAGGTAAGGGAGAATGGTACCCTAGGTATGGGGGAAGCCAGCCATCCAACACAAGCTGGATACTGGCTAGTGGGGAAAAAGGGGGGCACGGGGAAGGGGGGAAGAAAAAAGGAATAACACAAGAAGAGGAGGAAGATGAAGGAGAAAGCAGTCTCGGTTTTCACCATTACAGAAAAGGAGAAGAAGAAGGCACCCAGGTTTTCACCTGGAGGAAGGATAATCAGAGATTGATATATGGAGGAAAATAAACAACATTTTGAAACTATGATAAAGAAATTGAAATGGAATATGAAATTATGAATATAATTAAATTAATTGCCAATCTGAGCACAACAACAAACAATGGTTTCTGTCTTTTTGTGAGGGAAAAGGGGGGAATCCGGGACAATCTCAAGTGACAATAAATGGTGTCGACCCACTGAGAGTGATGATAAATCATTTACTATCATTTCAGGACTCCAGGACATAGAAATAAATCATTTTATCTGTAAGATTTCATTCTCTTGTATATTATATAAAGGATCCTTGACAGTGGTCTTTCCAGTAATAACTGAATTGAAAATTAGAGATTAGAGCCAGTAAATACTGAATGAAGGGCTCTTGTCTCCCCAGCAGAAGTAAGAGGGGCAATTTTTGCACAAAGGCAAGATGAAACTACAGCATATTTGAGTCATTACCAGTTCAAGTCTTTCATTCTTATGCAGACTACTAGCAGAGCCCCATGTTTACCACGGTTCTGTGGTTGCAGCAGCAGTGGCTGCAGAAATCAGGGCTGACAACAGAAATCAGTGCTGTGCCACAGAAATCGGGAAAACCAGCCACACAGCTGCAGAAATGCCAGCTATGCTATATGGTCACACAAGAAAGGAGCATAGCTAATGATATGTCAAGTATGCCATGGCATACATTCTCATTGGAAGGGGCTACAAACTGATGCCACCTGCGACAAAGCCAAAAAGCTATTGGCCACAAGTTATCTTGATTTGTGCTCGCTTTTGTTATGTAACTCCATCCAATCAGTATTGTGGAGGGAAGACTACAGCAAGATTAGCAGACCTTAATTAGGTCCACAGCAGTTATGATTTGTTGCTGTGTAGGTGTAGGTGTGGGTAGCTTAGCCATGTTACTATTTCATTGTGAGGCTACTCATGGTGCACGCTGAATCCCTGTAAGATGAATTTGGAAGGAAGAACTGGAAGGTGAGCTGTATTCAAGTGAGAAAATTCAGTGGTGCCCATGGAGGTGGCATCAATCTCAGTGTGGTGGCAGTGATTGGAGAAGGAGCTGATTGCAGAAATGTGTCTGGCAGCACATTGAGCAGAGGACTTGGTCCCCACTGGTCGACATCAATCACATTTTTGATTTGTGGGCCACAGATCTGCGCCTGTGTGACAGTAATTTCTTGGCATATTTGAACCTGCAGCCTAAGTGGTAACATCAAACTCAATTCTTAAGGAGGGTCAAGTTGCCCAGCTGCAGCAGAGTTGGGGACCAGATTAAACTAGAACTGGAGCATGCAGGTAAAGAAACAAAATCAGAATGGAGAGTTGAATTGATTGCTGCTATACATAAGTGCAATGTGGATCACTGACTGAAGAACACCACCACCCCCTGAGCTGCTGGGAAAAGAGAACATACTAACCAAGGTTACTCCAGCTTAATAAGAATGACTTGCTTGCATTTTTTAGTGAGTCCCCAAAAGAAAAATCAGGAGGCAACAAATCCTACAGACACTGCAAGTTGTACCCTTCTTTACTATTATAGGAAGGCAATCACCCCACACACACACAGATTTTCACACTGCACACAACATGTGTGTTGCAAGGCAGTTGGGGCATTTCTAGTTTAAAAAAATAATTACCTAAAAGAACGTTGATCAAAATCCAAAAAATTAAATCAAAATGGCTTTCAAGTTGGAGTCTTTCCTTATATCTGCTAACTGTAAATATAAAACAGAATAAATCCAAGCAGGTTCTGCCTTCTGTGTATTTTTAGCTGAGTGTGCATGTCTTCCTCTGATTACAACTGAAGAGAACAGAAAGGCCACTAATTTCCAGAAGAACAGATGAGCCTTCAAATTCGAAGTAGGAGGGAAAAGTCATTAAAAGAGAACACAGATGCCCATGACTGTGCCAGGTCTGAGTTATTGCAGTTTAAGATTTGTGATAAGAAGACTACATACTTTTAAATAGCCTGCTGTTCCACTTTCATTGTGATGGAGTGGTTGCATGAAGGCAGTCAAAGGGTTAACTAAGACTTAATCCCACTGAAGGTACGCTGTTTAACCACAGTTTATCTGCCACAGAATGGCTGCAGAAACAGCAGTTGTTCTGTTGCAGAAAGTGTGAGGTCTTGTCGCAGAATGTAGGTCCACTTTGCCAGTTAACACAGGGGGCCTGACTACTAGGCACAACTATTGACATATATTTTTATAATCATTAATGATGAAATTAATCTGCCTAAATCTAGGATCAGTGGCTTTATTGTTCAATTATTTAAAAAATGACCTTGAGGAAATCCATGCTGCTATAGACATAGGCCCAGATATTCAAAAGGGTTGTGCATGGCACAACACTGTTGCACCACGCGCAACCCACTAATGTGCCCCAGCATGATATTCAAACATGGATTGTGCCTGGTACAGATCCCGATGCGCCGGAGTGCATCAGTAATGTATGCGGTGCAGGTGGGGGGGCATGCATACTCTGCACATCCCGATATTCAGCCCGGGATGTGCTGAGTCCATGCATGCACAACCTCTACTTGCGCTGCACACAGGTGAGCCAAAAAAAAAAGGAACAACGACTGGCCACCCACAGGTGAGCTGCCAATTTGCAGGGTGCAACATGGCAGCTACCACCTGTGGGTGGCCACCGAGCTCCAGCTGCACCTCCGTTACGGTGCCCCACAAATGCCCAATCGCAGGCATCTGTTTAAAAACATCACATCCTATCTCCCTGGTGGTCCAGTGGACCGCTGTCTGCCCGATCGCGGGCATTTGTAAAATAGAATAATGTCCTATATCCCTGGTGGTCCAGTGGACTGCTCACAGCCCGATAGCAGGTATTTGTAAAAAAGAATAATGTCCTATATTCCTGGTGGTCCAATGGACTGCTCACAGCCTGATCACAGGCTTAAGTATAGTAAAATAAAGTCCAATCTCCCTGGTGGCCCAGTGGACCGCTCACAGCCCGATCATGGGCATTTGCTTAAAAAAAGTATGACTAATATCCCTGGTGGTCAGCGGATCCCTCCTCCTGCCCACTGAGTCCACTGCCCTGCCTCCTGATCAGCAGTGGGCAGCAGCAACACCCACCGACCTGCTGCCCCGCTGCCTGTCGACTGACACCATAGGTAGGGCTGTATGCCCATTGGTCCACAGCGTGAGTCAATGGGCATGCAGCCTGTACCGTACTACACATTCCAGATATGTGAATGAATCCATTCACATATCTGGAATGTGTAGTGTAATGGGCTGCACACCCATTTGCTCACGCCAGGACCAATTGGCGACAGCCCTACCCACGGTGTCAGTCAGCGGGCGGCGGGTAGCAGGCGGGTGGGTGCTGCCGCCCACCGCTGACCGGGGAGTGGGGGTGATGGGGCCCAGTGGTGGTGGGAGGGGGTCCGCTGGACCACCAGGGATATTGGATGTACTTTTTATACAAATGCCCACAATCTGGCTGCAAGCAGTCCACTGGACCACCAGGGAGATTAGACTTTATTCTATTTTATAAATGCCCACGATCAGGCTGACAGTGGTCCACTGGACACCAAGGAGATAGGACATTATTCTATTTTACAAATGCCCACAGTCGGGCTGACAGTGGTCCACTGGACCGCCGGGGAAATAGGACATTTTTTTATTTTACAAATGCCCGCAATCGGACTGTGAGGCACATTGCCACGCTGTGCATAGGGCGTCAATACCCAACGGCTGCTGCCTGGCAGGGCGCCAGGCGCAAGTCGCCGGGGATCTGTGCACCTGCATGCAAATGGGGCCATAATGACATGCAAATGGCCCCATTTGTGCCTTGCATACATTATAGCCTCATTTATGTGCACTTTGAATGCAGTTGTTGCGTTTAGCGCAATGGAACTTGCACTAGCGCATACCCATGCTCCACTCTGGCCACTTGCGCTGGCACAGTGCCCATGCGCCATGAACACTGCGGGTGGCCAGGGTGTGATATTCAATGATGCTGTGCCATGGTGCAGCTCCGTTGAATATCGCCCAGTCAACGCCCTTGTGCAGCCAAGTTGCGCTGTGCCCAGGCTTGTGCCACAGCCTGGCGCAGTTTGAATATCTGGGCCATATTACTTTGCTTCCTGTTGTGCAAGAAAAATTGCAGAGTAATTCTAGATCATTAGGAAACATGCTTAGAAGTACAAGCTTTATTCTTTCAATTTCAATGCAGTTTTTGCATGTCCTATAGTACCATAGCTCTTGTGTTCACTTTGAATTATATTCTTGAATCATGTTATTACATGGAAGAAGTAACTTTATGTATGTATCATAGATATTAAGGCAACCTTCAATTCTGTAAAGAGACCTTTTATGGCACAAGTTGGAAAAACTTAACATAGACAGGCATTTATTATTAATTTTGAAAATGTTACGTACAGACACAACTACATGAATTAAATATTCACAGAATGGTGCACTCACAGAACCTATTAGTATAACACATGGTATTAAGCAAAGGTGCATGCTAGCACCCCTACTATTTAACTTATATATTGAATGGCAGGTGGATTGTTGAAGTTCTGTAGCTACTTTGCCCCAAATTTTAATGGATTCAGTTAAGAATATAAAAAGTAAACAATGCTATCATTATATTGCAAACCCCATTAGGCCTCAAGAGAGTCATGCCAGGAGTTATGAACCAATCTGATCTAGAATTGCCTATCAAAAAGACTAAAATTAAGGTTTTTGGTGAGAGGGAATTGAAATTTAAACAATGGACCATAAACAGCTTATCTAAGAAGTAACTGAGTATAAATATCTTAGTGTATTATTTGATAAAAATATAACATGGAATCAGCATTTTAATTTTGTGAAAGAGAATGCTCAAAAAACTTCGTTTGCAATAAGTAGATTTGACTGTGAATTTGGAGATAAACTTTTTTAAAGCTCTAAATACTGCATTTGAAGCAAAATCAGTAGGACAAAGCCTTTACGACCATGAGATCTGAATGACCGGTTACCTAAGTGTTGCTGGAACGATTTGCTGGCAAATGGATCCATCCTGTTCTCCCTGTTCATCAACGGCTTACCCTCTGCCACCACAAAAGGGCACCTAACACTGTACACGGATGACCTGGTCATCTTAGCCAGCTCTCATGATGCCACCAGCATCAATACCCAGCTCAACTCAGACTTCTCCCATATCAGGACATGGCTTGATGGGCATAAACTCACAGTCAACTTGAAGAAAACTCAAGCCTTGCTCTTTGGCTCAGCGGCCAAAATTTCCTCCTGCACGACACCCCTCAAAATTCATGGGTCTTGTGACTCCCTCTTGCCGACAATTGACTCTGCCAGGTACCTTGGAGTTACCCTCGATCCTCAATTAGATCTCTCCGGACACATCAGGAACATATGTAATGCTACAAATGACAAGCTTGGCCTAGCATACAGAACAAAAGACTGCCTTACCCCTCTGCCTGACTGGCCATAGCTAGGGGGATACTACTTCCTACTCTCTCCTATGGGCTCGTTGCCTATGCTTCTGTCCTGTCCTCTAGCCTTGCAAAGTGGGACACCACGTACAACAACATCTGCCGCTTCACTCTCTCGGCTCCCGGTCTCACACACCGCTGTATGCTCTACTCTCGCATGGAATGGCTTCCCCCTGAAAAACACTGTCCTACATTATAGGAAACTTCATTGACAGTATAGTTCAAATGTCCACTCCAGCTTCGCTCACCCTTCCCCTGAAACATGCCTCCCCCATCTACCACCTCAGGTCATGCATGTCCCAGACTCGCCTGGTCCCTAAGACCCGCACCCTTGCAGGCAATCAGGCGTTCACCGTCCACATGCCTAAATTGTGGAACTCTCTTCTGGCACAAGTTCATGCCTCCTCCTCCCATCCCTCCTTCAAAACTTCCCTCTGGAATGTCCTAAAAGCTGATATGACCTGCCTGTGTGCCACTTAATGCCCAGTCCCACAGCCTTCTTACATTCAGCGGAACCCCTGATAGGCACTTACTGCCCCACTATTTGAGTTGCATTTATTCTAATGGCTATGCTGTGTACTGTTTTTCTAAATGCCTAGGGTATGTCTTGTTGTCTTATAACCCCCCATGATGCCTCTTTGAGCCTGTATGTACCTTATGATGTGTTACCCACTGCTGGAGCATTTATTCTAATTGCTATGCCATGTACTGTTGTTCTAAATTCCCTGGTTATATCTTGTTGTCTTTACACCCCTCCACGATGCTTCTTTGAGCCTGTATGTACCTTACACTGTTTTTACCCACTGTTGGAGCACGTTGCTCCACTTTATAATGTTGGCTCTGTATTTGTTTCATGGATACATTGTAATTCTCCTAGGTAGCACCTGAAAATAGGCACTAGCTGTCTACTGTGCTTACCTGGTTACCAAAAGCAAATAAATAAAAACAAAATGCAACACACAAATGTAAGACCCCCAAAAAATTGGTTCATAACTTTAAATGACTATTAAAAAATTAGGACAACTAGACATTTGGATTGAGAGAGCCAGTTCTTATCCTAATATATATGTTATTGAAGCTATACAAAGAATAAAGGATGTCTACCTTCAGAAAGATGTCACAAATATTCATAAAATGGATAAAACTAACATATATTGCTCTGTTAAAATGTTGAATATGACTTAACAATATCTTTTATACTGTGAAGACACGAATCAAAGGAATGTTTTTATAATTTTAGACTTGAGGGCAGATATTCACAGCTTTGCACCCGGCGCAAGCATATGTGCACAGCATTATATTCAAATCTGTAGCATGGCACAAGGTGCAATTGCACAAAATGTAGTGTAGTGCTAGTTACTCCCTATAAAAAGGCAACCTAAACGCAGTGCTAGCCACATAAAGGGGTAACCTGGGGACACTAGGAGCAGATATAGTGGTCACTTGTAATCATGTGCTGGTCTGCCTGATGGTAGCTGTAGTGGAAGAGGAAGAGAGGGACCAGGCCCACCCTGAGCCACACCATAGGACAAGGAGGAGATATGCTGCACAGAGGATTTACCATCCCAGAGTACCATTCGAGACCCTGTTGGATGATCACCTCATACAGTAGGCTGGTGTAGAATGAACAGGGTCATGCTGAGGCAGCTGTGTGAGCTCCTGCATGAGCAGCTGCAGCCTAACACTCAATGCAGCCATGCCATGTCAGCTGAGCAGCAGGTGATGTCTGTGATGTGCTTTCTTGTGACTGGGAGATTCCAGACCCCAGTAGGTGATACCATCCATGCATTGCAGTTGGCCACCTTGCACCTCCTGACCCATTTCCTGGATGCTTTTGTACCACATGCTGGTAAATTCACGGTATTTTCAAGCAAGGCACAGGAGTGCAGAGAAATAAATGCAGCAATTTTATCAGGCTGTGCACCTACCAGCTGTACTCTGTGTCATTGACTGGACATATGCTGCCATCTCTGCACCACTTGGTGATGATGGGGACATATACATCAACAGGAAAAGTTCCCACTCTGTCAATTGCCAGGTGGTGTGCATTGCATCAGGGTGCATAATTAATGCCCTTGCTAAGTTCCTTGGCAATGCCCATGATGCCTACATCTAGCACAGGTCCTGGCTGTGCCAGGTGTTTGAGCAAGGCGTAATATCCATTGGACACTTTGTCAGTGAGTACCCGCAGGAGGCACGCAGGATAACAACCAATTTTATTTATTTATTTGATTCTTAGAATTAACACCTTTGATGTGGAAGCTCATTTAAAAAGGTTCCACATTGTATTTTACAATGCAACTACATACATACACATACATAGAGCAATTTACAGATAATTACAACAGGGGAGATAATTCATTACAGTGGGATTTACAGGTTTTGTGAACAGAGTAATAATGCACAGGGAAGGAAATTTAAACAGTAAATCAGTACTAAACATTACAGTAGAGAAATAAAATCAGGAATTGACCAGCAGATGGAATATGTAATGCAATTATGTAGCATAGGAGATAGAGTTGGGGAAGAGAACTGAGGGAATAGTAGGTGGAGGAAGGGTAGAGGTCAGAATGGCTAGAGTCAAGCAATAGATATCAGAAGGGAGGAGGGGACTAGGCAGGAGGCTGAGGATAGTTGGAGGAGAAGCCACCCTAGAGGGGCCTTGTTGGAATGGTGGTGGAGATAGTTGGTGCAGACGAGGTCAAGGGGGCACGGTAGGATAGGAGGTGGAGGTGGTGGGGTTGGTTGGGACAAAGAGGTGGGGAGGAAGGGAGTGAGGCCTTAAGGGTGGGGGATTGGTTAGGACAAGGGAGTGAGGAGGAGGGTACAGGGCCTTGGGGGTGGGTAGGGTGGGGTGACAAGGTAGAGAAGGTAGCAGAGGGGAGGAGGTGCAGAAGGTGTAATTAAATGAAAGAGGAATGGTGATATAGATAAAGAGGAAGTGTTAGTAACCAGGGAGTGTATGCGATCAGACGAGAAGGGAGGAGGTGGGGAGATACCATGGAAGAGGGTATGGAAAGGGTGGTAGGGGGAGTGAGGGGTGAGGAGGGGCCAAGAGTGTGGGTGATAACTGCTGGAGATGGACAAGTCATGGTAATTGGGAGGGAGAACTGCTACAAGGGTGGGGCGAGAGGAGCTAGGTGTTACAGTCACAGCCATTTGTGGTGAGGAGTATTTGTGAAGAAGGATTTTGAAGTGGCCAATTCTTTGTTGTGCTTGAAGGTCAGCTTTGAGAGAACTGATCCATTTAGGAGCTCTATAGGCAAAAAAGCATTGTCCTAGGGATGCCCTTTGGAATGGGACTAGCAGCATACTTTCACTAGCATTCCAGGCATTTCTAGGTCGAGTGGATGGGCAGAGGAAGATTTGTACCCACGGTGGGGTGAGACCAAAAGTGGCCTTCTTTCCAAGGAGGCAAGTCTGGTACTGGATTATGTCATGTAAGTTGAGCCACTCTGTGCTGGAGTAGAGCTCTCAGGTATGGATTAACCACGGGCACCAAGGACCAACCTACAAGCTTTACTGAGTGATACTTTTATCCTTCTGAGTGAAGTATCATTGGCAACACCATAAACTGCAAGCCCGTAGTCTCTAACTGATAGAACACAGCTAGACACTGCAAGCTTGAGAGCAGCATCATTAAGACAGTGCCTATTCTTGTATAACTGACCCTACAGAGGTTGGTAGTGGGGTACCACAGGGCTCGGTCCTGGGTCCAATCCTGTTTAATGCATACATATCAGACATCAGGGATGGTATAGGGTGTGAAATGAGTCTCTTCGGATAACTCCAAGATGGGAGCAGTAGTTGAGGGAGAAGAGGGGAGGTTGGCCCTGCAAGGGGACCTGGACACCCTGGAAAGCTGGGCTCACACATGGAAATTAAATTTCAATATCACCAAGTGCAAGGTGTTGCATCTTGGTCGGGGAAACCCTAAACACAGGTACACCCTGGGAGGGGAGGTGCTGGAAGCCTCAACAGGAAAAAGACCTAGGGGTCATGGGTGGATACATGTATGAATAACACTGAGCAGTGCAGTGAGAGCAGCTAGCAAGGCAAACAGGATGTTGGGATGCACCATGGGGGATCACCTCTAGGAGCAAGGAAGTGATTCTGCCGCTGTACAATGGACTGGTTAGACCCACACCTTGAGTACTGTGTACAGTACTGGAGACCACACTTGAAGAGAGACATACAGCTCCTGGAGAGGGTACAGAGGAGGGCAACAAAGATGATACGAGGGCTAGGGATTTGACTTACGAGGACAGACTTGAGGAGCTCTGCCTGTTTTCATTGGAGGAGAGGAAGACAGGGGACATGATTGAGGTCTTCAAGTACCTCAAGGGAATAAATAAAGGTAAACATGGAGGATCTTTAGACTAAAGCAGGGAGGCATCACAGAGGCATGGTTTGAAGTTGGAAGGTGGAAGGGTGAGGGGAAAAGAGGAGGAGGTTTTCACTGAGAGGGTGGTGGACCCTTGGAATGCTCTGCCTGAGCTGGTTCAGAGATCCACAGTGGAGAGCTTTAAGAGAGGGTGGGACAGACACAGAAAGTGGATGTATCAGATGATGGCCTGTCCCGGGGGGGTGGGGATGGATGATAGGGGTTTCTGGAGCACAAGGGATGGGAGGGTCTCGGCACCCAACTAAGGATCTAGGTTCGAGCAGACTTGATAGACCATAAGGCCTAATCTGCTGGCAAATAGTATGTTAGTATGTTAACTGAACTAGACTTTCATTAGTAGCTTTGGCTACTTGATCAATATGCACCAAGAATGTAAGGGCATTATCGAGCGTGACCCCAAAATATTTGAAGCTGTAGACCATTTCAAGTAGAGCATTCTGATTGTTTTGGATATTTAGGCACTATGACCAATGCTTATTCTGCACAGAGGTGAAGAGCATTGCCTTAGTCTTTTTGTAGTTTAATAGTAGCTTGGATTTACTAAACCAAGTTTCATGTTCAGTAAAGTTATTCTGAAGTTGTTTCTCAAGGTCTTGGGAGTTGCAATGGCTGGAGTACAGTACTGTGTCATCTGCGTATAAGACAGGACATTGCTGTGGTAGGCCATAGGGAGGTTGTTGAGAAACAAGCAAAACAGAAGAGGTCCCAAGATTGAGCCTTGGGGGACCCCAGTTGTGACACTGAGATGATCTGATCAGGTGCCTTGTATTTTCACTTGTTGACTACATCCTGTCAGGCAGCTCCGGAATCATTTCACTTATTCTGTGGATAGTCCACTGTTTAATAGTTGACTTAGCAGTAGGTTGTGACTGACCATGTCGAAGGCCTTGATGAGGTCAATGTAGGTAGACCCCCTCACCATACCCCCCTAATCAGGAGCCTCATGGATATAGCCAGTGAATTCTACAAGTGCAGTGCTCATGCTATGAAGCTTCCAAAAACCATGTTGTTCACTGCATTGGAGGCTATCCTTGTTGAGGTATTCTACAAGCTGGTCAGAAACAATTCTCTCAAGTGCTTTTGAGAGTGGTGGAAGGATAGGAATAGGCCTGTAGTTCGAGTGATTAGACCTATCCCAGTTTTTGAAGACAAGCATGACCAGTGCCACTTTCCAGGATGAGGGAAATTTCCCAGTTATGAGGGACAGGTTGAGGATCCTCGTTAGAGGGGAAAGAATCTCATCAAGCGTGTAAGTTTACGGGCCCAATGACTGATTTATTTCCTTAGTACATGCTGAAGGTATTTCTTGGCTGTGGTTTAGGAGATGATATTAAAGTAGTAGGAGGAACATAGTCACCAGTCTCATTGTTGGCACCTGTAGGGTCAGAGCTGGGATTTGGAGCAAGAAAGTCTGAAGGAAGTATACCACTTAGGCCTGTAAAAGCCTTGTTGAAGTGGTTTGTGATTGCAATAGCGTCTTGTATTGTGATACTGTTGATAACGAGCATTGTCGGTGGCGTTTTATTGGTTTTACCAGAAAGTGACTTTATGTTGTGCCAGAATTTGTGGCTGTCTCCTCAAGAGTTTTCAAGCTAGGATTTGAAGTAATTGCTTTTTGCTGAATGGAGGCCTGAATGCATTCATTGTGGGTAGCCTTGTACCTCTGATAGTCAATAGCAGACCCTGAGCTATTGGCTGTGCACCATAGGTTGTCCCTACTTTGCATTAAATCTAGCAGTGCCAGGGAAATCCATGACTTACTGGTCCCTTTGATTTTTCCAGTCCTGTAGGGTGCAAAAATATCACAGGAGGAGGTGAATTTGTTGACAACGTCTTCCAGGGCAGAGTCAGCATTTTCTGCATTGTAGATAGTAGACCAGTCCTGGTGCAGGAGGTGTGCTTTAAGGGAGTCAAATTTACTTTTTTTTAGTATGTGGGTAGTGAAGACTTTGGACAGGGTTTTAGGAGTTTTGTTGGTCCAAGTGCAGAGAATAGGGGAGTGGTCACTAATGTCAGGCCTGTTGGTTAGCAGCCAGCCTATTAGCATACTTGAACCTGTGCGGTAGTTCACACAGGTGGGGTCTCTATAAGTTAGATCCTGCTGAGACCAGAGAGGATGTCTTTGTAAGTTAATGCTTCAGGGGATCACCAATTAATGTTGAACTCTCCAAGCAGAAAACCTTCAGAGTGTGTGCTCCGATATGTAGTCTATTACTGAGTGAAAGCCAGCAATCTGATCTTTAGAGGGTATGTAGACAGTAACTAAAGTGATGGATTTGCCTCCATTGCCCACTTGGACTTTAATACTGAGCATTTGTGTACTCTGATTGGTTGGGGGGGCCCTAGTGCAGGCCCTTGTAGGGTGTCCCTTAAATATATGATACAACCCCCAACCTTGTTTGCGCTGCCTGTCCTGCCTGAAGGTGGCATAGCCATTCAGTTGTATAGACTGGTCAGTGACTCTGAGGGTTAGCCAAGTCTCAACTACCAACAGAATGTCTGGTTGGTGTTGGGTGACCCAGGCCTGAAGAGAGTCAAATTTTGCTTGGCGACTACAAATGTTAATAGAGGCAATTTTCAGTAACCGTACCTTCTTTGACTGTGTGGTATTATTTGCTTTTTGCTTTCTGTCCAGGATCGGGGTGGATGTTACCTGACAATAGCAGGAGCAACCATGCTATTCTAATGGCATGCCTTTTTAAGTTTGAAAAGACTTTGGAGTGGTCACACAGAGGGCTTTTGACCTTTTTAGATCTGGTCGTAGTGATGTGCATACTGATCTGGTCTGGGAGAAGGAGGTGATTAATGGTCAGGTAGGGCATGTGAGGTAGCGGGATGAGGAACTTGACCCTGTGAGCAGAAGTTCCAGCTCTTGGAAGTAGCCAGGGGTCCCAAGCATTACAGAACAGTGAAGTATTTTAGTCTGGATTAATTTGATGGGGGCTTAGGACAAAGGGGGTAGCTGTGATAGTACTAGGAAGAATAGCATCTTCACTGGGAGAGGGACCATGGCCACCAGAACAGGCATTATAGAATGATGTGGCAATGTATTTGTAAGCCATTATTGGTGAAGGCTAGCTTACTGGGGCAAGAGTAGCAGCCGTGAGTGCCGGGGGAAAGGAGTTGCAGTGATTTAAGCCTTTTGAACAGCATTCAGATGCAATCATTTGTTAGGGAGGGCTATCTTTGGATATGGCAGGATAATTCCCTGTAACAGTACATAGGATGTGGCGAGTGGGAGGGGGGAGTGCAGAGGCAGGTATGACAGCCTTGACATAGGACTGTGTAGCAAGCTGGATGACCAGTATAGTACACACGTGCTGACATGTGGCTATGTCTTCACAGGGCACAATGACTATCCCGAGAGATCCTAGCTACTGATACCCATTCTCCAGTCATCCACAGTGGTGGAGGAATGGTACAATGAGGCACATGCTGCAACAGGGAACATTACAGAGTGTGTCTTTGGCATGCTTAAGATGAGGATCTGCTGTCTAGAAAGGTCTGGCAGTGACCTACAGTATAGCCCTCAGAAGGTATGCTGCAAATTCCTTGCCTGTTGCATGTTGTACAACATGGCATTGAACCATGGAATACATGGAGTGGAGCCTGAAGAACAGTCAGACAGTGACCCAGAGCCAGGGAACAAAGGGATAGTGGAGCAACTAAAATGGTGAGACCCCAGGATGACCAGGAAAACCCAGGAGCACTGCAACAAAATAAATGCATCCTTTACCCAGATGGGCAGATAAGTAAACACAACATGAACAACAAGCATGTGATGGAATGTTTATTTACATTACAAGCAATGTGTCAGATGTATCAATGTTGCACACTACAAGCAAGGCAAACATGCTGTAGTGGGACTGATGTGTGATGTCTGACTGAGCAGGAAGGTGCATGTGCATGTGTGGATGTGGGAGGGATGCAAGATGCTCTGGCATGCACATATCAGTGCAATCGACCATTATGGACAGAATAATGACTGAGAACCCTCCGGGGATTCACCTTGGGTAGAGGAGACACTGGATGTGGACACTGGGGAGGCCATCACCTTTGGACGACCATGGCCCCAGCAGGGTCTTGATGTGGCTGATGACCTACACCCAGTGCTCTGAGACAATCTCATGGGTGAGCATTATGCAGTGGTGCTGGCTAAGCCAGAGCATCCAGAATGTGCAGTGGGAACATGTCGTGATCCAATGGTGGTTCTCCAATATTATTGGTCATTGCTGTGCCCCTGCCTGCAAAACCATCAGGGAGAATAGCGGCTGTGAGCTCCCTTACTGCCCCAGTGAGCTCCCCAAACACCTCAAGGAGTATATCACCCTTACAGCCATGGTGCTCCTCCACATGCTGCACTGCATGCAATAGGTTCATGTTCACAGTCTCCAGGAGCAGAGACACCTCCTGTCACATCTCACACCTGAAGGTATGCAGCTCCTTCCGTGCAGCTGTCTGTAACACAACCAGGACTGTAACAGCACATGGGATTCAGATCCCACCGTGCCCTGGGGTACAGGGTCAACAGGGACAGAGGGTGGGGGTGGCTGGTGGCATTCTATGGTGCATGGTCAGCAGATGGCCTGAGCAGCAACCTGCAGCCCCACGTCAGTGTCAGCTGCAACACGCAGATCATGTGGGTAATCTGCCTGCCCTGATATTGGGCTACCCACAGGTAGTGGTATTGGGGCTGGCATGTGTGTGTGTGTGTGTTGCTCCAGACCTCTCACAGATAACACCTGCCATTGTGGCACCAATGTTATTGTCTGTGCCAGCAGTTTTGGGCATGGGGCCACACAACATGGTCATATGGTTTCCAGCAGAGGCACTGGCTACCATGTTGGTGATGCATCTGAAACAACTGTGTGACCAGAGACATCCAGCACTGAGATGTCCCAAGCCTCATCTTCTTTGTCTAGTGCTGACCCCTCATGGTTATTACACCCATGTAGTCCACACTGGGGATGTTTGTCTCATTATTATCCTCCTCTTCCTCATACTCATCAGACACATCTGGAATAGCAGTGGCGGCTGCAGTCCTGGTAAACATGGTGACAGCCCCAGCCTCTTCCTGAGGGCATGCTGACTGGATGCCTGATGTTGATGGGCCATCATCCTCAGCATGCTCCTTGTTTGTGGGTCCAGCACATTGGGCTGTGGAACAAAACACATATTGTAAGTGGCAGGCATGACACTTATGCACACCCATACTCGTGAAACAGCATGCAGTAGTCAATAGTGCCACCAGTCTCACACAGTGCACTCTAACACCATTGTGCACTTCACACACACATGCACACACACACACACACACACACACACATACTTTGTGCATGCATGCTCAGATATATATGCTTATCCCATAGTGCAGGCCCCACAATGCACACAGTATGTGCAATGCCACACACCTACACACATGTGATGACCACCACCATGATGCTGGTGACAGTACATGCACACAGTGGCACACATGGCAGCAGGACTGCCCCCAGTGTATTTGCACACAGCTGACATGCACTCATATGCACAATGTAGATTCAGCAGGGTGTCACATCCACCACCCTCAACAGCAGCCACTGTCATTGTGCGCATTGTGGGTGCCACTGCCTCCATTGTGGGGATCACTGTCACCAGTGCTGCCTGTCTTAGGCCACCATCTTTGGTGTGCTGTTCCATTAGGCATCATGCCTGACAGAAACATAGACTTTGCTGGCAGATAAGGACCGCTTGACCCACCTAGTCTGCCCATTTCCCTACCTATTGGTTAAGCTGCAGATCCTAGTTAACCAGCAGCCTACTTCCTCCTACTCTCTATTATAATTGCCTTATGTCAGTCCC
The DNA here is from genome assembly GCA_016271365.2 of Neoceratodus forsteri. Taxonomy (NCBI): domain Eukaryota; kingdom Metazoa; phylum Chordata; order Ceratodontiformes; family Ceratodontidae; genus Neoceratodus; species Neoceratodus forsteri. The sequence goes on along the minus strand of CM057456.1, from coordinate 669,918,051 downwards.
ATGCATTCTTGAATTCCCCCACCATTTCTGACCCCACAACTTCCTCAGGAAGGCTGTTCCATGCATCCAACACCCTCTTCATGAAAAAATGCTTTCTCACGCTGCCCCTGAGCCATCCCCCCCCTCTATTTTCAAATTGTGCCCTCTTGTTCTTGCGCATATCTTTTTCTGAAATATGCTACCCTCTTGAACTTTGTTCATTCCCTTAAGGTACTGGAAGGTTTCTGTCATGTTCCCCCTCTCCCTCCTTTCCTCAAGGGTATACATATACATATACATATACATATACATATACATATATATATATACTTAGACATATATGTATTAAGCTCTTTTAATCTCTCTTCATATGGCTTCTGGTGCAGACCCTGTACCATTTTGTTTGCCCTTCTTTGTACTGCCTCCATCCTGTCTATCTTCTTGCACAGATGGGGTCTCCAGAACTGCATGCAGTACTCCAGATGGGGTCTCTCCAACTGTCTGTATAGAGGAATAACAACTTCCTGCTTTCTACTGGTGATGCCTCTCCCTATCCATCCCAGAATCCCCCTAAGCCCTCCTGACTGTCTTCTCACATTGCTTGACTACCTTAAGGTCATTTAATATGAGTACCCCCAGGTTTCTTTCCATTTTTGTTGTTGTTAGTATCCACCCCCATTGTATACTCTTCCCCTGGGTTTTGTTTCCCAGGTGCATTACTTTGCAATTCTTTGCATTGAAACTAAGCTGCCATACTCTTGACCATTGCACCAACCTTGCCAAGTCCTTCTCATCCTTTTCATCCCTCAACCCTGTTGCAGACCTTTGTGTCATCTGCAAAGAGGCATACTTTTCCTTCCAGCCCATCCTCTTCCTCCTTCACCTGACTCTGCATGTTCTTCCACTTTTTCTGCACAGCTTCCACTGTGCTCCCACATCTCCACTCAGTATTGACCTTCACTGCTATCTGTTACCACATCAGTCTGACAATGGCGTCTGTGTTCCTGTGACATTGCATGGCCTCCAACCATGACAGATAAACATGTATGAGTAACCCTCAACACATCAAGGGAGAATTTGTGGGACTGTGGCCAAGCACATCCTTCAGGGGCACCTGGGTGAAATGTCGACAATAATTGGTCAGGGTATGTTGTGCACTGTGACTGAATGTGTGTCATTGTGTGAAGGCATGTATATAGGTCCCTGTGTGTGATGGACAGTACATTTAACACAACATAAATGCCTGTAGCACACAGTGGGCATGTGAGCCCCCCACCCCCACTGGCATAACATGAACCAGTGAATGCAGCATAGCATCCATACTGCATGTATCACAGTTTGTGTGTACAGGGCCCTAGTCACAGTGTATGTATGTATGTCTGACCTTGCCACAGCATTGCAGCACTGTGCCTGGGTCTACCTGCCTCATGTACCTGCTGTCACTGTGTATACAGAGGCCTGCTGCTAGGAGTACAGCAGGCAACAATACTGTCACACACACACACACACACACACACACACACAGTACATATCACCAGTCCAGTATACCAGTGCACAAACCATGTAGTAGTGCAGTATCTGTCTGCCAATCCTGTGTGAAACCTACCTTGCTCAGCAGGGGCATCACCAGAGATATAAAGTTGGGGGGTGAATGCCCCACACTCAAAATTTTAATAAAGCTAGGGGGTCTGGGGGAATTCCCCTTTCAAATTTTGAAAATGTGACCTTCACATGGTGGCTTTTCCTGCATTTTAATGGCAAAATATATGTTTGAAAAGCCTGCTTATCAGGACATCTATTTAATGGTACATGTGGATTTTTTATGTGCTAAAATTATCCATTGCTTAAGAAATCCATGCAGGTGTTATTGACAGATACATATATGTGTGGATGTGCAGTGTATGCAATTAGAAATATCTTTGCATGCTTTAATAAGCTCTATGTTGCATGAAATTAGCTGGAGTCAAACATTGTGTGGGAGAATGGAGCATGATCAGTGAAGACAGCCAAGCAGGACATTGGTGCAATCTATTGTTTAGTGCACTACTGATTCTATTAAAGCACTATGGCAAAACATTTATTATAGTAAGATAGCACTGTGGATGATAAGACATTTTGAATTGCTATTCAAAGTACTGTTGTACAAGAATTTGTAGTTAAGAATTTGTGATTGAGTAGGGTTGTGATGCTTCTGCATAGTGAGAGATTTAGATGGCTGCTCATGCCTCAAAAGAAAAGTTTGAAAAACATATGATTTAGGCTCAATTTAGGTTGTGTTTATTTCACTTTTTTTTACTTTTTTTTTTTAATCTTTGGTAACCGGGTAAGGCCCACTAGGCACAAATGCTTGTTTTCAGGGGTGACCTGGGAGCACTGGGTGGTTAAGTGACTTGCTCAGAGTCACACAGTATGCAAGTGGAGGTTGTGAGAATCATACTCAGGTCTGGTCTGCTAGATGTACCAAGCTCGTTCATACCTCATTCCTCTAACCTCTAGGCTATACTGCCAGCCCAGTGATCTACATGTATTTTTTAGATTTCTGCTCGACATTACTCATTACTGAGAAATGTTTCATGGGAAGATTATCTATATCCCTTAGAGTTCATGTGCCTCTTTTAGTTACTCCCTATTTTATGTCATAGTCCTCTGTTGTGACATTACAATATGTTGCCATCTGAGTCATTGTGATAACACAAATAGAACATTATTATCTTGGTTAGAGTTACAGCAATAGGAATAGATGAACTCTTCAGAAGCAAAGAACCTGTTTTCATTCAAATGAACTTAGTAATAAATAATAGGGGACAAAATACAGGACTAATGTGAAATACAAGCATAACTGAGTCTGAATAGTATGTCTCCTTAAAGCTGTCCCAATGGAACCAGCTGCTCTTTAAAGATTTATTAGGTAAGTATGGTTTTGATAAGATGTACAGTAGAGAGATACAGTGGTTGTTAAAGCAAAGTTGCTTGGTACCTCGGTATACTTCGGTATGTGCGGCAAACTGAAGCGGTGTACCAAGCATATCTATCTAATTGTCAATGATATGTTAAGTAGGTGTTAAAGCATGCCGAGTTCAGAATTAATTAACCCTGTAATCAGCTGCTTAAATGCAACAGGTGGTGCTCTTAACGGTAACATGTATCTTGTAAAACTTATATTTTTCTGTGGGTGTCCCCACAGTCCACACTGATTGGGACTATTGTAAATTGTACTGTACATGCATTGCCTTCACCTTATTTAAATAAAGACTATCAGGCAAACTCCCACAAGCCCTCCCAATGGAGCAGAGCTTCTTTTTCAACTCCTGAATGGCACCAGTAATGGTAGTCCAGTCAAAAGAATGACTGAATTTGTTCTGCATTCTTTTAATTTAATTTTTGATTATTACCATCTCCCAAGCCAGCAACAAACTAACACCAGCTGCTCCTGGGACCTCTGTGTGGTTGGGAGAAAAACAAATTGATGAAAAGATGAAATTATGTGTCTTTTCTGTGTTTTTATATCCCATATTATTATTATTATCATTATCACAAAGTGTCGAATTACAATAACAAATTTGATCTGGTGCTTGGATCCAGTCTGTGAAAATGGACTTAAATGCTTTGTTAACTGTTACATGTGGCATACAGTCATAGTGTTTACTACCTTTCATGGCAGTGCTCTGCAGTTCAGCCGAGGAAACAGAAATCAGAGCTCTATTTTTGTCCTATTCAGATTGTTTTGCATTCACATTTCTTTTACCTATTTGTCAGGTCTGCAAAAGTTAATGAACAGCTTGAAGCTGTAATCTGCATAAATCATACTGCTGGGATGTATATTATTTTACCTAAGTAAAATAAGCAACATCACTACTAACTTGTCATCATCAAGTTTCAGTTAGAGGGCGAAGGCTGCTTACTCATTTTAGTAAATGAGCTTGATTAGATTACTGATTGGATGTCTTCTTTTTTTAATCATCCTTCACCTCAATTGTTTTTTCTGAGTACAAACACATACGAGTCATAAAATGGAGAAAAAATAAATAATTGTTAATAATGGAGAACCCTGACCTCTCTACTCTGATAGAGTGGTGAGTCCAAACAAAGCATTTGCATCATCCCCTCACTGCTGACCAGTTCTGTTTTGATGCATCCTTCTTCTGATCTACAATTGGTTATCTTTGATCATTACCCTCTCTGCAAGCATGTTTTTTCCATGGCACCATAGATAATAAATTAGTCATTTATGCCAACACATCACTGCCTTCCCCAAACACACACACACACACACACCACACACACACACGCACACAGTATTCAGGTTTGCATCTCTCTTATATCTGTGCTGGATATTCATCTTTGACAATTATATCTTATTTTACAATTATTTAGCCTACCATGTTTTCTACAATGTTCTCTCTTCCATTTTAAATGTAGCAGCAGTGACAAATTTCCCATGCATTGCAGTTTTAGCAGTGACTAGGTTTAACATAATTTTGTCCTGTATGCTGATAATTTCTACGTACAGTGTTTTAGTTGGCTTTCACATGCCAGCATCTCAGCCATGGCCATAGCTATACTCATGCATATTTATGCAAATAAGCAGGTGAGTGCTCTGAACCTGCCTGTGTTGTTGAAAGATTATGAGATTTAAAAAAAAATATGGAGCCTGTGTTGTTATGCATGCTTTTTGTTAAAAGTTATGAACCATCCTGTTTTCACCAACAACTCTTATAATCGAAACAGAACATGAATTTTACTGTCCTGCCATTACCCAACCAATTTCAGTATTGCTGTTATACATACAAGCTAACACATTATTTAAAAAGTCTCAAAACCGAAGACTTGGTGCTGTCAACCTGAACACAACTCTGGTTAGTATATTATCCTTTCTTTGCTTGGGTATAGTGATGCCAGTTACAGTTCGACAATTTTTCTAATGAGAGTCATGGCTGATTATGTATGTATGCAGAAAAGCATGCCTCTTTTCACCTGACAGCAACTTTTCATCCCTTGTGTATTCTGTTATTGTTTTATTTCAATATTAAGTAACAGTGAGTGTACTGGAACCCTATTTGTAGTCTTGATTAAGAAGTTGTTTTAATTATTGTATCACTGATGTTTGGGGAAGATACTGCATCTGCCATTGAACTGTAAGCTCCTCTGCTACTGTGTTACACTGTTCCTACTATGACTGGCATAGACCATTAGATAAACAAAAACAAAAAAACAGCAAGATAGTGCAATCTCAAGATGTGATCTACAAATAAGATAACAACAGGCCAGCAAAGTAATTTGAATGAGTGCAATTTACAATACACTGTACATGAACTCCAATACCTAGAGCTCCAAATAGTGCACCATGAAAAACATTTTGATGTGCAACAACATATGCACGCATAAAAACAGACACACACATACACACAGAATGCTATAATTATATTTGTTTCTGAGTCCTCATACTGTAAATTTACTGTGCAACACATGACATTATAAGGGCAGAACAGACATGCAGGGAAACATTTCATCCACACATATGCTAGTTGCAAATATGTAACTAATCACATATGTATGAATGAGGATTAATTAAACTGTAGTTAGCAGTCCCTAAAGAATCTGCTTATGTGTGCTTCTATATTGGGGTTTCAAAGGAAATAGCACATGCCAGAATTGTGAACTGATGGTGTAAAAGACAGAAGACAGTATCACTCAAGACATTGCTGGTATTTGTTTTTTTTAACAATGCATGCTTTGCAAAGTCAACCCCCCCCAAAAAAAACTGTGTAATATGTGAATAATCACAGAAACAATGTGTGTGTGTGTGTGGGGGGGGTAGAGTAGACAGCACTCATCTCAAAACAAGAGACTGAAACTGTAGTCATTATTCCCTAGTATAACTCATCATGTGTGCTCCTATATCGGGGTTAGTAAGGTGATCACAGATAGTGCAATTTTAAAGAACACAAAATTATGAACTAACAGTGTAAAAGCCCAAAGAGACTGTCACACAAAACATTGCTGTTACTTGCAATATTACAAAGTGCATGCTCACAAACTGAAGTAAAAAACAACATGTGAAAGGTGTGATTCAATGTGGGGGGTACTTATCATCAAAACAGATGGTTGAGAACAGGGATTAATGAAACTGTAGTCAGCTGTCCACAGAATATCTCCTCATGAGTGCTCCTATATCAGGGTTATGAATCAGACAATTTGGTGATGGTGGTGGTGGGAGGGGGAGTTGAAGCAATAATCAGCAAAACAGATAGTAATTTTTGCCTTCTTTACTTACGAAGACACCTATACTGGTACCAGCAGAAAACAACACGATGAAAAATAATCAGTTTATATTTTGTTTATTTATTTAGTCACCCAGCATGCTGAAACAACACACTCACTAATCTAATTATGGGCACTGGGGAACTGTGTGATTGAGGACATAATGACACAAAGTGCATATAAAACTACATGTGAGAAATGAGAATATAGTTTCAGATCTACTTACATTGTCAACATCAAACATACATGGCACAGCTGTAGGCAAGCCTTTTTTTTAATCACTTTTCAATTTTAGCAGGCAACTGCACAGAGCACATGAATAAAGATGTCATCTTCGGTTCCACATCAGTTCACCCCCTCACTAGCTTGTTCAGAATGCTCATTTTTGTTACAGCTCGGTTAGTCACAGTTGTGAATAAAACTGAAATATGTGTAACAAATGTAGTAGATTATGAATGAAAACATGTTTGGTTGCTTTCCATGCAGTAGACCAAACAAATGACAGGACACAATTCCTGTTCCCTTTAAACAGCTACAATAATGAATGCCAGGGAGTAAATGAACAGTCAAGAAAAAATGTTGGTTTTCCATTATTTTCATTTTTCTTAACTCTTGCTGCCACTGTAACAGTGTGGGCTCCTCTGGGCTGATCTTATTTTGGATAAGAGGGGGAAAACATTTTGTACACAGTACTACTGCAGTCAGAACTTTATAGGTAATCTTTAAATGCTCAGATGGTGTTAGAAAAGTACTATCATTCTCTCCTGACCATAACAGAACACTATACAGTATTTACTGCGCATCTGGCAGGTATACTTTATAGTTTCCAGGGAGGTAGACTTTGATAACTGTCAAAATGTCAAAGACATGCAGGCCTTGAGAAAGAAGACATCCATGAGTTATTGTCTAATTTATTATTATTGTTATTATTACATTTTGCAGGCTCTGTTTAAATTCCTTTACCATAATGCTGTCCAGTAATATAGACTTGAGCATAGTAACAGACAGTGGGAGGTAGCAGTGGAAACTGTACTTAACCCTTTTTAGCAGCATTATGGGCCAAAAATGTGTTTTCTCCACAGCAAGGGTCATGAAACTAAAACAAATGAACTTCTATATTTTGGATGATGCACAGAGAAAAGACAGCATTTTTTTGTAATATTCACATTTTATTACATTATAATCCTGTTCTCAGTAAGCGCAGCTGGACCCTGGCATTTCATATCCTATACACATATTTCGATTAAGGTTCAAGAACCCTAGTGAATAAATCATACACTGTCTAAATCTATGTGCAGTTTCTCCCAGTAAATCCCATGTTATCTTCAGCTCATTCAACTTTGGATAGTAAAGGCTCCAAATGCAGTCTGTCCAGAAAGTGTTCTTCGGTACCAGATTAAATTCACACAGCTTCCAGAATTCACAATAAAATGAAACCACTACCACCCCAGTACTGGATATTTTTGGTCTTCTGTTTTTTTTTTTGTTTTGTTTTTTTTACTAATAATATATGCTCAGTCAAAGCACTGTAGGTGAGAAGGAGTGCTGGTTATGTCTCTGTACATATACTATACTATAAGTCACATGAGAGCAGCTGATGGCACTAGCTTCTGAGACAGGAGTTGTCTCTCTGGGTGAGGGGGAGAATGGTCCAGGATTCTTGGTTAATTATAACAAAAAGAAAACAGACAGACGGGTGCCTGGCTGGAAGGGTAGTGAAGCTCTGACATTCTCAAAAACAGCATTGGCCTCACAGGCTGGGGTCAAGAATACCTATGCAATACTGCCCTTATTTGGTGTCAGGATGGAGCAAAGTGAGGTTTTCATCAAATATCTCAGGACCTATGCAAGGGTAGGGATGCAGTGAATTTAAATTCTGCTGGCAAAGTGGCCAAATTTGCCTAGTGGAACAATTCGCAAAATTTTTCCACATAAGGTAGGATTTCACCTAGGCAAAATTTCACCTTCCATGGTGAAATTTCACCTTCTGCAGCACAATTTCACCTTCCGTGGGTGAAATTCTGCCTTCTGCAGGTGAAATTTCACTTTCCGTGGGCAAACTTTTGCCACAAAAGGTGAAATGTTGCCATTTCACTGGGTGAAATTTCGCCACTCCACCAGGTGAAATTTCACATTTCGCTCTGCGAAATGGGTGGAATTTTACGGATTACTCCGAGAAGCAAATTTTGCTCACTTTGCCCATCACTATGCAGGGGTCAAGGAAAGACATTTATTATCTTACAGTGCACTCCGGTTAAACTTATCCTCTTTTCCACAACCAGCAGACAGTAGGAAACAAAAAATGAAAAATAAATAAAAATAAAGATATTTTAAAAAGCACGTAGTGGGGAAAAAAATAAAAACTACATATGTGACCATACATACAGTACATTCTTTTTTTTCCAAGTGACTTGATTCACACCATATTGACACCTGCCACAGTGGGACTCAATCTCTTCTCTGCCATCAAGTGGAAAGCCTTGTTTTTGTGCTGATGCAATGATACTTTCAATGTACATATCTGTCTTTATTTGTGAAACTAACGGAGATACAAGGGATGACTGATTCTAATGTGGTTGTACAGTGCATTATATTATCTGTTCAAAAATGTTGAGAGAAAAGGTGAGAATGTATTATTACTGTGAATAGGCAACCGGTATTGATTTATAGTAATGAGTCTCTTCACAGGTACCCATACTGTGCTGGAGTTACATCCTGTATCTGAGTGCCAGATAACAACGGCTAATAACTGTTGAAATACAGCTACATATTACAATATAGCAGATAGAAAATCTCCTATGAGTGAACAGTGTTGTTCAGACAACAAAATGCACTGTGAAGTCCGAGAATGCAGCTTTTCTCCAAGTGTCAGTTGCAGCATTGCTAGTTTTAAAAATAGACAAATATGTGTAAATTGAAAACATAATGTATAAGCAAAAGAACTGTAATCTCTGCTTGAGTTGTTTAATAGTATTGTGAATCCGGAGAGGAGAGATCGAGTCTCACTGCCAGCAATTGTCAAAACGATGGTGTGATGGCATGCATCATTGTCCCGTGTACTTTTTTTTTGGTGCCTCATAATGGCACTCAGCTGTTCTGCCAACAACAATATCTCCTGCTAGGATGCCAACCACTGCAAGGGACAGAACAGCTGATTACAGTGTGTCAGCAGGGATGTGCACATCCACCTGCTCCATCGGGTTATATTATTGCAGGAGCCCAGCACATGGCATGAGAAGCCAGAGTCTATTTTCTTTGTCTGAAATCACAAAAATTCTGGCTTCTCCATTCTTCCAATCTGAGGGATTTTTTTTTTTTTTGTGCTGAGGGCTTTAATTGCACAAACAACACTGAGTTTTCATGTAACATAACATTAGAAAACAGATTACATTTCATTTAGTCAGTAACAAAATAACACTGGTTGCAAGTACAAACTTTATTGGTAAGGCAGATACAATCCCAGTCTGAAGAAAGCAAATCAAAGTGAATACATGTTTTTTAATATTTGCATCAATCAATGTTTTTGCCTGTTAATTGTCATTTCAAAAGAGCAGTAATCAAAACAGTATGCCCTAAGTGCAGCATATCCAATACTGGATGACACCAGTTGTTGCAATATTATAGCCAGCATTGGTGTTGAGCACTCCACCCCCACCTTGCAAATAACAGTATATGCAGTGTGTGTGTGTGTGTGTGTGTGTGCGCGTGCGTGTGCACACACGCGTGTGTGTGTGTGGCTTGCACAGTGTCCCTGGTTGTCTTTAATTACCTATTGGACATTACTGTCAACAATCGAACATTTATTGCCTCAGTCCAATGCATTTCTCTGCCACCAGGGAGAAGGAGGCCGGGGGGGTGCATTAGGGGGCACAGGGGGTGCAATGGGGAGCACGATGGGTAGGGGGTGAGGTAGGGAGAAGAGGAGGGAGGAAGTAGTGGAGGAGAAGAAGGAATTAAACTCGGTGGTAACCTGGCTGGGAGCTGAGATGATTTTACCTTTGAGGTTTAGAGCGGGGGTGGGAGGTTGGGATGGCAGGGTGAGAAGGGATTTTATGGAATTCCAAAATTGAGAAGGGTGGGTGTGGTTATTGTTGAGAGCCCTTTTGAAGTAGTTTGATTTGGCCCATCTTATGAGTTTAGTACAGCCATTACGTAGAGACCGGTAGTGTAGCTGGGCCGCATGAGCACCCATGGCCTTGAAGGATTTCCAGCCATGGTCTCTGGCACAGAGTTTTTCCATAAGGTTAGCTGTTACCCAGGGTAAGTGGAAACCTCTGACTCTGGATCTCTCTGTGGGGCATGTATGTCCCAGATGGCGAGGAAATTTGTAGAGAAATAGTTCAGGGCTTCATTCATGGAGGTGGCTCTAGGGATGAAGGACCAGTCTATGGTGGAAAGGTCATTTAGGAGAGCAGTCTGATCCAGAGATTTATAAACTCTGCTGTACAGCATGCGGGGTGGGGGGGCCAGAGGACAGAAGATTTTGCGCACTAGGAAAATCATCAGGTGGTCACTGAGGGAGTCCGGCAAAAGGCCAGTTTTAATTGTCCTATGAGGGTGGGTAGAGAGTGTCCAGTCCAGTAGTGTGTGTTTATTTGATTTTTGGTTTAGTCGGGTGGGTTACCCTATTTGCTGGTGCAAGTTTAGAGCACTTATTTGACAACGTATTTTATAGGCAGCACCGCCTAGCCAGTTCTGATTGAAATCCCCAAGGATGTGGAGTTCGCCACCTTCGGTAAGGGCCTCAGATTGCCCAAGTGTTCAAGGATGCTAGTTGGTGGTGTGTCCGGCGGACAGTAGGACCCAGCTATGTAAACTGGGATGGAGTGGGACAAGGGGATTTTGATCAGGAGGGAGTCTATAGATTGTGTGGTGATGGCGGAGTGATTACTGAGAACTGGAGATTTGTGGAGACATACATGGCAGTGCCACCACTCTTCTTTCTCCCCTGCCTGTCTTGTCAGATTAGAAAGAAGCCGGGTATAGAGAATTCTTCATCTCAGTGGTGAGGCTTCAGCCATGATTCCGTGATGATTATGATATCCGGGCGCAGGGCCAGGACAGTTGTTTGAAGGGCAGCCATTTTATTTAGGATACTGCATATATTGAGGTGGATGATTTTGCAACCTTTGGGGAGGAGCGTGGATGGTGTGGGTTGTTGGGCAGCAGTGGTAGCCTGGGGTCCTGGGTTCCGTTCAACGTCCCCTGCTAAGAGGAGAAGAAGAACAAGGGTGTGCCTTAGGAAGTGCAAGAGTTTTACAGGAGCACCCCTGCGGGTGGGAAGAATGGAGGTTACTAAGCTTCCCTTTGGGACAGAAAAGAGTGGGAGGTAAAGTACAGGTAACTCAGCATGGAAAGAGGGGGGGAGTATAGAGGCCCCCGGGGTCCATTTATGCCCATGTTGCCAGTTGTGATTCGTTGGAGTCAAGGAGGAGTGGGGGTTAAGCCTGACAGTTAAGGAGTGGAGTGGTAAAGGGTCTGGTTGGATAGGACTGGATAAGGGTGGGAGGAGGGTGTGGCTATGCATAGCAAGGTGATAGTTGCAGTTAGGAACTGCATTTTGTTTTTTTTCTTTTATCCCTTTATCCTCTCAGCAAAAAAAAGAGGTGCTACAAATTATTGCATTTGGTTACTTAGCATACAGTACAATACAGATGGATGAAATTGCCAACTCCTACTTAGGCTTATGATGCTTCTCATTCAGAAATGCGACCACTTACTGCTGGTCAGGGTAACTGTAGGGGGAGGGGACCGTGTGAGAAGAGCAAATTGAACTAATTGCCATTTGTTATGCTTAGCTGGCTGTATATCCTAAATGCTGGAGTAAAGAGTTGTGAATGAGTCTGATACATCAGTTAGGCTTTGATTTGTTTGCCACTAACTCTATTTGTATACTGTGTGACTCTAAGCAAGTCACTTATACACCTTAGATATTTTGGTTCACCACTGAAAACATGGACTTGTGCCCATTGGGACTGAGCATATTAACATATAATAAAAATCACCATATTTTGATATGCTTGTTGAGAACACAGAGTGTCTGCACTACATAAAATGAAATGCTGACAGTGTCTGTCTTTTTTTTTACTGAACAAATTAAACCGAATAGAAACTGATATAGCTCTTCTCCAGGCTCTATCTGAATCACCCAAAAAACAAAGATAAGTACCCTGACCAAGTGTAGATTATAAGGAAAATGTTTTGCCCATTTATTTTACCATATAATACTACAAAAAATATAGAAAAAACACCTGTACTTAGTAGAGATCACCAGTGACAAATGGAAAAACCACAACCAGATCCAAGAGCGGCTCATGCTGCAAGCATGCTGTCAGCAGAGGGACTCAGACCAGCAAACTAAAAAGCAATAGTCCATGCCTACTGCAGTATAAATTATGTTAACAAGACAATTTGTCCCCAGAACCCCTCCAGATAAGGACTTGAACAACTTAAATGTGGTTGCTCAGTTTGGCTATACTTCATTTGTTTGTAAAATCTTAGTTTCCAATACATTAACATCAAATGGCACATTTTGTTTACATTTCAATCATTCATCTGTTTTTTATTACATTTTTATACATTATGTACATCTCATTTCTTTCCAACTGACACATTCTTAATTTCCTCTTTTCCTCTTCTGCCCCCAGATGTACATCCTGGGGGGGAGCTCTCTTCCTCTCACGCTGTCAAGGGGTATGAGCGTACACACCGTACTCCTACCTCTGGGTTGTCAATGCTGTGTCCTTTACTTGGTTTCCCTTTTTTCTTCTCCCTTTCTTTCCTGTCCTTCTCCTCTTTTTTCCCCCCTTCTTTTACTGCTGTCCACCTTCAGCAGTTTCCTATTAAACATGCCACTGGGCTCCACCTGCCACAGTGGGCCCAGTCTCCACCTGCCTCAGGGCCCATCCTCTTACTCCTGGGAGGGTGGGTGGGTGGGAACATTCTGAGAGTAAATTCTGAGCTCCCTTCTGCTGTGCAGCTACTTATGAAGGGGCCCCTTTTAGCCCCTCCCCTTGGTTCTTTGTCCAACCTAAAGTTGCCATCTCACCGGTCCCACCACTCCCCCTTCACCTCCTCTTTAGTGACCTCACTAGGCCCTCCCCCATGACACATGTTGCCAGGGCCGGTTTTAGGATTTCGAGGGCCCCCAACAAACTTCATGATAGGGGCCCCACAGACTGGGCCCCCCAACTGATTATCTTTGCACATTGCCGCTATTTTACATTAAAATACTAATGTGTACTTAGGTGTTAATCACATGTGGAAGCCTAGAAACAAGCCCTTTACATTTAATATTAGTCTAGAAATACATTTATAATAATGTATAATATAACTGTAAAAAGATTATTCTCCAGCTCTAGCTGTTGCAAATTGTTCTAGCCTGCTGCTTTCTATCTATGCAGTCTGATCTTCTCTCAAATCCCACTAGTATAGTATATGTACCCGACTATAATTTGGACTGAAATAAATGTTTGTTTAGAATAGCCTCTGAGTGACAACAGATACACATGATGCCACAGTCAGTTACTAACTGCGTCATCATGGGTATGTTGTCAGAGGCAAGCTACTCTAAACAAACATTTAAGTCCAAATTATGGTCCAGATCATCTCCTGATCTCCTCTCCCAGCCCATCTTTGTTATTCATTACCTACCTAAAAGAAGTGAAGGCAGGCAAGGCACTGGTCTCTGAGTGGGTGTAATCCTGCTCCTCAGGTTCTCTCCTCCACTCCGTGCACTGCACTGGTTTGGCAATGTTCACTGAACTGCTGAATTTAAAGATGCTGGCTGCTGAGCTCTTTTTGTAATAAAATAAATGAATTATAGTTGTTCTCAGCAAGCAGCACTAGCAGCAGTAGGTAAGGAAGGTCTGACTGGCTGCTGGCTGCAGCGGGTGGTGGTTCTCTCTCCTCCAAACTGGCTGTCTGGATAGCAGATGCAATGGCAAATTTCTCTCCAATGCTCTGGAACTGGTCCTCAGTCGAATAGTTTCAAGAGCGCCGGAGACACCATTTTTATGCTGCAGCTGAGCCTGAGGCAGGACAGAAATGTTCAGGTCCGCGTTGAAGGAGGTGCAGTAACAGGAACAGACCGAATGGAGCCCTGTGATTGGTTCCAACACAACAACTCCCAACATCAGCCCATATTTTACTGTGCATTACAATTTGGGGGATGTGGGTTAACAAAGAAACATGTCGTAGGAGGTGGCATGGTCACTGGTCGTGAACTGCGTGATTCGGCGTTCATTGTTCAGGGAAATGGAACAGTCAGTCACAAGTTCGTGTTCGCAACAACACGGCAATGAAACAGTGTTGTGAACCAACCACTTTGAGAGGTGGACAACTAATGAAAGAGCCAGAAATTGGCTGTGGGGCCCCAGACATTACACGGTGATGGTGACTGAAAATTTGGGGAGCCAGGAGGACAAGGAGGATTAATTAAAGCCAAGATATATTGCTTGCTTGCTCAGCTGTGTTGATCGGGCAGAAGAAAATGTATTAACTATGCTGTTGATGCTGACTGTGGTGGGGTCATCTGGTGTGGAGTGAGACTGAAGCAAGGTGGTATGCTGTGTGCTGGGGCCCACTGCCAGACTTGCTAAATTTTGGGGGCCTCCCGCGGCCGTGGGGTTGGCGGGTGCCTAACGCTGGCCTTGCATGTTGCTCCTCTAAGCTCCTACCCCTTCCCCCCCTTCTCTTTTTCCAGAACTCTCCCCCTGCTCTCTGAGCTTCTGAGCATCCCACACTTATTCATCAAGGCCGTGGGACAATGAGGTCTACCTTTTTAGAGGGGCAACCCTCTTTGTCCACAGAACCCCTCCAAATAAGGACATGAACAACTTAAACGTGGTTGCTCAGTTTGGCTGTACTTCACTTGTTTGTAAAATCTTAGTTTCCAATACATTGACATCAAATGACACATTTTGTTTACATTTCATCTGTTTTTTATTACATTTATATACATTACGTACATGTCATTTCTTTCCAACTGACACATTCTTAATTTCCTATTTTCCTCTTCTGCCTCCTAGATGAACATCCTGGGAGGGGGGTTCTCTTCCTCTTATGCTGTCAAGGGCTATTAGTGTACACACTGTACCCCTGCCTCTTGGTTCTCAGTGCTGTGTCCTTCACTTGTTTTCCCTTTTTTCTCCCTTTCTTTCCTGTCCTTCTCCTCCATTTTCCACTAGTCCACCTCCAGCTTGTGATGGACGGTGGACTTCCCCCTTTTATCATGCCCCCTCCCCCCTTCTTTCCCTTAAGTTTCCAACTTCTCCCTACTTCTGTTCCTCCCTTTGCCTTAGCCATCCTTCAATGGCATTCGCTATCTCTGCGTTAAATAATGCTAGACCTAAACCTGTATCCCATCCCCCCTATAGAATTTGTCCACCCATTCTAAGATCCCATGCCAGATGACCATATCCCCTGTGTCTTCAATGAACCTGCCCACACATGCATTCATGCACTTCCATACCCTGTCCATACTTTTGTGGCATTCAGCATGCCTCCATACACTTCTAGACGTAATGTCAGACCATGCCACTGTGACCTCTGGCACCACTCCCTTATCTTTTCCACATCCTTTTTTATTTGGTAGTAAATGTCCAGCCAGAGCCTTGTACCCAGGTCATTGCCTCCCAGATGTATCACTATTAAATCCTGCTGCTTATATTCCTTCCTGAGCCCCCTGATCTCTAGCAACAGTTGTGCCCACTTCATTCCTCTCCCACCTTTCCATACCAGCCGAATGGTGCCTCTGTCCAGACACAACTGTTTTCCCCCTTGTCTCCTGGCTGTCCACTTCTCTACCCAGTTGTATGAAAGAGTTCCCACAGATCCATGCCTCGAGCCTCCGAACAATCCCTGTTTAAGTAAAGTAACATTGATTAGTCTTTAATCCTGTTATGTCATGTCTCCTTCCCTTTCCCTTTTCTTACTCATATTCCTGCACCTGCTAATGGAGAGAAAGAAAACATTATTATTGTGGTAATTTCCATACATATTTCTTATAAAATCAGACAACCACCTGCCCCTCTCCTTAATCTCTCCAGGCCTGCTGCCTTGCACCACCATGGTGGATGCTGCCCCAATCCTAAATGCGTGAGAGGACTATCCTTTCCCCGATTCACCTAGAAATCTGAGGCCTTTGTGTAACACTGCTGCTACCCGATAGCCTGATACTGGCCTGCCATCTCCTTGTATGAAAAGCGCCATACCTCCCTCCTAGGGCACTCTGCCGTGCATATGTGCAGGGCACCTACAGGGCAAATCCGTGGATGCAGGTGTTTTCTCAACCACACCTTCCTGCCTTGTCCTTGCTGATCTGTCTTTGATCTCCTAAGTAAAATGACAATTGCCTCCCCCTCCCATTCTATATCCCCCCATTATAAACCTTCTCCTTCTAACCTCTTGCTATGCCCCACCACCTAGCTTACCCGGAACGCTCCTCCATACATGGATATGGCACACTGAACAACACTGCTTTGCTACTCGAGCTGCATACCTGGTGTAATATGTCCATAAATTGCCCCATCAACATTTCTGATATTGGTTTTCTGCCATCCCATTTTTTGTCTTGGCCCCTGGTCAATCTCTGCATCATCCTGTGAATCAGGTTGCTTTTCAGTGGGTCCTCCCAACCCCTCAAGCTACAGATCTGCCCTATTGCTGCCAAATGCACCCATGTGGTCATGTGCACCATGTTTTGTTGCCACCCGGCTACTGTAAATCGAGCTACCTGCTCCCCTGTCACTGCCCCACTTACCTGCCCACTGTATTGCTCCTGGAATTTTTGGAAAGCCCTCCATGATGTTTCATAAGCTCTGCGTGTCCTGGGGGTCCAAGAGTTGTGGAACAGTGCTTTGGATATCCCAATCAAGTCATCCATACGTATGTCAGGATGAGGGTACCCCTGGTGTCTGTTCTGGGTGCAATGGTCCTAAATTTGGCCATCTGCAATCTGGAGAGGTAGTCAGTCATGTCGTCCACACCATCAATATGCTTGGCCCTGAATGACATGTTCAGGGACAAGCCTAAACATACCATCCTGCCAAGCACCCTGATGATGACCCTCTCCGTCCTGGATCTCTTCTTGTTTAAGACTTCCACTGCCTTATTACCACTCCAGAATGTTACTTTTTTATTACTCAACTGATTTCCCCAAACCACCATGGCCACCCATATGGGAATCAGTTCCAGAAAAGTGATGTCCTTTGTCACCCCCTCTTTTACCCAGTCTTCCAGCCACTCGGACGCAAACCATTTTCCTTGTAAATAGCCCCCCATCCTCTTACCACCTGCTGCATCTGTATAAAGCTCCAGATTGGTATTGTGCAACCAATCGTCCTGCCAAAACATTTACCTGTTGTACTCTTGTAGGAATTGTTCCCATTTCAACATATCCTCCCATGTCTCTCTATTCAAATCTACCCAATGATGGGGCTGTGTCACACCCTGTGTTGCTTATGCCAGGTGCCATGTAAACATGCGTTCTGGGGCAACGGCCCTACATGCAAAATTTAGGTGCCCCAGCAATTATCGTGCCTGCTGTAGCTGCACCCTCCTCCAGCCCCCTATCTTACCAAACAATTCTCTTAACCTTTCCACCTTTTTCTCCGGTAAGTGGTACAGCTTGTTTGCTGTATCCATCTCCCGCTCCAGCCCTAAAAATTCCATTGTTCTGCTGGGCCCCTCCATTTTGTCTTCTGCTAATGGAACCCCCAACTCTTGGCATAGCTCTTTGAAATCCCTAAACATGTCCCTGGTCTCTTTTTCACCATCCCCTATAAACAAAAAATCATCCAAATAGTGCACCACCACCTGGTGCCATACTGTTTCTGAAATGTCTATTGCAGCCAGGAGCTAAACATTTCAAATGTGGCTCATGCTATGGAGCACCCCAGTGGCATGGCTTTGTCAAAATAGTACTGCCCCACTACTTGGAATCCCAGCAGGTCCCTATCTGCTGGCCTAACTAGCAGTAAGCAGAAAGCAGACTCTGTGTCTGTTTTTGTCAGCCACGCCATCTCCTTACCCCTGATGAGTTGTACTGCCTTCTCCAGTGTAGATTAAGTGAGCCTACTGTCATCTTTGCCTATTGCATCATTGACCAATCTACCCTCGGGGTAAAATAGATTATGTATCACCAGGAACTCCCTCGCCTGTTTCTCGGGCACCAATCCCAGCAGGGAAATATTTAGCTTTGGCCATGGAGGGGCTGAAAATGGCCCCTCCACCCTGCCAGCTCCTTTTGGATCGTTTGTGCCAGTGTGGCCTCCATACACCGTGTGGATTTGAGGTTCATTGCCCTCATTGCCTCCCTCTACCATTGGAACTGTAAACTAAAACCTAAGGTAAAACCTCTCCGTAATTTTCTGTCTGCTTCCTTATTCGGGTAGTCCCATAGCCATCTGTCCATTGCCTCTACTCTTATTGGTGTCAGGGTCAGCCTAAACACCCCCCCCGCCTTTTTCTTCAATTGGCCTGATGTTGGGTTTGATAACTGTGCCTCCTCTCCCCCATTCACCCATCCTCTGTTGTTGACCCTCCTCCACTGCTGACCCCTAAAGGCACCCAGACTGGCCTGAAAGGGCTGCGGTTAAGAGTTCTCCTGGTTGTTGCTCCCCTTATCCCAACTGTATCTGCACTTGGATGCTGGGTGATACTCCCCACACTTTGAACAGACATGCCAAAACTGGCAGTTGGGCCATGAACAAAAAGCCCTGTTGTATCCTAACAGGCCTTCGTCCCAGTCCCCCCAATCTGTTACCCTCTACCTCCTTTTCTGTTGGCCCCATGTATATTTCTAACCATAAATCTATTTGCCTGGTGTCCCACTTCAGGTTCCTGAAATTCGCCATGCACTTCCTACATTTCTCATCGTATCTCAACCAGCTGTGCCCCCCTCTTCTTATACGCATTTTTAATGATGAGAGAATAAGTGAGGAGCGGGGTCACTAATTCTGGTCTTTTCTCTATGGCTATGGCCATAAAATAGATGAACCCCATGGACCAGTTGTCCCATGTTTTACCTTTTCTTGCCTTGTCCTCCTCACCTTTCCCCAACAGCACCACTGCTGCTGCCATATCCTTCTTTTCAAAACTATCTTTCTCCTCATATTTGTCCATGGCATCGACTTTCGCCAGGACAAATATGTCCATGTACTCTCCCTTCCAAATTTTTTCTTTCATTGCTGTGGGGACATGATCCACTAAGCATACCCCAGGGGCCCCTAACTCCTGTCTCTCTACGGACATAGTGGCTGGATGCCCCATCCCCCCTGCAGCCCCCATGCCCCTTATTTCAACTAACACCTTCTCCAGCTGCCCCAATCCATTATCCCCCCTGTTCTTAAGCATTTGTTCGACATATTCTTTCACACTAATTTCCATAGTCACCACCTGATTATCTGCATCGCCTGACTTGTTAATCCCTGACTGAGGCACTCCTGATAGACCTGGTATATTAGTCAGCAACGGTGTTTGCTGTTCCAGCTCTGGTATGGGCAGTGGAACCACAGGCATGGGAGGCTTTGGCACTGGTACTGGCCGGGGGGTACGGCTCAGGGATTGGGTCACAAGGAGGTGGGCTCCACAGGGCTGGCTCAGGCATCTCCTTTCTGGGCTCTGGCCCCCTGTGCCTCCAGGGCCCCCTTTTACTCCTTTCTTTTTCCTTCCCTTGCCTCCCCCTCCATTTCATGCCCCTCTCACCCATGTCTGGTTCCTCTATTGCAAGGAGCCAGTTGGCCTTTGCAACCAGGTCCATCACTGCCTGATAGCAGTCCTCTTTATTGGGCTTAATTCTTTGGCCACCATCCTAGACACTCAGCAGTACCTGCTGAAGAAAGAATTTCACAGATGTTATTTCATGCCATGCTAAATTGGCCTCTGCATCCTTCCCTTGCTTGCCAGCGTGTCCCTCCCCCAGCCCATCACTGGTACCCATACAAGCCTCCTTTGGGCTCCCCCTCATGGCTCATTATGTCTGTTACAATGATCAGCCACCCCCACATCTGATTTGGGGGGCCCTCAAAGAGGTTTGGCCTTTCTGTCCTGCATAGCCACCCTTTATTTTCTTTTTCTTTTCTCCTTACACTTTGCCCCTTGCAATGGGCCCCTGCACACCTTCCCCACATGGTCAGGTGCTTGCCTTGTGGCCCTTATTACCCAAAACCTTCACCACATGGCCTTGTCACACCCCATTGTCCTCTGCCACCTTGGGGCCCAATTCTGGTCCGTTATCCTCTCTTTTTGCTCGCCCTTAAACAAGCACCTTTCCCTACAGAAAAAAACCCTTGCCCTATCATTTTTCTCCCCCCACCCTTGTCCTTGGCCCCTAGATGCTGCTGTGATATGGCTTGTTTTGCAGACCTGATCATGCAGTCCAACCTGGTGACCCATTTTGTCTTTCCCCCTTTTCAAACCAATCCTTTTCTTTCTCCTGCACCATTTCACCCCCTCTGTCCTCTATGGAGGTGTACAATTAACAAAAAGCCACTGTGCCCCCCTTTTGTAAACATCACAAAAGACCCCCCAATAATGCTAGCCTTGCTATGGCCCCCATGCCCATTCCAATCCCTGCTTGTCCCCACTGGTTTACAGCTGGGCCTGGATCTCCCAGCCTAGTGCTGAACTTGATTAAAATTAGCTAGCTTAAGTCATTGCATGCTTAATCATCCAGGGAAGTTCCTGAGAGGAAACCAGAGGCCTGATGCCTTATCCCAGCTGGCCTATACTGTGAGGCGTTGATGTCAGATGCCGTCCCACGTGGTAGGCCTCTCTATCTGTCCACTCTGTGTGGCCGGCTCTATTGTCTGATTTTTTTCCACCCGCCCTACCAATGTCAGGCTTCCCCTTTCTCCTACCCAACTAAACATCTCAAGAAAAAAACTTCCCCTTTCTCTTTTCCTTTTTGTTCTCATCCCCTTGTCCCCCCTTTCACTGCTTCATAGGCCCCTGAGCCATCCCCTCCATTTCTCTCCTTCAGGCCCAAAAACAGTGTGGTGATGACACCAGATGCCATACCCATGCAGTGGGCCCCAATTCTGTCTCCCCTGCCCATTGACCAGCCTCTTTAAAAATGGTCTCAGCCCAAAACAGCCACACCAGCAGGAGACCATTCCCCTTCTACTTGCCACATGCCCAATTCTCTCTCCTGCTAAAGTGACCATTTGCTTTCCACCTTTCCGTCAGGCAGGTTCCTACCTGATGCACCCGTGGACCCCCCTTTCCAGCTGTTGCGCTGTCCCTGCTGGTCTCGCTGCTTCTTACTTTGCCCCTACTGTGCAGCTTTAGTCAGTCAGTTTTCAAAATTCTGCTCCCCATTATCTCCCTTGGGCTCACTCCACAACTCCATTCTTTCTGTGATACCTGCTGTTATTTAAAATTTGTACCTCTTCCTATGGCTCACAGTTTTCTTCTCTTAACCTTTCCACCCTTAGCCCTGCTTAACACAAAGTTGCAGTCAATTCGAACTTAATTACCTCTTCCTCTGCCTATTCCAACGCAGTTCCACATATATAATTCAAAGGGGCTTAGCTTGTTAAATTCAGCTCTTCTGCTTACTCACCTGCCAATTACCATGCTAATCCATGCTCTATCAACTTAAGTACTTATAATGGTATCTCCTATTAATTAACTCAGAAATCTAGATTCCAGCTGCCCAATGGCTCAACATTCTCATGACAAACTGATGAGATTCTGAGAAAAAACTTTCTTAGAGCAAATTGTGGGCTCCCTTCTGCTGTGTAGCCATTTATGAAGGGGCCACCTTTAGCCTCTCCCGTTAGTTCTTTGTCCAACCCCAGGCTGCACCTCACCGGTCCCACCACTCCCCCTTCCCATCCTCTTTCATGACCTCACTAGGCCCTCCCCATGACACCTGTCACTCCTCTGAGCCCCTACCCCTTCCCCCTTCTCTCTTTCCAGACCCCTCCCCCTGCTCTCTGAGCTTCTGAGCATCCCAAACTTATTCATCGAGGCCGTGGGACAACGGGGTCTACCCTTTTACAGTGGCAACCCTCTTTACACTATTTTTAGTATGGCCATTATTCATTCTATTATCTGAAAGAAGCCTGCACAGTGAGTGAATGCTTTCTTTAGGACAGCCAGGCTAAAAGGATTCAATTAGAGTAAAAAAGAAATCACTCATCTCCCCAACTCACTGTTATGCACTCATCCTACCAACCAAGTAAACACAGAGATTTTCTATTGCAGAGGCTCATTTTGGAGAATGTAGTAAAACACAAATGCTTTTATTTTATTTGACACTGTCTTTCTTCAGTACTGCAGATAAACTGTCACAGTGTGAATGACAGCAGCCTCCTAAACTGTATGTTTAAGTCACTGACTGTCCAGATCAGCATCAGATAGCATTCTGATATTGAAAAAAAAGAATGCACAGTGACTTAAGCAGACTTCCTAAAGCTCCATATAGTGAGAGAAACACATCAGGTGTTTGTACAGACTGTCAGAGTAGCACCTTGTCCATCAGATCATGCACCTAAATTGAACTGGACAGAACAGTATGCCATTGTAATCTTTGAAATCCTGATACATGGAGGTCTATTTGAAGTTTTCACTTTGCCACATCACAGTCAGAAATATTTATCTGTAAGCTGTCAAAGTTCTCCTACAGAAGTGCTGTCTGTGTGAGTTATTGTGCCTCATAACATGATATGACACGCTCCAGCAATTTCTGGGATTCAGTGTGACACATTGGTTTACTACGACATAGTATGTACGAACATACGAACATACGAAATTTGCCAGCAGATAATGGCCTAGAGGTCTATCAAGTCTGCTCGAATGTGCAGCTAGCACCCCTTATTCTGCAGCTGCCCCCCCTTCCACCCTTCCCCTTCATTAACCCTCCCCCTTGTCCCGTCCCATCCTCATTTGAAGCAGTCCACTGTTCTACTGCATACCACTTCTGCAGGTAACGCATTCCACCCAGCCACCACCCTCTCTGTAAAAAAGTGTCTCCTCATCTCCCTCCTGAAAACTTCCTCCCTCCAGTCTCATATCATGGCCCCTGGTGGCCTTCCCCTCCCTTACTTTGAACAGCCCCTCTGTACCCATCTTGTTTATTCCTTTCATGTATTTAAAGGTTTCAATCATGTCACCTCTGTCTCTCCTCTCCTCCAGTGAGTACATGTTCAACTCCTTCATCCTCCTCTCGTATGATAAGTACTCCAGCCCCTTGATCATCTTTGTCACTCTGCACTGCACCCCCTCCAGTAACTTAATGTCCCTCTTCAGATATGGATGCCAGTACTGCACGCAGTACTCCAGGTGTGGTCTAACTAATTAACTATACAGTGGCAGAATCACCTCCTCCCTCCTCGAGGATATACCCCTTGCAATACAACCCAGCATTTTGTTGGCCTTTGCAGCTGCTTTCCTACATTGTGCCAAGTTGTTCATTGACCCTGTAATGAGCACACCCAGATCCTCCTCCTCCTCTGTCTGGGCTAGCTGTACTCCCCCAGATGGTAACTCCTCCTTGGGTTCTTCATCCCAAAATGCAGCATCTTGCACTTTTTGGCATTAAAGGCCAGCTGCCAGGTGTCTGACCAGGTTTCAAGCTTTGTCAGATCATCCTGCAACCCCTGCCATCCCCCTAGGTCATCCACCTCTGCGCCTACCTTGGTATCATCAGCAAACAGACTGATCTTGCTCTTGATGTTCCATGATATGTCTGCAATGAATATCCCAAACAACACTGGTCCCAACACAGAGCCCTGTGGAACACCACTTATCACTGCCCTTGGGTGTGAGAGCTCCCCACCCACCACCACCCTCTGTTGCCTTCTCTGCAGCCAGTTTCCTACCCATCTCACCAGCTTTGCACCCGCCCCTGTGCCTACAAACTTCCTTCCCAGCCTTCCATGTGACACTGAGTCGAATGCCTTACTGAAGTCCAGATACAGGACATTTGCTGCATAGCCCCTGTCTAGTTCCTAGTTACCCAGTCATGGGGAACACCGACCAGGTTGGTTTGGCAGGATCTGCCACGTATGAAGCCATGCTGTCTGCTGTCCTGTAGTCCTTTGGTCTCTGGGAGGCTACCAGCCTCTCCTTCAGGATAGTCTCCATTAGCTTACCCACAATGGATGTGAGGTTCACTGGTCTGTAGTTTCGGTTCATCCTTGGGCCACTCTTGTGGAGGGCACCACATGAGCCATCCTCCAGTCCTGAGGTACACACCCTGAATGTAGTGAGGCATTAAATAGGTCTGCCAAAGGTCCTGCAAGGACCTCTGCCAGCTCCTTCAGTACCCTGGGGTGGATGCCATCTGGGCCTGGCTCCTTGTCCACCCTCAGTGCCTTCAAACCCCCTCGAACTCTGCTCTCCATGATATCCCCATCTGTTACCACTTCCCCCCCCCTGCTTCTGCCATTTCTCCCACCTTGGGTGTCACCCCCTCTTCTCTTTAGTAAATACTGAGCAGAAGTACTCATTTAGTGCTTCTGCCTTATCGCACCCTGCTTCCACCCAACCCCCCTCCTTCCTAATCCTTACTATGTGGTCATTACAGCTCCTTTTCTCCCTGATGAACTTAAAGTCCTTCTCCCCTTCTTAATGCCTTGTGCCAGCCTGAGTTCTGTAGATGCTTTGGCTCCCCTTACTGCCCTTGTCACCTCCTTCGATTCTGTCAAGTACTCCACCTGTCCTCCCCATCCCTGTTTTCTTGTACTTCCTAAAGGCAGCTCTTTCCTCCTTACCTTTTCCATGACCTCCTTGCTCAACCAGATTGGTTTCTTAGCCCTAGCCTTCTTGCTCTGGGCTTTGCAGCAGGTTTTGGTTGCCTCCACTATCCCCAGCTTTATGAGCTCCCACCTCTGGTTAGTGTCCATACGAGATTGAATTCTGGCCAGGTACCCTTTTACCACTTCCCCCATCCTCCCAAAGTCGGCCTTCCTGAAGTCCAGCACTATCGTGCCAGATTCCACTCCTTCCTTGCCCATATCCAATGTGAGCCAAACTGAGTGGTGGTCACTCCCTGACAACGGTTCCTCCACTGTAAGTTCTCTCACAAAGTCCCCATTTGCCAGCACAAGGTCAAGGATATTCCCTAACCTGGTTGGTTCACTGACCATTTGTAGCAGGAAGCTGTCCTGGAAGGCATCCAGCAGTACCTGTCCCCTTCTGTTCCTGGTTGTTGGGGTGCTCCAGTCCACTCCTGGCATGTTGAAGTCCCCCACAATCACCACACTACCCTTCTTGCAGGGCATCCTGATCTGTCCCGCTAGTTCCCTGTCTAATTCCTCCGTCTGAGATGGTCTGAGATAGTAGTTTTTGAAGGGTGACTTATGTTTATTAACTGTCATGCTTTGTGAACACTAATGACATACAGTTGATGAATTCTGCAACTTGTTGTAGCTCAACACAACATGAGAGAGAAGAGAGAAAGATTAATTTGTTGTCTGATACAATAACACACACAGGCAGCACTTCTCTGGTTGAACTTTTGACAGCTTGCATAGATGTAGAGTTCTAACTGCGAAATGGCAAGACACCATGGATATGATATGACAGTGGGGAGCTATGAGCAGATATTGCTACAGTCACAGCAGTAATGGTCAGAACCCCAAATGAGATAGAGTGGGTTTCAGGGTTTGATTCCCACCACAGCTGCTGGCTAACTTGTGACCTCAACAAGTCCTATTAAGTCCATGTAAGTACCCCCATGTACCCCATGTATGAAATGTATTTTTCTGTAATTTAAGTATGCTGTTTTATCATCAATTGTAAATTTTAGTCCCAAGAAGACTAGAGCACAAGATAAACGGAGGTCAGAGTCTCTATTGCACTTTGTCACTGTAAATGTTGCCTCATCCCCTGCAGCTTACAGTACATACTGTATGCAGTTGTTTAATTCAAACCCTCTTTTTCCTAGTCATCTGTCCCCAGCCTTGTGACACATCTTGTAATAATTAAGTGAATGTACATTTCCATGTAATTATTTGAACTGATCTGTTCTTAGCTTGAATGACAGGGAGAAAGGAAAAAGCCAATTGAAAAGCAAATTCATTGATCACAGTTGTCAGTGTGGGTACACATTTACAGTACTGAAGGTGAAGGCCTAGGCCAGATAGTTTGCGATCAACCTGCTTTCCCCATTATAGTGTTCAAACAACATTTATTTACAAGCTTTCATTTTATGATTGCTGATAAAGCCTCTTATTCAAGAGAGATCACCGAGGGTTGTGGTTCTACCATGGACCTTAATCTCTCAGTAGTCCGGTCCCAAAAAATATGCTGGAAACCTAATATAAAATGCTAAACTGCAGCATGCAGAAGTAAGTAATGGTAGAACAAGAGGATGTCTCCAATTACTTAAATATTATTATTATTATTATTTGTGGCATGTAATAAATGGTCAGCTACAATTCCAACTACCCTATGTTGTACAATCTCATTTAAAACTAGTACTGTACATCATCACTTATCTAACACCAGCTGTCACAACTCCTGGGCATAGCATATCAAGATTAACACACCAGAAATACTGCAGAGGTACCACTCTAACAAGATGCAGGGATGAAAAAGTACAGTCCATTTCGCCATTTTAATTTTTTTTTTTTATTTGCAACTCCACTTATTTAGTGCAGCTGTCCTTTGTTGTGTAGTGCATTACATAATTGAGGCATTGATGGAAGGAAAATGCATTTAATTTAATAGGTGCAAAATACTGTACTTTTTCATTTGTGCATCTTGTTAGAGTAGTACCTCTGTGGTGTTGTAATCTTAAATTGTCATTCTTAATGTGGTATGTATACAAGTTGTGACTGCCATGGTTAGAGGAGTGATGATACAGAAGTGCTCATGTTTTAAATAACATTCTGTGATGTGTAAATGGGAGACATCAGGACTACGGGGGTGCCATATGTGATGACCTCAACGAGGTAAGGCAAGTGCAACCCAACTGCTTAGTTCAGAGCATTCTGCCAGTTTGCAAATTATAATGTTTAGGGCTGTCACATAAACATTTTAAAATTAATGAAATAATATTCGTACATGTATCGGTCATTTAGCTTGAAGTTAGATGTACATTTAGGGTGCTTTAATTGTTTTAAGTAAGCCTAACACCTCAGTGTCATGTGCTTGATGTGCCATCAGACCAGTGAGCCTCACATCTATCGTGGGTACGCTAATGGAGACTATCCTGAAGGAGAGGCTGGTGGCCCTCCTAGAGGCCAAAGGACTACAGGACAGCAGACAGCATAGCTTCATAAATGGCAGATCCTACCAAACCAACCTGGTGGAGTTCTATAACTGGGTAACTAGGCAACTGGGCAGGGGCCATGCAGTGGATGTCCTGTATCTGGACTTCAGTAAGGCATTTGACTCTGTACCGCATGGAAGGCTGGGAAGGAAGTTAGTAGGCACAGGGGCGGGAGCAAAGCTGGTGAGATGGGTAGGAAACTGGCTTCAAGGAAGACAACAGAGGGTGGTGGTGGGTGGGGAGCTCTCACACCCAAGGTCATTGATGAGCGGTGTTCCACAGGGCTCGGTATTGGGACCAGTGTTGTTTGGGATATTCATTGCAGACATATCATGGGACATCAAGAGCAAGATCAGTCTGTTTGCTGATGATACCAAGGTAGGCGCGGAGGTGGATGACCTAGGGGGATGGCAGGGGTTGCAGGATGATCTGACAAAGCTTGAAACCTGGTCAGACACCTGGCAACTGGGGTTTAATGCCAAAAAGTGCAAGGTGCTGCATTTTGGGATGAAAGAACCAGGGCGTTACCAGCTAGGGAGTGCAGCTAGCCCAGACAGAGGAGGAGAAGGATCTGGGTGTGCTCATTACAGGGTCAATGAACAACTTGGCACAATGTAGGAAGGCAGCTGCAAAGGCCAACAAAATGCTGGGTTGTATTGCAAGGGGTACATCCTCGAGGAGGGAGGAGGTGATTCTGCCACTCTATAGGTCATTAGTTAGACCACACCTGGAGTACAACGTGCACTACTGGCACCCGTATCTGAAGAGGGACATTAAGTTACTGGAGGGGGTGCAGCGCAGAGCAACAAAGATGATCAAGGAGCTGGGGGACTTATCATATGAGAGGAGGTTGAAGGAGTTGAACATGTACTCACTGGAGGAGAGGAGGGACAGGGGTGACATGAGATTGAAACCTTTAAATACATGAAAGGAATAAACAAGATGGGTACAGAGGGCTGTTCAAATAAGGAGGGAGGGCCACCAGGGGCCATGATATGAGACTGGAGCAGGAAGGTTCAGGAGGAGATGAGGAGACACTTTTTTACAGAGAGGGTGGTGGTTGGGTGGAATGCGTTACCTGCAGAAGTGGTATGCACAAGAACAGTGGACCGCTTCAAATGAGGATGGGACAGGACAAGGGGGATGGTTAATGAAGGGGGAGGGTTGAAGGAAGGGGCAGCTGTAGAATAAGGGGTGCTAGCTGCACATTCGGGCAGACTTGCTAGACCTCTAGGCCATTATCTGCTGGCAAATTTCGTATGTTCGTATGTTCATAACATTATGTTCTGCTTATATTTTTTTCAGAGACCCATTTTGTTATATTGGAGATGTGTTTTCATACCTATTAGTCATCTCATCCATTGTATATAGTTGCATGTTTTTGCTTGCCGCCATGCAACATCACATACTTTTTCATGCAAGTTCTAAAACTCATACTAGCACATCACTTCTCTGCAACTTTGAGCAACTGCAGGAAAAATCTGACACACCTCAGTGAAATGTAGGATGTAACTGTAGAAACGGTGTTTCATAAAACAGTAAAACATTATTCTGACACAAGCGCCGAAGGTTTGGGACAAAGTGTATGAAAGTTTTTGTGCTCTTGGTTATTAAGATTAGATGCAATTGACGTTTGTTTGGACATTGGCTTTACACAGACCCCTTTTCATTTATTTAAAACTACATGGTATTTTACTGGAGTGTCAGGTAATCTAGTACATATTGGATGTTCATCCTCATCTCCCAGTAACCAGTAATGTATAACTAACAATTCTACAAAGAAGCTATGATCTGAAGGTTGTATGCTGAACATGTATTTATTTTTTATGTGTGCCCCTCAAATTCATATACTATATGAAATGTATATTATATATACTATGGGCCAGATATTCAAAAGGGTTGCGCCATGCCCAATAGGGTTGCGCCAGTGCAAGTCTGAAATTACGCCATAGTGTGATATTCAGCAGGAGGCAGTTGCACCACAGAAAACATGCTGAGCAACAGCACAATGCAAATGAAGGTATGCGCAACTGAAGGGGGTGGAACCATACATAAAGTTCTCAATGCGATATTCAAAGGCTTGCGCAATGCGCAACAGTGGATCAGGCGGAAGTTGCACCACGGTGGAAATGAGCCAAAATAAAAAGGCTCAAGGAAGAGGCGCAAGAACGCGACAGAGAATTCACATGAGGCAGGCAGACAGAGCAGGCCACAGCAGGAAACAGTGCAGGCCAGGGGGTGTACAGGACAGAATAGGGGCAAGTGAAGGTGTGTGGGGCCACAGAGTGCAGAAGCCAGTAGGTGTACCTGGTGCAGTGGAGGTAGCAGTCAGGACAGCCGGGGTAACAGATCAACAACTGCGGGGGACACAAGTCAGGGAGATAGACAGTGCCAGCTTCCACATGGAAGCTGTAATGAGGGGGGTGAGAAAGCATGCTGCAGGGGGACATGGCCATGGAAGGGCCCGTCGGTGGTATGCCCCCAACAGGCAGTACCGTGCCCGCATCAGCTTTGAGCTGTATTCAGACGTAGAGATTGTGGGCCGGTACCACCTGAACAGGGCAATACTGAGGCACTCTGTGAACTGTGCAGTGATGTGATGCAGGCACCCTCACGACGGAGTCATGCTCTGTCAGTGGAGACAAAGGTAACAGCCTGCACGTGTTTGCTCACCATGGGTACCTTCCAGAGGCCAACAGGGGACACCACAGGCATAACACAGTCAGCCACGTCATGCATCCTCACCCAATTCCTCAGCGCACTGCTGCCACATGCTGTGGAGTACATCCATTTCCCCAGCACTGCGGCAGAGTATACAGCAAACGTGCAGGAGTGCCACAGGGTAGCACGTATGCCTGGCGTGCTAGGGGCGATAGACTGCACCCATGTGGCCATTCACAAGCCACCTGGCCCTGATAGGGCTGCCTATCACAATGGGAAGGGGTTTTCCAGTGTCAACTGCCAGGTGGTGTGTGATGCCAGTGGGCGCATCATCAATGTCTGTGCCACGCACCCTGGTGGAGCACACGATTTATTCATATGGTACCAGTCAGCACTGTGCCATCGATTTGAGAGTGGGGACATCCCCACAGGACATCTAGTGGGTGAGTATGCATGTAGGATTGGCAAAGCAGGGGCAAGGGTGGGTAAGCCACAGGTGCCATGGGAGTGGCACACAGGGTTAGAGGCAATATGAGCCTGAACATGACACTAACCTCCACTATCTCCACACAGGTGACAGTGGATACCCACTCCGTCCCTGGCCACTCACACCCTACCGGCGGCCCACAACCCCATTGCAGCAACGCTTCAATGAGGCACATGCTGCCACATGCAACATCATCGAGCGGGTGTTTGGGATGCTGAAGGCACGCTTCCGGTGCCTAGACACCTCCAGCGGTGCCCTACAGTACAGCCCCTCAAAGACCTGTGGGATATTCCCGGCCTGTTGTATCCTGCACAACATGGTCAAAGACTGTGGGATAGCCATACAGGTCGAGGAGGGGGACAGCGATGGGGATGCTGGTGATGCCAGTGATGATGGGGATGAGCAGCCCCCCCCTTGGACAGTGTGACCCCAGACTGATCCGGCTTGCCCAGCTGCACCGGGACACCATCACAGAGGAGAACTTCGCACAACACAGGTAAGTCATGGGGCCATGTGCAACCAACACTGTCCAGGGCACAACCCACATACACACAGTGAAACACACCAGGGGTGCATGACGTCGAGGGAAGTGGCAGGGTACAGGAGCACAAACACACAACCAGGGAGGGGTGAACAGTCACATGCCACATGGACAGACACACACACACACACCAGGCACAAAGTGCACCGGGGTCAGGTGCACAGCAGAGCAGGAAAAGACATGAGAAACACACACATCCACAGGCCACCACCACCACCTGTACTGTCCATGTACATGTGTCAGATGCTGGGCACCCTTGCACCTTGGTGTACAGTGCAATGCAGGCATCATCATGCACACGCACCTGTGGACAGCAGTCAGGAGGGTGTGCAGGTGGTCCGTGTGTCAGCATGTAGGGCAGGGCACCCACTGGTGCACTGCCCACCAAAACACACATTGCACACAGGGCAGCACCAGACAGGGCCCGCACTGGGAGACAGCTCAGTCATGTGACACAGTGCCACAGCCACCTCAGATACGTGGGCGGCCCGCCAAGACCCAGCAGCACTGGCAGGCTAAGCATGGGCCACATAGGTTGGCACTGATGGACCACCAGGAGTCCCACTGTGTGAACGTGACCTTGTCCGCACAGGGGTCTGCAGCATACCCGAACATACCCGCACCAGGGGTGCTCGGGATGCCCTCAGCTGAACCCGGAATCGACAGGGTGGGTGTCGCATGATGCCAGGAATGGGGAGCAGATAGTGTACTGCGTGGTGTGAGCAGCACAGGGGCACCTGACTGTGTGCCCAAAGTGGCCACGGCACTGACCACTGCCTGTGTCAGCCTGTCGATGGCTGCGGTCACATCCACCCGCATATGGCCAATCTGGGACAGGATCCTCTCATTGACCCTGCTGTGTTGCTCCTCAGCCCACTCCAGGGCCACACTCAGTGCCTCCACGGATGTTGCAACCCGCATCTGCTGCTGTACTGATGCCTGCAGCAGGCAGGTGTGCTCATCAAAGAGGTCATCTGCCACATTGGCAACCTGTCCCTCAGGGTCTGGAAGGGCCTGATGTACAGCATCCCTTGAGGGTGGGTTCTGCTCACCAGGACCAGATATGGGCATGTCCACAGGCGGTGCACCTACATCACCGCTGAGCCCTGTACCCCCAGTCCCGGTGGGTGACTGCTGCTGCTGCCCCTCTGCCTGCTGTGCCCACAGGATCAGTGGTTCCCCTGCTGTGGCCACAACAGTGCCAGTGACTTGCACAGCCACCGGTGCTGCCCCACCGGTACTGACAGGCACAGCCTGGACTGTACTGACATGCTGGCACACACGTCAGAACCAGCTAGATCCATGGGCGTGAGCTGGCCTGCTGTGTGTCCATTCTGTGATACACCCATGTCAATGCCCATAGTGGTCGGTGCATCATTGGTGGTGCAGGTCTGTGCCACAGCCACAGCCACAGCGTGCTTGCATGCCAGATTGCTGGGACACAGGAAGGGCACTTCCTACACCTGTCTCAAAATCAGTGAAGGCAGATGGCCATGCACACTGCTGCAGTGCACACTGGCAATCTGCGGAGGTGGATGGTCCCTCCTCCAACTCCGGGTGGCTGTCCGCAGTGGACAGGCCCACCACTGCTGACCCCTGCAGATGCACAGGATCTGTAACAGAAAGGAAGGACACGTGTATGTGAACTACCTTCCCCACCACCATGACATACCATGCAGTGATGTGCTACCACCTGTCTGGAAGCCACCTCCAGGCACATCCTCAATGGTGCTGCACTGCATGCTTGCAGCAAGCATGTCATCCAACGGGGTCAGCTGCACCACCTCTGGCTGTCCACCACCTATAGCAGCATGTGCCGCCCTGATGGCTGCAGCCTTCTCCTTCACCATCTTCCTGTCGGTCCACATCTTCTTTTTACACTCCTGCACAGAGCGCTGGTGGCTGCCATGCAGGTTGACAGCACGTACCACCCCCTCCCATGCAGCAGCTCGGGCCTGAGGGGTGTCCTGCTGTCCACTGAGAAGTGGCTTCTCAGCCAGGTAGGCCTCAAACAGTGCCTCTGTCTCTGCCTTGGTAAAGTTAGGCTTCCTCTTCCGCCCACCATCATCCTCCTCACCCAGTCCTCGCTCGGTCATTTCACAGCCTGTATGGGTGAGAGTGGTCATCTATGACTGTGCAGTACACAGCTTCTCTGGGGCCATGGTCCAGAACAGCAAAATGCATGCAACTCACCTATCAGCTGCAGTAACCGAATATGGCCACTGCAGATCAGTGTCGCACATTTATAGCGCAATGCATGCAAATTAGGACTGGAGCAACTTTAATGAGATGCAAATCATGCCACTGCACCATTGAATGGCTGATCGGATGATTTGCATATGACGGCTGAATATCGTGCTGTTGCGCTTTGCGCGATACGGTTGAGCCGGCTGAGCCAATGGCGCAGTTCTGTGACTGCGTAGTACACCGCACTGTGCATGCCTAGGTAGCTTACGCAGGTGTCTGCTATGCTGATGATGTGCTGTGCGTGATCGGCAATTCAGGACACGGCCACCGTTGTGCCAGTGTCGCTACAGCGCCGGTCACCACATGGCGCTGTGGCACAACTGCGCAATAGTCCACTGTGGCGGCAATGGCACGCAGGCGACCAATTGCACTGGACATGTAGACATCCGATGGCGCTGTGCGTGGCTTTGCGCCAGAGACCCATGACCTTGTGCCCAACCTTTGTCCCCTTGGCGCTGTACGTATGGCATGTCTGCAGCTCTATTGCGCTTTTTTTTTGGTAACAGTGCGATAGGGACTGGCGGCGCTATATGAACAGCTTGATAGGGACTGATGGAGTTGTATTGAGTAACATTTCCACATGGGGTTGCCGCGCTGCGGAGAGCGCCATATTGCCTACTATATACTTGCAGGGATGGCATGCAGGAGAGCACCACAGTGGAGTGCATTGGAGCTGGCCAATCTGGTGGCTGTGGTGGAGCCTCACCATGGCCCACTGTTTGGGGATGAACCCCTGAATGTGGCCCGCACACATGTGTGGCAGCAGGTGGCCACTGAACTGGAGGAGGCCACTGGCCAGTGGTGCTCAGCGGAGCAGTGCAGGCACCAGTATGGTGACCTACAGAGGAGGGAGCAGGCACTGCTGGTGTGCCTACGTTCATGTGCCAGGAGGGGAGTGGTGCCTAGGCCAGGTGGGTGAGCCGTCTATGCACCTGTATTGTCCGCATGGGTAACACTGTGTATTGTGACTGGCACATGGGAGAGGGTTGGTCTATGGTTGGCTGTAGCGGTGTTTACAGATGTGTGATGTATGGGTCTGGCTGTGTGGGCAGGCACACTCATTGGGGTAGGGGGCTGTCTGCTTTGGGATTTCACTGATGTGTTTCTCACCTTTTGTTTCCCACAGGTGTGGTGGAGCAGAGGTGGGCCCAGGATGAAGCACAGCGAGGGGTTGCAGCAGTGGCCGTACAAGGTGGTGGTGGTAGTGGTGTCGAGCCATGGCAGCAGCAGCAGCCGCAGCAGCAGTTTGATGAGGGTGACTGTCATGACATCATGGATGCTATTGCATGCTGTGGGGGGGCAGGGCATGGCCACCATCCATGGACAACACTGCCATGCACGTGACATGTGACAGTCAGCACTGTCCAGTGGCACTGCATGTCTGGGAGTGTGTCAGTGGTGGTCCATGCATGCACTGGGAACATGGCTGTGGCACTAACTTCCCACCGCCTAGCCACGTCGCTGTACAGCCTTGGTTTTGCTGTGCTGGACATGGGTGGTGTATGTGTGCAGTGGCAAACATGGCTATTGCTGCCTGGTTGGGCTTGTCTTGTGCATGGTCACTGTGGGTGGGTGCAGTCCATCACAGGAGCGGGGCACTTGGCTGTATGCTATGCATGTTGGGTGGGATTCAGGGTTGTGGACAGTCACAGCCATTGATTCTGATCCCTTGTCCTAGGTGTCCAGATCCTGAGGAGGATAGAGGGGGCAGTTCACCGGCTGCTGGACATCTCAATGGAGTCCCTCGAGATCCTGAGTGACATGCAGCACAGAGGAGTCAGGCACAGGAGGAGGCCCCGGGACCAGCAGCAGCAAGCTGATGTGTGGCCTGGCAGGCAGTAGCTGCCCTCACTTACTCCCATTACCCATCCCTCACACCCTGCCTTCCCTCACCCAGTTGTTCACCCCTGCCCCTTACCCACCCCTACCTTGTACCCGTACCCCCACCCTTGTCTTGTATATAGTTGTACATAGTTCTGTCTGTTCTTGTTGTTCTTGTTAATATTTTCATTATATAAATCTATTTTGTTATGAATACTGTGGTGGTCTCTGA
This sequence comes from Neoceratodus forsteri, assembly GCA_016271365.2. NCBI lineage: Eukaryota > Metazoa > Chordata > Ceratodontiformes > Ceratodontidae > Neoceratodus > Neoceratodus forsteri. Next base: position 669,882,596 of record CM057456.1, on the reverse strand, counting down.
TTTGCAGCTGGGTATAGGTGCTCAGTTGCAGTGGTGTGCATGACATCTGGGGTGGTATTGTCCTGGGTATGTGTGTGTGTGTGTGGGGGGGGAGGTGTCTCTGGTGTGGTAGTAGCTTTCAGAAGGTGTGGCTATGTGCTGCCACACACCGCTGGGTGCTCCTGGTGGGTCTGGCTTGTATGGTTCTGTGGTACACGAGGTTGCAGTGTGGCAGGGGGGATGCATGGAGATTCCTGCAGTGACAGTCACTGCTCATGGGTCTTGTCTTGGGGTACCAGTGCAGGGTGTGCTGTGCACAGGGGGGTGCTGTTGTGCATTTGGGTTGTCTGCCCCCTTTGTGTGGCAGTCTCAGCTTGCCAGTGGGTGTGCTGGGGCACCATGGCCCAGCTGTGCTTTGTTGGCTTGTCCCTATGGGCCGGTGGATATTCCATCCCTCCCCCAGTGATGCTGTGCTTAGGGTGTGGGGGTGTATTGTTAGTTCTGCAGTGTGTTCCTGTGCCCATCTGTGGCATGGGTGGTGGGCTCCTGCCTACCTCCCTGTTTGTGCAGTTCCATTACTGTGCTGCTGGGGGACTCTCTGCTTGCACTATGGCGCCTCTGGACTGTTCAGCTGGGCTGGCCTTGTTGCGCTATGGTGCATCATATCTGCTCAGCTTCCCCTTCCTGGTTGCGCTATGGCGCAGGTTGTGCGATATTCAGACGTTGGCTGGTTGTGCAATTTGACTTGCTCCATGTTTAAATATCACGTCTATTGAGCATGTGTGCAATGGACTTGTGCTTGCTCCTGCTATTGCGCACATTTTGGGCATAGTTTGAATATCCAGCCCTATACCTGTAATCTAATCTATACTATATGAAATTTACTGCTCCTACTCCTGTGTTGCTGTTTTATCTAGAACCTACTTAATCATGATTACCTTATTACACATTGTACCATACATGTTTACTGCAATATGATGCTGATGTTTATGTATCTTATTTAACCTCCCCCATACAAGTGCAACTGGAAGGCTGAGCTGTGCTGCTACTAAAAAATCTGCTGCTCCTTACAAGTCCCAAACCTCAGCAATCTCAGCATGGCAGATCAATTCTCTCATGTCCTGATAAATACTTGTCTGAGCATAGTATGCTTTTTACTCTGCACTTACTTTTGGATGCTGAATGCTTGCCCTTGTGTGCAGAAAAATACATATCTGTTATAGAATGAGCAGCGGTGTCATGTCACCTATACAAAAGACTATCTTGTTGAAGCATCCCATATTAGAAATCTTCCCTTTTTGGAAAGTAAAAGCCGTCTTGCACTCAATGAGGTGTGTGTAAGGGCATGAGAGGATTGCTCTGCCATGCTGAGATTTCTGAGGTTTGGGACTTGCAAGAAGCGGCAGCCTTACAATTTCACTTGTGGGGATATGGGTGGATTAAAGAAATCATTTTACTTGCAGACAAGGGTAAGTGACCAAAAATAAGTATGACTAATGGTGCTATGACAAACAAAGTAGCATGAATTTACAAAGGAAAAAAAAAACACCAAACAAGTAACATGACAAAACTGCTAGAAGACATAATATTCCAAGTCTGCAAGACTGTCCCAATCAATATTTGGGCAAACCAAAGAGGGTATAATGACATCAAGACTTGAAAGTCAATTCAAATGTTAAATGTTGTCAAGTGACTCTGTATATTTCCAACAGGTATCTGCTATACATTCTCAATAGGTATCAAACAATAAATAGCCTACTGTAGCAGCACATTTAATAAGAAGCGATAGTTGAAGATTACTATTTATGCACAGCTGTAAAGTCGGTCATTTTGCCTTACCTAAGGATCAACAAATGTTAGACTTTTGTATACAAGAGACAGCAGTACACCTAAAAATCATTGATTGTGTTTAACTCAAAAAGATGTACTGTGTATGCCAGTATAAAAGCTTCCAACTGAAAATTTTTTTGCAAAGGCTGACAAAGACTGATAGTACCCTTATTTTACAAGTTATTTTATCCTTGTGGTGCATTTTATCTATGTGGTGCAGTGCTTCTTTTTAAGAAATGACATGACAGTTACAAAAGTGCTGACATACAGTACACATGTAACCCTCTCAATTAATATTACAGTAGGTATAATATAAGCACAGTTGTTAAAAAGCAATCCCTCAAAAACTTAAAAAAAACTTAGGATCATTGTCAGGAGATCAGCCCTGCAACAAGTTAAATATTCCACTTAACAAAAATATGGAAGCCACTTTGCTATCCAAAAAAAGAACACATGGCAATATAACACAAAATAAAAATGTATCTTCCATATTTTGTTGCTGTACAACAGAACTTTACCAGCAGCAGTTGGCAATGTGCTATATATTTGGACTTAATGAAAATAATATTATTTTTTAAGATCTTTTCAGCATTGCAACAGATATCATGAGCTTTATTACTAGGATAACGATATATGGCAGATTCATGATTTGCCATAGTATTCAAGCAGATAGGGAAACATCAGTGGAGGTAGTGTGCTAGGGTTAATCAATTGTAGAGCAGTATGCTGCAGGGCTTCTTAACCCACCGCCAAAATAAAAAACAAATTCATAAATATTGATTTTATTTTCACACACACTAAAAAACAATCCATAAAGTATGGGGGCAACAAGTGAAGTAGTATGCTTGGGCTTATGAAAAGAGGTTTGGTTCGGTAGGTGACAGGAGTTTGTCCCCCATGCACTCGTGCAGCACACACATACGCACACACACACACACACACACTGCTCTCAGGACTTTTTTAATGTGAGTAACTGTCAATAAATTACGGGAGTATATTGTGAGTTATCATGTCCAAAAGAGGACTGTAAACTGCATATTAAATATCTACCTTTGCCATTTCTCTTTAGCCAGTAAAAGTGACAGAGTCCTATGCTAGTACGTGATTACTGAATAAAGTACTTGTTTTGTTCAAAATGTGCACATTGTTTTTTCATTGGTGTCTCATACTTCATCTGCAAGACATTAGCTGATCTGTGGTGCTCACAACTCATGATGTTTGTTTCCCACTGATACAGAGATGGGGACCAGAACAGTAAACACAGAAGATGCAAACACAACATTGAAGATAAGTCAGAAATTGATGGTAGTGGTGGGCGTATTGTATTTCAGGCTATTTCATGTGCTGTAGAGCTATAGGATTTTAATGCAAACTGTCACAAGTGTTCAAAGCCTGTTTAATTTAGTAGAGCTAACCAGAGGGAACATCGAGCTTACAAAGAGGATGGATGGCAAAGTTTGCAGTCAAAAATGTGTGTGGTAGATTTAATCATTGCCTCACTTTAAAATGCTTTATAATTATCATCTATATGTATTGTATGGTATCCCTTGTGGGGCTGTAGTGGCACAAACTGCATTATAATATGTATATTAGGTTCCAGTTACCTGAATTCCCACTGTGCAGTAACATTTTTAGTTACTAGTGATGGCATTCTGTGCTGTAGCAGAAGCTGACACTAATCAGGATAAGAAACAGAGTTACAACTATTAATCAGGAATACATTGCTGCGTGTGTGTATATATATATATATATATATATATATATATATATAGAGCACAAATACAGTACTCGAGAGACTAAGTGTGACATTCATGATCCAAAAACAGTTTCTTTAAATTTTATGACTGTGCCTTATTTTGAGTGCTTACATGTGGTAGTTGTACTATCCCAAATATAAAGATAGTTCACTAATTCTAACTTTCATTAAATGGAATAGAAAAGTATAATTAAAAAAAAATGTTACGTGAGTAACATGGTTTCTGTGGTGTCACATATGCCATTTCTAGTAATGAAGTTAACTGGATATTTCAATACCTGTGTCTTCTATTTAGGTATGGTAGTTGGTAACTTTTCATCATTTGGTCTCAAACAATACCTGTAACCCATTAATTGATCGTCCATTATAGGATGCAATTGCATGCCAATTCATAGCTAATAACAGTTAAGTGATGTCCCACATCTTTTTGCTTCCCCATCCCAACTTCACTGTGCGCATATGTGGTACTATATGCATAATATTTGCACCAACAAATCTCTGAACAGTAAAGCACATTTTATTTTAGCATAGTATTTTCTAATGTGTAATGTGAGCAACAGGACACCACAACACAAATGTGTCAGTATCTGACTATGCTGCCAATTATCTTGGCACTTAGAATCATGGTATGCAAGTAACAAAATACAAAAGATAAAGTTAAACCTTATTTACAGTAAAAAGTATGGTAAAATACTCTGTTTACTCATCTTCTGCTACATATTGAGGTAAATTTTGACTTGTCAGTATGAAACAGAAACTGTCAATGACTCCCACTGGTTCCAAACCAGAAGAACATAGGTACTCATTCATTTGTGCCATCTATTAAGTACACTATGAATAATGGAAGTAATCTGTTAAATACATCAAAATACACCATTTGTTATACACTCAAAGTCCTGACAGCACTGCCTGAACAGAGCCAAACAATGGCATAAGAAGACAAATGAAGGTATTGTATTAGGGTATGTTTCTCTTAAGTGAAAGGGAAGGATTTAGTGAAGTAGTTAGCAGAATCAGTGGTGTTGCTTGCCAAGGTACTATATGCCCTTGTGTCTTATCAGAAAACTGCAAGAAAATGCATTTATTTGAAATTTAGTTGGAATTCAGACAGGGCTTGATTTAATTGGAGGAAGTCATCTTCTTGAAAGTGCAACTGTTGAGTCACTGCTTACTGTACTGGGTAGCCGAATTACCAAATAATATCTGCCAATGGTTGTGTGGAATATTCAGCCATGTCCTCATAAGCAAATCTGTAGATGCACTTTGCATTCTTCAGCAGATATTTTATTGTGACCCCTGTATCTGAGGAAGACACAACCTCAGCAAGGTATATAACAACAATGTTTTTCATCTGAGTCATAAACTTCAGAGCAATAAAGTTTCCTTCATGTATTTTTCAATAACAAGACACAAAAGTCAATTAAATAATTACATCTTGCCTCCACAGGAGTGCTGAATTTCAGATGGATGTCCAAAACACAGGAAGCTCCACCATGATAAGAAAAAGACTGAGGGGTTCTCTCAAGTCAGTAATGTTGTCATTCTGTGTTATAAAAGGTGCAATCTCATGTTGCACTTAACCTCTATATCCTACCCATGGACTGCACTAATATGCAACCAAACAGCAAAGGGCAAATACTGATTGCAACCTGTTCAGAAATTACCCTTCTCCCTTATGAAAGTGGGTCCAGACTCATGCATGTACTCTATAACAATATCTAAAACAATATCTAAAGTAAAGGAACATGATCTGTTCAAAATCTGCTGTAGATTGTGTTTTGACCCGGTAGATTCCTCTTTAGACTCACATTTTTTACACTGGTAGGTCCAATTCAACACATGTTTTACACGCCCCAGTGTGGTCAGTGATCGAATTCCACTGGAAAAATATATGAACACTTACATTAATGGTGAGATCTCCAAGGCAAAGGCAAATCTTCACATGACAGAGGTGGTGGTTGTTATTTTCAAGACCTTGATCATGGTACTGGGAGACTTGCTGACCTCGGTGCTGGTGGAGGATGGGACCTCACTGGTGGTGGAGTTGGGGACCTCAGTGGTGGTGGAGTTGGGGACCTCGGTGGTGGTGGAGTTGGGGACCTCGGGTAAGCTGGTAGAGGTGTTGATGGTGGTGATGGCAATCTAGACTGTGGTGGTCATTTGGGAGATCCCATCTGTGGTGGTACGTCTGCCAATGCTGCCCCAGATTTCAAACAAAAAATCTCCAATGACCAGTAAACTCACTATTGCTGCACTGACCTATGTTACTTATGCAGTACATGCAGAAACAGCTCCTTTCTCTTGCAGAAATAACATGTGGTTGAATTCCACGTATACAGTGTGTTATGCATGAGTTCCACAAAGTTTTAACATTGCTTCTTTTGGGACGTTTGTAGTTAATTTCCCCTTCCTTGACAAAGAAGAATGTTCTTTTTATATGCACATGTTCATCCTCATTTTGGAGGCAGCTCAAGTGTGATTTTCCAAAAAGAAACAAGTCATGTGCATTAGTTATCATGGCTCTTCTTGATGTTATTGCTATTGAAGCACTCTTTTTCAGAACACCAACTTCACCGTCACATGGTCCTTTTCCTTGGCTACTTCCAAAGTAATGCTTCTCACATGGAACTACAAAGTCTTTCTCTACAAATGATGCATCAGAAAAGTTTCCTTTATTTTTATACTGTGCAGGAGCACCATCAGAAAAATGAATAATTTTTGTCTTGTTTATTCCTTCATTTTGTAGGTAGTTTGTTGCCAGAGCTACAAAGTGCTGGACAGAATGAAAATCATGTTTTCTGTCATCACTGATGAACATCAGGGAGTTGTGCATTGTCATGCCACAGTTGGGTTCTGGACACTAATAATATGCAATTACTGGGTGTATAGTCGCTTGATTGTATGCCCAGTGGGCACTTTGTGCTTCATCCTGATAAAGGCAATTGTAGTTTTCACCAAAATCAAGACAATGAACAACACATCCATTGGGTAAATTTTTCCGCACATTATCAGACTGCTTTGCCTGCCATTTTGCATTGAAAAGATGCTTAGAGAATAGCTCCAGTTCTTCCTCCAGTTCCTCAATTAGGCTTTGCATGCAACAGTACAGAAAAGACAAAGAGAATGAAGAGGTAGTCAGTAAAGAAGTAAAGAGAAAAAGACCAGAAGTTGATAAATTGAGAGCATAGAGGAGAGAACAAAAACAAAAACAAAAGGAAAATATGACATCTCAAAAAACAAGATGAATAAATGAGCGAGATCCTCCTACCTCATGATCTTGCTGAGCTTCCCCACTACTGCAACCAACATGAGGTATGGATGATGATGTTTCCTTTTGTGGTTTCCACTCTCGTAATCTTATGTTCTGGATTTCCATCTAGATTCACCATAAATAAAACACAGAAACAATAATATACTCTGCAGTCCATGTTAACATGTCCCATTTGGTTTTTGTTGGCCAGCATCTGGTTGCTGAACTGTTCTGCCAACATCACATTGCCTAGATGATCATATGAATGACATGCTGACCATGCAATATAGCAAGACTGTGGGAATCTGAACTAAGAAAACATAATCGAGGGCTTACTGTGGACAGATCACCTAATAAAACAGTAAATGAGCTGCTGTGGTGAAGAAAGTACCACATCTTGGTTGCACCACATGAGAACCACAGCATCCTGTGCTGGTCATTCAGATCTTGAACAGTAGAACAGAAAACAGAAAACAAGAGAATGCAACACAGGACTATCAATTGTCAAGACAAACATGAAGAAGCAGACAGAGATACAACACAGAAAGACTGAAGATAGTTCAATAAAGAAAAAAAATCTAGTAGTTATGGTGGATGGCTCTTCTAAGAAAAGAGGAAATTAGCTACTTTGGTGAAGAAAGCACCAAGTCCTAATTACACCACGAGGACAACAGTATCTAGTATTGGGAAGTCCCTCATGCAGCACCCCAGTATCTTTATGGCCAGCTAGTGGCAAAAGTGATGCTAGGCCTAGTATCATATCCGTGTAGAAGCATAACATCAGAAAAAAGCTTGCTTGGGGCAATGCACAAAACCGTCACAAGTGGCAATTTTGTGTTTGCTGCCAGAAATCTTTGCCAAATCATTGATTGCATAATCTCATTGCTTTCACAAGACCAGTGTTTCAGAAGAATATAGAGGGGGTCTTAGTCAGCACTGCCATGTTGTCTTTGTAATGAACATGCAGCTGGCCCAAGCCACAATAGCAGCAAGCATGTATTCCTGTGTGCATGCATTTCAAACTTTTGTGGCTCTGTGAGAGGGGGGATGGGTGTACTGAGGCTACAGAGGGGGTCTCAGTCATCCACCAGCATGTGCTTTACAATGACAGCATTGCCATGGTGTCTTTATAATGAACATGCAGCTGGCCAAAGCCACAAGAGCAGCAAGCATGTATGCCTGTGTGCGTGCATTTCCAAATCCTGTGGCTCTGTGGGAGAGGGGATGGGTGTACCGAGGCTGCAGAGGGAGTCTAAGTCATCCACCAGCCTGTACTTTACAATGACAGCACTGCAATAGTGTCTTTGTAATGGACATATGGCTGGCCCAAGTTACAACAGCAGTAAGCATGCATGCCTGTGTGCATGCATTTCCAACTCCTGTGGCTCTGTGGGAGGGAGGATGGGTGTACCAAGGCTACAGAGGGGGTTTACAATGACAGCACTGCCATGGTGTCTTTGTAATGAATATGCGGCTGGCCCAAGCCACAACAGCAGCAAGCATGTATGTCTGTGTGTGTGCATTTCCAACTCCTGTGGCTCTGTGGGAGGGGGGATGGGTGTACTGAGGCTACAAAAGGGATCTCAGTCATCCACCAGCATGTGCTTTACAATGACAGCACTGCCATGGTGTCTTTGTAATGAACATTGTCCCCACTTACTTTCCTGCATGTGCCTCGAAGGCCAGCAACATGGCTGCTTCTTTGGCCAGCCCCAACCAGCAAACAAAGATCAATTGACAGTACCATATTTGTTCAAAAATGAAAACATAAGAATCACTTACAGGACTCCATGCATGTGCCCTGAATACCAGCACCACTCGGTACTTTGATTATCCCACACTTGAGTTTCTTTTGTGCCTCGACGGTCAGTACCAAGTGGAAAATTCTTTGTCCTGAACTGACTTTTCTGCATCTGTCTTGAAGGCCACCAAGATGGCTACTTCTTTGACCAGCTACAACCAGCAAACAAAGATCAATTTATGGTACCACATTTGTTCAAAAATGAAAACATAAGAATCACTTATAGGACTCCATGCATGTGCCCTGAGTACCAGCACCACTCGGTACTTTGATTGTCCCACACCTGAGTTTCTTTATGTGCCTCAAAGTCAGCACCACATGGTGGCTTCTCTTTTTGGCCTCTGAGGAGCTCAAACATGCAATGGCGGCTGGGCATGATGTGTCGCTGCCACCTGAGTTCCTTCCCCGCTATGCATGCACCAACTGCATGCACTGCACCTGCCAGCTGCCAGGCACTGCTGTAGTGAGGTGCATCCCCTGAGCTCTTCCCTGGGAAGGGAGAGCTGTCCTCTGGACACTTGATCCCTTCCCTCTCCTGTCAACCCCCAATGCCCCTGTCTCACCCTCAGTGCTACTGTGCTGGCCCACAAAACTGAATTTGACAAAGCAATAGGGCCAGATGACATATGCCCAAGGATATTAAGGGAACTGCGAAAAGAGCTAGCTGCACCTCTGGCAGCCTTGTTCACAGAGTCAGTTAACACAGGAATTGTTCCAGAGGACTGGAAGAGGGCACATCAATCAATCAATCAATCAAAATCTTTATTTAACCAGGTGATCACCGTTGAACATAACTCATTTTCGAGGTGGACCTGGGGTTTTCAGAATAAAATATATCAGAGAGATACAATGAACAATGTACAAGGCAGGAATATATACAATAAATTATATATACAATAATTTATAACGAGAGACATGTACAGTAATGGATGACAGTTGGGATATAGGTCAGGGATATAAAATAGTAACACATCATACAAAATGTATACAAGTATGCATGTATAGATATAACAGTCAAACGGATACAACAGATTAAAAAAGTGCCCAATATACAGTTTATGTAGAGGTCCAGGATAGGGGTGAAGGATTACAAGGCTACTCTAGAGGGTATTTCTGAGGAGGTAATAAAGACAGGTTAAGGGTACAGTCAAGAACAGGATCATAGAGGGGACTGAATGAAGAAAAAGCATATGTTGATGTGTGGGCAGCCACAATAATAGGGATTCAAGGTTCAGCCAACAATGGGATTCAAGGAAGAGAAGAGAGGTATGGGGTGATAGGAGAATGGCAAGTAAACTGAGTTCAGGGTTATACAAACTGGAGGTGATAGCTAGAGTAGAGGGTAAGGGGAGGCAATGGTGGAGCCCCAAATTATTAATATCAATCACAGTGTATATGTGGTGGCAGGACTCATATGAGCTAGGGTGATAGGAATATCAGGCATCAAGTAAAACAGGTGCATGGCTCCTTGTTGTGACTTAGGTAGAGAGATTTGAAGGCAGATAGGGTGATAGGGTGGGTTAGTTTCAGGGTCTTTTGCAACTTGTTCCACATCTGAGGTAATACATAGCTTACGTCTGCTCTGCTGAAATGTGATTTTGCCTTATATACATACAGGGAAATGTAGGAAGCACTTCTCAGGGCATACCTGCTAAGAGTACATATCGGGAGGCAGTCCCTCTGCACAAAAAAGGCAGTAGGAAGGCAGTATGGGAACTATAGGCCAGTCAGCCTCATGAAGATGCTGATTAAAGAAAGAATAGTGGGACATCTAGAATCCCATGGGGTCCAGTATTCGAGAAAATGTGGATTCACAGCAGGGAGGTCATGTTCAATGAATCTGAGATTTCTTTGACTGGGTGACAAAGTAAATGGGGGGTTGCCTCAGGGATCACTTCTTGGCCAGTTCTGTTCAATATCTTCATTAGTGATAGTGCAGAAGGACTAGAGGGAAAGGTCTGCCTGTTGCAGATGACACCAAGATCTGCAATGGGGTGGATACTCCTCACGGAGTGGGGAAAATGAGGAGAGACCTAGTGAAGCTGGTGCAATGGTCTGAGGTGTGGTAGCTGAGGTTTAATGCTAAGAAGTGCAAAATTATTCACCTCAGACAAAGGAACCCTGGGGTGAGCTACAGACTGGGGAGAGTTGCTGACTATCACCAAGGAAGAAAGGGACCTAGGGATTATTATTTCTGATGACATGAAAATATCAAAGCAGTATGCCAAGGCTGCAGGGAGGGTCAACGTCATGCTGGGTTGCATAGGCAAGGATATCACTAGTAGGAGTTGGGAGGTAGTGATGCCTTTGTATAAACCACTAGTCAGGCCTCTCCTGCAGTAGTGTGTGCAGTTCTGGAGGCCACACCTTCTGAAGGACATGGACAGGGTTGAGACAGTCCAGAGAAGGGTGACTCAGATGATAGATGCCCTGCACCACAAAACTTATGAGAAACGATTGAAGGACTTCAATATGTACTCACTGGAGGATAGGAGGGAGAAGGGGGACATGATGCAAATATTCAAGTACCTAAGGGGCATGAACAAGGTGAAGGGAGGAGACACTTTCCAATACAGGAGGAATACAAGAATGAGGAGACATGATGTGAAATTGAAACATACGAACATACGAATCTGCCAGCAGGAACAGGCCACATGGCCTATCAAGGCTGCTTGAATGTGCAGCTAGCATCCATTACATTGCAGCTGCCTCACCCTCCTCTCCCTCAACATAATTAACCCCGTTTCATCTTGTCCCATCTCCTTTTAAAACTACCCACCATCTTACAGAATGCCACCTCTTTGGACAGAGTGTTCCACTTAGGCACAACCCTCTCCCTCAAAAAGTGTCTCCTCATTTCTCTCCCGTATCTCCCCCCTTCCAATCAGAGACCATGTCCTCTCATTTCCCTCCCCTCAACTTAAATACCTCCTCTGTACCTGCATTATTTTTCATGTCCTTTACATACTTACAGGTTTCAGTCATATCCCTTGATCCTTCCTCTCCCCCAGGGATTATATCTTTAACTCACTCAGTCTTTCCTCGTATGGTTTGTCCATACATGTTGGGGGATTTAAACATACTTGGGACAGGCATAGGGGAATCTTGGAGGTACTGTAGGGCAGAGGGAGGGGAAACTACAGACCAGATAGTGTAATATATAGGGCTATGAGGCAGACTAGATGGCCTTCTGGTCCTTAACTGCTGACAATTTCTGTGTTTCTATGTTTTTCTGCACGTCTCCCAAATGGCCTTTTGTGCACATGCAGAAAAACATAGAAACATAGGAACTGTCAGCAGATAAAGACCACAAGGCCCATCTAGCCTGCCTGTTAGTCCTATACTTGACCCTTGGCTGCTTCTTTGTCCATGCCACACCAGCACACAAAACATAAGAATGATCAATTTTCTGTAACATGCTTGTTTATTAAAACATAAGAAGCTGTTATACTATGCAATGCATGTGCTTTCTTCCTTTGCCACGAATATCAGTACCACATGGCACCCTGGCAGCAAACAAAGTGAAAAAGTCCCAGATCTCACCTGAAAACGGGCACCTTTTTTGTGTCTAGTGTGCTTACCTAGTTAACAAAAACTAAATAAATAAATACCCCTCAGTTTCTGTGGAGGCCCTTACAAGTAGAGCACATTTTCTTAATGATTGATTAAAAGTAAGCACCATAAAATGTTTACAATTCTGTTAAAATAAGCAGCCTATAGCACTTAGTGCATGTGCACAACAGGCCAGGACCACCTTGCTGCTTCTTTGTCCAGCCCCAACAAAACCAAAAATAAATAAAATCTAATTCAAGATCTGTACCCACAAGTCTGTGGAAGCCCTTACACAAAGGACACACTTAATGGATTCCTTATGTAAAATAAGCACCTTGGAAATCTTCCGAATTAAAATTCTATAGCCCTTAGTGTATATGCCCAGCAGGCCAGAATCACACGTTTGCTTGTTTGTCCCACATTTGCAAGCAAAATCACTTCTCTGTCAAGCTCACAACAGTAAACAAAACTGAAAAAACATCATTTTAAATCCATACTCCAAAGTTTCTGTGGATGCCCTTAAATGTAGAGGACACTTTCTAAATTATTGATTTAAAATTAGCACCCTATAGTACTGCGTGCATGTGCACAGCAGGCCGGGACCAGATGGCTGCTTCTTTGGCCAGCTCCTACTGGCAAACAAAACCAAAAATAAATAAATAAAATCTAATTCAAAATCAGTACCCCCAAGTCTGTGGAAGCCCTTACTCAAAGGGCACACTTAATGGATTCCTTATGTAAAATATGCACCTTGGAAATCTTCAGAATTAAAATTCTATAGCCCTTAGTGTATATGCCCAGCAGGCCGGGACCACACGTTTGCTTGTTTGCCCCACATTTGCGAACAAAATCTCTTCTCTGTTCAGCCCCCAACAGTAAACACAATGAAAAAATAAGCACCCTATAGCACTTCAGCAGGCCAGTACCACATGGCTGCTTCTTTGTTCCACATTCGTAAATGGCTGATTCTTTGTCCAGGAAACAAAACAAAAAATGTATGCCCTTATACAGAGGGCACACTTTTTTGGTCCCACAATCACAAATTTAACTTAATCCATATGCCTAAGTTTCTGTGGGAGCCCTTACACACAGGACATTTGTAAAATAAGCATGGCTGCTGTATTGTTTGCCCCAACTTGATTTCTGCATGGGCCAGCACCACATCGCTGCTTTTTTTAACCCACAACATGGTTTGTTTGTTCTTCTCCCCCATGCCACAAACATACTAAAGTGCCCCCATTCTGCCTTAGAAAAACAAAAACATGGGTATTTGCTCGATAGGCTGTTTCTTCACACACACATGCATGCTCGCGCACACACTGTTTTTGGCCCCCCCCAACCAAACCAAATTGCACCTATTTTTTTATTGGAACTTTAAAAGTTGCATAGCCTTATTACACACACACACACACACACACACACACACATATATACACACATATGGGCCACATTTTCATTGTGCATTTTTATGCATGGCTGATTGAACCTCACTCCAAACCACCAAACAAATCCACTAATTATTTTTATTTTAAAGTTTAATACTGAAACAGGCCACTGTAATTCACAGCTACACAGCCATATGTTAAACTGAGCATACTAGAGGGCTTCTTTCTTGATTCCAAACCTCACTCCCCAAACAACAAAACAAACAAGTACAATGAATTGGATAATGCATTTAAAGTACCTTGAATACTATGTACTGCAAAGGGAGAGGGAATGTTCGAACAGCAAGCAGAGTCTTGGGCACAGCACACTAGACACTCGAGCAGCTGACAGACACATGTGCACGCCAAGCCGATGGAAAGGCAAGGCAAGGCAAAAGGAGGGTACAAAAAAACAACAACAAAAAAAAACACCACATGTTAAGAACATTCCTGGGGCCAAAAATATAAAAAATGATAAAAATTGTCAAAATAACCAAGATGTAACCAATTCAGTAATGATTGTGATGAAGTGGGACTCAAAAGACACTAACTTGACTTCCCAGTTTAGTTCAATGAAAACCTGAGTTTTAGCAACATATATTTCAGGGAGCAGTGTCACAAAATGGCAGCTGATTAAAAGGGCTAAAATGGTGCTTCAGTTTGTGTCACAGCTGAATAATCAGACAACCACAAACTATTTTATTCTTATTACGTCTTTATTATGAAATCTTGCCATAAGAGTTGAAACCAATAAATTGTATTGATTTTTAACAACGTTACACTGTGTTAATGTATTACTCATGCAAGTCTCTCAAATACTGTATAGTTGCTTTTATATATATATATATATATAGGGGATACATGATAGGCAAGAGTGGAATAAGGAAAATATTCTCACTACTGCAGAGTGAGGCATGGATAGCCATGCCACACGTGGTTCTCCATTTCTAGTGCCCATACCCAAGGGCACCACTGATTATGGTGGGCAGAAGGCCTGTGCAGCCCGTGAGGTTCGTCCAACTCGGGCAGTGTTGTGCAATGCCAGGTCCATTAAAAACAAGACCACAATTATTGCTGATCTTGTTGGTACTGTGGACCTAGCTTGCATTACCGAGACCTGGTTGGGTGATAATTCTGACCCCATTTGGGAGGCTATGCCTCCAGCCAGGTACTCAGTGTTACACCACCCAAGATTGGATTGTGGGGGGGAGGGGCTGCGTTCTGTTTCAAGACCGAACTAGGCCTCACGGAGGTACTAGTAGGGGTGGTTGAGTCCTTTGAGTGTATAGTTGTAGCAGGTGTAGGCTTTTGAATAGCCCTCATTTATCGTCCACCCAGTGATGAGAAGTGATTCCTTCAGGAAGTGGCAGACTTTGTCGATGATATGGCATTTGAGTCGCTCAGATTGATGGTTCTGGGCGATTTCAAGGCCTGGGTCGATGACAAACTCTTGCAATTGGGTCAACACTTCCTCCAGTTAATGACAACGCTGGGCTTTACACAGGTGGTTTCCTCTGCTACACATAAATGTGAACACTCTTTGGACCTAATCTACCTTCTAGGGGTCGAGGCATCCGATGTGGGGTGGAACCCATTGGGTGGTCAGATCATTACACCATGGGGTTTAGTTTTTGCTCCCCTTCTAGAAGACCTGCCCCTATGGAGTTGGTTAGGTACCGCCCTTTGCAGGATATAGATCCCCAAGGCGTTGCGGCAGTGCATGACCTCTCGTCCACCACATTTGCAAGCAGTGATCCAGAGACCCTCATGTCAGCCTATAACACAGCTGTTACAGGGGTTCTGGATTCCATTGCTCCAGTTCATGTTCGCCCCCTCTCCCTTCTCCCCAAGTCCCCTTGGTTTGATGGGTCGTTGAGGGAGATGCGGAGACACGGGTGAAGGTTAGAGCATTGCTGGCGAATGTCTGCCCTTGATGCCTACCACCTTAGATCGATGGCTCATTATTTGGTCTATCAATCCCCAATCACCCGTAAGAAGACAGAGTTCCTGTCCAGGGAGATTGTGGTTGCTCGGAATCAACCAGCACAGGGGTTTCAAACTGTGGACAGACTGTGCAACCCAGTCTGTCCGCAAGTTCGGAAAGTCTTTTCACAATTGGAGTGTGATGAGCTTGCTTGGTTCTTCATAAATAAGGTGGCCGACATTAGGGCCGAGCTGCTGCCATCAAGCTGTATGGGGGTTGCCGTGAACCGGGGTGAGATCGTTGTGCCTCGGTTTTCCTGGAGTTCCTTAGGTCAGCTGGAGTTCATTGATGTCATGAGGATTGTCCAGCACATGTGCCCTATGTGCTGTAGTTTGGACCCTGGACCAACCTCCCTAATTTTGGGTTGTATTGACATCATTGGTCCAGTCCTTTTACAGATAGTAAGGTGCTCCCTGGAATCTGGTGAGGTTTCCCAGCTCCCTGAAAGAGGCGGTGGTGACACCCCTCTTGAAGAAAGCTACCACAGACCCTGACTGTCTTGAAAACTACAGATCTATCTCTAACCTTCCCTTTGTTGGGAAGGTGATTGAAATAGTAGTGGCTGCACAACTGGAAGACCATTTGACCATCCATGACCATCTATGAACCCCTCCAGTCCGGTTTTCGTAAAAGACATAGTACCGAGACAGCGCTGGTTCGGGTGCTCAATGATCTCTTGATGACTAGAGATCAGAAGAGTAGTTCCATTTTGGTTCTCCTCAACCTTTCTCCAGCTTTTGACACCGTAGATCACATGGTGTTGATAGCACTTCTGAGGCTGTAAGTGGAATATTTGGAATCGTCTTAAGATGGTTCACTTCATTCCTCACTGGGAGATCACAAAGAGTTGTGTCCAGGATCTTTTCCTCAGATTCAACAGCTTTGTCATGTGGGGTGCCTCAGGGTTCAGTACTATCACCCATGTTATTTGAGGTGTATATGCTACCCATCGGAGACACTGTAAGGAGGTATGGGCTGAGGTTTCACTGTTATGCAGATGATACCCAGCTCTACCTTTCTTTTGCCCCCGACCAGGAGGGAGATCTCTCGGTCTTTAATAGCTGTCTAAAAGAAATCCAGGAGTGGATGAATTCTAGCTGGCTGAAGTTGAACTCTGATAAGACTGAGGTACTGGTTATGGACCCGGGTTGACAGATAGTGGGGTCGGGTGCTAGTGTGTCTTCTGGAATTTTTCTTGGAAGCGTTTCTCTACCAACCTCTGAACGAGTGCGGAACCTGGGGGGTAGTTCTTGACGATGGGCTGATACTGCATTCACAGGTGTCGGCAGTCATCAAGACTTCCTTTTACCATCTTAGGAACATCACCAGAATTCAGCATCTCGTTCCATCTGCCGACCTGCCAACGTTAGTTCATGCCTTCATGCTCCTTGCGCTTGGATTATTGCAACTCCCTTTACCTAGGGCTTTCTGGGGTTGAAATCTGATGCCTGCAGCTAGTGTAGGATGTTGCAGCCTGGCTTTTGACAGGTTCTGGTAGATTCTGTCACATTATTCCTGTGCTACGTGAACTGCACTGACTGCCAGTTTGGTGGCTGATCACCTTTAAAGTAGGATTGCTGACTTTCAAAGCTCTACACGATCTGGGCCCAGTCTATCTGAAAGAACTTCTGGTCCCTTATCATCCTAATCAACCACTCCGCTCGGCTGATTAGGGATTGCTAGAGGTTCCAAGGGTGAATTTGAAATCTTCGGGTGCTCAGGCTTTTGCGTATGTGGCCCCCACCCTTTGGAACTCTCTACCCCATCGGTTGCGGGAGTGCACTTCTGTGGAGGGCTTCAAGAGAGGTTTGAAGACTTTTTTATGGGAAACTGCATTTTTAGAATATTGATTGAAATGACTGTTTCAGTCAGCTGTATTTTTTTAATGACTTTATTGTTTTGATCTGTTATTTATGTACGACACCTTGGCAATTGAAAGGCACCTTATAAATAAAATTATTTTCATTATTATTATTATTATTATGTGTGCAATAGGGAAGGAGTGTTTTTGTATGGTTTTGGTATTTTAATATTGAGTCTGAGGTCCGTTTCATTTGTGTTATTGCTTAAGTTGGTGTTCTTACTCAGTGATTTGGCTGCTGTGTGTCAGTCTGCTCAGCTGTATGATAGCAATTGGTGATGTTTTTGAATCCCTATGTTACAATTGGTTGTTATGGTGTGTAGTGGTTTTGGGTTGTACTCGTAATGGATGTGAAGTGTATTCATTAATTGGTGCTATTAGCAGTCTGTTGGGGGACTGAGTAATTTTATTGGTTTGGTCATGTTTGGGAGAGGAATGTGTTTGGATGTTTACTTCCAGAGTGCTTCCATGACCATTGGTGAAATGGGACTGTTTATTGTTTTGATGCAGTGTGAATAACATCTATGAGATTTTATTTTATATTGTGTTGGTAGTGCTTAGTGCAACAGTAATTTAGTTCTTTAGCCCTCTCTGCATTGCAGCTTCTGAGAAGGGATGTCAACATTAAGATATCGATGAAGGTGGAGATGTGGCACAAATATCCAAGGCTTACAGAGAAAAACAGGTAGATGTGGGACAGAGGAGCTTCACTGGTTATTCAGAGTCTGTGTCACTGGTGAGCTGCTTTGATCGCTTTCTGGGAGGAGACTTGTAGTGTCAATGTGTGCAAAAGAAGGTAGAATATTTATTATTTGTTTCTTTCTGATGGGTCTAGCAGTGGCTCCTTATCCTACTCGAACTGAGAGCAGCTCAAGAAAATCTCTTCTTCCATGTTCATTGGTTTCTGAGGATGATGCAGTTTTAATTTATTCATCCGTGGTGCTTCTGAAGGTTTAGGAATTACTTTTGAAAAGCCCATTGTGCTGAAATACTGTTTTTAGTCAAGTCTTTGTAATTTGCTTTCAGTGCTAAGTACTGCTCCAAGTGTACTGCTTTCAGCTTCTGCCTTTTAATAAACTGTAAGTAAAAGTTTCACACTATGCAGGTGGTGTGTAATTAGGTAGATTGATGACTTAATTTTCAGTTTTAAAACAAGTTCCAGCTGTTGAACTGATGCTGCAGTGAGAATATCAGGTGAAGACATAGCTACTATAGGTGTAAATGGATTTATTTTCACTTCAGCTATGTCATCACCCGATAGTCTCACTGGGGTGAGAATACATGCATTTATTGTCAATGAATACACAACACCCCTATTGTATAAATATATTTCTATAGTTATGGCAAAAAACTCAGTTAAATCCATCAGTTAGGGTTGTTCCATAATGACAAAAGTGAGGAAATTCTGTGTTAGGGTTGCCACCCATTGCACCTCATGCCCACCCTGCCCCCATCAACAGACATCGGGGTGTGCGTTCAGGTCATTGGCCCTCTCACCCCATTCCATGTGTAAATAAGATGAGGTGGTGCAGTATAGGAGAATGGGGTGAGCCTTGAGACCGACAACCCCAATGCACACCTCGATGCCTGTTGGTGGGGGCAGGGTAGGTGTGGGGTGCAAGGAGTGGCAACCCAAAATCTGAATTTCCTTGCTTTTGTCACTGTGGAACAACCCTAACTGATGCATTAAACTGATTTTTTTGCCTTGAATTTCCCTTCTTTTTGAGAATGTGCACTATAAATAGTGAATGGAATGTGGTGGTGGGAGCGTGGGGCTCACCACCATGTGAATTTTTGTCACTTCACTGCGCAAAAACTGTATGACCAACTGAAATGAAAATTGGTAAATGAAGAGATGTACCACACCACAACATGTATAACAAATGTTATCTGAATCTGTTCAACAGTTGCACAGTGTCATGCCAGGAAAACTACGCAGGAGTGACTAAAAGAACATTTTTGCCACTTTGCTACACAAGAACCATATATCTCAGGGAACCAAAAATTGTTAAAAGAAGACATGTACCATAGAACACCATGTGTTCAGAAATCTCTTTATATCTGTTCAACCATGTTACACGAGGACCCTGCACCTTTATTGGTAACCCCAGAGGTACACAGCAGACAGCGAGCATTAGGCATATGTTATACTAACATATAGGGTTATGGGCATCTACTGTATAAGAGTAGATGTCAGGATATGTATGCATATTATTGTTATACACTTTACTTTCTAATACATATATGTATTTCTTGCTTATAAGATGTTAGGACATCTGTGTCCTTGTAATGATTATGATATATGAGTCGGCATTGCCATCTTTTGGTAATTTGTACTATTACACTGATGTATGTACAACTGTGCTTCCTTTGTCTTTACAAAGTGATGATTACTACAACATTGTATGATGTTATCTTGGACTGTGGAGCCAACTCTAATTTAGCCAATAGGGCTCATCTCTGTAACTAGAAATGTTTGTATCTTACAGTAACCATGGTAATTATCGCAGGTATATAATGTAAGATATTATGCCTTCTACCTTGGAGACCCCAAGAGACATGGAGAATCTTCTAGGTATAGGGAATGTTTAGCTTTGGCTCCAAGTTTGTACTGGTAAGACCTGCTTAGGGCAATTGTGATTATCCTTTTTGGTACTAATAAGCAAGTGTATTATTCTTATGCAACGTGTCTGTGATTCTTTGCATTCCCATTATTGCCAAGAACCTAAGAATGAGGTTTAGACCTCCTGACAATTGGCGACTGTGTGCAGGCAATATTTAGTGTTTGCAAAGTTTCTCTTGTTGCTTCAGATTATTCCCTCCCCAACGGGGGCTGTAGGTGTGCATTGCTGCATCACCTCTTCCATTCTACAACCACTTTGTAATAACTTACAAAGTCTGACTGCTTTCTGGGTGTGGTCGATGCCGACTCGACTCACTCCATGGCAGTTTTGAATTGCAAGTTTACAGGTTCACAGTAGTCTGACTGTGAATAAAGTGCTCCTGCTGTGGATCGATACACAGCATGGTGCCTTTTTCACAGTTAGATTTTTCGTTCCCTCCCACACAATGGCCACTGTATCCAATATCTGTGCAAAATTGAGACTCAATATCTCAAACTTCCTTGTCTCCCATGGAGGATGTGCTGACTTCACATGGGACGCAGGTCAATCCAACAACCCTGTACTGGGGATTTCAACTCAGTACTCAGAGATGAAATAAACAGCCAGAAAGTGAGATGCTAAAAGGCTGTTGGTCATGGCTTTTTATGCTACTCTAGAAGCCTCTGAAGAGAGGTTTCAAACCCTTGAACTGAAAATATCATCTCTTAAGCAGGAGATGGGATTGCAGGAAACAGAATGTGTGAGATGTGAGATGTGAGCAGGATTTGGAATCTGAACTCCAAACACTGAGAAATGAAAAGGATTCCCTTTTGCATCATTCTGCACAGGCAGGCAAGCAGGAGCTTTGTATGTTGAAACAGGAGTGTGAAGGTTTGAGACAGGATAAGGGGCTGGTTTTGCAAATGAATGACTTACTAAGTAGATCAAATGAACAATTGAGTGAGGAGCTGGGAGAGCTACAGGATGAGATAAACCAGGTATGTAATGACTTAGAAGTGGCTACTATGGACAATTGCAAATTGAGCACCATGTATAGCATGCTACAGAAGCAGATGCAGGATGAGGTAGATCTGAATGTTGCAAATGTGAATCATGCTGAATGTGAATCCAAGATGGTGAAACTGAGCCATCAGTGGGAGGTACTGGCTGGACATGTTAAGGTGATGGGAGGCGTGGCCCCTTCCTTAACCATGTCATCTGAAGGGGAGGTATCAGATGACAACATCTCACAGTACAACACCCAGTCACACCCCTACTATGGCCCAGACACCCCACCCTACCATCCACAACATGGCGGAAACCCGTCATATCCATCCCATGTCATACGTCACCGACGTCATGATGCACATCATAGGCAATGCCCATGATGAGGGGGGGGCAGGCCCAGGCCTAGTCCCAATGGCACCACTGGTAGCAGTTATTAATGTGGAAGACAGGCAGGAGAATGATTGAAAATGCGGTAAACAGTGTGCCCATTCCAGAGAGAAATAAACAGATTTTAAAAAGTCAAATAAGACAGCTTATACATGAAACTGGTACTCAGGAGGGCATAGTCCGCTCCATAGCAGAGGCCACAGCTCAGGTAGCCCTGGACGGCACCCAAGGGAACCTACCTCCACCTAACCATCTCAATAATCCCCTACTAATGGCCCACACTGTTCAGCAAATAGCTGACAACATTTGTCAGATGAGCCCCTCTGACAACCTCAGCTGCCACTTAGAAAAGGTGCATGCTAAATGTGAAATGCTTAGTCTCGCTGCAGACTACTAGGTTCAGATCCTACGCAATCCTGGATTATGGGCAAAACTCCTAGATGCCATCTGCCAGGATGGCACCGCCACCTTTGATGAGGTTGCAGCTGAACTAATTTTATGCACACAGTCCAGGTGTAGTAGGAGTGATGCTCACATACCCTGTGAAACAGAATGTAAAAGAAAGTCCAGCAACTTACCACCCTTAGGCTCTGGACGGCCTACCGAGCACGGAAACACCTTGCACAGGAAGCTGCGAATGTAGACCTTATCGAGTATAAGACCCTGTTCCTTAAGAACATGATCCCAGCAGTAAGAGAAAAGGTAGAGCCAACCACCTATCCTACCACAGAGAGGTTTGCCGACATTCTTCGGAAAACCAAAAGAGTTTATCAGCTCTACATCCATGATCTGGGCTCCAGTTCCAAGAAAGTAGCCACCGTGGAGATTACTCCAGATACCACAATGCACTACACAGTGGAGGGGCAGACTCAAGAGAAACTGTCCCCCCACAGACAATTAACACCCCATCAGGCCCAACAACCACAACAACAACAGCAGCAACAACAACAACCATGGGGTGGGAACCGGAATCACCATAAGAATAAGAAATACCATGAGAATAACAAGGGTAAAGAACAGAGATCAGGCCCTTCATATAGGGAAATAGCCACAGAGAATCGGAAATTCCAAAAACTTCTTAGGCAAGTGTGCTCTGTAGTGGATGCTGTTCCTGCTCAGGCCCTCGTAGCCATATAACCAGGAGAACAGGCCTCAACAGGCCATGGGGACACCAGTAGTACAGGCTCTCAGGCCCACACAGGCCTGAACCCAGAAGCAGCTCCCTATACAGCATCAGTGCAGCATGGTGAAGTGGTTCAAAGGAGCCAGGCCTAAATTCTCAATGCCTCCACTGGTACAGATTGACAATTACAGGCCCTGGTCCATATTGTAAACAAGCTGGTCTTGGATGCAAACAGAAGGCCCGGTACTGAGGCCGACATCAGGGGCTGCCTATTGACAGTTCTATTGGATACAGGCACAGCTATGTTTGTGTTACATGATGCCCACCCAGAGACATCCCCTTGGTCCACCAGATGGAGGACCGATATGTCAGGAGTAGATGGAACTAGGTTACCTGCATACCATTCCCTACCACTACCTGCGGAACTGGGACATCTGAAGGCCTATCACACCTTCCAGCTAATGATATTGCATGCTCGCCCTACTATAATCAGAATTGACTTCCTAGCACCGCACGGTTGTATGGTAGACCTAGCTAACATGTTACCGATACAGATTAAGGGACAATACCACACCATCATGATTCCTGATTCACATGTGGTAGCAACAATATCTGCAAACAATAAAGAGTATGACTTCATAGATTTGTTCTAGAACCACAAGCTTTTCCCAAAGCTCCTCCCCATTCCACAAAGGCATCTGGCTGCATTTGCCACCAATAAACATGATTGTGGCAGAATGCACACTGTCATGGAAGTGACAGGCCCAGCACATGTAAGACAACGGCAATACCCCTTTCCACCGGAGGCCTTGCCTTCTCTTAGGGAAACAATACAATCACTCCTCAAACAAGGTGTAATCAGGACATGTGTTTCTACTGCCAACTCCCCAGTGTGGCCTGTGAAAAAACCCACAGGTGCCTGAGGAATTACTATTGACTACAGGAGACTGAACAAGGTCACCCCCAGCTGTGTTCCAACTGTGGCATCAGTACCTGATGTGCTGCGACTTTTGACCCCTCACCAAAAATGGTTCGGTGCCCTGGACATCTGCAATGGTTTCTGGTCATAACCATTGGCCCCCAAGAATTAGTATAAGTTTGCTTTCATCTTTGAGGGTAGACAGTACACATGGACCTTCTTACAACAGGGATTCCATAACAGCCCTTCCCTGTTCCATTTACACATGATGGATGCCCTTGAGGGTTTCTCTACCCCCCAGTGTCTCTTGCAGTATGTGGATGACCTGTTGTTGGCAACAGCCACACAGGGGCAACACCTGGATCTCTTGGATGAACTACTGACCCTCATTCAGCGAGCAGGCCTCAAATGAAACCCAACAAAAGCACAACTATGTCAGAAAGAGGTACTCTTTCTGTGCCTGAGAATAACTGATCAAGGCCGAAGCCCTACCTGAAAGAAGATACAAGAATGGCAAGACTTGTCATTATCCACCAGTGTGGCCACTCTTAGGAGATTTCTAGGTATAGTAAACTATTCCAGAGATTTTATTTGTGCTTTTGCTCAGAAGGCTGCTCCTCTGTATGAATTACTGAAAAAGGTCATTCCCTGGAATTGGGGCCCCATTCACACCCAGGCTGTGACATCACTGAAACAGGCCTTGGCCTCAGCTCCAGCCCTGATCAACCCCAATCCAGCATTGCCATTCTGTATGGAATATGCCACCTCTTACATAGCTAAGTCAGCAGTGCTGGCCCAGAAGGTTTGTGGCA
The DNA here is from genome assembly GCA_016271365.2 of Neoceratodus forsteri. NCBI lineage: Eukaryota > Metazoa > Chordata > Ceratodontiformes > Ceratodontidae > Neoceratodus > Neoceratodus forsteri. Next base: position 669,858,307 of record CM057456.1, on the reverse strand, counting down.
CTCTGAGACCCATTGTATATGCATCACAGCTCTTGACCCCAGTGGAACAGAAGTACAGCCTTTGTGAAAGGAACCTTCTGGTTACCTACTGGGCAGTCAAGCACTTCTTGTATATAATTGGGTACTCTCCCCTGATCATTAACACATACCACATCTCAATTTCCTTTCTGCTATCAGACAGAGTGAAGGATGGGTCAGTCTCTAAGACCAGGCTGACACACTGGTCACTTCTTCTCCAGGATACAGACATTCAGGTCCACCCAACCAAAATGCCATCCATGCTGGCACATGGCCTCCTTTTCCAAGGAGAACCCCATGACTGTACACTTTAGCCACCTGATCTTCCAGATCCAGGTCCTTTCCTCCCTGCTATACCACAACTACTTGAGAACACCTCATTGTGTCATATTTTTACAGATGGTTCAGTTTCCTATTATCAGGGAGAACAAATTGCTGGGATGGGCATCTTAGTGATTTATCCTTATGGTAACACTGTTAAAATTTCTAAGCATTGCAGTGTGGCATCATCACAATATGCCGAGATGGCAGCAGTGGACTGTGCCCTAGAGTTCATCCAGCATAGGACCGAGGATACCATCATCTTCACAGACTCTAACTGGGTTTGTTGTTCTCTTACATAATTTCTTCCCTTCTAGCAGAACAACTCCTTCCTCTCCTCTGATGGCAGCCCAGTGAAACACAAGGAACTGGTAATCTACATACGTTCACTGACACAAAGGTTTGTACACAAACTCTATATACACAAGGTTAAAGCCCACTCCATACATGACCCTTATCATGCCTTCAATGATACAGTGGACACCCTTGCCAAGGAAGGGGCCCAAGGGGGGGGACACCTGGATGATGGACCATCCAGAGGCCAGAGTGTCTGTGCATATTGCAGCAGTCAGAAAGAAACCAGAACCATTTCCCCCCTTGGACCTGTCAGCAGCCCAACATGCTGACTCTGAGATCAAAGATGTGTTCAGATTCCTGGACAAAAGTACCGAACAGAACTTACTTACCCACAACTCCTACCAGAGGCATGAAGGTAAGTTGCACCTGTCCCCAGATGATAAGCTTATCTGGTACCAGCCAGATGACACCACCACCAAGTTGTGGGTGGTTCCCAGATGCCTTAGGTCTGAATTTATGCACCAAGTGCATGTCACCCCTACTGGTGGACACCAGAGAGTGGAAAACACACTTCAAAGGCTCAAGACCACCGCCTGGTGGCCTGGTGTCACCAAGGATGTCAAACAGTACATAGATAATTGCCTTGTTTGTGCACAAAACAATCCCATTGCTACTAAACAAAATGCCAAACTACTACCACAAAGGCATTCTGTCCCTTGGCATGCCACACAAATTGATTTTATTGGTCCATTGACTAATATCAGTAGAAATAACAAGCATGCTCTTGTAATAACGGACCTTTTCTCTAAGTGGGTGGAGGCTTTCCCCACTAACACATGTACCGCTAAAACCACTGCCAAAATCCTGGTGGAACAGATTTTCTCCAGTTGGGCCTACCTCTCAAGGTAAACTCCGATAAAGGAACCAGTTTTACAGGTGAGTTGATGAAAGAAGCACTTGAACTCCTTGGAGTTCACCAGAAATTCCACATACCTTACTACCCAAAATCTTCAGGTGAAGTAGAAAGAGCCAACAGAAGGATTAAGCAAATGCTTTCCAAATTCATTGAGATCAATCCCAAGGCCTGGGATTCCCTATTGCCATTACTCCTTATGGCAATCAGGGGTGCACCTTCAGCCACCACCCAGTTGACACTCTTTGAGGTGATGACTGGCAGATAGATGAGATTACCTGAACACTTGTTATTTGACCTACACACCCCATGGCAGACCGTGTGTCTGTAGACCAATATGTGGAAAAACTTAGGCAAGACCTCATACACACACACTTGTGCACTGCCAATTGCATGGGCAAGGCCCAGCAACAGTCCAAAATACAGTTTGACAAACATGCACAAGAAGTGGATTGGCAAGTTGGAGATCAGGTAATGGTTCTTAGATTTGCACATCCACATACTCCTTCTCCAATAAGAGGGAAGGCCCCTACCCCATTGTCAACAAGCTCAGTCCAGCAGTCTATCAGGTTAGACTAATGCACAACAACAAACTGACTGACAAATGGTTACATGCAAACCAGTTGAATCTGTATAAAGGATTATAATTACTTTTCCTCACCTCATTGGATGGAATAGTACTAGCCTACTAATTTTTGTTTTTCCTTTTCAGATACACTGACAAGATGGCTATCCTGTTCATGTTTCTCCTCATCTCAGGAGTTATCCCCTGCATCCAAGGCACCGTAAAACACCTCCTTCCTCACCTTGATCCTCCAGCATCTACCCCAGAGGGAGTTTCCATCAATATACCTCACAATTTCATTACTGTCCAGGAAGGTTCAGATGCCTACCTCACTGCCTCGGTTGTTGCTCCTGATAAATCTACCCTACAAATTGAGTGGCAAACCACGTCATAAGGACAAATTCTCCCTGTGGCCAAGCTTTTCAAGAGAACTTTCCATGGCTAGCCCAATGCAAAATGATCCCCTAATGGTTCACTGTCCTTGCTCCAAACTGCTCTTAGAAATTCTGGTTTATACAATATTACTGCCTTAATTGATCCCTCATATTGTAATTCCTTATCTAAGGACTCTGCCAGGAAATTTTGTGCTGTAGACAACATGACTTCTGCTTCCATGTATCTTTTTGTGTTACCCCCCACTGACAAACACCTTTTGGTATGTCCAAAACATACCCCTGGTCTTCATAGTGGTCTAACAGCCACTGCCTTAGCTGGTACACTTATTAACAGGTTACAGTTTATGCATATGCCTGTTTTGTTTCATTTGACTTACTGGAATATGAAAGAATTTAGTATGTGTCATACTACTAACACTTCAACATTTTATAGTACCTTATTGCTTGATAGTCTAGAAGCTTTTCAAATCCGTACTAAAGACCCTATTGCTGGGGTACACACCACCAAGCATAGAAGTAATTTTAGGAGAAAACCTAATCCTGATGATCAAAGTCGTAAACGTAATACGCGTGCAGTTGACAGTTTTGACATTACAGGTGCCACTGGCACTGTCACAGGTCTTTTTGGTACTGCCATGTCTATTTGGAATAAGGCAGACATCACTGCTATCAAATCACATTCACAGAAATTCCAGACTGGTTTGGTAAATAATATTATACCCCCAATATTGCATGGTGTGGATGGCCTTAGTCAGGAAGAAAGATACACTGTATACAACATGCACAATATTGCTAAGGCATTTACAGGCTCTAAAGATAAAATTAACACCCTCATTGCACAAAACAGCAAAGAAGCAGATAGACAATATATTGCCTGTGAGATATTGTGTTCAGCCTATGGCTCATACATTATCACTACCATCAATAATATTTTCCATGATCTAGAATCCGGAAGGATCCCTGATATCACACATGATAGATATATCTCTAAATGGTATTGTTCATGATGCAAATCCCCTAGCTGTATTGCAATGTTAAAAACAAACTCGTAACTATTCCACTTTCTACAGGTAAGAATTTGGGTTTTGTGACCAGACACCCTAACACTGGTCCATGTTTACTTCTAAGAAATGTTCTATTAAGGATACAATGTTTGTTCTTTTATTGTCTCTTTACCACATTTTGATCCTACTACAGCTTTATTTGACACACTTGCTACTGTACATTCAATTGGGCACCTTGATGAAGATATCTACAGAGAACCCCTCAACTTGCCTCCTCTACTGGTCTTCCATCCTGTTCTGGATGCCTGGGTCACTCTGCACACAGATTGCTGTGTGAAGAAAGGTTAAATTTATTTGTGTTGATGTGATGTTTTTGATGTTATTAAACCTGTATGTGACTATTCCCCAGACAGTATCGATTGGTCCTTTTCCATGGACAATGACATCAGCACTAATGGCACAGAATTTCCAAACTCAACATTAGCTCCAGACAAGCTCTACCAATCTTATTGAGAGGAGGTTCATTGCCTGTCAACACAGATTTCCAAGACAACCTTCATCTGCCTGGTACAGTTGCAAAAATGGAGACTGCCCACTGATAAAATGCAATATAATTCAGACAGTGAATATTGCATTGTCACAAACTATAAGAGTTACACCTATGGAATGAAAACATGTGCTATAGATAGCCCCAACTTTTGTTTCATTCCTCATCAAATGTCAGTTATTGGACATACTGTTATAATATCTGCCCCTCTTATGGATGCTGATATCATTGATGGTAACCCTGATTATCTGCTCAACCTTTCAGAGTATTTACCATATTTAATGTACATATTGATTCCCTCACACTGACATTGAAATCACTTTTAGAGAGGAAAGACACACATCTCATCCACATCAGCAATAATGTTACTAAAACTAATGAAGCTGTCCTTGCAATAATTAATGATGGTGATATGAATAGTGCATTAAACTAACACTTGGTTAGAGATTACATTTAAAGTTTTTATTATACAAGCATTTTAGATATTTTTTCTCATTACTATGCTTTGCTGCCTTCAGCGCACACTGCGCCAACACCGTGAGCAGCTAGAGTTCCTTTGCAAGGCTCACATGTTGAGTTTGTAAATGACCACTGCTCCTTGTCCCTTTTCCTATTTCGCTGTATTGCCCTGAGAGGCAACAAGGGGGAGGATGTTACATGAGGTCACTGCACCCTTATTGGTACCCCCAGAGGTACACTGTAGACAGCTAGCATTAGACATATGTTATACTAACATATAGGGCTTAGGGCATATACCGTATAAGAGTAGGTGTCATGAGTTGTATGCATGTTATTGTTATACACTTTACTTTCTAATACATATATGTATTTCTTGCTTTTAAGATGTTAGGACATCTGTATCCTTGTAATGATTATGATGTATGAGTCGGAATTGCCATCTTTTGGTGATTTTTACTATTACACTGATGTATGTACAACTATGTTTCCTTTGTCTTTACAAAGTGATGACTACTACAAAATTGTATAATGTTATCTTGGACTGTGGAGACACCTCTAATTTAGCCAATAGGGCTCATCTCTGTAACTACAAATGTTTCTATCTTGCAGCAACCATGGTAATTACCGCAGGCATATAATGTAAGATATTATGCCTTCTACCTCGGAAACCCCAAGAGACATGGTGAATCCTCAAGGTATAGGGAACACTTAGCTTTGGCTCCCAGTTTGTATTGGTAAGACCTGCTTAGGGCAACTGTGATTATCCTTTGTGGTAGTAATAAACAAGCTTATTACTCTTATGCAATGTGTCTGCGATTATTTGCATTTCCATTATTGCCAAGAACCTGATAGTAAGGTTTAGATCTCCTGACAGGAGTCGCACAGTGCCATCAGCAAACAACCTAACATGCACAATTCAGCAACCATAAGTGCCAGTGACCCAAAAATTGTCACAGTCAAAGATGTGTTATTAATCTTTGTACATTCAAAATGCCAGGCAAATCGGATACACAGTTCAGAAGTTATTAAAGCATAATGACCCAAATTTTCATTTGTAAGAGTGGCATAATCCCACACCTCTTAATGTTTTACACACCAAACCACTGCAAGGCACCTCCGTACCACTAGGGCTACCTACATTATAAATTGCAAGCCAGTATTACCATGCAGAACACTATGAGCAAAACATTAACTGTGTCACACAGTATCTCTGCAGTGAATTATTTTTCCAAGATGCAAACAACATTATTTACATCCCCAGGACATTCACTCAACACCCTCCAAATTTCATGTGAAAAGAACAAGCCATTCCAGAGATATTCAATTTTTATATTTCTGCATCTTCAAGAAGTCTTCCACCACAAAATGGCGGAAATCACGGCTGAACATACACTAAAATGGCGGAACTTGGTGACCAAAAAATCTGTAAATATGAGGAGGGTCAACTTCAAATGGCAATAACTCTGGAATGGAACAACATTTATTCACCAAACAAAAACTGGCATGTTCCTTGAATAAAGATCTTTCTATTTGGCAATATTCAGATCAATCAACCACACACTAGCTGTGCTATGCATTGTGGAAGTGCAGAAAATAGCAAAAACGTAATGTTCTGCACTTCATTGCTCAAACACAAAAACACAAACAGTAATGTTAACACAAATGGTGATGGCAACAGTGAAGTAAAAGAAAATAGTAACACTAATGGTAATGCAAATGCAAGCTCAAATGGTAATGCACACGGTGATGCAAATGGAAACGATAACACAAAAGGTAAGAGAAATGGTAACACAAACGGTAACGCTAATGGCAACAGAAACGCAAACCATAATGAAAACAGTAACAAAAATGTAAATGGTAACAGAAATGCAAACGGTTATGGTAGCGGCAATGCAGAAGGAAACAGTAATGCACTCGACAATGGAAATGCTACTGAAAACACAAACACTAAGGCTAACAGAAATGCAAATGCAAATGGTAACAAACATGCAAACAGTAACTGCAATGCAATTGGAAATGCAAACGGTTACGATAACACCAACGACGATGTCAAAGGAAAAGTAACGCAAACGGAAATGCGTATGTGCACAAGTGCGTATGCAAACACAAATGGTAATGCACACGGTGACACAAAAGTAAACGCAAACATAAATGGTAATGGAAATGCAGACAGTAACAATAATGCAAATGCAAGTGCAAACACAAACACAAAGGGTAATACACAAGGTGACATAAACAGAAATGCTACGCAAACAGTAACAGAAATGCAAGCAGAAACACTAACGGTAACAGTAACACAAATGCACACCATCTTTTTCCCTGAAAGGTGCATTCAGGAGCACAGTGAATACAAAGAATGTATGCTTAATAATGGCCCTCAGAGCAGAAAATGAGCACCTGGAATACTAAATTCCTTATATCTCAGGAACCATGTAACAGAAAAATATTTAAAATCTCATATTAATTATGACTTTCCAGGCTAGTTTTATACTTATCCTCTTACAAGGGGACTAAGCATTCTTCTGACAAAAGTCTGTATCTCAAACCATTTTCGAGATACGGGCCCTGAAAAGCACAGTGGACACCGTAATGTTATCCTGTGGGAAAAATTGACAACTTCGGAGTGACATAACTTTGCAGCCCTCTAACATTTTGTCACCAAGCCACTATAAGCACATCTGTGGGATCTTGCCTTTATTCCCTCCAAATTTTAGCCCAAAAGACCAAACCATTCTTTTTGCAGCCGGGTGGCGAAGAGTCCCCATTGTTTAGACCATAGTGTTGCAAAGTACTTTCACAAATCATGACACTTTTGCAAATGAAATCATGAAAGTGTCGCATATGCAAAAGTACTTTGCAACACTACTTTTTACAAAAATTAAAAAAACATATTTCTGGGGTGTTTTACCCCCAAAAAAGACACGGCTATCATCCTAAGGGCTTGACTAGGTAAGCACAACAAGAATTGTGTCCCTAGAGGGTCCCAAATTTAAATATCAAGAATTTCTGTGCCCACCAACTGAAAACAAGCTGGCCGATTTATGACACTACTAGGGTCATTTGCGAAAGTCAAAAGTGCATTTGCGACACTTGCATATTTTGTTAACTTTTCCCATTGACTATAATGGAAAGATTGTTTTTTGAATTACTTTTGAACCATTTAATATATTTCACAAAATCCTCAAAAGGTACATCGGAGACCATGGCTGTATGTTCCCTGAAGGTTTTGGACCAGTTGCGTAAACCATTCAGGCTGTAGGTGCGAGCAAAGAATGCACAAAAATGCATAATTTATGCGTTTTTTCACGCTCTGTAGCTCTGCAACTGTACTTCTGACCATAGTGAAACTTGGCAGGTCCAGAGATCTATGGTACCAGACTGTGCTCTATCTATTTCAGGGAATTCTGTCATACGGTGGCAAAGTTATTAAGCTGCCAAATTTCAGATTTAACCTTAAATAGGGGATTCAACCCTAACTATAGACTGTGCCACAATAATATATATATTCATGGCAAAAAAACTCAGTTTAATGCATCAGTTAGGGTCGCTCCACAGCAACTAACATGAGGAAATTCTGTGTTAGGGTTGCCACACCCTGCACCCCATGCCCACCCTGTCCCCATCAATAGGCATGGGGGTGTGCATTGGGGTCCTCAGCCCTAACTCTCACCCCATTCCATGTGTAAATAATCTGAGGTGGTACAGTGTAGAAGAATGGGGTGAGAGCTAGGATCGATGACTCCAACGCACACCCTGATGCCAGTTGGTAGGGACAGGGTGAGTGTAGGGTGCAAGGGGTGGCAACCCTAACACTGAATTTCCTCACTTTTGTCACTGTGGAACAACCCTAACTGATGCATTAAATAGAGTTTTTTTGCCATGAATTTCCCTTCTTTTTGAGAATGAGCACTATAAATAGTGAATGGAATGTGGCGGTGGGAGAATTTGATCCACCATGTGATTTTTTTTGTCACATAGTAAAGCAAATGGTAATGCAAATGCAAGCTCAAATGAAAATACAAAGGGTAACGCACATGGTGGTGTAGACGAGAACGCTAACGCAAACAGTTATGGAAATGCAAGTGGAAACGGTAACATTAACAGTAACGAAAATGCACACCATATTTTCCCCCAAAAGCTGCACTGAAAAACAGAGTGAATACAAAGAATGTATGCTTAATAATGGTCCTCTGAGCAGAAAATGAAGACTTGGAATACTCAATTGCTTATATCAGGAACTGTACAACACAGAAAAAAAATTAAGATTTCATATAATTTATAGCTTTCCTGGCTAGTTTTGTACTTAGCCCCCATTTGGGGTGCTAAGCATTTTTTTGATAAAAAGTCTGTATCTCAAAGTGTTTCCGAGATACGTGCCCCGAAAGGCCCGACGGACACCGTAATGTTAGCCTACGGGACATAATGTCAAATTTGGTGTGATGTAACTTTGTAGCCCTCTAATATTTTGTCACCAAATCACCAAATGATACATCTCTGGGATCCTGGCTTTCTTCCCTCCAAATTTCAGCCCAAAAGACCAAACCGTTCTTTTGCAGCAGGGTGGCAAAGATTTCCTACTATTTGGGGCATAGTGTCACAAAGTAGTATCGCAAGTCGTGATACTTTCACAAAAAAATCACAAAAATGTCACAAGTGTGACACTACTTTGTGACACTACAGTTTACAAACATTTGAAAAACATATTTCTGGGGTGTTTAACCCCTCTAAAAAAGACATGACTAGCATCCTCAGGGCTCGACTAGGTGAACACAAAAAGAATTGTGTCCCTTGAAGGTCCCAAATTTAAATGCCAATCATTTCTGTGAGCATTAACTGAAAAAAATGGCTGACTCACGATACTACAGGGATCACTTGCAACACTAAAAACTGCATTTGTGACACTGTGAAACTTTTTGTTGACTTTTCCTTTTGACTATAATGGAACACTTGATTTTTGAACAACTTTTGAACCATTTAATATTTTTTCATGAAATCTTTGAAAGACACATCGGGGTCCCTGGCTGCATGTTCTCTGAAGGTTTTGGACCAGTCGTGCAAGCTGTGTGACCTGTAGGTGTGAGCAAAGAATATGCAAAAATTTATAAATGTGACTTTTTTTTTTGCACCTTATAGCTCCACAACTGTATATCCAACCATTACAGAACTTGGCAGATCCAGAGATCTATGGTACAGCTCTACGTCTGCCAAATTTCTGACCAATCCGTCATATGGTGGCAAAGTTATTAAGCTACAAACTTTCACACTTTAACCTTAAATGGGGTACTAAACCCTAACTATAGTGGCACTACCATGCCACTATAATAGATACATTTATATATATATATACACACACACAGCATATATATATATATATATATATATATATATATATATACACACAGACACATATACACAAATAGATAGATAGATAGATAGATAGATAGATAGATAGATAGATAGATAGATAGATAGATAGATAATGACTCAAGCCCCACAACACCAAGAAACAAGGACTGGCTAGTTCAGGACTAATTAAAATGAAACTGTGATACTCTGACTTCTATACAGTGTTTTTTTTTTGTTATCAGAACTAAAAAGATGCCAAGGGGATTCTCCATCCTCTGTATGATGCCATGCTGAACTCTCAGTTTCATTGCAAAGTATATTTTATACGTAACCAACCTAAACTGAATTAACATCATGAATCATAAAAAAGGAAGGGCTACATCCTTATCATGAACTATGAGTCAGTAAGGGGCCAGACAATTTAGTAAGGTAAATGAAGAACAGCAGTTACTGCTGCATTTTGCTAAATGGGGCACTTTGCACCTTTTCTCACAACTATTGTTTCAGTCTCAGTGTCAGCATGTGTTATACTAGAATAGCATTTCCCGCCATAAAACAGCTAAGAATTGATGTTAACCTGCATAACATGAGCCATGAAATGTCCTTATTATAACTGTAAAAACTTATAGATGCAGCATAATTAGTTAAGAAAAAAAAATCCTGTTACTAATTAAAAATGGGTCGGGTGAGTGATTGATATCATATTAGATCAGATCGGGACAAATCAGGACAGGAAAAATTTCAATTTTTTTTTAACACCATCACCTTTTATCACAGGGAGCCTGCTTATGAGTCATGAAGAGCTTTTTTTAATCTTTCTGCAGTCCTCAATACTAGTTCCACTGCTATGCTTCAAATGACATTTTTAATTTTTTTTACATGATTGCATACTGTGGTTGGGGCGCAGCATCAGAGTTCAGAGACAGTGTTCACTACATTACCAGAGAAAGTCATTTTTTTTATTAATATCTGATGGGCAAAGAGCAACGGCCAATGGCACATTTATAAGGTAGAAAAAGAAATGGGCAGACTGGATGGGCCTTGCAGTCCCTATCTGCCATCAACTTCTATGTTTCTGTGGGTCAATATCGGGTATTGGTGGTGTTACTTTACAAGTGAAAGTTTTTTTCAGGAAATTGTATACTGCCATTGGGGTGGCATTGGGGATAAGGAGCTCCGCTTGACTAACAAATTAGTTTGGTACATCCAGCAGATTTGGATTTGATTCCAACAACCTCCACTTGCATACTGTGTAACTGTGCTTTCCCTGTTTATAGAATTAACTAACATGACAATGTAAGCAGTGGACATGCTTTGAACAGGTCAGAGCCCTAGAGTGACCAGGTTGATACAGAGAGTTCCAAAGGACTGGAGTAGTACATTGAGCTATCATGCATCTGGGTCAAACTACGGGAAAGGTTTCCTGTAAAGGACTGAGATGGCATGGTGGTACAGAGACAAAGCTTTTTGGTAGCATTTACTATAACATGATGGTACCCAGTTTAATGCAACTGAACAGCTGAACTGATACAGTGCAGTTGCTGAATGCAGGAGTTTTAATTATCAGCTTCTGCCTCACAAAACCTACAGTGGATTTGAAAATGGCGCTGGAGTGTACATGACTCAATACTTTATTTGTGCATATTGCCAAAAAAGTGTCTGTTTGCAATTTTGCTCTGTGCTATTTAAAGGGGGGACTAAAGGTTTAAAAACCTCACAAAAACCTCACAATTGTTGTAATACCATCTGTCAGCCCCATACACACTACTGTATTTCAGAAGGACTAAATTTTCTCTGTCTAAGAATAGCTGTGATCATCAAAGCAGGACGATGACAATGTGCACGTCACATCTTTTTGAAATTGAAAGTACCTGTAAACAGTAAGAACGATTTTAATAAAAATATAATTACAATCCCCTCCCTAAAAAAAGTAGAACCTTTTCAAAGGCAAACAATCTATGAAACAGTGCAGGACCGACAACATTACATTGATGAATCCATTGCCATGCTGTGGAGGAGATTTTCACATAATTATATGGTGTCCTTGGGGTGGCATCAGGGGTTGCAAAAAGGTATTGACATATTTGCTGAGGTGAGGATCAATTTAAAACATTGCATTCAGATGGACAGAATCACCTCACTCACCAAGTAATCTTAGGATGACAAAGTATGCACCTGCTAGTGGTTAACTCTGTACAGTCCAAATAAAAGTGTAATCAGCCTCTAAGACAGCAAACACTTCAGAATACGTTGTGATTGCCATCTTGTGACAGACTGTGGAACTGCATTAACAAACTCCCCTAATGCCACACTTAACTTTGTATCGCAAGGTCACCAAATCAGTATCACTTCAGTTCCAAGTGGCACACCGAGATACCACTTAAACAATGATTAGTACACCGCAGTACTGAGCAATTTTAGTATGGCAACCATTGTCCATCAGCAAAACACTACTATTAAGTTTTCAAAAGTAAATGTTTGGTGTACCTTTAACAAATCTTCAAATGATGGTTTCTCTTGGACTTTGATGATGTTTAATTGCATGAGATTAATAATGACAGTATTGTAGCAACATACAAAACAGAAATGCAGTAAATAGGAACATGATCATCTTTTGAACTTGCTATTATTTTTTCTAATTACTGGTGACGATGAATATCAACCAGATTATTATTTTGTTAAAAATGCATATGAACGGGATTTCAGGTTATTATGGCCTATAGGTAATAATAATCTGAAATCCATTAGATATGACATTTCATAATAGCTTGAAATCTGGTTGGCATAAAATTCCTCTAAGAAACCATTGCGTTCCATTGATTTAAAAAAAAATGTCATCCACAGGATTTTCATCTGTGGTTTATTCATGCACACTTCAATTACTTAAGAAATACAACTGCACTGTAGTTAAAATGCATTTTTTTCTTTCAAAATGCTAGAAATACAGTCTAAGCCTCCACACCAGCAAAAAAGATAGGTAAGTTTGATGCTATGCATTTTTTACAGACACCCTTAGTGCATGATGACCACATAAACCTCTTGAGCTTTGCTCTTAATGTTTATTGGTCATCACATACCGCAGGTGTTATGGAACAAAAATCCATAACACACACTTACCTGTCCACTGTTGTCTATCTAATGGATTGACTGTGTCTATTAACTCCTGTTTTCAGTCAGTTCATAGCCTGATGACCCCGCCATTATGACTTGGGTATGCTGAAAATCTTGCTTAAGCATGTCATAATAATGGGATTACAGGATGGAATGTCATCAATCACCTGTCAAAAGTCTTGGAAACGAAAGGTGATCTACTGCTTTGAGATTCATTGTAAACAGATATATTTCATTTCAGGCAGTTAGAGACCAGCTGCAGTATAGATTGCAATGGTTACTTTAAGGACTTCAGTTGCTCAATATTCAAAACAGGAGGCATTCACAGTCAAGCAGTAAAACAAATGTAATTTGAAAAAGCTGTATTTTTCCCCAACAGTGGTACAGTTTTTCATAGACTATTAAATATATTGTCTAAGTAATGGTGCTCAACTATGAACATACTCACCAGTTGCAGTTCCCATGAGACCTATGAACCTCTCAATCTGCACTGCTGAGATTCACTTAGCTGTTCTGGCAACTGCTTGAGGTGATAATATTGTGGTTAACCACTGGTACTCATGTATTATCCTTTCTGTGTTTCAGCAACAATAGACAGGTTGATGTGGGTTGTGCTGGGATACTCTCACAACTGGATGGCTTGATTTGAGGTTGCAGAGTGAGTGTATACAATACTGAAGAAGTAGGTTCATGGCAACACAATCCACTCCCTGGGGTGTGTTATTGATATTGTACAATGGCGTCTCGTTATAAAAAAAAGATGAAAATGTTTTAAAATGTTAATATAGCTTGTTATAGTGATGGTGATTATACGATGCCATGTGCAGCCACACAGAGTGACTTTTTTTACTAGGCTCCACTCTCTGTTACGGTTGTTGAGCTATGGTATCTCATATTTTTAGTCAATGTGTGCTATGGCAGTCCCCCGCCCCATGTTGGAAAATACAACAAGATTTTATATGGAAACAACCTCAAGGGACAATACCTTTTGTCAGTGTTATAAGTCTGTAAACAAAGGAAAGGGGGAGTCTTGACTGGAATGGTACGATGAACAATTTGTTAGATAGAAAATAATTGGAAGAAAGGATTCTTACTTTCTAGAAGAGTCACTTTCTTTGTACACACAGCACAGTGATCTGTGAAAATGAAGATGGAGTAGTGATGTAATACTTTACTGAATACATATTTCTGCATAGTTAGCAGAACACATTCATTTAGGCATATTCACTTCAGAACTATGTGATATTGGAATGGCAGAGTTTTAACAGAAGCAAAGCAGTCTATGCATTGTGTTACATTAAAGTACGCATCTATGACATTTGATATGATAAGACAATGCTTTATTGTTGTCTATGATATTCTATGATTGTAACTTTTTTTATTTAGCAAAAAGTCTCACACAGCTTGTGTGCTGTAATAGTATGGTGGCTGTGTTGTGGAATGTATGGTTTGTATGGTGATGCTAGGTGGTTGTAACTGAAGCAGCTGTAAGCAAAATCAGCTAGTGAGATGTACAAGTCTACTGTAATCTTCAGATACACTTGTTGAGTGAGATGAGGTGAAATAATAAATTATGCACATGTATAATGAATGACTGTCAGGATCTGTCATTCACTTAGTGTGTGTATGAGTTGTCCTGTCGCAGAAGAGTTTGGTAGGTGGTGTTGGTGTAGAAAATATAACCGTGACAGTGGCTTGGTGTGGGTGGGTTTGGTAGGAGGGAGGTGAAGTAAGATTGTAATATTGTTGACAATGCATGGGAAGAGAAGAATTCCAGGGTCACATATCTAAAGGACTTGTGTGTGATGTAAGTTGGTTGTGCATGTAGAACTTGGAAAATAAAACCATGAGTCAAGCTTTACAAGAGGGCATTATGTGCAGTGCAAGTCATGAAATGTTGGGGTGCAAATATAATACATTTGAGACTTGTATAGCAGTGGTGGCATTCATATGCAACAGTCAGTGATATTCATATCTGGATGTGTGGTGGATATCCAATGACAGCCCTGAGAAGACAAAAATATATATAACGATATATTCAAAAGGTATGAGCCATGGCGCATCACCTCTAAATATATCAAGTAATCTACACTGCACAAATAGGATGTGCTGGCATATCCCCCTCTAGAGAGGGCTGAAAGCTGGAATGGGGAATTTGGCAGCACAACAGAGTTACGCTGTGCACAAGTTCCTGATATTCAGCTGGCAGTATGCAAATGGAGTCAAGATGTATGCAAGCTGCAAGTGGGGTATTTGTATGTCAGCATGTCCCCATTTGCATGACTTGTGCAGTGCTGGCCATCGAACTGTGCATGATGATATGAATGGTGTATGCTGTTGAAAGAAGTTCCATGTGATAACGGCGATCATGCAAAGGAGATCACCATTAGGGTGAGTGTGCATTGCTGAAAATCAATTTCGGTGATGTACACTGACGGCACACAGAAAAATGACACCTGGGACTTAGGTTTTAAATGTTCATATATGCATGAACCTCCCCCATCCAGTCAGCCATCCTCAATGGTAGCCCTGTTGACATGCATCAAGAATGACTCACCATTTTACAAAGTGGTCAATCGCCGATGCTCATGTTACAGGCTACCCTTCCAGAGGGGTGTGGTGGTACCCTCCTCCCTCCTGTAACCCCTGTTGCCTGTAAAGTAAATCATAATCATTCCCTGGTAGTCTAGTGGCCCTTCCTCCCTCCCTCCCTCCTGTAGCATGATTGTTGTAGAATATCATTTGAAACCTTCCCTGGTAGTCTATAGGCACTCCCATGCTACTGTGTAGCCCAGTCACCTATAATAACAGAAGCATATATCACTGATAGTCTCCACCATCCTGTTGCTCTGATCCCTGTAAAAGTGCTGCGGTGTATTCCCCTGGTACTCAACTGGTCCCAGCACCCTTCCTGTGACTCCTATCACTGATACTATAGTACATAACCCCTCCCTAGTGGTCCAGTGATACCCCTCCCCCACCCACACAGAACCTCGACCCACCCAGCACCACCAGCCCCATGAGCAGCAGACAGCAGCATACACATCCGAATGACTTTATTCACATATTTGCGCATGACTAGTGCAGTATGCACTGCTAGCCCATTGGCCCATATTGCAACTGTCAGTTGACAGGCAGGCAGAGAGGTATGCAGGTGGGTATGGTGTTGCTTGTTGCTAAGGGGGGGCCGGAGGCTGTGTGGGACAGGATTTGTTATTTGGTATAACTTTACGTACGTTCTCTAGTCAGAGGCCTGGCAGGACGTGCATGTTCCACTGATGGACCTGGGTGGGGCTCTGATGCTGTTGAGCCCTCACCTACTGCTGAGGCTCTGTCTTCATCCACAGACAGCTGGGCAATAACATGTTCAGCCTCTGTGATGTCTTGTCCATCACCAGCAGCACCCTCTGGCTGATCTCCTTCCTCTTTAAAAAATAACATGAAAAGAAATTTTGAGCTTTTTGTTTCTGTTATAGTTTGCTGGTCTCTTTCTTGTGTTGCTGTTAGAGATTTGGGGGTGTGGAATGAAAGGTTGCTAGTGTGTAAGGTGAGATTTTTGTGAATTATAAAAAGGGTCTCAGAAATGTTGCTATGTGATTTTTTTGAATTCCAAGAGCTTTACATTGATTTATGTTATACTGTCATGTACAGCCTGATCATAATGTCATATGGATTCTTTCTGTTAGCATCCTATCCTGTAGAACTGTTGAATGAGTGGAAAGCTGCATTCTGATTTTGAACTAGCATTCTTAAACTGTTGGTGGAATAGCTATTTGTATTGAAAATCTTACTCTAAATAAGGAATACAATCACAAAGCATACTTTTAGCACTTTTCTTTTGGAATAATATTTTATAATACCAATAAGAAAGTCCCTGGACTTTTATTGAGAGTCACTTAATCACCCCTGTGGGAGCAATATGACACTCGGGCATGCTTCATGCTATATTACACCACTAGGGGGGTGATTAACACACTGCTAATCAAACCCCTGCTCATGTCTTATTGTTTTACAACATTGAGATTGAACAATTGCAAGGGAAAAAAAATAAACTGTCTGTGATTTGTGGTAAGATGTGGCCTGTTTGCTCAGCATTTGAACAGTTGAACTGTGCACCTCTGGGAAAATGTGTGCTGTCACTTATTCATAACTACACAGCCAGAAGACCCACTGGTGCAGTGATTAGTTTTCAGCTTGTGACGCTGATGACCCAGGTTCAGGAATGGTTCTGAAGAGTTGGAGGGCTGGCTGGGGGAGAGTCTCCTGGACTGATCTCCTTCTCTGGAGGGAGGGTAGGGGTAGCGTGTCTCATGCTTGAGGAACTCCTAGCAGAGGCTGTGGGTGACCACAAGCAACTGGTGCCAGTATGTTGGAGGGGCCGGGGTGTACATTGAATGTCTTTGTACATCCCAGCTAGTGGTGGATGAAGTGAGAAAAATTTGCTTTGCGGAGTAATCCACGAAATTCTGTCTGTTTCACAGGGTGAAATGCAAACTTTTGCCAGGCTGAACGGTGACATTTCATCCAGCAGAATGGTGAAATGTTGCCTTCTGTGGTGAAATTCTGCCTTCTGTGGAGAAATTCCACCTTCCACAGTGAAAATGTGCATGCAGAAGGTGAAATGTCACCCAGGGAAGGTGAAAGTTCACCATGGAAGGAAAAATTTCACCCACAGAAGGTGAAATTTCACCTGGATGATATTCTGCTTAATGCAGAAAATGTTACGAATTACTCAGTACAGTGAATTTGACCACTTTGCCTCCACTTCACTGGCTGCAATTAAATCTGCTCCATCTCTAGTCCCAGCTCCTGGGGGAAGACCTAAAAACAGTTGGCCACTTCAAGATGATGTCTGTCTTGTACCTGTCCTTCATGGCTCTTCACCGTTATGCTGACTGATTGTTGCTCTGTGACTCCATCGGGCCCTGACCCCTGTCCTGGGGGGTAAGTCAGGGAGGTAATGTTGGTTCCTACGGACACCTTCTTCTGTTGTACATGGGTCCAATTTGGTGCCACAGCCACTCCTCGGGGGGTCAACCATGGGGGGGATTGGTTGACCATGGCAAAAGGGGAGTAAGGTGGGTGCCTCAGACTGGAGCCGAAGAACAAGAGGTATGCTAACACAAAAAAAATTTTTAAACTGCACAGTCAGTGTTATATTTACACATGTCATGCTGTCATGTAGAAAGCATGACGGGCTGTCACTTCTTGCATGTAACTTAATCATGTTTGACAATTCTGGGACATCATTGAGCTAATAATGGGAGATGACCATGCTATACCACTGCATAATCCAGAAGTAAGTAAATGCATCTATGTAAAAACATATAAACAAACAGATAGAGAAATGTACTCTACAGATGGCTGCATTGTATAATCAAAATAAAGGACTACAGAGGCTAAGTTATTGGGCAATTTATCCACTTATTGTGTGTCAAACTCAGCTGTGACTCTTGACTCAGCATGAAGGTGTGGGCAAACCATCTGGCTTTCTACATAAGCATGACACAGTCATGTGACATTATTTGCCCAATAAGGTCACAGAATTGTCACACATGATTCTAGGATAAGGAAGAAGTAAGAGCCTGTCACCCTTTATTCTCAATTATACAATGACCACAGAACAAATACTAAATGCTGCAGTTTGATTGGTTGGCTAGCACATTTTTACTATGAAAAATACTCCAGTGTACTGACTGGAAAATGTGTCAGCCGCCAATCTGCCATATCTCTAACTCTCTTCAAAATCAATCAGAGCATGCTACCCTCCTCTCTGCAAAGTTATAGTTTATTTTTCTCTTAATGAAACATTCTATGCATGTTTGTGACTGGTGGCCATAAAACCCTCTACACAAAGTTACTGCTGCTTGGAAATTGAAAAAAAAACAACTCATCCACACACAGTATGCTGACTCTTAAAACAAGCATTTGTCAATGCCGAATGTTTGCTTACTGGCATTGGCAGTGGTAGTGTAGAAGTTACAGAGCTGCATAATAGGAATGGCAGTGAAGTATTGAACTGAAGCCAACCCCACCACCACCCTGTAGAGAGTGACAGGCATTGGGGTGTGCATTTGGGTTGTCAAGCATAACGGCCACGCCATTTCACCACACCCCACTCTGCAGAGACTGACAAGTGTCACGTGTTCCTTGGGGTCTTTGGCCCTTATGCTCACCCCATTTCATTAGGAAATACGGTGAGATGGGTGCGATATAGGAGAATGGGGTGAAGTTTGGGTCCGAAGAGTCCAAGGCATACCTCGATGCCTCTCAGTGACTTCAGGGTGTGGAATGGTATGAGCATCACAGGCAAGAATCCCAAGTCACACCCCTGATTCCTGTCATTCTCTATAGGGTTGGGCGATTTAGTTGAAAAGCCTAATACCTCAGGCATTCGTTGGTATTTTAACTCCAAATTTTCAACATGTTTGTTTTGTGACCCCACCTCATGAACAGGGGGAATATCAGTTTGGTAGCCGAAAGCTGCTTATGCACAGTAACTACGGGATGTAGCACCACAGGTGCAAAAATATTCTGAACAGGATGTGAAAAATGACAGCTGTACTCTCTCATGGGGAGGTGTAAAAATGGCTATGTTGCAAATGTGTAGTAAAAATATTTAAAAAAATGGTGAAGTCACGAGCGTACATAGAAACTGTGCAACGCACACCTGTTATATAAGTAGGTTGGGGATATTTTATAGCAGATTGTCAACTCAGGCATTTTGGTGCCTACGATCATGAACAGTGTCACTGTGATTTTCTTTATCTGTGCCGAACAATGATTTCCCACAGCGACCACGCATCTCTGCACTGAAAGTGTGAAAACACACTTCGGCCATGTTGTGAAAAATGGCAGCTGTACTGTTCATAAGGAAGTGTTGAAAATGCCACTAGTGAAAATCTGTACTGAAAATATTACAAAGTCATGAACTAACGAGGATGCTTGGAAACTGCACAATGCTCACTCATAACACAGTCATTTTATGGACTTTTGTCACCAAATTTTCAACATAGCCATTTTAAGACCTCTGCTCATGAACAGTGTAACTGTGATTTTCTTAATCTGTCCTAAACATTGCTTTCGACACCAACAGCACCATTGTGCGCTACTATGCGATAACACATTTGGGTGACATATGAAAAATTGCAGCTGTACTGTTCATAAGGAAGTTTAATAAAATGGACATGTTGAAAATCTAGAGTGAAAATATTAAATTTGCAAACTTACGAGCATGCATAGGAACTGTGCAACGCACGCTCGTAAAAGTTATTTTTAGGCATTTTTTCACCAAATTTTCAACATAGCCATTTTAAGACCTCTGTTCATGAACAGTGTCACTGTGGTTTTGTTAATTTGTCCCATACATTGAGTTTGCACACCGACTGCGCCATTGTGCGCTACATGGGCGGAAACATGTTTTGGGCAGGATGTGAAAAATGACAGCTGTACTGCTCATAAGGAGGTGTGGAAAAATGGCAATGTTGGAAATCTGGAGTGGAAATATTGAAAATTGGCAAACCTATGAGCGTGCGTAGGAACTGCGCAATGCACGCTCGTAAAACAGTCATTTTTAGGAATTTTTTCACCAAATTTTCAACATATCCATTTCAAGACCTCTGCTCATGAACAGTGTCACTGTGATTTTCTTAATTTGTCCCGTACATTGATTTCGCACACCGACTGCGCCATTCTGCGCTACAAGGGTGGAAACACATTTTGGGTGAGATGTGAAAAATGACAGCTGTACTACTCATAAGACAGTGTGGTGAAATGGCAATGTTGAAAATCTGGAGTGAAAATATTGAAATTTCGCAAACTTACGAGCCTGCATAGGAACTGCGCAACGCACGCTCGTTAAACAGTCATGTTTTGGAATTTTGGCACCAAATTTTCAACAAGGGGGTTTTGGGGCCCCCTTCTCATGAATGATATCACTGTCATGGTGGTATTCAGTCCCGACGGGTGATTTCACAGTCACTGCGCAAAATCACCCTTCGAGCCCGAATAACGCCATGACAATGACATCACTCATGAGAAGGGGTCCCAAAAACTCCATGTTGAAAATTTGGTGCAAAATTCCCAAAATGCCTGAGATATGCAAAAAGTTAAAACCCTCCTATCTAGCCCATTATACAGCTTACCGGCATTTCCTCAGTTCGCGTCGGCTTTGAAGAGTGCAGACGTGTTCCCGGTCCACCAAGATCATTGCGCCAGAGTCCGGGTAAGTATGGGGTGAGGGGTTGTGGGGAGGCTGGGTGCGCAGTGGGTGGGTGCGGGTTGTGGGAGGGGGTTCGGAGATGCGCCGTGGGACAGTTTTATTTTACAGGTAAAACAAAAAAAAAAGACTCGATGGATGCTGGCTCACGCTGGGGTGGGCTCCCAGCGTGGCACAAGGGACTTTGGGGGTGTTCAGTCGACGGGGATTGGGCACCCCTGGCCGCAAAACAATATATAAAAACCTCAGGACGGTCGCCACACTGGGGTGGGCCTCAGCGGGGCACAAGGACTTTGGGGCCGTTCAGCTGATGGGGATTGGGCACCCGTCGGCAAAATGACTGATTGCCACGCTGGGGTGGGCTCCCAGCATGGCATCAACTACTGGGGGAAGCGAGGATGCAGCTCAGCTGGCGTGATTGGGCACCCCGTCGGCTATCGCCTGTGCGCGGGGATGTGCACGCCCGCTGGGTTGGAAGGCCGCGCGTGAGCAGCTTCTTATCGCTGCTCACTCAAGCATAGCTCCCCCTTTCAACTGTATGCCACTACATTTTGGAGTGTGTCATAGACAGCTCCAAAATGAATTGGCTTACAGGGGCCGCGCCTGCCAGCACAGTGCCTGAATTGGAGGGGGAGGTGACACACCTCCGAAATCTCCGATGATGGCACTATGTTTCTTGCACATGCGTGCAAGCAAACATAAAAAGCAGTTAAGCTCAATTACCAAATGCCTCTCTTACTTTATCTCTCTGCCACTTGTTTACTGGTGTTCTTTACTCAGTGTCTGTACACTTCTAATCTGCTGTAAGCTCTGACCTCTGTCCCTGTCATGATAAATGACTCAAACGGCAGAAAAAAATGCAACAACTATAAAGGCAAAAATGTTAGCATTGTTTTCCTGGCCCAGAAGAACAAGAGTGCTAGGGAAGGTTATTTCACATAACAGCTGCAGGGCTGATGCCTAGGATGTTTCCCTGCATACTGAGCAATAGAGCTAGTACTCCAGATCCTCCTCTACATGTGCAGTACACTCTAAAAATGCACAATATCAGTCATTCACTATTTGTTCTCATGGAGCAACAAATTAAAGAAGAATCAGTTTAAAAAAACTGTATAAAGACAATTTGTCCGATTATAAAATAAAGGAAAAAAGGGACACATTGTATAATAACAATATAACCCTCCAGGGAGTGGATATATGAGTAGATTTACTACTTCTGGCATGGTTGAGTCACTTAGCTGTGGTTCATGACTGAAACACACCAGACATGGTAAATACAGTCATATGCCCGCTCCCTAGAGAGCATTTAAGGGAACAGCTTGCTCTAGATATCATGGTTCATAATCATAACACTAGGGCACACCATTACAGTTAAAAACAGAGAGATTCAGTTCAAATAAAAGGAAGTACTGGCTAACAGTTAGAGCACCAAGGATTTGGAACAGACTACCACTGGAAATAATTGCTAGTGGGGACATGGAAATCTTTAAGAGTAAACTGGATAGTTACTTAATAAACAATGGAATAATGGGATATTCTTTAATACATGGTGAGCATATGGACATTGTCTTATTAAGCTCTGAATACCTATGAAACCTATGAAACCTATGAATATTGCTTAAATATGTCATGCTATATGATACAAATGACTATGGAGTCATAAAACTGCTGTATGCAAATTCTTAATGGTTAGTTAAGTGTTGCCTTGTTAAATCTGTGGCAGTTTTTCTTAGCAGCAGAGTCGACCAGAAGAAGCTGGCTGACTGCTAGAGCCTCTTTCTCCTCACCTTCTGGGAGTGGTATGAGGTGGAGTCTGTGTTCTGTGGCAGGGAGCCTTCTTTGTGCTGTTTTGGGATATAGAAAGAGGAAACGTTAGTTGTAGTTTACAAAATATGAAATTTATCACATCTAGCAACAAAAAAAAGCAGCAAATTTTGCTGCACAGGACAGGTATAGTTATGTTATATACTGTATATTTTTTTATTATGACACAAAATTACTTTGTTTTGGTGAATAAGATGCACCATGAAAACCCACTGTCCACATCCCAACTGTCAGAGTCGATTGTTGTTACATATGTCCTCCCACCCCTCTTTGGTAGGTCTGTACTCTCTCATGCCCAGCCTACCAACCCCCCCACCACCCCCAATATGCTCTGAGGGACTGGAAACCCACTGCAATATTTCTTTCTTTGCCACTTGTTCAAGCATGCAGACATGTTTTGTTGGCAGATGAACTGACCTAGCGATCTGCATGACTGCTTGCCAAGTGTGCTGTCTGTAAATGAGAGCTGTTTTATGAAAGTCTGAATAACTGACGGAATGGTGGTGACCAGTATTCTGGGGAAGTGTGGACCGCTAGGGGAGAAGGACTGAGTGTCTGGTGTAGCGCTGTCCTTGTCTGGGAAGGGGGCAACAATCTGTGCTAGTGTAGTTCCTGTTGGTGGTCACGGGGCATAGTGCACAAGTGGTGTAAAATAGGGGGGGGGATTTGGAGTGGGACATAGATGCTTCGTGATGATGTGCATGGGAATGTGCATGGTGTTGTTACAGCTGTTATTGCATACACCATTCAGAGCAACAAGCTGCTGTGGTAACATAAATGCCTGGAAAGGATGAAGAGAAAACTTCAGGCATCACAACAGGTCAGCCATAGCACAGGAACACATGACCCAGTTTTTTTTGGGGTCCCCTTCTTTGATAATATGGGTGGTGTGGGGGTACATTGTATGGCAATTGGTGTGCTGGGATTGGGGACACCTGGGAGTTAACGAGGCTGGAGTTTGTGTGGACTGAGAGATCTGTTAGACTAAGACCATGAGTAATCATAAACTAAATACAAAAAGAAAAGTGTCTCAAATTCTCTAAAAAAAGACTTACTGAACATAGTTGCTCAAGGAGTACCAAAACGTGTTTCTGTACTTTCATAAGAGTGGCAAAGAAGTTACTGCAGTTGATGAGTAGTGCATGTACCCTGTTGTTAGACAACTGTGGAATGATAATACTTTGGTCAGTTACTCCCTGCCTGGACAAATGGTTTAGTACCTGACATACCTGTAAGTGGAATCTTTAGCTCCTTTTAGTGTGAACTGTGGCAGCATCTCACTAATAATACGACTTGTACATTCCAGTGTTAGGCTGTCATTTTTGGGGATATGGTTTTACTGAACATTTCTGACACATTTTTTTGATTTTTGTGAGTTTGTGATTATGATGACCATTGTTTTGTGGTATGCATGTAGTGTGATACTCAGTAAAATCATATGCTTTTTGAGTGATTACTACAATTTTATATTGTTTGTTCACAATGTAAATAAATGAGTACATACGACCATGATGTCGATCACCAAACTCTGGCTTCCCTGCCTCTTCCCACATCTGGTATGTGATATCATACCACTCCCAGATCTTCCTATGGATGTCACCCAATGCTTTAATTTTGTAAAAAGCCTGTTGGGTGAACTTCCACTTCCTCCGGCATTCCTATGGATCTTTATGAATGCCTTGTTGCCCCAAGGCATGACCAACCTGAGGGCGAAAAAAAGACAGAAATTACTATTTGTGTTTGCAGCATGTCACAGTGTTGTTCAGGCAGGAAAATATTACAGCTGCAGTAAGTCAGAAAAATAGGACCTAACTAATGTTCTATGAGAAACTGCCACCCACTTGCCTCCTAGGTCAAAATACTAGATACACATGTTGATTGTAAAGTCTGTGAACTGAGATAGCTATATGTGTATATATATCTATATATCTATATATCTATATATATATATATATATATATAAATGTATATATATATATATATATATTGGACAACCTGTATCATTGAGTGACAAGGAAGAATGCTGTACCGTGATTGGTCAGGATCGAGCTGGACATGTAATGTTGTTCTGAGATAACATCATGGATGTGACACAAGCAGATACATGACCACATGAAACATCACACAATTAGCGCCTACTGTGTAACAATGTCACTGTCCCATTCAGTTACTGTTTCAGCTGTCATCTATTGCTTGGACAGACAGTCATGTCTTACATCGAGACGTGTTCTCATGTAGGCACAATTTGACAGCTAAAGTCTAATTTGAAAATTAAGAGAAAAAAACTACTACTTCTTAATTCTTCTATTTGACAGCATGATGATGCGAGCATGCACAGGGTTCAAAGGTGGTGTGCTTCATAGCTCATAAAAAGTATGGAGACATTGGACAGCTGAGCTAAAGAGCCAATCATCCCCATCCCCAAACTCCCTTTGTGTGAACAGGGGATTTTGTTTTTGATTATTTCTTTTCAAATGTTTGAATGTAAAACTAAAACTTAAAATAAGGCTGTTGCAGTCATCACCATAAGCTTCTGTACCACATAACACTTTCTGGACAGGTACATTGCTAATCCTTCTCCACAAAAACAGTCAGCATGACTAACTTCTGTGTGAAATGCTAATTTATTGCAACAAACAGTAGTTCATAGATAGTCAATAGTGCATTGTGCGAAAGAAACGATTATGGATAATGAAGAGATATGTTAGCTTCTATGTGCTTCAGCTTCTAGGCTTCCTGGGGTCCCCTAAGGAAGGCTAGGAGCCAAAGCACAGCTGCTAGCATACCTCTGCTGTTATCCATAGTGTTTCTTTGCATATAATTGCACTATTGACATCTATCAACTGCTGTTTGATGCATTAAATTAGCAGTTTACACAGAAATTTGTGGTGCCAAATGTTTTTTTGTGGAGAAGCAGTAGCGCTTGTACCTGTTCAAAAAGAGTTCATTGTGGCTGGGCTGGCGGCCCTGATTCCAGATGCATCCTGTTCATTTCCAGAGTGCAGTACAGTTTCAAACCTAATTGAACTGTTGTACCACAGAGTTGTTGAGGTGTCTGTGCTGGTATGATCAACGTGTCTTTTTAACATCAATGTACTGTCAACATCACTGTTCTGATTACTGTGCATTTGTGTATTTAATTTTGTCTTGGTAGATGGACACTGCTTCTGTTCTAGTACGAAGGAAGAAACTATTGCATTTAATAGTGGGTGGACCAGGCAACACTGTGAATGCTGTGTGGAAACATTGGCAGCCACCAGTCATGATGAACATATTTTCCCCCTTCAGTCATTCAACTGTGAAGATGAGGGAAGTACTCAGTGTGTGTGTGTGTGGGGGTAACTACTATTCAAAGCTAAAAGGGCATCTTTCAATATTATGCCTGTGAAAGTAAGGTGTGTGGGGTGGGGAGACTATCTCTAACTTCAATACCATGATAGCACAGATATTGAGATAGAGAAAATATAGAGAGATTAGTATGGCAAACAGCATAGCCATACCAGTAGGAGCTACCATTGCTAGTCAGTACAGTTATCCACAGTGTATTTAAAAAGAAAGTATGCATGCTCTCATAAAAATGGAAAAAAAAATAATACTTTCAGGGGTACTTCTACATTTTCTTTCTCTAAGATTAATTGAATAATGGCAGTAATACACTACAGGGTGCGTGCCATGTTGGGATACAGTAACTTCTGTGGTGACTGGTTGCAGTCAAGCTGCCTTGTAACCAATCATCCCAGGCATTATGTTATCCCAGCACAGCAGCAGCCTGCCACACATTGTTACTTTATTTAGAATTTCTGAATATTTTACATGTACTAGTACAAGACAGTGTTGCTGTTTTCAAGCAATGTTTGGGTAGTAAAGAATGTACTACATATATAGCTTATTTCTGTTTCTCACCTTTATCCATGTTCTTGTAAGTGGAAGGTGGGTCACCATCACCACAATTTGTGCATTGCCATGACAGTGCATTGCCTGCACAAGGGTTAGCACATCTGCATCAGTCTAGTTGTTCGGCATCTTCTTTCTGCTCCTATAACTGATAGTAATTTTTCTGTGCAAATAATGCAAAGCAAGATAACATGAGTGTTATCAGACTGTCTTGTAAAGAAAATAAATCACATATAAAATGATATAGCTGTGTCAAGTAAGTGATCATGTTATATTTGCATATGGGACTGTACATGTTTGCTAATATGGACCCCCCCCCACGAGACCTTCTCCCTGTAGTGCATTAGTTGCACCTGTTACTCAGAAATACAGGATCAAGTAACTCAACATGATTATGTGTGTTGCTGCTGTGTGTGTGCATGCACACAATACAGCATTACTGTTCTATTGCCAGCACCTCAGTGATTGATATCTGATTGCATGCCACACACTCTGACTTTAGAAAGTTTGCCGTCATCTCCTCCCCCCCCCCACACACACAGTTTCTAGTACAGCATCATTAGGGCATGATGCAAAGTATGGAGTCACAGCATGAACAGATGAATCTCCCCCATGCTACTGACATGATTGCACTTTTTGTGTTGCTTGCATGCATGTGCAAGAAACACATTGCATCAGGCTTCCTTCACAAGTGGGTTGTGCAGGTGTGGTTGTGTTGTGCCGAATGGCAGCAGCCCATTTAGGGGCTGATCTCTGCCTCAGTGAACAGAGGAGTATGCTGTCAATGAGGGCAGTTAATGAGCAGGCCACTGTGATCAAAGAAACTGAGCCACTGCAATCAGGGAGTGTCCTGTCACTACACAATCAGCTGTTTTTGCTGCTGGGCTTCCCTGACTGCAGTAGCCAATTACACAGCTGCATTGTGTGGTGTTCCCATGGTAATTGCTTCTCCATCTTCCTCTCACAGTCCCCATGAAGCCGACAGAAAGCTGTCGCCTGCCGTTCAGTGTGCCTTCCTGATGAAACATTTCAATAAATAATTAAAAGCCAATGGGGGATGTTCAATCCCCTGTCAGCACGATCCCCTCCCCAGTTTATTTGCTGACAGGGTTGCCCAATCCCCATTGGCATGATGCACTCCCCCATTTGTTGTGTGCTGAGGAGGGTGCCCAATCCCCCCTTAGCTTATGCGCCCCCCCCAGCAGAGTGTAAGGCTGATGGAGTGCCCTATCCCCATTTGCCCCACTCTCCTTGCCCAACAAACATCCAGGTGGCACACTGGGAGCCCATCCCCAGTGTGCCAATGGTCCTGTAATGTCCTTTTCTGTTATTTTAATATCCTTCTAAAAATAAAGAAAATGGCCCCGTGCTGTGCTGTCTGTGCCACCCCCCGTCCAACCTGCACCCACCATCTGCACACCTGACCTCCCCACACCCCCCCATACTTACCTCTGGAGCCCAGCGTGATGGTCTTCGTTGGACCGAGAACATGTCTGCACTCTTCAAAGCTGACCGTGAACTGAAGAAATGCCAGTAAGCTGTAAAATGGCATAAATAGGGTTTTTTCAACTTAAGTAGATATCTCTGCCATTTTAAGGAATTTTTTCACCAAATTTTCAACATGGGGTTCTTGGGACCCCACCTCATGAACCCTGTCACTATCATTTTGTTATTCGGTCCTAAAAGATGATTTTGCGGTCACTGTGCAGAACCACCTTTTGCTATTGATTAATGAAATAACAGTGTCACAGTTCATGAGGTAGGCCCCCAAAAACCCTATGTTGAAAATTTGGTGAACAAATTCCCCAAAATGACTGTTTTATGCACGTGCATTGTGCAGTTCCTACGCACGCTCATAATTTTGAGAATTTTTAATATTTTCACTCCAGATTTTCAACATTGTCATTTTACCACACCTCCATATGAACAGCACAGCTGTCATTTTTCATATCTCACCTAAAGTGTGTTTTTGCACATGTAGCACACAATGGCATGGTCGGTGTTCTGGACAGATTAAGAAAATTACACTGACATTGTTCATGAACTGAGGTCTTAAAATGCCTATGTTGAAAACCTGGTGACAAAAGTCCATAAAATGACTGTGTTATGAGCGTGCATTTCTTAGTTTCCATGCACCTGCGTAACTTCACAAATTTATAATATTTTCACTCCAGATTTTCAATATTGTCATTTTCCACATCTCCTTATGAACAGTACAACTGTCATTTTTCACATTCTGGCCAAAATGTGTTTTCGCACTTCCAGCACAAAATAGCACAGTCATTGTGGGAAATCAGTGTTCGTGACAGATTAAGAAAATCACAGTGACACTGTTCATGAGCAGAGGTCCCAAAATGCCTATGTTGAAAATCCGCTGTAAAAACTCCCCAAAATACTTACGGGTGTGCGTTGCACAGTTTCTATGCACGCTCATGACATCACCAGTTTTTTTATATTTTGACTCCAGATTTTCAGCATTACCATTTTTTTACACCTCCTCATGAACAGTACAGCTGTCATTTTTCACATCCTGTTCAAAATGAGTTTTCACACCTGTGGCACCAAATGGCACAATCACTGTGCAAAATCACCTTTCAGCTAACAAACTGATCGTGCCACTGTTCATGAGGTGAGGTCACAAAAAGTCCATGTTGAAAACTTGGAGTAAAAATACCAAGAAATACACAGGGCATTAGGGTTTCCAACCATAATGCCCTACTCTGTAGGGACTGACAGGCGTCAGGGGTGTGACTTGGGATTGTCGACAGTAATGCTTATGCCATTCCAGCACTACCTCCACCCCCACCCTGCAGCCAGCGACTGACATCGAGGTACTCCTTGGACTCTTTGGCTCCAGAGTTCACCCCATTCTCCTATACTGCCCCCATTTCAACATATTTCCTTATGGAATGAGGTGAGAGTAAATCCCAAACAGTGTCTTCAGGGGAGGGTGAGGTGAAATGTCATTACCATTATGGGCAATGACCCAAAGGCATACCCCAGTGCCTGTCCATCTCCAGGGTAGGGGTGGAGTTGGCATCAGTTCAATACTTCACTGCCATTCCTATACTGCATCTGTCTAACTCCTGCACTTCTACTACTAATGCCAGCAAGCAATCATTTGGCCTTAACAGATGCTTGTGTAGTGAGCTCTGGCCCATAAGCGGCTCACAGGTGACCAGTGGGAAACTCATTAATTAGGAGCAGGCTGCATCTCTCTTGCTGCAATGCAGTGTTAAGGGTTCAGCAAGCTCAGCCCTGGCTAATGTACAAAGATTTTTATGAGTCTTTCTTAAATGTGTTTTATCTGTTTACAGGAGTGCACCCGATTTGAGGCCAAAATCAAAAGCAAATAGTTATAGTAGCAGAGCCCCTCCAACACACACACATACACACTCCCCAAAAAGCTGATTAAAAGCCTGCAATTCATACAAATCAATTCCATTTTCTTACTTAGTTGGGGTTCAATGCCGACAAGTGTAAAATCATGTACCTAGGGCACAGGAACCCCGATGCTGAGTATAGGATGGGGGGAGGTACTGATACTCACAAGATGTGAAAGGGGCCTTGAGGTGATTATATAAGAGGAACCCAAGGTGGCAGTACAATGTGACAAGACTATGGGCAAGGCAAATTGGATTCTGGGGTGCATAAGGGAGTGGGATCTCCAGTAGGAGGAGGAGGGATGTTGTGCTGCTATTGTATCACTCCCTGGTATACAGTACCCCCAACTGGAGTATTGTGTCCAGTTTTAGAGTCCACACTTCAGAAAGGACATAGGTTGGAAGTTTTCTAGAGGAAAGCAGCTAAAATGGTTCAGGATGTTCATAGGAATCCTTACAAGGAAGGCTGAAGAATCTCAACATGTACACTCTGGAAGACAGGAGGGTGAGAGGTGACATGATCAAGACCTACAAAGTATCTCACAGGAGTAAACAGGGTACAGTTGGGTAGTTTCCTTCAAATGAGGATGAGTACCCAAACCAAGGGGCATACAATGAAGCTGTGGGGGGGGGGGTTCAGGACAGAAGTGAAAAAATATTTCTTTAATGAAAGGGTAGTAGATGCCTTGAACAGACTGCCAGGAGAAGTGGTGGAGGCTAAAATGGTAGGGGGCCTGAAGTATGCATGGGATAAACATAGGGGCATATTAGAAAAACAGGAAGGAGGGGGTCGATGGAGATCAGTAGGTCCATAGAGATGGAGTAGGTTCAAGTTCATTGCAGGAAAAAATCCATTGAGCAAGCTCATTCACAAGGAGGTCCTGATGGATGCAGGCAGAATAAGACATACAGTAACATATACAGGCAGGAATTACAAGTAGGTAGAGAACACTTGGGCAGACTGGGTGGGCTGACTGGTCATTTTCTGCTGACAAATTCTATGTTTCTATGGCATCATGTGTTCATTCAGGTGCAGTGTTTATTTAAAGTTGGGCCTACCATACATTCTGATGTTAGGTACAGTAAAATACCCAATTAGATGCAGTCCACTTACAGTATAATAAACAGAACCCCAGTGTTTTGAGAAGCCTTTACTCTTCATAAGGCTGCTTAAAGAGCTGGGGTTCTATTTTAAGTGTCCACACTGGTATGCTGATCTTAAAATCAACCCCACATCTGAATGAGTACTTGATTCTTGCTCACTCCATTTCTTCCCCACTTAGAAAGCTGCTTGTCCTGAGTTAGTTTTGGGCTGGCAGTACCTCGCCTGTGTTGGAAGATGTCCAATAAGTGCACTGAAAAACATCAGACTTCACAGACTGTGAAGGCAGCTGCTCACCCATCATCTTGGCAAGAAGAAGGCTGCAGCTATGGCCACCAATGACTGTTGGGGTTTTGGGGTGGGGGGACCAAAGGGGAGAGACATAAGGAGATAAAATCATAG
Source organism: Neoceratodus forsteri (assembly GCA_016271365.2). Lineage (NCBI taxonomy): Eukaryota > Metazoa > Chordata > Ceratodontiformes > Ceratodontidae > Neoceratodus > Neoceratodus forsteri. Next base: position 669,826,508 of record CM057456.1, on the reverse strand, counting down.
TAAAAATTGTGAGACCTTCATCAGCTTTCCAAAACACTTTCCAGTAAAAGAACACTCTATGAAGTTTTTCAAATGGCAATACAATCTGGTGAGCCCTCTGTCTGCCATCTGACTCCAGGCATCAACCAGCGTAAAATTGCCTAAAGAAGGCAGTGTGGTCATGTGGTTACTGAAATACTGGAGATTACAGATTTATAAGAACAAATGAATATCATACAGAAGCTGGCACATGTGTCTATGGCAGCTGTCTCCTGCTTCTCAGTAGTTATATTTATACCCTTGAGGTACTTGAATGTTTCTATCATATCCCCTCTTTCCCTCCTCTCTTCCAGTGAGTACATATTGAGGCCCCTTAATTTCTCTTCATAATTCTTGTGTTGCAAGCTCTGTATCATCTTATTCGCCCTTCTTGGGACCATCTCCAGCCTGTTAATATCCTTATGAAGGTGAAACCTCCAGAACTGAACACAGTATTCCATGTGATGTCTCACCATGGTTTTATGTAATGGCATCACTACCTCCCTCCTTATGCTGGTGATACCCCTGCCTATGCACCCCAGCATGTCACTGGCCCTCCCAGCTGCCTTAGCAATTTGACATTTTCAGGTCATTTGAAATAAGAGCCCCCAGGTCCCTTTCCTTCTTTGTGACTGTCAGCAACTCCCCTCCCATCCATCTTGTAGCTTTCCCCTGGGTTTCTGTGTCCCAGGTGCATCATTTTGCACTTTTTTACCAGTCCTTAGACCATTTTTCAAGCTTCCACAGGTCCCTCCTCATTTTCTCCACCCCTTCTGAAGTATCCACTGTGTTAAAGATCTTGGTGTTATCTGCAAACAAGCAGACCTTTTCCTTTAGCCCTTCTGCAATGTCACTAATGAAGACATTGAACAGGACTGGCCCCAGGACCGATCCCTGTGGCACCCCATTGGTCACCCCCTCCCCAGACTGCACCCCATTAACCACCACTCTCTGCCTCCTGTCTGTTAGCCAGTTTATAACCCAGTTTACCACCCTTTCCCCTACGCCCAGCCTACCCAGCTAGTTTATCAGCCTCCTATGTGGGACAGTGTCAAAGGCTTTGCTGAAATCAAGGTAAGCATTGTCCACTGCCCCACCCTGATTTACTTCCTTTGTTACCCAGTCAAAGAGATCAACCAGATATGTCTAGCATAACCTCCCCACTGTGAATCCATGTTGCCTATGGTCCTGGGCTCCAATAGCTTCTAGATGCCCAACTATCCTTTCTTCAAGCAATGTCTCCATGATCTTCCCCACTACTGAGGTGAGGCTGACTGGCCTATAGTTCCCTGCCTCCTCCTTGCTGCCAGATTTGTGTAGAGGGATCACATGTGCCCTCCTCCAATTCTCAGGTACCACCCCTGTGTTGAATGACTCAGTGAACATGGCTGCCAGAGGTACTGCTATCTCCCTTCACAGTTCTCTTAATATTCTTGGGAGTACGTCATCAGGGCCCATCGCTTTGTCCACCTTCAATTTAGTCAGCTCCTGCAGGACTCTTTTGCCTGTGAATGAACTGTTGTCCACCTCTTCACCGCCCTGGCAACTGCTGTACTGCTGCGGCCCTTGTCTCTCACCCTCTTCTGTGAATACTGACCAGAAAAACACAGTGGATGTCTTGGGGGGGCACATGTCAGTTCTTAAGCATGGTACTATCACTTCCAAATACCTAAACAGCACATATAAGCAAGCAACATTCGGCATTGACAAATGCTTGTTTTATATATCATGAAGAACATTGCTGGTACTGTGTACTATCATAGTGTGAAAGCACCAGTGTTCTTCCATGCTACTCCCATTACAACATGGTCCTAAGATTGCCAGGCAGCTCATGTCCAGCTGTGTGCTGCTATGACTATCTGACAACAGAGTTCTGTGTGACTGGCAGGTAGTGTGCATCTTAAAACCCATTGCAGGATGCTGCTGATGAAAGGGCTTCCAGTCTGCGCTCTGTACAATAATTGTGAATGAATGTGTAGAGTACAGATGGGAAGCCCAATGGTTGGCTGGATCCCTCTATCGGGTTGCAGATGTACATGGCTGTCATTTACTGATAAGTCTGTTGGTGGGTGCCTGCACATCATGTGAGTGGGTAATAGTTCCCAACTCAGCTTTAAAACATGGTGCAGGGGGGAAGAGTGGCTGGACAGAGGTCTGGGGGGGCAGTGGACCACCAAGGTTCAAATGGGGTGGAGCTGGGGGAGCATCATTTTGTGCTATGCTACTGTATGGTCGTACATTCCATTATGATGTTGCCATTTTGTTAGTGGGGGGCAGGATTTTATTCTGTTTTTTGACTAAGCTGTCTGGCTCTTAAAAGAGCCATTTGGTTATATGAAATAGTACATTCTGCAGAGAAATACAGGTACACTTTCAGAGAAGTGCCAGAAAGCCATCTCGGAGGCACCCAACAAAATATGTGTCTCCAGTGTTTGAGAGTTGCACACCAGCTTTTAGATATAGCCAATATTTGCAATGACAAATTTAGGGATGATGTATAGTGTGCATTTCCATAATGCAAAGGAATCCAGATATTTTGATGTTTTCCTTTCTATGTGATCTTTCAAGCCCAGGACAGTACTCCTTGCCTCTTCAGATCATCTGCTGTGTAATGTCTGAATACTGAATTTTACAAGCAGGTAACATCTCTATAAGAGACTGCAAATCAGACTGTGCAGCCTCAATTAAATCTACTCCCCTTTTGTGCCCCAAATCATTACCACCAAGGTGGATGAGGAGTATATCTGGTGTAGGGTGTGTCTCTAGTAGGTGGCACTTAGTTGGCATGAGCTGCTCCCATCTCACACCACCCTTACCAAACCATAAAACATCACAAGTTGGTAGTTGCAAGTTATTACCAAAATAACTTTCTCTACTAAATGTTGCTGCCTTTCATACCAGACTGCTCCCCACAATCCAAGCACTGACTCTGGTGATTTCTGCCATTCCAAATCTTACTCAGTCTTTTTACACAGGCACCAAATCTCACACATGTGTCTATCTCTGGGCAGTCCTTAAGCAAATGACTAGTACTGGCACAGTATAACACAGAAAGAAAGAAAAAACTGCAATGTGAGGGAGCAACACACGGTGTGGACACATTTCACTGGTTGGTTGTCCTTGTTGTGTCTAGAAATTTGTTTACTACTGTAGTCCAGAAAATAGTAATGTCCTGAAATGTTAGCAATGTGTTCATTCATAACTTATCCGCAGTCTTTTAATTACGTGCTTCTGCTACCCACTACCGATTACATTGCCAGCTGCTTAAATCAGTGATTACAGTGATTACACATAGTAGTGATGTGCTGTATCAGTACATTGGCATCAGCTTTACAGCAGCTTACACAGCACTTAACAGTAATTGACAGTGTACTGTAATTGGTCAGAAATTATTACAAAACCAGCTTAGCCTTGGCCTGCCCTTGTCTCCATTGTTGATTGTGCTCTGTTGCTCATTTCCTTCTGTAATTACAGTTTGTCGATTCTATGGTGGGTAAAGAAAGGAACAAAGAGGGAATACCTTCTCGACATGGTTGATGTGATGTCATGCGAGCAGCTGCTTCGCACAGGACTGGACTCTGAGACTACTTCTGTAGTAGCAAGTGAACTCGCAGCCTGCAACCCACCACCTTCTAAGTGGAGTCGCCCTTCCAGCTACACCTCATATGCTGGAGAAGTGGCAGCGTGTTGTAACATGCTATTGAGATCTTTTGCTACTGATACTACAGTAATTTTAATTTTAATGTTGTTGCAGAGCCATTCAATGCAGAGTAATGTTTTGGGGAAATGCCGAATGCAGAAATAGCAATATGAAGAACAGCTCGGAGCAGCTTGTTAAGCATGAAAATTTTTTTTTCATAATTCAGTTTTTTTGTTTGTTCTTTTTTTAGCTGTGATTTTGCTGTGATTTCTTAGGTATTTGTATGACGTATGATGTTAATTAAACTATGTTTTTATTCATCAATGATTTTGCTTGATTTCTTTGACATTCACCTAATTATTAGCAGGTGTTAAATATTAGCAGGCCAGTCCGCATCACAAAGAGCGCAGGACTTAAAAGACAGCAAATATAACAGAAACAACAGTATTTGCCTTTTGTTCATAAAACATTTTTTTTATTTTGGCAAGATAATGCTGAGCACTAATTGGTCATTTGTTCTGACATACCAAAATGAAAGATTTCTATTAGTCACTGCTATTTCCTGTACTGTGATACTGCCCCTCTGTTCCCTCTCTTTTTGAACCGCCTTTCAGACTGTAAGAGCAAATGTACTTATGCTTATTTTTATAATGATTAAGACACCTTCTCAGTATGTCATAAAAAATATCCTACTAAACTTGCTTCACTGAAACATTTTCTTAGTAATAGGTAGTACAATTCTTGTGCTTGGATAAAACTTGGTCAAAAAAGAATGAACACAGTGGATGATGGCTTAGGCAGTTTGGGTGTGGTTATGCTTTTATTCATCACAAATGCTCCACAGGCTAGTTTAATTAGGGACATCTTCTAGGAGCATAGATACTTGTATGTTTACCACATGTGCAGGCAGCAATTTGGTTATTGAAATCTTAATATTTAATATTTTTTGTGCATATGTGCAGTGCTTGAATGATTAGATAAAATCACATTGAAAAAGGTGAATTGATTTAGTTTTTTACTTGTTCAAAGGGCTGCAGTTTATAAATACTATAGTGTGTAAATTAATTAAGCAATAAGGCACGACAGGGTGTGTGTTATCGTGTAATAACGTCACGTCTGGGGTGGGTTGAAGCACGAGGTGAAGCCGAGAGCTTCCACCACCCCAGGAGTGACGTTATTACATGATAACACACATCCCTGGAGTGCCTTATTGCTATTATACAATGGCTCATTTTAAAATAATAATAAAAAGTAAAAAAAAAGATTTTTGTAAATATTTATGTTGTTTTTTTCTATGACATGCATATTCTTCAAATGCAAGAAAAAGTAGTCCACTAGGTGGTGGTAATAGATGGCTTTCTTGTGCATGATCATCCTGCCTCCCCCCCCCACACACACACACAGTCGCCGTGTGGTATCTTTTAGTTTTGCTAGTATGTTTTTTCACTGTACTGCCTCTGCTTCTTCTGACAAAAGTTTTTTACCCATGAACAGTAAAAAAAGAAAACGTCGAAGCCGAGCGGTTAACGGAAGCCGAAAAGCTATTTCTCCGGTTTCCGCCTGCCCGCTATCGGACATTAGAGAAGCTGTGTTATTGTTCTTTTATTTTACTACAACTGTTTTTTACTGAAAACCGTGAAATTATGGGGTTGGTGAGAAGCTGGAATAGCTTTAGCTACTGTTTCCCTTTTTTTTGAACGGTGATGCGCACGTGCAGTTTCGTCATTGGAGGCAGCTACAGTGACGTTTTAAATGGACAGCTGCCGTTTTTGTTTTTTATCTTGCTGCTTTTCTTTTCTGGGCTGAAGGAGCATAGTAGGCAGAGAACATGTGTTTGGTTGGGTGGCGAGGTGGTCTAAGCTGTCACTGTTTCCGGACTGTCAGCTTCTCGCTGGCTTGTGTGGGCAGGAAGGGATTTTTTCTGTTGTCCGGTCAATTGTGTGCCTGAACTTAATACAGTGATGTTATAGCTTAATATCATCACTGTCTCAGGCACACATTGACCAATCAGAGTCCAGGAAATTTTATTGCCATTGTATAATAATGTTTGGATGTTACAGGGCACAAAATTTAGTATTTAGGGTTTAATGGTTTATGAAAAACTAAGCAATTTGGCAACAGTTTGAGGAATGTATTATGGCTGGTTTGCATGCAGAGAAACAAAAATTATCATAGTAATATGACTAGACATGCTGCCTTTTAACTGTTTTTTTTTTGCCTAAATGCCATGTACCAATGAATCATTCTTAGAAGCATGTAAATCTACATAAAATCCAATTTTTAAATATGCTATTTTTATCCTGAGATAAAAAAATCATCAGTGTTTGAAAACTAGAATGTTTAAAAAGATTTACCTACAGTTTTACTGATGATTCATGGTGTTTGAGCAGCGTAATTCAATATGGCTGATTTACAGATGTTTTCTGTGTTCCTACTGGTCCAGAAAGCTCATTTCCTGTTGTTATTTTTTTATTCTGTGTCCCTGAGCATGCAAAATCCTTGAAGACAACTCATGCAGAGAAGGATCCTGGTCTGTGAGCTATATAAATCTTGGTCTTTGAGGTTATCGAGGAGAAGAACATTATCTGAGAACTATGTATTTTAAAAAGTTATAACAAGTTAAAAATTGAAACAAATGAATCAAATGTACATCCTTGTGACATTTAAACATTAGCTAATTAAATTTGTTGAGTTTTTATTTTGAGTTTTAAAAACACATATGACAGTTGTCTTTTTTATTTCACAACCTCCCTAAATCTTTGACCATGACTCATGCGGACTAGGATCCTGATCCACAAGGTGCCAAAATCTTAGTCATGAGGTTATTGAGCAGAAAATGCATTATTTTGAAACATGTTTATTTTTAAAACCTTACAACTTATTTATTATTGAAATACTTCCTTATGTATGGGTGCTTGTCAGTTTTTGAATGATGGATGGATTTATTGTCTGATGTTTTCATTTTTGAGTTTTCTAAAATACATGTAACAGTTTTCCATTTTCTTTCACTACTGGACAAAATCTTTGGCTGCGACTTGTGAGGACTAGTATCCTGAGCCACGAGGCTTCAAAATCTTGGTCCACAAACTTAATAAATGGGAAAAACTTTTTTTGAAAATTATTTTATTTTAAAAGCTTAAAACAAGTTAATAATTAAAATTGCTGCTTATCTATGTGTCCTTTTTTTGTTTTTGATGATAGGTAATAGTCTCTGGCATTTTCATTTTGAGTTTTTAAAAATACTTATAATGGTTGCGCTTTTATTTCATGAGCATGCAAAATCATTGACCGTGTCTCGTGCGGACTAAAATCCTGAACCGTGAGGTGGCAAAATCTTAGTCCATGAGGTTATTGCATAAGAAACATGTTATTTGGAAAAATTATAAATTTTGCTTTGTGAGTATACAAAATCCTGGACCACGACTCAAGTGGTCTAGAATCCTAGCTCATGAGGTATCAACATCCTTGTCTGTGAGCTATTTTTCACCTTTTTTTTGCTAGCATGTTTTGCCTTTGTATGTATTTTGCTGTTACTTATCATTATAATAGTCCATTTTGAATTGCTGTATGTTGATGCTGAAAGAGTATGTGTGTTGTGTCATTGTGTGTGTCAGGATTGCTTGACTGTGCAATCACCTTATTGATGTTGTAAGACTCCTGCATACTAATATTGACAGATAGTGCGATCTACTGCTTCAATACTGGTATCAGCGTACCCTACATGTGGCTGTGTATTCAGCATGGAACCTTGCCACAACATTGTAAGCTGCTCAGTGGTACTGATAAGTGTGCATGCATCACTGCGGAGACAGGTGTGGAAGCATTTGGAAGCTGGGGGGACATTCAGTCAATCATCACTTGTATCACCCTTCCATAGTTCTCTTTCTCATAGACTGTGATGGTGATACAAGTGATGATAAATAATGTTATGATACCCCTGCCTACAGAGGCTGCTAACACTCTTCCATAGTTATTGCCCCAAAGACTGTGAGGGTGATATAGTTGATGTTACAGTAAATTATTTTATTATGTGCCTGTGTGCAGGGGCTGCTATCACTCTTCCAGAGTTCTTGCACATGAGACTGTGAGGCTGATGCAGATGATATAAGAATTTTTATGTGGTGGAGGGTCTAGAACCCTACTTATCTGATGAGGTTCTCTCTCTGTGCCTTCATTTATCCAAAACATATTGGACACTCTGAACCTCCCTTCTCAGGAGTCCTTCCAAGGTGAGGATTATACAGAAATGAAAGATTCCACCTCCTAAAAACCCTGTCTCTAATGAACAAATATAAATAACAATATCACAAAACTGTTTCAAACTCCCACTTCTGTGACAGAGGTTTGTAAATGGTGTAAAAGTGTTAATAAATTAATACATAAATATATCAGTTGTTTAACAATAGTGAGTAGCTGTATGTACATTACAGCCATGTGAGTATAGTGCATCAGGCAGCTTGTGAAAAAGTTGGGATCTCCTTGCCCTCTTAACCCCCCCAGGATAAGGACTCCAGAAAATAGATTTTTTAGTTACCCGCAGATGTTTGTCAAAATTTTTACCTATGTCATTTGACTACCACAGTATGCAGTAGGAGCCTATTGGTCCACAGTGTGAAGCAATCAGCTTACAGGTGCTATTGTAAGCTGTCATTCAGATGGGAGTTGGGCAGTAAGCAGACAGGATTGCAACTGCCTGACGATGATGGGGGGACATGGTGGGTGGGCAGAGGGGCTTGTGTGGATGGGGAACCACTGGACCACTAGGGAGGGTTCACATATGTATGTAATGGCAATTGGAGCATCGGGAGGGAGGTACCACTAGACTACCAGGGAAGGTTCACATATGTATGTACCAGTGATCAGATCATCGGGAGGGAAGGAGGGGGGACCACTATACTGCTAGGGAATGGTTAAAATGTAATTTCAGGAACATGTATTTTGCTGTAGGTTGCATATGTGGTTTGGCATTTATTCTGATTTTTTTTTCTTTTCTTTTTCTTAGGCACACCTGTGAAAAACAGAAGAGTGAATAGTTCAAGACTTAAAACTATGACTATTGTATACAAAGTGTAGCCACATGCAAAGCAGAGTTGGTATATTGATGGCTCTGTGTCATGTCATGATGAGAAGTCTGTTATTTCTTGCATAGTTAAAAAATCACACTGTTCCTCATCTTTGTCTGCAGTTTAAAAAAATGCATAGATGTGAAGAAATGTGTGCGCAGTGGTAAACTGTCACTGAGGAGTGGTAAGAAGAAAAATGTAGGGTGCAAAAGCCATGCAGTTGTGCCTCATGAGACAATTAGTGGTAGGGCTGTGACAGGCAACAGAAATGTGTCAGTGACGGTTGTGGCACTAGATGTTACACCAAAGTTAAATTCTTTAAAATAATGGTACATGCTGCTAAGACTGAGCATCTCATCTGACCAGTCATGAGGTGGAAAGGTAAGAAAGTTAAGAACAAAGTTGCTCTCATGAAACTGTGCTTGAGAGTGAGATGTTTTGTCAATATGGGTATGACTGTGCACTCTCAATTATGGGCTGTCATAATGGCAGCTATTGATACATTGACTGGAAAGATTGAAGATATGAGGAACAGACTAATCAGGTTTGAACACTTAAACAGAGAAAATCTTTGTGCGGTGTTTCAAGGGCACTGGATGCACTTGAAACATTCAGAAGCATTTATATTTCTGGGAGAAAACATACAATGTTCACAGTACAAATGTTACTTTGACATTAGATGTATGAAGAAAACTTCAGAGTGTTTTACTTGTGTCAAACAATGACAATGTGCTAGATGAGGAAAATGACGCTTGTGAGAATGTGACACAGTAGAGGCCACATGCCAAAAAATGGCCCTGTGACACTCTGTGTAATTGCAGGGAAGAATCAATGCTTGTAATTGAGAAGTTTCTACTGACATTGTTAAGCACAAAGAGATGTGTAAGACACAAATTGACAATATTGACGAGTGTGATATTAGACCTCACACTGGGCTAATGGGGCATTCACTTGCTTGTTTGCAAAGTGGTACATGCAACAGTGTATTCCATCATTTTCACATGATAGCTGTGTACCACTCTGGTATGCATAGATTTATGCAACAGCTATATCAGATGAGATCCATTGCATGAGACTTTACTCGCTTTGAGCTTTTGCTAGATGGTGGAGATGTTGATGGACTCATTGACTTTGTTAAAGAGTTGCAACAAAGGAATACATTGAGGGCAACTGTTGATACTGATGATAGTACAGATGTGATGTAGATTGGCACTGTGCAAGTCACAGCTGCTAATAAATTTTGGAACTGAGATTGCTAAATTTGAAATAAGCAAAACTCAAAATTTCAGTGTTGTTTGTGATCTTATGAATGACTGTTTTACAAAGAACTGTGTGTCACTGTAGACCTGCACAATGTCATATGCTGGAATGTGATGTGGGGTCATTTTGTTGCATATCTCCTTTTAAAAGCAGACTTTACTTTGCTGGACACAGTGTTACTATGTACATATTGTCATCTTAATATAAAGTGAGACACTTTGTCACCTTGCTCCATACTAAATGGTATGGAAGTTCATATGACTCCTGTGGAGACTGCTGGCTTGAATTTGTTTGAGAGAATTTTAATTCAAACAATGAAGCCATTTCAAACTATAGTGAGACTAAACACAAAAATGAAAGATCTTCCAAAGAAAGAGCTAGTTCGATCACTGAAGTGCTCTATTATGTATCTACCTTTGCCTTTGCAAGAAAATGTAAACACTATTTCTAGGAATAATAGTGTTGTCATTTTAGTCAATGATTTTCCAATTAAGTCCAAAACAATATGGCAGAACAATGTGGATGTTGAGAAGGTCAAACATGCATTACGATACCTACACCAGCATAATCCTTTCTATGTTGACATTGACATAGACATGTTTCCTGATGTTCAGGCACAAGTTGATATGTCTGACTCTCCAAAGGCTATGCTTGAAAAGGTAGAAATTGCCTCAGAAGAGAATGTGTTTGAACAGTTTACTATCCACCCTTTGCATGGGAAGGATCCGGTTGTTGATAACATTGAATTGTACCAAATGAAACAGGTAGAAGGCAATCCTGTCAGCATCTGGGAGAGTATGCTTAAGGCACATTGTTTTCCAGATCTGTTTCCACATGGTACAGGTGGGTGCCTGGATGATCATGAAGTTTGGGTTCCTGGAGCTGAGTACAGACATTCAAGACTTCTGCATTCAGATGGAAAATTTCATAGAAACATATCATATTTTTCCATCTTCAATGGGAGAGTGAACTTAGCATTCTGTCTGTAAGCATCACGCACACATTGTAACTCGGCACAGAATTCACAAATATGTCAGCTGCACTACTTATAAAGAAATTAGAGAAGAAAGATGAAGCACTACAAGCTAGTCTGTTTTCAGTTATGTCCAGTATGTGTGGTGCTAAAGAATAATGGTACAGAAGACACTATGGGGTGATGTGTATGTTGAGAGAGTTTGGTCCAGCAACATGGTTGTCACACTAAGTTGTGCAGAATACTATTGGGATGACTTGGTTGATCTTCTCAGATGGGCAAACTCTGATGTTGATGGTATACAGAGCATGACTCTTGGTGAGATGTGTTCTCTGGATCCAGTGTTGGTGTCACAATACTTTCAGCACTGGTTCTGGGCACTCTTAAGATTCATACTATCCAAAACTAATCCGCCTCTTGGAGTTGCTGAACACTGCTTTTGGAGGATGGAGTACCAAGCTCATGGAGCACCACATATACACGTTACTATGGATAAAAGATGCACCATGGATTGGTGATAGTGATACAGCTGACATTCTAAACTTTATCATGAGATATGTCACATGCCAGATTCCAGATAAGTGTGATAGTGCAATATTTTGGAAGTTGGTACAACAATTCCAGCGACACTTGTGTAACAAATACTGTCACAGGAAGGTGAAAAAGAGAGGGAACTGGTACACAAGGTGATGTTTTGGGTTTCCCAGATGAGTCAGCATGTCTGCATCTTTGAATGATGTCTTCTCTGCTATGCGACATCATCTGAAGGCCAAGTCCACTAAATGGGTGTACGAACTGCCTCACAGAGACTCTGAAGTCTACTTCAATGACTACAGCCCTTCTCTGTTTTTGATGTGGCAGGCCAACATTGATGATCAGTATGTTGCAGACAGTTCAATGGCTTTGGTGACATATGTCACTTCATACATTACTAAGCATGACCAGACATGCTTGCAAGAACTGTGGAAATACTTGTCCAATTGCAATAGGTCTATCTCTTCTAGACTGTGGTCACTTGGACTGAGAACTCTTTCACACCATGAGTATGGAGCATAAGAAGCAAGTGACCACCTTACAAGGACATGTCTTTATGGGAAGTCTGAGTCCATTAGGTATTTGAATGTTAACTACAAACAGAAGAGACATTGTGTGCTTAAAAGCCATGATGAGATTGAAGACCTTGCTTCTATGAGGCCAACATCTACAAACATTCTGAAGAGCAACTTGATTGATAACTACTATCCACAGTATCATAGTGCAATGGATGATCTATGTTTGTTTGAAGTTGTTCAATGGTATGACTACAAATGGGGTGTTTGTTCTAACCCTGAGAAGAACATATGCAAGGTGTCTGGTCTGGATGGGTCTCTGGTCAAGAGGCACAAACCATGGTTGATTGACCATAGTAAACTGACGAGTTCAACAGAAAGTAAAGAACATTACTATTTTGCTCTTCTACTTCTGTTTAAGCCTTGGAGAGAAGAAACTGGTGTGAAAGATTCATCTGTCACTTATGAGGAACAGTTCAACTTGATGTATGATTCTTTCAAATGTGAGCTGTCAAGCAGATATGTAGAGAGACTCAAGCTTGAGAAAGATCACCTGGAGAAAGAAAGGCACCAACTGGATGATGATACTCCAGTTAACTCACAGGATATGGTTGATCCTGAGGGTGTAGGAACACTTGGTGCTTCACTGCCTGCAAATGACACAGCTGTGTTAATGTCACGGGTAGAAAGTGCTATGTAGCAAAGTATGCACTTCACAGACAAATCTGTGAACATTGTCGATGAATTGAATAGCCATCAAGTTGTGTATGTGACAGTGACGCACACCATTGAACATGCTGTTAAGCACAGTAAGGAGTGTTACTGTGACAAACATGAAGCAGTTAGGATGTTTGTCAGTGGTGCTACTGGCACTGGAAAAAGTTTTTTGATTAAGGCAATAATCACAAGTGTACTTGCTCTCACTGATGCACCAACATTTGTCATTGTATCTGTTCCAACTGGTCTAGCAGCTTACAATATAGGTGGTGTCACTTTCCATAGACTGATCATGCTGCCAGTTGAACATGGCACAACTGGAGAGTACAGAAAGTTGTCTTTTGAAGTTGGTACTGTACTGAGGTCAATGTTTGACAAGATGGAGTTACTGATCATAGACGAAATCAGCATGGTTTCTAATGTTCTTCTAACATACATTCACCTACCCCTACAGAAGATTGTGAGAAGTGATGATGATGTTCCATTTGGTGGTAAAAACATTGTTGTTTTTGGAGATCTTTTCCAGCTGGCTCTTGTCAATGGGCAACATGTTTTCTGCACTCTTTCAGTGAAGGAAGCTAGAGAAAATAATAGGATGCTTAGGTGGAGTAAATGTCTTAGAGTTCTTCTCTTATGTTGAGCTATTCTAGAATATGAGATGGAGAGGTGATATGTTCTACAAAGCATTATTTGATGAAGCTAGAATTGGTAGCTTATCAGCCTCTCATCTACAAATGCTAAGGCAACGTGTTATCAGTACAACAGAAACATCTATTCAGGATGCATGTAACCTGTTTGCACAGGCATAGAACAGTGGCCAACACATTGCCTGTTTATTGTTGAGACTAAAACAACGTGTTAAGTTCAATGAGATCACGTTACAAAGAGAAGACCATCCTATTGTCACTCGTACATCACTAGATGACATTGATGGTGTTAGTCTAACACGGACAATGGTAACAACAATGGTTGAGTGACTGAAAGAGCTCACAAGTGATGTGTCGTATACTGCTGGTTTGGAAACTGTATCAACACTATGCAAGAATGCACATGTTATGCTCCAAAGAAACCTTGACGTTAATCCTGAATTGGATGGGCTACATTCTTGACTTTCAGTACAATGTGCAGAACACATTTGTTGAATTTGTTACAGTTAAATTTGACAATTGTGACACTCCTTTACCAACTGACAGAACCACTGTCAAATTTCAAGTTGCGAAGGACATTTATGCGACACAGAAGCAATTTTCGCTGTGTGTTGCTTATGTTGTGTCCATTCACAAATCACAAGAACTTAGCCTTGATAGTGCCATTGTTGACATAGGGAATGGAATTTTCAAGGATGACATGTCATATGTTGCTTTGTCACAAGTGAGATGTCTTTCTGGCCTGCGTACTCTAAATCTTGCAGACAATAAGGTGCATGCTGATGTTAAATGTATTGTGGCATACATTCAGTTACGTTCACTGTACCAACCCACCACATCTCTGATTCCTGTTCCTACATACATGCCCATGCGGGATGTACCAATGGATACAACATGCAAGTTGAAAAGGAAACGGAGTAAAACATCACTTTGTTCACCAACTGCTGTGCGTGGTAATCAGCCATTTGCTGATCAGGTCAGATCTCTACCTGCAAAGAAATCTATTGGGGTTGAGAAACTACCAATCTTTGACAATATCACTGGAGTGAACTATTATGTCAGTGCTACAATGCAAGCTCTTATTGCATATGCCAGAGTTCATTCCTGTATTGAGTACTGCAAAGTCTACAGCTCTTTCCAATGCATTGAGCAGAGTTATAAGAGGTTGCAGAGGAAACACCTAGCTTGCAGAGTTTCATTCCTATACCACTTATTCCGTCCAATTATGCTGGGCTAAGGATATTTGCTGACAAAACAGGATGTGACAGAGTTTATAAGGGGTGTTATGAATTTATGAATAGCTTAGCAGATGATGGCATTCAACTTAGAAAGCACTTTGCTGCTGATAATGTGTGCAAGTACACTTGCTTGTCATATGGGCACATAGAGTCTCAGGCAACCAGTGACATGCTATGGCTATCTGTCTATGTCCTGAAGAAAGATCTGTGAAGTTCTGCAAATTGTTTAGGAATGCTGCCACTGGTTGGCTGTGTCGCAGATCTGGGTGAAGCACTATCTGCTCTTTGAGAGTGACTTACTTCACTTCATATATTATGATTGTACTGCAATGTTTCATCTCTCAAGGCATGAAAGTCATGACACTGATCACTGATTTCATTGCTGGAAGAACTATGTTCTCAGGCATTCAGTTTGACACACATGCTATCATTTTCCATCATGGACCTTCTATTCACTCAGGACATTATGTCACATGGCATAGATTTAGAAGTGGATGGGTAGAGTGTAATGATGCAGCGTGCACCATGAGAGAATGATTACCAAACAATCTAAAAGATGCATATGTAATCATTCTCTGCAACGCAAATACTGCTCAACATATTGAGGAGTAATTTTTTAAAGGCAGACCTGCTCTCTACTACAGTGTGATAGACAGTGGTATAAATAATACATATTGTGAATCTTTCTTACCCAAGAAAATAAATATATATAGTGCTTTTATGGTCATCTTTTAACTGTGATGACAGCACTCTGTGTTTTTTCATGACACAGACTTTTGTTGCCTGCAAGTTGTACTGGTAATGAAGGATGGAGAGAGCATTGCGGAAGTCAGGACTGGATGCTGACAGACTTAAATTGATGGCACATTGTAAAGGCTATCAATCAGAAATCACCCAAAAGAAGGCAGAGTTCCTGTCCAGGGAGATTTCTGCTGTGCATAACCGAACGCCTCAACTTTTCCAAACTGTAGACAGATTGTGCAATCCAGTCTGTCTCTAGTCCAGAAGAGCTTTTTCACAGGTTAAGTGTGATGAGCTAGCTCAATTCTTCACAGATAAGGTTGCCAGTATCAGGTCTGGAATTGGCCTGACTCTCTCCACGAGGGATTGCGGAAGTCGATGGGAGGTGGTGAGCATCTGGTCTGTCTGGATGGATTTCAGATGGCCAGAATTCATGGACATTGTGAAGATTGTCCAGACTTTGCACCCAACCAGTTGTAGTTTGGATCCGGGACCTACTCCCTTTTAGTGGGGTGTGTTGACGCTATCTGCCTGTTCCTAGCTGAAATTGTCTGGAGATCTTTGGAGGGAGGGGTCTTTCCACATCCCCTAAAGGAGATGGTCATATGACCACTCCTTAAAAAGCCCTCCCTGGATCCCAACTGTCCAGCTAACTACCGACCTGTCTCTAACCTTCCTTTTGTGGAGAAGGTTATTGAGAAGATGGTTGTGCTGCAACTGGATGATCACCTTACAACTCATAAGGTCTATGAAGCTCTCCAGTCAGGATTTAGGAAGAGGCATAGCATGGAGACCACCCTTGTCTGAGAATTAAATGACCTCCTAATGGCAAAAGAGAATGAAAGGCTTGTATCATCTTGGTCCTTCTCGATCTGTCAGCAACCTTTGACACTGTGGACCATGGTGTGCTTCTGGAGTCCCTGTAGTTCCTTTGTGGACTGTCGGGTACAGTCCTCAAGTGGTTTCGATCATTCCTCATGGACAGGTCTCAGAGGGTGGTCACTAGAATTTCTTCCTCTGATGCCCTCCCCCTGTCCTGCAGGGTACCACAGGGATCCATATTGGCATCCATGTTGTTAGCAGTGTATATGCTGCCATTGGGAGACATCATTAGGACATACAGCTTGAGTTTTCACTGCTATGCAGATGATACTCAGCTGTATATGTCCTTTATGCCCAGACAGGTTGATGTGATTTCCATGCTAAACAACTAACCTCTCTAAGATCAAAGACTGGATGAGCTCCAGCTGGCTGAGACTGAATCCAGATAAGACTAAGGTGTTGGCAGTGGACCCGGGTCACCCAGAGGTGGGTTTGGGAGCTGGGCATGTGTTGGGCCTATGGCTTGATGGTGTTCAACTCACTACCTCAGATCAGGTGTGAAACCTAGGTGTTATCTTTGATGATGGCTTGACCCTGAAATCTCAGATGTCAGCTGTGGTTAAATCCTCATTTTATCATCTAAGGAATATCACCCAGCTGAAACATCTGGTTCCACTGGACAACCTTCCAACATTGGTCCATGCCTTCATTACCACCCGTCTTGACTACTGCAAAGCCCTTTAACTAGGGATGTCTGGGGTTGATATCCGCTGCTTGCAACTAGTGCAGAATGCTGTGGCCAGGCTGTTGACTGGTACTTCAAGGACCAGCCACATTATGCCTGTGGGGGATCACCTATGAGGTAGGCTTGTTTACCTTTAAAGCCCTACATGAACCAGAACCCAACTACCTGAAAGATCTCCTGTTTCCGAACTCCCCAAACTGTCCTCTCTGATCTGCCAATGAGGGATTGCTAGAGATTCCCAGGGTTCATTTGAAAACCTCTGGTGCCTGTGCTTTTTCATTTGCAGCACCAACCCTGTGGAATTCTCTACCTCACTGGTTAAGATAATGTCGGACCATCAGCAGTTTTAAATCAATGCTAAAAACATATTTATTTTCACTTGCCTTACCAGATTGTTATAATTAATTTATTATGATGGTTTTATTCTAATTATTATATTTCTGTTTTAAAATGTACAGCTAATCACACAAAATGTGACATACTTAATACAAAATGTGACATACTTAATACAACTGAAACAGAGCCTATAATCAATCAATCAATCAAAACTTTATTTATATTGTGCCTTTCAAATATCAAGGTGCACAATCCAAGCAGACCCAAGGGCATTGGATATCACCTACATGTCAGGAAGTAAGTTATGCCTTTGCACATGTAGTTATATCATTGTTAGTTACTGTAAGGCTTTGTCTTTGATAATGCTAAGGGTTTATAGTACAGTGGAACTATAACAACACATATGGCTACATGATACGTTCTTCTAATGGAAACATCATTAATTCACTGAACATGACTGTACAAACCATCAAAATATGACTCAGTGTTTTATATATATGTATATAGTGCTGAAATTGAGCTTAGTAGTGTTGTACTAATACTGCTTTCATTACTATTTTGTTTATTTGGAAAAAAAAAATTTGTTATTGTTGTGCATGTTTTCCTGTCAGTCTTATACTATGTCACCATCCATGCATTTAATGTCATTGCATTACATTAAGTGCTCTCCAGCGTATTACTGCTGTTAATACAGTATATATGTATATGCATGTACAAAGATGTATATTCATCAGTGTATATGGTTGTATATATATATATATATGTAAGTGTAGATTTGTGCAATTAATATTTTCAGAGTTTTACAAGGTAACAGTTGTACACTTCTATGCCACAATGCAAACTATCAGTATGTTCCTGCTCTTTTATAGGATCACCTTTATTGAGGGGTTGGATGAGGAATTGTTTCCAGTTCAAGTAATATTTCTCAAATTCTAAAACATGCAGGTTTGAAACCCCAGCTATATTTACATACCTGTGTACTGTCACATCATAACATGGACACTACCATTTGAAAAGCATAAGAAGTTGTTAATTCACAACATATGCATTATGCAGTGTCTGATAGAGTAATAGTACACTGACTTCTGTAAGTAATCTGTAGTACAACAATCTCTGTGCAGTATTTTATTTGTATATTTAATTTACGTACACAATGAAGCATCGATGACCATATCTGCATTGTGCTATAAAAAGTACATAAGCTTAAAGCAGTGTTTGATATGAATGTGTTGATGCAGTGTGCCACACCTTTTGAAATGTATTCTATGATGCTGTACTTTATAGTCAGCTGTGGTTTCAAAGCCAAGACCTTTTCAAAGAGATATTCCATCGATGAAATATAGATCAATATGCAATATATTTAATATTATAAAGTACTGTTATGGTAAATAGGCATCATGAACTTAATTCTAAATAAGATACAGTACACATCACAGTAAAAGTGAGAAATATCTATTTTCTCAGAGGACTGTACCATAATATCACTAAGTGTCTTACCATTACTGACAATAGTTAAGTAGAATAAAAAAGTCATTAACTATATACAGTATCTAAACTATTATATTGAGTCTAAAAACAATATAACTAATGATAATGTTGTGATGTAATTAACTAAACAAGAACAGAATGTATTCAATATTTTTTGAAATTAGCTTTACTATTTCTACAACCGTTGCAAATAAACTTAGATGTCAAAAATAGTAAATAAAGTAGTTAACACCATATTTCTTTAAATTGCTTTTAGAGACTAAATAATAGATAGATTACTATTTGACCACTTTGTAATAACTGGTCTAACATCACAACTAACATTCTTATGTAATTATGTTGGTAATATAATTATTTCATTCTCATTAGTAAAAACTAACATTTTTATTCTTAAAAGGACAATATGTGTTGTGTGTTGATTGCAAAGAAAATCAAACACAATTACAACAGAATTTTCATATAGTGTTGGGAGGACTGTTTTTTCACCCATCCCAGGAACAACCACCCAATTCAGCCACACCTACAATCTGAGTTTCTTAAATACATTTTTTAAACCTTATCCTCTGTGTCTTGAATATTATTTATTCATGAAATTCTGTACTATGTGTACCATGTAGGCAACGTATTTTATCTTATGTATAGTGTATGTAGAGATGTATACATTCCTAATTGTAGTTGTAATAAACTACAAAGGTCATGGGAATGTGATTCCATCTCTTCAGGAGACAGAGATAAACAAGTGTGTATTCAGAACAGTGCTTCACATGTTTCTAAAAAGACTAATTCTGGTGTAGTATGGTTGGGGGGTACACTACTTGTTCCAGGGCCCCTGCCAAAGTAACAGTTGCCTGTTCAGATGATTGGCATACATTGGTTCAGATATTCAGAGCAGTTGCACAAGGCACAACCAAGATGCACAGGTGCAACCACAGACTTGCACTCCGCAGCCATATTCAACCAATGCATATGCGCATCTCAAAATGCACTGCTCAGAGGTGAAATAGTAATGCATGCAGTGCAAGTTCAAGAGGCATTCCCATGAATAAGCAGTGCAATGGCATATTCAGTTGAAAAACATTGTGCAAGTCAGGAGCAACACACAGAATGCACCAGACAGACTTGAGCATAAAAAAGGAGGCTCAAACACACACACACACAGCAGATGCACAACAGTGAGATAGACAGTGATGGATGCAGGGCCATTCCATATGGATGAAGTAATGAGGAGTGTCAGGAGGAGGAAGGAACAGCAACATGGCCAAAGAGGGGCACAGCGGTGGTATGCCCAACACAGACGGTACTGTGCTTGCCTCACCTTCAAGGACTATGGGGATGTCGAGATCGTGGACTGGTAGCAGCTGAACAGGGCAATTCTGAGGCAGCTCTGTGAGCTGTGCCATGATGAGTTGCAGGCACCCACCAGAAGGAGTCATGCCATATCGGTGACCAAGGTGACAGCAGTGATGTACCTGCTCACCACGGGCACCTTCCAGAAACCAATGAGGGCAACCACTGGGATCAACCAGTCAGCCACATCCCACCTCCTCATATGGTTCCTCAATGCCCTGCTGCCACATGCTTCAGAGTTCATACAATTCCCAAGCACACAGGCTGAGCATACAGCAAACATGCAGGACTTCCATAGGATAGCAGGCATACAAGGCATGATAGACACCATAGACTGCACCCACATGGTCATTAGCACACCACCTGGCCCCAAAGGGCCACCTACATGAATAGGAAGTGGTACCACTCAGTCAACTGCCAGGTGGTGTGCAATGCCACAGGGAGCATCACCAATGTCTGCACCACACACCCCGGGAGTGCACACAACTCATATATCTGGCACAGCTCTAGCTTGTGCCAGAGAGTTAAGCATGGGGAGATCCCTATGGGGGACCTGTTAGGTGAGCATATTATTAGGAAGGATATGGCTACAGCTGTGCAATGGGTAGAGGCCCATGACACACAATGCAGGTGTGAGGAGGGGGCAGCAGGTGGCAGGGGTGAGAGGGTAACAACCAATCCAGAGTGATAACCATATCCTCATCCCACATAGGTGACTGCACCTACCCCCTGAGGCCCTGGATGCTCACTCCCTTCCAGGGCCCATCCACAGCTGTGGAAGAGAGGTATAATGAGACACACACAGCTACATGCAATGTCATCGAGCATGTGTTCAGCGTGCTCAAGATGCATTTCCAATGCCTAGACAGGTCAGGTGGTGCCCTACAGTACAGCCCTGTGAAAGCCTGTGGCCTATTCCTGGCCTGCTACATGCTGCACAACATGGTCATTGACCATGGGATAGCTTTTCAGGTGGATGGGTGTGACAGTAATGAATAGGATGGGGAGGATGGGCTGGAAGGGGGTGTGCAGCCACCCATGAGAAGGAGGGACACCAGGCTAGCAGGCCTTGCCAGGAGGCACTGGGCCAAAATCACACAGGAGCACTTTGGGAACCAGAGGTAAGTGATTAGACATGCCTGCCATGCTTGCACAGACCACCACCCCACCCACCCACAGGGGTACAAGAGCACTCAGGGACTCATGCACTGACACTGTCACACACACAGCTTACACAGGTACTACACAACCAGACAGCCACATGCACACAGCATAGTGCAGAGGTATGGGCATGCACAAACACACACACACACACACACAGAGGCAGTGGGATGTGGCATAGATCAGAGTGAAATTCACCCACACCACAAGGCTCTGCAGCACATCATGCACACATGGAGGACATGCCACATGCCACACGTGCAGACCGCCACATGCACAGGGTGTCACTCACACAAGTGTGCACTAGAAAATAGCAGCAGTCAGCAGGATAGGACAGCATACCCAGCAGGCCTTCCATGCAGTGCCATGGCCACCACAGCCATGTGAGTGGCCTCACCCAGGCTGTGTGACAGCCACTGGCTGTGTGACAGCCACAGGTGGTGTGTCCAATACCCTCACAGGAGGTGGAGGCCTGCAGATGCAACTGGGTTCTCACTGGGGTGAAAAGACCAGGAACGAGATCAGTGCTGATGGTATCAGGGATGGCCATGTTGGATCCCAGCATCAGCCATGCAGGGGTCACCAGAAGCTGTGTCCACAGTGTGGATGTGCCACTATGGGGAGTCCTATATGCATGACCATGCCCAGTGGATGCCGGTGATACAAATCTGGCAGCGATGGTACCGGTGATGCAGTCATGTCCTCCCACAGCTGCCAGAGCTCACCAATGAGCTGTGCATGTCCACTGTCCTGATGCTTGGCCAACTGATGCACCTCAACCTGCAGCCTGATGTGCTCATCCAGCCAGGTCAGCACCCTGCACAGTCTGGGGTGGACACTGACCTGCTGGGGGTGTTGAGGCATGCTGGTCAATGCCCCACTCCATTGGATGCTGCTCAGGGGACCACACAGGGGGGGGTGTATTTGTGGGTGCACCAGTGGTGGCCCCTGTGTCATACTGCATGGTGTTCACAGCACCCCTCTGCCACTGCCCAGCTCACTGCTGGTCCATCCCTGTGGCACCAGCATCCATGGTAGTGCCCCCCTGGATGGTAACAGTGGAGGTGCCACATGCCACTGTGCAGCCATGGTCAGCGTGTGACTGCGTGCGTGCTGTCAGGTCACCAGTGACCACTGCACCTGTGTCTGGCCCTGTACCCTGGGCTGCACCACCTCATCTGTGCCATCCAGGATCAGTGTCATGTCATCATCTGAGTCAGATGCACTGCCCAGCTTCATGCTTGGGACCAGTATGAACAGACCCATGCTGAGCAGTATGTCTGACAGTATATCATTGTCTCAGAGGCCCAATAAGTCCAGCAGCCCCACACCGTCCCAAGATGGTCCCTGTCCCGGATGCCCGCAGACATGGATGACAACTCCTCCTCTGGTCCAATGTCGGTGGTGGAATCCTGCGATGTACCCTGGAGGTGTGATGGCACTGGAAGACAAAAAGGCAATATCAGTGGTGGGATGGCACTATGCAGGCTGGGCCCTGATCCTGGTGACTGTGCTTGTGCAGCCCATCCATGCAACATGCAGTGGTGTACACTCAAGCAGCAGTGTACAGCAGGGCAGACATGACACCAATGCTGCCCATGACTGACCAGCTCTGTTGGTTGGCGGGTGTGCATGGCACAACTACAGTACATGGCTGACATGTGGGCACCCTGCACAGTGCCACCAGAAGTGGAATGGCATGCTGCAGAGGGTGCCCCA
The DNA here is from genome assembly GCA_016271365.2 of Neoceratodus forsteri. Classification (NCBI taxonomy): domain Eukaryota; kingdom Metazoa; phylum Chordata; order Ceratodontiformes; family Ceratodontidae; genus Neoceratodus; species Neoceratodus forsteri. The sequence continues at coordinate 669,803,544 of CM057456.1, read as the reverse complement.
GTGGACTGTGCAGTGCCATTGGCAAGCTGGGCATGCAGTACCATTTGTCTGTGCGGCCACTTGGCACACCATGGAGCATGTGCTCCAGCCACAGTGCAGAGGCCATGCAGCTGTCCCACTGACCCAGGGTGCACAATGCCATGTACAGTGGCCCCATGTGCACTGTTGCATGCCACACATGCACATGAGCCACGCAGCACAGCGGCTGGCATGCCTACACAGTGCAGGTCACGTCCCCCCAATGGGTGCCACACAGTGATTCACAAGGCAGTGAGGGGCTGCCACCCATCTGGAAACCTCTGCCTGGGATGCCCTCAGTGGCAGCATGGATGATGGTCACTGCCACCAGGTTTTCTGTTGCTGCCAGTGCAGGTGCGTCACCAGGCCCACCCACCCATCCTGCTGCTGGATGCCCTGATGGCAGCCACCTTCTCCTTGATGCAATGTATGTTAGTCCCCAACTTCATCTTGCACTCCTGTACAGACCTCTGATGCCTTCTGTGGACATTTACATTGGTGGCTACTGCATCCCACCTGCCTGACTGTTCCAGCGGGGTGCCCATGGCACCACTCAGCAGGTCCTCCCTGTTGAGGTAGGCCTCAAACAGGTCCTGCTGCTCCTTTGAGAAATTGGGACTGTGCTTCCATGCAGGCCCCTGCTACTCCACTCCATCAACCTCAGACATGATGCTACATGTGGACAGTGCAGGAAAGGCCCATCAGTGGTTTGGAAGCCCACACAGGAGCTGTGATGTTCTGTCAGCATGACCATCCCATTCTCTGCATCTGCATCCCCTTACATTAATGGTTGCAATACCTGTCGGTGGCCTGTACTGCAGCATTGCACTTTTAAGGTGCAACACATGCAAATGAGCCATTGCACAATTGTAATGCAATGCAAATGAGCCCAACTGCACCATGCATTGCCTCATGAGGCTATTTGAATATGCTGGTTGAACACTGCGATATTGCACCTTGCACAGTGGGAATGCACCAGAACATCCATGCGGCGCATGTCTGATGCATGCGCAGTATGCAGCCATGCGCTGCTCATGTGCACCATTGGTAGAATCATATCCAATGTCCTATCATGTGGCCATGTGCATTGTGCAATGCACCACCATTGTGCATGTTGTGCAAGGCACCTACCATGCATCCAGGCACACTGCTCTGCCAGGGCCCATGGTGCAGTAGCACCATATGCACCATGCCACAGACAGAGCACAGCCGGGGCCTGTGCAGCATTGTGCAGGGTCATGCATGGTGCATACAGGGTCATGAACATGACCCCATGCTCCCACCAGGCCATGCCGCGGTGAGCATGTGTGGTGCTGTGCGATAGGCCACCACTGCACATATCAATTGCACATCTACATGTTGCATGGTTGTGTATATCAGCCTGCTATTGCACAAGGTAACCGGGCATTACCACGCCGTATGGTGTAGTCTCGCGGCACTCGCTTCACGACACGTTTCAATGCGATATGGCGGGTTCTGGGAGACGTGCACACCATGCTGTGAACTGGTCAGAGGTTGAGATGTGCAACCTCATTGTGCTGGTGAGCCCTATGCACCCCAGCTGTTTGGGAATGTGGATCTTCATGTGCCATTGTCCCAGGTGTGGGACAGGGTGATGGCAGGCCTTGAGTGCCACACAGGCATACCACGCATAGGACAGCAGTGTCAACACCGGTATGGTGACTCTCATTGGAGGGATCTGGGATGTCTTTGCAGGCTTCAGGGAGGATGCAATGGGGTGCTGTGCCAAAGCCAGGTAGGTGTCCATGTGCACTGTGCATGCCCATAGCGTCCTTGTACTGTGCTACCAGGTGCGCTGCGTGTGATGCTGCCTGGGGGTTACTGTGCTGGTGGGTGCTGTGTGTCCTTCATGACTGCCATGTGCACCTCTGTGGTGTGTGTTGCTGTTGTTCAGGTGCCAGGGCTCACTGCCAGGAGGTTTACCATCCCGTGCTGTGCCAGCATTGTGTATGGGGATGGGGGGGTGCATGGCATACCACTCATGTCTGTGTCTGTCGCTCTATTCCATCCACAGGACCATAAGGCAATGGGCAGGCAGCAGCATGATGGGGTTGGCTCTGATGCATCGGTGCAGGGATGGCCAGGTAAGCATGTACTGCATGTTGTACGGTGTGTCTGTGGGGCTTTGTAGGATGACATGTCCTAATCATATTAAAGGAAAAAAGAAAGTTCATAGTGTATAGTGGAGTATTGTTCTGTGTAGAAATCTATCCCTCTGAAAATGCTGTAGTGCCACAGTTGAAAGGTCATGGAATATTATTCTACCCTTCTGTGGTACGACAGTATTGTAGAACATCTAAAGACTGCATGAGTCAGTTTTACTTTGAAAACAAAACAGCTAAGAAACACATATATACTATGCAGTATTAAAAATACAGGATAAGCAAGTCTATGCACAACCAGTGTGTTTTGATAGTTCAGGGTTCATGAACCTATTGAACTTTGCTGTCGAGGTTAGAGGGAATCGGAGCCTGTGTGTAGCAAAACACATTGTTTTTGAATAGCTACCAATTCAGTATTCTGTATAACTGTTTACCACATGTAATTTATTACAATGATACTCATCACATTGGTGGTATACAGAAAAAAAGGTAAAGATTTTGCATGTCTTTCTCAAAAAGTAAGGAAATTCTTTGCAAAAAACTGTGTTAATGCAACAGTTAGGGTTGTTCCACAGTGACAAAAGCGAGGAAATTCGGCATTAGGGTTTTCAACCTAATCCTCTTCTCCAACTATGGTCTGCTCCTCCCTCCACCTCCTTTCTTTTTTCTCATTTACACTACCTATCATACTTCCCTTACCTATCTCTCCCTCTCCATATGTTTTCTAAATGATGAAAGTGTTTAAGTTGTAATTATCTGCTGTTCATAAATGTCATTATGTTAGCTATTTTTTTGTCTCTGTCTATTTACACAATGTAACCTAAATGTGCAACCCCTTGTAACCCTATTGTTTGTACCTAATGTAACGTGGAACCTTAGTAAAAGAGCCTTGGCTCAAAGGTATTAATTCCTAGTATTACAATAAACAATAAACAATAACTCTACCCCTCCCTACACGCAGACACACAACACATATACAAGCACGGTACGTAGAAGGCAACACAACCAATCAGAAACAGACACCATAAGGTAACAGAAAGAATGTACAACTCTGTAAATATACCACAAGAGGCATCCATCATCATGTTTCAGCAACTGTATCACTTCTGTTGCCATCCCAGTGTCTTGGGGGGGGTACACCCACATGGTGTGCAAAAAATATGGCAAGGTGTTTCGAAAGCTTTGTAAACAATTTTCTTGAAAAATTGCTTAGCATAGAATGGTTATGCCTATATTTAACTATTTGTGTATGCCTGTGCATTACTTTATAAATTGCAGCAGAAGTGTCACACTGCACCATATTCTATGCAAATATATAGAGAGGATAGTCTATGGTAGTAAATGAGTACAAGGTGTAAATGAATATACACTGTGAGTGTCATATATAGACATTGTTATTCTGTGTAGAGAGACATACAGAAGCAGAAGATGTGTGGTGTTACGTATTCCAAAAATTGGGTATGTGCACTCTTCCACTAGATGCATTTAAAACATTGGTTAAGTAACAATTACCTCACACTTTAATTTTCATATATGGAAAGTGTTGCATTGCCTACATACAGTATGTAAATATTATGAACAACATTAGATATACAATCTGTGTGCTAAGGCAATGTGGAAGTGAGACTGCAGTGTGCTTTGTGCCATGCAGTCTCATATATACAATAAGATAATCTTACACAAAGTAGACAACACACTATTCATATACACCTGTATAATGCATGGGTATGCCTCATTATCCAGTCAAAGTAAAGTGTCTAGAACCATGCCATCCCACTATCATGACATCAGAGCCTTTTAAACCCCTCCCATCTATGTCATGGCAGTGTACTGACAAAATGTGATGCTAGTCTTATTCAGAATCCCTCAGACACGGAATGTGATTAATAGTTTTAGTACAGTATTCAAACAACATTGTAACTGCCACCACCATATGCTGTTACTGAGTTTACCAAGCACCATATTTGATAGAGATTTAAACTCTAACATTATTTTTGATTGCCATCATTTAATCCATATATACTACATGTCCATGTGACAATAGTGCAGATTTATCAAAATGGTAATGCTACATTTGTTGTATTTGGGGTGTGCAGGTGTAAAGTATTACGCCAAGTCTTGATGGTAGGAGTTTTAGGAGGGCAGTCAAGAAACACTTCTTCACTAAGAGGGTGGTAGAGACTTGGAGAGCACTACCAGAAGAGGTCATCGCATTCAAGGCAATGTGCAGGTTTAATAGAGGCTAGGATAGGCATAGGGGGAAGTAAGGAACATGGATAGGCAAGATGGTAGGAGTAGGGAGAGAGGGCAGGGAGATTAGCTCAAGCTGTGTAGCCTGCAATACGTGTAGCACTGCAACAGCAAATGGCCTTCTTCTGCTGCCTTCTTTCTATGCTTTTATGTTTCATATTTAAGTCACATACACAGTTATGAGACAATAAAAGTGTCTGCTACTGTGTATAGTAGTATAGAGGCATGTGCTGTGCTATCTTACATAGCTGCACACCGTGGGGGTGAACCCCCAAAGACACTGGGATGGCAAGAGAAGTTATGCAGTTGCTGAAAAATGCTGATGGATGCCTCTTGTGGTATGTTTACAGAGTTGTATGTTCTTTCTGTTAACTTATGATGTTTTTCTGATTGGTTGTGTTGCCCTGTACCATACCGTGCTTGCATGTGTCTTGTGTGTGTGTGTGTGTGTGTGTGTGTCTGTGCATGGGTGTGCATGTAGGAGGGAGACAGAGCTAGAGTTGAAAACCATAACACAGAATTTCCTTACTTTTGTCACTGTGGAACAACCCCAAGTGTTGCATCAACATTTTTTTTTTGCAAAGAATATATATATATATATATTTATACAATGTATGTTTCGGGATAAATGCAAGTGTAAAACATGGTATCTCAGGCAGCCAGTGAAGATAACATTGATATCTCCATGTTCCTATACATCGTGGAGATATCTTCACATTCCTATACATCATCCTTAATGTAACTGCGTGATCCTAGCACCTTTCTGACTGTTTTTACAGTGCTTTCACTTTTCATGTCACCCATGCTGCGGTTACCACTTCCCAGCACTGGAAATGGTACACCAACAAAACAGTATACATGACACCAAAAATAGTAATGTAAATCTAATAATAATCTAATAAAATACAGTTTCACAAGCTGTAACAAACTGTCATGTGCCACATCCATAGTGCTGCACAGCAACTTCAGCACGACTAGCAAATAAGCTGCAAACCAAAGTCACCAGATCGATAGTTTCCCAACCCCAAATACAATATTAATGAAGGTCCTGTTACAAAAATGCATAATAAAAATGTAACTAAACTCACCATATGTTGCAGGACTTCATTAAACAAAACAACCGTTAATTCTACAACCCACATGACGGCGACACATCCCTCACGTGCACGTGACCCTTGACAGCGCAGTGACCTTAACTAGGAAGCTGAAACAGGGTAACATGCTTTGCAATATATATTTTGTATTCATCGCAAGCACTTAACATCTACACAGCTGTATATTTCTTGCCAAACTGTAAAACAGTGCACTGATGATAGTATTTTTCCCCCCCAAACCATTAGACTTTCACATGCTTCATTACACTTTGCTGTGTTACCAAAGCAATAGACGGCTTCTCCTCACTCGCACCAACCGATTCTCCTCACTCACACAGTACACAGCACTGTAGCAGATCTTCCAAGATTATGCACACCCCAAAATACTGGCAACCTTTCACCACCCCATCTCTTTCCAAAACAAGTAAAAATGTACAAATAACATACAGTAAATGCTCACTCCATCCTGAAACTTAGAAAACTACATTACTTTAGAAGTTCAAACATTCTGAGTCATGAAAGAGTGAAAACACTGCAATCTTTATCAACTTGCTGTTTTCTGTGTTGTTAAACAGTTACCACACTTCAAATAATTTATTATGTATCAAGTTACTAGAATAAAAATAACTTTTGAAAGCAAAAACTATGATGTTGTACTTATACCTATGTTACACTTACTGAGTATTGTTATTGAAAGTCTTAACCTACTAAACTAAGAAAAACCACAAAACATACATTGTATAAACAGAACATGACATGACCTGACTGAAGATATATTTATCTTCACTCAAGGCCAGTGTCATCAAGATATCTCACTCGTGGCTTCGCCACTCGTGAGATATCATGATATCACTGGCCTCTCGTGAAGATAACTATGACATCTTCAGTCAGGTCATGTCATATCCCCTACATATATATATATATATATAGATATTTATTTATTTATACAATAGAGGTGAGCTGATATGTGGTGTAATAAAATCATGTATTTCTCACCCCAGTGGAATAAATGGCCCGATGACATATGCACCATGTGTATAAATGTAAACTCTTGCATTTATACACATGCTCAGTACATCATCAGATCATTTATTATCACAGTGCATACGTCAGCATCCTACCCACGCAGCTGGTACATGTTACATATTCAAAAATCTACAAATAGACTGCGACACCCCTGTAATGACTGTATTACGCAAATCCATGTGTTCCCTTTCCTGACTAAATACCAGTATCTATGAAACAGTAACCTAAGTAACCTGTGAAGTCCACATCAGTATTTGATATGTTCCGAAACAGCTCCATAAACTCTTCTGTGGTGTCATTATTCCACCCACCTGAAAATGCCAACACAGATTTTTTTTTTTTGTAGCATGCAACAAAACTAACAGTAAACCAAATAAAAAGCTTCAGGCAAACTTTTAAACACTACATAAACAGATGGAGCAGTAAACTCCAACAAGCAAACCGACAAATGTAGCTGCCATATTTAACAAATGCTACAGCCCACCCACAGATGTAGCACAACCTATCACAGTACACGCTTTTTCACCACATCTAACAAACAACCAACCAACCAATGGCGACCTACAACAAACTCATTCACAGAAGCCAAATAATGCAGGATAGTACCAAGTAACATAAAAAAAATATTTTAAAATAACAAACACAAGCTACTAAAAAAATGAAAATGGCAGAAAAACATGGCCCTATTGTTTACATTGCACACATGATGGGCAGATTATGTGCTATGCAAAATATTCTCATTCCTGTATTGTGAGCTCTGAATACTGTCACTCATGCCTTTAGCACTCGTGAGTATCCAGAGCTCACTCTGCAGGAGTGAAGATATTTTCCATATCACACTCCTGCCCATCATGTATCCTATATATATATATATAATACATTAAGTTTCTTCATGCTTGTAATGACATATGATTCAAGAATATAATTCAAAGTGAAGACAAGATCTATGGTACTACAAGACTTGCAAAAACTGTATTGAAATTGAGAGGTTAAACCTTGTTTTTCTACTCTTGTCTCCAAATGGCCTAGAATTATCCTGCAATCCTGCAATAATTTTTTTGCATAGCAGGAAGCAAAGTAATAGATCTATAATGGCATGTTTTTTCTTGAGCTCCTGTTTTAAATAACAGAACAATTATACCACAGTCCCATTCTTTAGGTATTAAAATTTCATCAGTAGTGATTGTAGAAATATATGCTAATATTCTGCCCAGTAGTCCACATCAGAATGAAAAACTAAAATCTGGTAATGAGTCAATCCATTTGGCTTTATTTTGCCTTTTTGCCAAAATTCCCTAGCTGCAAATTTTAATCATTTTAAACCTATTTTGTTTAAGTTATTATCCCTTGACTGACATTTTGAGATTCATTGAGGTTCCACTCAGGGATCTGTTCCTCTTTTTCATTATCAACTCTAGAATTCAAATACCCTGCTAACAAAATTATGGCAACAGAAAACTGAACTACTGTATTATAAGACATGATATCCTTCTCAACATTTTTAAATGCATTATCAAATATAGATATACTAGATGTTGGTGGTATATAGATACTAAATAAGGCAAAAATGTCTGATCCAATGTTTTTAATAACATACATATAATGTGCATTTTTTTACTTATTTATTTATTTTTTGCTGTTGACCAGCTGGGCTCAATGAGATGTAAGGTCCCTTTTCAGTGGTTACCCTGGTTTAATTGCATAGAGGAATATCAGAAGGACATTGTTCATTGAAGACAACAGTGAGTAACAGTGGGTACAACATATTCAAACTTCAGTAAATACAGAGGCAGTAGTGAAGTTACAGAAAGGTTACATACATTTAGGATTACTTAAGAAAACACATCATAGGCCTGGCAGACCATACAATCAGCAGGTGTACCAGGACAGTTTCAAATAATGGATTTTCATAAACCAGGTACAGAAAATTTGGAAGATTAATTCAAGACTTAGGGGGAGCAGCACATCAGCAAATGCAGGTACACTGGTTGCACTCATATTGGATGGCATTTAACCCTTTTTTGAAACCTCTGAGTGAGGAGCAGTCTTGCAAAGTTGCTGAGAGGTTATGCCACAGGGATGGGGGAACACTGGCAAAGGATCTTTTTCCCTTGTTAGACCTCATCTTGGGTACTTTTAAGAGAGTACATCCGGAGGACCAGAGAGCCCTTCTCTGGGATTTTTCAGTTGGGACTTCCTGCAGTCTTGAAGAGGTAGCACCTTTTAGCAATTTAAAGGCCAGACGGATCAGGGAGTACTCAAGTCTGTCCTCTAGTGTGAGCAAGTTCAGTGACTGGAGAACGTGACAATGGTGATCCCTAGGTGAGGTCCCAGATACAAAGCGACCAATTTTGTGGTGTAGCATTTTGAGCTTTTGCACTTCAGGGCGCCTGACAAATTAGAGAATGGGAAACTCATACAACAGGGCAGAAAGCAATATGCTACAGGCAATTACTAGCCATGGCTCCTTGGTGAGGTTACTTAGGTAATAGAGGAGCCCATGGATTTGATTAAATGTTCTACTTAGGGTTACTTCTTGGTCTACATATATCCCCCCCTCCCCCAGTATTTCGTAGATGTCACCACCTCTACATAATACACCAGCAGTGTGGAAATGGATAACATATGTTGTCTTGCTGAACTCAAGTGCATGGGGCCAAACAGGATAATCTTAGTCTTTTTTCAGCTTTTAGGACCAGTTTGTTTGCCATGAACCATTTTTCAACCTCTTGAAAGCTGCTTGACAGCTGACAATTTATTTGCTTGGCATCCTTGGAACATCTGTAAAGTACAGCATTATCTGCATACAGTAACAAGTTAGCCCATCCAGAGTTTCCTGGCATGTTGTTTACAAAGAGGGAGGAAAGAAGACCCATGATGGATCCTCATAGGATGCCATCCATAATCAGACATTGCACTGACTGGGTACCCTTTAATTTTACCAGTTGCATCCTGTTTCATAAATAATTAGAGAATCACCAGAGGGACAAATTGTCAAGACCAAGGTGTTCTAATGTGGCTAATAGAAGACTGTGACTGACCAGATCAAAGGTTTTGTTGAGGCCTATTAAGACCACACCAGGCAGCTGCAGTTTGACCATAGCACCTACAGTACAATGTCTGTGGTTAATCTGACTTTGACCATATCTGACCCAGGGTTCTTTCTGAACCTATGCTGTCTGTCAGTCAGTGGGTCCTGCTGTCCTAAAACTGATTCTAAACTAACTTTTCCTAGATTTTTTGGCTATGGAGCAGATGAGTGAGAAGGTATGGTAGTTTTCCACTGGCTCCTTAGGGTCACCCTTTTGTTCAGCACCACAAGGGCCACATTCCATCTAGCAGAAATACTCCTTCCATAAAAGAGCTGTTAAAAAGCATGGCAGTTGGGGAGGTTATTACAAGTGCAAACAGCTTCAGCAGTTTCAGCTCAAGTTTCTCTAACCCAGCTGAGCCTTCTACTTTAAGCTGCTTTAGAAACTTGGGCACATTTTACAAGTCACCACTCTGAAATGGAATTCAGGAACTTGGCTTGTGATTAGTAAGTAGAGACATTGCAAATTATTAATTTGCTAGCAAAGTTAGTGGGAATTCGTGTTTTGGTAGCCCGACTGGCCAACTTCACTGGTGGTTGTTTTGTAAACAAAACTTTAAAACACGCTCCACACCCACTGAGCTGTGAAACCACCCCTCCCTCACCTAAGAACATAACAACTGATCATAACAGCTGGCCCAGTGGTGAAGAAGGCTGAGGCACCTTATGCCCTACCTTTTCTCATGCCAGTGACCCAGTTTGGGTCATCAGGGGTGGCCAGAATGGAAGAGGATCAAGTGTCTGATGGATAGCTCTCTTTTCCCAGGAAGGGGAGGTGTGTTGGCCTGGTCTGGCCTGGGCTGCCCCAAAGTAGGGGCCTGGGGAAGAGCAGTGCTAGGGAGGCACATATCAGAGGGAACTATAGAGATACATCAGGCAGGTGCACCTTCATGCATGAGCATGGTGCTACACAGTTGGGTGGTGAAAAGAAAAGGGAAACAGCACTGGTGGGGCTTTATGAAACCACGCCCACTCCCACACTGCTTTCTGATCACTGAACTTGGTCCACTTCAGATTTGCTGATTGAGTAGGGAGGACATACCTCAACTCTCATCCCTGCCATGAGGGGGGAAGCTTATTGGGAAACTATGGTCCCTATTGACAAATGGGCCGGGGTGGATTCATGTCACGTAACCTGAATGCATAGCCACCCCACACCTGTTCGTGCACACTGCGGCATGTACTAACATGTTATGCCCCCCCTCCACAACAGATCCCAGGCCGAGCATGGAGCTCCATGCATGGGAAGGCTGGGATCTCTGCATGGGGGCATTCTGGCACTCTGTATCATCCACAAATGTGTGGAATGATGTACGCAAGGGGCAGGTGGCTACACATCTGGAGGCAGCCATACCAGATACACACACCCCCTCCAGTTGCCACTGCTGGACTTGCTGGTGCAGGCAGGGGGTCATTGGGCCCCTACAGGATAGTGCCTCTGTTGTCGGTGGATGGTGGTTAGGCCAGGGTGCAGCCAGCACTTGCCTCCTCCAGCAGCATTACCAGTGCTCTACACACCCCTTCAAAATGGCACCATACTGGTTCAAGGGGTACATTGTGGACCTGGGTAGGGCAGTTGATTGGCTGCCAACCTGGGCCTGCAACCCCACCCCATGCACCTCTGTATCTAGGGGGTGGGGATGCGGATGGGAGTCAGGCAGGGACGGCTGCTTCATGAATGTGGATCCCACATAGATTTCCTGGGGATGCGGAGCTGTGCTCGCTGTTACATGCAGGCTATGCACCCTTTTGTGAATAAAGCCCATTGTGACTAGGTAAGGTAGACAGGGCAGGCATGGTAGTTGGTGCAGGGGGCTGGTGACTGGGCTAATGAGCTGCCCACCAGATGCAGGAGGATAAACTGTATATGGAAAAAAATCCCGCATGTACCCTCCCCCCCCGTCATGTCCTGGCAAATATCACGTTGCTGCAAGACAAAAGTTCAATAGCGCTCTGGTAAGCTGTGGCGTGTATGCAGCACCCAAAGAAATACAGCAGCCCAAACAAAAAGGAAAGGGTGTGCAAAATAAGCCACAAGAAACTCCATAAGTTATGCTGGTGTAGAATTTATTGTGCACAGTGATCAGACAGAACACTTAGCCCCAGCACTTCGAATCCCTGCAGAATCTTCATCAGGGGAAGGGGTGAGTGTCTCTGAGCACCTACAATTTAAGGGCTCGAATTTATAGTGACAGTGCTAAGTGAATATAATAAACATGATATAAAAACACAACACTGATTTGACCTGCAGCTTTGTCTATTGAAAGTTCTTCCATTGTTAACCGCTCAGACGCTCCTCATGAATTTTTAGGTGCTCGATTAAATTTTCTACTTAGAATGAGAGTTTTCTATAAAACTTATGAAACTTATAAAATCTATATAAACAATGTGGAAGATGTGTATTTACATATTTTTATTCCTTACATTTGGTTATTAATATTGACTGTTACATCAGATCATTAATGGGTATTTTGCTATTTTCGTTTTTCTCTTATAGGAGGCCATCAAGAGGTTCAGAATTAGAGAATACTACTTACATCACAACAAATATGTTTACATACTGAAAAATCATTTTTCTAGTACATAAATTTATTATGATCAGTAAATTTCACTGTGACATTTATATATGTTGACTTCTGAGTTGTATAGTATCAATTCTCTTTACCACAAGCATTGTTGCTACTGTATTTTATCACTTTTTATAAGTGTTGTGTTTTTGTATAATGTTTATTATATTCACTTAGCACTATCACCTTAAGTTTGAGTCCTTAAATTGTAGGGGCTCAGAGACTCTAACCCCTCCCCCTGATGAAGAATCCACAGGGATTCAAAATGCTGGGGATAAGTGTTCTGCCTGACCACTGTGCACAATAAATTCAACACCTGCATTATTTGTGTAGTTTCTTGTGGCTTATTTTGTGCACCCTTTCCTTTTTGTTTAGACCACGTTGCTGCAGTTTGGCTGTAAAAGGAAAGCTACTCCATTCCCCCACCTGCATGCCAAATACACTCTCCTACCCAAGTCCCACTGTCTATAATATTTACTCCCAGTCCCCCGCCCTTCTGTATGGAGCCAACTCCCAGTCTCATCTTGAAAAATGGCACAAACGAATGAATGCTTAGGAGCTATGATGTCACTAATCATTTATTAAAGCCATTATTATGGGATGGGAGTCTGGACTCGGTACTGAGCAGAGCAGACATTCTGAACTGGTGGACCATTTTGTCTATAAGCAGGTTAATATTTTGTGGGTGCTGATGGAAGGGAGGTTAGGTGGGGGACTGGGAGTACAAATTAAAGATAGTGGAACTTGGTTGGGGAAGGCAGGGGAGTGTATTTTGCATGAGGGTGGGAGGAAAGGAAAATCTATTCATTTACAGCCTCAGCAGCAGGCGTGATGTCTGCCAGAGTTGGGGGAAGAGGGTTCTGAGGGGTGTTTGGGGGGGTAATGTTTTGCAGCACCAAACCTGGCTTGTTTTTTTGGGTACTGGGTCAATAGAGCACTAAAGAATAGTGCTGCAATAACCACGCTGTGGAAATTGCAAAAGCATTTAGAGTGGTAGGGAATTACCACTATCCTCGTCACTCGGTGCTGTTACACTGAAGGATGAAGTTGCCATGTTTGTGGTGCCTGGTCAAGTAGCTCCCATGGTGCAGTGGCTAAGGCACCAGCACACAGCAGGTTTGGAGATCTGGAACCACGGTTCAGTTCCCTCAGGTCTGTGGGCATTGCAACATTTTTGTTTGTGTTTTTAGTAAGAAAATTAAATTATTCCCCCTCCCGAGTTTTTCCCATCCCAAAGTCCACACCCCCTCAGGGTTAGTTAATTTAAATTTGCTAGATGTGGGGGCACCCCCCCCCCCACAAAACAAAGACAGTCCCATTATTTTGAATAGTGTGTGCTGTTTGTCTTGTGGTTGTTTTTTTTTACCGACCTTATTTTAGCACACGCCGTTTTGCTTGCAGCATTGATTGCCGCGCTGTTACTGTTACTGTCAGCAACCATATGACCCCGTGACATTTTTGCTAGTGAACTGACCATTCACCAGGTGAATTTTGACCAACCTGTCAGGCAAATAACAAGGCAAATTGCAATTCCCCTGCTTCACAAATTTGCCAAAATTTTCAGATTTGTTTTTTACGTAGCGAATTCTGGCAACTTTGCACATCTCTACTGGTAAGGCAGGGGAATGGTGAGGAGGGACCCAGGCGGCTGATTTTTGCATATGTCCAGGTCCATGAAAAAGTCATTTAGCACATTGGCAGCAGCATGTGGGTCACAGCAGTGCGCACCCTCCACCTCAATATCACCCTTAGTGGAGCTGGTATGGCCCATTTGGAGGGAAGATTTTTTTTAAGGCCAGAGAGATTCATGTCTCAGAGGGTTCTGATGTACTTTTTTTGTAGCTCTGAGGTCCTTTTTATGTCCATTTCTCAGTTCTTTGTAGCTGTCCAGTCAGACGTGAGGCCAGAGGTTTTGAAGAGCCTCCACGCTCTGTCCCTCTGCTTCATGAGCTTCTTTTGCCCCTTGTTCATCTGTTTAGTGTCACCCTTTGATTCTGAGCTGATTAAAAAGGCATACTTGTTGGCAGCAGAGAGGAACCTATTTATAAAGAAATCAAGGACTGAATCAGTGCTGGGGAAGTCCTTGATTATGGCCCAATCAACCTCTAATAATGAACTGAGGAAAGAGTCTGTACTGAATTTGGAGAACTCTTGAGTCCAGAATATCCTTGGGGAAATTTGGAAAAGTTATTTTTCCATTTGCAGAATTATCAGGCCATGGTCACTGACAGAGTCCATGAAGATACCAGCAGCTCTGATTCTGCCCACTCCACTCCACTGATGAGGGATTGTTAGAGATTCCCAGGGTCAGACTAAAGACATCCATCTGGGGCCCATACATTTGTGTTTGTGGCCCCAACCATGTGGAATTCTCTACCTTGTCAGGTTAGAGAGTATCAGACCACCGACCAATTTAAAGCAAAACTAAAGACTTTTCTATTTAGCCAGGCATTTCCTGATATAATTTAAGAAGAAGAGACTATAACCTACTATAAGTGGAGTTTTAATGATTTATTGTATGTGGTTTAATATATATTCTATGATTTTTATCATTTGTTAATGCATGTGAAGCATTTTGAATCTATGAGAATTGCGCTATATAAATAAATCTTGATTGATTGAGTTCCAAGACAAGAACCCTGTTAAGAAAGGTATGATTTCCAGTTTTATTGTTGTGTTGCTGAATGGTAACCATTGTGCATTTAGAATTGTTTTAACTGCTGTCAACAGACCCCCCTTTTGGTCTACCATATTTTTTCCCTGACAGCTGGGATACACCATGAGGAGAATCCATCTATGGGTTGTAGTCTATTAGAAGTTTCCCAGGTCTCTTGCAGCATAATAAAATCATAAGTAACTATCAACTCAGCTGAAACCAATCTACTGCAGGGGTTTGGAAGCAGCCTGGGACCCCAGGAAGAAACAACTGTTTGCTCTGAAAGAGAGTCTGGAAATGCTGTTAGCTCGGAAGGAGTGGAATGGAAACACTGCTAACTCTGAAAGAGGAGTGATGTCTGCAGAAGCATAACCAGACGTGGAATGAACTGGAATCCCTGGATTTCACCTATGAACTTGTACATTATATTATTCAGTAAAGGAGGATGTGCTGTAAGACACCATGGGTCCAATATTCAAAAGTTTGCAAGGGATCTACCAGATCTTTGCCCACATAAGCCAGGGTTTGCACTAGATTCACATATTTAAAGGGGCTTTTGCATAGGCAGAGGGTTAGCGCCTGTGCAAAACATAATGCATGGAGGTGGGCAAGGGGAGGGGCATGGCCATCAATAGCCTGCAATCTCATATTCAGCAAAATTGTGCCATGCAAAAGGGTCTTGCGTGGTCCTTATGTACATCACAAATACCACTGAACACAACTCCAACTTACTCAAGGCAGCCCTAGTGGCTGCCAGAGATAATGCCACCACCTGGCTGATTGGCCACTGGGGGGGGAGCAGACCTGCCCCCTGTGGTCTATGGCACCCCTCCTCTGAGCACTAGCTAATGCAAAATGTAAAACATCCCTGGTGCTAGTCATCCCCCCCATCAATCGCCTACCTATTGTCTAAAATGTAAGCCTCCCTGATTCTAGTAGTCCCCCCACCCACCAATCACCTGCCCATTGTCAAAAAGTTAAGGCTCCCTGGTGCTAGAGGTCCCCCCAACCACTGATTATCAGCCACTAGGACAAATTAAAACCTCACTGGTATCCAGTGGCCCCCCCAACACCGATCATTGGTATGGCCCATCTCAAGACCATAATCTCTTGTGTCTAGCACACCCTTGCTGTGGCGGCAAACACTCCCCCGTTACTGTACCTGTATCTGTGGAGCCACAGTTGCACATACAGTGACAGGCGCAGCCCTCCTCACACATCCTTGGCTGACCACCATATATTCAGGCTGGAAGCGAGCAACTTATTTATATAACAGCATAGCACCCTTTCCTAAGATGCGTGCTCTCTGCCTTGTTATATGGTAGCTGGCTGATGAGGTATGAGAAGGGCTGTCCAGTCACCATATGAGCATCTGTGGCACCAGGGTTACAGGTACAGTAATAGGAAACATGTTTGGTGCCATGAGGGGCTGCTACAAGCCAGGGATTACAGTCTTAAAATGGGAGGTACCCTAGATCGGTGCCAGGAGGGGACTAGTAGATGCCAGAGAGGTTTTAATTTGTCCTAGGGGTTGGTGGATGTTGGCTGGAGGGACCACTAGCACCAGGGAGGATTACATGTACTATAATGGGCAGGTGATCAGTGGGTGAAAAGACCACTAGCACCAGGGAGGCCTACATTTTTGACAACAGGCAGGTGATCCATGGGTGGGAGGGACCACCAGCAGCAGGGAAGATTTACATTTTGTATGGGCTGTTTATCAGAGGGGGGACCATTAGGGACCAGGGTAGCTACATGACTGGGACTGGGCAATTGGGAGGGGCAGTGCCTAACCTGCCTGCTACCCATGCAAATGATCCCAAAATGGGCATGCAAACCTTGCATGCTCAGTGGGCTCATTTGCATGGGTCCTTGAGTATTTCAGATAGCGCTGAGGTGCTATCCATTCTGATGGCACATATCA
The DNA here is from genome assembly GCA_016271365.2 of Neoceratodus forsteri. Lineage (NCBI taxonomy): Eukaryota > Metazoa > Chordata > Ceratodontiformes > Ceratodontidae > Neoceratodus > Neoceratodus forsteri. The sequence continues at coordinate 669,786,795 of CM057456.1, read as the reverse complement.
GGATCAATGTCGGGGCAGCACTACATGACTTAATGCTGTGTCAACATGACCCTTTATTTAGTCAAATAGTGCTGGTGCATCCTCAGGCTCCTGGCCGGGTGCAAGGCACAGTGCATGCTTTTACACTATTTTGTATATCAGGCTCCATGTGTTTGTGGTCTTTGGGGGGCAGGGTTCTTGGGCAGAGTGTTATTCCACAGCCTTGAAAAGCAAAGTAACAGTAAGTTGTGGAATGTAGGGAAACTCTTTGTGAGTCAGAAATACCCCTAGGCATGGGAGGTTCCCTGGGCCATGCCCGTCCCCATTATAAGTCTATGCCACCAAGTGAAGCTTACATCAGTGGGAGTCATAGATGGTGAATGCATTTTTATATTTGCTTGCAGTATGCAACAAACATGTTGGTATTGTCATAGAACATCAAAAGGGATTTTGGAGATATTTCAAGCTTGAGCTACTGACATGCCTATGAAATGATCCTAAGCCAATGGTGCTGGGACCGCTTGAAAATGCACTGTTCTGCTGTATTCAATAATGGAATGTACCTCCTCCAATAAAACTGTATACTGACTTTGTAATCCTGTATGATATGGCCTACACCGTATTACCTACCTCTATGTGCAAAACAATGTGTAACTAACTCTGGGTCGCTCCTGAAAAAGGGACCATTGGGGCCCAGTGGGCTTACCCGGTTAACAAAATTTAATAAATAAATAAAAGCACATTTTTCAAAGGGGTCCACCACACCTATTGCTATGCTGGATGTAGACATTTTGCTGAAACTTTCTGTGCACTGTTTCCCATTTTTGCTACTGTATGCACTGCATGACCACGCTTCTTCATTGTTTCACTCTTGTCCCTAACCTCCCATGCAGTTACCTGCCTTTTATGTTTTTTTTTCTTGCTTTGATGCTTTACTTGGAAGCATTGCCTGCCCTGCTCTTGTGAAAATTTCAATAGCTTAGTCTGTTCATGTCTGTCCCACACCCATAGGTGCCAGTGCTAGTTTGTGTAGTTCTATCAGCCATCCGTAGCTGCTTTTCTCATGCTCTCTGAATGGGTGACTTATCATGCCACCTGTACTGGCTTCTCACATGCCTGCTGAGTGGGTTCTTTTTCTTTGCAAACAGTAGTGGTTTTTTTCCCATGCCTGCAGATCAAGCTCTTTATCTTGGCCACCAATAGCAGTTTCTACCATGCCCACAGAGCAAGCTCTTTGCCATGGCATCCAACAGTTGCTTACCCGGTGGCCACTGATTGAGCTTTTTTTCCTTGCTCTCCAGAAGTGGCTTTTTCTATGCCCACTGAACTATATCTTTGTCTTGGATGCCTAAGGTGACTTCTCTAAAATCTGTCTACTGAGCAGGCTTTTCTCTCCAACCCACTGCTGTCACAAAGTATTGAATGTGGTCCACATCCCTTTGTAGCATTCTACAGTGTTCCCTCTATCAAGAAGGGCCAGTAGGTGTCTTGCAATGCTGAGCTACATACCCCCCCCACACACACACACACACTAAGCTGGCTTCTTATGTTGGCTGCCTGCAGTGGTTCTTCCATGTCCCTGGAGCAGGATCCTTATTTTGGATTCACAAGGCAGATTCTATGATATTCACCAACTGAGCAGGCTTTCCACTGTCATCCACAATTGTTACAAGTACCGAAGGAGGCCCACTACTCTGGGCAGCATCCTGCAGTGTTCCTTCTTCAAGGAGGAAAAGGGTATCAATCTCACTGAACCGGGAAAAATACCACCATCCTGCCAAGTGGCATCCTTTTGTTTGCTACCCATGGTAACTTCTCTACGGTTCCCCTAAGGAGTATCCTTGAGTTGTTATAGTGCTGTAAGAATGGAAAGACTGAGGTCTAAATAGAATTACGTCTTCAACCACATCACAACATTTTAATATAGAAACAAAATCTTCTTTCAATATCTATAAAGAGATCAGCTTTCATTACCGGTTTCTAGTCTATATCTCCAATTTGTACCCAATAAAATCTTCCCCATGAAACCGCTGCTGTTTGTGGTGGTTTGGGGCTGTGCCATTCAGCTATCTGTGTTGTTTGTGTACCTAAAGCTGTTTGTGTCTGTTTAGCAGGGGGTGCCCCCTAGCTGTAAGCTGCTGAAACTAGAAAGTCACACTTAAACTAGCTCTGGAGACGTACTTGTACTTGCACTTGTTGGTGGAGTGTTTGCAGTCCACTTGGAAACAGACAAATTAAGTGAGGCATCACAGGATCACCAAAATGAATGAGATATGCAGGGTACATGATGGTGTCTCGGGTAAAGATTAATGTAAATAAAGTACACTGCATAGTGTCTGACATGCAGAATGGAGAGGGGAGCAGCTAACATTTGGCTACATACACCAAGCCTACTAAACATTTTTAGGTAGTGGGAGGTACAGTCACTGGGCGCAGATGCTCCTGCTCTCCCATACAGTGGTGCTGTGTGGAGCATTTTCACAATGGCTAACACTATCAAAAATAAATGCTTAGACAGAATCGTGTTAACCATCTGGTCTCATGCTGAGGTCCCAGTTTGATTCAACATAGTGGATACTCCCGCTGCTGGAATAATACCAGGGCCTGGTGCCCCAAGATAAGCAGCAGTAATGTTGTTTGGCAATTAACATTTGATGCTCACCTGTACACAACAACTCATCCTCCACCTCATAGAAAATTAATTCACACCCTTTATACACGTGTGCATGCTCACACACACACACACACACACACACACACACACACACACACTCTCCACTTTTTTACCCTACAGGACAAGTTTATGGTTGCACCAGCCATTATTGTCTATTTTTGATCATTGTTGTGTCCAAATCTGGCTCTTTTTCTTTTCCTAGCATGCAACTTGAGAGACCAGCATTTACTGTAATCCTGCTCTGGGACTGGTTGGGGACCACAGGCATTGAGAACAATAAGTGTTTGGCTCCCTGGATGGAGGGCACAGGTCACACATAATACCACACACACACACACGCACACACACACACACACACACAGAATCAGCTGACCAACAAATTTATTTATTTATTTGCATTTGATTACAGGATAGGTGCACTGATCCAATGGACCATTTTCACGCATGACCCCGGGTCATGAAGATGGCACAATGAATAAGATACAGGTACAGAAATGTATGACAACTAATGACAATAGAGCCCAGTATGACAGTCCTGGAGTGCAGCACAGTAGGTAAGGTGTGGTTACATGGTGCATACAGTAATGCAAATGGTACAGGGAGAGATACAATAGGTGAACACAATGGTGTGTGCCTAAAAAAGGCCATACAGCATAGAAGCAACATTACATGGTTAACAAGTAAGAATAACAATGCAGGATAGTGCAAAGCATAGCTTGGCCATCATTGACCCTAGACATACAGTACATTGTATACTTGGAAGTACGCAGGACACAGTGCATTTGTACAATAAACACTTAGGTAATATTTGGGGAAAAGAGGGGTCATGCTGGGAAGCAGACACAGGAGGCATTTACCAATAGTGCTGACTTGTACTGTGATTTGAAAGAGGGACGGGAGTCCAGAGAGTGAAGGGCAGGGGGCAGGCTGTTCCACAGTTTAGGGGCAGTTGCAGAGAAGGCTTTGTCACCCAGGCAGGTGAAGATCCTGGGAGGGGGTCCAACAGATGGCAGGAGGAGTTTCTGAGAGTTCTGGGACAGGCTTTTGGTTTGAGCAAGGGGGAATAGGGACAGGTTTTCTCCATCTCTAATAGCCTCATTGATTGCACAACCAAGGCCATGGTCTCTCTGAGCTTGGGGGGGCATCCTATGGACTGATATAGGGTACAGTGATGAGTAGTGTATTTTGCCATAACAGCAAATCTGTAGATGTTATTATACATTGTATTCAGTCTATTTAGCTGTTGGTCATCTCTCTAGTTCCTAACCTACCAGGATATTCAAAAGTCTTGGCTTTAATGATCAAATGGGTTGACAACCTTTTATATGTTCTTGACATTTAAAAAAAATTATTTTTGCTGACTGTGCCTCTTTTCAGAAATGTAATGTGATGTAATGTGCATTTTTAGAGATGGAAAATGTATTGATTTTTATCAATCTGAGCGTTACAGTACTAATGCTATTATGTCTAATGCTATGGTGCCATTGTACCCAATTTTATTTTGTTTTGATGAATGTTTATGCACAATATTACACTTTATTTTTTTTTCATGCCAGCAGTACTGTGTGAAACTATTGAGAAACTTTTCTTTAAATAAGTTTTGTACCGGTACTAAGTAGAGCTGACATGAAAGAAACAATACAGTACAATGCCAATATTTCAGTTTGTCACTTTATCAATGACCGGTTATGTATATTAATGAATTTATTTTTCACAGCTGTTTCAATGGATATATAAAGCACTAAGAGGGTACACGAGCCACGCCTCATGAAGAAGGGGTGGTATACCTCGAAGTGCCAAGGCTGTGAAGAGTGTGGAAGCATAACACTTTGCACTTAATGTGTTCTAATTGCCTTACTGTTTGTAAGTACATTTTTTATTTCAAGAAAAAAAAATTACTCTCACTTGAATTTTTGTTGTCTGGAGTGCTGGTTTCTTTACTTTCTGTTGACTAATATTTTTCCAGCACCCAGTGTTGTCCATGAGCTCTGCCTTCTTAGGACGACGTGAATACGGTGGGAGGTGTGGCTGGGGAGGATAGGCGGCAAACCGGAAGTGGTGTGCCACATGCCAGGTAAGGAGAACTGTGCTGTACCTAGGGAACAACTGCAGATCCTGGGACTAGCTGCTAGGGGGTTAGGTAGAGCTGTGGTGTCTGTCTGCCTTCTCAGTCCACTTGTAGGTCTGCCAGCACTGTGTTAGCTGTGAAGGCAGCCACTGACCTGCCCTCCTGACCAGAAGTGTGGCACAACTGCTGCTATCTAAAATGTCAAGGCAGGAAATGTGGGATAAAAGATGGGCAGTTGGTAAATAACTTATACAAATAATTTAAAGGAGACAGAAACACTGCCTAAGTACTGTCAGGAATTACAAATGCAGAAGCAAAACTGGCAACGAATGCAAAACATACTCCCTGAAGCCTCTGTGATGTGCAATAACAGGTTTAAATATAGCATTATCATATGTCTCTTCAGAAAGTGTTGCAGACTTGTTCCATTACATAACTTTTCTACTTTTATGAAACAAAAAAATGAGCCAATCTCCCTAAATTAGAGTATAACTCATCTAGCATCATGACAAATTTGCAGCCATGAGCAACTACAATTTACCACAAGGGTATAGTGGGAATGGGGGGACGCTGGGCCACTGGAATGGAAAACTATGTTCTATGAATTGTTCTATTTTTATTATTTTTGTAGCAGGCTTCACTATGAGCAACTTGTGTTGATGTCCAGTCCATCTTGTGAACTTGAATCATCATAACTGAAGGTAGCATGCATGTGGTACTGGCATTTCTGCCCTGTGGTTTCATGATTATGTAAGGTAGCCAATGCGACTCAAACTTTGAACATTGTGAATTACAGGGCTCTATTCACTTAACTGAGTTCCTTATATGCAATGGGTAACTATGGTACATAGGAAGGTACTGTGCATTTATAGCCTACATACTCACAACTGGTGCAATGCATGAAGTACAAAGCTTTGCCCTATGTGCAGTGATACGCAGCATGCCAGGCAGTGTTTTATGCATCGCAGGTGTCCATGAGACATCGACAAAAGCTAAGACAGCCCTCCCCCACTGCATTGCACTCCCAAGCCCCACCCATACTTGATTACACATGCCACCATGCTTCAGATCATGACTTGGGGTGGGGAGAGGGGTGTTAGGGAGTATGCTTGCAGTGAGCACCATACATGAAGCAGTGTGTGCTGTGCTGATCCAGTGTCAATGGGAATAAGATTTTTCCAGCCAGAAGGCTGCTCTGACTATTACGTACATCCCCGAGTGAGCACTAAGGCCCAGATCAGATCCCACTGCTACAGATCTAGGCACTACCTCCTTTAACAGAAGGCTTGGGTTTAGTGGACACTTGACAGTGCCAGTTCTTTATAAAAAATCTAAAGGCATCAGCGCCTATTGTGAATGGATATGGCAATCCATCTGTGGGTTGTTGTGTCCCAGGGTACTCTACTGCTGCCAAGCAGTGGATCTACTCTGCTATAGGGCTTGGCTTCTGACTGGAAGCCCCAGTATCCATCTTCCTGCAAACCACTCCTCCAACACAGAGCTTCCGACCTCCACATTAGACCAGCAGGAGAAAATGAATCCTTGCCCTACGTGTTTGTCTGGGACTGGTTTTGCAGTAGTAGCTGGGTGGCATGGTGTGTACATGTCCAATTCCATGCCAGGTCATACATTGCACAGAGCTCAATATGTGAAGCACACTCAAATGGCAATGGGAATTTGTGCAACTGCAAGACAGAGCACATATATGTGGCATGTGGGCATACCTTATTTTGTTTTAGTTATTTATTCATTTATTTAAAAAGTTTTATAAGGAAAAACATACTGAGCCGGTAAGAGCTTGTTACCAGATGTATCCTGTGGTGAAGGGGAGGGGGAGAATCAGAATGGAGCAATACGGTGCAGAAAATATAATTATACAATTAAAAGGAACAATAAGTACTTAAATTAACAATTGTGCAAAAGGCAAGGATTAGGTGCAAAGAAACACAACACAGGTGCTGAAAGTAATACAATTTGGAACTGAACAAAAGGCAAAATGTAATAGTCAGAGTAGGATTATTGAGGGAGAATCTCCAAGGGCCGGGAAATATGCACCAATGGCATGTACCCTGCCTGCTGACCTCTGCCCCTGCTGGAAGATGCACGGTGACCATATTCACGGCCACTGTGCATTTCCCTTCCATGGCCCCACCCCCAGGTGCACCGGTGCATGGGGGCCATCTGGCGAACATGGTTGGGAATCCAATGAGATGACCCGACCCAGTCCTACACTGGATCCCTTGCACCCGGGGGGAGCCAACAACAACCAGTGGCATACAGTGCACCAGTGGTACAGTGATGGGTGGATGCCTGAATGGCTGCCCCAGCCTTTCTTGAGATCCCTGTGTGTTGGGGTGGCATGTTGGGGGAGGCTGCTGTGCCCTGACATCTCCACTACAGTCAGTAGCAGCATCCTGGGAGGGTGTGTATCTCGTATGGCTGGGTGTCAGCCACTTGGCATGCACACCCCTCGCCTTGCACGCTGTGCTTTTGTGAATAGCATGGAACATGGGCATGCCCTCTGCACTGCCCCCCAGACTGCCTATGCATGGGGCTTGCCAGCTGGCTGGGGGATCTGGTGTGTAACAGCCCCAAACCTCTGTGGTGCATGGGGTACAGGGGGAGCAGCAGCTGCAGAGTGTCTGTGCATCACAGATATACAGTGTGTAGCCACTCCACACCTCAATGAATAGCCCCCAATGTTTGTAATTTGGGGAGGGTGAAAAGGGGGACTGCACTTTTGTAAGTGCAAACAATTGGGAGTGCAGTAGCTGGAGGGTGGTGGACAGCAGCCCATGACCCAGGATCAGGAGCAACTGCAGGAGTGGGGAGTTAAGTCACAGTGAAGAGATGTAAGTGAGTGGAGGGAAAGTGCAGAGCTGATGGCCAGGGGAAGAGAGATCCCGAGTTTAGGGAAGCCAAAGGGGAAGGCAGTTTGACCAGCTGTTGATTTCATTAGAGGAAGAGAAAGATAGTGAGGACCAGAGTTTTGAAGGGAAAATGAGATAGAAGAGGTGATGGGAGAAGGGCAACAAGCCAGAATTTGGAGATAATAGGGGAGAAGGAGAAAGTGTGGGGAAGGGGAAGGTAGGGCAGAGGGAATCCTAAAGGCATTTGACTTGGTATATATAATTGGCTGGGGCTTCTCTCATTGGTTGACCAATGAGTGTGTACTGTATATTGCATGTGCTCTGATACAGTTCAGTCAGTAGCTGTCTGTGGTAGTGCGAGGAGGCTATGTGATCACAGTGGCTCAGGTTGGGTTGGGGGTGGGATGGTGGGTCACTGCCTACAGTGGTGGGGATGGTAGAGCCAGTAGCCCACCAGAGATGTGAGGAATTTATTTCTGCTGAATAGGATTGGGGTTCAGGGAGGGGGGACCACTAGACTACCAGCAAATCAGGTTATTTTTTTTTATTATAATACAGATCAAGGCTAGGGGAGCGAGGACCACTAGACTTCCAGGGAGAAGTTTTTTTTTTAATACAGCACAGCTCAGGCCTGGGGCAGGGGGACCACTAGACTACCAGGGAGACAGTTTTTTTTTTTCATTATAACTCAGATCGGGGCTCAGGGTAGAAGGATGGCTAGACCACCAAGGAGAAGTTTTTTTTATCATAACATGGATCAGGTGATTGGGGAGGGGGGACCACTAGACTACCTGGGAGAATTTTTTTTTATCATTACATGGATCTGGGCTTGGGGTGGGGCTTGCACTCGGGCTGGGTGCTAACATGCAGATGAGCCCATAGTGCCATGGATGCACAATGGGATCATCTGCATGTTTGGACTGAATATCATGCATTGGGGCCACGGTGCTAACCAGTGAGTGCCTCAGTGTACCCCTATGGGCAGTCTTCAGCCCCACACCCTGGTAGTGCTGCACTGAACATGGTGACCACTTGCTGTGCACCATGCTAGCAGGGTCTGATATTAAAAGAGACAGTGCAGTCAGTTTGGATTGCACTGTCTTTCTGAATATGGTGCCAGAGCCGGCTGACCCTATTTTTTCACATGGCATAACTTTTTGTGTAGAAACCAGCCGGCTCTGAATATGGGGCCCATAATCCTGTGTTTTGACATTGCAACCTGTTGCTGCAGAAATTATTCTGATATTACAAGCAGATAAAAATGGAAGCTCCAGAAATCCACATTTGGGAGGTACAGTAGTTTGTGTAACTCTTAACTCTCTTTCAGTTTAGTAAAAATGGTTATCTTACAGAGCAACTTGTAAAATTTTGTTTGGTAGGAGGGCTTTTATTTATGCTAGTCCCTATTACTGGAATTTGTTTCCTACTGATATCAGTCACTCTACTGCCAAGAATAAATTTAAACTCAGTGTTATGAATTATCAGTTGAATTTGTCTGTATGCACTGTACTTGTAATAAAGATGGTGTGCCCATTTTTTACAAGTATGCATGTAAACAATCTGTGTTTATTCTATTTATGTATCTTGGGTCATTCCTGAAAATAGACCTTTGATCTAGTGAACTTGCCTGGTTAACAAAAAATGAAATAAATACATTAGAACTGCATTCTACTAATGTCAACAGAGGATTCATTGCAGGCAATCAGCAAATAACTGTAAATGGCACTTTTTTATAGGTTTACATTTAATTAAGAGCAGGAGTGTTGCAATGTTTTACTTCACTGGTGAATTGGTGGTGTTGTACCAAATGTTGAACTAGGTCTAGACAGTGCAAGGATGGCACTTTGCCAACAATTCACTTGATGAAGTTCCAAAAATCTGTACAATAAAAAAATACAATGCTCCCTCCCCACCTTCTGAATACCCCCCAAAGTATGCTTTCCACCCCTGCCAGACCCCGACAAATATTTATCAAATAAATAATACCACCCTTCTCCCACTCATTCAGCATTAGAGATATCACAATTGTTTTCTTTGCCAGTGAAGTCCATGCAGATTTTGGTAACTTCACACTGCATGAAGCATCGCAAAGTTCTCCAACTTTGCACCAGCTTTGCCTAATGATTTTTCTTTAAGAAAAAAAAAATCAAAAAGAAAGAATCCTACTCCACCATCTGAATAATCAACTCCACATCTTTCAGCACTCTTTTGTCCCAAATAAAAAAACTCAACCCCCCAAAAGCCCTACACCCTAGTAGGTACTTGCAAAAATTCAGCAAATACATGTTAAAAAAAAAGCATTCCCCAATGGAATGAGATGTTCTCAATCTCCAGTGTTTGTGAGCTGAATGGATGGTGAGTGGCATACTGTATATCTTGGTACTAACACCTTATTGGCTGATTATCAGGGATGATAGGAGGGAGATGGGGATTCTAGTGGGGGCATATACTTTTACACTGCCTGGTGTGGTGCTAGGAGGGTCTGTGCCAGTTACTGTCCAGAGCCACCAATGAGATTGTTCCATTTTAGGTAGGATGCCAAATGGAGATGGAGAGTTCTGGGTGATATGTGGGTGGGGTCGTTTTTTTTTTCCTTTATTTCAGGGCTTAAGGAGGTGGCCACAACTTGAATGGCTGCTGGGTGGTCCTGGGAAGGAGGGCTATATTTTATTAATGTTCATTTTCTTGGGGCATGGGGAAGAAGGAGGGTACACTACTGAGTGTTGGAGGAAGGGGGAGTGTTAGTTACTTGATGAATGTCCTCCTGTATTTGATTGGGGGCAGAGGATGGGTTTTGGAGTTCTACAGAGGGTGGGTGGCAGGAAATAGTTTTTTTTTTTTTTTTACAAGCTGATCAGACTCTGCAAAGTAACATTTTTCAAATGAAGTGACAGTTCACAGTGTTCACCAGGCACAGTAAAATGTAAAGTGGCACTTCATGGGTGAAATTTCACTTTTGTAGTCTGTGCTTGGTAAAGCTAGTATTTTACTATGCAAAGTACTTCTTGAAGGGCTGTATGAAGTAGCAGAAGTTCGCATAGCACCGACATAGCGATATTCAAAAACTTTGCTAGCTCCTGTTTAAGAGTATGAGGAACAGGGCTACTTTTGAGTACTAGCCTTCCCAGATGTTGATAGTGATTATCCAAAGTGGCAGCAGATGTACCATTATGTCAGTAGCAGACAGTTAGGATATTACATAAATTGTAAACATTTGTTTTTCGTGATCAAATATTATTTTTTTAGTATTCTGTCTGTGTGTATTAGTATATCTGTTGTTGTCTGTGTGTAGTAATGGGTTTGTGTACATGTATGCTACTGCATGTACAGTAAGAACAGTACTGTTGTATCCATGTGTGACAGTGTGCTACTGCTTCATTTTTTCATCAGCAAGTATCTATTTTGTTATATCTTTTGAAACACTGGACCTAACTGTTGGTGGTGCTGCCAGCTTTTGTTATGTTTTGAAGTTTAAAAGTCAATGCATAGAAAAGCAGGAAAGATCGGTGGTTGGTTGTGGAAACAGATGAAGAGCTGGATTTTCAAAACTCATAACACAGGCCCAAGCCCCAGTTTTGTACACAGCCTGCACTGTGACAGATATGACAGTATGCCTGTGTCCTAATTTCAAATGTTTTAATGCATTTGTGACACTTTCCTCACTTTGTGGTACAATAATGTCAACTGCGTAATTTTTGGAGTGCAATATTTGTGATATGGTGTTAGACTATATTTTCTGTGGTCTAATAGTCACGTCAGAAATATTGCAAGGTACAGCAAAATCATGTCATGACTCTTTAGAAATCCAGCCTGATATGTTCAAAATGTGATTACAGGTATAAGATGACAGTGTACTACATGTGGTGATAATGTGATAGATATTTTTACATTTTTTTAAAGTCGATCCACATTCATTCGATATGTTAAACTGAAACTGTTAATCTATGTATTTAAAAATGAGTGAAACAAAGATGCAATCTGAGGCATACAGTTTATACAGTATTAGAATATGCTATTTGAGATAACGTTCTAAAAACCACATTGGTACAGTATCAGTCATTGAGATAACATTCTCAGAAAGAATGTAGCTCTGGACATAACTGCTGGCCTGCTACAGCTTCTGTACCGAAATCAGTTTAACATAAAGTATTACTGGGCAATCCCCCATTTCCCTTGATCAATACACTGTACAGAATGTGAATTTAAATTTCTGTTTCACAAAGGCACCTATTTATCCACTTCTCAGAGAATATTAAGATTTAGTTCAAGTACATTGGCAGGATGTACTCCATTGAACATGCTCATTTGCAAGGAGATCCTGAGGCATTGGTATGAACAAGTATAAACAATAATGACAAATGGAATAGATACAATGGGAATATATGTGGAAGGATTCAAAAAGGGGAAAAATAGGAATATTTCACAGCTGTGAAAGAGGTTGTGTTATAAATAATAGCATGATTTGTCTGATCTCAGAAAAATGTTCTGAGCAGAAAAACTCTTTCAATAAGGTCATCAAAAAAACTGAAATATCAAGTGCTTTATTCTTTAATTTTAAATATTATAGTTCTACAATAAGAACTAAAATGGGAGTGACAGCTAAACCTCCAGTGTGGCTACAGTATGTTCTGTCTGAAAAAAGAAATGGGCCCAACATGTCTTACTTTATTTTTTCATATTGCTTTCTTCATTGGTTGTATTGGGCAGGGGCTATTCCAATCCATCCACACCCCCCTCTACTGACCATAGCCTCTCCTGGCACTCATCTGAATCCGGTGCCCCCCCCCATGGCTTGTCCCCAGTTATCGGGTAAGGAAGGAGATGTCCGTTCTCCTCCCACCTGAGTCTTCATTATCCAGTGTGGATCAGTTATCCAGGTGGTGAAGCAGATTGGTGTGGGTGGGTGGATCTTCATGGAGCCAGAGCCTACCATGCGTTTCCATGTTCTCCTTGGGTCTTCCCTGCCATGGCACAAGCATGCATGCCTGGAGATGTTTTGTTCATTTATTTGTTGAAATGTTTCAGCAGGAGGGCACACTGAACAGCAAGTTGCTCATCTCATGGTGCGACCTGGGGGGAGGGGTTACATAGGGTTGTGAAAGATGATCAATTACAATAGTATGTGGGTAGTACAAATAATACAACATTGTAAGATTGAGCAACAGTTGGAACACAAGATATTGTATAATAAACAGTAATGGAACATTGGGCAAATTACAGTACCTGTCCAGAATCATACAAAAGAACATATAAATGCACAAAACAGTAATAATACAACAGAACAATTATAGTGCATGATGGTACCAGGAGCAGGCTTGAGGTAGTATGCAAGTGCTGTTGGAGTAAAAAAGATGGGGTAGGTTGTGCACATAGCACAAGACTGTGGCCTCTTCCTTCTTTGTAGTTGGACACTGTGCAACATTTAGGCTTTCACCTGGGGGCAGCCAAGGGGCAGAGATGGCAAAGCTCCCCACCCTGGGAGAGGAGCACAGTCCTCCGGATGTTTGATCTTCTCTCCCTGATGGATGCTCGACATTCTGAGCTTGTTTCCAAACTCGGGTCACCGGAATGGCTGGAAGTAAGGCACACAGTACCTCAGTCCTTCGTGCCACTGGGCTTGCTCAACAAGTGTTACTTATTAAATTTAAATTCTACAGTAGAGTTAATAGAATCCATCAGTGTCTCTTGTGCTACTGATAGTTGTAGATAGTGGCAGAAACAGATATGCGTTACTGCTAAGGTATAAATAACCAGGGCTATAACTGTCCTGAGTTCAGCACACCAGGTAACAGAAAACGTCAAATTGTCAAATCCATGAGCATGAAATAAACAGCACAGTATAGCTGCACTGACTGCTAAAACAGTTTATCATACATTGTCTACTGTATGATTAAACTATTTTGCATGTATCCTCACTTAAGTAAACAGAAAGGAGCAGTGGCTATAAACCAACCAAAAGTGATTATACAGCTAATTTGTAGCACAGACGCATGGACATACACACAGTAATGCAAGCACAGACTCAGAAAGACTTATACACAGGCACCCTCAGACACAGTATGTATAGACTGTGGCAGCTTGATGGTATTTTTATGTTGCTTGCATGCATGTGCAAGAAACATAGTGCCATCATCGGAGATTTCGGAGGTGTGTCACCTCCTCCTCCAATTCAGTCAGTGAGCTGGCAGGCGTGGCCCTTGTAAGCCAGTATGGAGGCAGTATGTCGCAGTGGATTAAGGCTCTGAGCTGCAAATCTGGAGACCTGGATTTGAATCCCACAGCCCCCTAGGTGCATACTGTGTGACCCTGAGCAAGTCACTTAACTTCCTTGTGCTCCCAGGTTGCACCTGCAAACAAGCTTTCAGCTTAGTGTGTCTCACCTGGTAAAAATAATTGGTAAATGGTGGTAAAATGGTAAAAAAAGCCAATGCATTTTGGAGCTGTCTATGACACACTCCAAAATGCAGTGGCATACAGTTGAAAGGGGGAGCTACGCTTCAGTGAGCAGAGATAGAAGCACAGCCCCACCCCTGACTACGCAGGTGTGCGCGCTCCCACACGTACTGTGCCGACGGGTGCCTAATCACCATCGGCTGAGCCGCGCCTCCCCCCAGTTGTAGGTGCCATGCTGGGAGCCCACCCCAGTGTGGCAATCAGTCCATAGGGCCGACAGGGGTGCCCAATCCCCGTCAGCTGAACGCCTAACGTTCTTGTGCCACACTGGGAGCTCACCCCAGCGTGGCAAATGGTCCCACGACATCTTTTTAAATTTTAACCTGAAAACGAACGGTCCAGCGGAGCGCCTCGACCCCACAACCCGCAGCACCCACCCACTGCGCACCCAGCCTCCCACACCCCAACCCATACTTACCTCTGGACTCTGGCGCGACGATCTTCGTGGACTGGGAACACGTCTGCACTCTTCAAAGCCGACCGCGAACTGAGGAAATGCCGTAAGCTGTATAAAGGCTTAGATAGGGGGTTTCAGCTTTGTTGCATATCTCAGGCATTTTGGGATTTTGCACAAATTTCAACATGGGGTTTTGGGACCTTCATGAATGATTGTCACATGGCGTTATTCAGGCCCGAAGGTTGATTTCGTGGCAGTGACTGCACAGTGACTGTGAAATCACCATTCGGGCCTGAATACCACCATGACAGTGACATCATTCATGAGAAGGGGTCCCAAAAACCCCATGTTGAAAATTTGGCAGAAATCCAAAAATGAATGTTTTACGAGCGCAGGCTATGCAGTTCCACGCAGGTCAGTAAGTTCGCGAATTTCAATATTTTCACCCAGATTTTCAACATTGCAATTTTACCACACCTTCTTATGAGTAGTACTACTGTCATTTTTCATATCTCACCAAATGTGTTTCCACCATGTAGCATAGAATGGCGCAGTCAGTGTGCAAAATCAATGTACGGACAAATTAAGAAAATCACATTGACACTGTTCATGAGCAGAGGTCTTAAAATGGCTATGTTGAAAATTTGGTGAAAATTCCTAAACTGACTGTTTTACGAGCGTGCGTTGTGCAGTTCCTACACAGGCTCGTAAGTTCGCAAATTTTCAATATTTTCACTCCAGATTTTCAACACTGCCATTTTACCACACCTCCTCATGAGCAGTATAGCTGTCATTTTTCATGTCCTGCCCAAAACGTGTTTCCGCCCATGTAGCACACAATGGCGCAGTCGGTGTGCAAACTCAATGTATGGGACACATTAACAAAATCACAGTGACACTGTTCATGAGCACAGGTCTTAAAATGGCTATGTTGAAAATCTGGTTAAAAAAATTCCTAAAAATGACTGTTTTATGAGCATGTGTTGCGCAGTTCCTACGCACGCTCATAAGTTCGCAAATTTTCAATATTTGCACTCCAATGACTTCTAAATACCGAAACAGCACATAGAAGCAAGCAACATTCGGCATTGACAAATGCTTGTTTGTCACTACTTTCCCAGTAATTAGGGATTCAGTCCTCAGCCCTTCTGTTGCTTGCAAAATGACTTAACTTCCAACCTTTCAGTGCTCAGCATTTCATAGGCCAGTTAGACATTCTCCTGCTCTGCAAGTCATGGAATGCTCACCATATAAACAGCAAAGTATAACAGTACAAAGGGATCTTTATTGATGTTCACTCATCTTTTTAAATCAGCCTTCAGTAACTAAAATCAAATTATCAGTTGTTTCATCACAGTAAACCTTTCCCACACAGATTGGTTATCTGGGGTAGTCTACATTCTCAGCTTTTGCAGATAAATTCAATTCTCTAGCATTGTAATGAAAATAGCATAGTAATTTAAAGGGGCATAGTCAGCACCAAAAGCCCCACACCCAAATGTGAGACTGGTCCCAATTTGCACTTTGTGTGCAAACATTCTTTTTTTTACTTACTAATTACTGCAATATAGTAGAATGTATCAGGCAGATTCTGTTGAATCCTAAGCTGAGATATAGGGCTCAGCTTTAAAATGGCAACTTAGATCTGCACACTGTGTGGTGAACTGCCACCTGCAGCAAACTCAGGTATGCCAGGGAGCCTGCACCATATCTTAAAAGAACTGGGGTCCCAGCACCAAAATCCCTGAGGTTGCCAAGGGTCAACCTGTGTGGTGATCAAATGGTGCATAGAAGGGAAGAGCCACAAGCTGCAGCACAGGTTTTTGGCATCAGTTGCCAGTGATGGCGACATGCTGGCTGGTTGCTCTAGTGGTGGGCAGGTCATCTGGGGGATTCTCTGGCTTGCAGGGGGATAGGATGTGTCCAGCTGGGGGGATGATAGCTTTTCCCAACAGCAGGACCACAGTGACAGTGTGGGTCCATGGGGGGACAGATGCACCTGCACTACCACAAGATGATGTGGACTGTTACCTGCCATTGGCCACTGGCTGCTCCAGAACTGACCTGGCAGGTGTTGGAGTCTGTCTGGATACCTTCTCCAGGGGGGCACAGAGTCATCTCCACCCAGTGAGGACTGCAACAGTGGTACATGGCAGCTTAGACCAGCTCCAGGATGATCTAACTGTAGGGTCTGAGTGCACCTTGGGGGGGCTTGCAAAATCCCAATGTAGGGAATGTTGCATCCCTGTTCCTGTGCAAACCCCCTTTGACCATGGTGCACTGGTGCAGCCATCAAAGGGAAAGCATAAGACCAGCTGGTGCTGACTGTCCCATCCATGTTGCAGGCTGCATTTGAAAATTAGGATTGGTGAAGATGTGGGATAAGTTTTCCCTTGCACCATTTTTCCTTGATGCAAGCCACCTTGTGCCAGCCCCAAACCTTCTAAAATAGAGCCCATACTATAACAAGAAATCCCAGAATCCCTTGCAGTTGATACCAGAGCTAGGCTACAGCAGTGGGAGATTCAATTGCCTGCAGTGCCTTTAAGAGCTTTTATAAGCTCAGTGTGACTGGGAGCTCCTGCCACTCTTGAGGCTGACCTATTCTTAAATCTGTTGCAACAGTTCTTCTATTTCTTTTTCTTTCTAATTGTTTAACCAAGTGAGACACACTAAGCTGAAAGCTTGTTTACAGGTGCAACCTGGGAGTACAGGGAAGTTAAGTGACTTGCTCAGGACCACACAGTATGCAAGTGGGAGCTCTGGGATTCAAACCCAGGTCTCCAGATTTGCAGCTCAGAGCCTTAAACCACTGCGCTATACTGCCTCCCTTTCTTACCTTTATTTCTTAGCATAGTCAACCCTTTACAATTTCTAGTCCATGAGTTTGGCCACCTATGGGCACCATCTCCCCTTTCTTGACTATGCTATAGTGTCCTTTTTAATTTTTCTTTCCCTCTCAGGTCCTTGTACAGAGAGGTTATTGTTGTGACCTCCAAGCTGATGTAAAACAACAGGCTGTGTTCCTCATTGTTGGATTTAATATGAAATGGCACTATGTCATAAAATACATCAACATATGTACCTTATGTGTATGAAACCTGTAAATGTTGAAAATACCATGGCACTAGGTGTTTCTGATAAAGGTAAAATGTTACTAGGAGACTGTATCATAAAATCAAGTTAGTTGTGCTATTTAAAATGCATGTAAATTGTTGTAAACTGAGCCAGTCTGAAATCTCATGGTGATTTACTTAGACCCCATAATATACACCATAATACTTTGTATTATGGAAGTATGAGTGATGTTGTGTTTCTTTGAAACTTGGCTTTATTGCCAATGCCCTTTGGGTAATCGTTGCCTCAGTGTCTCTGCACTGAGGTTCTGTGTCTTTAGCTTTTTTTTTTTATTTGAGCCCCCACCACTCAAGCAAACAAGGCCTGCATAGGGGAGGCTAAATCTCAACTGATAAGTTAGATCACAGAGTCAGTAGATTCTGATTTAGTGCAGAGGAAGGACAGGTATAATCTGTTGCTTTAAACTGACGTGTTGAAGAAGGAATATGCCATTGCTGAAGGTTATATTCTGTATTTTGAATAAACATCACACAAAGATTGTGTGTTGAACCTGAAGTTTGGTGTCTGGTCCATCTGTTATCCCACAACCCCTCCACACTCAGGTTAGATGTTTGCCAGTCATGTTGTTCTCCTGGGGTGATGTACAATCCTCTATGACTGTACATAGCCCTGGGACAACAGCAGAACCAGCAAAAAACACTCATTGCTTGTAAAATCTCTAACATGCGCTGCAAGCTGTTGAATTTCCCACTGCTACCGCCCAGATGCAATGTTGGCTGCAGAGGATTCTGCAGTCTGGTTACAATAAATGGCAACTTGGGAGTCATCAGAATCAGGCTGATGCAATCTACTATACTACAGTAAAACTAAGTACAAAAATGTTTATATGCACAAAGTGCAAATTGGGGCCAGCATTTGAGTGTGGGTTCTTAGTAGTGACAGTTCCCTTTTCAGGTCAACAGTCAGCCAATCAAGTGTTACTATAGGGGAACAGATAGTTCAAGTTCAAGGTCATGTTTATTGCAGAGTTTATTGTAAAGTGCTAAGTGCAGCTAAGATAAAAGATATCTGCAACTGTTATTAAGCACCTTCTCATCCCTATGTGTGCCATAAACATTTAAGTGTAAGACCTTTATCACCCTTATGCATGCTAATTACATACTGTTCGCACTATCATTTAACCAAGACACTATTACATTCTCCTGCTTCTGACTTTCTAGCTGTTACCACTACTGTAAGCAACCCACTCCTGCTCCCCTTCCCCGTCTGATTATTGGCTCTGTCTACATATATTTTACTCCTCTCACTCTTCCAAGCCTTGAATACCTTGTTTACCCTATATTTCCTGCCTCTGCTCAATTTACTAAATTATGTGTATTGCAAACACTAGTTACCGTGCCCTGTACTGCTAACATGCTACCTAGAAGTGTTCTCACTATGTACCATTTGTCTTCTCGCCATCTATTGTCATCCGATGTTGTATCCTCCTATGTAATATCCTGCTGGTACTACTGTAAGTGTTTAAATGAATACTTGTTATACTATTGTTCTAGCAAGTATTTTTATTTATGTATGTTCTTCATCAGTGTACATGTCTCAGGGCCTCCTTGTGAATGAGCTTGCTTGATGGAGTTTTCATGTAATAAACTTGAACTTGAACTTGAATTTACAACTGATCCCTTCATCGTCCATTGAACTGTTGAATCTGTAACTACAGACTATGTCCCCCCACACAACCTGATCTACTAAACACCTACTTTAATACTTAAATAAAATTTACAGTGCTGCATTCAGTTTTGCTTCTCAACGCTCCCAGGCCAATTCCTTTGTAACTTTACTGAAGCTAGCCTCCTTTTACCTTTACTACAGCTAATCCCTCCTCACAGTTTTACTATAGCTAATGCTGCTTCACCTTTACTATAGCTAATTCCTACTCACACCTTTACAATGGCTAATCCTGTCTCACATCTTTGCTATAGCTAATTCCACTTCACCATTACCATAACTAATTCCTTCTCACACCTTTACTATAGCTAATCCCACCTCACTTTTACTATAGCTAATCCTGCTTCACCTTTACTATAGCTAATCACGTATCACACCTTTACTATAGCTAATTCTGCCTCACACCTTCACTATAGCTATTCCCACCTCACTGTTACTATTGCTAATTCCTTTTCACACCTTTAGTATAGCTAATTCCACCTCACCTTTACTAAAACTAATCCCACCTCATGGCTTCACTATAGCTAATCACTCCTCACTGCTTTACTATATCAAATACAGTGGTGCCAGCCAGGATACGATGCAGTAGCACTGCAGTATATCACAAAATACTGATGCAGACAATGTAATGCAATGGCAATTAACCTTTAACCCTTTTGTCATGTAGTATTCTGTAACATGTCACTTGTTGCAAGTTACTGTGTTGAATCATGGCTGGCTCCGCTGTATACTTTCCATGATGTTTTACATTGGTAAGGTATGTTGATGTTGGTATTTCTTTGAAAACTGGCTTTGTTGCCACTGCCTTTCCATGATAAATAAATATTGCTCCTGATGGATTGTCATCCAGTGTTCCCTATGTGTTACGATAAATATTGTAACTGCCTGATTTGGTGATGATTGCTTTCTTAGTGCTCAGGATTGTGTGACACATTTATCTTTTTTACTACAGTAGCAACAGTGCAGTCCTATGCATGGGTCCCTCTGTGTTCTGTTTACCGCAGTGACTTGACTTTGGTGCAGAATAAGGAAGGGGTATGCCACTGGATGCCAGAAACTGCTAGACTTGGGGACAAGTAAATAAGTGGGGTACCTCAGGATGCCGAGGACTTAACTTGGGGATGGGTGAGCAAGGGTGCTGTCATTGGAAGTCAGGAACTGTTTGATGTGGGACAGGGTATGGGAGGATGGTACCACTTGATTCCAGCTATTGTCTGGCCTGGAATAGAGTGAAGAACAAGGAAGCCACTGAATACCAGGAACTATTTTGATAGGGGAATGGTGAGGGAGGGGGTGCCTCTGGATGTCAGGGAAAGGCCAACTGAGAGTAGTGGCACAGGAAACAAGGGGTTACTTTGCACTAAAAATATTGACACTGCAACTGTCAGCACAAATCATCGCTATTTGTTGTTTGATAACCTTATTAAAAATAATTGAGCATCAGTTAGGGTTGAAACAATGAGGGAAATAATTACTTGTCTCAAGGTACATGTGTAGTGTGGTGTACCACAGGGTTTGAATGATTGCTCAAAGCTGTAATTACACCACCCACCCAGACTCTAACACCTGCTTTCAAATCACAGGTGTGTGAGAAAATGCCTGAGCCATGAAAGACAGTTCTTAAGTTGGGTCATGCTTCAAACAAACCTTAATCCTTGAGAGACATAAACACATTTACAAAAAGTCAGGTGTTTTTCACACTACCTTCACATTTTTCTGTGTTTGAGGCTTTGCGTTTCAACCCTAACTGATGCCTACATGTTGATATTTCACATTGAGCATGTAGTAAACAACACCTTTTAAATGCAGGAAAATAGCATTATACATAAATCATAATATTTAATTTTAAAATGGCCCATGGAAATATATGACCTCACTGGTGGAAACAAGTCACATGACTATTGATTATTCTCAAACAACTGGGCACCTTATCCAAACCTCATAATTAAAAAAAAGCCAATTTTATTAGATGGGTAACACCCTCCAGAGTATGTGCTCATCAGAGAATAATGCACATCTCAGGAGGTTGAGTCATTCAGCTAATAATCATGCTAAACAACCACCTGAGGCATGCATTATTATTTCCTAACGACTCCCCACCTTGCCATGTGTTATCCCTTCAAAACTTACACTATAAGTGGGAAATGTATTTGTTAATCTTTATTATAAGATGAAACTGAGTAGTAAAGCAGTAAACGCATTGTTAGTGGCTCAGGAGGTTCCACACTTGCCTCTGAGACTGGAAGATCAGAAGTTTGTGGGTTTTACCCCACACTAGGAACCCGTGGCTAATCCCAGTACTGAAACTGTGGTGCAGCATGAGGGGGTGTGCTGCACTCCTGAGGTGCCATCTTTCAGTTGACACTTTAAAGTGATTTCCTGTCTGACTGTTCTGTTGGCTGTTCAGGTAGAGATCAAAGATCCCATGGCACTTCTCAAAAAGAGTAGGAACATTTGCCGGGTGTGCTGGCAAAATGCCCCACACTGACTAAAAATACTATGAACACCTTAACCTGATTCAATACATGTCAGTTTACATCTGTATCTCCCCCCCACCCCACTGGACAAGGCTGAAAACAAAATGGACTAGCCCTCCTATCCCAGCAACTAACTAAATAGATAAAATATAAAATAAAAATAATACAGAAATATATTAAACAAACTTTATATTACAAATAAAATAATTTATATAATGTATTTATTTACTTTTTGTTGACTGGGAAGGAGGACTAGACATTTTTGCCCATTTTCAGCCTTATCCCGGGGAAGGGGAATATAGATGGATGCCAACTGACATTGAACCAGATTAAGCTGCTAATGGTACTTTTAGTGCATAGGGGAAATTTGACCAGGAGACCGGGGAAATTCTACTACCTTTCTGTAGAGGGGAACCACTGGTCTGCATGATGGCCAGTCCTGGCATGCATCTGATGGAGCAGGATGTGACTGGAGCTGGGGAGCAGGTCTCCTCCCTGGCTGCTGTAGTGCTAGAGACCTATGCATTCTACAATGCCGAGGGGCATCTGGAAGCTGAACACACTGAGGATTTTCTTCTGGTGATGATAAAGTTATTGGAAGTTGCACCGGCACCATCTACAGCAGTTTCAAGTATTTCAATGGGACTCGGTAGCCTTCCACAGGTTCCTCAAACTGACTCGCATATCAGGCATTTGCTTGCTGCTGAATAATCCAGGTTTGCAAAACAGAAGCAGGAACTTTTAGCAGCATTGTGGCCACAGGGTGTCTTTCAGAACAGCAATCAGTTTCATGAGCTCCTTTGAGTGCTACATAACTGCCTGTGCAGTGGGAGGCAGATGACCCTCTCTCGGAAGTTGCTTTGTTGCAGTCTACGGCACCGATATCAGTGGGAGGTCGACCTTCCTTCTTGTTTGAGCACTGGATTCCTTCTCTTTTTGTGTCTGGGACTGCCTCACTGATGCAGGAGCCTTCATCTGGAAGGGCACCTACTGCTTTACAGAAAGCAGGGCCAAATCGAAGGCTTGAGTTGCAAATCCCTGTGGAATCTACTACAGAGTCCACAGTTGAAAGGAAACTCCGCGATGCTGGTTGGACCTTAGACAGTACCACTGGCAAATAGATATTGGGCATGATGCCTGTGAGACTGCCACAAGCAGATGGCTCACTTCCCTAGACATCAGGAACCTCATTTTCTTCTAAAACTCAGGCTGCATTATCTATACCTAGTTTCTTCAACTTTGAAATGGAGTCAGTTAGTACAGGAGTTAATTCCCCTCTTGCTTTACCTACTGATTTACTATTGACTCAGAACCCAGTACTTGCTCTTGGCAATATTACTCAGGCCTTTCCTCCTCTGCTTCCCTGTGGAGGGTTGGCTGAAACTATAGCTGATGGGTCGCTCACAGAGCCTGCAGCGGAGACTTCAGACCTTGCCCAGATGACAGGCTGGTCCTCTAAGTCCACCACAGACCGTTCTTCAAGAACAAGACCCTATGCTTCCCTTTTTCATGCTCCAGCACCACCAGCTAAGAGACATAATGCAGTTCAGCTGCATTATAGATGGGGGTCTTGATTTTCAACCTGACAGAATATATGTCGCTCGCACTCTTTTGAAGGACTCTGTGGGATTCCTGGTGATGGAAATGTATGCCCTAATCCACTTCTCTGGAGTAGAGGTGGGCAAAGTGGCCAAAATCTGCTACGTGAAGCAATTCATGTATTAAAGTGGAATCTGCGAAGTAATCCGCAACGTGAAGTGTAGTACTTCGCCTTATAATTAGGATCATGAAGTTCACTGGAAACAATGACTTTGCATTACTCTGCCTTTCCACAACTACTTCTACACCAATTGTAGTGCAAAATACATTGAAATCAATGTACTTCACATCACTTCACCTTGTTGGTGAGCTCCAAGGAGAATTTTGCAGTGATTCATGTGATTGCAGGTCACATGGGATCTAGATTGTTCTGAACAGCCTAAGTTCTGTGTAGAGTGTGTGTAGTGGTAGCTGGAGTCAGTTTTTTCTCAGAGCTGTGAGATTCAAACCCTCTAAAAACTGTTCAAAAAGCATTTTTTAGGCTTTTTGTTTGCTCTAAATTTAGTACATTGATTGTAGGAAACCCTCCTGTGCTCATATCATCGAGGGTTTATTGTTCGTGTGTGGATTTTGAATGTTAATTTAGAACATTCAGTCTGTGTACTGACAGACACTTGAAGTGTGCTTGGGGAGGGGCATATCTGTAGTAGAGGTAGATTAACTGGGAGAAAGGCAGTCTTTCTGTTTTGGTTATATTTTTGTTGTATAACTATGTTCATGTACACACAGTAATATTTTCAGTAACGTTTGACATTTTTTTCCTGATAGTTTTGGTGCAGTGCATAATTTCAGTTTGTTTAAAATATTTGATTATATTACTAAAGTTTCCAATTTGCTGTGCATTACCTGTAGTGTGTTTGTGAGTGTGTGTGCAATGCATACCATCAAATCAGACACATTTTACTGTGCCACACAGCAATTGCAGCACTGTGAACCTGTTATTCATCTGTGTTACTTTGAACTGCTTTGTGATATCTTGATAGTTGACTGTTACTGCAGTGCACTCACCCCCCGCCCATCTACCAAAAGGTATTCTTTTCCAGATTTGGATTTGTGATTAATGACCACTGGCTAAGATGTTGTTGTGCCTTTGCCTCTACATCTCTTGAGTGTGCAGCACAATCTTTATCTGTCTGTGCATTTCCATCTGTGTAGAGCCCAATCTACATCTGCAAGCCACAGTTGCTGTTATTTAGCTTCCCATCCACCAGCCCAGACTGAAAGTTCATAAATCTAAATTTGTTTATAATTTTCTTGGTGATCCCCAAAAATGCATGCAAAGAGATGTGCAAACAAAGCTGTTTCTGGCCATGGCACTGCTGCCAGTGGCATGATGGGCTGTGAGCATGGTAGTATGCAGAAGTGCATAGCTGATGTCAATTGAGGAGTTTCTCCATCAATGTTTTTTACAGCACAGTCTGTTGCTTCACTGAGAGTTGGAGGAATGATGTTGTCCCCTCTAGTGGTGTTAGTGCAATTGCTGCTGGTTTGAGTATTGCTGCCCCAAGTTCCACTTCTGACCAGTTAACTGTTTTAGAAAATATAGTTGAGTTTAAAACTATGACTGATAGTGTAGATGTTATCATACTCCCCAAGATCCCCATGGTAGTTGAACATGATTCGGATCCTGACAAAGATAACTCACAATGTCACATTTCCAGCGCTGTTGAGGTCATACCTTTGCCATCCAATGATTCAAAGTGTGGTGCAAAAATACCAGGTGATGCTAATGATGCTGTGGTCAGAACATGCTGTCCTCAGGACAGCATCTGAGCTGAAATTGTGGATGTGGATGATCTTGATGAATGCGATGATGATGTCAGTGGCCCCTGTTGGGATCCGGAGAAAAGGAAAGTCAAGGTGGCTGTGTCTGGGTCTGTTGGTGTTAATTCCACCCCTCAAAAAAGTTGTGATTTAGAGGTTCCTGTTGATGATGATGATGATGATGACCCAGTAATAATCATAGGTAGTAGTGGTGGTCAGTTGGAGTCCAAGTGTGTCCAGCAAGAAAAATCATGTAGTACATCCCTCATTTCAGTGGTTAAAAAGACGGTGTCCAATAAGCAGCATCAGGGACATGTTAAACGTGAGGAATCACAGTCTCTTGTTTGGAATTTTTTTTGTTCAAGTTGCAGATGATGAGGCAGTTGCAATCTGCCTGCTTTGCCATACACATGTTAGTTGAGGTAAAAAGGGGAGTCATCTGGGCAAGGGGGGGCCAGCATATACATCTTAAGAACAGGCACATGGCACTGTGGACTCAGCACCAGAGGGCAGCTAATGTCATAGTGGAGTGTTCACCCTTGTCATCAACCTTATTGAGCATGTTATCCCCTTCCATGAGTATAAGACCAAGTAGCAATATCTAGTAATGTTGAAATAACACCAGAGGATTACTATAGGCATGATGAGGAGGAGGAGGATTATGATTTAGAAATCTTGTCAAGTGGTGATCAGAGTAGCAATAGTGGTGGTGGTGATGGTCTATGCAGTATGTCTAGTGCAAGTGGTACATCAACCCCTGTACTTAAAACTGGGAAAAGAACTTCATTTGTGGACTTGTCATCTGTGCACCCCTCTTCATCACACGTCTGCACCCTGACCCCCGGCCATTTGCAAAGCAGAGCCATTTGGCACACCCTGTGCAAAATGTGTAAATACAAATCAGCCCACGCTGCAGAGTGTTTTTGCCCATAACCTGAAATACCCACCCAATCATGCAGTGTCATGTGAACTTAATGCTGCTGTAGCTAAAAATGCTGGCAATTGATCTTTTTCCCTTCTCCTTCATGAAGAATTCAGGATTCTGGCAGTTTGCAGCAAGCACCTGTCCGATATGGAAAGTCCCATCCAGGACATACTTTTCCACCCGTTCTGTCCCCGAATTATGCCAGACTGTGGCCAACTCTGTAAGACATGCCCTTCAACATTCCTCCTGTCCATTCATACATTTAATTATGGCTATGTAGACAAGTGGCAATATAGTAGGGAGTTCATATTTGTGTATTACTGCACACTGGGTGCTGGTGCCGGTGGTTGTTTGTGCTGGTGGTAGTGGGAATAATTAGTGTAGTAAGGCAGACTGCTGTGGTAGCAACCTTGTGGGAATTCAACAGCATGCAACACTTGCAATGTGCTGTGTGGCCTGTTCCCACACTGGTAAGAACATGCTGGACTTGCTACTGACCGAAATTGATGAATGGCTGAACCCCCTGCCACTGAGAGCTGGATTTATGGCAAGTGACAATGACTCAAATGTGGTTAAATGCATCATGAGTGGTGGCTTTGTTCAGGTTAAATGCATGGCCCACTGTTTAAATCGGTGGTTCAGGAGTTTCTGCAGCACCATGATATAAAAGAAATGTTGACAGTTGCATGCCATATCTGTTTGCATTTTTTACGGTCTGCAAAGGCCCGTGACCAACTTTAGCAGCTGCAGATCCAAAACAGATTCCCACAGCACTGCCTCAAGCTGGAAGTTGTCACCCAGAGGAACTCAGTTTTATACATGGCAGAGAGGTTGCATGAACAATACAAAGCAATCTCTGAATGTCTCATGATTCACACTAGGTGTGACACTTCCAGGGCCTCCATGTCTCTCAAGACCGGATAGTGGTGCCTCATGGACTCTGTCATAATAATTTTGAGGCCATTTGAACACGGCACACAGACAGTGAGTGGTAAGTCTTCCTCCATCAGCCAATCAATTCCACTGCTGCAGGTGTTGAGGCAGATGTTGCTGAATCTACAGCATAGCCTTGGTGGTTCCAGAGACTGTTCTAGCAGTGTGTTACTGAAACACATGCTGACACTATTCGACTGCAATTGGCACGTCTTCAGCATTCAGTAAAGTGATGACTTCACAATAACAATAATGCTGGACCCACGATACAAACATGAAATTGCATCACTACTTGAGGGAGGGCCTGAACAGGTTAAAAATGTCATTGGGAAACTGGTGTGTTTGGTTCATGGGGCACAGAAGTCATGTGCCAAGGTCAGCAAACCTCAGCTGCATAACCAGATTGAAGGTCAGTTTGGAGTAGTACCAAGCACATCCTGTAAGGCAGCTGCGGTTCCAGGAGATCTGTCATCAAAACTGGTTGCCATTAACCCACTTTGGGGTGCTTTATGTTAAGCCAGAATTTGTGATATCAACTAATCTGGAGAACAGGATGATGAGTCAACTACCTGACTTCGTGCAGCACAGCAAATGGTTGACTCATATTTGGCTGAAAACAGGCATCTGTCAGTAATTGATGATCCTTTTTTATACTGGAGTGAAAAGGTCAGTGAATGGCCAGAGCTGACCTCAGTGGCACTGAAGTATCTGACCTGTCCACCCTCCAGTGTAAGTGTCAAGAGGGTATTCAGTTCTGTGGTGGCAATAGTTCAGGACCATCATACAAACCTCTCTCCATCAAATGTCAGCTTGCAGACATTCATAAAAATGAATCAGGGGCACATACCCGCTCAAACTACAACCTCTGTATTCACACCCCATCATGGTCATAGTTGTAATAATGTGGGAGAAGCCGGCCATCCTGGTGGCAACATAAAACAGCCTACCATTGAGACAGATGATGAAATTATGGAGAAAGAATTCCCTACGAGGCACAATTCAGACATTGGTGACTGCGAGGGCAGCTTCCTGTATGATGATGATGATGATGAGATTGGTGCTGGTGGGTTTTAAGTTAAGTGGTTGAAAGGCTGTCACATTTTTTTATGGTACATGTTTTGTTTTTCATTACGTAAAATCAGTATCCCACTCTGAATGAGTCTCATTCCATAATTTCATACCGGCAATCTGGAGCAAGTAAACTCACAATCCTTCTATTTTACCTTCCCTGCCTTGGTATTATTTTTTGATTAGACTTAACAGAATGTGTGCTGCTGTCATTAGCAAACACAGTCAGCTTCTTAAACACAACTATCCACGTGTAGTACTAGGTGTTAGCCGCTTAAAACCTGCTGATTAAAGATATCTGCCTCCTGCGACCCAGGTTCGGGAATGGACCTGGGTCACTGGAGGGCCAGCCAGGGTGAGAAGGATTGAACATCCTCTAAACTGCTCTCTTTCTCTAGGGAGGATGTTGGTGTGCATTCAGTGCAGAAGTGACACCTGGTGGAGGCTGAGTTCACAGCATTGCACTGACACCAGTTTCTCTCTAGGGTGGGGTGGATGTTGGCCGTCATTGCACATCCTTACCTCAGCTTAAGGGGGGAGAAAACCTTGCTCTGGCTGTCTCCTTGAAGCCCTGCACCAGGCTTCAATTAGCCTCCTAGCTGGGCTCTTCTGACCAGTCACAGTTTCGCGGCACTGGTAAGCCAGATGGTGTCATGACTCCACCCTCTGGGGGGCAAGCCAGGGGTAACTGGGAGAGCTCCTGTGATCTAGGAGGTGGAAGTGTGAAGGGGTGCCATGACCAGGGTGGATGACATGATGGTCCAGAGCAGCCAAAAAACATAGTAAGTAAAAAAAAAGGTATCTGCCTCCTGACTGAGAGTGAAATACTATGACACTATACACACCATATCCAGCCACCCACCAGAATGTGTTTGACAGTGAGAGGGAATGTGTTGCAGTTGTTCCCATGACCACCACCACCAGTAAACCGATGTCAGCCAAAGCCACCAGATAGTGAGAGGGAATGTTATCATGTGCCCATGACCACCACCAGTAAACCGCTGTCAGCCAAAGCCACCAGATAGTGAGAGGGAATGTCATCATGTGCCCATGACCACCACCACCAGTAAACCACTGTCAGCCAAAACCACCAGATAGTGAGAGGGAATGTCATCATGTTCCCATGACCACCACTAGTAAACCACAGTCAGGCAAATACATCAGATACTTTCTCATTCAGAGGGAATGTGATTGTTTTCCATCCTGTGCCCTTCCCATGCCATGGGAGATGGAGATCACATCCAGCAGCCACAGCTACAAGGCTTCATACTGTCAATACTTTATAGTGAGTATGTGTACTAATTTTTCATACTATGGAACTTCCTTGAACTGTATTATGCTTCCTGTTGCGTTTCTGAGATGCAGTTGAGAAACACATATGGTCAACTTATTTTATTTTTTTACAGGTTAACAGTTTCAAGCACTCTCCTGGACTGGAGGACTGTAGTACTGCAGTACTGTCTAGAACTACCTATAGGAAATCAATTTCCTGTAAGTATAACAATTTTATTTCATCAGTTCTTTTTGTAGTTAATTTTTTCAAGAGAGTGTAAATCATATAAAGTAGGTGGCATGTACATCACATAAAATATTTTTCATGCATATCAGACACTATATTGCTGCAGCAGGCCATGGTGATGTTGAACAAAGTTTCATCCAGGTCGTGACAAGACATCTTTTAAAATATAACTTAAGACATCGGGACAATGTATGGGTTACATGTACTAAATTTGTGATTTGGTCTTGGTTTTGCTTACTGATAGCTTAGTATTTGTTACACTGGATATATAACAGACAGTAACAGCCACACTTTGAACAGAATGTGTTACTGCAATCAAGTACTAATAATTTCCTATGTATCTGTTTTTGCAGGAAACATTTCCATGCTGTGTGCTGCCATTGTTGCTTTCTCCAAATAAGAATTCCAACAACACACCCGATCTGCAACAACTGGTACTAATCCTGACCATCAGGACTGCACTGGAGGATACACATAAAATCTGTGAAGAATTCACAAAAAAGAAACCATTAATGAAACTTGCTTCCAAATGATAACCCCCCCAAAATAAAAATAAAAATTATACTTCCCGGTACCATGACTGATTTTGACATTATTCCAATGCCAAAATTCCTCATCAAGCCCAAAAATGCACACCCCAAGTTCAACTATGTGACCTGTGATACAAAAAAAAGCAATGAGCCCATGTATATATATAAATATCTGTCTAGACACACACACACATATGCACACACACATATATATATATATATATATATATATATATACAGTATATACATATGAGGAAAAACTCCGCTTAATGCATCAGTTAGGGTTGTTCCACAGCAACAAAAGTAAGGAGGTTGAAAACCCTAACTCTGCATTCATCCCCACCCCCCCAGCACCACACACACTCACACACACACACACACACACACACACACACACACATACAATTAGGGAGAGGACCAAGGCAACACGACCAATCACAGACAACCAACAGCAGCTGACAGAAATAAAATACAACTGTCTAAATGTATTACAAGACATCCCCACCCACCTGACCAGGTACTGCATGCTCACTGGAGATCCACAGCAAAACTAGGGTCATGTACACCAACAGTAGATGTCCCTGATAGCAGGTGCACACAAGTTACCACACTTAGGACTTGCATGGCCTTAGCTAGCAATGCCCATGCCCCAGCACACCACATACTGCACCCTGACTGGAGAGCCACAGCAGCAGTAATGCCATGGACATGTATGGTATATCTTCCTCACTGAAGGTACACACAAGTTAACACAGTTAGGATTTTGAGGACCTCTGCCAGGTAATGCCCCACCCCCCAGACCAGGTACTGCATACTGAGTGGAGAGCCACAGCAACACTAAGCCCATGAACATCTATGGTATATCTTCTTGATTGCAGGTACACACAAGTTAACACATCTAGGAATTGGAGGACCTCCACCAGGCAATGCCCCACCCTCCAGACCAGGTACTGCATACTGATGGAGAGCCACAGCAAGAATAAGCCAATGGACATCAACAGTGCAACTCCTTCATTGCAGCTGTACAGAAGTTAGCACACTTAGGAGTTGCACAGTCTCAGGCAGGCACTGCACTCCAGAGAGCACTTACTCTATCCTGAGTGGACAGCCACAGGAAAAAAAGGCCACTGACATCAATAGTACATCTCCCTGACTACAGGTACACTCCAGCTAGCACAGTTTTGAGTTGCATGGCCTCAGCCAGGTAATGCCCCCCCAAACCCTGAGACCAGGTACTGCATCCTGAGTGGAGACCCACAGCAAACCTGAGGGTATGGACATCAATGGTACACATCATTGATTTCAAGGACACTCAAATTAGCACAGTCAGGATTTGCATGGCCTCAGACAGGCAATGCCCCCCTGACCAGGTACTGCATCCTGAGTGGACAACCACAGATGACCATGCATATATCAGAGCACAACTGCGTGCCTGCTGCTGGTTGTTTGTGAGTGGTCATGTTGCCTTGGTCCTCCCCCCTACTTGTGTGTGCGTGTCTGTCTGTGTGTGGTGCTGGGGGTTGGGGGGGTGAATGTGGAGTTAGGGTTTTCAACCCTAACACCAAATTTCTTTGCTTTTCTCATTGTGGAACAGCCCTAACTGATGCAGTAAACTGATTTTTTTGCCTCTAATTTCCCTTCTTTTTGAGAATGATGATGACAAATAGTGAAAGGGCCCCATGCTCCAGCCGTGTGATGTCTTGTGACATAGAAACAGGAACAGCAACACAAACAGAAGTGCAACAGTGGCTCACATGGTAACAGAAATGTAAATGGTAAAGGAAACGTTAATAGAAACACAAGCACAAAGTGATGCCAAAGTGAACAGTGACGCAAATGGACATTGAAGCGTGTACGAAAACACAACTGGTAACACGGACAGCAATGGCAGCAGCATTTTAAATGGAAATGTTAAGTGTCACAGCAAAAAGAACATGAAAGGGAACAGAAACGGAAATGGGAATGCAAGCACACATGTAAATGCAAACCGTAACATGCACAACCACGGTACCGCAATAGTAAATGCAAATAGTAAAGTTAACATGAAGAATAATGCCAAAGGAAACAGAAACAGAAATGCGAATGGAGGCGTGTGCAGAAATGCAAACCGTAATGTGCATGATCAAGGAACCGCAATTGTTAACGCAAATGGTATCAGTAACAGCAACAATAACACCAACAGAAAGAGAAATGCAAATGCAAGTGAGTAGAAAAATGCAAATCATTTCATGCACGGTCATGTTACCACAATTGTAAATGCAAATGGTAACAGTAACAGCAAAAATAACGCCAAAGGAAACAGAAACAAAACAGAAACACAAGTGCTCATGGAAACGCAAACCATAATGCACGTGGACGGTACCACAATTGCAAATAAAACTGGTAATGGTAACAGCAACAATAATGCCAAACAACACAGAAACACAAATGCAAACGCAAACGAAAATGCAACCTGTAACGCATACGGTGGCACAGATGGTAACGGTGCAGCAAACGGTAACAGAAACGCAACTGGAAACGTTAACTGGCACAGTAACAAAAGGGCACACCCTTCTTTTCCCCACAAAAAATGCACTGGAAAACACAGTGAAAACAAAGAATGTATACATAGCAAATGTGCCTCAGAGCGGAAAATGAGGACTTGGAATACTAAATTGCTTATATCTCAGGAACCGAAGAACATAGCAAATAAATATAAATTTCATATGAATTATGACTTTCCTAGCTAGTTTTTTACTTAGTCCCTGATTGGGAGGCTAAGCATTTTTTCAATGAAAAGTCCGTATCTTGCACCATTTCCGAGATACAGGCCCCGAAAGGCACGATGGACGCCATAATGTTATCCAATGGGAAAAAGTGTTAAGTTCGGAGTGCAGTCACTGTGCTGCCCTGTAATATTTTTTTCACTGAAACACCCAACGGCACATCAGTGGGTTGTTGGCTTTCTTCTCTCTTCAAATTTCAGCGCAAAAGACCAAACCATTATTTTGCTGCAGGGCAGCAAAGGATTCCTGTAATGTGGCTGATGCCATAATGTTATCATGTAGGAAAAAGTGTCAATTTTGGAGTGCCGTAACTTTGTTGCAGTGTAATATTTTTTCACCAAAACACTGAAAGGCACATCTGTGAGATTTTGGCTGCATTTCTTCCAACTTCAGCCCAAAAAACCAAACCATTCTTTTGCAGCAGGGTTGCAAAGAATTGCTGTCATTTTGCCATAGCCAGGAAAAGTAGTGTCGTGATTTGTGAAAGCTTTCACAAAAATTTGTGACACTTTTGTGAGTGCGACACTACTTTTTCCAGAAATTTGAAAAACATATTTCTAGGGTGTTTAACCTCAAAATAAAGACATGCTTAGCATCCTCAGGGTCCGACTTGGTAAACACAAAAATAATTGTGTTGCTAGAGGGTCCCAAATTTAAATGTCAAGCATTTTTCTGATCACCAAGTGAAAAAAATGGCAGATTTGCAAAAGTAAAAGGGCCATTTGTGAAAGTAAAAACTGCATTTGTGACACTTTCAAATTTTTTGTTAACTTTTCCCATTGACTTATAATGGGAACTTTTTTTTGAATAACTTTTGAGCCGTTTAATATTTTTTCACAAAATCTTCATAAGGCACATTGGCAGCCCTGGTCGCATGTTTCCTGAAGTTTCTGGACCAGTCACTCAAACCGTGTGACCTGTAGGCATGAGCAAAGAATTCACCAGAAAGCATAAACATGTGGCACAGATCATGCTAAATAACTCCGCAGCTGTATATCCGACCGGTACAAAAGTTGGCAGATCCCAAGATGTATGGTTTTTGATCATGCATTCCAAACTTCAGGCAAATCCATTAAACAGTGGCAAAGTTATTAAGGTGCAAAATTTGACCCTTTAACCTTAAAAGGGCTCCTCAACCCTTACCATGGTAGCACTACCGTGCTACCATAATATATATATATATATACATATAATATGTGTGTATATAAACATTTAAGGTCAGGTTCTGTGGACAACCCTGATGGTGCCAGGTACATTAACTTACCAAGGGTAGTATGAGCGTACACACACAGGGCATCCTTCCTATTTGGGTCAGGGCAACAGATTTTGGGCAACCAACAGCATAATCACGTCATCATGGTAACTCAATGGTTGGGTCATCCTTTGCTATCACATCATTTGATAAGACACTGTGCCTCAGCCCAGTCAGGTCAAGAAGCATTACATGAAATTCCAACAGCAGCAGTAGGTGACATAGTGCCTGTTGGAGTGTATGCATGCACGAATGAGTATGACATGAATTAATGGAGACTTTTCATTACATTGTATGCTCTCATTTCTATTTATCAGGAGTCAGGAATTGTTGGGACATTAGAAGACAGCAGCATTCTAGGGGTGCACAATTATGGGGATTGGGTGCACTGCATGCATGAATGAGTGCAGCATGAATTAATAGAGACTTTTCATTCCATTTTATGCTCTCATTTCTATTCATCTGGAGTCAGGAATTTTTGGGACATAAGACAACATCCCAAGATTTGAATGAACACTGGCCAAAAACATTCTACAGAAAATAAGCTAAAAAAGTGGTGTCCTTCCCTTCCTTGTTATATTCCGACTTAATAATCCCTGTTTCAAAAAATAAATTATTTTGTGGTCTCAGTAATGTTTATTTATGTCTTACTGTGTGTGTCTGTGTGTGTGTGTGTGTGTGTGTGTGTGTGTGTGTGTGTGTGTGTGTGTGTGTGGAAAAGCAGAAGTGAGCAGTGCAATAATCTGCTAAACAGCATATGTGCACTGTCAGGTGCACACTGCCCAGCTCCCTGAAAACATATATGATAGCTGACTTGTTCCACCATTGAAGGTAAAAACAATAAAGAATATATAATGTATCTTTTATTTGTACTACCATCAACAGCAGACCAACTCATATAATGTGTTTGCAAAAGGCTCGGTGGGCAGTGTGCACCTGACAGTGCACACATTTATGTATTTTTTTATTTATGACTTTGATAACTGGGCGAGTGCACTGATCGCAGGGATCATTTTCAGGCACAACCTGGGCAATAACACATGGCTCAGGGTGACAGTGGAGTACAAGGTAACAGTAATACACATGAAACAGATTTGATACAAGCAACAATAGTAAGCACAATATACAGGTTTGATGCATAGGTCCATTTGAGAACAGTGAATACAAGGTTTCAATATTGGACATGAGGAGATTTGGTACAAACAAACAAATCATAGGCACAGTGTACAATGTGTGACTGCATCGTCCAGTGAGCAAGTAATACACAGAATACTCAGTAAAAATATATATAGATATATATATATATCTATATATATAATATATACAGGCAAGGAAGTCAAATATTACTGTAGAAAATACGATATAACAGTTGTAGGCAGGGGAGTTGGCTAGTGTGGGTTGGTGTCAGACCACATGGAGCAGTGGCAGGATGAGTTTGCCAGCAACCATACTTTAAGGCAGGACTTGAAACTGTAGTGTGTGTCAATGGAACGGCGTTCAGCTGGTAGTTTGTTCCACTGCAAGGGGGCAGCTGCAAACCAAGCTCTGCTACCCATGTTGGTAGATACCCTAGGAACAGATAGAGGGGGAGTACCATTAGAGCGGAGGTTGCGGAGGAGTGTTCTGGTTTTTAGAAGGACAATTAGGGGGGATTCTGGAGCTGTGTGGATGACATTGTCTACCATCCAGCAGAGGGCTAGGTCAAAGTGACCTTGTAGCGGTAGCCATCTAAGGGTATTATAGAGGGTACAGTGATGGGTGGAGAATGGGGCCAATAAAGCAAAGTGACAGGCGCTGTTGTAGGCAGCAGAGAGTTTAGCTATGGCAGTAGCTGAGGTCCTGACATAAATAGGGAGCAGTAGTCGTGAATAGGGAGAAGATTATACTGGACAATGGCTAGTCTGGCTTCAGGAGTAAGGTATTGCCTGAATCTATAAGCAGTACCTAACTTTTGATGGAACCTTCTGACAAGGGAATTTACAGGCTCATTGAAAGTAAAGGAGGGGATGAGCAGTGCTCCTAAGTATTTGTAGGTGTTGACATCCTCCAGGGCTGGGCCATCTGGAGTGAGAATGCGTAAGGGGGCATGGTGTTTAGTTTTGGCCAGAAAGAGCTTAGATCTGAACAGTATGGATTTAGTTTTTTTAGCATTTACTAAGAGGAGGTTTTTTGAGAGCCAGCTGTGGGCCACAGCATAGTTGTGCGGGAGAACTGAGGAGATTACAGCCGTGGATTTGTCACCCTGGAAGAGGACAAGGTCATCGGCATACAGGAGAGAGTGACAGTTGAGGTAGTCAAAGGGAAGCACATTAATGAGTAAGGAGAAAAGGAGTGGACCCAGGGCTGAGTCTTGAGGGACCCCCACAGAGACAGGCAGGGTGGGGGAGCAGGTTTGACCAATACACACAAATTATGAGTGATCTGTAAGGTAGTTAGTGAACTAGCTTGTGACTTTCTGAGAACAACCAAGGAGGCTAAGCTTGGAGGTAAGGAGAACATGGTTAACCATGTCAAAAGCCTTTGAGAGGTCGACAAAGACAGTCCTGGTGGCTTTACCATTATCCATGTTAGAGAGGATGTGGTCTGTCAGAAGGGCAAGGGCAGTGGCAGTGGAATGATTCTTGTGAAAGCTGTGCTGTTGGTTGCATAGAAGGGTGTATTTGCCTAGGTACTCAGTGAGCTGATTGTGGACTGCTCTTTCGAGTAGTTTACTGAGATGAGGGAGGATGGATATCGGACGGTAATTGTCGTAGGATTTGAGATCATGAGATTTAAGAATGGGGATAACCTTAGCTATCTTCCATGGGTCAGGCATGGAGGAGGGGGAAAGGGCAAGGTTAAAGATGAAGGTGAGTGGCCTGGCAATTGCTGAAGAGATCAGCTTAGGGAAGACTGGAGATAGCCCATCAGATCTGGAGGAGCCGTGGATAGGTAGACTTTTAAGTAGCTTTACTGTGTCATGTATGGAGAGGGCTTTAAAATAGAATGGGGGTATTTGCAGGTGAGTGGCAGAGCTGGAGAAGGATGGCAGTGTATCAGGTACTAGGGCTAAGCTTTGAGGCTGAGCAGTTGGCAGCTTATTTAGGTACATGGATAAGTTGGTGAACTTACAGTTGAAGACACTGGCCACATCGTGAGGGTCGGTCAGCAGCCCATCCTCGGAGTTGAGATGTGGTGCAGCGTAGCTGGGGCAGGGGTTTAGGAGGGAGCTGATTGAGTCCCAAAATTTTCTAGGGTCTCCAAGGTTGGCCTTTTGCAGATTTCGGAAGTGGGTTTGTTTCAAAAATTTGACCTGTTGTTTACAGTTGTTCCACATGCACCTGTAAGCATCCCGGAGAGCAGGAGAGGGGGTTGTTTTGAAAGTGGCCAGGCACGGTCTCTGGCCTTCATAAGGGTTAGGAGGTCTTTACAGACCCAGCGCGAGCTCCTGCCTCTGACCCATCTGGTGGTGACAGGGAAAAAGTGGTCCTGGAGTGTTAGTAGAGCCTGGGTAAATGTGGAAACTGCCCTGGCTGCATTGAAAAGGGAAAAAAGCATGGACCAGTCCAAGGACTGGGCCTCCTCGAGGAGATCTGTGGAGACTGGGCAGCTGAACTTTCTGAGAGATAGGTATTTGGGTAGGGGGGCACTTTAGTTTGGAAGACCAGAGGAGATAGGTCAGTGGGTGATCACTTATAGAGTCAGTCATGGTGCCAGCGTGTAATGCTCAGTCCTCCCTGTTTATGAGGATCCAGTCTAGTAGAGTCTGGGTGGCCGAGTGTGGATTAAGTCTGGGTGGGAGAGTGATCGGCTGCACCAGGTTGTGCTGCTTTAACAGAGATACATCGGCAGGCTGGTTGTAGCTCAGCCAGTTTAGATTAAAGTTGCCAAGAAGGATAGATTCCCTATGGGGAGTTAGAGAGCTCAGGCCTTGGAGGAGGCTGGTGAGTCCAATGGTTCAGGTCACAGGGGGGGTTATTGCAGCAGCCAATATAGAGTTTCTTGCAGGATCCTAGGGTCAATTCGGAGAGTAGCCATTCACTAGGTGAGGAAAGGTCAGAGTGTAGGACAATGCTAGCAGAGAGGGATTCCCTTAGGAGCAGGGCCACACCCCCACCTTTGTTCCTGCCTGGCCTGTCCAGTAGGCAGGAGTAGCCAAGTTTTCTGAAGATGTTTTTGGTGTGGTGTGGCTTTAGCTATGTTTCAGTGAGTCCCAGAATATGGGGCATGTGTTGCTCAATCCAAGCCTCAAGGTCAGTGAATTTAGATGGAAGGCTGCAGACGTCGATATGTGCAATTTTAAGACCAGGGGCATTTTTCCAGATGCTGGAGGAGAGGGTGATATGGGAGTTTGTTGGGCCAGGGTTGCACTCAATGTCCCCAACAAGGAAGAGTAGTGATAGTAGGAGAATGTATGGGCAGGAAGGAATAGTAAGAGACCAGGAGAGGTTGGCCAGGTAGGGGCCGAGGAAGCAGTGTTCTTCTTTAGTGAGTAGGATGAGAGAGATGTACCCCCAGGGTGGACTTATTCCTAGTAGTGAGTGAACAGGGTTAAGACAGGGGAGTGGAGGGAAATGAGAGGAATGAGAGGCACTGTTGATTGCAGACCAGCACCATAGCGCAGAAGTCATTCAATACCTCTGCAGTAGTTAGGGAGAGAGCCCGTAATATAGGCAGTGCCAGCTTCTTCTTTCCAAGGGAAAGTGGGGGATAAGGGGAAGTAGTAGG
This sequence comes from Neoceratodus forsteri, assembly GCA_016271365.2. Lineage (NCBI taxonomy): Eukaryota > Metazoa > Chordata > Ceratodontiformes > Ceratodontidae > Neoceratodus > Neoceratodus forsteri. The sequence goes on along the minus strand of CM057456.1, from coordinate 669,748,012 downwards.
AGAGAATTGGCATGGTCAGCCTTATGAAGGGGGAGAGGAGGGAGTGGTGAGGCAAGGGGCAGTTAGAAATGTAGTCCTGTAGGGCAGGACCGCACTCTTGGAGGTGTTCTACAGCTTTAAATTTGTGTAGGGCAAGATGGTCAATGGAAGGAGGTGCACAGAAGGGGGAGTGATTCAGGTGTATTTAAGAACTTGTGGGGGGGGCAAAATAATCCCACAAAGAGACACACAAATGAGAGAAAGGGAAGATTAAGGGGTCTGGCTAGGCTAAAACATGGAAACTAGCAAAGCAAACAAACAGTATTTTACTGTCTTTTTTTTTCTACCAGAATGAGCAAATACAGGCTAGTAACAGTCCTTAAACAACACAAAAATCATCAATAGGAATCCCAGTTTTCAATTTAGCGGTAGTTGGTACTATGTTCACACACTAGTAGCGAGGGCCAGGCAGCACAGACTACAAAATTTGTGCACAGGCATGCAATTAGGCACAAACTGCGTGTCTCTGTACTGGAGCAAGGGAAAGTCATTTCAAACTTGGTGGCACATTCTTAGGAAAGCAGCCACACTAGATTCCAAAGCTAGCCCCTTAGGGAGTTCACCAAGATAGTGAGCAGCCAATGGGGGCACTGCAGTCAGATGGCACCAGGAATTCGGAAAAAAATCCAGGATCCTTGCTGCAACAGCAGCTGAGTGCTGAAGATCTGGCTTTGGCAATTACCTGTGCTTGGATAGCAGTGGGCGGGTGGCAGCAAGCAGGCTCCAGGTCTCGCCACTGTAGTCGGTTGGCAGCTCAAGCGTAAAAGCAGCTGTGAGGATGAGGTGCTTGCCCAAAGTGGGCAGCAAGCCTGCAGAGAAAGGGACAGAGGTCAGATATAGATAGTCTCGGGACTCAGAGGGAGGGTTAGGTAATTAGCAATAAAACAAAGGGGTAATGCACAGAAACAATATTAAGCTAAATCAGGGGGAGGGCCACAGACCTCAGGCAGGTGTCAGCCAAGGAATGCTGGGGGAGGGAGACACACAAAAATCACACAAAGAGACACACAAAGGAGAGAATGGGAGATTAAGGGGTCTGGCTAGACTAAAACACGGAAGCTAGCAAAGCAAACATACAGTATTTTACTATCTGCTGTTTAGCAGATTATTGCACTGCTCACTTCTTCTTGTCAACAAGCAAACCATGACGGAAAGGAAACATTACTGTGGCACAAAAAATATTTCATGGTAAACAGACATTATTAAGTAGGAACATCACAGGTCCAGAAGCATGCTGCTGCTGGATCTGCTGATAGAGAGCAGCTAGCTCCAAAAATGCAAGACAAAACTAGAAAGCCAGCATTCTAGATGAATAAATGACAAGAAAAAATGTTCGCTGCTAGTGCAAATTTATTGATGGCAAAACAAGCCACACAAAAATAACCCCTGCGCTTCAGCGCTGAGGCCTTCATTAGGGAGCCCCTTAATGAAGCTTAACTGCCAAAGCACAAAGGTCATTTGTGTGCCTTGTTTTGCCATAAATAATTTTCAACTAGCAGTGAACATTTTCTTTTTTTTTTGGCATTTATTCGTCTGGATTACTGGCTTTCTATTTTTGTTAAGTAGGAATATAATGAGGGCAAGGACACCACTTTTGCACTTTATTTTACTTCAGCTGATTTTGGGCATGGCTATTATCATTTTTGGGAGCTAAACAAGGTTATGCGAAAGAAAGACAGAACACACACTTAACATTATACACATAACAGTGCACAATGCGGGGGATAAGAACAAAAATGGACAGTGATCTGTGTCAGATGACCTGAAGGTATGCAAGAAATGTGAGAAGGAAGTAAGGAGGGCTGGGGGACAGGGTATACTTGGAAACATTGGGAGCCATCACATTAAAATGAAGTCAAAAAGGGAAGTTGTTATACCTATCTACATATATTTGGAATGACCCCATCTTTTTTATTTTATTTTATTTAGTTTTTGTTGACCGGGTAAGTGCACTAGACAAATCCTGCCTATTTTCAGGCATGACCCAGGGGAAGGGAGGATACAGATGAATGCCAACTGACCTTGAACCAGATTAAGCTGTTGGTGGTATTTTTAGTGAATGCAGGAAATTTGGCCAAGGCACTGGGGAAATTCCCCTACTCTTTTCGATAAGTGCCATGGGATCTTTAACATCTACCTGAACTACCACCAATCCAGGCACATGGGACCTTGGTTTAATGTCTCATCTGAAAGACGGCACCTCAGAAGTGCAGCACCCTTCTCATGCTGCACTACAGTGTCAGTACTGGGATATTAACCCAAGTGCCAGATGTGGGAACTGAACCCACAGCTCTCTGCTCTCGCGGCCTCTGAGGCAAGTGTGCTGTCTACTGAGCCATTGACACAGTGTGCAGTGATGAGAGCATATCTCTGTAAGGATATACATAAGATGGAATCTGTACAAAGGAGGGAACTAAAATGTTGAAGGGTATGCTCCAGAATGAAGCCAGACAAAGAGACACTAAAAAACATTACATATAAATGTATAAATGCAACGAAAGCGGGGGGGGTGGGGATGATAGAAACTATTACGTACCGAAAGGGAATCAACAACATACAAGAGGGTAGTAGCATCATCCAGAAAAAGAGATGTGCATGAAGAAGGGCCCAACATTTGAAGACAGGGGGGAATGGATCAGGGGCAACATCAGGAACTATTGTTTCACAAAGAGGGTGGTGGGTCCAAGGATAAACTAAAACTAATGATCAGCATTGTGATGGGACAGCAGCAGTTGAAGCATCCCCATAATTTGTAGTTGGTGCCCCTCAATTCACTTCAACAGGTGCTCAACATTGTCAAGCTGGTGGTTAGCAGCCTCCAACTCACTCCACAGCAGGCTTAAATCAACCTGTGTGGCAGGTAGTTGGAAGGGGTTGCCACCATCATCTGCTGCAGGTTGCAGTGGTGGAGCAGCCAGTTGGCCATGGCCCTCCCCCACTTCACACCACCATGCGCAGGTGGATGCCTTGCTTCCCTGCTACCCCAGCAGGGCCAGCAGGTGCATTACTACCCTGTTTTGCAACCCTGACCTGCCACTGTACATAGTAATAGTTGTACGGGTGGGTGCACTGACCACCTGTACCAAGGTGACTTCCTTTGGGGCCACAGTACACCTCCACACCGCAGAGATTACATTTTACTAATTGCTGTCCCCAGGCAGTGTAGTAAAGAACTCCCACATTAATGAGGTGCGGGGAGGACCAGGCACAGGCCAGGAGGACCCAGGTGTTGTTGGAGTCAGGGGCTGCTGCTGCTGCACAATTGGGGCCAGGAATGCAGAAATCTGCTGCTGTGACTGTTGCGGCTTCTCCTCCCTGACTTCCTGCTGCTGAGGCACTGGCACAGGGGCCATAGCAGGTGCTGGCACTGGGGGGGCACTGGCAGGTACCACAGGAGGTGGTGCTTCCATGGCACCAAGTTCATTATCTCTTGCTTCAGGAGAGGGAACACTATTCAAGATGGTTCTCTGGTCTAAAAGCAGCCTGCCACCATGTGTGTGTACACCGACTCGATCTCCTCCGCTATGTCTCCAAAAACATCCTTTCTCCCCCTCCAGTCTGGTCTCTGTCTCTCTCCCTCTCTCTCTCTCACACACACACACACACACACACACACAGACAAACAAAAACAATTAACAATTAACAAATACTATATCGAAATACTGTACAAACAAATCCAGACAACAAATAGGCAAAAATAATCAGCTAATTAGCAAAAAATTAAAAGGTTTGTGGTAGTTTTACACTACTTTCTAGATTTTCGTCTCTGAGTCTCTAATCAACAAGCTCTTTCTCCTCCTACAAGGTGAAAGTGAAACTCTCTTCCAAGGATGATTCACTTCCTGTCTGCCTGCCTGAAGCATACGACCTACACTCTATAAGCCACGTGTCGTGTTTGGGCTGCCTGTGAATTCTTACTCTGCCTTAAAGCAAAGTAAGGCAGAGTGAGTAATGTGAAGTCATAATTAAAAAGTGACGTGGAAAAGCAACAGTTTGAAATGGGCACTTTGCATAGCCAGATAGTAACGTGAAGTGGGCTACTTCTCGTTCACTTCGCAGGCAGAATTTAACTTCACTGTATCTCCACTCTGGAGAGATGAATTTTGATGTCAGTTTTAAACTACAAGAGGGCTTGGAAAAATTTTGTAACAAATTCAGGGCATTGAGAGATACTCTCTTGTGGTCACCTTTTGAGACAACTCCTCTGTCCATACCAGCTTTTTGTACTGTCACCATCCTCTTTTGTTATGAGGGAGTGAGCATGGCAGATCTGGTCTTTCAGCTTAAGCAAAGATGTATGGTCCAGGGACATCCGGAGACCATCTTTGATATGGAACAAATCTGGCCAGAGGCTTGGAAGGTTAGGGTATTGTTATACTCTGACAAAGCTGGATACCGACATTTCCCTAACAGTTTTTTTCTAGGTTGAGACCGTGGGGTACTGTTTTGTGCTGGACAGCCAAAGGTGTGCTACAGATGTGGCTCTCATACCCTCCTGTGCAGCCTTTGTGACAAATTAAGGTGTACATCTTGTCATGAACTGTGCCATACTAGCACTTATTGTAAAAATCAGTACATTTTCAGTATATGTTCTGTACGTGTGCACTCTTATACTGCTGCCCTAAAGCAGCCCACAACTTAGATGCACAAGCAGATGGCTCTGAGCAGTGCCTCTTAATTGCTCTTGCCCTGAGAAAGAGGGTTGGTAGCACTTCCCAGGCTAGTAGACCTGCATAAGCACCCCTTCCAACCAAAGAGATATTCCTGGTTAACACAAGCCCTGCTCTCTAGGCTCAAACCCAGACATCACTGATGCAGGATGCTCCCGATGTTTGTGTTGAATCACACCCTTGGTCTGTCCGGTCCTGCGGTGTCTGACCCTCCCATTGGCATGGTCACTTTCCTGCAGATACAGGGCTCAGTGGAAGTTGCTGCTTTGCAGGACATGGAAGTGATGCCCCCTCCTTGTCCCCCTCTCCAGGTTGAGCAATGGGTGGTGCTTCAGCGACGTGATGCTCGGAAACCACCACCATCAAAAATAACTAAGTGTCTCATATCCCTTTAACCAACTGTCATACTGCCCAAAGTACCAAATCTGAAATTTCAGAGGAGGATTCAGATGGTTCTTCCCTTAGTTCTTCTGTTCTTGGCCAGAACATTGATGTGGTGGATATGCTGATAGAGGAGTCTAAGGATCCTGCTTCAGCAATAGCTCACCCCTCAGGGAAAACTGTGAAAAAGAATATGAAATCTGTGAAGGGTGCACAGAAGCAGCCTCCATGAGCTCTTTTACCTCTTTAGGTGGTTTTCTCCTTGATTGTTCTTCTCTGCATTAACCCTCACCCCGATACCTGCCTCTAACTATCTGGTCTTTGCCATGATTAATGTAAATAGTATTCAATCAGGCAGAAAAAGGGAAGCTACCCTTTCCAAACTTACTTCCCCGAGGCCCAGCAGTTTATTTTCTGTGGGACACCCTGCTCCACACCGTGGCAGATATTTCAAGGGTTACAAAGGATTGGTATGTATGCCCATCATACTAGTCTATGGGCCTTGATGTGTGTTCAGGAGGGGGGATTTTGTTTCATGGTATCAACTTTCATTTGATTAAATTACTTGATCTGCACCCAGGGAGGGCTTTAATTTTAGATGTCCATATGAATAATAGGTTGTTTAGATTGATTAACCTTTATGCTGCACAAATGAAGACTGGCAGAATTGCTCTGTTCCAGCCTAGCCAACCCTATCAATACACTGCTTATTTCATAGTGTTTGGGGGTGATTTTAACTGTGGTCTATCATTGGCAGATTGAGGTAAACTGACAAAAATGAAGATGTTTTGTGATACCACATGCTTGGATAATATGATTAGAACTGCTTCACTAACAGATACCTACTATTCTTTCCATCTTAGGTCTGATCCAATGTTTTACAAAGGCCCTTTGCCACTCAAATAGATTTTTTTTTTTCCATAGCCAAACACATGTCTGTGGTGGCTATTGATGAAGCCCATCTCTTCAAGTGGTGTAACAGGCTGTGCTTTGAAACAACTGAGAAGCTGCATGGGATATACTATATTGGATTAGAAATCTACAACTGATCTCTCTTACTTACATCTGAGGGAAGTTTTCCTTACTTTACAGTCTTACATTAGGATTGCTTTGTGTTTAATTTCATTTTTAAATCAGGAAGGGGTTTTCAAAACTACTTATCTTGTGAGCAATTTCAGAAGGGTTGAAATAACTGCATATTTGATTTTCCTTTGTGGCTATCTGGACTGTCTGCTAGTATTTTGACAGTTTACATTAATTTAGTTGGAAATAAAATAGTTGGAAATATCTTACTGGTAGTAGCTGTGTAGGGCATCTTGCTGACAGGAAGGCACTCATTGCAGCAGTGGGTCAGAACTTTTAGCTGGTTGTTTTGTGAGGGCACAGTCACAAGGGAGTCCCACAGGAAGGAGGCAGAGGACACCACAGGGAAAGGAAGCAGGTCCTGGTGGGGGACTCAATTATTAGGGGGATAGAACTAGGGGGAGTAGGGAAAACTGAAGTAAGGTGCCTGCCTGGTGCCATGGCTTGGAGGGACAGGAAGCGCATCCTCAGGATCACAAGATCAGCTGCATGGGAGTCTGAGCTGGACATCATTGTTCACCTAGGGACAAATGACTTGGCTCATCATGAGATTAGAGCAGTGCAGAAGGACTTTTTAGAATTGAGGAGGGGCATAAGACAAGTAGCACACACAGTATCCTTCTCAGAGGTGCTGCCTGTCAATGGCATGAGTGAGGCGAGGGTACTTTGCACCATGCAGTTTAATGAATGGTTGAAGAAATGGTGTGGAGCACAGGGGTTTGGCTTCACTGGGGACTGGGGTTTCACCTGGAGGGACACCAGCCTATACTGGCAGGATGGTCTGCATCTGTCCAGAAAGGGAACAAGTCTTTTGAGCAATCGGTTTAAATGCTTCATTGGCAAGCTTTTAAACTAGTCAAGGGGGGAGGCACTGATAAGCAGCAGGAAAATCCCAGCCCCTCCCTACAAAACAGGGTACTAAATGAGAAAAAGACTGAGGTAGAAAGGTCAGTGGGGGATGCTGCAACAGAAGGTAAAGCCATCAAGAAATGGACAGCAATGAGTACTGATGCCCGTAGTCTGAGTAACAAGCTTCCTGAATTAGTGGCCTTGATGGAGGAGGAACATCTGGATATCATGGCAGTCACAGAAACATGGTACACACAAAACCATGACTGGGACGTAAACATACTGGGATACACTATCTACAAGAGGGACAGGGAGGGTAAAAGAAGAGGAGGAGTAGCTCTTTACATAAGGGAAGGAATCAAAGCAACAGAACAAAAGGGAAAACAGGGAGGATGAGAAGAAGCACTGTGGGTAAATTTGGAGACCGGCAATGGCATCACAATCCGCACAGGGTTGTATATAGACCCCCTTCTCAGGGGGAGGAAATGGACAAGGAAATGATAGAGAGTATACTTAGAATGGCAGAAAAAGGAGAGATATTGCTGATGGGTGATCTGAATATGCCAGATGTTAACTGGAGTGCAGTTGCAGCAGCCACTTCGAAGAGTGAGGCTATTCTAGATGCCTTACAGGGGGCATGCCTTAGACAACTAGTATTGGAGCCCACATGATAGGAAGCAACCTTAGACCTGGTTCTCTCAAATGGAGATAAAGAGATGATCACAGATGAAGAAGTGGGTAGCCATCTGGGAACTAGCGACCATCGAACAGTATGGTTCACAATAAACACAGCAATGCAGTCAAGCCATACAAAGGCAAAAGTACTGGACTTTAGGAAGGCTGACTTTGCCAAAATGGGTGAGTGCCTAAGGAATGCACTAGCAAATGGGCAGGAAGGAGGGATGGAAGAACAATAGGGAATAATAAAAACTGCCATCACAGAGGCAACATGCCTTTGTGTGAAGCAGATAATCAAAATGAAACAATGTAAGAAACCACTATGGTTCTCAAAGGAAGTGGCAGTGAAAGTTCAAGAGAAAAAGAAAGCATTCAGGAAGTACAAGGAATCACAGAAGGAGCAGGACAGAGAACTGTATCAGTTAAAGCAAAAGGAAGCTGGGAAGGCAGTCAGAACAGCAAAGGCCCAAACCGAGGAAAGATAGCCAACTCAGTTAAGAGGGGATAAAACCTTTTATAGGTACATCAGGGAGTGAAGGAAGACCAAGGGAGGGATAGTGAGACTTAATAAAGGGGAGGGAGGGTGGGCAGAAGGTGACTGTGAAAAGGGCAGAGATGCTAAACAAATATTTTTGCTCAGTATTTACAAAGGAAGAGGGGAAGGTACCTAAAACAAACAGTAGAGACACTCTGGATACAGAAGTTGATACCAGCCTATTTACAGAAGAAAGGGTTCTGAAAGAACTCTTAAAACTGAAGGTAGACAAAGCAATGGGGCCTGATGGGATTCATCCCAGAATTCTAAAAGAACTAAGGGTAGAACTAGTGACACCACTGACTACCCTCTTTAACAAATCATGGAGGATGGGGTGGTACCCGAGGACTGGAGGAGGGCAGATGTGATTCCCTTCACAAAAGTGGGAGCAAGGCAGAAGCAGGAAATTACAGATCTGTTAGTTTAACCTCAGTGGTAGGAAAATGATGGAATCACTTCTGAAGGAAAGAATGGTCGGTATCTAGAGGCTAGAGGGCAGGGACCCAAGGCAACATGGATTCACAGTGGGAAGGTCATGTCAAACAAATCTGATAGATTTCTTTGACTGAGTGACCAAAGTAGTAGATCAGGGAGGGGCTGTGGACATGGCCTACCTAGACTTTAGCAAGGCATTTGACACAGTCCCACACAAAAGATTAATATACAAGTTAGCCAGCCTGGGAGTGGGTCCCAAGATGACAGCCTGGGTAAAGAATTGTCTGGAGAATAGGACACAGAGGGTAAAAGTAAATGGAGTCCACTCTGAAGAAAGGGGGGTTACTAGTGGGGTACTGCATGGGTTCAGTATTAGGACCGGTCCTTTTTAATGTCTTTATAAGTGACATTGCAGAGGGACTAGAAGGAAAAGTATGTCTCTTTGCAGATGACACAAAGATCTGCAACAGAGTTGATGCACAAGGTGGGGTGGAAAGGATGAGAAGGGACTTGGCAAGGTTAGAAGAATGGTCAAATGTATGGCAGCTTAGATTCAATGCTAAGAGTGCAAGGTAATGCACCTGGGAAACAAAAACCCTGGGGAAGAGTACACAATGGGTGGTGAGATACTAACAACAACAAAAATGGAAAGGGACCTGGGGGTAGTCATATCAGATGACCTAAAGGTGGGCAAACAATGTGAGAGGGCAGCAAGGAGGGCTGGGGGGATACTGGGATGCATAGGGAGAGGCATCACCAGCAGAAAACAGGAAGTCATCATCCCTCTGTACAGACAGCTGGTCAGACCCCATCTGGAGTACTGCATACAGTTCTGGAGACCCAATCTCCGCAAAGACATAGACAGGATGGAAGCTGTCCAGAGGAGGGCAACTAAAATGGTGCAGGGTCTGCACTGGAAGACATATGAAGAGAGACTTAAGGAGCTTAATATGGATAGTCTCGAGGAAATGAGGGAGAGGGGGGACATGATAGAAACTTTTAAGGACCTCAAGGGAATAAACGAAGTCCAAGATGGTAGCATCTTTCAAAAAGAGAGGTGTGCAAGAACAAGAGGGCACAATTTGAAGATAGAGGGGGGCAGCTCAGAGGTAATTTAAGGATGTATTTTTTTTGCAGAGAGGGTTGTGGATGCATGGAATGGCCTTTCGGAGGAGGTTTCGGAGTCAAAAACAGTGGTGGAATTCAAGCATGCATGGGACAGTCATAAGGCAATTCTAGGGGGTGGGGGTAGGAAGAAGTAGGCTGCCGGTTAACTAGGATCTGCAGCGTATCCATTAGGTAGGGAAATGGGCAGACTGGGTGGGCCAAGCGGTCCTTATCTGCCATCAAATTCTATGTTTCTATAGTGCCGGTTGAATTCTCTGATTACGATATGATTATAATAAAATTGGCTAACCATACCCCGCTGGCATATATATGACCCTGGTATTAGGAGATTTAATGCCATCTTCCTAGAGCACCTTTCTTTGCTTCAGGAACTTAAGTATTTTATTATGGCTAGGAAGTCTGTCTTTCTTTTTTATGACACTCCCCTTTCATGGTGGGATGACACTAAACGTGATTTGAGGGCCCTCTTATGCACTGAATATAAAAAGCATAGTGACACTTGGTCCTACCAATATTTGTGTCATATGGCACAGCTTCAAAAATTGATTTCCCTTAGCTTCACTACTGGTCATGATTATACGTCCCAGATTGGGCAGATCAAACATGCCATGTTATCCTTTCATGATCGGGAAGTGGCAGACATCAAGTGACAGGAACAGTTTGGGACACAGGGAAAGGCAGTGGTTGTTCATCCTTATGACACCTGCAAGTCTAGAACCTCCCAAAAAGTATTTGATGCTTTGCCTGATGAACACAATGTCCTGCACAACATGACATTCAGACGTCTGGATGTTGTTACTCAGCATACTGTTTCTTTATTTCGAAAAAACCTGACATCAGAAACTACTCTTCAGAGACTTTTTGATAATTTTACTCCCCCTACCTGCTCTGCAGCAGATGTTCTTTCTCTTACCAAAGATGTTTCCCTGGAAGAGATGTCTCTGGCCATCAGAGCCTTAAGATCGGTAATGGCACTGGGCCAGATGGTTTACCGAATTAGATTTTTAAGTTACTAGGGCCCGACACTGAAACAGAGTCGGCAGTTGTCTTTAGTACATGCTGCAAGTTGGGGAACTTCTAACACCCATGGCACAGGGAACCTTAATTTATCTACATAAAAATGGTGATGAATACCATTTGACCAACTGGCAACTGATTTGCCTTTTAAACAGTGATTTTAAAATACTGGCCAATTACTGAGAGACTTGTGGTTCCAGAGAAGTCTTTGATTACTACTACCCAGATCTATTCCATACCTGGTTGCTCCATTATAGATAATCTTATTCTTCTAAGGGTGATTTTTAAATTATGGCACAAAGAGGCACATGGCTGGGTTTGTAGTAGCCCTAGATCAACAACAAGCCTTTGATTCCATTAATCATGACTCTCTTTGGTTTGTGTTGTGTTCTTATGAAATCCCCCTAAATGTTTTGGTTGGCTGAGATGTCTTTAGCATTCTGCCATGGTGATTCCCTGGTCAATGGATGGAGATGCCCAATGGTCTCCACAGTGAAAGATGTACATCGGGTGCCCTCTCAGTCCTGTGTTGTACGTCTTCAGTATTGACTCACTCCTTCAATTTTTAAACACATTCTCTACTTGAGACCTTCACAGTGCCCAGAAGGGAGCCTTACTTATAAGGTTATGGCTTATGCAGATGACCTGAGACTTTTGGTCTTGGATGCTTCCTCAGTACTGCGGGCCATTGACATATGCAATGATTTTGGTTCCTTTTCTGGCACATCACTCAATTTTTAGAAGCGTGTTGGAAAACTGATTGGTTCTGGGACCTCCCTTATGCAGTCAATAGCTGAGATACAGATTGTGATGATCCCCATTCAAATTTTAGGGATTTTTATGATGAGACACAAATGGATGTTTTCAATTGGAGTCTCAATCTAGAACAAGGGTAAAGCCCTAGTCGCTAAATGGAATAGGCATACAATGAACAAAAAGAAACGATTGGTTTTGGTTAAAACTTATTTGATTCCACTTTTTTTATGTATCAGTTACCTTCTCCCCCCCCCCAACAAGAGCTTGTGAGACAGCCCTGTATAGTGTGTTTTTTCAAGCCATCTAGGGGAGTCGTCTGTACCCAATTAAGTAGAATACTCTGTACCCCCCATTGAAGGATGGAGGACTCAATATGGCTAATCCATTAGTGATTTTTTAGTCAGTATATTTTATTTCTAACCTGAAACCCCTTTTATTTAATACTGGGAAAGCTTGGATCTCTTTATTTTTTCTTTCCTGTCAGCCGTGTTTTCAGAGGTGGGATGCAGGCCACTTAAGAAGCCTTGGAGCCCAAAGGCATACCCCTCCCTATATATGGAATCTTTTTTTGAAAACTAAAATCATGGAAAACAATGAGTACCATGATTCTCACAAAACCTAGGAAACTGCTTTACTCTTATGTTATAAATGCCTTTTTTATAGACCCTCTACCCTTTCTGACCTGTCCCACTAACCGCTTATCTTCCCTTAAGCAGTATTTGTCCGATTCCCAAATCCCCCCTCATGTGTGGGCTACACACAGGTTGTGCTGTCATGAAAAACTTAATGTGAAAGAAAATCAGAAGCATAAGCAGATGTCAGAACGGATGTGCAGTAGGACTGCTTGCATTCGGCAGCTTGAGTCAATGCATCACCTTTTTATTTCCTGTTCGTACATTTTTCATTTTGGCAGTTTTTGTCTGTCATTTGGAAAGAACCCATCTTTACCATGATGGATTTCTCCAAGTAAATTTATGGTTCTTGCCCCACGGATGTAATAAATGGGAGACTAGTACAACGCAAATTATTTTCACTGTGATTAAATGGCACATCTGGAATTCCAGGATCCTCTACATGTTGCAACAGAATAATATTTCTCATCTAGAGTTGGAAACCAAAATTACTTTTGCATTATGTAGGACCTATTTATTGGAGATTGCACAGCATAGTTTGATGCAGCCTAGGTGGAGAAATCTTCCCTGCATTACCAATTCAGATGCTCCAGTTACATAACTGTCCTCATAAGGCCATTTATGCCTTTACATTTTTGCAGGTGATTTGTTAGTTATGATGTGTTCAGCTGATTTCTGCTGTTTTTACTTTATGCAGCATTACATTAGTTGCAAGGTCCCCTTTCACCTCCCTCCCCATTTGGGTTTTTGGGAACATAGGATACATTGTTTGCTCATGGTATTTTTAGACCGCTGTGTAGTGTTCTTTTTCTTGATCACTTTCTTGTTTTTTTCCTTTCATGTACATTTGGGTGATTGTATGGTGACGGTCTCTTTGTGTGATTTTATTACCTCCTAATAAACACCACATCTCACCTGGGGGGGAATTGTCAGCCGTCTGGGAGATGGTCACTTCATCTGTTGAATTAGCAGAGATGGATATGCAAGAGGCTGGGGAGTGGTCTTCCTCCTCTGCCTCACCTTTCATTGAGGCTGAAGAATTCCATGACACAATGGGCATTTCCGATGCTGACAATGGAAATGACAACCTGAAGGATGCAAATACTGAGATCACCAAATTACAAACAACCAAAAACGGATCAGCCAAAAAAGAAACAACATCCATCAGGATTTCACAATGGAAGACCCTATGGACACAGAAAATGTACAAGCCCTGCTATACAAAGAAGAATAATGCTATCAACAAATTAAAAAAAATAACTGACAGCTGCAATTTGTAAGTTACAAGTGAATAAATCAGAACTGGCAGTTTTGGGCCCTCGCAGCAACCAAAGTGCCCTCTATAGTAACATCACATCACCAGACAAAACTCCTGACTTGGAAACACGTGTGGCAGATCAAGATACTGTACAATTTCAAACAAAACCTTTGGATCAAACAAATGTTACAGTCTTTACCTTCTCTGTCAGGGCTAAGGGTAAAATGGGAAAGGAGAATTTTTCAAAACAAAATTCAGTTATAGCTCCTTGGGGGCCAAGAGTACAGCCTAGGACAATCATCCCTGAAAGCAATGAAATTGTTAGACCTGACAGTGCATGACTATCGGCTAGCACTGTGCAAAAAGGTTTATCTGCATTTCTTTATTTTTTATTTATTTAAATATTTGGTGACTGGGGAAGGCACATTGCATCAGTGCTGATCACCAGGTGCAACCCAGGGGACAGGGAACATGGGATCAAAGTATTGTATACAATACAAAGCATTCAATACAATATTACACTAGTAAGCATTATAAAACATGTTATGAATACAATACAGAAAAACAGGCTATGCAGATAGGTAAATGTACATGGTATGGAGTATCACAAATCAGGGTAGTTACAACAAGGGATAAACATTTCATGTGCAATGAAGTGTAGGGAAAGGTAGGAGGTGGAGCAGCAATTTGACAGAGGAGGGAAAGGGAGAGTTGCATAGTAGAGGAGACTGAGTGTTCCAAAGAGAGGGGAGACAATAGTTGAAAGCAGATTTGTCCAAGTTGGAGGATGGAGTGGTGAGAAAGAGAGAGAGAGAGAGAGTGAATCCCTAGAGCATAGGGAACACAATGAGGATGGGGCAGGAGAGAGGAGGGAAGATATGTAAGAGAGAAGCAGATTAAACCAGAATCTGGAAATGAAGGACATAGGGAGGATATCATACCTGTGCTTGACCAGAGGAAGGTCTAGGAAGGACAGTAGAGAACAATGGTGAAATCTGTATGGAGAGTTGGAGGTGAAACAACAGAAAGCATAGTACAGGTAGTCAAGTTGAGACAGTGATATGGCAGGTGCAGTGCAGCATACAATATTGTTGTAGTCAAAAACTGGCATAATCATTTTTGTCAAGAAGTTCCCTACATATGGGGAGAGGGAGAGAGTCTTTTTTTGGCAGAGGATTCTGAGATTAGGGCAGAGTTTTGTGGTTGTGTAAACAATGTGAACAGAGAAATTAAATTGTGGGTCCTGTCAGACTACTATGTACTTGTAGGAAGGTATGACCCTTAGCAGGTTGCCACTGGGAGAGATTATGGGAGGGGGCAATGATAGCTTTGGCTATTTGAGTGGTTCCAAAAGTCATAGAGACTGTCTTGAATGTGTTTAGCTTGAGTTGTTTTGATTGGAACCAGGACTGAACCAAGTTGAAGTCATGTTGCAGCACAGAGTAGATAGTGCTTGGGTCAGGGCCGGAGATGTACAGAATGTTATCATCTGCATACATATGTATGAGGGAGGAGGAGCAGGCAGATGGGAGAGTGTTTATAAATATCGAAAATAGGATGGGGCTGAGTATTGAGTCTTGAGAGACTCCAACTAGGATAGGGAGGGAGAGAGAGGAGGAGTTTGTGATTTTTACTGATTGGTGTCTGTCAGTGAGATAAGATTTGAACCACTGTATGGTTGGAGGGGCAAGCCCCACATCCTATAGGGTGTTCAGAAGAAGCATGTGGGATACCAACTAGAATGCTTTAGACAAGTCAATGAAGACCTCAGTAGTGAGGTGGCCTTTATCAGCAGCAGATTGTATGTGACCAGTGACAAGGAGAAGGGAGGATATAGTTGAATGTTTTTTTTTCTGAAGCCTGACTGGCAGGGGGATAGGAAGTTGGTGGCTGTGAGGAATTCAGTCAGCCTGGATTACACAAGTCATTCTTGAAGTTTTGCCAGAGCAGGAAGGAGGGGGTAGGGTGGTAATTTCCAGGTGAGGTGGGATCACCTCATTTGTGGAGAGGGATGGCACCTGCCAATTCCCAGGCTTTTAGAACTATGCCCGATAAGAAGGATTTATTTATAATTAAGGTAAGGGGGAGTGCAATGGCAGGTGCAGAATGGCATAGGAGACTAGAATGTAAACCATGCAGACCGGATTTAGATGTGTTTAGGGATAGAAGGGTGAACAGTACTTCTTTAGTGGAGGCAGTGGCTAGAAGGAAGTTGTTCTTAGGCAAGTTACATAGAGTAGGTTTGGAGGCAGGAAATGAAATAGTTGTAGCTGGGTCAGGGGAGGCACAAGTATTGAAGAAGGAGTTGAAGGTATCTGCAACCTGGATGTGATCCGTAAATTCAATGCCATTGTGTTAAAGGGTGTTTAAAGTAATCAGCCTTAGCACAGTGAATGGCCTTGGTGCAAGCATTTCTTATGGTGTTATACATTGGTCTTGAGCTTAGAGATAGGAAGGATTAGAAGGTAGACCAGGCTTTGTCAAGGGCTTTGCACAGGACAACTATAGTGGCAGTAATCCAGGGGTGGTGGCATTTCCTGACCCTGACTTTTCAGAGTGGGGCATGGTAATCCCAGACACAGTTGAAAATATTTATGAACTTGACTAGGGCAGTAGCGACAGTTGATGCAGAATAAACTGGTGCCCAGCTGGCATTGTATAAGTCCAAGTGGAGGAAGCTAGTGTCACATGAGTTTAATGGGCATGTTTCCATGTACTTGGTGCAGATTTGGGTAAGTGTGTTTTTTCTAATGTAATACGTGATGCAGCGGTCACGTAAGGCAGGATCGAGGACTACCACTGCAGATATGCAAAATACACCCACAGCCTCTGACTGACAAATGCCACTGTACAGTAAAAACAATTAAAGAAGCAATAGCTCCAAATATAATGTTTTAACACCTGCGCAGCATGGCTTTAGGCCAGGACACAGCACTACTACTGCCTTGGTGGGGTTCATGAGCACGGTGCATGAAGCCCTTGATAAGGGCCATATACGGCGGTAGTGTTCGTGGACCTCACCAAGGCATTTGATCTGGTCGACCATCTCCTTCTGTTGTCTTCTTTAACTTACTTGGAAATATCTATGGATGTTAGGGATTGGCTAGGAAATTACCTGGCTGATCATACACAGGTTACGAGGGTAAGTGTTCAATTTTCTTCTCCTGCTAAGATTTCACTGGTTGTTCCTCAAGGTTCTATTTTGGGTCCCCTTTTGTTTAGTCTTCTTCTTAACACTCATCCTTCTGTATGCACTAGATCTCAAATTTTGTTATATGCTGATGATACAGTGGTCCTCCCAAGTGGTTCTCACTTTGAAAAAGTCAAAAAGGACTTGGCTGATGATTTGGTGGCGGTATAGAATTAGTTTAGAGCTAATGGATTGGTTTTAAATGAGAAATAAATAAAATTCATGGTCTTTGCTAATGCTAAAAAGAGACTGAATTTGTATCCTTTGTTGTCATTATGTACTGTTTCTGGTACCTTGATTGAACAAGTTAAACAATTTAAGTATTTGGGTTCATTGATTGATGAGGGTCTTTCTTATGAACCTCATATTCTTCATATGGTGAAGGTGACCCATTAATGGCTTAGGGCCATATATAGGTTATCTCCTTTACTTTCTGATTCCACACAATTCTTGTTGGCTCAAAGTTTTTTATTGCTGTTAATTGATTTTGTGGTTTTGTTTTATTATACTGCAAGGGAGGGGTTGTTATCTAAGTTGAAAGTGTTACTTAACTCAGTTGCTAGATTGGTAGTAAAATCCCCACAAAGGGTCTATCATTGTAATCTCCTAGAGCAAGTGGGCTGGCTTCCTTTGGTTGGAAGATATAAACTCCAATTGGGTATATTGGCAAAAGAGGTGATACTTAACAGAGTCACTGACTGTTTTTCTTTCATTTTTAAACAACAGAATTCAGTGTTAATACTCGGTCAACAGATAATTTTTTTGTTTGCATCCCAAGAATGCTCACTAGGACAAAAATCATTATCCTATATGTTACCTACCATTTTTAATTCAATTCAGACTGTTTTTGACTGTGTGAATCTTTCCTTGTGCTCTTTTAGGTATAGTTAAAGAGCATTTATTTACTGAATGTAAGTGTAAATGTTGTGAATAATGATGTTGAGATACATTTATAAGTATTGTTTGTATATATTCTTTTTTGTCTGTATTTTTATCAAGATGTATGTTTTTTAGATTGAATTTATTATTATTTGTATACTGATCGCCCATGAAAATGGGTTACTTTTGGCCCATGGTCCTATCAGTATAAATAAATAAAACAAACTCCCACTGTGGATATACTAAAATACACATGCTGCTTCTGACTGACAAAAGCGACTGTACAGTAAAAACAATTACTGAAGCTAGCATGCCGAAACTCGCCTCTGACACCCAGCTACAGAGGGAAATGGAGAAAAACACAGAATTCTTAAACCCGATAAAGAAAGATGAACTAAATCAACAAAAGAGAAAAAGTGCCTAAGAAACAAAAGGGACTGCCACATGCAGTCCAAATGTCAAATAAATATACAGAACATAAATGATGATCTAGAAGAAAACTCAGCTATATCCCCCCCAAACCAGTACACAGTCAAACAAATGCAGATCACCAAAGAACCGATCAATACTTCTTTGCAAGAAATTCAATTGGAAACAATATCTGGATATGACCCAAAACCCCCTTGGTCACCTGACATTGCAATTGCAGAAACAGGATGGAAAAAGGACACAGAAGGCAAGTGGATCCCAGACCCAGATTGGGACTGCACTCCATTGCCCCAGGATAGCCCAGAATGGTGTCCACCATATCAGGAACCAATTACCAGGAAGATCCAGGCTAAAATCCAACAAACACAGATGGAGAAAACTAAAAAAGGCAGTGACAAGAAGCACAAAAAGAGGATATGGCAAAAATATTCGAATTGCCAAAATCAACCTCTTCAGAAGCCTAAAAGGACACAGAGAAGAAAATTACCACCCACACATGAGAAAATACTTTGTATCATATCTACAGTAGTACAGTACAAAAACAGCCCCACAATCATAACCAACAAGACTCTACCTCAACTGAAAAACTACAAAAATATTCAGACTTTTTCAACAAAACAGAGGTGTCTGCTTCCAGAAATGCAGTCAGCCTATATTATAAGGGAGGTCTCAAAATAAGGCCTAACAGACACCATGTGGGGAAAAAACTACTTAAAGAATCTCTCCAGTTTTCCCTTGTAGATGTTTTTGTTTTTATCAATGTCTCAGGGATAGACAACTATTATGTCAGCTTCTGTACTTCCCAGATCCTAAAACTTTTGTGGTGAGGTACAGCCAAGTTGAATTCTCACCAATTTAGACACCCTTCATGGTAATACCCCTTATGAAACTACTCATCAAATTCAATACAATAATGTTCCGGAACAAAGGGGTATATGCCAAGGACATCACATATTGGCTGCAATAATGGTGCACAGTTCTTAGTGCACCAGAGGCAATTTTGGATGCAGAACAGTTCTGGACAGGGGGATAGAAATACAAGGCAAAACTTCACCAAAACGAAGATGGTATAAGTCATTTCCCAAATTGTTTCTTTCTAGGGCATGACTGCAGAGTTTGTTTCTATGCCGGCCAGCCTAAGGCATGCTACAAATGTGGATCAAGGACCCACCTCTCCTATGTGTGTAGCAAACTAAGGTACATCATATGCAGAGAGGTGGGTCACATTAGCATGCAATGCACAAACCATACAAAGTGCATTTTGTGCAACAAAATGGGATATCTTTTTCATGAATGCCCATGGACATCTCAAATAGATCAGATAAAATTGATCCAGATGACCTAATCCAAAAAGTGCAGCAAGCTGCCCAAAGAACAGCACCTTCAGAAGACATAGATCCTGAACAGGAAAAGAAACAACCGGAACCCCAGGAATCAACAGTAGTCCTGAGGAAACAGCAAAAAATGGATAAACCCCCCCCACCACCACCAAAACACCAAAAACCTCAGCCAAGGAAACAACACCCTGCAAAATGGAACTACTTATAACTGAACTCATGACACCAGTCTGTTACTCAGAACCCAAAAAAGAAACTTCAGCCACACAACCCTCACAACCATGGGTAACACCTTTCACTAGGAGAAGATCTTCAAGGGAAAGTGCCATGAATCTGGAGACCCCTAGTGTAGACACGGAGAACCCCTTTTCAGTTCTCTTGGTTCAAGACTGAGGTGACACAGAAATGGTGGGGGAAGAAGCAGAAAGGATTTCTATCACCTCTTAATCAGCAAAGACAGATGACTTTAAATATTTCAGAAAGAAAAGAAGAAAAGGAATTTAGACATTGTAAATAACTTGCAAAATGCATTGCCTCTTATCTGTGAATACCTGTAGTTTACTACATCATAAGAAGAGACAATCAGTCTTCCAAATAATGCATGATTATGCTTTTGATGTAATTTTTTTACAAGAAACATGAATGTGGTCAAGTGCTCAAATAAACCTATGTAAAGCTGAATAGTACTGGGGACCATCATATTGGTCCTTCAGCCTAAATAGGGCAGATGGGATAGGGATTTTATATAAAGGGTACAAATTTATACTAACAAAGCTTGTAAATCTAATTCCTGGCAGAGTACTGATAATAGATGGAATATTGGCAACACAACCAAGCAGGTTTATTAATGTATATTCTCCTCAGTCTAAAGCAGATAGAGTAAAAATAATGGAAGTTATACAATCCTTTTTGGTTACCACACAATTTTATACCTCGATGGAGAGTTTAATTGTAGCCTCAAAACTCTGAAATCACAAAATGCAAAGAAAATCTATTGTGACTCAGCAATGCTGCAGAAATGTATCCAGACAGCTGATCTGGTAAATTATGTAGATTTCCAGGAGGGAGGGCCTGCCTTCACATACCAGAGAGGTGAACTTACATCCACAATCAAATATTTATTTACCATCAAGCAACACCAGAAAATCTCTTTGGAAATAATTCTGGTAGAATTTTCTGACCATATGTTATTAAAAGTATCCTTTCATGAATCACTCACAACACAGGCTAAAACTAATAGATGGAAACTAAACACTGCAGTCCTTTCAGATAACTATGTACAGAATAAAGAACTTATTGAGTGCTAGGGCATCTGTCTTCGATCTTTGTGAAGACATGGGGAATGGTGGAGAGGTACAAAAAAAGATCTCAGTGAATGGTTCCAGAAACACAGGAATAAACAAGCAAGGGGCATTTTTTTAAAATACATCAAACTATGGTCACATTCACAACACCTTATGAACATTACAAGCTTAAGACTTTTCTAAACAAATTTGCTGTCTGAAAAAAAAGAAATGCAGGATTATCAATATAACAGAACCCAAACTGTAAAAGCAAATGTAATGTATGGAACCCAGAAAGCATCATGTGGAGTCCTTTTTGAGGCATGCAAAAATAGAAAGGATGCTACAACCTTTCATACATTACAGGATGACCAAGGTAACCTCACTTCTAATCCTCAGAAATGTCAGGACATAGTGTCCAAACATTTACATTCCTTTCAGGAAGCTGACCCCTAGAATAGGGGAGAATTATAAAATATTTAGCCTCTGGAGATCTGAGTAAAGATTCACACACAGCCCAAGAACTCACCCAACCAATAAAAGCATCTGAAATTATTAACACTATCGATACTCTGAAATTAGGATCATCACCTGGGATCAACAGCTTGATGTGTGAATTATATAAAACTTTTCTGGAGGAACTTGCTTCCTACATGGAAAGAGTTATTTCTTATTTCTTAAGACTGTTGGGTCAACCATGCCAGCGATGAGCGGCCACCACAACAGAGAGAACCAGGAGGCCGGGAGAGACAGCCAGAAACCGGCCCTGCCCTCGAGCACCCAGAGACCGTGAGGGGCTCAGGCCGCCCAGGCGGATGGGTGGCCACCGCACAGCCGAGAAGGGAACCAGGAGGCCGGAGAGACAGCCAAGCCGGCCCTGCCCTCGAGCACCCAGAGACCGTGGGCTCCGAAGCCAGCGGGCGGAGCGGACACCGCACAGCGAGAAGGGAACCAGGAGGCCAGGAGACAGCCAGAAAGCCGGCCCTGCCCTCGAGCACAGAGACCGTAGGGGCTCCGAGCCGCCAGTGGGCGGGCGGCCTGCAGCCGAGAGGAACCAGGAGGCCGGAGAGACAACCAGAAAGCCGGCCCTGCCTCAGGCACCCAGAGACCGTGAGGGGCTCGAGCCACCAGTGGGCGGGCAGCCACCGCACAGCCGAGAAGGAACCAGGAGGCCGGAGAGACAGCCAGAAAGCCCGGCCCTGCCCTCGAGCACTTAGAGCCGTAGGGGCTCCGAGCCGCCAGCGGGCGGGCGGCCACCGCACAGCCGAGAAGGGAACCAGGAGGCTGGGAGAGACAGCCAGAAAGGTACGGGATAGCTGCATAGCCAATCGGAAGGTGACCGCCGACTTTGCCTGCCTCTGATTGGTGTGCCTTCCCCATTGACTTTTGCTGTACTTGCACCACCAAAACTGGTCGGGATTACTGCTCTTTTATTGCAAAGTTTAAATTCTCTAAAAAGGAGCTGTTTTTACTGTTTTATCGTGTACTTTTGGGAAATGCCTTCTTGCTTGTTTAACCAGTAATTACAGTCTTTTGGGAAGATTTGTGTTGGGCTAGGCGCTCAGGCCAACCCCCATCACCCAGTCTTTGTTGTGCAAATTTATATTTTAGCACCTCTTGCAAGCCACTGCTTGCAAAGTGCTAATTCTGACTGCCCTCTCCTCTGTCCCCCTCCTTTCACCATGGCCTACCTCGAGCAGAGACCGTAGGGGCTCAAGCCAGCTGCGGCAGTGCCACCGACAGTCGAAGGAACCAGGAGGCCGGAGAGACAGCCAGAAAGGAACGGAAAGCCGCAAAATTTTTGCCCGCCTTCCAGGGTGTTGTTTTATACACACCTTCCCACCGAATCTCTTATCCCGCCCATAGCTAATCTCCTAGCCAATTCCGAGCTCATTTCTTCACATCACCTTAGTTTCTTTAACCCTTTCCTACCCTCCACCATGCTACTGCCTACTATTGCTGATTTGCCTCTCACCTTCCTTGGATCCAGAAGAGATAACTGCTGGAACCCATGCCATGGTGTTTAGGGCGACCACTCAACACTGTCCCCTCTACTGTCCCCAGTGGATGCCCCTAAACCCACATACATATACACGCTTCTGCATAATAACCTTGGGAACCCACAAAAGGCTTCACAACCAGTTCGAACTCCTCAATCCCCTGCTACCTTACTGGCACCACTCTCCCTATGCCTGTCCATTAGCTGGTACTCTATGATAAAATCTATAACCATGCAGCAGGATCATCACCCACTATACATTGGATCCCAAGCAAGAAAAAAAACTGTCTGACTACTCATTACTCCTATCGCTGGTGCCCTCATCAGCTAATCTTCTTTCTGCTGATCTGTGTGGCACTGTTGAAATCAACCCTGGCCCCACTGAAAGCTCTATCTCTCCATCTGACCTAGCCTCCATAAATGGCTTGAGTTTTCTTCACATCAACGCCTGCAGCCTCCTAAAAAAGTTCTCATTAATACAGGCCTGGGTTGCACACACCTACCTGACTTTCTGGTTATATCTGAAACATGGCTCAAATCTGCAACAAAAGACAGTGAAATAAACCTTCCCAACTACCAGCTCTTCAGATCTGACCGTCTATCCAGGGCAGTGGGGTAGCCATCTATGTCAAAGCAAACATCTCTGCATCCTGCCTCAATTCTACATCACAACCAAAGGAATTGATGCTTGTCAATTAAAATAACTCTTCCCAACCATCATCCTTTCAACTGATTGGTTGCTACAGGCCCCCTCTGCAGGCCTCAAACTCCTATCCCACCTAGGATCTATACTTAATCTAGGCCCTGAAGACACCATCATCTTGGGAGACCTGAACTTAAATTGGCTAACTAATGCATCTGCACTCCTAGTAACCTTCTGTGACACTTATGGATTCACTCAATTAATCAAAGAACCAACAAGGATTAACCAAAGAATAATCTCAACAGCACACTCCTGGACATTATGTTGGTAAATAAGCCTCATCATTATCCCCATGCTGGAGTACTATTCAGTGACATAGTGACCACTGTCCCATAGCTGCCATTAGATCAACAATCAAGCCACCCAATCCTGCAAAATTCCTCCACGAAGGTCAAAAGAACTTTAATATTTCAGGATATCTCCATGATCTATGCCCACACCACACGTTGGCAAAATTCTATCTCACAGCCTCAATAGAGACAGCTCTTCAAATCTTAAATGATATAATCATAAGTGCCCTCAATTCACATGCACCCTCTCCAGTGTCAGAACCAAACTCAAATCCTGTCGCTGGTTCTCTGCTGACCTTTAAACCAGACTCTTGCCAGAGACAAACTCTGAGAAAGGGCAAGAAAGACAAAGGATCCAAATGACTGGCTTCAATTCAGAAAAGCCAGAAACTCCTGCACAAAACAAGTAAGAAATGCCAAGGCTGCCTTCTACACAGCTGAATTGGATGCCTCCTATCACAACCCTTCCAGGTTCTGGGGTACCATAAGGGATCCTAGGTCAAACTTCTACCCCTATCTTACCACCCAAAATTCACCTAAATAGTATTGAAATCACTGACAAGCAAAATATTTGAATGCCTTTAACGATCATTTCACTACAGCTGGCCTGGCTTCGACTCCTCACCTGCAAACCTATTAAGATCATCACTAAACTCCACAATCTACTGAGGGACAAAAGGTTGCTTCCACATTCTCATTCAAATAAATACTCTTAAAAGAAGTAGAAGACCTTCTACTCCAGCTTGATACAACTAAAAGTGCAGGTGCAGACTCCTGGATCCCTACTTTCTAAAAGTAGCACTGCATGCCTTAGCCGCCCCCTCACCCACCCTCTTCAATCTGTCACTTGCCACTGGTTCTATCCCCTCAATATGGAAGACAGCTCAAGTATTTCCATTACTAAGGCAGGTGATCCCATGGACCTCAACAATTATAGGCCCATTTCCATCTTACCAGTACTATCCAAGATGCTTGAGAAGCTGGTAAACTCTCAGTTAACTGCCTACCTTGATACCAACAATCTCCTTAATCCAGCTCAATCTGGGTTTAGATCTATACACAGCACCATCTCTGCATTAGCAAAAGTCACATGATTGCAGACTGCCTTAGACAAAAGAATAATACCTGTGCTGTGTTTCTGGATCTAAGTAAAGCCTTTGACACTGTGGATCATGAACTTCTAATCTCCTCTCTGAACTCCATAGTCCTTGACTCACTCTCTCTTAAATGGTTCAGATGCTATCTCTCCGGAAGATTACAACTGGTAAAAATGAAGGTGATCTATCTACCTCTAAACCACTCCTAAGAGGTGTACATAAGGCTCCATCCTGGGTCCCAACCTTTTGCCATTTACATCAACAATATTGACTCCAATCTCTCACAATCTAATATTCACCTTTTGCAGATGACACTGTACTATATGTCAGCAATCCCTCACCATCAAAAGCCTGTGAGCTTCTACAGTCTGAATTCTCCTCCTTCAGCACAACCTATTAGAAAAGAAATTACTACTAAATGCCAAGAAAACCAAAGCTATGTTCTTTGCCACCAAGAACTGCTCTTCCACTGTCCCATCATTCACCCTCACAACTCTCTACCATCCTTGGTGAAAATCTGGAATATGTAGACAAATTCAAATATCTTGGAGTATGGATAGACAATAAACTTGACTATACTACCCACATTGAAGAGCTCCTGAAAAAGCTAAGACAAAGACTTGGTCTATTCTATAGGATCAAACACTACCTGACCAGAGATTCCAAACAAAGATTAATCCTAGCATATTCCTGTCCCTCATTGATTATGCTGACTTCCTCTATGATCATTGCTCCCTCTCCCATTTAAACAAATTAGACACCTTGTATCATAGAGCTATAGATTCATTACAGACCTTCCTCCAGCACCCATCATTGCTCTCTCTACAATGCAGTCAGTTGGACATCCCTGCAACAAAGAAGAAATAAAAATGCTGCTATCTGGATCTACAAAGCTCTGACAAACAAACTCCTTCCTACATCTCAGACTGCTTCAACGGATCACATCCAGGCCTTACACCCTGAGGATCAATAAACTGATCATGCTGAAGATTCCTATCACCTGCACCGGTATGGAAGAGCTGCAATCAGCTATTCCTGGCACTTATCTGGAATTCTCTTCAAAAGACATTGAAACTGGTTACCCTGATTCCTTTAACATCCTTCAAAAGCTGTACACCAGCCTATTCCCAGATTCATGCAACTGCTTCCACAAGGCTTAGTCCTCCACACCCCCACTCCTCCCACCCCCTCTCTCCTCCACCCCCCTTTTTTAAAGCTCCCCCCTATTCTTCTATCGTTCCTCTAGCTCGTTCTCCATCAAACTTCATACATATATGCCCACCCAAGTCCCACTATCCAAGCCTTATCCCTACTAAACTGTTTGTTTCTCTCCTTTAATAGGTTTTAGGTTTATTGTCATTTTGCCTTGTATATATGTAAATATTTGTATATCTGTCTCATTCATAAATGATTGTATTTGTGCTTATTCAGTATCATGTTTTTGTGTACAATTTGTAACCTTTTATTGTTATGACCACTCAGGTCCATCTTGTAAATGAGCTATGCTCAATGATGTTCGCCTGAATAAATAAAGATTTTGATTGATTGATTGATTGATTAAATGTATCCCAAAGTATTTCACCAAGGGTCTGTTGATTTTACTATACAAATCCAGAAATAGAGCACTCATAAAAAATTGGAGACCAATATATCTGCTGAACACAGGTTTCCAAATAGTATCCAATATTTGAAATCTTCATCTTAGGAAATATGCCTCAACGATCATATACTCCACCTGATTTAGTGGCCTTCCTGGATGAAAGATCCAGCAGACACTAACAATTATTAAGGAACTGGTAGAATTCCACAACAAACACAAGCATTCAGGTTACCTAATTTCACTTGATCTTAGTAAGGCATATGATAGCATAAACCATACATTCCTTTCCCAGGCATTACATGCTTATGGTATTCCAGTAGTATTTATTGAATGGTTACAACTTGCAAGCTTTATACTTCTCTGTGACAGTATACCCAATAGTTCTAGGGAACACAGGGACAGAACTATGAATAACGGAAGGGATACGGCAGAGGTACACCTTAAACACTCTGCTATACATTTTTTCATTAGATCCCCTTATCAGGCACATCATTCAAAATAACCAAATTCAAGGGCTTTGTGGTATACAGGCAGAAGATGAGGTGTGAGTAATGGTTTACGCCGATGATATGCGTCTTTTTGCTCAAAATAAAGCAAGTACTGAAATCATGTTACAAGAAATAAATGAATATTCAAAGGTATCTAGTGCTGTACTAAACCTGGGCAAATGCAAAGGTTTAGGTTTCGGCCCATGGCAGATATCATACTACCTGTTGCAGGCATTAGCATAAGAAAAGAACCCATTAAAATCCTGTGCCTAATGTCTGGGGGCCAGGCTATGGCATTTCAAAACTGGGAAGCAGCTCTATCCAAAAGTAAGTTAAACGTTCTCCGATGGAAAGGATGGAAGCTATCCAAACTGAAATGAATATGCATAATTAAAAAATGTTTGATCCCATGTTTATTGTATACAGGCATGACATTTCCACTCACTCTTTCATTGGAAATAAGAATATACAGTTGTTTTTTTCCAAATGCTGTGGGGGAGCTGACTAAATCCCATTAAGAGAGCCTTCACATACCTTACAAGAAAAAAAGGTGGTCTCGGAATGTTTGACCCAGTAGTCTTCTTTCACACTCTCTTTTGGTCACAGACCTTTAAAATAGGCCTTAACCAAGCAGATTCTCTAACAAAAAATGGATCTTAAATAAGCTAGAGTTTTTTTCTCAGCATGGGGGGTTATGCCCCCCAAAACTCTTAAGTATATTACTTTTTTAGATTCATTAACACATACAGTACAAAAACGAAGGAATGGAAGGTCCTCAAACAAAGCATATGTAATTCCAGCAGCTCCCAGTTATATAATACAGTAATGTTGAACCTAATACCCATGACACCAGAGTTTTAACATTGCCAACCCGAAAACACACAAAACGTATTAAACCTGTTAAACAACGTTAAAATTCCAGTACAAATGTGGGAAACAGTATGGCTCTGCACTTAAGTGAGAATTAATATTAGAGGCAACAATAAACACAAAGCCATTGAAGAAAGATCATGTCCTTACCCTACCTGTGCAGCCCCATAGGAAATATGATGCATTTTTAAAGTGGCACCTTCCTTGGATAGTAACAATAACATGAATACATTGCACTAGATATATACCAACTCAACCTGAAAAATTACCATACAGGGACACTACATGTATTGTTTGCTTGTTTAAAATTCTAACTATGGCATGCCAGATGCCAGTGGGACTTACAACACCTAATGCTTTATGAAATTGAGGAAACTATGTCTATATGCTTTGCTTGATACTTATGAGTATGATTTATCCCATAACCCCCTGCCTAAGGTTAACATGTGGTGGAAATGCCTCTCTTTTTTCTAAAATATAAATAATTCACACAAGTGCTTTGGCCATGATCATATAATGAAACAAAACTCAAGTTTTTGGTTTTTGGATCCCACAAATACCATTATGACTATATGATTTTGTTTGAAGGAATTTGATTTGGGTTATGATTCCTGTATGTACTGTATATACACATTGTGCTTATATTATGTATATGTGATTTTCAATAAAATATCCCCCCACCCCTTTTCGAACAATGCCATGGCATCTTTAACAATCAAATCACCTAAACAGGCAGATGGGACCTCGGTTTAACATCTCATCTGAAAGATGGGACCTCAGGAGTGCAGCACCCCCTCATGCTGCACCACAGTGTCAGTATTGGGATTTAACCCAAGTACCTGGTGTAGGGATAGAACCCACAGCATTCTGATCTTCCAGTCTCAGAGGCAGTGGGCAACCTGCTGATTGACTGACACTGCTAGATAATAGACTTCTGGTGATGTCAGCAACCTGATGACTGCCTGATCTTGCAGCTCTGTCTGCCCTTGATCTAAATCAGAAGACATCTGCCTACTAGAATATGTATTCACTGACAAAGAACACCAGTTCAAAAGCTCTTTCACCAGGAATTCAGGGACTCCAGCACAAAAGTTAAAAGAGCTTCTTTCACAAGAAAAACTCTGTCTAACTCCTGATGAAGTGGGCCCTTAAGGTCGCATGGATGTGTAGCAGCAAGCTGAGGATGAGAGCCCAGATCTGATTGTTTCAATATTACAAACAGCATAAATGGTGACTAAAATCGATCAAACCCTCACCTATTTAAGATCGGACATCAGTGCAATTGAAAAGCGGACTGATTAAGTCAAAAAGTGCCTAGCCACAGTCT
The DNA here is from genome assembly GCA_016271365.2 of Neoceratodus forsteri. Taxonomy (NCBI): domain Eukaryota; kingdom Metazoa; phylum Chordata; order Ceratodontiformes; family Ceratodontidae; genus Neoceratodus; species Neoceratodus forsteri. Next base: position 669,719,059 of record CM057456.1, on the reverse strand, counting down.
CTGAGCAAACTGATAGGCACAATTGGTTTCTCCTGTATCTGGTGATATATAGAGAGCTCACCCATCGGCTAGACAACCTGTTGGGTAGAAGTCACTAGCAAAACATCAGAGTGTATGGGGTTCCAGAGGGTGCGGAGGTCAGAGTCAACAGCATAATTTCATTCCTTTAAACCCTACTATGAGATGCTCTTCATCTTGCGAAGGACTTTGACCTCTCAATGGACCTGGCATGTGGCTTCTTCTGCTCAAAGCCAAGCAACACTAAGCATAGCCCCATTCCTTTGTTGCCAAATTAACATCATATTTTGCCAAAGAAGAACTTTTAAAATGGATCTGGCAGCATCGGTACATACAGTACAAAAATAACAGAATTTCTCTTGACAACAACTACACTACGTCCATGCAGGAGAGCCGGTGGACCCTCTGGCCCATCCTGAAACAACTTTAAGCAAAAAATATCTCAGCTCAGATTCTGTAACCAGCTGGGTTGCATTTTGAAATAGAAATGGGAACACGTAGCTTCATAGACCTTCTGGATGACTCCCCATACCTCAAAGAACTGGGAATCCCCTTGCCTTATCTTGTCAAAGAATGCCTGGAGAGGGACCGGTTGCAATCAGCCTGGACAGTGGCTCATAGAGGACTCACCCAGAATGGAGGATCATTGAGAAGCAAGCCTACCACCCTGTGAGGAGATGCAGGCTCCCTCCTGCAGAGCTACAGTGCTGTTTTGGCAACTGAAGGAAGCTCCGCTCACTTCCAAGGGTCTATCTTGGACCCCTTCACTGATGCAGAAAAATGAGGAGACCACATTGCAATCTGAGCCTTTCACTACTTCCCTTCAATTGTCTGACCTCGGTCATCTCAACTTCTATACCACTTATTGGGGAACAGCAAATACCAGAGAGCCTCCTGCAAATGTTGTCACCTCGCCTACAATTCCTGAAGATCGGATTCTGCTGAACCCAAATTATGGTCTACACATTTTGTGAGTATTTCAGAACCTCCCTAAATATGTGGTGAGAAGGCATGTAGATCTTGCCCTGTAAACCTTGTTTCCAGCATATTTGAATGCAGTGTTGGTTGCACTGATCTTCCAACCGTTAAGGCTTTAGATCTGTTGTCTCTAGCCCCCTCTTGTGTCTAGATGGAGATTCTTCTCCATGTACCTCCATAGTGGTACATGAGACTTTGGACAGGCATAAACAAATCCAGTTAGAGCACCTGACCTCTTAACATAAAATGTTCTTGTTTACTGTTTATCTCCCAAAATTTAAAGGCATAACGTGCCTCTTGGAAACCACTCCACCCAACTGGTTCACCATTGATACCCTTGGTCTTGTCACCGATTCTGACACGCAACAAGAATCAGGGCACAGTTCAGACTTTTTGTAATCCTGCCTCCATTTCCCATTAGCCACATACTGACTCCTACTTCCAAAGACTCTTTATTGTCTTTGGAATGCCTTATTAATACAGAACATCCTAAATCAGTGTTAACTCTGAGGGTTTGGGGTTGTCTTCTCTTTGACTGCAATATGTATCTGCTGCCTTTTGGAGCCTCGGCTGGCTGAATTTCAGTGGTCAGGAGCTCCAGCTATGCCCAAAACCAGCTTGCCTCTTTCTATGCATAACATCCTCTTTCTCTATAGATAGTTAATGGGTGATAGTAGCTCCCATCATGTTTTTCCACTTTGGAGCACGTTGATCTTACAGCCCATTGGCTCATACACGGAATAACTTTCTGTGGCTTAATGTTTATTCTCTTTATATAATTAAGCCATTTTGGCTGTGAGTTCATACCTTCAAACAGTGCTTAATTGTTTTAAATATTATGAGTTTTGATGCTATGAATTTAGGGGGATACATCTTATTGCAAGGAGAAAGCTATGATACAGCATGCATTTATTATGAGCAGGGACTATCTGCCTCTATCTGCAGCTTTTTTTGCTTGTTGGGTCTGCAGCTTTATGTCAATGCTCCCCCACTAAGGGAACTGTGTTATATGTTAAATGTTCAGAACAGGGGAATGTACCCCTACTGTTGCAACATTTGTAATGTCCACTGCCCTCTGGGGTATAGAGATGGTGGAGTGCAGGCAGGTAAGAGATCTTAAGGTTGCTAAAAATATCCTGTCTCCAAATTACCACTGAAATATGCCCTTTTTAAGGGCAATTTGGGGATTTTGAAGTTCATAATAGCAGTCACTGGTCCCATGCTTAACTTTAGGATGCCTATAGGCAACATAGTGGACATGAATTCGTGGCACAGGCAACACGCAAGTTTCTAATGCCCCTTAATGGTCCTCTGCTTTGCTGGCTCATTCTGTTATGGGAATGGGGGGGTCCACCCGGCAAGCAAGAGGGCTCGTTGCCACATATATCATCCTTATTTACTGCCATTTGCCTCTGCCCTTGGCTCTACTTATTCGTATGGAGTTTACTGCCTGTTCCCCTCCACCAAGGGGATAAGGGGTCTCATATGCTAGTCCCAAACTCTTGCCCTTATCTGGGTTCTGAACTTGTGATCTCACAGCTGGGCTGAAACAGACATTTTAGCTATGGGCCCTATTTTGCTAAATTGTGAATGCCTCAGGGGAAGGGACTCCATCCTTTTGAATGCCTAAAGGACCCAACTTATACTTTCATTTTTCAACAGAGACAGTGCCTTAACTCTTCATAACAAGCTAGAAAAACAACTGATGCAGTTGGCAGAGAACTCAGTTAGTAAATATTGGATCGGGGACACGGAGAAGAGACAGCCATGAAAGACATCTACCTGTAACTTCACCTCTCAGTTATATATGTCCTTATTGACATCAGGACAGCTTCTGGGTACACAGGATTTTTCCATATACCTGACATCATGGCTTTTTTCCTACCTTGTGTGGGGAAACTGAGTCACAGGAGTGGCACCTCCAGATTGTGGAACTTTTCCCAATCTGACCTAGAAAGCCAGCATCAGAGTTTTATTGAAACAAAAGATACAGCTGTTTCTTACAGCTCTCATTGGATTTATACATTGGCAAGATTCCTGATCCTTATTCTAGTTTGGAGTTTTTGCAGGTTTTTCAGACAACACTGCCATCTATTGACAAAGGTCACCTAATGTCTCCCTGCAATGTGTTTATGTATTTACAGTTGGTTCAGGTTAGTGTTGAAGCTGTTTTGCTTCACTACTGTTTGTTTAGTAAGATCGCTGTGTACATTATCTTTCTTATAGCAACCAGTCAATTTCTCAGCCTCTCATCATTAATAACTAGGCTTTGTCCAGGATACTTATATTCAACCTGAATGACAATGGCATATTCCAGTGACAAAATTATGTCTTGCAATTTAAATAGCATAAACAATCAGATAAAAAGGAAACAAGTCCTTAAGTACCTTGGAACTCAACAGTGTGACATCTTCCTGCAGGAAACCCACCTTCCCAACTGAGGTGATTAAACTTAAATCTAGGGCATATCCTAGTGTGTACCAGGCTTCCTTGGAGTGAGGCAGGAAAAGAGGCATTGCAATCCTAACCTCTGCCTCCTTCCCTTTCAAAGAGATGGAGGTGGTGGTGGTGGTGGTGGACCTGGGGGCTCATTACATGATGGTCATGGGTAGGGTGCAAGACAAACCAGTTACACTAGTTAATGTATACACGACCCCTGGATCTCTTATTAGTATTTATTCCTCTATATTACAGCAAATAGTAGAACAATCACAGGATTTGTTAATAATGGGAGGGGACTAGAATCTGATTTTCTTATTGCATTTCTCCCTCCTCCCTGTGCCGGCTTCCTTCTTATTCAGCCCCCATCCCCATCACCCGGCTCCCCCAGGTAGTCTTACTCACTGCTGTCGCTTGGCTTGTGGGAACAGTTCCCAGCCACTGGTGCAGAGCCTGTGAGGGGCCGACCATTCATCTGCCACTGCCGGCATTTTCCATTTTTCTCCCCTTCCCATTGCCAGTGCACGTACATCACCGCGCAAGCGTGGAGGTGCTCACACATACATGGTCCTGCAGCACCCTCCCTAATGTTGGAGTCCTCACCACACTGCCCCTTGGCCTCCACCTGGGGGTGAACATTCGACAAAACTTCCAAGCTACCCTCCCTGGGAGATGACAGCTGTCCTCCAGACGCTCGATCCTATCCCACCCCGGCTGGCCCCCAATGACCTGCTCTCACCACAAACACAGGTCGCTGGTGTGGCAAGTGGTAAGGCATTGCTGACTCAGCCCTCCACGCCACTGGGCTGGTTGGAATCTGATTTTCAGCAGGGCCCTGGACACTACCTCACAGATCCCTAATCCAAATAATAGTACAGCAAGATTATGTAAGAAACTAGTGGCTGATTTAGAACTAGAATATATCTGGTGCTTGAAACACCCACAGGCTGAGGACTAAATGTACTTCTCACCTAGATTTAAGATCTAGTCCAGATTAGACACTTTTTTACTTACACTAAAAACATGACATCTTTCTCTTCACTGTGGATTGATATTTGCACTCTTTCCATCCACCAGCTGATCTTGCTGGAAGCTAATTTTATGGTACTCAGGAAGAGAACCCACTGGAGACTGAATGTCTCCCTTCTCCGGAATCAGAAAGTAGTAAACAAAATTAAAAACATCATTAAACAAATGCTAGAACTTAATACTAAACCAGGAATCACATCCCAGATTTTACGGGACACCATGAAAACCATGGTTAGAGGGAAAATTATTTCCATAGCCACATACAAGAAAAAAGAGCAACAAAAACAGTTAGAAGGTTTAGTGGACTGATTACGATCAATAAAGACCCTACAAAAACAGAAACTGTTCAAACAAAATGAAGCAGAATTACAAAAATTAAAAGTAAAAATCCAAAACATACAAAAAATTGAAACCAAAAAAGCCTCTAGTACCTAAAACAAAAATGTTATGGGGGTGGGAGGCAGAGCAACAAAGTTTCTGGCTTTCTGCCTCAAACAGCAGGTGGCTAAAGCTGCCATTGCCAAAATAAAATGCCCTGCCACTGGTCAGATGTTCCAATGAGGAGATCAGATGGCTGATGTTTTTGTCTCATACTATCGGTGGTTATATCAACCACAGCGCGAGTCCTCACCATCCACTAAGATCAGATTCCTACAGCTGTTAAACCTGCCCATCCTGACTCCAGAACAGAGTCAATCCTTCATTGCCCCTATCTCTCAGGCAGAAATCTTAGCTACAATTAAAAATCTCAGATCTGAAAAGTGTCCTGGCCCTGATGGCTTTGAGAGGAATTCTAAAATGTTTTCTCTAAGGAACTGTCCCACTGCTGCAGCATGTCTTCAATGATGTCTGGGAAGAATGAGGCCTTCTCCCACCTTTGTGGAACTATGGCACTATGACAGTCCTTCATAAAGCAGTTAAGGACCCCATGGAATGTGGCTCCTACAGTCCAGTATACCTCCTTAATGCAGATTATAAGGTATTCACCTCCATCATAGCAAGTTGTCTTAATCTTTTGATCCCCAAATTATTCACCTAGACCAGATGGGATTTGCCACGGGCAGGCAAGCCCCTGAAAATGTCCGCTGTACAATTAATGTAATAAATACAATACTACAAATCCACACTTCAACTTGCATCATGAATTTAGATGTGGAGAAAGCATTTGACAAGGTCTCTTGGAGTTTTCTTTTCTTGTCTTAGAACATTCTGACTTTCCACATGTCTTCATAGAAGGGATAAGGGCCCTGTATGCTGCACGGCAAGCATATGCCCAAGTAAATGGAGGCATTATGGACAGGTTTGGTCTCGGTAGGGGGATCCACTAGGGCTGCCTCCTTTTTGCCTTATATATCGAGCCTCCGTCAAAGGCCAAAGGAGGTGATGTGAAAATTGAGGGAATAGAAGTAGGGGGAACCATCCAGAAAATCTCCCTATATAAAGATGATGTTTTGCTTTTTCTAGCCCACCCAGAGACCTCCATCTATAGTTTCTGGACACTTCTTGAGGTATTTGGTCACCACGCTGTGTATGTGCTTAATAAAACAAAAGTCGTAAGTGTTCTATTTTCATTACTAACCATTACCTGCCATACACCAGCTATTACCCCTTATTTGGAATGCTAACCAAATACGACACCTGGAAGCACAAATTCCCAAAAATCTGAGTATGTTATTCTCCACCAACTTTGAACTGTTAACTAGTCAGCTTCATCAGGGCATAGCTAGATGGTCCCTCCTTATCTTTCCCATGTATTCCCGCATTCAATATGTGGTCATGAATATACTCCCCAGGTTCATATACCTGTTCCAATGTTTGCCCCCTCAACATCCAAAAAAACTATTCCAGGTCTGGCAGAAGATCTTAATTCAGTATGTCTGGAATTTAAAGAAACCCTGATTTAAATATTTAATCATGCAGGTGGACAAACCCTATGGAGGAAGGGCTCTTCCAGTCCTAGAGGACTACTGTCTAGCTGCCTACCTGAAAGTTGCCCTCTTATGGTCTGTACCTGACTACCAGGCCAATTGGAAATTATTAGAGATAAGGGAGGAAGGGGGCCAACACTGGGGGCAAGAGCAATGGACCTGCATTTTTTAACTAGCAACGGTGACATATCATTACTGGCAGTTCATAACACTTTATGAGCCACTTATAGAACCTGGGAGAAGTACAGACTGGAATCTGCTCTGTGGTCTCTCCAGTGGTTTGTTTATAATGACGCATTCTTACCTTTGAAGACTGATCTTGCCTTCCGAAGGTGGGTGAGAATGGGCCTGTGTTTTCCAGATTAACTGATGTCTAAGGGGGTTGTTTCAGACTTTCACACAGTCAAAGAATCTTTTCAGTTGTCTAACTCAGACCACTTTCAGTTAAGAACACATATTATGAATCACCTGGGGACTGGAAGGGACTACTCTAGGTCTAATGCCCTGATTGAGACAGTCAAAGCTATCCTGAATCAGGCTATCAGAAAATGACACAAATTGGTCTTGTATAAAGCCATTTAAAGTATTTCTAGGGACTGTACTACTCCCATTAAACACAACTGGGAATAGGAAGGTGATGTCCACCTAGCAGAAAGGGACTGGGGAAGGATCTTCAGATCAGCCTGCAGAACACCCCTCCCCACCCGTGGCAGGAGTTTGCATGGAAGGTCAGGACACATTGCTTCTACACATCGGTTATACAGAGCAAGTGAAGCCAAGCTCACTCACAGGCCAGCTGGAGAAAATGCTCTAAGACTAGGGCCCATCACTCACACATCGTCTGGCAGTTCCCTGCTTTGCAGACCTAGTGGCAGTGGATAATGGCCATGGTACATGACCTATTTGATACCACATCCCCCTTGACCATGCCACATATGCGTTTGCATTTTCTGCTACCAGAAATTAATTTGCAAGACTGAATATATCTATTGAACATCCTTCTTGTGGCTGCACATAAGGCCGTTACATGACAATGACTCAAGGAGGAAACCCCGTGTTTCCAACACTGATTGAGCATTGTTAATGATATCCAGGCAATGGAAGAGTTCACTTACAAAGTCAACCTGAAACACCTGATTTTTTTTGTGCAGGTGGACTTGCTGGACCCTCTGGAGAGAAGCATCTCAAGTGAATCCTATTTAACTGGCTACTTGCTGGCTGTACACTTCATCCCTTTTAGTGCCTGTCCTGGCCTTCCATTGGAATATACACTCAATGCACTATGGTGACTATGTGGGGACTAAAGATAGCAAACAGTCATGGTAAGAATGCATATCATTTGATATCAGCAATAAAATGCCATTGTAATAGCTTGTTCATAACACCATTACTGACTGATGTATATGCTGTAACCCATTGAGCTGTTGTATCTTATAACTGTTGGGTTAAGCCCACTGCTTTTTCTGTGTCCAAGCTTTTCAACAAACTTGAATTAAAAAAAAAAATAATAGATAGGGGACTGTGTATATGATGCTCTAATACCATGGAGAGGTTCTGGTGACATTGAACCTCAAGAGCAAAGCTTGAGAGGTTCCAACATTTCACCAGAACCTTGAAATGGTATTTTTAGTCAAGTAAGAGACAGTCCCCTAACTGTTATGTTTTGTTACATGGGGATCCAAGACACTTTAATTCATAAACTCCCTCCCCCCCCAACTACAGTCTAAGTGGTAAGCTGCCACACATTGCAATTTCTTTTCAAAAAAATTGCACCTATTGCCACACAGACCAGTTGTTCCATCTATGTTCTTTTCTGTTTTTTTAGCTCCACAACATTGTAAAGTTACTGCCACCACCAGCACTTGAGTCATTGGATAGTCACAATACATTTCAAACCCAAAGCATTACTCCGATTGCTACATAAATAAAAAACAAACAAACAGAACTACTGAACCAGGTGGAGGAGGTGAGGGCAGGTGAAAGAATGTAGGTCTCCCCATGTCACTGCCATCAATCCTTCCCTGTTGAGTAGTATTACTTTCCTAGGAGAGAGACATTTCCATGGATTTCTCACACAGTTGGGATATATTTCACTGTACATAGCAGCTACAGTAATAACACCTTGCAGTGAGCATGAGGATTTAGGTAGCATTCCACGGTGTCCTTCCTCATAATTCCATCATTTGGATCTCTGAATGATGGTATTACAAGATGAGAACAATGGTATTAAATGAACTGAAAAATAATACTACAGGATTTCTTTGCATGGAATTTGGTAGTATTATTTCACCCATTTATTACAATAGTTAAAGGACAGGAAGAACACCATATACTATAAATTATTCATATAAACACATCAGAAAAAGAAGAGAAGGCAGCAATATACTGTACACATTACATCTATCTGTAACACAGTAACATAGCAGTGGCCATCAGGATATCCAATTTGCCTGCAAGTGGCATAAATCCCACAGGACAGTGAGTGAGTTAGTGGCAGCTATCAGCAAGAAATAAAGCTTTCCCAGTCTAGGGAGAAAGGCAAATTAGTGGATGCAGTGACAGCACTGCAGCTGGTAGCAGCAGTAGTAGCAGCAGTTGCAGAGAAAAAATACTCAGTGCCTATCCCAATACAGTATTCCTTATATGTTTGTTTCTGCTGAAAAATTTGTTAACATGCAGTTGCCATAGAAGAGAGCTTTTGACTTGTATGCCAGTAATAACTACTTAGGCATCACAGATCTCTGTTCATTTATAATTTTAATTAAATATATGTTGTTTAGAAGATTGCGAAATACTAATAAGACAAGTCTGCTTATTTTGAACAGCTGCACAGCAGAGCTATGCTAACGTACTGCTATTACATAGTAGAGAGATGGGACTATGGAAGAATGTGACTGGATACGTAGACTGTGTCCTTCCACAGTTGAGTTGTCCTTTTGAATGACCACAGTGCTATTTCCCCCATTCACTGGGTGTGCAATTTTCCTGCTTCGCACTAACTTCTGGCTCAGAAGTAGGTGCCACCTCCACCCTCTGATCACCATCTCCATTATATGATCAAAGCTTCCTGGTGTCTTGTAGCACCACCTGCCCTCTGATCACTGTCCCTGTATTTCTTTTTGTTTCACTGGAGTCTAGTTGCATCCCTCAATTGTTGTCCCTGTATTGCTGTAATGCTTCCCTGGTGTCTAGTGGCATCCCCCCCAATAGCCATCCTCTATATATCTAATGTTTCCCTGGTGTCTTGCACCCTTCCCCCCAACCTCAGATCACCATCCCAGTATTAATTTTAGAAATGTGAGCTGTAGTAAAGAAAAACGACCCTTGCTGTTTTTTTCTTCTTTAAACTGTGTAAAAAAGAGTATGGTCCCTCACTCATCTGACCCAGCACTCCAATCATCCAATCTTTAATTGACATCTCCATTATATATGTAATGTTTCCTTGATGTCTAGTTGCATCCCCAGCCTCAGATTGCCGTTCCTGTATTATATAATGTTTTCCTCATGTCTAGTGACACTTCTGCCTCCAATTGTTGGCCCTGTATTTGTATACTGTTTCTCTGGTGTCTAGTGGCACCCCTGCCCTCTGATCCCCATCCCCATAGTTATATAATTTTCCATAATATCTAATGGCACCTCCTACCCTCTGATGCCCATTCCCCAGTATGTTTCCCTGGTGTCTAGTGGCACCCCCAGCCTCTGATGCTGCATGTTTCCCTTGTATCTAGTGCATTTCCTGCCCCATTCCTCTATGTTCACTAAGGAGGAAGGCAGATCCCTGCCTGACAGCAGCATCAAAACAGCCACAAAGGGAGTCCCAGAAATGAGTCAATCAGTGTTTGCTAGTGAAATAGTCCTGTAAAGGCTGGCAGCCCTTAAGATAAATAAGGTTTTGGGTCCTGATGGGTTGCACCCAAAGATACTTAGGGAGTTAGCAGCAGACCGGGCTTAACCACTGACTGGGCTGTTCAACAGCTTACTTGGGTCTGGGGAAGTTCCAGTGGACTGGAAGATGGCAGACATTGTGATTCTACATAAGAGTAGGGATAAGGAGCAACTATGGAATTACAAGTCTGTCAGCCTGACTTCTATTATATGGAAGCTGAAGGAATCTCTGATGAAAAAAACCTTGTAGATTACCTGGAGAGCAATGGACTCCAAGACAGTAAACAAAACAGTTTTGTGGCAGGAAGATCTTGTCAGACAAAGCTGATAGTTTTCTTTGACTGGGCAACAAAGGAGATAGACAAGGGCCATGTGGTAGACTTGCTGTACTTTCACTTCAGTAAAACCTCTTATTCAGTACTACACAAGAGACTGCATAAGAAAATGGAAGACCTGGGTGTGGCTAAATCTCAAGAAAATTGGATTGGTAATTGGTTAGTAGGGAGGTAACAGAGGGTGGTAGTCAATGGGCTTAAATCAGAGGAGACAGAGGTGATGAGCAGGGTTCATTAGGGATCTGTCCTGAGCCCAGTCCTCATCAACATGTTCATTAATGATATTGGTGAAGGAATCCAGGGCATGTTGTGTCCCTCTGCAGATGACACAAAACTATGAAGGAGGGTAGATAGTGAAGGAGGAATAAGGTATATGCAGAATGGCCAACAAAAGCTCGAGGGGTGGTCAAAGGTCTGCCAGTTAAAATCCAATGATAAAAAGTGCAAGGTAATGCACCTAGGGAAAAAGAACCCCAAAATGAAGCACTGGATGGGAGGGTAGTGGCTTAGCACTACAGATGAGGAATGAGATCTAGGAGTTATCATCAGTAACTTCTTTAATCAAACAAGTCAGTGCAACAAGACCTGTAGCAAGGCTAACAGGATGCTTGGCTGTATTGGGAGGGGGACTAATAGAAAAAGAAAAGAGATAATATTTTCCTTCTATGGAGTACTGTGCCCGGTCCTGTAGTCCTTACCTCAAAAAAGACAAAGATAGGCTGTGCAGTGCAGAGTGACCAAAATGATTCAGGTCCAGTAGGGTAAATCCTACAGTATAACGAGTTCCTCAAGGTACTGAATATGTACTCATTGTAAACCAGAAGGAAGAGTGAAGATATGACTGAGACATTCAAATTCCTCAAAGAAACTAATAAAATGAACTGTGGGAAATTATTTAGCCTGAATACCATCTCAAGGTCATGTGGTCAGTAGTGGAGATTAGCAGGTGGGTGGTCCTGGAGTGACGTGAAGAAATACGTCTTTACTGAAAGGATGGTGAAAGTTAATAGTCTGCAATCCAAGGGAATAGAAGAAAATAGTGTTAGGAGGATTCAAAAGGCCTGGGATAAAATAAAGAGTATAGGGGTTGCCCAGATTCACAGGTCTAGGGAAGAGTATAGGGAAAGGACCAGAAGGATTAGTTCCTTGGAGGAACATTAGGTACCAAGAAAGGACCAGGGATTTAGGTAGCTTGGGTAGACTGAATGGACCCTTGGTCTTTTTTCTGCCATCATTTCCTATGTTTCTATGTTTCTGTATGTTTCCCCGGTGACTAGTGGAATCCCCAACCTCTGATTGCCATCCTGTGAGCTGTAATATATAAAACTATCTCTCGATATTTTTTTTGTGTGTCTTTAAACCTGTAAAAAGTTAAATGTTCCCTTGCTGATCTAACCTCTGCTACCCTTACCTCACACTCAGTACTCACCACCCCCACACTCCCACTACACTCTACCCACACACCCCCACCTCCACACTCACCTGAACATGTAACAGGGCGAAGATCCACTCTTCAATTAAAGACGCATCTCACTGCTGGAACTGGCGACTGCATTATGAGAAACAAGGTAGGTGTGATTCAATGTGTTTCAACTGGGTTTTTGACTTTGAGGCAAAACTTTGTCACTTTTGCATATTTTAACCCCACATTTTTAACAAGGCCTTTGTGGGACCCCACTTCACCACCAATGGTGGTGGAAGTATGTAAATAAGACCTGAAAGGCAATTTTTGCCATCACTTACAGAACTCTACTTTCAAGCAAGATTTGACAGTTTTCCCCACCATTGTTCATGAGGTGGGGTCATAAGAAAGCTACATTGAAAATATGAGGTCAATTTATGTAAGAATGACAACTTTATTCCATGCTCGCTCATACAGTAACTTCAGTAATTTTTAAATGTTTTTGCCCCATATTTTCAACATAGCCCTTTTTTCACACCACCTCATGAATGTTACAGTTGTCTTTTTTCAAATCCTGACCAAAATGTGTTTTTGCACCTGTAGCACGGAATGGCGTTTTGGTGGCTCAGAATTACTTTTTGGTCAGGATTTGAAAATGTTCACCTACAGGGTTCATGTGATGGGGTAATAAGAAGGCTATATTGAAAACTTGGTGTACAAATATAATAAAATGTCCAGGTTTGATTGAACATTGCAGTATTTCAATGTTCACTCATATCTTTGCTAATTTTCAGTATTTTGACTCCAAACTTTCAACATACCCATTTTTTCCACACCACCTCATAATGTGACAGGTGTCACTTTTAAATCTTAGATGAGGAGCCTTTTCGCACTTGTGGTTCAAAATGACATTTTGGCCAATAAACTATAAATATTATATGGCCTGTAGTGCCGTCCTGTCATCCAGTCTTTCAGATGAGACACTGAACTGAGGTCCCACCTACCTGTTCTGGTGGTTGTTCAGGTGGATGTTAAAGGTTCCATGGCACTTCTCGAAAAGATTAGGGGTGTTTTTATTGAAAACAAAAATCTCATACAAAGGACTGAAAACAAAATGGCCTTGTCGTTCCAGGCAATACACAGAAGAATACATAAAGGAAATAATCCAATTAGAAAGTAACCACAATCAGGGGCTGGGGGGGGGGTCAAAGCACCAGCCTGCCCAATATATCCACAGAGGCTAAAAATGCAGTCTTGGAAAACATCTGTAATCTGCTTGATACACAAGGAACAATTGTTGTTTCAGGTAAGGAAACAGTTCTAGATGGGACCAATACTGCTGGTGGATTATCAACTTGCAATTTGTCTGCCAAATATTAAAAGAAAATTCAGACCACAAAGCACATTCAGTGTATTAGGTGGGTACTTGCTCCAAGTCCCTATATATATTCCCAGTACCAAGATTTCATAAGTAATAGAAATGAAGTCAGGGCAATTGGCCTGTGTGGCAAGAAACCCCCAAAAGGAGGTTACATAAGGACAATCAAAAACCAAATGTAACTGCATTTCCACAAGACCATTGCTAGCATCCCTTTGCTAATATGATTCTGATAGCTGCTTATGTTTGTGGGTATTACAAACTCCCATGTGACCATGACTGGTAAGCCAAATGATATCCCATACCAGGACTGGGAGTCTATGGTCAGTTAATTGTTTCAGAGTTCAGTAGGTAATCAAGGGGGTCCACTGTGGGAAAACCAAGGGGCTCGGGTGAAAACAAGTGATTAGGATATGCTGATACAACCCTTTCCAAGATGCAGAAGTAACAAGGCTTGGGCTCAAATGGCCTTGCCTCACTTTCTGTATATAGTCTGGCACATATATTCCGGCTGCTGGGGAAATTTCCAAATGGAGTAAGCAATCCATTTTCCTTGCTCCCAAATCAAGAAAACTGGTTCTAGCCATTCCCAAACCCATCCAGTCCTGTCCTTACCTCTGGCCACCAAATATGTCTGGAAAGTAATAGAAAAAAAGTAGTACACAAAAGATCACTAGATTAATCACATGCAGACCCCCTTAACTGACTGGGGGGTATGTAGATTGCTTTTTCACTGGGTTCAGGTGACTGCCCCACAAGTTGTGAAAAAATACAATATACAACCATGTTTCTAGTTCCTGTGACATGGTAAAAAATAATTTAAATACAACAAAATGGGCAATAATGACATTTTTATGAAATAAACCCATTTCAGCTTGGAAATGGACATAGATGACAATGTAGCAATAAGCCATTCCCCTTTCTGTAGTGATCACTCTCAGATGCTGAGGGCCATGTTACCCTGCCCAAAAAAGATACTCCAAATTTTAATATCTGAGGTTACTATCAGAATGGATCCCAAATATGTCAGCCCCAGCCCTGCCATGGGTCCTAGGCCCAGCGCCATACTCTTTGAGATATTAATACATGTCCCTCAGAGGCCAGTAAATCTGTCCAATGGGTTCCAAGAGGCCAACCAAGAGGCTGCATTCACCCCAAAAAAGAAAAGAACAATATCATCAGCATATGCGTTAATCTTAACTGTCTCAGTCTGCACCAAACTATGAATGCCCTGGATGATCTGGGAACTGCAAATACTCCACAAAATTATATCTATACTGAAAACATAAAGTAGAGGACATAAGGGTCAGCTTTGCCACACCCCTATAAAACTGGAATACAGGTTCCCAGGTATCAATTTACAACAGGGAACAAATGAGCCCCCGGCACAAAAATGTTATCCATGAAATAAACCAACAGGGAAGCCCATGAAAATCCAGAGCCTGGAATAAAAATGCATGCAAAACCCTGTCAAAACCTTTCTCTTGGTCCAAGGAGACCAGATACCCATGAGCCTGTGTTCATGTTGCTTCTGGTACCTAATTCCCGGAGACAAATCAGGTCATCACTGATCTGTCTACTGGAAATGGAGCAAGACTGACAGAGGAGATCACCTTAGGAGCTATTGGACCTAGCCAGTGCACTAGATTTTTTTCCAGGATCTTCAATAACCATATTAAGAAGATAAATAAGCCTCCAATTGTCTAAATCAGCTCTATCTTCCTTCTTATGCAAAAAATTCACAATGGCTTCAAACATCTCCTGGGGGACAGACAATGATAGCAGTATATCATTGAAAACCTCCCTGAAGAATCACAGAAAGAAAATCGGAAAATTATATATAAAACTCAGACCCAAGACCACCTGGTCCAGGGACCATTTTAGGCTTAAAGGGTACCTAAACAAGCAGTTTTTTAAAACAGCCAACTCCAAAATATGGCTTCATAACAAGGTAAAGTAGAGGCTGCTGTTTACATTAATGCTAAAACTACATTTATGTAAATAATATAAATGCAGTTTCATAGCTTTTTAAAAACATAAACATCAGCCTTTTACTTAAAAAACCAGCCTTGGTGTCTTCCTAAGATGGCTGCCAAATCTGTTAAGTGATGAGTCATGATGACATCATCTGAGCCAAAGACAGAGACCCACATATATTTCTATAGTGCTTACTAGTTCTTCTTTCCCTCTTTGTTTTGAATTGTTGTACCTGAATGATCAACACCATGTATTAACTCATGGATTATTTTGATCAGTACACATGTTAGGCTATGATTTTGTTCATTTAGCTTACTTTAACTTGTGGAAAATGTTTTGTTGCAATCCAGCTGACTTTTTCCTTGGCAAACTGCATTACAGTAGAACACTTCAATTACCTGATGATCTAATGGTTCTGTGATGCACTGAATTTTGTTTCTTTGTTAGCCACGAGAGACACACTAAGCTGAAAACTTGTTTACAGGTGTGGCTTGGGAGCACAAGGAAGTGTAATGACTTGCTTAGGGTCACAGAGCAAAGTACTTGTCTGGTTCAGTTGCAAAGCCTATGCTCTCTTGTTGATCCACAAATGAGGCTTGCTTTTTCCATGTGAACCTCCTGCATTTAGCCTACCTTCTGTTGAACACCCCACCATCCATACCCTGCCCTTAGTACTGCCTGGTGCCACATATGTGCTTAAGGTTTCATGAAGAGAATTATCATACCTCAGATTGTAATCTTGTACCTCAGAGAGTTGTGCACATGTATACCAATGTGCATCATCAGCTGGCACTGTTAAAAATGTCTCCCAAATCACTCTCCAGTCCACATTCTCAGTGTTTGACTTCTGCTCCTACAGTAAACATTGAGTAGATCACCACCCTTCTGCACAGTGATGGTAGTATGTACAGTTCCCCTGTTGTGTTTTTTCCCACCTCATTAACCAACATCTAGGTTTTCCTGGAGGGCCAAGCAATAAGCATCATGACCCATCAGAAAAACTGCTGTTCATGCCCTCATAAAGGCTGCACTTACAATGGGTAACGATATTATTAGCACGAGAGGCTTATTAATACCTTGAGCAAATCCACCCGACTTCCATTGTCAGTCTTCTCCTTTACCTGTGATCTGCAGAACCTCGCAGAACAGTTCCCAGCAATTTTTCTCCAGTACTTTTCTGTGCAGTACTCCACAATTCAAGTTGGCTGGCTACCACCCTTCCAAATCTTGAATGACCTATACACAACTCCCTCAATACTGTCCTAACAAACATCAACACCCCCCCCCCACCTGAGGGTAATCTTCCTACACTGAATTCAAGTAACAGTTTAGGTGCAGCCCTGTCACTCTGAGTATTTGTCATTGCTGGCTACTCTCATCCACAGTCAGTTAGCGATCACGATGTTGGCAGACCCACATTTCAGATCTCACAGTGATCTGCTCAACGTCCTCCTTAATGTCTTCAACTAACCTGAATATAGCTATACCCTGCTGGAATGGCCTCTTCAGTCCTCCTCCGGCATTCATTCTTCTCACCTGTACCCCACACCAAAAACTGGTGCGTTCACTACCCTTCTGCATCATGAGTGTGGTTAGTACAGTCTCCCATGTTATTTTTACATATTAATAATAAACATGATCATCTGGTAAGCCAGCTGATAGCTGCATCACAAGTGGAAAAATAGGCTTTCCTACCATGAAGATCCAAGCCACCATGATTAGGCACTATTAAATGACATGCATAATGATGTGCACACCCATCATTTAGCAGTGCCTAATCAAAGGTAGCCTAGATCTTTTAAGGATAGGAAAGCCCATCATTCCCCTTGTTCCCTGTTGCTATCAGCCTGACTTACTGGAAATATATGTTTATATTTGATATGTCAAAATAAAACGGGGCCTCTACTTCTTGCATTCCTGATGCAGAAGGGTGATGAGCTCGCCAGTTTTTGGTATGAGGAGGAATAGTGACGAATGAATACTGGGGCCGGGGAATGAGAAGGCCACTCTTGCAAGGTACTGCTGTATTCAGGGAAGGGGAAGACAGAGGAAAGAAATATGAGCAGATTACTGTGAGTAATAAGATGTGGGCTGCCAGCACCTTGATCACTACCAGACCCCGTTGTCCTGGCCAACATTCGCCTTCCCACAAAACCAGTTCATGCAATTGTCCAAAGCTGAGTGTGGATATTAATGTATGAAATGGCTGCCACTACATGTTCAGTCACTTCACTACCAGTCTAGTATTGCTTGTAAAGCACTTTGGGATACAATGTGCATGAAAACCACTATATAAATGCTGATTATTATTTTTATTATTATTTCCTATGGAAAAAGAAGACAAGACAAGCGTGTATTTGAGTTTCGAGAAAGTATGAACTCTAACATTGGACTGAACAAGAACTTTGCTACAAAAAAGTGGTGGCTCTAGGGGGTGGTGAAGGGCATGGCTGCACCCCCCCCCCACACACACACACACATAGCAATGTACTTGTGTGCTGCTGCTGCTGCATTTCACTTTGTTGAAGAAGTCTGATTTATTGATTGTACAAATGTTTACATTCAAACTATGGATTACATTTGTAGGTTCTGTCAAAAACATACTAGAAAAGAATAGCAGAAGATATAAAGGTTTAATTAAAATGTTAAAAAGTGCATATTAAGCATGCACACCACCCCAGCACCCCCACTGTAGCATCTTGGATCCACCATAACCACTAGACCACCAGGTTATTCGAGATTTGTACTGCACTGTGGTTTGCCACAGAGAAAGTCAGTTGGATTAAAACACAATTTCAGCATGTTAAAATAAACAAAATGAACAGAACCATAGCCTAACATGTGTATTATACAAAATAATGCACATGGTTCTGACCTTTTGGGTGAAACAATTCTATACAAAGAGAAAAAATAACTAGCTAGCACTATAGAGAGCCATATACCTTTCTGACTTTGGCTCAAATTATGTCATCACATAACATATTTTGCGGCCATTTTAGGAAGCAGTTAAGACAGTTTTTTTGAAATTAGAAGGCTGATTTTACAGTATTCAAATGCTCTGGAACCACATTTAGGTAAACTATATATATATAGTTTTAGCCTTAATGAATACAGCAGCCTTTCTTTTTGTCACCTACGGAGTCACAGTTTTGAATGGTTTGTTGTCAAAATGTTGTTTAGGTATCCTTTAAGGCATTTTACTACCGAGTCTACCTCTATTACACTAATAGGAGCTAAGAGTGTGTGTTGGTCCTCCACCAACATCAGGTCTGTCAGAGAAGGGACCACAAATCCCCGGATGGAGCCAGTCAAAACTAGCACATAAATAACTGTCAACAGTAGCATGGATATTTGCTGAATCGACATGCACGACCCCAAGATATCCTGGACTGAGGTAAGGAGTTTAGAATGGACTTCTTCTTGACAATGCTTAAAAATTCCTAGGGGTTCCCTTCATTATGTGGTACCAAACTGTTGCTTGATACACAGGGACCGTGCCCTGTCATATAGATATTTACTCATATCTGATTTTGAAGCATCAATTTGGGGTTTATAAGAAGTCCATGCAATAGTTTGCAAAAAATAGATGCAGAAAATATCTCAGCTGTAAATATCAAAAATACTCATAACTGCCTTTAGCCATCCCTTCTGATAGAAAAAGCCTCTGAATGTCTGATTTGGTATTCACCTACCAGTCTACTATGGAATCCAAACAAGGCACCACTGACCCACCGGCTTGGAAAAGCTCCTTACAGTGTGAAACCACCGAATGGTCATCCAGTAAGGACCCCCTGAGGAACACCCATGTGACCGGGTTGATGCATCGGGTGCTATGCTGGTAGAAACCATGCCTGTATTGTGATTCTTTAGTAAATGTGGAAACTCAGCAGTTTTTGTGTGTGCCCAGCCCTTTTTTTTTCCCTGATGTCTAACCTTGCTGGAGCACCTTTAAGTGGCTGGTGTGCACTCTTTTGCTTACTCACTATTCATCTATTAAGGAATAGTTGAGCATCCAGTACCCTTTCCCTGGGGGTTGTTGAATTCCCATGCCCAAAGTAATGTGTAACTCGGAATGGTCAGATGTGGCAGACACCACTGTCAGGGCATTCAGTACCTTACTCCCTGGGGAAACAAAGATAAAATCAATTCTGGTGTAAAGAGTACCTCTGTGGTATGTATGACCCCTTCAAGGTGCACACTTTTTGTGCATCCTGAAGATCAGTCAAAGCAATCATCTGACAGTAATACATAGCATCACAAAAAAGCTTGAGTACTGCCATCTGATTCTAACCCAACTACTGTCTTATCTCTCTAACTCTATGTTCTTCACCCCCTACCAATCTGACTTTTGGAAACACCACTCCACCACTACCTCTCTAATTAAGCTTACTGATTCAATCCTCTCAGGGATGGACAGTGGTCAAATCACATCTGTCAGTTTGTTCGATCTTGCCAAGGTGTTCAACACAGTTTCCCACATCCTCTTACTCAACTTCATCTCCTCAGCAGGTCTGTCTGACTCAGCCACCAATTGGTTAAGTGCTCACTTAACTGTCTGGACACAATCTGTCAGAACTACTGACTCCAGTTCCCCTCCTCTCCCTATCAACACTGGTGTCCCTCAAGGGTCTGTGTTGGTTTCTATCCTGTTCTACATTTTCCTTAATGATCTCCCTTTTGTCTGCAACTCAGCTTCCATACATATATATGCAGATGATAGTTCTTTTCAGCTCTGGCTGGTCCCATTCTGATGTTGCAAACAGACTTCAGCTGGACTTCAGTAATGTCCAGAACTGGTTTTGCACTCATTAACTCTTCCTTAATGCCAAGAAGACAGTCTCCATGACCTTCGGCACTAGGCAGAGACATTCAAGGTTCCCTTCCCTGCCCCCCCTTCCATAGCCTTGATGGGATAGCTATTGAGAACACCACCTCATTCAGATATCTGGGTGCCTGGCTTGTTCAATAACTCACCTTCTCTGACCATGTAGACACCATCCTGAAAAAGTTGCACCCCAAGCTCGGTATTTTATACAGGAACTGAAACTGCCTCCCTCTCCCGGCAAGGTGCGAACTGGTCCAGAAGATGATCCTTCCTATCTTTGACTACTATCAAGTAGTTTATAGTGCTGCTCCCCCAACTTCCTTAGCCAGATTGGATACCCTCTTATACTCCTTCTGTCACTTTGTTCTTGACTCTCCCACTCTTACCCATCACTGTCAACTCTACCACTCCCTGGCACTTTCCTCTCTTGCAAACAGGCACGTACACTACTGTGCTAATTTTGTCTTAGAATTCTGGTTTGGTTAACTCCTAACATATCTTACTTGCTGCCTAGCCATCCCCCCTCCACCTGCTCGCTCACTCAGATCCCACGACCACAGAACTCTGGTAGTCCCTCGACGTTCCACCACTGTAGACCAGTGTCATACCACTTTCCAAAACTGTGGAATTCACTTCCTAAACAGATTCACCACTCATCCTGACCTTTCTCATTAACTGCAGCACTTCACAACTTCCTCTCTGTTAATTGTTCCTGTACCTAACTCCTTTGTGCCTGCCCAGCTCCTAGCCATTATCAGCGCATAAGTCATTGCAGTTACATGGGTTACTATTTCTACAGCACTTATAAGGATGTATTATGATTTCTGCAAATTGTATTCCATTACTGTTTATTTCTTGTCAGATTATCCAACCAATGTGTATTTTTGTCAATTGTATGCAAATATAATCTTAGTTCAGTAAGTTCTCTACCTGCTTTTTCATAATGTTAAGTAGCTTATTTTTCATCAGTGTTGTAGCTGGTTTATATTGTATGTGTTATACTTTATTAACTGTATCTTCCATTACCCCTTCCCCCAGGATGCCCTGGGAGACAAGCAACTTGTTGTTCAGTGCGCCCTTCTTGCGGAAACATTTGAATAAATAAATAAATATCCTGCAAATCTCAGGCCAGTTAAAATCCCCACCAAGGATAATACATTAAATCATAAATAGGTAAGGCTGCAGTAATAAAAATAAAGTGACTCTTGATGCCTTAATCTGGGAAGCATACACCATCCCAAGTCACAGAGGGTGACCCTGCAGAAGAATATCTATAATCAATGACCAACCCCGCTCCACATCCATCACTCACACTATGTGTACAGGAAGAGAGTGGAATAAAATCCCCACCCCCATACAAGGTTCCTCCCCCATAGACCAGACCAAAGGCCCCGGGCCAAGCTTTTTGTGCCTGATATAACAGAGGCAGTGGTATGAAGCCTGGTATCCTGCAGAAAAAGTATTTGGGCTGTGGAACGTAATGCAGTGAAGGTGATCAATCATCTCCTAAAGTTCCTGATGCTATTCACAATGGATCCTATTCACAAAGGTGTGGAGTGCCTATGTGCCACATATCTGTGGTGCATAGCCACCCCACAACCATTGCATCCCATGGACAGGATTCACAAATGGGATGTGAGTCCCTTATGCACCCAATCCCCTGGCTGGCCATAAATATCCACATGGGGCCAGACCAGAGGGGAAGTGTGGGGGCGTGAACAGACTCTACCCCATTCACAAAGGTGTGGAGTGCTGTAAATGACAGTCCGCAAGCTATGCTAGGTGATCCCAGCGATAAATGTTATGTGCTTCACCAGGATGCCACCACCGGCTATGGTAGAGATGTCACGGCAAAGTGGACCTCCCCAAACACACCACTCCATCCCTCGGGGACCACAAGGAGACCTTGGGGTGGCCAACCAGGCACCTGCATGCCACAGTGCTACAGGCACACCATGGCAGCCTACCATATATTGCACTCCATGGGCACAAGGGATCCAGTGGTGGACCGGGTCTGGGAATACCATTAGATGTCCCCAATGTTCAGCAGACAGGCCCCATGCACCTGCACGTTGGGAGGCCAGGACAGTGGAAGGAAGTCATATAGTGACCAATATCCATGAATACACCACCACATATTTTCTGCAGGTGTAGAGCTATGCTGGTGGGATACATGCCTTTAGCATGTTCTTCCAGCCTGTTCATGAATAAGCCCCATTGAGAGTAAGGACCCTCATCTCTGGAGCAGTAGTAGGAGACATGACTGAAAAAGTAAGGGGAAAGAAACATTAGCCAAAAACACATCAGAGAAATCTGAACATTAAGGTCTTTTCTTCCTTGACTTTCTTTTAGCAAGCTGAACATCTGCTACATTGACCTCAACATCAGAAAGCTCTATCTGTGTGGAACAATTTGAAGAAGTCTGCAAGTCCTCATTGTCTTCCATAGCCTGTCCTTGTAATACTTAAAAACTGTTCTGAGTGGACATGGTGTCCTTACATACTGTAAAATATTAGATCTAGGATCAATGCTAGTACTTAGTCATTTCCTGGCCACAACTGTAAAGCCTTTAGAAGGAGGAAATGGGGGAGGCATGTCCTGGGACATTGTTAGGTGGAAATTTGTGGCAGTGGAGCAGGAGCAGTGTCAGTAAAGATTCTCTGTTGAGATGTCTGAAATCCTGAGGTCAGAGACTGCAGGGTCACAGTAGGAACCTGCACTCCAGTCTCAAGGACAGAAACAAACTAGGAGGGGTGTGTAGACACAGACAAGATCTCAGTTGGCTGTCCGGGGCTGGAAGGACCAGACCCAAAAGCTGCTTTAAATCTGTCTCAAGGGCAGCATCAGCATGAGGGTTCTGAACATCTTGCACTATATCCTCCTAATCATAGAAGGTTCCTTTATTGTGAACAGCCCAGGGATATGTCCAGAAGGAGTGACCCAGCTCATCACAGAGATTATATCTGACTAGGCTGTTACAGTAGCGACTGGAATCTCCAGTCCTCAAACACAACTTGCACACCAGCATGTCACAGGCATTTCTGAGGTAGGACAAGGAGCCACACCTGTGACACTTCTTCGGCTGGCCAGCATAGAAACAAAAGCCTCTATCTTGGCCAGTATAGAAGCTGCTGGGAAAATGTAGGACACACATTACCAAAGGCTTAAGCTTTACCTTTATCTTCCACCCCCAGTCCAGATATTCTCTGTGTTCAGTATGGGAAGTAAATGATCAGTAACATTGGCTCGCTGCTTCGCACAATGTAAAATGCCTGATATATGAATCCCCTCATGCTTAAATAGCACAGTAATGTTTTTTATGAAAATCTTGGTAAGCAGAATGGTTATAAATGATGTCCACCAAGGAGACCATTTAATTGTGTGAAATTTTCCCCCACAAAATTATTCAAAAGTTGTGGTGACCAGAAACTGATATCAAACTGAGTGTCCCCTGAGGTCTGGATCAGAGCAAACATTTCTGCTGCCAGAAACCCCAGGAAATCCTTCAACAGTTTGCATGCTGCATATATCTGTTTGGGGGAATCCTCAAGACTACAGTATGTTTATATTTAAGGTGAATCGCATTGCGTCTTTTGGCAGGCTTCCCCAAACTGGCTAACAGATCTGCCATAGGGAATGTTTTTTTCTCAATAACTGGTTTGTGAGGTGGAGCTGGACTAGTATGCACACTGGGAACCCCAGGTAGTTCCAGCAGGCATCCACCTTCTGGTGGTGAGGGAGGATACAGGATAGGTACCAGACAAAACTGGAGGGGAAGTCTCAGGGTGAGCATCAGCAAAGTCCATCATATCTGCCCAGGAGGTAGAGGACTGCACTGTAGAATTAAAGGGTACATGCCCATTCTGGGCCTCGACTGGTTGTCTCTGAGTTCCCCTGCAGACACTTGCAGTGAGGAGGTAGTGGGAATGGAGTCATCTTTAGTGGGGAGAAATTTGTTTGACTCATCAGGGGAGTCCCTTGAGGTCTTGTAGGAGCCAGATCCTTGGAAAGACCTGAAGGCAGAGACACAACCTCAGGTATCTGGAAGCACAACTACTCAGCAGGTGCAAACACCTGGCCTGTGGCAACCTGTGGAAGGGCAACAGAGTGCAATGTGGGTAATGGTGCTATCTGATGAAGCTGGAAATATGATACTAGAGTCTTATCAATAGAATCAGATGCAAAACCATCATACCTAGTAGGCCCATCTACAGACTCCCAGGTTCCTGGAGGATGTACTGAACCCTCCCCGGGCAAGGAAGGAGATTGTGTAGCTGGCTCCAGTAAAACAGTCTGTGTGGTTAAACTCAGTTCAATAAATGGCCTGCAGGATCCCACCCAATGGAAAGTATGCAGATGAGAAGATATGGAGGCTGATACCTGGCAAGTGTCTCCCGGAGACTGGAAAGTCATAGTAACAGCAGTCATATGTGTGGGAAAGGCTCCGGCTTTGTCACAAATGAGTAGCGAACCCTCTGGGGAGAGAGGAAGGCACCGAAGTCAATGGACCTGAGCACCTAAGAGGGCTCATTCAAGCAAGCAATTGATTCATACCAGCTGATGGGGCCACTCTTGCATCCCAGAAGGCTCTATCTGCAGATGGCATCCAACCAGCCTCCAGGAGGGCCAAGCCTGTGACCATGGTGCGCTGACCACCAGAGGAGACAGGGTCAAGTGAGAGCTTTCTGGCTCCAAAAGGGGAGCTCTCTATGTAACAACTTGCTCAAAAGTCCCAACAGGAATGCCAAGCTGTACTTGTCATGGCCACCCCAAAAAGATATGTAGGATTTAATCCTCTGTTGCCAATAATTGTAAAAGTTTCCTGTAATACAAGAGTATCTCCACCAGTGACTTTTCTGCAATCTGGCGCACCACAAACAGGAGTGGAGCAATGTGGCAAACCCATAGTGCATCCATGACTCTTACATATTTATTTATTTATTTCTTAATAGTATCAGAATTACAAACCTTTGAGTCAGAGACTCTTTTACAAAGGCTCCACATCATGGTTAAACACAGGTACAATAAACAGTGAGATGTGACATTATGTATACAAAATTATGTTAAGGTAGTGAAAATATAAAGCAGACAAGAAACAGCACAATTTATATACAAGCAATGTGTCTGAGAGGTAAGGCGGCTCTTCCAAGACTTCTGCAGCCATCGGTGGCCATCACATTCTGGAGGAATCCGTCTCCACTGTTGTAGTTGTTGCTGTTGTAGGGAGAAACAACATCTACTCTGCTAAATACAGTATTTAAGAAAAGAAAATACCACATGCAAACTGCTGTTATTAAAGGTCATCCAATGAGTTGGTACAGTTGCTGGAACTAAAGTGTCATAATTCAAATATTAAAAGGGTAGTGTTGTCCATGTGTTCTTAATCAATTTCCAAAAATCAACAATATAAGGACGTTCATCGGAGGCAGTGTAGAGCAGTGGTTCAAGGCTCTGAGCTGCAAACCTGGAGATTGGGGTTTGAATCCCACAACCCCCACTTGCATACTGTGTGACCCTAAGTAAATCACTTAATGTTTCTGTGCTCCCAGGGTGCACCTGTAAACAAGCTTTCAGCTTAGTGTGCCTCTCCTGGTTGAAAAAAAAATCAAACTCCAAATGTTTTATAATTTCCAAAGTCATAGTGCAACACTGTCTGCGGCAATACTGTTTAGTGAGTTCTTTGTGCTTTAAATTACTCTTAACCAGGGCCACTGGAAAAGTGTGCCCTCAGTTTTTTTGCAGAATCTGCAATTTTCACCATTCTCTGCAAAAAACTACATGTTCTGCAATTTCTGGCAATTTTTTGAGTGTTTATATTGAACTGTGTAAAAAGTATTAACATTTTAAATAAAATGCTCCCCAATATATTGACAATTTTTCATGCAGACTTGGGTTTGGCCAAAACAATGAGGTGCAAGGTAGGGCAAGGGTTTTATGTGACCCTGATTTCTTTTGAATCCTTGTCTTGTTTGGTTTCAAAATCCACTGGCCAAGCATAAGTACACTTAAACACTTAACATTTGTTTTGTGTTGAAGCAGTCTATCAGAAAGCTTTTTATTGCCACACAAACTGAAACAAAAGATGGGAGAAAAGGTGCAAATTATCCCATTCACTTAAATGGGGTGCTAACAATGAAGCCTTTTTGTAAGTGGCAGGGCAAGTTGTTCCTTGGGAGCATACTTTCATTCAGACTAGTTTTGATTCAAACAGCTGAGGAGTTTTGGATAGCCCTGTTGATTTTAAACTTGAATAAGCTAGTTGCTAACAGTGATCTCATTCTTAGCAACTACCTCCTAGATGCTCACATGCAAAGACTACAGTAAAAACCTGACTAAAGTCTAAAGCTTATAAAACACAAAATGTATCTGAACATTTATCTCTAACTATTTATTCATTTTATGTATTTGTACATCAGTTTACAACCTTTGAGTCAGAGGCTTATTTCCAGAGGTACCTCATCACATTGAGGACAGACAGAAACAAAATTTAGGTTACAGCATAAAAGTCAACTGAGTTCAAAAAGTTACACAGAAATGGTTACATACATTTAAACAATTTACACAGAGAAGGTTTCTTACATTTAAACAATTTAGTAGTAAATACAATGATACAGCTGAGTACATGCTGGTAATGACATAGGCAATATGCAACAGGGGAGAAAGTGGGGGTGAGGTGGAGTGCCACCCAGTGGGCATTGTCAAGTGTGTCAACTAACAAAATCATTGCAGTTAGAGTAAAACAAAGGAAAATTACTGGGTACCCTGACTACTGTATGATGCAGTATAGATTTATTGGTATTTTTGTAAATTTTTTGATAACTGCATAAGGCCCACTAGGCAGAAGTGCCTGTTTTCAGGTACAAACCAGGAGCACTGAGGAGGTTAAGTTACTTGCTCAGAATCACACAGTATGCAAGTGGAGGTTGTGGGAATCAAATCCAGGTCTGCTAGATGTCATCAGCTCATTCAGTTTGTTACTCTAACCTCTAGATTATACTGCCAGCCCCTATCACCCCCAGATTTAATGTTTAGATATATGATTTCAAAATTGTGTACAGTACCTACAATACAAATTATGTCCATTAAACACTTTAACAACATTTTACTAAAACTCAATTATTCACCCCTCTATCTGGTTATTTTACTTGTACCAACGTGGGTGAATAGCTGGCAGAGCACTGTAAACAGCTGTGAATTAGGCTTCATTATTCATCAGCCAGAAACAAACAAAAAATATTTCTTCAGGCTTAATTTAATATCGATTTGCTGTGGCTCACTTTATAGAATCTATTTAGCACTGTATGAGGCAGATGCTTTTAAAATGTTGGAAGATATGCAATGCTTACTATAGCTTATCAGTTTAGTATTCTTTTTAGGAACATACACTTTTCTTTATGTTTTAAACATATTTAGGTGTCAGTGTATTCATTTAGCATTTTATACTGACTAATATATGCTGTAGAAAACATTGTAAGCTGTATTGTGAAGCACTTGGGGTCTGTAGTAGAACCCCAGCAATTTCCTGCAATTTTTGCAAAACGTCCTGCAATTTTTGGTAACCTTTTCCACAATTTTCCAGCGGCCCTGCTCTTAACATTTAATTGTTCCTATGCTCCTTACCATATCGTATTCCATACTTTTATAGGAATTCTAGGCTCTGTAAAAATCTGACAAATTTGAGGTTTTGTCATCCTCATTCCTTCCTCCGTTCAAATGGTTCAGCCATATAATATTGCTCAAAAACCCAGGAATATACATACTTCCTGGTATATGTAAGAAAAAAATTATTTTCCAACTTCCACTGTTTTCATTTATCTATACAATGTTTCATATATTTAGGTAATGCATGTTTTTTTTTATTTTTCTGGATAAGGCTGTTTTCTCTTTTATCCAGGTAAGGATGCAAATACCACATGACCCAATCCCTCCAGGGCAGCTGCTCATGCTTTAACAAAGGGGAAATATCCGTAAATAAAACTATGCAGAAATAGACCACTAAGGGATTTATCATTTGTAATCCACCCAATTCTATAGGGAGATGTGTAATCCCCCTTTTTAACAGGATTAAGGTGACTCCCTCAAATACATTGAAAGAAACAACCATAAATCTTAGTTTCAGGTTGTTTTGGTATAGGGTAAGTATGACTACTATGTAAAAACATTGGAAGCAAATAAACATTAATAATGTAGATCCTTTTTTGTTTACACATATTCCATTTCCATCACTGTATAATCCATGGTTGGACATTGTTTAATAATGTATTGGAGGCAGTATAGCACAGTGGTCTAAGGCTCTGAGCTGCAAATCTGGCGACATCCAGTAGACAAGACCTGGGTTTGAATCCCACAGCTTCCACTTGCATACTGTGTGACCCTGAGCAAGTCACTTAACCTTCTTGTGCTCCCAGGTTGCTCCTGTAAAAAAGCTTTCAGCTTAGTGTGCTATACCTGGTTCAACAACAAAAAAACCTAAACTAATGTAGTCCAATTAAATTGGGACATATCCCCAGAACCAAAATATACTCCCCTCCGAGTAATTTGCAAAGTTCATAAACCACTGGAATATTCTTAAAATGTGTTTCAGTTTTTGCATCTGACTCTACCAGGAGGCAAAAAAGTTGTGTATAATTAATTTCAGACACAGTAGACTATGAAAAATGTTCCAACACTTGTTTTGCCATGGTTCCTGATTATCCGTTAATGTTAAACACAGGTTGTCTGCATAAGCAATCATTTTGACTGTGTATGTTTGATTTGGAGACTGTATTCCAGTTATACTGGTATTAGTATTTAACTTCCTAATTGCCAGACTGAGTGTTAATATATATGACAGGGAGCTGATGGGACAGCCTTGGTACCCCCCACTTAATGCAGCAAATCTTACCCATCCACCCGTGTAGTAATGGGATAATTGTTGCTGACCTATAATAACCTTTTGTCCAAGAGATAAATTAATCGGGTATCTCAGATTTTTTCAAGCATAACCAGAGATATTCTTGTGCTATTCTATCAAACTCTTTGAACTGATTGAGGCTGACAATGTACCCTTTGGTGTTAGCTGTGGTGTAGTAATATTCCACAGTTTCTATTAATAATCCCAAATTATTTGTAATTTTCATTTTTGGAATTGAGCATGTTTGACAAGTATGTATTAGCTCTGGAAGTATTGATAATAATCGTATGCTTAATAATTTTGAAAAAAAAATTTGATCCACATTTAACAATGTGATTGGTCTCCAATTTGTAAGCAGTTTTTTGTCTACTTTTTTATGTAGTAAGACCAGTATCTCTTTACTGATTTCAGGTGGAATTTTGTCACCTTGTAAAAGCTTATTATAAATCCATAAAATTTCATCAGGGCAATAATCCCATAACCATTTATAGACTTTGGCTGATAAACTGTCCATTCCAGGTGCTGTATTTATCCATAATTATTTAATGACTAGGTTCAGTTTCAACTTAGATATGGGAGCTATTAAACAAGTTTCTTTGTGAAGAGGATAGCAGTGGAATGTCCACTGTTTGGAGCCATTCCATTATGCAGGTGTGAGTAGTATATTCTGTACCAAACATTTTCCCCACACATTTGTCTATGTCTTGCAAAACTTCACTTTTTCTAGCGATTAGTTCACCATTATCTGTTTGTATTTGTGTTAGATATTTCCTTTACTTCCTGTTTCTACAATTTTCATATGGCTTTATTACATAAGCCCTGCCTTGGGTTCCATATTTCTGTTCCAATTCCAGCATCTTTAATCTATTGTACTTTAGAAAATGGGTAGGGAGAAATCTTTATTGTGATTGGCTAAGGCCACCAATCAGCCGGTCGGGTATCAGGCAACAGAGACCGGGAAATAATGAGTCCCACTCTCTGCTGCCTGATTCCATTCTGAAATCTTTCTGCCATGGAATGTTGAAGTTTTAAATTACCGCCATGTTGACTTCTCGCCTAACGAGCGATAAACCCCGCATGGTAAACAAAAAATTTTACTCCCACAACACAGTGCCTCCCTACATCACTGTAGCAACAATTGCCATTGCTTAATTTGAAAAGGCTTCTCACAGCCATACCTCATTCTTATCAGCGACTGTGCCACTTCTGACTGCTTTCACCAACAATAATCGTTACTTTCCGTGTCAGAGGCCCACAAAGTTTGAACCCATTGCTAGCATGTGTCCCGGTCCTAACAGCACGCGAAATGAAATAACATTGCGCTGTTTCTAATGCCTGATGATGATCATTTCAACCAGCCTCCCAAGGACACACCCTCACATTTTGAGAAGCCCTGTACTGGTCTGAAAGCAGCAGTTGGTCCCTCACGCCAGCGTCCTGCTGCAACTGCCTGCACTGGATTAAAACCTACAACAAACATAACCCCTGCCTCTTCCTTCACTCCCTCTGTCTGCGACTTGTTTTACCGAAAAACATTTCTCCATTCCCACAGAGAGCTGAACACCCGCTTTTTCTGCAGGACAATACTCACAGCTGTAAGTATGGTGGAAATCAGCACTTCTGCATTATAAACCATAAATAAATAAAATACAAGGCACTGACATGCTGCATCCTAACTCCGCTTCCTGCTTTTACTTGACAGGGTCACGCAAGGTCGCACACCTAACAGCGCGTCTTCTGTTCTGACTGAAAAGAAATGCAGGTTCCTCAATGGGGGGGGTGAATAACTACAACAGAATGACTCTGTGGGGTGTGGGGTGCAACAGATAGAACAGCAATAAAACAGAGGAACTACTTTAACACAAAAATGTTTTTTTCTATTTCTCCATTTTTAAACTCAGTTCCTCTGTTTTTTTTACTACTCCATTAAAATTTGTACAGATGGCCATTTTCTAAGCACAATAATACCCTCCAGGGTGGGCGGTATGGGCAATACCGGACCTTCCAGGGGCTATAAGGCCCTCCGCCTGCGATGTCGGGCCTCATTACGCCCCTGGGTGGTCCGGTATTGCCCAATACCGCCCACCCTGTCGGGTATTATTGCTTGCGTAATTGTTTCAGTTCTTCCTTTATATCCTTAATCTGTTTTAAAACACCTTGCTCAGAGCTGGCCTGATCCTGCAAGCATTGTAGTTGTTTCCTCAAATCAGAATATATTTTTTGTTTTGTACAGTTTTGTTCCTTAAAGAGTTGTTTAAA
This sequence comes from Neoceratodus forsteri, assembly GCA_016271365.2. Taxonomy (NCBI): domain Eukaryota; kingdom Metazoa; phylum Chordata; order Ceratodontiformes; family Ceratodontidae; genus Neoceratodus; species Neoceratodus forsteri. The sequence goes on along the minus strand of CM057456.1, from coordinate 669,687,713 downwards.
ACAATTTATAAAATCTTGTTTATGTCTAACCACCAAAGAATTTGAAAGTCGTAAAGGCAGCACCAATATTCTGGCCAACATCAGATCTTGTACTCTTTCTGCATTGCTGCATTCTGTAATAATGACGAGTTCATGCTCCAGCTTCCTTTACCACTTGAGACTTTGGAGAAATCAGATAAACTCAAACTCATCAAATGATGATCAGAGGTGGCTACTATTTGAGTACTTGAATTTTTAAGGGGGATAGTCTCTGAAATGAACCAGTAGTCTATCCATGTGGATAGTGACCCTTTATAAAAAAAGTATGACGTGTTGGTGATCTGTAAACTGCCTGGGCATCTTTTAGTTTAGTTTGTGATATCAGAGATTTAAAAAAAGTAGCATCACAAAATATTTTTCCCATTCTGATTCCCCTCTCTGACCAGAGAATTCTACAATTGAAATCCCCACCAAATAACACTAGTTTTGCTGTGAATAAATAGTGTTGAACTTCCTTACATAAATCAACACGCAATGCCTTAGTTTGTGATGCATAACAATTAACCAGATAAAACTTGATTTTGAAAAAGAATGTCAATTAAAAAAAGCTCTCCCAGGATGAATCTCCACCACTTTTAGAACTTTTATTCCATGCTGATTGAAACAGATACCTAAACTACTACATGGCTCAGTGGTTAGTGACCAAAAACTTGTACCTCATAACCATTTGTTGATGCTCTATTAGCCTCTTCTTGAGAATGCAACCTTGTATCCTGGAAAAGATAACATCAGAACAATGTTGTTTAAGGAGAGCAAAGGTTGTCTTCCTTTTTTTCTCATTTTTATGCTGTTTGTATTGAGTGAGGCTACAATGAGCTCAAATGAGAGGGGCAAGTTTTAATCAAAACCCAGATTATGTGGGGTGCACAAGTTTAGCTTTAGATCAAGTCCATCATTTTTTTTCTTGACCTGTGGCTTTACTCCTGGGTGCCTTCATTATCTGAGGAATGCTTGATGTGGAAGGAGGTGTCAGATGCTTCTCCCATCTCCATGTCACTACTTGAAAAGGGTCTGCATCAGGTGGAGGTATAGATTGGTCTGGTGCAGGTGCATCCATAGCATCTGAAGTGGGGGAGGGTTCCATGCTAGAGGGAACAGGACTGACTTCTATCATGACAGATCCTTGATCAGGGGTCTCTGCGCTTGGTCCATGTGGAGCAGGAGGTTTCATGGAAGGTACAGCTGGTTGTGATTGTGACTGTGTGTTTTTATTCACTGCCTTGTTTATATAAAACTCATTCTCTGTAAAGTCAGCATTAATCATATTGTGTGAGGCCCAGGGGCATGAAGTGAAGGTGTGTCCTTCACCTTCACACAAATTACAACGGGGAGTAAAAGTACAATGGATTTCTGGGTGACAATTAGTTTCACACATAGTATATTTTACCTTATCACAGTCACTACTTAAATGTCTCTGGGAAAAACATTTGTTGCATGATCTTGCATGTCCAGGCTAAAACAAAATCCCACGTCTCTCCCTAGGAAAAAGCTACTGGGGAGGTGCTGTGTACCTGCTTCTGTGTGCCTTAGTTGTATTTTAAATTCCACCCCCATCCAGAAGCCCTCACTACCAATAATTGGTTACAGTAAACCCTGAACCTCATATCTTTATGTACCAGGTCATAATGTTGTACGCTTCATAGCGTACGACATTATAACTAACTCAAAATAGTGCTGTCTAGGACAGCGAATGGTACAATATCACGTATACTGCTGTACATGGTATTGCACCATTCACAAACTGCCGGGCAGAGGATAAGACCTCTGCTGGGAGTGGGTTCTGTTGAGCAGCTGCCATGGCTCACTAGACAGATTCACAGCAGCAGGAACCCAGGCACTGCATCTGGGACCAGGTTTGATTCCTGGTCCCAGAAATTTAATTTTTTTAAAGACTTTGTACGCTCCCCAAGTTGGACCCCCCCAGAGTTAAGAATCTTTAGTGAGGGGGTCTGGGGTGTGCAGCCACCCACAAAGGGGGTTGGGGGGTGGATCCCCCAACAGAAAAAAGAGATAAGCCACATGGCATAAATTGCGCTGTATTTGCAGTGTGATTTAACCATGCGGGATAATGTTTTGCAAGGTTATGACCCTGTGCCATATCTTTATTCAGTATAATACAGTAAATCTTTGACATTCACTCCCTCATTCCTGAATAACACAGGTATTGTTTTAAATATTTGTTTTCAACGTGGGATGGCATAAAAGGGAGTTCAAGTCAGGCTGTCCATAACCCCCTGGTATTGCTGCCAGATTTTGTCTAAAAAAAAGGCTGTACAAAAGCTGATATTGAAAGTCTGCTCCCCAGGTGCATGCATAAATGCAAAGACATCAGAAGGGGAAAACTGAAGTGAATTTTTAATTAAACATCTCCTAACATATCTCCTATCTGATGGTGTCTATAACCCTTCTTCATATTCAGACTGCATGTCTCCTTTTGGCATTCTCAGGAGGACAATGAAATAGGCTGGTAAAACTAGATTTTAGTCTTGAGTCTGCAGTAGATTGTGCAGTGTTCGGATGATCCAGGATTAAGTCTATCTGGCTATCAGAAATATCATATTGTAGTTTAGTAGTGTTACTGTGGGGTAAAGGAAGATTTGCAGTACCTTCAGTCTCCACATTTGAGCCCCACTGGGCCAATTCAAGTACTGTTTGTTGCTGATATGGGTCTCCAGCAGTGCAGCCTGCAATATCCCCAGTTTGTGGCTTTGAAGAATCCAAGAAAAGTTTTTCTGATCCACTGCTGGTACTGGGCAAAGCTATATCAGGGTCTGGAATCCAGGTGCTCCTCTCTAGCTGTATCCAGCTGGCACCTTTTAAAGCAGAACCCAGAGTCCAATTCTCTGAATTTATAAGGTATTGTTCCTCTGGTAGGCTGAATTCTGTAGTCTGCAATTTGGCAACAAACTGAAACACTGATGTAGATGTTCTGAAATGTTTTTCATGCATTCACTTCAGAACTAGCTGCTTGTTTTTTCATGTCTTCTTTCATCCTCCAATTTATTTTTTTCTTGGACATACTGTTTTTCTGATGCTGACAACATTTCATTCAGGTGTTTCTCTTTTTTTTCCAAGTTCTTCTGTAGATTAAGTTCAGCCATTTCAAAGTCCATGTCCACATCCTCTTCTGGTACCATAAGGTTCTTATTCTGATTTTCTTCTTGCTTCTCATTCTCTTCCATACTAATCTCCTGAGCTGGACCTACAGGAAGACAAATAAACTCCACTGCAGGTGTACCAGCAAACTCCTCTGGCTGACTGCCATCCACGATAATGGACAAGAGTTCCTCTTAACTGAGAGTAGGGGAATTTTTTACTGCAACAAACAATACATCACAACAGATCAAAGTAAAAAAAAAAAACAATAAAACATCAGCAAAAGTAATAAAATAGAAAAAAAGAAGAAATCCCCACCACAATACCCAATCAAAACCCTAGAAAAAACTGTGTTTTACAATAATTTTTACACTCAACTGAAAAGTCTTTGCATAAAAAAAATAAAACAGTTTCACAGCCAAAAGATATGCTTCCATAAAATCTGAAACATTGGGAAAGTAAGCAATGTTCTTTCAGAATCCCTCTGTCTCTGAGTCATATTCTCAACCTGTGAAATAACAGTAAAACTTGGTACATTTAAATGTTGTAATGAAAATTGACAGTGAGCCTGTAGAAGAAAATATTTAATACCAGCAAATAACAAATTCAATGTACTAGGGTGATACTGCTAAAAACCCCTGAGTAATCCCCCCAAATCAAAACCTCATAGTTAACTAATAACGCCAAATCCAAATGCCACTTAGAAGCCAGGTCTTGCCAGAACTGTGTAGCATAAGATCAAGTGAAAAAGAAATGTGCCATAGTTTCCTCTAAACCAGCACATTTCAAACTAATACATTGCCTTTCCAACAAGGGCTTATGTTTTAAATTCCCCTTAACCCCAAGTCTGCCATGACAGCAAAGCCATAGTATGTCCCACATTTGAACTGGAATTCTCTTATCTACCAATATACACAGAGCAAAAGTCAATTTTGTTGGAATGCATCTGGGAAAATCCACCTGACAAGCAGAGTTTCTTTTCATAATGTCCCCATACAAACATTTACGAGAAAGTATCATAACCTGCTCTTTCTTAATACCCCATTGATGAAGTTTCTGTACAGCAGGAACAGCAAAATCTGGAACTTCTAAAGTGACAGAGAGCCTAGGTACAGTGTCTCCCCACCTCGTAAGAAAATTCCTAAAGAGTACCTCTGTCCAAGCATCCCACTGATGTCTAATGTTCCCTGTCATGGGAAGCATGGTAGGAAAAAAAAAAAGAAAACTAATGGGTGCATCATTCCAAGTCACTTTTTCACAGGTAAATATGAGAAATCCCTCTTGACCTGATTAAGTCAGCTCCCCCAAATCATTTGGAAAAAAACACTATATACTCTGGTGTCTAATGAGACAGGAAGGGGGAAGGAACTACATACATACAAAAACAAAGGAAGGATAATTTTTTCACAATCAAAACCCTCTTGACTTTTGATAAAGCCCAAGTTTTCCATAATTGTACTCTAAGTTCTCCAGTTTTAATTCTATCTAACCAATTCAGTGAAGCAATATCACCTGGGCCAAAAAAGCACCCCAGAATTTTAATTGGCTCCTGAAATATAGAAATTCGACCAATATTTGAAGTGGGAATCCCTTCTCCAATATACACACCCATTGCTTTTAATATAATTAATAGCTGCTCCTGAAATAGTGGCATATTTGTCCGATACCCGAATGACTGCCTCCCCAGATTTAGCTCCAGGTACAATAAGCACAATGTCATCAGCATAAACAGCTCATTTCTGAGGTTCCAAGCCAGGGGAAGGGGACAACCCTGAATAGTAATGTCATTTAGTATCTCCTGGATCACTGGATCCAGGACAAAGATATATAACAGGGGACTAAGCGGACATCCCTGTCTAATACCCCTATGCAAAAATAAAGGTTCTCCTAACTCCCCATTCAGTGCAGAAAATATTTTAGCCCCTGTATAACATATATTAATCCAAGTCCTAAAATGACTTGGCAAACCATAATGTTCTAATACTTCCCAGAGAAAAAGATGAGATACTCTGTTGAATGCTTTCATCTGATCCAGAGCCAACAGATAACCTGAAAGATGCCGTTGTTTCCCAAACTCACAAATATTGCATAAAAATTTCAAATTGTGCTGAATGTTTCATCCTGGGATTGAGCAAGTTTGAACCGGGTGTATCAAAATAAGCTATTTTTTGTAATCTGTGACAAAGGATTGCTGAAATAATTTTGTAATCTGTATTGAGTAAACTGATAGGCCTCCAATTTCCTATATCAGTTTTGTCATCCTTTTTAAACAAAAAAAGTAAAATGGCATCTGAAAAGGCCAGAGGCAATACTACTGTGTCTAAAATGTCATTGTATACAGTAGATAAGATTTCACAAAAATCTTCCAAAAAAACCTTATAAAATTCATTTGTCAACCCATCCACCCCTGTGGAAACACCCAAGGTTAGCTTTGACATTTCTTGCTGAATTTCCTCTACTGAAATAAGTTTTTCCAAAGTATCAACATCAGCCTGTGAAAGGCCTGGTAATACACTAGAGAAAACATCCCCCCATTGAACCCCAGAGATATAACTAGTCCCTTGTAGTGCACTAAGAGAATTTCTAATCACCTGAAACATTCCAGTCTTTGAAGTTAATACCACCCTTCAGTATTCTTCAGACCGTCCATTAAAGTATTATCCAATCTAGATTTACAAGCTGCAAAAGGGTCAGCAGAGGTGACTTTACAGTACCATACTGCATTTCAGCTTGTAGTGACACCGCCCGATCATATTGTTAGCTTCTCATATGCTGTTTTATCACATCTATCTGCAACTTCACTCTGACATCTGCAACATTTGGCGAAGATGTCAATCAATAAAGTTGTTGTCGAAAATTCAGATACTGGATATATTTTTTATTTTGTGTATACTGCTCTTGTGACATAAATAAATCTCTAAAATCATTTTTAGCATCTGCCTACCATTGTGTCATAGAGTCATATAACACCCAAACCAAGTTCCGGGCCGCTAGTAGGGATTTCAATTTCATCTGCGCAACCTGATCTTGTAAAACCAAATAATTCAATTTCCATCAAATTGGGGCCCCTAGAAATCTAGGAGGAAACTGGGACATATTTAATGTACAGATTAAAACCATGTGATCAGAAAATTCACATAATCGAATTATAAAAGTATGTGGAAATAAAAATTTGGACAAAAAGAAAAAATCAATTCTAGTGCGAAATGCACTGCGCCTATAAATGGCTCCTTCATCGTTATGAAGCATACCATATGCATCTTTCATAGAAGCTGTTTGTATAACCTTCAATAAAGCATGTGAATCACAATAAACTTTTGTCTGGACTGAATCCTTAAATTGAACATCAGACCACAATTCATATCTCCACCCCAAATAATCTGTTTTTCAGTAAAGAGATAGGGTTGGATAGCATGAAACAATTCTGTCCATAAGGTCTTAACTTGAGGTGCATATGTATTAATCAAACAGAGTGGAAAACCTTTATAGACACAATCCAAAAGCAAAGCCCTCCCAGGGTGTATATCCACAAGTCTAGATACCTGGACAGAGGTATGATTGAATAAAATATCTAGGCCATCAGCCGCATCTTCCCCATATGACCAAAACGTAGGCCCTGTAGTCCATAATTTAGATGCCTGCCTTATATCAGTGAGGCAATTAAACCTGGTTTCCTGCAAAAAAATAGTATCTGCTTGCAGCATAAGACAGAAATGTAAACAGGCTAACTGTTTCTTAAAATTCTTAATACTACAAGTGTTTAAAGAAATGAGCTTAATTTCTGCCATGAAAGAAAGGAATTCATAGCAGGGCCTCAAGGGTTAGGAATATCTTTTTTCTTCCTTTTCTTCCCTTTTTTTTTTTTTCCTTCCAAAGGCCCCCCACCCCATCTGCCTCACAATTCATGTCAGAGACGAGGCCTGACTGTAGAGAAACATCCGATTCTGATCCTCCCTCCAAAATCTGCAGGGGCTGAAAAGGGTTGTCAATGGGAAGTTTGGATGGCTGAGTCAAACACTGACTAGAAGCTCTAGTCACTCGTTTAGGAGGGGGCATTTAAAACTCCAAGGTGGAGGGAAGTGTAGGCTTATCGGCCTGTATAAGAGGGAGTTCTCCTGAAAGGGAGGTTCCAGGAACCTCAACCAAGGATGTCCTAGTTTTTTTTTTCAGAATCTAGAGAAATTACTTCAGGGACAGTTCCTGGACTCTGTCTATCATTTGTGGGAGGAGTAGCGAATGGGGCAAATTCATTACCTGTCTGGGTTGGAGCAGGGCCTTGAATAGTGGTTGGGGCCTGATTGGAACCTGCATCTGATCTTTCTCTATGCCTAAATATATCCTGTGCATCATTTATGAGATCTTCTTTATTTATCCCACCCTGCTTGTTCTGGTCTGCCCAAGGACACTGGTAATAAGCATGTCCTTGTTCATCACAGAGGTTACAATGAAAGACATTTCTGTAAGTATTGCTATCGTGGTCAAAATCTCCACACAGAGCACATTTGACTTTGTCACAGGCACTACTGAGGTGCCTCCTGCTATTACACTTATAACAAGCCTTAGGTTGTCTGGGATAAAAGCATACCCCTCTGTCTGTTCCAAGAAAAAAACTATTGGGGATATGCATCATCTCTGTTCCCACAATATGTAATTTCACTTTAAATTTCCAGCTGTCCGTCCAAATCCCTTCCCCATTGATGACAGCTTCTGAAGGTCCTAGAACAGTGCACTTATGCTCCAACCAGAAAAGAATATCCCCCACATTTACCCCCTCATTCCTAAACATAATATGCACATTTTTATAAAGGGTTTAGTGATTGGGATAGCCCAAAAAGGCAACAAAAGAGGCTGAGTCTTACATTTTCATAACGATTCCAAAATTTATCTGAACCAGAGAAAGTTTTGAAACTAATGTCAAACGTTTCTTCTCCCGTATGTTAATCAGAGCAAAAATGTCATTAGCATGAAAATTCATTGAGTCTTTTAATAGTCTTCTGGCCACATAAAGCCTATCAGGGTGTTCATCTAGTCCCCCGTGGTAACGGAGGTGCACAGCTTTCCTTCTGGGTGCCTGCTCTAACCTATTATTTTTAAATGGATCAGAAGATCGGGCCCCAGGGTGGTTTTGAGCTCGGGGAAGGGGGGAAGAACCCAGAGGAGAAGGCTGTAGTGCCTCCATAAATGTAACAGTTTTAGTCAGTGCTTCTTCTCCCTCTAACATGCAATTATTTGTCGGACCTGATGCAGAGTCCTCAACTCGGTCACAATTCTGCTGTGACTGCTCCGGAGTGAAAGTTTCCCACCTTGAATCTGGAAGCCATTTACTGTCAACAAAAATCCAGCCAGCATTAGACAGAGCACCTTCTTTTGACCAGTCTGTGGTCGGAAAGGAAACCCTTTAGTCAGGTTGCTTCCACATTCCTGGGTGTGTCTCGTCAGCTGGGTGAGTCATGCTGACAGGATCTGTCAAAATCAGCCGCTAAGAGCATTCCCCAGAGACCATTACAGTATCAGAAACTGCCAGAGAAATAACACTAGGTTCCGTGTCATTCTGCGCAACTGATGTGACGTGCAGCACAGGAGGCAGCTTGGAGGCTACCGACAGCTCAGGTATCAATAAAGGAGAGTCTTTATCTAAAACAGCATCTCCCAATACTTAGCTTATGCCACACTCCACGGAATCCATCTCCATATGAGAACCCGATGTGTTCTCACTCTCCAGCACTCGTAACATTACAGTTGAAACTTGCTCAGGCTAAGCAGCATCTGAGGCATGTTGCTCCCTCACCGTTCTAGAGGCATCTGCCATGTTTCCAACAGCAGCCAAAATTCCCCTACCATCAGAGTAGGAGAATTTCCCCAGTATCTAGGCCAAATTTCCTCCCATTCACTAAAATACCACCAAGAGCTTAACTCATTGAGGCCCCAAGACACCTGTAGGTGGCAGTAGAAAAGATACTGCCGAGGTTTTAATGCATCCAGACATCCTGCACTTTGTGCCACTGAGAACTTTTGACACCTGAGGACGTCACTGCTTAAAACTTAAATATTTCACAAACTGAAGTGAGTACAATTGACTGAATAGCACCATTGGAAAGGTAATGTTCTGGTAAACAACTTTGCTGCTGATATTTTGTGTCTGTTACGTATACTTTAGAAGATATTCACATTTTTGTATGGTATGGTGTATATGGCTGACATTTGTCTCTCAAGCTTCACCTACACACTTTAATAAAACAGAAAAGAAATACATGTATCATGTGGAAAAAATTGCTTTTTAGTACAAAATTATGTTGGTACCTCCATCTAATGTATGAATGCTTAATTTGGTGTTGATATGTTAAATATTTTCCCACAAAAAATCATTTCTGTTGCCTTTTTACGTTCGCTTGCACGCATGCGCAAGGAACGTCTTGGAAGAATAGGACTTTTTGGAGGTGTGACTTTATTGTGCAATGCAGTGCTCCATTCAGCAGGTGCGGCCATCCTGCACCAATGGATGCAGGAGCTGTGTATGACAGCAGTGGTCTTCAGTTCAAAGAAAACCACCGCTGCAATCATTTGTTTGTTACATCAGGCAATGACGGAGTACATCCGGGTTTCGGAAGATGAGAACGATGAACCCATCGAGATTCCCACGGAGGACGATGGCACCATGCTGCTCTCCACGGTCACGGCCCAGTTTCCGGGAGCGTATGGGCTACGGTACCGCAACCCGGTGTCGCAGTGCGTGCGGAGGGTCCGGCTCGTGGAGGGGATTCTGCACCCTCTGGAGACCGGGTGGTCCAGCCTAGTGTTTTTTGTCAATTACCCCAAAGGTATGTACTCAGTGCAGTCATGTTGGCAGGGAACTAGTAGTAAAACAAGACTTAAATGTAGAAGTTCGCACGCCAGCTCAATGTTAATGTGGGGTCTGTAAATATCATCTTTGCTGGAAAGTTGGTGCCTAAATAGGATGCTGCTGCATGATTGACAGCAAGTGCCAGTTCAAGGAAACTTAGCAATGTTTTGCAGGCTGGGTTATTCCACCTTTCCACTACTGTTGCAGTGTTCAAACGTGATAAATCACTAAGTTAATGTTGGTGTCTGCAGTAGGTGTTTTAAAACTGCACTATATTTTTCAGGTAGCAGGGCCAATTTAGACTTGCTCAAACGTAATCTGTTGATTATGAACCTGGAGCAGCACTAGGTCAACCCAGGGTAGAATCCTGCACCACCTCTTGTTTTTACCATTGGCAAGTGGCGTTACCGGAGATCTAAGTCTGCCTTGCGCTTCTAATTTTTTTTTTAAATATGAAATAAGATACCAACGCGAACGTCAGGAACACGCTGCTGCTTAGCAACCCAATAACAAAAACTGTAATTCCACAGTAACCTATTGACATTATTGCGCGCACATACAGCTCGCATTTTTCTCTGTAAACCTTGTGTTTTTACATACATACAGTATCAGCAGATAAGGGCCTATGGCCCACCCAGTCTGCCCATTTGAGCTTGTTATTTCTGGACCAGCTCCTAAGAAAACAATCGAATACGTTTAATCTGTTATATTTTCCAAGTTGCAAGGAATTTTAGAAACGAGTTTGAATTGAAACTGTGTGACAAGTAAACATATTGCCATCTCTCCTTCTATTACCTGTGTTTTCCAGAGCCTAAACTTCTTAATATTCTGTATTCTACTTATATAAGCCTCTGAAACCCATTGACAGCATAAATATTACAACAACGTTAGGCCTATAGCGCCCAAATGTCCATATAAGAGTGCAGCTGGAAGGGACGTTCCTTCCTCGAAAGTATGGTGTGAAAGCACACATGTGACTGAGCACCCAAACATGTTTCCTGGTGGTTTAAAATGGATGGTAAGGTGTGTGTGTTTTCTGAAAAAGGCACTACATCTTCCTTGTCTCCTAATTTTTTTTTTTAAAGACGAAATGGCTTCACAGTTCTGTTTACTGATAGAAATCTGTATTTGAAGAGTCTTCAGTCTGTGTGTACAAATTATCTAATAAAATTGTGTCTAATTTAGTAATGTCAATCCCCCAGTTGTCGATTGCCCCTAAAGATTGCCAGTTTTCATTAACCATGTTATTATATTCCGGTCTGTACCATTCAGTTTGACATAGTCCGAATTGTTTTGTGATTTTTTTTCAGGTAAAAGTAAAATGAAACTGATATTTAATTTGCAATTATTTTGGTTTAAACTGGGGGAAATGACTGATCTAAAACAGCTATCAACTGTCCTCGATTTTGTCTCAAAATGTCCTCGGTTCCTCCTACATTTGAGAAGTCTGTAAATTGAAAGTAGGAATTTGAAAAATAAAACAATGCCAAATATTAGTGTTACAGAATAATTCTTCTTCACAAACGCTTCTCAACTAAGATACCTATTGTAATGGGTTTCAGAGCTGTTATCAGCATTTTTAAAAGATTTGTCCCTGATTTTTAAGACTTTTCCCCGAGTTCCAAGGCAGGAGGTTGGGCGGTGAAGGAGGTGTATAAGGTTGCTAATTCTATCACATTTTGTTTGGGGTTTGCACACCATGCTATGCTGTGAATAGATCTTCGATTACCTCTATGGTGGTATGTATACCTGTCACTAAATTGCACTCTAGCCTGATTCGCTAAAAATATTACATTGAGGATTTATAACCTCGGCATCCCAAACACGTTTTGAACATCTCTATTTAGATGCATACGGGCCACTTGTGACGTACTTCTTGCAAACTACTTATGAGCTGCAGCTACAGCCTGATTTGTTTCCTATTGTGAAACGGTGAATGCACAAATAATTTCAGCACTGTAACCTTCAGTTCCATGGCATCGATCCCCAGACAGCCAGGAGACTCTTGGGAATTGTCTGGGACTAGATTAAATTATATCATATAAAACATCAAAGAATGTCTTAAATAGTTTTGCTTTGGATTATAGCTAACGGAGAGGTCAGCGCAACGACTCTTAAATGGAAGATAAGAAAAGACAGCCATCAAGTGGACACACACTTCACACCATCCCAACTGATTAAATAACTGTCGGTCTGTAAAGTGTAGGAGGAGCACATGCAACACACATCTGGAAAATAAACTTTCTTTGCAATCAAACCCTGCAGTTGTATATGGACTGAAATTCATTCCCCAGTGCAGAAATCTTCGCCACCACTCCCCTCCCCGTGCGGTCATTTCTCCCTAGTGCCCTGCTCTACTGTACAGACTGAAGTTCTCAGCCCAGTAGTGTCCCAGTCGAGAGGCATGGACTGAAGGCGGGGGCAGCAGCTAGTGTGCGGGACGAACTGAGCAGGAACAGTGTGAGTCAAGCCACTTAAGATCACGTGGAGCGGGGAAATCCAGAGGATAATTACCCATAGAGGAGAGAGAGACAGACTAAAGGTGAGCTGAGCCTGTAGCGTGGGGAATTCCATCCAGTCCCCGGAATGTGTGGACAGTTAGGACGTGTCATCCTCCAGCATTCCCAGTCTGCTGACTGATGCGTGAAGGGCAGAGAGGAGTGTATTATGCCCCTCCCAATGCTTTGCATGCATGCATGGACAGTCATTCATTAATAATGTTTAGTACTGGAAATGAAAAAATGTAGTGGGGGAACCAATCACCATTCTATAGAATCGAACCACGAGACCGACCATACTGTCTTTCCACATTTTGCTCCTGGAATGGAGTACTAGGTTTCATTTCCCTCCTGAAATTGAGTTTTCTGAGTCCCCTTCCACATTTCCACTACTATTAATGTCTGTACAAGGTGCTGGGGTGACTGACTTGCTGAGAACCTGTTAACGTTGCATTGCAACAAATATAGATGAGAGAGATCCCCAGTATGTTTTCCAAAGTCATTGGTGGTGAGACGCTAGAGGAGTTGTACTTTAAGGATCACTGCAAATCTGTGTTTTTATTATGGTTTTGTTACTCTGTCGCTGACTGCTGTTATTTGTATTTATTGAGAGGAGCTGTTGCATCCATTGATAAGAGATAAGCAAAACTACAGTATAGATCACCCAAACCCAGCTAAGCCTGCTGGGCATGGGGGTGGGGACTGATTGAATGTACCAGTGCTGTACAAATGACATAATATATACAGTACAAGCCTTCTGTCCTAGATGGTTAGGTGAGTACCCTTGTCTGTCTTGTTAGTCACTGGGTACTTTGGTCCCCACCTGGCACAAGTAAGCATAACTGAACAGGAATCTTATTAAACATTTCCATTTCACTCTCTGCAGGTACTCAATTATAGGAAACATACATGGGTAAAGGGGAGAACATATAGAGTTGCTTCTCTGATTTGGTAAGCATCTACAAGCAAGAGAGTAAAAATAACCTATGAGTGCTGAAGCTAGGCATTAGAAAACTTGGGTATTAGAAAAAGGACTATGCCGATTCTTAGTGAAACCTTGATCTGTTAGTAGTTTAGTTTAGACTTTAGTTCTCCTGGGGGGTAGGTTGTGGCAGTTGTGTTTAGGAAGTGGAGCCTGAAGCTATTGAATGAGTAATGTGTACACACACACACACACACACACACACACACACACACACACACACACACACACCCCATAATGAGTACTATCAGAAGGCGTTAACAGGAGTTGAATCATCCTGGTCCAGCTCCATAATTTTAACTGGGCTAATCATCAGGTTCACTGGCTGCTAGCTCTCACTAGGAGGAGTGCTTGCGTTGCACAATTGCACGATTGCATGGGAGCCACAAAGCATCAAAGCACTTGCCAGGAAAGAAAAAGGGCCCACTTGTGTAAAAAGAAAAACTAATTTTGCAGTGGGAAAATAAACTTGGAAGTTTGAGCCCATGGGACAAACTTGAGTCAGCATCTTCTAATGCCTTCTTGGCCAGCTGCAGGGAAATGTTATTGATGGAGACTTATCTGATGCATATTTGTCCTTTCTGTGTAACACTGTCACAGGTTGCCCTGCTAATTTATTCACTGCTGGGTTTGGTTTGTCCATATTCGGTTACAAATGTACTTAGTTTTGGTCTGGTATTCGATCAGTGGGATCTGCCACAGTTCTCTGAATGTAACTTTCTGAGGGGTGGGCTTTTTGCACTTACATGTGATCTGCAGTGCTTTTGGATGTAAATGCAACAAGCTAGCAGTCTGCTGAGGAGTAGCAGAAAGTTTGTTTAGATTTGCATATATAAGATACAGGATGCACATTCTGAGGTCTAATTAAGGCCATTAGTAAAATGATTATACAAAACAATATGCTTCAGCTGGCTGCAGTTACTAAACATGGAGCAGCTGCTCAATGTCCGAGCGATATGTTTGATGTGCAGCTGAGTATTGGCAGACACTATTCTGTGTGTTTGTTTTCCTTTTTCTTTGAGAGTTAATGGATTGTTATTCATTAAAGTGTTAACTGTTCCATGGTACAGCCTAACCCTTCCTTTACCAAAGGGCAGGGGTGTAACACAGACTTCACACAGCCTAGGAAACCTTCAGCCATGTAATATTATTGACTGTATCATACTGAAGAATGTTTCTCTAAATCTACAGTTGATTGTATGTGCTCCTCCTTCTCACTACATTACACATCTCATGTGGTGCATCACTTGTATATTCATGTATCTCCTCTTGTATCCTCCCGGTCGTGCCTGAAAATAGGCATTCCTATGCCTAGTGCACCCACCCGGTTACCAAAAGCAAATAAATAAATAAATATATTTTGTTCTCTCAATTGTCTTGTGTCCTGTCCTCCTGTTTGAGTTTCTTGCCTCTCCGCCCCCTTCATCTGCCACCCACAGCATCCAGCCCCCTCCCAGTCCCAGCATGATACATGCTTTTTATTTTTCTTTTCATCTTGTTATGTTGGATCGACTCTGCTAAGGTGCCAATTCTAAATGGCACTTTCACACTTGTGTGAACTTCTGTAGTCCTCAATTCTCACACTTCAAAGTGCCGGGTTGATGCTGTCTGTCTGGCATGGAGCAGCAAGGTGGCCGGGTCGCTGCTCCGCTCCCCTCTCTGTGTCTTTACTTGCAGGTTTGCTCAATTTTACTATCAAATCTTTTGTATTCCCTGGTAATTCTAAATTAGCTAAATGAAAGCTTTCCTATTTTAGTATTTTACTTGCAGTGGTAATCTTTTTCAGCACTTTTGAACTTTTTAATAATTTGCTGTTTGCAAGGAGCTGTTTGCTCGACAGACACAATGTCGGTAATTTTATATCAAACCAAGAGATTTTACTGCCTGTTGTTCAATCGCAGGGCAACTTTCAGTAGTCTTTGGAAGATCAGCTGTCCTTTTATCTGGAACCAGGAGACCTTTGATAAGAATGCCGGTGAGGTTCTCAGATGCACTATATGTGTTGAAATGCCCAATTTATAGTTTACGAAGGTATGATACCATGGGGGGGTCTCAATAAGCACCGGATTTGCCAAATTTACATTAATTTTATTTCTCTTTTTATTTTCTCATGTGACAATATAAATTCGGGCCTGGAGAAATGAGTATAATGCAGGTTTGGGGAACCGGATTTTATGTTGCCGAGGTTGAAAGAGTTAATTCTGTCATGAAGAGTCGAAAACACTTAAAAATCTGCTGCCTAAACATTAGAGAGATTTGTCCCTGGAAAGGTTAAAGAGCTCTCAGGTGGTTAGATTGCTTGCGCTTACTGTTCTAAATAATTTGAACCCCAAATTAGGAAAGGAGTGTTGGGCCAGCACTGATAACTACTGCTCATCCTTTCTAATGATGTCAATGTAACTTCAGATCTGGGGAAATGCTGGTTTGCGGTATTTTCTCCCCCCAGGTACAACTTTATATTCGATACAATTTTGGGCTCTTTTGCTCTTTTCTACATTCTCAGTCATATGACGGAGATGTGATAGATATTCCCCTTCTGACTGACAGTTGCTGTTTGGCATTCGGTGAGTCCTTTTTGTTTTGAGAGGGAACTCTGTAAGTGGCCTAGGCAGTGGTGGGAAACCTGCGGCCCTGCATCCACCCCCTAAAAGAAACTATCACTTTTATTAAGGTCTGAGGAGATAACGAGGTGTTTGATTGCCATGGAGATAGTGAGCATGAAAAAATCATATTGATGGTGGGGGTTGGAGGCTTGTTTTACTTTATTCTGGTTCAAAACAGCTGCTGGTAAAAGTCTGGGGTTGGGTACTGGTCAGGTAAGCTCTCTCCAGATTCTCTAGTCTGCAGTCTGCTGTATCCATCTGTCACACACACACACACGCACACCCTCTACCTAACTGTCCTGGATTTCTGTTTTTATGAAATGGTGCCAAGTTCTGCAAGGAGCTGGAATACAGAGAATTGGAATAGTCTGCAGTGGTTGACAGTCCAAATAAAATGTTTTGTTCTTTTAATTATAGTACACCGCGGTCTGAGCAAACACACACGCTGTCTCGTAAATTTACTGTTTGTGTGTTCATGGTGACCTTTGTTGTGACTGAATGTGCACTGAAGTTTAAATGCCAGAAACTTGTGAATTAATTTTGCAGTTGGACACCTATCTCTTTGTTTACAACTGCAGTGGATGAAAGTCGGGGGTTAGATATTGTCGGGTGTAGCTCAACAGCTTGTGGGTGGGGTGTTTTTTAAAAGTCGGGTGTTTGATTTAATTTATTTATTGTTTCAAACAGCTTTGGTGGTGAAGTTGTGGCTGAAAGCAGGTCAGAGAACCAATTTCCAGCAATAAGGTTTGTGGGTTTTGAAAGTCAGGGAATTGGTGACTTGCTTAACTTCTCATTTACAGCAGCTGTGTATGACAGTTGGCAGTCGGGTTCAATGGAGTTACTCTGACCTTTAGAGAAATATGTCACCCAGAAGTCACATTGAAATACAGTATTTCTTTAACATTTTGTACAGTATTTAATAGTTTTAATGCAGTTTACAACTGTTAATGAAGTTTCCAATCCTTTTCATAAAGTTTATTACAGTTTATTACAATCAAATCTGTAATTTCTGATTGATTCTAAGGTAAAGGGGGTCTTGTGGGGGTCGCACATGGTCCTGCAGCCCTCAGGGGTGTTTGAGGGCCGCACCTGTGGCCCTTTGGTCATCGCAGGCTGCCCATCACTGGCCTAGAGAATCATTATGTGTCTCCATACTCGATTGTTAAACCATTTTTCTCAATAAGGATGATTAAGGTTTTCTGTTTGCTTAATAGCATGCCTAGGAAATAAAGTGGAGCAGTATACTGATGATGAATATATTAAGGTGCACTTCTAAAAACTTTTTTCCTGTACTCCTTCATATAGGAATGAGGTGTCTGACTTTGTTTATACATTTACAAATTAATTGGAGCAGCATAATGTCTATTTGTACATGTATTTCGATAAGTGTCTTTAGATATTAACTTAACTGTAATAGAGAACTAGTTTGGTCTAGTTATGGCTGAAGGAGAACATTATTATGTAGGTGTGGTGTCACTGATGTATATGCATATGATGGAGTGCTGTGATTTGAGATTATTCCTGTCTGCTCAGATTGCTCTGATCTGTGCCACTCATATAATGAACACCTTTCACAAACAAGAGAAACATCTCTGATTAGATGTAATGCATGCTTTTCTTACTAGAAAGTTGTTGTTCTGGCATTGCAATCTGCAGCCTTTATGACAAGAGCATTCTCACAATTATATTAACATGTTTAGCACCCATAGTTTAAACTACCTATTAATTGCATACTTTAAACAAGGACACGTGTGTGTGTGTGTGTGTGTGTGTGTGTGTGTGTGTGTGTGTGATAAGAGAGAGAGAGATTCTGTTAAAAAAAAAAAAGACATACTTGGTTCAGTGCAAGGAAAGGAAAAACTGGTCCCAGTTCCTGGATCCTTCTGATCACTGCACTACAGCATGTACGTTCAAGCAGTGGTGAAGCCTTGCTAGGATAGGTGGAACCAAATGCCCCCCACCCTCACCTGGGGAACACACCAGTACAGGTCAGGAAAACTTGAAATAAATTCTTGTCTTTTTATTAGTACATGTTACTTTCAATTACACTTTACCTTCTAAAATGTTTAAACTAGTCAACTCTGTTATCTAGAAAATTAATTTAAAAAAATGGCACAAAACACAGGAATTGCATACACCAAAAAAAAAACATCCCTGTAGCACCGATACTGAAATGAATAACACCAATCCTTTAGTGAAACAAAGTGCTGTGTGCTTAAAACATGAATATGAAATAGAAATTATTGCACTGTGATTATCAATCCAATGTGCATGCACAATAAACAATTCTCAAAAAGATCTCAGGAAGTCCAAAGAGAAAATAAACACATTTTGCCTGGTAAACTATAATGGGACAAATTGCCAGACCTTTGAGATCCTAAAAATGACAAAAGTGGCACAGCCAAATTTGTTTAATTTCAGAGGAGATGAAACCCTCAAGTAAAGCTCCTCACTGAGCCACTGTATATAAGCAGAGCATCAGAACATCCCCATTTGGGTCATCTTACATTGGCTGTGAAGCTTATAAGCAGAATTTATATATCCGTGCTCAACTACCTGCTTTGCAACAAGATAGGCTGTTCACCTTTGCACAAGCAATGATTTGTTAAAGGGTTGATATTTTAGGGCTAGGCATGAAAAGGACAGAAGTCTCCACTTTATATCCCTACACAGCTGGCAGACCCACAGGTCTGCAGCATATAATGTCAGCATATTGGAACTCGCATCTCCATCTAGGCCAAAATATGCCACACAAAAGTCAAAGTAGCCACTACGACAAGGTGCAGTGTGAATGACCTGTTGAATGGAATAGTCACTTATTTCTGGACTATTGCCCGGTATCACCATACTTAGTAGTGTTAGTTCAAAGTAAATGGTGCAGGATAAAGACCCCATTGGTTAAAAATTAATCTCGGTGTATAGTAATATCAACCCTTTAACACATCCCTGCTTGCACAAAGGTGAACAGTTTACCATGTTGCAAAGCACATCGTTGAGCACTGACATATCATTTCTGCCTTTTCAGCTTCACAGCCAATGCAAGATGTCCCGAATGGGGATGTTCTGATGCTCTACCAATATACAGTGGCTCAATGAGGAGCTTTGCTTGAGGGTTTCATCTCCTTTTACATTAAACAAATTTGATTGTGCCACTTATGTCATTTTTAGGAATTTGAAGGTCTGGCTATTTGTCCCATAATAGTTTGCCAGACAAAATGTGTTTATTTTCTTTTGGACTTCCTGGGATCTTTTTGAGACTTGCTTATTGTGCATGCACATTGGATTGATAATCACAGTGCAGCAATTTCTATTAATTATTCATTTTCAAGCACACAGCACTTTATTTCTGTTTCACAAAAGGATTGGTGTTCTTTCTTTCAGTATCAGTGCTACAGGCATGTTTTTGGTGAATTTAATTCCTCTCTTGTGCCATTTTTCTGTTTGCTTGCGCTCTTGTGCAAGAAACACCTTGGGACAGTATCGCATTTCAGAGGTGTGTCAGGAAAGAGTCCAGTGCAGAGCACTGCACTGTGGGTGCAACCCTGAAACACCAATGCATGGTGAAGTTCAGTGTAACAGCCACTGCAATTTCACAGCAGGAGCTGTCCTTCACTTGACAGAAATGAACCGCACCAATGAGAGTGTGTGCTTCATTCCTCTCATTTGAATAAGCAACACCCCCAAGAAAAAAACAGTGACTGCCACCTCAAAGAAAGCACCAGCTGCTAACACCTACTTCTTCCCCATCCTACATTGTGCTTTTTTCCCCACCTTCCATTCCCTACCTCCTTCATCTCTGTCACTCTGGCCTCCACCGTCGGTCCCATTTCTATTTCTTTTGCCCTTCCTTTGTTTTGGTTCTGCCTCCTCCTCACCCCCCCAGCATCCCAGATTGTGATGTCATTTTACCAGTGCTGGCTTCCCCTTGGCCTCCTGTGTGGCTATGGTTCTTCTCCTTAGCTCCCCCCCCATTTCTGTTACACACCGTTGGGGCTTGCAACCCACCACAGTATGGCTCTTTATTTTATCCCCCTTTCTGTCTATTTCAATAAGTCGTATGACTTTCATTGACATGGCATTCATGCCATCTTCTCACTCTCTCTTAACCCCCACCCCCGCTTTACATTTGTTTTTGCTGCCATGTGGCTTCCAGTTTTGGTGGCACCTCCACCTTACACTGTACAAGCCTCTGCCTTGCACTCTACAGGTCCCCCAGCTCTCACTAATGCTGTGGCTGCTGCTGCCCTGCACACTCCTCCTCAGCCCCATTGCCTCCTTGTACAGTGCTTCAGGGCTCTCACCAGTGCCACCAGAGTGCCTTTACTTTACAGCAGCATCTTACTGCTCTCCTGCCCCCTGGCTGCTCTTCTTAAGCCTTGTAAGGCATCATTTAAACAAACAAAATTGCCACTGGAGTGGCGATCAAAAAAGAGAGGAGAAGGTGCTTTCTAATATGCCTCCTTCACCTTCCGCTGGCTTCATTTGTGCCCTGTCTGCCTTATCTTATGTCCCATAGTAGTAAAGCATAAATTACTTAAAAACAAACTGCTGCCAGAGTGGCAATCAGGAAGTTGGGGAGAAGGCACTTTCATTACATGCCTCCTCCACCTCCTGTTGGTTCACACCTTTCTCTGTCTCCCACCCATGCAGAGTAGGCTGCAGCCTAAGCTCCGTATGGGCTGGGAGTTCTACAGCATCAGCAGGCACTCTTGTTATAGTGGGGTCGCGCTATCAGCATGCTACCAAGCAGTCCAACTTGTTCCTCTGCTGCCACCACAAATAAACCCCCCATCACTGCCCACAGCATAACTAGGCCTCAGGGAAGCCCCTCAGACCCATGAAGGGTTTAAAATTTATTTTAAAAGAAATGCTGGCATCAGAACATCGGGGCTAGCCCACTAGGTCACCAGGGGTATCTTTATGTTTGTACCCCTTTTACAGAGCATGTCCAATCCTCACTGACCACCATTACTACTTTCATTTCTACAGAAGGGCTCTCTAACCTCCACTAGCCCACTTGGGCTACTAAATAAATTAATGGCCACTAGGCCACCACTAGGAGCAAAGGGTCACTTCTGAGCCCCCTTTTCCCTAGCCTCACTCCCTTCTCTCCTTCTGCCTTCTTACTGCTTTTTCATCTAATTAACCGATTTCTCTTCTATTTTTGCAGGTCAGACAAAATGAGGGCTTCTACCTTAATCAGATAAGTATTAATTTTATTTCTATCCTATCCCTTCTGCCCTGCTGGTTCCCCTAAGAGCTGTGGATCCTTTGTGACCCATTTTATGTTTTATTTTACAGGTACCTTGGTGTCACCACTTTGGACATCTACCCAGGCACCCTGTGGTAGGTAAGTCCCTTTATTTAATCTTGTTTGGGTGGGTTGACTGCAACAGGTGTCCGTGTCCATTACAACCACCGCTGTTGCTGTTTTTCTGTCCTGGTGGCTTGTGAGGACTTCAGGAAGGCTTGTCAGAGCAGTAAGTTCCCTAACCCTTCTACTTCTGCAACTGAACCCAAAGCTCCACCGTGTCTCAAGTGTCTAGGCCATTTGCTAGCACAACACTCGAGGTAGCAAACCTCCACACATCAAACACAGTCCAGCAAAGTGGTGCAGTTTGCTGGACTGTACTTCTGTAATTGTTTGAGACATGCAGAGTTAACAGGGTGATCGAACCATGCCCATACACATTCCATACTTACATTCAAGTGTTCTTCTCGGTGAGTTGTCCATGGAAACAAACACAGATTGCATGTGTTATGACTCAAATTTTCTGCATGGCCATTTTCCACAGCACCTCATGAATATGACAGCTGTCATTTTCAGATGTGTTCTCACAGCATACTGAAAAGTGATTTCGCAGTCACTGTGCTAAATCACCTTTCGGGCAGGAGTTGAACATTTTCTCCACCATTGCTCATGAAGTGGGGTCATAAAGAGGCTATGTTGAACATGTGGCCAAAAAACAAAGAAGTTATCAAGCTATGTTGCATTTTGCTAACACAGGCTCATAACTTTTATACACTCCTGACACATGCACCATGCAAGCAAACATTCAGCATTGACAAATGCTTGTTTTTAAATTTACTGTCACAGCCTAGCACATAACTAAATGAAAGCTCTGAAAGATACAAAAGTAGAGCTTTAACATGCACTGTGTGTGATGTTTGTGTTGTATTGAAGCTAGCTAGTGCAGGTCAAAACACAAATGTTTTCTCATGTTTTTCTGCCCTGTGCTGGCAAGTTTGCAAGTGGCTTTGACAGATGTTTAATATTCCTATGTAGTGCAGTGTTAGATTTCTAAAGGGGTGAGCTTTATGGATGCAGTTTGACAAAGAAACGTGAAAGCCTTTTTACTGGATGCACTTTATTGAATGTGAGGTTTCTTACAGTTTCTTCTCTGATGTTTAATAGCCCCACATGCAGCTATTGGGCTGGATATTCAAAAGGGTTGTGCCATGCGCAATAGGGTTGCACCTGCGCAAGTCCGAAATTGTGCCATTCTGCCATATTCAGCAGGAGGCAATTGCACCCCTCAAGGCAAGCTGAGCAACAGTGCAATGCAAATGAATGCATGCTGAACTGGAGGGGGAGGAACCATGCATAAACTGCACAGCCTGATATTCAGCGGGCTGTGCAGAGTTGTGCAGGTGCAACCCCCAACCTGCGCCTGCACAACTTTGAGCCAAAAAAAAAGGAGTAAGTCGAGGGCCACCCACAGGTGAGCTGCCATTGCAGGGCACAACACAGCAGCTGCCACCTGTGGCTGGCCCTCAACCTACTCCCTGTGCCCCCCCTGCAGCCCGATCATGGGCAAAAGTGTAAAAATCCCCCACCCCCGACTGGCGCCGATCGCGGGCAAAGCATAAAATCCTCCCTCCCCGACTGGCCCGAGTCGCGGGCAAAAGCTTAAATACCCCCCACCAGCCCGATCGCGGGCTGCAAAGTAACTCCCCAAAAACTATCCCTGGTGGTCCAGTGGACTGCTAAGCCCGATCGCGGGCTGCAATATTTAAACCCCCACCCCAAAAAACATATCCCTGGGGTCCAGTGGACCGCTAAGCCCGATCGCGGGCTGCATATCGTGACACCCCCCAAGACCATATCACTGATGACCTAGTGTCCCCCACACCACCCACCCACAAAGCCCTGTTGAGATGCGACTGTCGAGCTGAGGTGTGACAGAAAGTCTGAGTCAGCCTAGCCTAGCCTAGTTCTAGTGCTGTAGTGACCGTCCGTCATGACATCGGATCATCGAGACTGGGATAGAGTCAGGAGAGTTTACAGGATTTCTGGAAAGCTTACAGGATTTCTGGAATTGTGGTGGAAGAGTCATTGGCTGCTGCTGCTGCCTGCTGAGATCAACCATCGAGCTGAAGGGGTGAGAGAGTCAGTCCAGCCTAACCTAGTTCTAGTGCCATGGTGACCATCCATCATGACATTGGATCATCGAAGACTGGGAGAGGGTGAAAGCGAGTGATGAGACAGCCACTGGAGCATAGGATCAGAGTGAAGAGTCAGACTACTTGAGGAGACTTTGAGCTGAGGCAAGTCCCTTATTATCTTCAGGGAGGGTTGAGAGCTATAAGGCTGGCTGAGCGCTGCCCGAGTGTGGTTACAGTGGGTTATTTATTATTACTTTAGTCTTCTAAGTGGTGGCAGTGTGGCATGGCGTGGCGGGGGGTGTGCTTCAAACAGAATGGGTCGGACAGCTGTTTTGTGCTTCCTACTTCCATCATGAAAAGCATTTCATGGCGCTTTGGCTTCATGCAAATCAGAGCTTTTTTTTTTTCTTTAGTTTATTTAATCTTTGGATGGCGTTTGTCCTGCTTCCACGATAAGAAGCATTATGTCAGTCGGATCACCGATCCGATAGAGCAGCAGAATGCTGGGGGGTGTAATGGATCTAGAGTACCTCAGTTTTTGATGTGTTGAGATTACAGACTGTGACGGACCCAAATGTAAGCAGGACCTGCCAAAGACTTGAAAGTGAAATCTCTGGGTTCCACAGAGACACCAACAGATTATATGCATGCAGAGCTAAGGTTTGATGTCTATTGCCTAAACAAGGGTCCTGTAAATCTGGATGGGACCTGACAGCTTGGTGATAGGTTCCAAATATAAAGCTAATAAAGGGCATCCCTGACAGGTGCTGTGGTGTAATGGGAGGATTGGAAACATGACCATTAACTTTAATATATGCCTTGGGCTCGTGATAAATTACTCCCAGAATTTTGATAAAGAGAGATTGGGTTATACAGCAAGCCAGCCACTTACAACTTGCTATGTTACAGCCTTACTTCCCTGGTGATAGAGCTTTCTGAGCTTATGAGCATCACACAGTGTGTCACTGGCAATGCTAGAACCTGTGACCTCAGGCTGTACAGTATGTTCGTCACTTTATTTAGCAGCCCTGCCCTAGCAAGCTACACATGTATTCCTGTCTCTTAGGCCTTCAGATCTTTTGCTATTCCCTGTTTGTCATAAGCACTTTTTTTTTTTTTAAATAATTGTTCATGTTCATGCGGGGGCACCACAGTGCAGACAGGATCAGACCATGATGCTTGCCACAGTAAAGGTAGCCAGCAATAGTAAAACCAGAGATTTTTTATGTTCTCTATAAATTCTAACAATGTACAGGGGTCAAAATTGGCACCAACCCACTAGCCAAATGCTGGTAGATTTTCTTTTGGGATAGTAAATATATTTCAGTAAGTACACTACCTGGGCCAGTGGAAATGTCTTTGGGGCTAATGGATTTTCCTGTCATCAGCCCTGCTAACTAGTGGCTGCAAACTTAATTTCAACCCTAATGTATTACTGCCTCCTAAAGCTTTGTATATCTTTTCAAGGCTGGCTGCCATCCTCGTTCTGTAAAGCAGGCATCTAAAAAGAAATGTGTATTGTTAAAGATGCTTACAATGTTTTTTAGTTGTTTCTGCATCTGGCACACATCTTGCCACACGAATGAAATCAGAGCTACAGGGTATATCAAGGCTAAAGCCCTTCTAGCAAAAATGAGATATGGAAATGAAACAACAAAGTATTTATTTTTAAGGGTGCAAAGACAGGATAAACCAGTGTAATGTACTCACTGTAAAATTGTTACAATATTTTGCTTGAGCACCATACCTCCTTTTTGCTACAAGGGTTTTAGCCCTGCCATATTGTGTACCTCTTGACTGTCTTACTGTTTACCTCTGATTTCAGTCACTGTTTTTTAGTGGAAAGATGTGTTACATGCAGAAATAAGGGAAAGCAGTACACATTTCTTTTTTGATGCCTACTTTACCAACTGTAACTAAAAGCCAATAGTTTGATAATTGTTGGGGTTGTGGCTAGTGGTGTGGTGGCATGGCTAGTGGTGTGAATGGACCTCTGTGGGACTGGCTACCTTGACGTGGTACAAAGGCTTGTCACAATGCAATATTGTAACTAAAAGCCAGTCTGTTAGTTTGACAACTGTTGGAGGCATGGCAAGGTTTGTGGTGGCATGGCTAGTGATATGTGAATGGATGGCTAACTTGATGTGGTACAGGCTTATAACTAAAAGCCAGTCTGTTAGTCTGACAATTGCTGGTGGTGTGACTACTGGTGTAGTGGCATGGCTAGTGGTGTGTGAATGGTCTGGCTAGTGGTGTGGCGGCATGGCTAATAGTGTGTGAATGAACCTCTGTGTGACTAGCTGCCTTGATGTGGTACAGAAGGCTTGTCATCATGCTATGTTGTAACTAAAAGCCAGTCTGTTATTCTGACAATTGCTGGTGACACCATGGCTAGTGGTGTGCTGGTATAAAACACAGGAAATGACGCTTGCATCAGGTGAGATGGCACGAACAGGGCATGGACAGTGCGGAGAAGGGGGAGCTTGCCCAAACAAGGGGGGGGGTAGCAATGAGTCCACTTGGCGTGCAGATCTGAAATTCCTGGCTACACCACTGATACAGGGCCCTTATCAGAGGATTTTATTTTATTTTTCAACTGTCACATCGAAAAAGTAACCAGATGCTGTATACATTATAAACAAGCACACATAAAACATACAGGGCCCTTACCTGAGGGACATTTATAGGTTTACACAGGCTTACTCTCTTTTAATAAATGTTTTTTAAAAGAGTTGCATTAATTTAAAGGATTTATGGGTAAAGACGTACATGTTAATGTAAATGAAACAGGTATTTAAAGGTAAATAACCGTAGGGTACTTCCATGCTTGGATAGTTTTGTTCACCCCATCCTCCTCAGAGGTTGTACTTTAATTCCTGCCTGTATGTAAAGTTCCTCACTTGTCCCATCTCCATCTCTCCATCCCAGCCACTTCCTGACAACACATCCATCCATCCATCCTGGATTCCTCCCCATATCCCATCGGGCCCCTACCTGAAACAGCAGGGCAGCAGGACACTCCAGTTCTGCAGGCGGGATTCAGGTAAGACAAACACATGCTCCGGGCTCTGCCCTCTCATAGTCAGGGCTGGGCAAAGTGCTTGGTACAGCTCGGTGCTGACACTAAGGGGCCAGTACTGGTCACTACTGCTGGCTGTCTGTAGCTCCTGTCCCTCTGTCCGTCTCTGCTTTTGTTCCCCAAAACTTCCAACTCAGGTTGCAAATGGGAGCAGCGAGAGGCTGCGACTGTCTGATAATGATGGTCCTCCCCCACAGTGCGCAAACAAATGTTTCGAACTACCAGCCCAGTGAGTGCTGAGCAACGAGGAACCGGCACAGGCAAGCAGGGATACATACTGCCACAAGAATCACTGCAGGGGCAACTCAGTGAAAAACTCCAGCTCCACTACAATATGGAAACTTTGGAGCCCTTTGGAAGAGGTGGAGCGCCCATTCCAGTGACAGCCGAGCCTGGTACTCAAAGCACTGACTCTGTGTGTGAGGTTGGATCTGCTGGCCCCACAGCTGCTGCTCTCAGCCTCTCCCAGTGACCAGTGGTGGGCATGGCGGGGACATCAGCGCACACATAGGGTCACCATTCCTAGCCTGACAAGGAACTGGGGCTGGAATCTCCCTTCCCGTGATACCTACCGATGCACCCATACTACTGCTAGCAAGGTTTACACATCCATTACATCACAGCGGGGTCTGAGGAAAAAACAAGTTGCATTTTAACGGCACCTTTTAAATGGATTACAATGTGACATACTGACACAAAAACGTGGGATGTCATTGGTGCTCAGAAAGTGATGGACTGGCCCTCAAAATGTGGGACAATGGCCCTCACAATGTGGGACACAGACACTCATTAAATGTGGGATAGTGGCCTACAGCATGTGGGACACTGACACCAAAATGTGGGAAACTGACACTCAGAAGGTATAACACTGACACATGCAACACTAGCCCTCCCAATGTGCAACACCAAAAGAAAGGAGATTCTGGCTCAGTACACTGGAATCTAGTACCATTGTTTAGCAGGTTTACTTTTGCTTTAGCAAAGAGTCATAATTCCTGCTGTAAGAGTTTCCAGCATCTTCTTTTGCATGGCAGTACCTTTTTATGTGGGACACAGTAATACTTGGAGGTAGAATGAGGATGATCCCTCATAAGGGGGCAACTGAAGAGTATATATTACAGAAGAAAGTGATACAGCTTGAGTTTAACGTTTCAGCACTCTTGACTTACCCACATCATCTGGCACCTTCTTCCATACATTTACCACTCTCCATGAGTAAATAAAACAAATGCTTCCTTGTTAACTAATCCTCTCCCTTCCCACCACCCCTGTATGCCCTCTTGTCCTTCAGTCCCAAATACACTGTATTGCCCTGATCAAATCAACTGTTCCTTTTTTTACTTATATTTTAATACTCCTCTCTGGTGCAGCCAATATCCTCCGTCTTGACCACTCCCCCAAACGCCTAATGCGCCTTCCTCTGTCTTTCAACTCTGAACTTTCCTGTGGCAGAGTACGCTGCCTGAAAAGACCTGTAGAAGAGGGGTTTGGTGGGGTGAGGGAGAGAGGGGAGAGGGAGATATATATATGTGTATTCAGGGATGTCTCAAGACTTTGCCTTAGCATGTTTCTGTCCCTTCTACAATTTGTTTCTGTGACTGAACAGTGGGTAACAGAGTTACAGACTTGCTCTTCTGCAGACAAAGTATTTTACACCAATACTGTTATGCTGCCTCCTTCAGGGGATAGAACCAATTGTTAAACTGTGTCCCTCATTTTACTTCTTTGTCACTGATTTTTTTTAAGCCATGTCCAAGTGCCAAATACCACTGCAAATACCTGCAAGCAAACGTTCAGCATTGATGAATGCTTGTTTATTGAAAAAATGTTTTTCTTTATTTCAACCAATATAGAAAAATAGGAACTACCTATAATTAATTGCATAGTACCATTGGAAAGGTAATTTTGTGCTGGACAACGTTGCCACTCATACTTTGTGTGTAGCACTTATGGTTCATGAGGTATTCACATTTGTTCATGGAATGCTGATTATGACTTGATTTTGCTAGAAAATTCAAGTTGCACTGTTAAAAGTATACAGGCCACTAGTGGTGAAACTCTCAAGGACCTCCTGAGGCTTCAGTGAGTTAATCTGGTTCTGTAAGTCAGTTTGCATCTGTATCTCTCCCTTCCCCAGGATAAGGCTGGAAATAGGCAGAACTGCCTAGTCCTCATTTCCTGGTCAACACAAACTAAATAAATCATGTTTATAAGAGCAGTCAAAAAAAAGAAGAGTGAAGGTGTCAAGTCTCAATGTGTGAAGAGTGAAGAGTGAATGTGTAAAGAATGCATGTATGAAGACTGAATGCTTGAAGAGTGAATCATGTGTACTGAATTGTATTTATTTATTGAAATGTTTCACCAGGAAGACATACTGAGCAACTTGCTCCTTTCCTGATGTGTTCTGGGGGATAGAGGAAAGGGTGGTTACAGAGGGTGGATAATACATAAGCACAAGTGCAGTAAATAACAACCAAAATGGTACAATACATAGCAGATTAGGCAATATGTGTACATACAAGCAGGTGTTACAATGAAGTACTTATTTAGAGACATAACATTTATGACATAATTGTATGTTTATACGTTAAGTGCTGAAGGGTAAGTGCAGACAGGGCATACTAACACATCTTGGCTCAGAAAGCCATAATGGGTGGAGGAGATGAGTTAGGACATAAGGGACATCATAGAGGAATCTGGGGAAGGGGGTTAGGGCAGTTGCAATTCGGGAAGGTGAAGAACAGCGGGAGAAAGGAAAGGGAGCAAAATGAGGGAGTGTTTCAAATGTTAGTGGGGAGAAAGTTCCATTAGGAAAGTGGTCAGAGAAGGATGCTTGTCCAGCAGATGTGGACCTATGAGGGACAGCAAGGGTATGGGCATCGCTACCTGCAAGGGCATGGGTCAAGGGGGAGGGACAGCAGGTAGGATGGGAACACTCAGAATCAGAAGTTGCTAATGAAGTTGGAGCAGTGCATCAAACGCTGGTCATTTAGGGAGGGCAGAGCTAGAGATTGATGTAGGGAGCAGTGGTGAGTGCATGATGTACTGTCTAGGGCAAAGTGACAAAAGGAGTGAAAATGTGTGTCCAGTCTGGCTAGGGTCATTTTGGGGGTGGCACTGTAGACTACATAACCATAGTTGAAACTTGGAAGGATCATTTTCAGAAGAATTTCTCTGTGGACAGGCAAGGGGATACTATCATGATTCTGGTAAAAGGCAGCCAGTTTGGGGAGCAGTTTCTTATGAATAGCATCCACGTGACCTGAGAAGTCAAGGTGTTTATCAAGTCAGACCCCAAGGTACCTGGAGGGAGGTAGTGTCTTCCAACATAGATCAATCAAGTGTGAAGAATGTGGGAGTGGTAGGGAGTCTAGAGAATGTCTCTGTCTTGTGACAAAGGTCATGGAGATTGTCTTTTTGGTGTTTAAGTATAGCTGGTTAGCACATACAGTAGCCACTCCTGGACATTACTAAAGTCCTGCTGAAGGGTGGCCATCACTATTGGAGTAGAAGGACCAGAGGTGTAAAGAACAGTGTCATCTGCATACATGTGAATGGATGCAGAAGAGCAGACTGAGGGAAGATTATTTAGGAAGATGGAGAGAGAATCGGAGCAAGTACTGAGACTTGTGGGACACCTGTGTGGATGGGAAGGGGCGGTGAGAGAGAGTCTCTGATTCTGACTGACTCAGGTCTGCCTGCTTGGTAGGACCTGAATATCTAGCCTGAGATCATTGACACAATGGTAGCACAGTGGCAAACACTTGTGCAGTAGTCACACAATGGCAAATGCCAGTGTGATACCACTGCAATAGGTATCATAATGGATTTATTTCAATTCAATTGCACTACCATTGTGACCACTGTGGTACCATGTATCAGTGGTAGCACAATGGGTGCATTGCAGTGGCAATACAATGGTCTCGTTCCATACCTTATGCTGGTGGTAGCAAAATGGTCATGGAACATGGCATCACAGTGGCCTGCATGGGTCACTAGTATCACTCTGATCACACTGTAGGGGAAACCTGCTGGCAGAGTGATCCAGTTAAGGCACATCCAACATGATCAAGCATCCACACATCTTAATGTAGGTGTCATCCAACATCAGCTAATCATGAGCTGTACATTGGAAATCCCACAAAAGTTATCCGTACACCAGTCATGCCCTGAATCTATGCTACACAGTGTCCTCCTAGCCTCACAACATGGTGCTGCATGGTGTGACCTCAGTGTGGGAACCATCCGTGTTCACATGGAAAGCACAAAATGATCTTGAAGGGCACCCCTTTTCCCGACAAAAATGAAAACAATAAAGTAAATAGCCCAACTCTATCTGTTCCTAGATGTAGGATAAAGGGTCTTCTTGGGAGTGCAATCAGTTTCAGCCCATCCTAGCATTGCCACCATGGGTTACTCCAATGGCATCTCCCTGCAATAGAATTAACACAGCAGATCAGCTGAGAAGTGACCTTCTTTAGCACGGTATCCTTTTGTTTTGCTGCAGGTAGGGCAAGAATTGTTAGAGATCATGACCCCATGTCCCCCGCCTTATGCTGTCACATCCACCAACCCCATGCAAGTTGTCACACCAACATGCCTTATAACATCATGTATGCTGTCACACCTCACAATCCCATACTCCCATGCATGCTGTCACACCCACCAATCCCATTTCTCTTGCACGCTGTCACAGCTCATCATGATTCCATACTTTCATGCATGCTGTCATGTCCATCAACTGACCATATGCCCCCATTCATGCTGTCACACCCAATCACCTACAGTATGATGTGGGGGAATTCAAGAATGCATGGTACAGACATAAGGCAATTTTTGCAGTGGGGTAGGAGGAAGTACAGTAGGCTGTTGGTTAACTAGGATCTGCAGCCTATCCAATAGATGGCGAAATGAGCAGACTGGGTGGGCCAAGCAGTCCTTATCAGCTGTCAAGGTCTATGCTTCTATGACCACATACACTATCACACCTGTCAACCCCCATACACCCTGTCAAACTCACTGACTTATACCACCATGCACGGTATCACACTTCACAATTCCATGCCCCCTATGCATGCTATCACAGCAACTGACCATATAACACCATGCCCGCTATCATATCTCATGATTCTATACCCTACTGCATGCCATCACACCCACCAACCCTATGCATGCTGCCACATCCACAGGACCACACGCACATGCTCTGCTGTAAATAAACCATATGTGTGAGCAGTGAGATCAGAGCATAATTTTTAAAAGCTATTATTGTAACCTACCGTGCCACATGGCAGATTAAATAGAGCTAGAAGGAAGACTAGAATGGCAATTAGTTATTCCAGGTGCAAGTATACTGAGCATGGTGCTATGTTGTGGGTGACAATAAGAACCTGAAGAACTACTTATCTGTAGCATTATGTGTGTTGCAAGCCCTTACATGGATTATCTGAACTGCAATTCCTGCTTTTTTTTTTCTTAACTTTTTTCTCTAGTTCTGTGGTCCTGCAGATGGCACAAGCTGATGTGTGGGTTGTGAATCCTGGATAAAGTCCATGAGACACCTGCTTGCTTGCCTCCCTCCCTCCGTCCCTCAAGACCACAGATGTAGCTCCCTGTTCGAAAAGTGACAGCATGAGCTTATAGACACCAGGATAATATTAAATATAATGATTATACTATTTGTGTGCATTCCTTGCCCACTGTTGCAATAAAGTCACTTGCACTTCCTGCTGTATTTTCCTCACAATCAGAGATACAGCAGCAGCCTGTCTTTCACTCACAATACCTCTGCCTTCTTGCTGCACCTGCCACTCAGCCTCTCACAATGCTGCTGGCATACTTTAGGTGGAGTCTGAACCTTGGAAGATGAGCTAAACCTGGGAGAGATGTGAAGGCTTAACATCCTTAATAACTAACTCAGGGCAGTCCCCACTCATTTATGTTGGCACTGTGATGGAAAGCCCCTTAAACTGACAGATCTGTTTTAGTTCAAAACATTTCTTCCTGCAAGGTTAGGAAAGTCAATGTGGGAATCTGAATACACCCGTATTCTGCTTGTTGCAGTCCTGCTGTTTCTGAAATTCTAATTCCTGATTTTCCACTGTGAATGCATTAACATGATATGTGGGTCATGTGCATAGGTAGTGCAAAGGGTGCAGGAGACAGGGAGGCACAGTTGAGAATGTATCATTACAGCTTGCGTAAATAGCATAGATATGGGATCTCTTACCTGGGACCTGGGGAGCCTGGGATGGGTGTCTTGGGGTGATGTCCAATCATACCTATAAAAAAAGAATATCCATGGGGTCACAAATGATCCATAGTGCTTCAAGAATGAAATGGGACCAACAGGGAAGGATAAACATAAACAATACCTATCTGATATGTAGGTAGTCTGTCTCTTGTCAGACCAGGGTTAATATCCTTTAAGACCTGTAGAAATAAAGGAAAAAAAGGAGTATTATAAGGAAAAAAAGAAATGCAAGAGTACAGACAAAGTTCTAGAGAAGTACAAGAGCTTAAGGGAGAACACAGATATTGAATACACAAGCCTGGTGATTCCTAGTTCAAAGCCCTCCACTGTCTCTGGCTCAGGATATGACATTGGGAATGACACATGACCTCCTGGCTTTAAAACTGGGTGTCATTGTGAACTGGTCAGGGGGACTAGCTAGGCTGTAGCCTTAAAGTGTAGACCTTCATTGTGATTCAATAATTTTAACATAACATGCCTTAATTCTGCTGCGCATGGATACTGTCTGACCTACAGGGCATGTATCAGTACTTGGGCCTTCAAGGGTGGGTGGGTGAAAATAACTGGTGCTACAAATGCCCAAACCTCCAGCCCTGGGCCAATGAGCAAGGGCACAGCAATGGTCAACACCAGGCACAGTTCCAGCAGAGTTGGCAGTGCACATGGCACCCAAATATTGATAGCAGTACAAATGACTCAGTGTGGAATCAGCAGTGCATGTGGTACAGCAAGTAGTGGCATTGTACACAGAACAGCAAGCTGGTGGCTGTGCAAGTAGCACCATGTGGTGATGATAGTGTACATGGCACAACAGACTTGGCAGTGCATGTGGCAATGCAGTGATGACGATACATGAGTCAATGTGTGGTGCTGGCAGATCAAGTAGCACAGCATGGAGTCAGAAGAGCACATGTCACCACCAGAGATGGTGTTGCATATGACACAGTGCAGTGGTGGTAGTGTGTATGGAACAGTGAGGTGGTGGTGATGCAGGAGGTACTGCATGCTGCACTGCACTGTCTGCAGTGCACATGATACATAATTTGAAGTGCACATGGAAATGTATTGTGGTGGCAGTGCACATGGCGTAGTGCAGTGGCAGAAGTGTGTGTGGAACAGTGAGGCGGTAACAATGCACATGACATTGTGATGAGGGCAGTGCATATGGCACAGTGCAGAGCCAGCAGCACTAGCCTTTCCAGTTGAGGGCTATAGAGGGAAAATATTTACACTAATGGAGGAACTACTGACAGTTGTTATAACTATTGATGGCCAATAGTTCATCCTAAAAAGTCATGGTTTCCTATTATATATCCCAACAGTTTCAGTTATATAATCTAACAATTCAGTCTGACTACCACCTCCACCATCCAGTGTTCTGATCAGCCTCCCCCCAAGAGCCAGCCACCCTCATCTCTGTTAGATCGCCCTTCCAGGCACCAGACGATCCTCCATGCAGTAGGACAACCCTTCTAATCCCAGCCTGTCCCGTGATGAGCAACCTCATGGGAGCTAAAGCTCCACACAGCCTCCAGACCAGCCTCCTCCCCTGCTGACCACCCTCCCTGCATCTGGACCAGCCTCTAAATACATGCCATACAACCTCCGTGCAGCTACAGCACCCCCTACCCCAGCATTCACTCCAACAGACCACATCTTTGCAGCTGCCCCCCTTGCCCTGGGACAAGAACTCCCAACCAACCACTCTACCTACAGCTGGACCCACCAGAAGTCCCATACCAGCCTCACCATCTGACCACCTACCCTGCAGCTGGACCTTGCTTCCATCCACAAACTAGCCCCCCCACCAGCCATCCTCCCTGCTGCTGGCTCACCCTTTCATGCCCTGGACCAGCCTCCTCCAGCAGACAACCTCTCTGCAGCTGGACCCCTTTGTTTGTTCTCATCCATAGACTTGCCCCCCTCCCAAGTTGAACATCTTCCCTGGATCTGGACATCCAGATAACCACAGTTTCCATCAGCTGGACCCACCCTCCCTCCAGAGCAGAACCTCCACCAGACCTCTCACCCTTCAATTAGACCCCTTCTCCCCAGATCACCCTTCCACAACCATGGACCTCATGCTTCTCGACCTAGTATAAATAAAATGTGAGACTTCAACATGCAAAATATAAATTCATGAGCACCTCTAAAATAAACAGCTACATGGATTCAAAGAATCAGTTAAAACAGACATGTTTTTCAGGAACAGGAAAATTATTTAAGAAATTCTTCCACAAGTATACACAAAAGATTTTCATAATCAGCAGTCTTCAGCAAAAGAAAAAAAAAGTACACTGATCCCAGCATTACTATTTAATTTAATGTAATGGATATACATATGTTAAAGTTTTAATTAAATACAATATCAAATGCAACAAGCATTTGTCAATGCCGAATGTTTGCTTGCTGGCATTGGCAGTGGTAGTGTGGAAGTTACAGAGCTGCGTAATAGGAATGGCAGTGAAGTATTGAACTGAAGCCAACCCCACCACCACCCTGCAGAGAGTGACAGGCATTGGGGTGTGCCTTTGGGTTGTCAGGCATAACGGCCATGCCATTTCACCACACCACACCCTGCAGACACTGACAAGTGTCACGGTGTTCCTTGGGGACTTTGGCCCTTATGCGTACCCCATTCCATTAGGAAATACGGTGAGATGGGTGCGATATAGGAGAATGGGGTGAACTTTGGGGCCGAAGAGTCCAAGGCATACCTCGATGCCTCTTACTGGCTGCAGGGTGTGGAATGGTATGAGCATTACAGGCAAGAATCCCAAGTCACACCCCTGATGCCTGTCATTCTCTACAGGGTTGGGCGTTATGGTTGGAAACCCTAATACCTCAGGCATTCGTTGGTATTTTCACTCCAAATTTTCAACATGTTTTTTGTGACCCCACCTCATGAACAGGGGAATATCAGTTTGTTAGCAAGCTACTTATGCTGCGACTACGGCATTTAGCACCACAGGTGCAAAACATTCGAACAGGATGTAAAAATGACAGCTGTACTGTTCATGGGGAGGTGTAAAATGGCAATGCTGCAAATCTGCAGTAAAAATATTTAAAAAATTGTGAAGTCAGAGTCAGACATAGAAACTGTGCAACGACACCCATAATATAATTAGGTTGGGGATTCTTTACAGCAGATTGTCAACTCAGGCATTTTGGTGCCTCCGATCATGAACAGTGTCACTGTGATTTTCTTTATCTGTCCCGAACAATGATTTCCCACAGCGACCACACATCTCTGCGCTGAAAGTGTGAAAACACACTTCAGCCATGTTGTGAAAAATGACAGCTGTACTGTTCATAAGGAAGTGTGGAACAATGCCACTGGTGAAAATCTGGACTGAAAATATTACAAAGTCATGAACTTA
This sequence comes from Neoceratodus forsteri, assembly GCA_016271365.2. Classification (NCBI taxonomy): domain Eukaryota; kingdom Metazoa; phylum Chordata; order Ceratodontiformes; family Ceratodontidae; genus Neoceratodus; species Neoceratodus forsteri. The sequence goes on along the minus strand of CM057456.1, from coordinate 669,651,556 downwards.
CGAGGGTGCGTGGAAACTGCTCAATGCTCACTCGTAACACAGTCATTTTATGAACTTATGTCACCAAATTTTCAACATAGCCATTTTAAGACCTCTGCTCATGAACAGTGTAACTGTGATTTTCTTAATCTGTCCCAAACATTGCTTTCGCACACCAACAGCACCATTGTGCGCTACATGTGCGAAAACACATTTTGGGTGACATATGAAAAATGGCAGCTCTACTATTCATAAGGAAGTGTAATAAAATGGCAATGTTGAAAATCTGGAGTGAAAATATTAAATTCGCAAACTTACTAGCATGCATAGGAACTGCGCAACGCATGCTCGTAAAACAGTCATTTTTAGGAATTTTTTCACCAAATTTTCAACATAGCCATTTTAAGACCTCTGCTCATGAACAGTGTCATTGTGATTTTCTTAATTTGTCCCGTACATTGATTTCGCACACCGACTGCGCCATTGTGCGCTACATGGGTGGAAACACATTTTGGGTGAGATGTGAAAAATGACAGCTGCACCACTCATAAGAAGGTGTGGTAAAATGGCAATGTTGAAAATCTGGAGTGAAAATATTGAAAATTTGTGAACTTACAAGCGTGCGTAGGAACTGTAAAACACACGCTCGTAAAACAGTAATTTTTTGGAATTTTTTCACCAAATTTTTAACATAGCCATTTTAAGACCTCTGCTCATGAACAGTGTCACTGTGATTTTCTTAATTTGTCCTGTACATTGATTTCACCACCGATTGCGCCATTGTGCGCTACATGGACGGAAACACGTTTTGGGTGAGATGTGAAAATTGACAGCTATACTACTCATAAGAAGGTGTGGTAAAATGGCAATTTTGAAAATCTGGAGTGAAAATATTGAAAATTTGTGAACTTCGAGCATACGTGGGAACTGCATAGCCTGCAGCTCGTAAAACAGTCATTTTGGAATTTTTCACCAAATTTTCAACATAGCCATTTTAAGACCTCTGCTCATGGACAGTGTCACTGTGATTTTCTTAATTTGTCCTGTACATTAATTTCAAGATACCGATCGCTTCATTGTGCGCCATATGGGCGGAAACATGTTTTGGGTGAGATGTGAAAATGACAGCTATACTACTCATAAGAAGGTGTGGTAAAGTGGCAATGTTGAAAATCTGGGTGAAAATATTGAAAATGCTGAACTACAGAACCCTCGTAGGAACTACGCATAGCATACGCTCATAAAACAGTCATTTTGGAATTTTTCACCAAATTTTCAAAATAGGCTTCTTGAGAGCCCACCTTATGAATGCTGGCAGTGTCATTTCATTAATCAGGCCTGAAAGGTGATTTCACGCAGTGACTGGGAAATCACCCATCGGGCCCGAATAATGCCATGACAATGACATCACTCATGAAAAGGGGTCCCAAAAACCCCATGCTGAAAATTTGGTGCAAAAATTCCAAAAAATGCCTGAGATAGACAACAAAGTTGAAACCCCTATCTATCCCATTATACAGCTTACCAGCATTCCCTCAGTTCGCGGTCGGCTTTGAGGTGCAGACATGTTCCCAGTCCACGAAGATCATTCGCCAGACTCGGAGGTAAGTATGGGGTGAGGAGGTGTGGGGAGGCAGGAGTGCGCAGTGGGTGGGTGCGAGTTGTGGGGAGGGGCAGGAACACTCGTGGGACCGTTTTTCTTTACAGGTATTAAAAAAAAGATGACGCAGGGCGTTTGCCACACTGGGTGGGCTCCCAGCATGGCAGAAGGATGGCTGGGGGCGTGGAGCCAGCGAGGATTGGGCATCCCGTCGGCCATGGCATCTGTTGTCATGCTGGGGTGGGCTCCCAGCATGACACCCCTGTACTCGGGGGGACAGTGAGGCCGGCGGGGAATTGGGCACCCCCGTCGGCTATACGATTGAGTTGCCTCACTGGGGTGGGCACCCAGCATGGCATTTGGAAGGCTTTGGGAGGGAGCGCAGCACAGCCGATGGGGGATTGGGCACCCCCGTCGGCTATAGAGTGTGTGCGTGGGGGGGAGCGCGCAGTATGCATGCGTGTGAGTTTGTGTGTGTGTGTGTGTTTGTGTAGGGGGAGCTGCGCATGCGCAGACAATATCTGATCACTGCTCACTGAAGCGTAGCTCCCCCTTTCAACTGTACGCCACTGCATTTTGGAGCCTGTCATAGACAGCTCCAGCATGCATTGGCGGACAGGGGCCGTGCCTGCCAACACACTGACTGAATTGGAAGAGGGGGTGACACACCTCCGAAAACTCATGTGATGGCACTATGTTTCTTGCACATGCTTGCAAGCAAACATAAAAAAGCACAGCTTTCCCAGTCCACCCCACCCTGAATCGGTTTATGAACAAACAGGATCCAAGGAAATATAAATTCCTCCAGAAGTACAGTTATATGAGGTGATAGTTCTTAGACAGTCAGCAGTTTGAGGAACAGAAAATAAGCACAATAATCTCATCATTAATCTATAATATAATGGATTAACACATGCAAATGCTTTAATCAAATACAATATGAAATGCAAAAAGCAGCTCCCACACACATTCAAACACTCAAATATCTGCAGTAAATAAATCTTTGTTTGTCAATCTGCAGGTTACTCCTGATTTTCTCAGATAAAAAACATTGTAAAGTATTTTCTCTGTAAATATAAATAGGTTACTGAATGGATATGCACTCAGAAAATGCATTCTAAATTTGCCCATTTATACAATCTCCCTGCTGTTAAGTAACTCCCCTGCCCCCCAATGAAACTACTTGAAAGTAACTAAATCAGTAAAAATACAACAACTAATAGGTAATCTAGAGGCACACTGCACACTAGACAGTTTAAGGAGCAATTTGATGAAAAAATTGTATGTTTCAAGGCTTTTTAAAGATTTTTAGCCACATGAATTCAGAGAAAATGTATTTATAACAAAATATTCATACATAAAACTGCACATCTTATCAATTAAAACCTAAGTAATAATTCCCTTACTGTATTTAACATTACACTGAGTTAAAATGAGGCACTTTTCTATTTAAACATAAGCACTTACATGATGGCAACACCAGCTTGATGCATCTTCAAAATGAAGATTAAAAGTCATTCAGTCTGGGCAGGAAAGAAATATAGTTCACTGACTGAGTAAACTTGTGGAAAATGTAGTCAGTAGACTTTTAAAGGGGCACTGTCAATCTTTTTTTGTATCATATTATTTCAAGGTAAAACCCAATTTTTTAAGATTGCTTACCTTCTCTAAAATGTATTGGTGGTGTTGGTTGTTTTATCTGTCTTGTCTAGTAGAACTGAAATGCATGTCAATGTACCCAGCCTTGACTGGCTATTTCAATCTTTGAACTACTTGGCTAACTGTAATCTTCATTTATGATTCAGTAGTATTAAAAATAGTATCTTGAGGAGTCTTATTTAGCAATAATTTACTCTTAAACAAGTAGCCTGCTGAATACTTCTTAGAATTTACTATTCTTATAGGTTGCATTACTTTAATGATGATTAAAGATGATTACAAATTATTAAAATTAGTCTTCAAAGACAAATTATTGACAGCTTTAATACTAAATTTAGTATTCAACTTTGATGAGGGTGACACCCCCAAAATACATGATGCACTATGACCTAATAGCAGTAGTTCTCAGTCACAGAAATGGGCAACACAGAGTCTGATATATGACCCCCCAATCTATACAGCACTGTGACCTAGTAGTAGTCAGGCACAGAGATGGGCAGTATGACCTAGTAGTAGTTCAGGAACAGAGATGGGCAATGCATGGTCTGAGATGTGATACCTCCACACTTGAAAATCTGTATGGCACTGTGACTTAGTAGTAGTTCAGGCACAGAGATGGGCAACACAGAGTCTACAGCAGTGTCACCTTTCAGGGCAGCACAGAGATGAGCAAAACAGAGTCTCAGATGTGAGTGACCCCCCATTGAAAATTTATTCTGTACAGCACTATAAGCCCCCACTTCTCAAAATTAGTGAGGCACTATGACTTTCAGACAGCGTCCTCCTGCTCCCCTTATTAGTTCTTAGTTTCTTAATATTTTTTTAATTAAATAAGTATATATTTTACAAAAAGAAAAATAATTATTAGCTTGTTTGATGCTATACACTAGTGATATTTATACTTGTTTTCAATTTTGTTGATTTAGCAAGAAAAACAGACTGATTTTACTAATACCTAACCTATTCAGGCACAGAAATGGGCAGCACAGAGTCTGAGATGTGAAAACCACCTACAAATTATGTATTACACTATGACCTGGTAGTAGTTCTAGCACAGAAATGGGAAATACAGAGTCTGAGACATAGGTGACCCCCCTTCAAAATCTGTATGGCACTATAAGCCCCCCATCTAGATTAATGAGGCACTATGACCTTCCTTCAGATAGTTCTCCTGTCTTGTGCCATCTGCTCCCCCTAATTCTTGCTTTCTTAATATTTGTTTTTATATTTTCCAAAAAGATAAATTGTTGGATTCTGTACACTAGTGATATTTACACTTTTTAATGTTAATGTTAACCTAAGCTACTATACTTTTTGTTGTTGCTGGATGATTTCATGAGAACTGTGCTTGCCTCACTGCACTGCAGACTCAAGGTTATGCTTTTTGTACTACCCCTAATCATATTCCTGTTTTTTTTCACTTTTTTCTAAAAGTTTAGAAAAACATCTGCACTTTGCTGTTGTAACTTGTCTATGCTCTGCTGTTGTCTGCTGTTGAATTTGTTGATCTCTCTCTCTCTCTCTCTCTCTCTCGCTCTCTCACACACTCTCTTTCTCTTTATTTTCACTCTCTCTTTCTAACAGAACAACTTTGTTTCCAACTTTTCTTTGTACTGTGAAGTATCTGCAACATCTGCACTCTGCTGTTGAATTCACTGGTCTCTCTCTATTCTCCCTCTCCCCCTCTCTTTCTGACTAAAAATATTGTTTCAACTTTCATTTTTATTTTTTTTTACTGTGGACTAGAGTCTACACACACACCTTTCTTCTTTCAATACAAAGCCCCAGATGAGTTAGATGCATTGTTTCCTACAGGATGTCCTGTGGTGCTGACATGCAGGCTTGGCTGGAACATGAGTCAAGTCACAGAAGAAAATACCCTAATTGGTTGGCTCCTTTCAGTGCCCCAGAATCATAAGTGTTTGCCTTCATTGTTCAAGTGACAGTCCAGGGACTCAGGAGTATTCGGGAGAGATCAGAGAAAACAACAAAATGTTTTTATTTCTGAACATTTCCCTGTCCTGCACCATCAAGTACTGGCCTGGACTGCTCTTCTGAAGCAGGCCACCACAACAGCTTGGGCTGAGCCATGGAAGGCTTGGTTTTCCTGCTTGGTGCTGAGACTGCCTGGTCTGGGGAGGTTCAGAAGTGTGATGGAGCCAGTCTGCCCATCCCTAATCAGATCATCCGCATACATAAGCAGGCTACAGCCTTTGTTTTCCCTGAGAAGGTGGTTCACAAAGAGGAAGAACAAGATGGGTGCAAGAATGAACCCCTGGGGGACTCCAGTACCAATTCCCTGGGAGTTGGAGATGCCTCTGCTGTGCAAATCACCTAAGATCTTCCTAAAAGGTACTTTCTAACCCAGGATGTGGTTCCTTCTGTGAAACCATAGTCTTGCAACTTGTCAAGGAGAATGTCATGGTACACAGGGTTAATGGCTCCTAATAATGTTCCCCATCCATAACCTTAAGGAGCTAGTGTACTGCCTAAAACTAATATTAGTTATTAAAAGCAGTCAGCCATTACCGTTTATATCTGAGGTACTTTTTCTTTGTGCTTTGGTTAATTAGAAGATTTTTTACCTGATGGTAGTAGGTGTGATGTGTAGGACAGCACTCTGCCTGGCAGATGACATACATTCGCCTCACTATATCATTAGCATTTTGACCTCACTGACTATGACATCATTGTTTTTTAGGAACAGCCACTCAGTGGCTGCCAAGTCAATTACCTGTGAGGTCACTGCCAGTGAGATCACAATACTGATAATGTAGTGGGGGATTTATTTTTATTTATTTATTAAAATGTTTTACCAGGAAGTCATACTGAGCAAATTGTTCATTTCCAGATGTGTCCTGGGGGACAGAGGAAGTGATGGTTACAGAGGGTGGACAGTACATAAGTACAACTGCAGTAGATAACAAAACACAATAGTACAGTACATAACAGATTAAGAAACGTGTGTACATACAAGCAGGTGTTACAATGAAGTACTAGTTTAGAGACCTAAAATTGAAGACACAGTTGTGCATTTGTACATTAAGTGCTGAAGGGTAACTGTAGACAGGTCATACTAACACATCTTGGCTCACAGAGCTGCAATGGGTGGAGGAGATGAGTTAGAATGTCAGGGACATCATAGAGGAATCTGAGGAGTTAGGGGCAGTTGCAATTAGGTGAGGTGAAGAAGCACAGGATAAAGGAAAGGGAGTAAAATGAGGGAGCATTTAGAATGTTGATGGGCAGAGAGTTCCATAGCTTAGGAAAGCGGTGGGAGAAGGATGCTTGTCCAGCAGACGTGGACCTGTGGGGGATTGATATAGGGATCAGTGGTGAGTGTGTTGTGTACTGTTAAGGGCAAAGTGACAGAAGGAGTGAAAGAGTGTGTCCAGTCAGGCTAGGGTCATTTTGGGGGCGGCACTGTAGACTACATCACCATAGCCAAAAGTTAGAAGGATCATTTTCAGAAGAATTTCTCTGCAGGTCAGCAAGGGAATACTGTCATGATTCCAGTATAAGGCATCCAATTGGGGAGCAGTTTCTTGTGAATTGCAGCCATGTGACCAGAGAAGTCAAGTTGTTCATCAAGCCAGAACTCCTAGGTACCTGAAGGAGGTAGTGTCTTCCAACATGGACCTGTCAAGTGTGAAGGTGGGAGTGTAGGGAGCCTAGAGAGTCTATGGGCCCAATTCCAAGAGAGTGAGTAGAGCATGGCACAATCTGCACTGTTGCATAAAGTTAAGTCCAAACCCTTGCAACATGCAAGCTGTGCCCTATTCCAAGACAAAGGCTAGTTCCGATGTAGAACAACCGAATTACGCATGTCGCAAGTTACACCTGCAACGCAAGATGTAACCCACAATAGCGGATGGAAAGGCTACACATGTCGCAACCCAATGCCAATAGTGATGTGCGCAAGTCACAGACATGTCGGATACTGCCACGTATGCAGAAACGATGACACAGGCTGGTAGTAATGCAGAGGTGGCATCTGCAGCAAGAAAGTGTAAAAGGAACTTTACGAATAAGGAGACGGATGTGCTCCTTAATGATCTTGAGGCACAGGCAGCCCTGTTAATGGGCAAGGGTGGGGAGCGTGACCTGTGCAGGAAGTGCAACGAGGCCTGGGATGATGTGGCCATAAAGGTCAACACGGTGGACTGTCCAATGCCAAGTGGAGTGTCAGGGACCTCCAGAAGTGGATGAAAGACCTGAAGCACCATGCAAAAGTAAAGAAGGCCTTCAATAGGTGGCAGGCAGAGGCCACAGGTGGTGGGCCACTGGAGGAGAGACCACTTAGTGCTCATGAGGAGAGGACCCTCACATTTCTGAGCCAACACAGCATCCATGGAGACACATACCTGGACACAAAGTGGATGGCAGTAGGGACAGGTAAGTGGAGGATCAGCCGAACCACACAGTGGAAAGTGATGCATGTCACATGGCCCAGTGTGTGCCGGCAGTGCAGCAGAGCAGAGCACCCACCTGGGACAGCACAGCATTTAGTGCAGGCAGTCACTGTGGAAGGTAGGGCATGTGCAGGTGGCCAGGCACAGGGAGACATGGACACCCATGGCAAGAGTGATGGGGCTCTGTGTCCAAGGAGCAGTGCCATGACCTGCAGGGACTACCCCATGGCAACACTGTTCACCATAGCATGTGCCCTTGGTGCGCAGGACAGCAATGCAAGGGTGGGTATGGTAGCATGTGCAGAAGACAGGATATGGTGGGGTAGCATTGATGCACTGCCATCCCACACAGGAACCACAGCAACAGACACAGGGGTAGAGGACAGTGGTGGAACAGGCAGTAAACCAGAGCAGGACAGCATGCAACTGACTATCCAGTAAGCCTCAGTGATAGACCCCCCCCCACCGGGCAGTGGGACATGATGCAGCTGGATGTAGCCCCGACACCAGGGGGTGGGAGAGCAGCAGGACACCAGCAGGAGGATGAAGGACTGGACCTGTGTGACCTATTCAGTGTGGGCAGTATAGCAGAGAACATAGCTCAGGACCTCAGTCCAGCCTCATACGACTGGCTGCAGGTGACTCTGGATGAGGCATCACAGCCCCTGCAGGAGAACAACACAGACTCACCCACCGACTATGCCAGTTTCTGCACGACCCTGGTCACAACACACAAGGATCAGTCAGAGAAGCTCTGCTGTATCCTCCTCAGCATTGATGCCCACCACTAGAGATGCAGCAAATTTAAATTCTGCTGGTGAAGTGCCTGCAAAGTGGGCACTTCTCATTGTCACTCCGCTACATGAAGTGGCCAATACAAAAGGCTCACTTCACCTTGTAATTATTACTTTGCGTTGTCATTCCACCTTAACGCAAAGTAAGGTGTAGCGACAACAATACTGGCAGCCCTTCACACACACAGTCACCAACATTAATGTGCATCCCCAAAATGTTCATGTCTTGTGTCCAGAAAACTCCCCCCATGCTGACAAAGTGGAATGAGTGCACAAAAAATGCAAAGTCTCCTAAAATTAGTGGCACACTCAGACGTCATGCTTGCAGTAGTCACGCACAGTCAAAAGAATTAATGTGCATCCCCAAAATGCTACTGTCTTGTGTCTAGAAAATTCCCCAGTGCTGACGAAGTGAAATGAGAGTGTAACAAGAAATACAAAGTCTTCCAGAATAAATGCTGCACTCAGTCATGTGCGCAGTGGTCACAAATAGTCACCAGAATTAATTTGATCCCCAAAATGCTACTGTCTTATGTCCAGAAAATTCCTCAGTGCTGACAAAGTGAAATGAGAGCCTAACAAAAAATGCAAGGTCTCCCAGAATTAATGGTGCATTCCATCATGTGCACAATGGTCCATACAGTCAGCAAAATTAATATGCATCCCCAAAATGGTACTGTCTTGTGTAAGCTGAGAGCAGTTAAGCCCCAGTGTGACCACACCAAGTCTCCCAGAATTAATGGTGTACTGCAAACGCACAGACAGATTAAGATTGCGCTGCACACTCAAGAGATGCAGACGCAAAGGCACAACACCTAACCAGTGCTCACAAGTCACAAATCCAAATCTGGAAAAGAATACCTTTTGCTGGTTGTGGGTGGGGAGAGTGCATGGCAGGAACAGTCCACAACCAGTAAAGATACCACAAAGCGGTCTAAAAAATTAATTCAGGTGTGGTGGATAGCAGATTCACACTGCTGCAATTACTCTGTGGCACAATAAAAGGTGTCTGATTTAATGGCACGCATCACACACACACTCACACACACTACAAGTAATTCATAGCAAATTGAAAACCTTTAGTAATATAACCAAATGTTTTAAACAAACAGAAATTATACACTGCTGCACCACAGCAATCAGCAAAAAAGTCAAGAATTACTGAAAATATTATTGTGTGTACATTTCACAGTTATACAAGAAAAATATAACCAAAACAGACTGCCTTTTTCTCCCAGTTAGTCTACCTACACCACAGATATGCCCCTCCCCTAAAGCACACTTCACAGTACACAGACTGACTGTTCTAAATTAACTTTCAAAATCCACACACAAACAATAAACATTCGATGATATGTGCACAGGAGGGTTTCCTATAATCGATGTACTAAATTGTGAGCAAAATAAATTGCTCAAAAATACTTTTTTAACAGCTTTTAGAGGATTTAAATGACAGAGCTCTGGGAGGAAACTGTCTCCATCTTCCACTACACACACACTACACAGAACTGAGGCTGTGCAGAACAATCTAGAGCCCATGTGACCTGCAATCCCATAAAGCACTGCAAAATTGGCCTTTGGAGTTCAAAAACAAGGCGAAGTGAGGTGAAGTACATTGATTTCAATGTACTTCACCTTAACACTGGTGGAGAAGTGGTTTGGGGAAGGTGAAATAATGCAAAGTCATTGTTTCCAATGGACTTCACGTTCCCCATTATGACATGAAGTACTCTGCTTTGCATTGCAGAGTACTTTGTGGATTCTGCATTACTCGGTGAATCACTTTGCAGAGCGAATTTTGGACACTTCGCCCACCACTACCCACCACACAGCAATGGAGGAGCTCATGGGCACCCTCATAGATGCAATTGAGTCAGGGATACGCACCACAGAGGCAGCCATGGGGAGGCTGGTGGATGCCATGGTTGCCTCCCTGGCCTGTGTCAGGGTTCAGATGCAGGTACTCACCCAACTGGCCATGGTCATGGAGGGGTCAATGGCTCAGCAAAGCAGGCAGATGGACATTATTGCCATAGTGCTACAAAGCACAATGACTGTCCAGCCTGTATGCCACACACAGAGGAGGGACACTGCCACACAGGCAACATTTGTGGTGCAACAGCACCTGCAGGGTGATGGGACACACACCACCACATTGGCAGGGGGGATGTTGCCACCCCCCGCAGAGCAGCCCCTGCCACCAACACATGGGTGTAGCCACTGCCAACACTGCCACTACCTCCCCCATAAGCAGCAGCAGCACCACCACCAGCAGGGGCACCAAGGCCACCATCACCACCAGCAGCACCAGTGCCCCCACCACCACCAACACCACCAGTGGTATCTCTGGTGGCAACACTACCAACAATAACAATGCCACCTGCCGCCATGGTAGTGGGGCATACTGCAGAAGCCACCAGCAGCAGGGCCCATGCAAGATGGGGTGTGATAGCACCTGCAGATACTGCAGGACAGGGCACAGTTCAAGTGGCAATGCCAGCGCAGGTTGCAGAGGAAGGTGGAACACCTACAAAGGGACAGGGGACTGTGCCAGAACCAGCACCTGCCAGCACAGACAGGCAGGGAAGGCATCAGAAGACAGCAGTGCCTCAGGGACACATGGACAGTGGGGAACCCACAGCCATGCAACTGGGGCAGGGTGGGCTCAGTGGTGCTGCAGGGGTGGTGAGCCCACGACGCAGTATACTGAACAAGGTGGAAGTGCCACCGAGCACAAAAGAACAAAGCAGCAGCAGCAACAGGTGGACTAGTGACTGTGTCTATATGGATCCCCACTGCAAGGGGTGGTGGGCATTGTTTAGGGTGGCACTGGGGATAGCACTGTGTGTGAATGTGTGGTGTGTGTACAGTGTGCTTGTGTGTGCATGTGTGTGTGTACTGTGTACAGGTGTGTGTGAGATGTCAGACAGCACAATTTGGGTGTGGATGTTGTGATATGTCACTGAGTGTGGGTTTGTGTGTTGAGGGTAGTTGCACTAATGACCTGTAACACTTCACCATATCACAACCTGTAAATAGTAAAACATGTGCACCGACAATCTGTGTGACTCACTCATTCCCACATGCTGTGATAAGGTCTGTCGCGAGTAGAATACAAATGGGGCCTGGGATGGGTGCATGGCCCAAGTCATACATGCACATCTGCATCTGAAGGCCGCAGTAGCAATGTCCACCAGATAGCAGCTAGGCCAACTGGGAGCCTACACGCAGCACCATGATGCCTGCAGCCTTGAATCTGAATGTGCAGGCCACAACTGAGGCCTCTTGGCGGTGTAATCACATAGGGTCTGTGTATACACACATGTCGCATGTGCATGGCGTCATTGTGGGCCACACATGGGCCCTGGATGTACGCCATGTGCTAGGTGAGTCATGAACAGGCCACACAGCATTCCTGACCCCCAGTGACTGCAGACACAGGGAACTGAGAGGAGGCCCAAAGTGGGACACCACAGCTGAAACAACACACTGTGTAAGATGGATCACCAGCCTCTGAGGTGCACCAGACCTGAACCCACAACAGGTCCAGAGATACGTACAAGGATGAAGGCAGGCATAAACACTGTACACATATGTGCACAGGTGTGATGTGTGGCTGTCACACAACATGTGCCATGCTGAGAACTGCAACATACCAGTCTGGTGCATTGCATCTGGTGTAGGCCACTGAGTATGGTCGCTGTGCAGTATGGGTGGGGAGAAGTGTAGACAGGTAGTTGAGGGGGTACTGGTTGCTTAATGTGTGCACAGCGCACTATCCTGCTCTGTCAGGCAGGGGGCAGTATGTGATGGGGATGTGTACACAGATAGCAGGGGGGACTTGTTACATAACTTGTGCGCAAAGTACTACTCAGTCTGTCAGGAAGGAGTCAGTATGTGGGGGGGATGTGTACACAGGTAGATGGGGGGGTGCTGTAGCATAATGTGTGTACAGCACAGCACTGCCGGGCTACACCCCTGTGACAGCACATGGGATGCAGTGCTGTACCCTTTGCTACTGTACCCCAGCACTGTAGGGTATGCAAGTTATGGGTGGCCGTGCCATGTAGCATGTAGGGGAGTGTCACTCTATGGCATTCCCCACTACTGTGTCATGACATGATGTATGTGTCATGTTGCCTTGCAGGACATTGCTGTCAGCAGCAGGACTCTCCCATGCTAGGTTCAACAGGGTGTGATCATAGGCAGACACAGCAAATAAGGTGCAGACAGGGCCATGTCACACCACAGTAGGGCCCCGAACTATACCACGGCAGAGACATCTCAGCTGGTCAGCTTCGTACAGCAGTGGGGAACAACACAGCTACCACCTGGTTGCAGGAATCACAGCACTACAGAGAATGCCAGGGCATGGAGGACAATCATAGCATGTCTCAATGCCATGAATGGCGTGTCCCACAGTGCACGAAGGCTGCAGCACCATTGGCAGAGCCTAGCATGGTGGGACCCAGACATACTGTAGTGAATGTTGGCCATGGTGGAGAGGAGGGATATTGAGAAGAGGAGCAGCCAGGCCTCAGCTGCAGGTGGGTATGCCATCATGTAGCTGGACACTTGCACAATGGTGACAAATAGGCCATGGCCAGCAGTGGTGCACGTATGTAACTGTGTTCTCCTTCCCCACAGGTGCAGAACACAGTGCCATGGAACAGCAGGGGTGGCAGGATATGGTGCATCTGCTTGGAGGGAGCTAGCAGCAGGTGCAGGGCCACTGGAGGTCAGGTAGTTACATGCACTGTCTACCATATGTTGTGGCCATGCCATAGGGGTCAGCAGTGGTGGGGTGGGGGCTGTGTACTGCATGGGCATGCAGTGTGTCCCATTATGACACTGACCTTCATCTTTGCTACCTTGTAGGTGGGTGGAGTAGACTTGCCCCATGGCACCAGCCATTGCTGCGGCTATGGCCAAACAGAAGGCCTAGGACATGGCAGACTACTTGCACTGCACCCAGTGCCGGTACCACAGGGTCCAACCCCTCCCACCATTACTGGAGGAGGAGGAGGAGGAGGAGGAGGAGGAGGAGGATGAGGCTGCTGGCAAAATTGGTTTTAGAGGACTGACCAGTGGAGGTACTGGAGGTGGAAAACCAGCCTGTAGAGGTGTTGGAGGTGAAGGACCAACCTGAAGAGGTACTGGAGGTGGAATATCAGCCTGCAGAGGTGCTGGAGGTGGAATATCAACCTGCAGAGGTGCATGAGGCAGAGGACCTGCCTGCAGGGGAGCAGGAGGCAGAGGGCATGCTGCCAGCTGTATGTGCTGCCCACCAAGATGGCCCTGTGGGCATGCCCCTACAGCACCCAGACCCGACATGGTGCTGGACATGTGTCTCCCGGGGGACATCCTGGCCCACAGGCTGTGGATGGCCAACAATATCAGGCAGTGTTGTACCAAGGGCAGCAGGCGGCAGGTGACCGGCGGCTGATCCAGCGAGTGTCTTCCATCATGGAGGATGTAGCGAGCCTGCACAGCTCCCTCAGGGCACTAATAACAGTGCTACAGGAGTGATAGGGCAGCTAGTGTGTGGACTGGGCCATGGACAGGGGCCATGGACACTGGCACTGTATTGTGCCTTGGGGGTGAGAGCTGTGCCTGATGTATGTCAGGGTGGCCAGGGAGCTACTGTTGTGTGTATACAGGGTGGGGGCATTGTGGTGGGCCGTATATACTGTTCTGTGGGGGGGCATGAATATAGAGTTTGTGGAGGGGGATGTAGGTCCAGATGTGCCTGGGTGGAGGTCCATACATGCTGTGGGGAGGGTCTGTCTGCTGTATGGTACTGTGGCTGGGGGGCCTGTACATATAGGTTGGGTCTCGGGTAAGGGGGGGTGCACATAGTGGGGGTCTGATTTGGGTACTGGGATGTGTTCTGATAGCCATTGCTGTTGTTTCCTTTATTGTTTGTTCCTATACAACTGTTGTGTGTTTGTACTTTTCCATTAAATCATATTTTTGTATCCCTGGCTCTGTGTGTCTGTCTGTGGTCTGCATGGGTGTGTGCCTGTGTGTGTGTGTATCACTGTGCACATGTGAGCCCACATGTGGCAGAGCTTCACCATCGAATGTGCATCCCCGTCCTGCACATGGTATCTGTGGGCCAGCTGTCAGTCTCACAGCCTTGGGCACACACCGGTGAGCATGGCCGCATGGTGCTCTGTGTGTGCAGCAGGGGCCTGTGCTGGGTCTAGTTCACATTCCATCACACCATGTATGTCAAGGCTGTGTGGCGGCCATGTGCCGTTATGGCACCCTTCCACCCAAGGGCATGGTGGGCCCTGTTAGTGGTACCAGTGGCACAACACAATGGTCAGTCCTACCACCATATGTTTGCAGGTCTGTGCCACCTGGTGCTGTGTCCCTGTTGTGGTTGCATTGTTATCATGGATCAATGGCCATGGCAGGTGCATGGTGGCACCATCAACACTTCGTTGTGTCCCGTGTGTGTCCCTCACCCACCTGTGTCTGCATGTTCGTTGGCCGTGTGTGCTGTGGTCCTCTGTGTTGCTTGGGGGTCTTAATTCATTCACAGTCATGCCTGGCAGATGCTATACAACATGCATGGCCACTGTTACAGCTCCAGTGCAGCCACATGTGTCGCATGGCACCTGGCAGACAGTATCCCATCCTCCTGTGGCTTGTCGATGGTGCTGAGGGTGTCAAGCTGTTGATAGAGCTGCATTGCACCACACTGTGTCCCCCATACTGCTGCAGGTGCCACCATGGTGGTGGTGGCCATGTGCCACCTCAGAAGAACTGCTGTATTGGTTCCTGTCTTGCACAGTGTCCTGCTGTTGCACCACTATGTGACATGTGTCCCGCCATGCCATACAGCTCTCTATCACCCTCCTGTGGTGCACCTTCCTCCTGGTCACTGTCAGGCATTGGTGCACAGTGTGCCAGGGCAAAGTTGTGGAGGATGCAGCAGGTAAGCACTATCCTGCAGGCCATCACAGGGCTGGTACTGGAGCATACCACCCTAGGTGTTGAGGCATTGAAAGTGAGACTTCAGTAGGCTGAAGGTGTGCTCAATGACCCCTCTCAAGCTGGTGTGAGCCTCATTGTATCTCTCCTCTGCTGCTGTCTTGGTGTCCTCACAGGTGTCATCAGCCACGGTATCTAGGGGCATCTGCTGCCACCTGTTGGGGAGGACAGGTTAGCTGCATGATGCTGTGTGTAGATTTGTCATCAGCATCTAACTATCCTCTGCATGGCATGCACTGATGCACGCATATGCTCACACATGCAGGCATGTACTCTCAGTCACACACACATCCTAGGCTGTGTCCATGCACTGCCTGGGCTTCCCTTGGCATTGTGTGGCTCTCCCAGGCCCCTGTGTGTTGCACTGTGTGTGGGTCTTGTCCCTGCCTGTGTCCTGTGTGTGCCATGCCGCATGTCTGTGTGGTCGTCACATATGACCAATGCAATGCTTGTGTGCCCTGTGTCCCTGTTATGCCACTGTATCCACTCACACCTGCATGCACTGTCTGCCACACACACACACACATGCGCACACACACACACACACACACACACTCTACTGCTTGCACACATTTGCTACTGTCATTCCCTCCAGTAAATACCTACGAGCCATCCACCAGTGATGTCCCCTCTCTCGGAGGTGTCCTGTAGCCCACAGTTCCTGTAGATGTGGGAGTCATGGCAGGGTCCAGGGTACTTGGCCACCACATCTAGAATGTGACATCCACTATCACAGACCACCTGGATGTTCATTGTGTGGTACCCTTTCCTGTTTATGTACTGACCCCCATCCTCTGCTGGGGTCCTGATGGCCACATGTGTGCAGTCAATGGCACCTAGCACATGGGGAAACTGAGCCACATTGTAGAATGCCTGCTTCACATGTCATTGCTGTTGGGCATCCTGTGGGAAGCTGATGTGTTGCCTGGTATGCCATATGAGGACAACAAGGAACCCCCTCAGGTGCTTGGACTCTGCCAGCTGGGAAATGGCTACTGTGTCCCCTGTGGGCATTTGAAATGTGCTCAGTGGTGAGGAAGCACAATGCTGTGCTCACATGCACCTCCAGTGGCAGTGGGTGGCCCCTGTTGCTGCTGTGTAGGTCCCCCTCAGGTCCTGACATAGCCCCCAGATGCAGCTCTTGCTGAGCCTATCGCATGCTATGAACTGCTATTCGGTCAGCTCCTCAAAGGTTTTCCAAGGACGTCTGATTCTCTGCACTGGTGCCCTTGGTACCATCATTAGCTGGTGTGGCTGGGTCTCCTGGGTCCTGCCTCTGTGCCTGGCGTACCTGCACTCCCGGAGCTCCACTAGCATAATGCCAAGTAGGGATGATATAGCTGACATTGTGCTGTGTGTCACACTACACTGCTGTGTGCTGTCTAACTATGTTGGGGGGTTATATATGCTTGTGCTCTGATTAGACCAGCTATTGCTTGTTCTAACCTACATCATCCTCTTCTGGCATATTTACTATGCCTCCTCTTCTGGAATAGCATTTCTGTCGAATGGGTGCATTACACATGTCACAAGCCATATTATACAGTGGTGCATGCTTTGTTTGGCATAACTGTTTCATAACTTGCATTTGGCATAGCAGTTGCAGCTTGTGGCATAAGTGTTATTTTGGAATCATGCGTGTCACAAGTTGCAGGCGTACCTTGCGATTTGTGCCATTCGGGGATGGAGTAATGCATTTACATCTGGCATAGCTGTCTTGGAATCGGGATGTCTGTCTTGTGCCAAAGGTCATAGAGACTGTCTTCTTGGTGTTTAAGAATAGCTGGTTAGCACGTAACCACTGTTGGACATTATTAAAGTCCTGCAGCAAGGTGGCTGCCACTATAGGAGTAGAAGGACCAGAGGTGTATAGAATGTTGTCATCCACATACATGTGAATGGATGCAGAAGAGCAGACTGAGGGGAGATCATTAAGGAAGATGGAAAAGAGAATCCGACCAAGGACTGGGCTTTGTTGGACCCCTTTGTGGATGTGTGGGTTGGTGAGAGAGAATCCCCAATTCTGACTGATTGAGTTCTGCCTACTAGGGAGGACCTGAACCAGTTGATGGTTGTAGTAGTAGAACTCACTGCGGATGTGAGTTTGTCTAGTGGAAGGGTATAGAACACAATGTTAAATGCCTTGGCTACGTCAACAAAGATGGCTGATGTGATGAGTCCCTAATCCATAACAGAATGGATGGAATCAGTAAGCTGTAGGAGAGAGGTGGAGGTGGAGTAGTGATTGCAGAAGCCAGACTGGAATGGGGTGAAGAAGAAAGTTGTGTCTAGAAGGGGTGAAAGCTAGGTGAGTATGATATGCTCTTGCAGTTTGGCAAGGATGGGAAGAGGGATATTGGATGGTATTTGCCAGCTGATCATGGGTTGCCACATTTAAGGAGAGGGATAATGGTAGCATGTTTCCAGGCAGCTGGTATAGTGACTAGTTTAAAGGAGAGGTTAAGTAATGTAGCAATGGGGTAGGACATGGCTGGAGCTGATAGAAATAGTATTTTGCATTGAGGGCACCAGGGCCTTTACCTTTAGATGGATTCAGGGCAAGGAGTGCCTTGAGTACAGTAGAAGAGGAAACTGGGAAAAGCAGAAGGGTGATACAGGTAGAGCAGGGAACAGAGGGGGAAGGGCAGAAGTAAGGACAGGTTAGAGAAGGCAGGAGACACTGGAGGTAAAGTAGGTATTGAATTCTACAGCTACCAAGTGAGTGGTTAGATAGGGTGGAATCTGCCACCGTGAGGACAAAGGGGGGGGATATTAGAAGGGGAGAATAGGGCATTGACTACCTTCCAGAATGTAGAATGATGGTTAACATTGGCCTGAAAGGTGCTTGAAAAGTAATTGGCTTAGGCTTGTCTCACTAACTTACTGCAGGAATTGTAGAGCTGTCAATACCTTTGGAAGGCTGCAGTGGAGGGAGACCATTTGTGGTCTTTCCACACTTGTGTGAATGTGTCAAGAGTGAATGTGTACTGAAAGTATAAAGAGTTATTGTGTAAAGAATGAATGTGCCAGGCCCTGCACTTCTGTAAGTGGACAAGGTTTTCCCATGGCGCATGGCCCAAAGGGCACATCTGCTTCTGTCCATACATCAATAAAATCTTCAACTTTCCTCACGTCTGAAGCAGCCTCTCATCTTTTACAGCTGCTTCAATACTGTTATTTTACATCCGTATTGGTTCTATCCAGAACATGTTGTAAGTTGGTTTGCTTAAAAATTTAGGGAAAACAGGTTTGAGATGTACAAAGTCACAAAACTTCACTTAGTAAGTACTTTGTAAAGTTCACTAACTTCTTTTCTTCGGGGGGTGCACTTCATATTGTTTACACCTGGTGAAATGCCCATCTTCACCAACAAAGACTGTAGGTAGTGACACTTTGCTGGTGGAAGTGTTGGTGAAGTTCCAGCACATGTACTCTTTACAGGAGGAAGTAGCACACTGCCAGTGAAAAATACAGTGTTCTTTGTTTTAAATCCTTTTAAAACTGTATTAGCCACTCACCACTCGCTGTGAGACAAACTCTGTTCCTGCCACCCAGACCATTAGAAATAATACACTCCAGAAACTCTCACCTTGGACGCAGAGTCAGCACTACACAGTAGTGCTTGTAAACTGTGAGTTCCAAACTAATATAAACAGAAAACAAGCGAAGGAATGCTGAAGTAAAGTAAACACAAAGAAATAGCTGGAACAGTGGCACCAGTAGATTGTATGGGATACAAATCCAAACATGGTGGGAGTCAACCTTAGAACCTGAAGATCATGCAGTTCAATGGAGGGGAAGAACTGAAAAAATGCTATAAAGATAAACCAGTTTTCCTAAGAAAGGGGCATCCCAAAACGTCAGATTGTTACATAAACTGGATGTTATATATTAAATTTATTAAAGAGAGTACTTGGTTTTGTTTGATTTTTGGGGTGAGAAGGCTGACATTCCAGTATACTTTTTTCTCTCTAGTGACAGTCATTACAAGTTTTGTGCCTCTCCCCTATAGTAGATACTAATACACATATTTTCTACATATTTTCCTGAGGTTTTGGCTGTACTGGAACATCCTTTTTTTCAAATAATGCACTCTACCCTGCTCCCTGCTAGAACTCACCTCCTTCCTTTCTTTCCACATTCCTTGTGAAGTTTACTGTAATGAAAACCATAAATTTCAGCAGTCATGTAGAATACATACAGAGCTACCTTCTCCAACCTGCAGCATTTCACCTAAAATACACCCACCTCCTTCCACCTCATGCCTCTCCCCAAGTTAAGAATAAGATCATACTGAACGCACCACTCTATACCACCCTCAAGCACCCAACCTCCCTCCATTCCTCTAGCCCTGCACAAAAAATAAAAGTATCACCTGTACAAAAGCATACTGACCAGCACTGGAGAGCAAACGCTGAGATTTTATGTTACTGTGTCTTGCAATACAAAGAACTGATGATGGCAAAAGTACCTACCTGGTTGGCAGCTTGTCAAATGACTGTATTATCTTACAGAGAGGTGTGCTGGGTATTGAGTGGCCTATCCTAGATTTCGTCAGCGTATGCTCCCAAATCATGTACTGAAGTCATAAAGGGGCCTGCCACTGAAAATGTATATTTGATGGACCTTAGTGTGGTCTTGGGGGTGATCTGAAAGAGGATGTTGGCCCTGTAGTGTCAAGAGCAAAAATATGTATATTCTTTTTGAAAAATGAGTGACTGAGAACATAGGAGAGGAGAAGAAGGGAAGAAGATTAGTGGGGTATGTGGGAGGTGGTCATAGAATACGGCCCACACCCTTAAGATAGTATTTTAATATTTTTAGAGTTTTAGTCTCCCAGATATTTGATCTAAATACTGAAGAGGGAGCTCGATATTTGATTTTGGGATCTAAGAATAGAATACTCTAGCATTTGAGGTATTATGGCATTAATAGTTAGGGCTTATATACAACCTGCTTCATGTAATAACAGGTTCTGGTCTGAGCAGATATGGCTGTGCAGAGCTCTTACCTACAAAAGTATTGGAGTAGTGGCAGCAGTGAACAGTTATCAAAGCAACAGTTTCAGAGCAGATAGCACAGCTGTTGGAGCAGTGACAGTGTGCCATTCCCAAGAGAGTGGCAGCAAAGGAAACTGACAATGTGTAATAGTCACGCTTGCACAGTGTTCACAGATGTTCGCTCACCAAGCAGTGCAGCTGTGGGGGGGGTGGCGACCATGCTGTGAAGTGGAGCGCTGCCTGTGGAGGACAGCACCAATGGAGTCAGCACTGTACAGTTGTTACCACATCACAGTAGGAGAATACAGAGTTGTGTTTTAGACACAGACCCATTGTCCTCCTAAAGTGATCATAAACAGTCAGCTCTGTTCATGCAGCCATAAAAAAATAAAGAACTGCTAGAGAAACCCAAATATTTGTTGTGAAAGAACATGTTACATTGTCAGTGGATATGAGCTGTACAGGATTAGGGGCTATACTACTTCAAAATTGGGATCCAGTTAAATATTCAGCCATGGTGTTAGCAGCAGAACAGAACTACAGTATGCAAACACTGAGGAGGTGCTGGCAATTGTGATTAGCAATACTTGTTTACATTAATGTATATATAGATGAAGACTGAGTGAAGAAACTGGTTCCAAACATTTTTTAATGAAATCCATACAAACATATGAATTAGCCTGCAGAAAAATGCCTTTTGGTCTATTGAGCTTGCTTGATTGTGTGTCCCCTGATTTAACAATTACAGTGGGCCCTGCCATCCCTGTCTGCCAACCTGTTGCTCCTCTTCTTGCTGTCCAACCTGCTCTTGAAACTCATTATCTTTTGAGTGATGACCTCAGATGTAGACTTATTCCATCACAATGATGCATACAGTGAGATTAAAGTTCTTCTGTCACTAGTGTTAATGTACCTAAAAGTTGACCACATTATAGTTTGAGCCTTAGTAGATGCTGCCTTACATTGAGCTGATACATTTAAATCGTGAGTTTTCAGGACTCCAAGACCTTTTCTTTGTTAATTGTTGCATCTGGCATCCTGAAAACATGGTATGTAGCCCTCTGATTATTCTGTCCAAAATGCATAATTTTATACTTTTCCAGGTTCAGCGTTTAACTTATTTGTTTCAACCCATCCAGCCAACTTACCAGTCTCATCCTGAAACACACAGACAGAATGGATATCGTTCACAATACTAGCTAGCTTCACATCATCGCAAATTTGGCAATCCAGCATGATTGTGATGTTTACAGAGGGTTATGTAGATAATAAATAGTGATGAGCCCAATACCAAGTCCTGTGGTGCCCCACTTGTCACACTAGCCAAGGGTGATCTCATTCCATTTACTGCTACAGTATACAGCATTTCTTGTCATCCAATCTGTGTTTAATCCATTGAACTATGCTAATATCTAAACTGATTTCAAGTAAATGTTCAATACGTCGTCTGCGGGGCAAGGTGTCAAGTGCTTTAGAAAAATCTAAATATAACACATCTATGGGTAAACTCTTGTCCAGGTTTGGGCTCCTTACAAAAGGAAGGATATTGATTTGTTGGAAAGTGTTCAGAGAAAAGTAACAAAAAAGATACGGGCATTGGAAAATATGGACTATATTAATAGGTTAATGTGTTTGGAAGTGTTTAGCATGAGATATCATAGACTCAGAGATGACTTATGCACAGTGTTTAAGGCAACACTGGATAGAGACCTGTGGGAAAACATAGGTTAAGTCAGTAACAATAATAGATATAATAGATTTCATCAGCATCAACTGAGAGGCAAAAATTACAGAACATATCAGAGAGGAAATTGGCTAAACAAAGGGGTTATTAATGTTGGGAATAAATTACAATCTACGGTAGTTAACAGTACATCACTAGATAGTTTTAAAAAATCAGTTGATGTCTTTACAGGAAACAAAATATATATCCCTTAATACAAATGGATGAGCCATATGGCCAATAGGCCCCTGACTCATATCTTCTGTGATACTGTGATTCTGTGAACACCATTTGCTCTGTAAAGAAGGGTGTCCTAACCTCCTTCTTGAATCTTCACCCAGACAGTTTATAGCAGAGTCTCCTTGTGGCCTTGTTTCCACTGAGAAAAAAATGTCCCTAATATCCACCTTGTTTATACCATTCAGGTACTTGCAGGTTTTAGTCATGTCCCCTATTTCCCTTTTCTTCTCAAGTGAGTACATACTGAGTTCCCTCAGTCTGTCTAACATACCCAGTCATGTTGTCCCTAAGCTGTCTTTGTGGCCCTCCACTGAACTGCCTCAAGCTGGATTATGTCCTTCCTCAGATAGGGACTCCAGTATTGCATGCTGTATTCCATGCAATCACCAAGGATCTGTACAGTGGTAGCATAACTTCCACCCTTCTGCATGTAAACCTTCTTGTAATACTTCCCAGCATTCTGTTTGCCTTGGCTGCTGTCTAATAGCCTGCTTGAGGTCACTGGAAATAGCTGCCCCAGCTCCTCTTCCTCCTCTGATTTAATGACCTTCATCCTCCAGACTGTATTCTGCCCTCTGGTATTTCTCCTATATGCATGACCTTGCACTTCTTAGCATGAACCCTTGCTACCATATACCAAATAACACTTGCGGCTTTGGTAGGCTTTTTAGGTGATACATGCTTTTATCTTTGTCCATCCTCCCACAGAGTTTGGTGTCATCCACAAAGAAGTAGATTTTGCCTTTAATGCTGTCTAGAATGTCATTAATGAACACATTAAACAACACAAGGTCAAGCATTGACCCATGTGGGACCCCACTGATGACTTCCCTTGTGCCTAGATCTGTGTGGAATATAACATTCTGCTGGTGGAATGCCCATAGAATTACCATTCCGATTCTACGGAATTTCATCAAAGTTTACATTTCAGTTATGTTGGTCCAGTTTTCAAAATCCAAATCCAAATGATACCATGGTTGGCAGGTTTACAGGTATTAATGGTTTGCATAAGTGTTTCAAATGTCAGAATCCTTGTTGAAAGGGGGCTGAGTTATGGGTGTCCAACATTTAGTCAGCATTTAATTTTCATTTTTTTCATCTAATTTTAAAATGTATTATCCAGATGTCTCTATAGTTTCTGGATTTAGAGAAACTTGCAACGTGGATATGTGCACCAAGTTTTAAGTCTCAGGCTTTAAAGGTGGCTTTGCTATATGTAGCCATTATGCCAGAATTCAGATTTTAGTTATTTTATTATCATTTTAAAAGCATTAATCAAAATGTCATAACATTTCTCAGGTATATGGGTTATTTCTACAAGTATATACAGTATGTACCTAGTTTCAGATTTCTAGCTCCAAAGGTGCCTGAGTTAGATTTAGGTCCATGACATTTCTCACAAAAATTAAAATGACACATTTGAGCACCTATCATTTTAAGACAGCATGTCCTAATGTCATGATATCTGGCACATAATTTGAACACCTATGAATTAGTAATAATGCCAAATATCAGATCTTTAGCTCAACAGAATTCTGAGTTATGGGAACATTAATAAATTTCAAACATTTCACTGAATTTCACCACAATTTAAATTTCAGTTATTTTGGCCTAGTTTTCATAGTACATATCAAAATGATTCCCAATATGGCAGGTGTGCAAGTACTGATCACTTTTGTACATGTACCAAATTTCAGAGTTCTTGATTATAGGGGGTGAGCTGCAGTGGTCAAACATTCAATTAAAATGTAATTTTCAGTTATTTCTGTCAAATTTTAAAAATTCTCATCCAAATGTCTCCACGTTTTCTGGAGTTAGAGAAACATGCACCATGGATATGTGCACCAGGTATGAAGTATTAAGTTGTAAAGGGGGTTGTGCTATAGGTAGTCAAACATTTTGCCAAAATGTTGATTTTAGTCATTTTAGTATAATTTTGAAAACATTTATGGAATGCAAGTATACCGTTATTACTACATTTATATATGTACCAGTTTTCAGATTTCATGTACCAATGGTGACTGAGTTCTATGCAGATAAATAATTTCATGAAATTTCAAACAAAAAATAAAATGATAGACTGTGGGCACCTGTAATTCTGAGACAATGTGTCCTAATGTCATGCTATTTGGCATATCATTAGAACATCTATCAACAAGTACAGTACTCATGCTAAATTTTAGATCTCTATAGCAATTGACAGCTGAGTTATGCCCAAATTAACACATTTCAAAAATTCTACAAAAGTCTGATAAAATTCTGTTGAAGTTTGTGGAATTTCATTGAAATTCCACAAATTTTGAATTTTCTCATTCCGCACAGCTCTGCTTGTACCTAAAAGCTTCCCTCCACACCCTTTGGATCCTTCCACTGAGCCAGTTTGCCACCAAACTTGTTAATTTTCTTCCCACTGTAGATCCTCCAAATTCCTGATCAAACTCTTATGGAGTACTGAGTCCAAGACCTTGCTTAAATTCATGCATAGAATGTCAACCTTCTGGCCTTTGCCTGCTGCCTTTGTTACTCAGTCAAATAAACAGCTTGGTTTGACAGGATCTCTTTGATCTGAACCCTTATTTTCTCTCCTCCTGGACCCTGTGAGATTCAAGGGATCCAACAAGCCTTTCCTTGGGAATGACCTCTATCAGTTTATTCACAATGAAGGTCAGACTGAAAGGTCAGTAGTTCCCAAGGTCATCTCTAAGCTCAATATTGTGCAGGGGTACCATATGTTCTGTTCTCTACTTGTGCAGTATCACCTCTGTATCTAATAAACTGTTGAACAGAACCACCAGCAGACCAGCAATCTGCACAGCCAGTTCCCTCAATACTCTTGGGTGAATACTATCTGGACCTGGGGACTTGTTTACTTTCAGGGACAAGAGCCTTTCCCTAACTTTGTCTTCTGTTATCCTGTCCTCAGCTATGTTCCCCCCTTCTCTTCCTCCCCCTCACCCCATCCTCCCTTGAGGCACTGGTCCATCCTCTTTCTTTGCAAAGGCCAAACAGAAGTATTTGGTCAAACTCACCATCTTTTCTTTAGTGCCTTCCACCAACCCTTCTCCTTTTTTTAACTTCACTATGCCTACCTGTGTCCTTCTTTTCACCAATATACCTGAAGAAGACTTTCTCTCCCTCTTTGAGACCCTCTGCAATTTGCAGCTTCTTCCTAGCTTTAGCCTGCCTTACTAGCCTACCTAGCTTTCTCCAAGTAGACCCCTTATCCTCATCCTTTCATGATTTCCTATACTTGTTGTATGATGCGTCTTCTTCCTTACTGCCTAGTCGACCTCCCTATTGATCCAACTTGGTTTCTTGACTTTGGAATTTTGCTGCTTCTGCTTGAAGCAAGTGTTGATAGTTGCCACAATTCCTTCTGTGATCTCTGCCCACTTCTGATTCACTCTCATACCCTTTTTAAGGTTAGCTATATGTCCCCACAGTATCTCACCCATCTTACTCTAGTTGGCCATCCCAATATTCAGCACCTTCCTCTTAGTGCTTGATGTTTCATTTCCCATATCAACTCAGAACCACACCATTCAGTGGTCACTGTTCCTCAAGGGTCCCTTCATCCTGAAGTCCTAAATGTGATCCATGTTTGCTAATACCAGCTCCAGGATACCACCCACTCTTGTTTGTTCAGTCACCCCTTGAACCAGGAACCTGTTCTGGACTGCATCCAGGATCAATTGGCTATTGGCACAGGATGTGCATGGGAAACTCCAGTCCACTTTAGGCAAATTGAAGTCCCTCATTACTACTACTTCATCCCTTTCTGCTGCCGTCCTGATCATGGTTCCTAACTTCCTAGTTTTGTTATCATCCTGATTAGGGGCCTGTAGACTGCCCCGAGCCTCAATTTCCTTGCTGCTGCCATTTGAATTAGTATACACACTGCCTCTACCTTCCCTTCCTCTATTTCCTCCCTCATGGTAGTAATGCCCTCCCTGACATATAGTGCCACCCTTATCCCTTACCTTTATACCTGTCCTGTCTATTGAGGGTGTAAATTAGAAAGGAGAGGTCCTAGTCATGGTTTGAACTAGCACATGTCTTGGTGACTGCCACGTTCTCCTCTGCAATCATGGCCAGCAGATCCTCCATTTTACTCGTGAGACATCTAGTATTAAAGGACACTACCATCCACCATTCCTGGGTTCCATCCCTTCTCTGCCTGACCCTGTCCTCTTCTTTCTTTGGTCCTCCCCCTGCTTGTGCTCAACAACCTCCCCCTTCTGTCTGCCCCCTTTGTTGAACCCCCTATGCTTTTTAACTGAGATGGGTGCTTGCCTGTTTCCTCAGAAATCCCTACTCCAAGCCCCTTTGCACTCTTCCACTCCCTCCCATTACTAACCACTCTGTGTTTTCAACCTGGGGGGGCCTGGCTGCCCTCCTCTGGGAAACCCTCAGGGCTACAACCCTTCCTGTGGTTCCATGTCATAATAGTGATTGCAAAACAGTGATTGCTATTATGGCAAGTGTATATCACCAAAAAAGCAAGTCAGTGATATACACTTGCTGGTGATCCGACATCCAATGAAACAAAACGTGTTTTGCAGCTTTGCCCCCTGCATCTCACTGATTTAAGATTCTCAGTTCCAGGGAGGTGCATGTTGGGGAGAGGGTACAGTCTGGATTTCAAAAACAAATTAAGTCCTGCAGCTGCAGGCAGCTGCACATTTTCCACACTCCTGATCCCCAGCTCCAAATCCAGTACCTGCTGAGCCAGAGCTAGCCACCCACACCAGCACACCATGTGGCTAGCTTGGCAGCAGGCACATCAGTCCCCTAAAACCCCTTCTCTGTCCCTACCCTTCCCCTTGCTATTCCCCCCTTCTGGTCATCCTTTTCGCATAGGGTCACTATCCTTGCTGGGTAGCCCATGGGGAAAGCAATGAATATGAGTCACCATTTTGATGGTCACCCATATTCAGTTGCTATCCTCCCTGGACACCATTGCTGTCCCCATTTCAGTTTAAAATTAATCTGTTGTTTATGTATTCCCCAATCCATTCCCTAAGTAGCTTGGTTCCTCTGGGAAACCCTGGGTGCTGCGACCCGTGCTGTCCTCTCTTTCATTTTAAATTTATGCTCCAGCTGATATATTCACCAATCTGTGCCCCAAGTAGACAGGTTCCTCTGGAAACCACGTGTGCTGTGACTGTTCCTTCCCCCCATTCAGTTTAGATGTAAGCTCCTGCTTTTATTTTCCCCAATCAATTCCCTGAGTAGCCTGGTTTCCCTCCAACTTAGATGCAACCTATCAGGTGCTTAGAGGGTTTTATCATCCCTTATCCCCCCAGCTCCCTATATGTCCCAAATATTCCTCCCTTAACATTTCTGCAGCCAGACATTTAATTAATTAATTTATTTATTTAAAAGAGATTTACCAGGAAAGGCATATTGAGCTAGGAAGCTCATTTCCAGGTGCGTCCTGGGAGAGGAGGGAAGGATAAGTACAAACAAGTAGAAGCACAGTATTAACAATTTAACACCACACAGTATGTACAATAATATACATTACCAGTAATAACAATTTAACAATACACAGTATGTACAATAATATACATTACCAGAGCAAATAATAATGTAGGTTAAACATTAGATGTGTGAAGTACCCAGCACACACAAGAAGGTAACATCACAAAACAGGAAAGGATAGGAGGGAGATTAAGGAGAAGAGGGTGAGAAAGAGAGGCTGGGGAGGGTAAAAAGGTAAAGTAGTGGTAGAAGTAAAAGAGAGAGGACAAGAGAACAGATTATGGTGCATAGGATGGGCAAATAGGGTGTAGAGGATTAGGAAGGTGTAGAAAGGGTGATTATTATAGTGGGAGTGAGAAAGAAGTTGGAGAGTAAGAGGAAGTGGTGGAGGGGAAAGGGGTGAGAAAGGGGAAATGAGGTGTGGTGAGAAGTACAGAGGTCAGAGTAGATAAGGAGAAGTGTAGGGCAATGGGTCTAAGGACATTTACAGGAGGGGCAGTGTGGTCTTGGAGAGGAGAAGAAAGAGAGCATTTGGAGGTGGCAGAATGAATTGTTAGTGGAAGGGAATTCCAAAGATTAGGAAGGCAGAAGGAAAAAACAGATGGACCAGCTAGGGATTTACAAGAGGTGAACAAAAATGAATGATGACCTGAGTTATGGAGAGAATACGTGTGGGGGTTTGTAGGGGGAAAGGAGAGAACTGAGGTAAGGAGGGAGCAAAGCCAACCACAATTTAGAAATAAAGGAGGCATGGTGGATGAAACAGCAATCATACAAGAAGTGAGGGAGAGATCAATGTAAAGAGAACAGTGATGAGTCCGGGGGGGGGGCAGGCTAAGGCAAAACAGCAAAAGGAGTGGAAATGGGGATCCAGTCCAGTCAGGGTGGATTTAGATGCAGTACCATAAACTAATTCACCTTAATCAAAAATGGGGACGACCATTTTAGTGATGATGCTGTGACGGCAAGATATAGGGATACAGCTTTTGTTCCTATAAAATGCACAGAGCTTAGGGTAGAGTTTTTTATATACAGTATGGCATCTATGGGCTGAGAAAAACCAAGGTGGCAGTCAAGCCAGACACAGACATACTTAAATGAGGGTACATCATCAATTTTTCCCCATCAAGAGTGAGGATGTTTGGGAGTGAAGGGAGTATAGAAAGCCTGTGTCATGTGGAAAAACACATGGAGACCATTTTCTTAGCATTTAGGGATAGTTGATTAGCCCTGAACCATTTCTTGACAGTGTCAAACTCAAGCTGAAGCCTGGATGTTAACTCTGATGGAGAAAAGCCAGAGGAAAACAGGACCATGTCATCTGCATATATGTGGATGGATGCAGATGAGCAGGCTGAGGGGAAGTTGTTGAAAAATATGGAGGAAAGCAAAGGGCCAAGGACGGAACCTTGGGGAATGCCAGTGTGTATGGGTAGGGAGGGGAGACAGTCTCCATTTCTCACTGATTGAGATCTACCTAGAGGATAGGAGTTGAGCTACCTGGTTGCAGAGTCAGATAGACCCACTGATTTTAGTTTGTCCAAGAGAAAAGGATGGAAGACAGTGTTGAAGGCTTTTGCTAGATTGACAATGATGGCAGCAGTGAGGAGGCATTGTTCCATGCCAGAATGGATGTAATCTATGAACCTGGGGAGAGAGGAAGTGGTGGAGTGATGTTTGCAAAAGCCAGACTGAAAGGGAGCATTCACAGGCCTACCACAGATGGGGAGTAGTCCCACACAGTACACCACCTGTCTTCACATGGCCTAACAAGTTTGGGCCAATTTGATAGCCAGAAACTCTGTATTCCCTTATTCTTTTATCACTGTCCTTTTATCTTTTCTTTCTTGGGCAGAGTCTTCTGTTGTCTTGCAGTCAACTCTGCAGATATCCTAAAGACAACTCTAGATAAGACTCCATGCTCCTGTTTCATGGCACTCACAATTTGGGGTCACTCTGTCCAGGATGCTAGGAACTCTGGATCTTTTAAAGGACTACAGCTACCCTACCTGCGTGCTGCAGTCAGGTGGTCAGGATTGGCCAACAATGGCCCTACTTCCAGCCACTTAGTAAATTTCCCTTAACACACCTTATGTTCCCCTACCACTCTCCCCCCTCCCTTCACAGAGGCTTAACTGTCCACTGCAGCAGTTAGAACAATTACAAAGAGTAGCACATTTGTAACTTTAGTGCTACATGTACTCACTTAAGTGACTCTGATGACTCCTTCACTCAACCTCCTCTGCCATGCTGGGCCAGTTCTTGGCATTCCCACCAATTTGTAGTTCTTCTGTAGCAAAGAACTGCAGACACCCTATTGATTTTCTGCAGTCACTTGGCCAGGGATGCCCACCAATGGCTCTGCTTGTATATGCTGAGTATCCCTCCCTTAACCCACTCTTGTTCTCCTCTTCCCCTTACCCCTCCCATCTCACATGCTCAACCCTCCATTGTAGCAGAACTGTTTAGAAATACAACAAATGAAGATCAGTTGTAACCTTAGCCATACACATGCTCACAAAACTGACTCCATCAGCTCCCTTACTTGACCTCCAGGATCTCTGGATAAGTGTCCAGTCAAGGATATACTGAATTTTTGGGGAAATTTATTTTTATACATGCTATACATTACATACTCGGGTTGAAGCCTTTTTTCTGATGAAGCCTGTTACTACATACATTCACACGGTTCCATACAATGCATATAATAAAATGAATAAAATATAAGATTAAAAAAAAAATCCTTCATTATACAACTCTACATCAATTGCTCAAAAGTTACAATTATTTGAACATTCACATACAAGATTACTTTTGATAAGTAGACTTTTTTGAATATGCAGAGTGTCAGTATCATTTTGTGGCAGTACTCAGCCTATCTCAAATTAAAGTAGCATTGCTACAAATTCCTATTTCCCCAAACCTAGTGCAATTTCTAGGGATGGTCAGCCTTTTAGTATTGGAATTCCTGGTATTATGAATTATATTCTCATGAGGATAGAGAATGCGGCAGTAGATGATAACATTCAGTGCTCAACATTTTAAAGATCATAGATCACCAGTTCATCATTTGTCTATTTCCCAAGTTATTCCAACCCAACTGGGCATATAGCTTACCGTGATGGGTACAATACTGAGCCTTCAAAATGAAACATGGCAGTTTGTTATAGACTTTATCTGATTTCACAAAATCATTTTTGTTTGCAGTTGTATAAGCAATACTTTCATATTCAAGCTAAGTGTGACAATTTTAACACATGCTTTTCTAGTGAGACATCCAGAGACGGACCTCAAGGCTCTCAATTTGTTTGTAGTCTGTAAACAAACATTCTGGATATAACTGGAAAATGGAAATGATAGTCAAACACCACACCCAAGTATTTATATTGTGGTACTTGTGCCAGTTTCACACCCTCAATATCTTTTATACACAACTTAATTTGTTGTTTGTCCACCATCCCAGAACCCATGCATTAGGTCTGTTTTGTGCTCATGACTAGCTTCAACCTGTGAACCACTCCTGCATCACTTTAAAGTCAGCCTCCTTTAATTTCTGCTGGAGTTCATCTACATTAACACCAATAGTTACCAAGATAGTAAAGATGGATGTCAATGATACTAAAATGCTACTTAAAAGTAGAATACAAACCAAAAAGGAGGTTAAGATAGCTGAGGTATGGTCTAGAAGCTTGTACGGTATCGAGGAAGTGTTTACCTACAGATGAAACAACTGTTGCATGGTACATCTAATTTGGTAATTGCTCATTTCAGAACAGAAACTTAGCAACTTTCAGGCAGCTATCACAAATGATACTGCATTGTATATTTAGAGTAAGACCATTTTAAAAGGTTGGTGAAATGGAAAATCTTAGATACCAGTTGACATTTAAGAACACTCATATAGAAGAACTGAGTGTGCAGGATGAAATGGTGCATAAAGTTGCAGACTGGTAGTTCCAAAATATCTCAGAGATGAGATGATGAACAGCATACATCAGAGTCACTTGGGAATAGAGCTGTGTTAAATGAGAGCTTTTGATCCTACTTATGGGACAGGAATGAGTAAACAAACTAAAGAAATGATGCAGACATACAGCACAGAAACACAGAAATAGAATATGATATCAGAAGGAGACTGATGACATATATCACATACAGGAACAAGAATAAGAAAGAGAAAATGAAAAATTATAAGGTACCAAATAGGCCTTTGTAAAAACAGGCAAGGACCTGTCTGTATTTCATGGAACTGATTACTTGATTTTTGGCATACTTTTATTCTAGAAACATTGAAATGTGTTTACTAGGTAATACCAGAAGCACAGTAGTTATCAGAGCCATGTTTGCAAGGCATAGCATACCTGAAAAAGTGATCAATGACAATTGGCCACAGTTTATCAAGGCAGGATGCAAGGTGCTCCCAGGGGTCATCAGAGGTTCTGGGAGACTGGAGGTCTGCTGATGTGATCCCACTGTACAAAAAAGTGGAAACAGGAAGACCAGGAAACTAGTGATGAGTCAGTCTTACCTCAACTGTAGATACATTTCTGGAGATCTTGGTTAAGAAGAAAATAGTAGAATACCTGCTGGTGAATGGGTTGCAATACAGTAAGCAACACTGGTTTGGGGAAGGAAGATCATCCCACATCAAGCTGATAACTTTCTTCATTTGAGTCACCAGGGCAGTGGATAAGGGGCAGGCAATTGGCATGCTGTATTTCAACTTCAGCAAGGCCTTTTATTAAGTTCCATATAGTAGGCTATTAAAAAGGCTGGTAGATCTTGGAAGTGCTAACCAGATGGGTTGGAAACTACCAGGGGAAAAGACATAGAGAGTGGCAATGAATGGTATTAAAACAGAGGACAAGGGGTTCACAAGTAATGTACCACAGTAGTCAATCCTTGATGTACAGTAGTCATGTTCAACATATACAACAGTGGCTTCAGGGAGGTTATCTAGGCAAGATGCATCTCTTTGTGGATGACACAAAACTCAGTGGCAGGGTGAACAGTGAAAAGGAGGGTCAGAAAGCTAAAGAGAGATCTGGAGAAACTGGAAAGGATGTCCAAACTACAAGAGTTGAGGTTCAAAGCCAAAACATGCAAAGAGATGTACATTGGTAGGAAGAATCAAAGCACAGAGTACTGGACGTATATAGTTAGAAACAACAGCAGAAGAGAGGAACCTGGGGGTTGTCATCAGCAACAATCTCAAAGCATCACATCAGTTCAATAGGGCATACAGCAAGACAAGCAGATTGTTGGGCTGTATAGGAAAGGGACCTGATACCT
Organism: Neoceratodus forsteri; assembly: GCA_016271365.2. Classification (NCBI taxonomy): domain Eukaryota; kingdom Metazoa; phylum Chordata; order Ceratodontiformes; family Ceratodontidae; genus Neoceratodus; species Neoceratodus forsteri. The sequence goes on along the minus strand of CM057456.1, from coordinate 669,618,371 downwards.
GGAGAAGGGAGGTGATATCACCCCCAAATAGATCACTGTGAGGCACAAACTGGAGTACTATGCTCAACTCTGGAGCCCACACTTGAGAAAGAATAGGGTCAGAATGGAGACAGTTCATCAGAAGGTCACCAATATAATTCAGGGTCAGCAGGGCAAAACAGAATAGGGGAAGACTGGCAGACCTAAACATGTAAAGTACCTTCTGGAAGTTAGGATGGAGAGCAAGGACATCATTGATACTTACTTGTTCTGGATGGGGATAAAAACATTTTCAGTGAGGATACATCACTAGAAATGGGAATATGCCCAATAGCTTTTAGGAATGAATTGGGTACCCTAATTGGTGCACAAAAAATGGTTTCTAAAGCCTTTAAAATGCTATATAACTGGGCTTATCCCAACTGTTTCGCCCCCTCAGATTTCTGGACCTCATTTTTTCCCACTCAAGAATTACACTGGGAAACCTTATGGAAGAATTGTCACAAATACGTATCACAAGACAGATTACGTCTCACTCAATTTCATATATTGCATAACCTATACTATACTCCACTAAAACTATTCAAATTTGAGCTCCTTTCTACCCCGTCCTGTACCCGATGTTGTAAAGAAGAGGGATCTATAGATCATATTTCTGGACTTGCCCTAAAGCTACAGTTCTGTGGGCCAATATACAACAAAATACGGACCCATTGCTAGGTCTGAAGGATTTATTTACCCCTGAAATTTGTCTATTAGGTGATTAGAGTAAAATCAATATACCGGTTAGACATTACCACATGGCTCTTATTTCCATTATGGCCAAGAAGACAATCTTAAGGCACTGGAAAGACAGTGATGACATTGCCTATTCTGAATGGCTAAGGGAGTTACTTGCCAATTTGAGGACAGAGAAAACTATCGCCAGTCTTAATAACAAACCTGAGAGATACAAGAAGAAATGGGAATCATTACACACATTGTTTTTCCTTTAAGAGGTCCACTGGGTATATTTGTGATCCTTTTCCTTTACAGATTAACTGGATTCATTTAACTGTGTGGTGGTGCCGTGTTGTGGGGGGGTAGGGGGTAGGGTATGTGTCTGTGTGGGTTTGTGGGAGCTGGGGGGGGAGAAGGGAGGGTTGGAGAATGGCTCCTGTACATGTTAACCCTATTTTTACGTTATGTACAATGACCTATTGGATCCATTCTCATGTTATTGTTTGTTTGTGTTTGTTTTGTTTGTTGAAGAAAATCAATAAAATTTTAATGGAAAAAAAAAAGAAATGGGAATATGGTAATGGAAGGCATGGGGGAGACCAGTTGGGGAAATTTAAAAGGGGCGTTAGGAAATTCCTCTTCACTGAGAGAATGGTAGGAAAATGGAATAAGTTAACAGAAGTGGTGGAGGCAGGGACTTTAAATGGGTTAAAGGCAGAGCATGCCAGACTCAGAGGCCTGGTGGTGCCAACAAGTGGGGACAACTGGGATGAGGAAGGGGGAGAGGTTAGTTGGGGAAACAGAGGGTTAGATCCAAGTGTAAACCCTCTTTCAACTGAGGTCAGTGGGGATATGAAGGAAAAGTGAGCAGACTGGATGGACATTGGGTCTTTTTTCTGTCACCATTTGCTTGTTTGTATGAATATTTCCTTGGAATGGGACTTAAGTCCTAACACAACCAGTCCATTATTTCCTCAAAATCACTGACTGAGAAAGAAGTACAAACAGCTCGAAGGATCCTAAAATAAATTCTTGGATAAGAATAAATTGGATTAAGGGCTGGGGCGGGGAAGAGGGCATCCTATTCCATGTGGACTGGGGTCTGTTTTGGAAGGATAAGGAACTACATAAAGAATAAAACAAAAATAAATAAATAAAATGTTCTGCACTGTAATAGATGGGGAAACAAGTGTGTTTGGGGCAGAAGAAAGATGTCTTTATCAATAAGCATTTGAACCAGGTGAGGCAGCGATAGGGGACACTACACTGATACACAGCATGGGAGCCTGTCAGGCTATCCCCCACCTTGAAACAGTAAAGGGAAGGTGGATCTGAAGCCTAGTGGGGGGAATCTTAGTGGTAAGAACAGACAGTGGCAGAAGAGGGGATGGAAAAGAGAGGACAACTCAGAGGGTTGTTTGTGCAAATGATATCAGCCTGGCCAACAAGATATGAGATGCAGACCTTAGCAGCTGGAGAAGGACATTACTTTCTGACAATAACTGAAACCTGAACAACACAAAATTGAAGCTCAGGCCACATTTTCTGGGCTTTAATTTATCTAGGAAGTACAGAGGGACAGTTAAAGAGGTTGGGGTAGCAATGTAGGTTAAAAGCTCCATTGAAATAGTGAAGGAAAGATCTATGGGGAAAGAAGAGATATAGAACCTCTGTGGCTCAAGTTGGTAGAGAAGGGGAGCAAAGCCTGAGGACAAAAGTGGTCTACAGGCTACTGAGTCAGGTTGGTGAGGCAGATAAACTGGTCTTACAGACATTCAGCAAGGAATCAGAGTCATTGGTGACAGTTATTATGTGGGTTTCAATCTCCCTGATATACATTGGGTTGTTCCAGAGGCAAGGAGTAGCTAAAGTTAGGGGGCCATCAAGACCTTGTAGGACTGCTTTATTCAATAGTGTGGGAAGTCACAAGTAGAGGGTGATCTTGGACCTTGTATTGTTGAACTAGGACATTACAGGAAATCCAAGCGTGAAGAACCCCCCAGGGACAAGTGATTTAACACTGTTAGCTTTGACATAGTTCTGGGTACACAGCAATCCTCCTCAAATATATTGGTTCCAGATTTTCAACAGATTTTGGTAGTATGGGGACATTTTCCAAGACAGACTGAAGGAGCTAAGGGAGACTGAAGGAGCAAAGGGCACATTTCCAGTCATGAAGAGAAGTACTGGGGGTGACAAATGATAGTAAATGGTATGTTAGAAAGGGCAAGGCACAGAAGTATGATCTTGTTCACAAACAAGGTAAAAAAGGTGATCAGTTAGAGGAAACATTTTGGAAAAAAAATATAAAAAACACCAGACAGAGGGGAGTAGGGAGTAGTATGTGGGCAAGCTTAAATCTGCAACAAATCTGATCAAGAAAACCCAAGCAAACTTGAAACTCTAGATAATGGAAGTAGTTAAGGCAAATAAAGAATTTGGTAGGTACATAAGAGAAAAAAGATTGACTAGGAAGGGCAATGAAAGATTTAAAAAAGATGAGGTACTAAGAGGATTGTTGCTTGACAGTGCAGTGCAGTTTAAGAGCCCCCAAGGGCAGAGGTTGGAGACTGGGGTCATTACAGTAGAGAGGGTTCTAATGTTTCTAGAAGATTTGGTAGTAAACAAATCACCTGGTCCTGAAGATATTCCCCCAAGGATCATTAAGGAAAATGGGATAGCCCTGCCAGGACCACTAGCAGATCTGATTAACTGCTCCTTAAAAACAGGGGTAGTGCCAGCAGGTTTGAGGGTGGCAGATGTGATTCTGCACAGAAGCAGGGCTAGGGACAATCCTGGAAATCACAGGGCAGAAATTCTGGCCTCCATTGTTGGCAAATTCCTAGAGACCATAAATAATAAAAGATAAGAGCTGTTGGAAAGGCAGGGGTTGCAGGACAAAAGACAGCATAGACTGATGAGAGTAAGTCATGTCAGACACATGCCACATGAAAGACTAATCAAGAAAGCGGAGGATCAGGGATGGAGGATACCTAACTAGAAGAACTAGAAGACTAGTTAACTAGCTATGCAGGAGGACTCAGGCTGTTAGAAGGACTAGAAGGATAATTAACTGGCTGTGTGGGAGGACTCACATTGTGGTCCTAAACAGCAAATTCTCTGACATCAAGGATGCTATGTGTTTAATCCCTTAGGAGTCAGTTCTCTGATTTGCACTATTCAATATGTGCCTCAGTGTTATAGGGGAGGGATTAAAGTGCAAGGTGGGTCTCTTCGTAGATGATACCAACCTCTGTGGAAGGATGGATGCATCAGAAGTATTACCAATATGGAAAAGGATTTCTAAAGATTAGTACAATGCTCATGCATCTGGCAGTTAAAGCTGAACACCAAGAAATATAATGTAAGGTAATAACTCATAGTGAAAAGGAATGCTTAGACATCGTACTGGATCAATGGCTTGAGGACTGGACAAACAACCAATGAAAGACATGGAGGTTGTCCTTAGTGATACTGAAAAGTCCACCTTGTACTGTAGTATGGCTTACAGGAAAACCAGCAAGGGTGTGTACTCTAGGTAAGAGTTTCACCAGCAGTAAAAAAGAGGTGATCCTTCTGCTGTAAAGGTTTCTGGTAAAGTAACACTTGGATTACTGTGTGCAGTTCTGCAGCCTTTATGTGAGAAGGACTGAGACAGGTTGGAGGCAGTCCAAAGGAGAGTAACTGAAAGGATATAGAGTCAGAAAGGAACTTCATTATAGGAAAGGATTAGTGTGGAAACCAAGAAATTTTCTTACGTGAAATATTTAGCAAAATTCACGCATTTCTCAAAATTTTTCATGTCACATGTGAAATTTGAAAATTTGCCTGAAAGTTGTGAAATTTCACTAAATAAAGGAGAAATTTCACCACAAAATGTGACATTTTGAAATGTTTTGGTGACATTTCGCAAATTTGTCAGGTGAAAGTTTGCACCTGCAAAATATTTTGTAAAATGTGCAAATTTCGCAAAATATTTTGCCTGGTAAAATTACTGATTTCACAGCAATTTTACTGGTGAAATTTCATTTCGTAACCTCTCTAGAAAGGATGCAAAACCTGAATATGTATTCTTTGAAGATCAGAAGGAAATGGGGAATCTGATAAAAATCTTCTTTTTTTTCTTCGTAGGATCAGAAGTGTTGAGTCCTCAGAGCTGTTTACATTGTGTGAGAGTTTATATGCTGGGGGGTACAAATACAAAGGGGCATTGCAGAAAGGATGCAGAAAGTACTTCTTGTGTCCTCAGGGAGGTTGGTGTACCACAGGTAATTTTGTGACTAAAACCTTCCATGTTTCTATGTTTTTTAAAGGCCCTTATATCAGTCTATTATATCACATACTCTAAGTACACCCAAGGAGGATATAGGGTCACTTGTTTAACTGTTGATGAGACAATGACTGGAGACTAGATTGTCAACATCATCACAAGTACTGCAACCAAAACCTGTGCAAGATGATGCAATATCTAAATTGCCAACCAAACAGGTGAAACAAAACTACCTTTTAACAAAGGAACAAATGTCATGGCTCCCCTGTGAAAAGTAGAGATAATCAGAGAGCACAGAAGAGGGAGATGAAAATCTTTAACTGCTACAAAAACTCAGATCACCTAGTTCATATCTCATGGAGGCAGCAGAATTGGAATTATACAAGCAGAACTGTAACAATCTACAAAATACTAGTGAGAGTCCTTCTCCAAACTTAAAGAGCACCTTTTCCATAAAAACTGAGTTTACCATGTATGGGTGTGCTGGACCTTGCAAAATGCTAGTTGCATGAGTTAGTTTCATTCCCCATTTTGTATTTATACAGAAATCCGTGTTCTACTTTCTGCCTCCCTACTATCAATGTTCTCATCTTTCCAGCTCTGCTGCCTGGCCAGTCACTGTCACTGACGTCACAATATGGAATCAGAAGATGCAGCCTTTGCCTAGCAGGAGGTTAAAATGTGTAAATTCTGTGCTAGTGCATTATTAAAAGAGGACTGAATCAAAGCAGTGCATGGAATTTCCAATTTCAGTGTTGACACATCATTGCACACTCACCTTCTGATTGCTGCATTTGCACAATTCACTTTACCATTGATAGCAGGGCATTTATGTACATGTTCCTTCTTTCCCCTTGTGTGCAGTTGCTGTTTTCTCTTCGGGGGTGGGGGGTGATGTCTCTGGCAGTGGTTCCATTTACGTTTTCATTGGAGGACATGTAATTATGGGTACAATCTGAAATTTTTGTTTAACAGCACTTGAAATGTATTTATTTTTTATTTAGCTTTAATTTACTGGGTAGGCACACTAGGCAATCAAATGCCTTTTTTCAGGTGCAACCCAGGAGAGTATAATTATTCTCAAAGGTGTTGTCCCTGTCACTTGTTTTATGCAGTGTCCCCTGAGGAAGATCACACCCTTGTCGAAGTCCTGGGGAGAGTCTACAAGTAGCAGCCAGATGCACTATGAGGTGTTGAAATGTACCAAATAAAACTATTTGGATTTTAATTTTGAATCTGCCTCTGTTTTTGATGCATGTGAGTGCAGTGCATTTCTTGAAATTTTCTCAACTGTGGCTGGGCTAGCAATCCCTGCACTGCATCCAACTCCATTTGTTTGAGCACACAGCATAGAGGAGTGGATTCTTGTTAAATGGTGCAGGGTCTGCAACAGAAGCCATACGAAGAGAGACTAAAGAAGCTTACTATGTATACCCTTGAGGAAAGGAGAAAGGGGGAACATGATAGAAACTTGCAAGTACCTCAAGGAAATCAACAAAGTCCAAGAGGGCAGCATATTTCAAAAAAAGAGACATGCAAGAACAAAGGGACACAATTTGAAGATGGGGTGGGCAGCTCAGGGGCAATGTGAGGAAGTATTTTTTCACAGAGAGGGTGGTGGATGTATGCAATGGCCTTCCTGAGGAGGTCATGGAATGAAAAACAGTGAGGGAATTCAAGAATGCATGAGACAGACATAAGGCAATTCTGGTGGGGGGCAGGAAAATGTAGGTTGTTGGTTAACTTGGATCTGCAGCTTATCCAACAGGTAGGGAAATGGGCAGACTAAGTGGGCCAAGCAGTCCTTATCTGCCATCAAAGTCTATATTTCTATGTTTCTAGATCATAAGTCAAGTGGTTTCTGATTATGCCCCAGTTCAATTTATCCATAGCTTTATTTGGACAGCCAGTGATATGCTGTGAACAATCAACGATCAACTGCTTAAAAGAGCCTGACACGATCACCAGAATGAAAATGTTTTCCACTGAAATTTTTCTGGTTATTATCCTGTCCATGCCCCAAGCAGAAACTATGTGAAATGCATAATTGTTTATTTAGTTAGCTTTTTGATACAAAGTAAGATACACCAGGCATATGTATGCCTATTTTCAGGCATGACCTGGCAGAGGTACAGAATAAAATGAAATGAAATAACAGTTACATAAATTTGATAACAACATCAAGTCATGGTTGTGCTTAAAACAAAATATAACTGAAATATACAGTACCAATATTTATAGATTTGAGGGCAACATCAGTCAGTCCTGGTTATGTTTAAAAAGTGACATCATAATAAGCAGTTGTGCAAATAAAACAGTGTCAGGTGGTACAGTCAAAGTGTTTACTAAAAAAGTGCATGGTACAGGACAAATAGAGATTTCAACTGTATCAGGAATATAGAGAACAATGACACATACTGTAGGATATAGAAGGACATGGAGATTTGAGGTGGGAAGTATATGATGCTAGGGTGGCCAGACCTTGTACCTGGTCATAATGTCTTATGCTTAATAGCGTATGGCATTTTGCTGAAACCTGAACCTATGCGCTCTTTGTATTGGCTCCCCCCAGAGTTAGAATCCTTAGTGGGGGGTCTGGGGGTGCAGATCCCCGTAATGGGGGGTGCGGGTGGCACAGCCCCCCTCAGAACAAAAGTTTCCATTCAATCACGCAAAGCGATTAAGTTGCACAACATTCTGCCATGCATGGTTTTGACCCCGTGCCGCCAGACCTTAGTAACTAATAAGAATAAAGGCCAACTAGACACAAAGAGTCCTTGAGGGCTTTGCATGAGATTGAATGGGTGGAAAAAAGGTGTAAATCAGGGGGAAGGGAGTTCCAGTATACTGGGGCATAGACTGCAAAAGCCAGCTTCCTCACCATTGGAAAACCTACGCTCAATGAGAGGCTGGGCATTTTGTTTGTACCTAGAAATGCCTGGAGGCTGTACATGAGACTTGGCAGGAGAACAACTTGAGCTATAAAATGTCTGGCAACTGGGGATAGGCATTGTTTGACCCCAAAAGCCAGGCCCAACTTTGCATTTAAGATTTGCAGACTGAAATGACATGGGTAGAAATCAAGGAAGGGGTCTAACCATAGGCTAGGGATTTTGAAACCACTGGTGTTCTCGAGCAGAAAAGAGTCTTTGCTGGTGAGGCCTAATTTTGAGGCGGTAGCATGGAGTTTCAGCTTGGAACCAAATAGCATGGATTTTTATTTATTTATTTTATTTAACAGACTTTAGTATTACAACCTTTGAGTCAGGGGCTCGTTTACAAAGGCTCCGCATCAGAAAAAACAAACATAAACATTTAATACATATAGACATAGAATGACAGCTAAAGATTTCAGTTTTTTTAGTTATACAATATTGCAGAATCAAGATCAGCATACATTGCATTGAACATGTTACCGAGAGCTGTATTTTACAGTTTTCAAGAAAACAATAAGTTTGCTGATAGAGGGAGGGAGTAACAGGTTTGATATTTACACGAAGTAGAGAATTAGACAGCTATCATGTGAGTGCAGCCAAAGGAGGCACTGCTAATAGGCAATGTTTGGCAGCCCTATCGGTAGAAGCTCAGTGGCAGGGTGGTCTCGTAAGATGATAGATAGATGATCCAGCACTAGCTGGTACATTGGCAGCACCATGAAGCAAGAATGTGCTCTTTGAGGGCTGACTTGAAAAGTCCTAATTTGGAGATGGACGAGACATTAGAAGGGAGTTTGTTGTACCAGGCTGGATCTCTGTGTGGGAATTACCTTTGGGGTAAGGAGGTTATAACCCTCGGGATGGACCACACCTGTCAGTTGGCAGTGCAGGTGTTCACCAAGGTGTGGGAGGATTGGAGAGAGGCAGAAACCCCCAAGGAGTAAGCCCCAGGTGAATTTTCTTTGTGAGGAGACATGTTTAATAAAATAGCCTTTCATCCAGGGTGAAGAGATTTGTCAGGGCATATAGGGTACAAGTATGGGCATGCTTGTCTGCCCCACAGAGGAGTCTGCATGCTTTGTTTATGGCAAGGTGGATTTTGTTAAGGGCAGTGTGGTCAGCAGCTGAGTAGATAATGAGACCATAATTGACTAGGGAGAGGACTGAGGAGGTGACAGCCAGATTATGGGTTTCCAGAGGTAGGCAATCCTTGTGCCGATACAATAGGCCTATACAAGCATTTATGGCTGATGATAGAGTGTCAATGTGTGAATGGAAAGGGGAGGCTGGAATCAACTGTAAGGCCTAAGTATTTATATGTATGGACCTGTTCTAGAGGAAGGAGAGAGTGGGAGAGGATTGTTAACTGCGCATTCTTGGCCTTATTCTGTTAGTGGGCAAAGAGCATGGTCTTTGTCTTTTTTACACTGACCACATTTTGGTCTATGAATCAGTTTTCAATCTGGTTAAATGCATGTTGAAGGGAGGACTGCAATACTGTGGGATCTGGGTGTGAGGCAAAAAGAACCACATCATCTGCATAGAGTAGTAGGTTGCCAGAGCAGAAAATGGGCAAGGTGTTTAGGTAAATGCTGAATAATAGAGGGCCGAGGATGGAACCTTGGGGAACCCCAGAGCAGACTGGCAGGGTGGTTGAGAGGGTGTTGTTTATTTTGACACATTGTGATCTAGCTGTGAGGTAACTGGTAAACCAGGAGATGGGTCCTTGGGACAGACCTATGTGGCGGATTGTGCTTAAGAGTAAGGAGTGGGAGACTGTATCAAAGGCCATTCAGAGGTCGATGAAGACAGCTCTAGCTAGATGTTTTCTATCCAGGGCAGAGTGAATAAAATTAGAGAACTCAGTAAGAGCCGTAGTTGTACTGTGCCCAGATCTGAAGCCATGCTGCTCCCTGCAAAGTAGGTTATGAGCAAGCAGGTACTCAGTGAGTTGGGTGGCTATAATTTTTTTGAGGGCTTTTGAGAGTGGTGGGAGAATGGATATGGGACAATAGTTATTGGGGAAGGTGCCGTAACCACTCTTCATTATTGGGGTAGCTGTTGCAGTCTTTCAGGCTATGGGGAACTGCCCCAGATTTAAGGAGCGGTTAATGAGGTCAGTCAGTTGGGAGAGGACTGTAACTAATACTAGATGTCGGATTCTCGTATCAAAAGAATCTTTGCAATAGCAAGAGCCACCTAGTGCTTTATTGAGAAAAGGCCTTGCCTCATTCCTAGAGATCACCCTGAGATGGAAGGGGGGATGCTGGGTGTTAGGAGGCAGGGTTGCAGGAGTGGGGTCAAAGAAGTTATTTGGGAGTACTGCATTAAGGTCAGAGAATGATGAGTTGAAGCAGTTGGTGATAGCCAGTGGGTCAGTGGTAGGGATATTGTTGACAGTTAGTAGGGAGGTGGGGAGCCAGGATTTGCCATTGAGTTCCATGATATTGTCCCAGAACCACTGAGCATTCCCCCAGAAGGAGGCAAGGGTTGTTTTGTAGTAGCCCTATTTGGCCTGTTTAATGGCCCAAGTGCATCTGTTATAAGCTGCTTTGTAGGCTTGCCTGTCTGCCTGCATGCCGGATATGACTGCTTTATGCCAGAAATTATCTCTGTGCTTTAGCTGTTGGAGCAGTGCAGGCATGACCCAGGGGGAATTACGTTTCTTGGATTGCACTTTTGCTAGTGGGGCATAGAGGTCACATGCTTTATTAAAAGAACAGGTGAAATAATCAAGGACTTCATCTATAGTAGGGGCCCAGGAGACGGGGGAACAGTCCCACTGAGTTAAGTATTTTCTTAGTTTTGTGAAGCCTCTGGGTCAGAGATGCTGGCAAAATATGGTTTGGTTTGGGTTTCTGCTGAAGATACGACCATGGAAAGAGGATGCATGAGTGATCACTTAGGGAGTCTGGAAGGACAACCAGGTCAGAGATTCTGTGGTAATGGTTGGTGAGGAGAAGGTCAATCAAGGTGCTAGAGCCATTAACGAGGTTCACCCTGGTAGGTTGGCTGATCAGCTGGGTCAGGTTCAGTGCAGTGAAGGTGTTCACATTAAAGTCTCCAACTATGATGTGTTCCATTTTTTGGGGGGGAAGCTAGAGGTGTAGGTAGCAAGGGACTATATAGCAGGAGCTTGGTTTCTTGGGAAGACATCTGTGACAGTAAGAATTACAGAGGCTCTGGAGGGATCTGGAGTAAGTTTTAATGATCAGGCTTGGGTGCCATGGTCTAATGGAGGTATTGGAAGGGTTTGGCATATCATGCAATCATGTACATACACAGCACACACACACCCACCACATTTGCCCATTCTGTTGGCTCTGTGAAGGGGGAAGCCAGGGAGAGCAACCAAAGAGTCAGGTGTTTTTCTGGACAGCCAGGTTTCTGTCAGTGCTAGCACATCTGGCTGTAGTTTTACTTTTAGTGTGAGCTTGTTTGGTGTTAGCCAAGACTGAGTGAGTCTGAAGACATGAGAGAAAATTTTTGGGTGGTGTGAACAGTCATGCTACCGTAATAGATGACAAGATCATCTGCAGATATGATAGAGCTGCAGCTGAGGGGAACATCAGGGGGATCATTAATATAAACAGAGAAAAGGAGTGGGTCTAGGATAGATCCCGTGGAACCCCAATGGCAATGTTACCAAAGTTGGTGCTGGCAGAGTGGTGATGATCTGACTGTTTCCTGTTTGTTAAGTACTTGGAAAACTAAGAATTTTCAGGTGGAGAGACACCAAGGAAGGTGAGTTTGGTTTTGAGGAGTGAGTGACTGACCAGTTCAAAAGTCTTTGTGAGGTCAATAAACACTGCACCATTTAGGAGTCCAGAGTTCATTGATAGGTTGATATCATTTGTCAGTTTGGCCAGTACTGTAGAAGTGCCATGGCTTTCCTAAAACAATGCTGGGTGAGAGACAGGAGAGTGCATTTGGCAATATTGTAATTTAGCTCTGATGTAATTATCCTTTCAAGGATTTTGGAGAATACTCCAAGTATGACAATGGGTAATTGCTGTCAATGAGTCTAGAGTCACCTGCCTCTAAAACATAAGTGTTATGGGCAATTTTCCAGATATCAGGGAGTGATTTAGGATTTTCAATATATGCATCATACAAGGTGAACATATCAGTTTGGCATTAGCATGAAAACAGAAAAAAAGAAAAACAACAAACCCTCAACACAAAAATAAATAAACTTAGAATGTACAATAGCTCAGAATTTTATGGAGTCTGACTGGCTCAGATGTCCATCACACAGGGCAGCATATAATTAACCTAACAGGGAACAAGCACAGCAGGCCATATGTACGCCCAAAGTAAAGTTCTTGGGCTTGTTTTTCAAAGGGTTAAACCCATTTTTTGGTGCAGCTCGCTCAAAATCCAGAGATGCAACTGCACCTGATCTTAGTACATTAGACACAATTGTGACATTTTCCTCAATTTATGGCAACTTGCACCACAGATTTGGGACAAATCCCATAAAAAGGGTCCCTCAAGTGGCACAAGATAGACCAGAGAAAAGCTTGTCTGGCAGCATTTGGCACTCATGATTGAAAATCTCAAACGTTGACTGGGAGAATACTGCTAGCCCCTTGCACCATATGACTGGTGTTCAGGGGAATTTTGGCATTCTCAGGACTTTGCAAACTGAGCCCCTTATATCAAGTAGATAAAGTGGGAAGACTGTTAACACTTAAGTCAAAAAAGCAGGAAATGGCATAAACAATAAGAGGAATTATGTCACAAACCATGGTTTCTCCTAGCAGTGTAACTACAAAAAATAGCAGAGATTCCCAAGTATTGACCAAGAAGACATGGAACTCATAGCAGTGGGACAAACAGAATGGTCATCAATCCTGACAAATCTGCTCCTAAGGCTCTCATTAGTTCAACATACTGCTTTTTGGCACCATATTTCACCAGAGAAGTTAACAAAGGCTATTAAACACCTTAAAGTTGGTAAGTGACAGGGGTGTGATTGCTTCTCACCAATCTTTGTTAATGCGCTGCTTGGAGAGAAGTGGGACACTTGGCGCTTGTATAAAATCATGGTCTGATGGATCACCAGTCTAGACCAAACATGTTTTATGAAGGGGGGGGAGACAATAAAACAAGGATCTAACAAAGTCCATATTATTTTAGAACAAGTTGAAACAGTATGTGCTCCAATGATAGCAGTTGTTTTGGACATGAGTACGGTCATTGATCTTGTACTATGGCCTTATTTATCTAAAGTCTTAGAATGATGAGGGCTGGATGATAAAAGTTTGAATGTATTTAAAACATTTGTAAGTCATCTAAATCTTAGGATTAATTGGATCATAACTGACCCCTGGTTTTATATAATGGTATCAGACATGGCTCTCCCCTATCCTCTATTCTGTTAATTTTGGCACTGAAACCCCTCCTGTTACATATTTGAGTTAAACAAATTAAAGGAATCAAACTAGGAGAGAAAGTGATTTAACTAAATTATTAGACAGATTACATTCTTGTTTGCATGTCTAATCCTTTTCATTCTCTTCTTGATGAGACCGAGGTTTTCTCTCAGTTCCAGTTCCATGTTGAATAACAAAAAAAAAATCTGTTGTTGATTTGAAAGTTTAGACATTATTCTCTTTTTATAACATGTTTGTTGGTCCAATAAAAGGTATCAAATGATTTTCTTCTGGATCTGTTCATACATGGACAAACACGGCAGCCAGTCTTTTTCTGTATGTCAATACTGCCTTTGGAAATAAAGAATCAATGTGAGATATACAGGTCTAAAAAGATATGACATATTTAGTTATAATAGTGTTTAGTACAGAAAAGAATGTGATACCAAAGATAAATATTCTGCCATATGTAGATAGAATACAGAGATTTGGACAAGAGGAACAATTAATTATTTCTTTATGGGGTTAGTCAGAAATTATAAAAATGATCATGGCAATGTGTTCTTTCTTTTTTTATCCAATCAGTTATAGGACAATGGAAAATAAGTTGGTATAAAAAAAAGAATTATGGTGGGATGATCAAAAATAGCTTGGAGAATAGCTTGGGATATTATATGTTTACCCATAGATTTTGGAGCTATAGGATGCCCAGATCCTTTGAATTATATACAGGCTAATACTGTATGGTTTAAATGGGTTGGAGATTTTTTTAGTGGAGAAAACTCTAGTAAAGCCAGAGATCTATTGCACACTTTTTTAAATAGCCAGGTGGAAAGAAAAGTTATCTGATACACTACTTTACCACACTAAGGTATTTCACTGTAAAACTCCTTATATAAAACAGGCATGCATAACAGTAAAATGATGAACAAGTTACTTCAAAAAAAATAACCTTCTTTGGTTAAAAACTAAAATGAGACACAATATTACTATAAAGCAAAAATATAAATTTTAAAATAAACTAGTAAACAGTTTACAACTGATTTTACTAAACTTAATTTAGATCCTATTCACAGTAAAGTGGTGGCACTAGTTTCAGTGGACACAAAGAGGCTTATCATAGCCAACTGGAATACTGATTTATGAAATAAATTCAACACAAATGAAAAGTTAAATACATTCCAAGATGCACTACAAACAGAAAGATAAATTCAATATTTTGACACATTGATACTGTAAGGACACAACTCGGAAAGAATGACTTTCATTAATATATCCATTAATAAAGTTAGAATAATTAAGAACTGTTTTTCTTTTGGATAACCCCCTTCCTTTCCCCCTTCTGGGTATCCCAAAATGGGAAATTGCTGGACTGTGGTATAGGTTTCAATAAATTAATTAAGGTGCATGTTGTTTATAGAAATATAAAAAATACAGTAATTAATTTAGAACTGACATCTATGATTATTTATGTAATATATTAACAGAAGTTAAAATGTATAAGCTTTTTTGTATGACAACTGGTCTTGGAACAGTGCAGTCCTGTTTATCCAAAGTCTCCCAGTGACATTTTTGGAGTTTGCATAAATGGGAGTTTGCATAATTAAGACTGTCATTGACTATGATTGCATTTGTAAGGGACAGTGTTTAAAAGCTAAGGAAATCTTGTATCAGGTGTTAAGAGTGCTTGTAAGTGTACTGTCATGTACTGTATGGTATTATTCTAGTTAGTGGTTCTGCAACACATGGTTCTTTTTTTATTTTGTGGTATTACTTCATACAGCACTTTTTTTGTGCGTTCAGTACAGTGCTCTATTACTTCATACAGCAGTTATATGCAGTCATATGCTTTGTTTCTTTAAAGTGCTATATTACTTCATACAGCAGTGATATGCAGTCATATGCTTTGTTTCTTTAAAGTGCTATACTACTTCATACTGCAGTTATATGCAGTCATATGCTTTGTTTCTTTAAAGTGCTATACTACTTCATACTGCAGTTATATGCAGTCATATGCTTTGTTTCTTTAAAGTGCTATACTACTTCATACTGCAATTATATGCAGTCATATACTTTGTTTCTTTAAAGTGCTATACTACTTCATACTGCAGTTATATGCAGTCATATGCTTTGTTTCTTTTAAGTGCTATATTACTTCATATAGCAGTGATATGCAGTCATATGCTTTGTTTCTTTAAAGTGCTATACTACTTCATACTGCAGTTATATGCAGTCATATGCTTTGTTTCTTTAAAGTGCTATACTACTTCATACAGCAGTGATATACTTTTGCAGCACCAGGTTGTTGGAATGCATTTCCTAAATTAGTAAGGCTCACTCCATATTTTCTAATTTTTAAATCTAGACTTAAGTATCATTTGTTACAGAAATCTGGTTCTAATTGTAATACGTAAATTGTTCTTGCATGTTTCTATTGTTTGTATATTTTGTTTGTTGCCTGTCCAGATCAGGTTGGAAAAGGACCTTTGCTCCAGTGTCCTTACCTGGTTATCAAAGAATAAATTAAATGAAAATGAAATTATTCTTTTCAGTTCTGTATTACAGTATGCTTCTTACAGCAGTCAGTGTTTTTCAATTTTAGCAAAAGGTCTGTAACTGATGTTGCTTGTTGTAAGGCTCCTAAGTGCTTCCTTGCAGCATTTTCTCTCAGGTTTCTGACTAGCATTAGGCGGACTCGATTACAGTCAGTTTGGCTGTCCATCCACAGCAGGCACTTTATGAAATGCTCCACTAGCTCAGAGCGTGTTGGTATTGCTGCCGGTTCGGATTCCTCATTGCTATCACTATCACTATCACCATCATCCACAGCAGCAGGCTTGCTCTGATGGACCTCATAAATGAGGCAGTTATCAGAGAAGAGTGCCTGTCCTCATGCTCATCACACTTAACCCATTCCTGATCATCACTGCCACTCAGCAAGATGTTTAGCTTCACATTTATGTTTTCAGTAAGTTCACTGATCTCAGAGTTTGTGTCAATCTCAATGGGGTCTATGGAAAAAGGTTCAGGCTGCTCTGCCTGCTCTGCCTACAGAGCTTCCATATCTGTCACCAGCCTTTGATCTGGTAGTCTGATCCTTTATTTACTCTAAGCCTTGGCTATGGTCTCTCGATGAACATTTGCCATGCATCTCCAGCCATGTAGATCACATCTTTTAATGTGATAGATTTAACAATATCCTGCAGTGACATTTCTTTATTGGTGTCTGAGAGGACTGTCTGTAAAATGTGGTTTCTGTACTGCCTCTTGATGTTTACAGTATCCCATGTCACAGGGCTGACTCTTCGAGGTGGTGTTTGGGATCAGAAACACACATCTAATGGTGCCATCTGGAGTTTGTCTAACAGGTATTTCAGGGTGCGCTCAGGAGTTATTGAGCAGAAGAACAGCTTTCAGAGGCAGATTCTTGATCAGCAGGTGTCGTTTCACAGCTTGCACAACTTCCTTTCTGAGCCATGAAACAAAGATAATGCCATCTCTCCAGGTGTTATGCTGGTTATCATATAGTACAGAGAGTTTAGCCATATTGACATGTCTAAAACATCAGTGCTCACTAGACTTTCCAAGTAGCAGAGGTTTCAATTTATGACTACCGGTGGCATTAACACAGGCAAATATAGTCACTCTGTCTTTTTGCTTTTTAATCTCATGGGCATCTTTCTTATCCCCATGTGTTAAGGACTTATCTGGCAAACATCTTCGAAACAGACCAGTCCTGTCTGCATTGTAAAGCTGTTTCAGAGTTAAAGACTCAGACTTAATAATCTCATTCAGCTGTTGCAAGAATGAAGTTAAGCCTTCATTTGCAGCACTCAAGCATTCCCTGCCTAGGTAAAGCTGGTGTATTCCATGGCATTTTTAAAGAGGTCTAGCCACCCATCACTTGCCATAAAGCTGCCCCACTCACCATCAATCCTGTTGTGCACTGTACTGCATTCTCCATCATGAGAGGGTCTAAAATAAGAATTCCCCTCTGCCTTTCCTGACAGAATCTCAGATAGATATCAGAATATCTCTCATCATCCTCACAAGTCCGCTTTGTTTTCCATTTTTTTGTGATCTGGTGACCCCTCCATGGCCATGGTAAAACTGAGCAGCTTGTCCTTTGCTTTTTTATGTCACTAATTGGATTGTCCAACTCCATATTTGAGAGCTAGTGTCACAGCTTTCTTGCCATTTTCCAAATGTTCCAAGATGTGCAGCTTCAGCTGGAGTGTGAGCACAGTTCTCTTATGCTTCACATTAATTTTAAGAGAGAAAATTGTATTGCAAAGCTAAAGCCACCTTTTGCTGAGCAGCAAGTGTGAAGAGGGTACAGAATGTTGTGAATAAGCACATTAGCAAGCACCTCAGCCTCAGTCCTGACAGTAGCAGACAAACTGACAAACTGAAATTGAAATTCATAAGCCTGCATCTGATTTATCAGCTGATCAACAGGCGATGATTCAGAAGTTTGGTTAAGAGGGAGTTCCGATATTGTGGGGTTCGGATAAATGGACTGCACTGTATATTGCTGCTGTATTCTAATTTTAAAAATAATAACATTTCCAAGGTAGGATCAGTTGTAAAAGAGAGTTCTCCCAAGCCTTCATTTATAGAAAGAAGCAAGGCATGAGTTCCCATCCCCACCATTATTTGATCTTCATCTAGAGCCTCTCACCCCGTGAATTCTGGAATGCAATCACATTGGGGATCACCCTCGGGAGAATCAGTACAAACTCTCAATGCATGCAGATGATATTTAGTGCACTAGAATACCCAGCGACCTCCTTGCCAGCAGCACTATGACTTATTAAGAATCTGGTAAAATAGCAGCATATAAGTTTAAACTTATCTGAAACTATTATACTTCCTCTAAACCATGAAGTTAATAAAGCTGCCCTGTGGAGGCGAGGTCTTATGTGGGTCCCCAACCCAGTAAAATACATTGGTACCAAAAAAAAAAAGTTGTCTGGTCAATAAAATTAATTGTTTGTACCATATCTCTTATTGTATTCATATATATGTACTTTTGCATTTAATCTACACAAGCCTTTACTTGTGAACAGATCAACTAGCGCTAATGTAAATGTTCCTGTATAAAAATAAACTTTTAATCATCATCTTCATCATCAAGAAAAAGAGCCTACCATAGATGGATTTTGGCAATCTATAGAACAAGATTTAAACCATCAGGCTAGCTTAACGCTATCTTTGTGGGTCTGTATCAATGCTGTGAAAATGAATGTATTGTCATGTACCTATGAGATATGCTTTTGATATCGCTACATTAATTAAGGAATTGATCAAGGAGATAAGTTACTTAGTGTTTGTTGGCCAAGAAAGGAGGGCTTGAGAATACTATTTTGAGCCTCATTCTATTTCAAGCCAACCTGAATTGCCAGGGGTTTCCCTGGCAGAATGCCAAGGGTGCAAGCAGCAGGGGGAAGAGAGGGGAGGGGAAAGGAAAGGGGGTTCAGGGAAGGGGACAGGTAACTCATAGGTAAGAGGAGAGGAGACAGGTGAGTCACAAGATGAGTCACAGCTGTGGGGGGCAAGGTGATTGGTCAGGGGCAAAACTGAAGCAGGGGCATCAAGTAGAAATATAAGGGGCTACTGAAGGGGAGAGATCCCTTCTTTTGTTAAGATTTTATTCAATTGCTAGCACATCAATTGGTGGTTTGGACATTAGGTGGGCAAAACAGAAAGGTAAGGGCAGAGCTTTTTGGTTGTAACCAGGACTGGGACTCAAGCTGTGGAATTTGTGGCTGAAAGAAAGAATGTGTTGGGCAGGAAGGCTTTTGATATGGAGGAGAAGGGAAGCATGAGGTGTTGGAAGAACTGTGGCTAACAAATTGGGTAAAATGAAGTTCTGGTTCACATTCATTAAAAGAAGGAAACCAGTGGTAGGCTGGTGTAGTGGCAAGGACTGGAATGCTGGAGCTAGCTCAAACATTGCATGGTGCACAGGGCTGAGGCATAGTCCTATGCCCATAGAAACATAGAATCTGTTGGCAGATAAGGACCATACTGCCCACCTAGTCTGCCATTTCCCTACTTGGTTTGACAATCCCTACTGTTATCTGGACTTCCTTCCCCTGTTCTGCTGTACAGCAGGATGTCTTTATGCTTATCCTATGCACTTTTGAATCCTTGTACTGTTTTTTGCTTCCACCACCTCCATTCATTGGCTGTTTCAAGGACCCACCACCCTCTCTGTGAAAAATACTTCCTAGCATTCCCCCAACCCTCTTTCCCTCCAGCCTCATGTTATGTCCCCTTATCCTTGTGCACTTTTGTCTCTGAAATATGCTCCCCTCCTGTACCCTGTTTATTCCTCTAAGGTATTTGAAAGTCTCTATCATATCCCCTCTCTCCCTTCTCTCTTCTGGTGAATAGATGTTTAGTTCCTTGAGTATTTCCTCATAAGCTTGTGGTGCAGTCCATGCATAATTTTTGTTGCTCTATTCTGGATTGCTTCCATTCTATCTATGTCCTTCCTGAGATGTGGCCTCCAGAACTGGACACAGTATTCCAGATGAGGCCTCACCAGTGATCTGTACAGTGGCATCGCCACTTCACTCCTTCTACTGGTTATGCCCCTTCCTATGGGGCACCCCAGCATTCTGTTTGCCTTCCCCACTGCTTTTTTGAATTGTTTGACTGACTTCAGGTCATCAGAAATGATAACCCCCATTTCTTACCCCAGGAGTCTTTTAGCATCAGTAACTTTTTTGCACTTAGCTGGCTAGGTGCAACTGCCCCAGAGGTGTGCCTTTGAGAGATAATTAAATAAGTGTAGGGCCAAGCCAATCAAAAGACAGGAGGAGGTATGAGCTGAGTGACAGCTGTTGAAGGTTTCAGAATTTTTTCTCTACTGGACTGAGCAATACTGCCTCTGAGGTGTCTCTCAACTCTTGTTGACAGTCTCCTAGTGCTTATCTGGGTAAAGTTTTCCTCATAAATTATTTCCTTTAGTGTGCTGAGTGAAAGTTTTACTTTTTCATTAGCACTTTGCAAATTTTTACTTTTAAGCGGGATGGCGCTATTTTTACCTTTATTTTTATTGTGACTGTTTAGTTTAAAGCCTAAGTTTATCATGGGTGCTTATTTTTGATGGTTTCCTTCATTTTGGAGGCAAATTCTTGTGGGAACCATAAAATAAATGACAGTTGCCTTGTTTTTTTACCTCAGACCTCTCGGGGTTTTCCACGAGGCACCTGCAGTAGATTTCAAATTTAAACAGTGATTGGGGTTTCTCTCTAGATTGGCAATTATGAGGATACCTTTTTTGTTATATTACTGGACCTTGGTATCATCTGTGTCAGGACTGTCCATAAGGGTCCAGCAGCCACCTGTGTGTAGTTGAGTATTACTGGGTTTCTAATAAGATTGACACTGGTATAGATTACAGTTTTACAGCCAAAACCAAAAAGGCACTAGTAATAAACAGAGTTTATTAACTGGAGCAGGACTGGCCGGTGGCATTTTCACAGAAACCTGCACTCAGTGCATAGGTCCAGAACTGGTTTGCTTTGCTTAAATTGGCAAATATAGCAGACAAACCTTTGATTACTATGGCTGAGGATAAATCAAAGGCTTCTGATGAGGGGCCATTCAAAAGTACTAATACCAAAAGCAGAGGTGCTGAGGAACCCTCCAGATCCCAGCCAAAAAATAAAGCTTCCAAAGATGAAGTTCCTCACAAACTCAAAAATAATAAGAGTGATGAGAAAAGGAAGCTTGATCAAGCCTCTGATGAAGTGGTTAAAAAGAAACTCTGTCAAGAAAAATATGCTCCCGTTGCTCCTGGGAAAGCCAATAGTGAGACAACAGGCAGCTGAAGCATACAGAAAAAACAAAACACTCACAAACTGCGCATGTTCTTCCGTCAGTGCAAGATATGGAAAAAGCATGGCAACTGTTTCAGACCCTTCAAAAGATGGGTCCTTGATTTACTGGGGCTGACAAGCACTCTTCCACAGTTCTGTCTTCTGTTGACTGTGAGGGTGGTGCAGATGATGATCAGTTTTATGATGCCCCTGACATGGACTTTGAGGTCCTTGAGCCCCAGGAGTCCCTAGACCCTCACCTTGGGGATCCTTCCGGTAACCACGAAGATCCTTCCTCTATGTTTACATTTATGCAAGATATGCTGGATACTCTGGACTTCCCTATGCAGGAGCCCAACCAGGATGTCAATGAAGACAAAGATTATAGGGAGATGTAGGGTCTTTCATTCTCAAAGATCCTGGTCGTCTCTATCTATAATGCATTTAGAAAAAATACCATGAATGTGCTTCAACACCCCACTTCAGTATCAGGGTTGATAAGTTGCTTGAGAGAAAATATAAATTGTCTAAACATGGTATCGAGTTCCTGTCTGCACACCCTAGCCATGAAAGTATAGTGCAGCAGGGAGCTTGTGAGAAAGCTGGAGTCTCCTTGTCACCCTCTTCCACAATAAGGATTCCAAGAACATTTACTTTATAGCAAAGAAAATGTATGCCACAGCTTTCCTGCTTCCCAGACTTTCATCTTACATGGCTTTCACAGCCAAATATCAGAAAGCCCTTTGGAAATCTGTCCAGGCTATCGCCTACAATGGATCAGCTTCTTTTTTTTTTTTTTACCAATTATTTTACCAGGTGAGACACACTAAGCTGAAAGCTTGCTTGCAGGTGCAACCTGGGAGCACAAGGAAGTTAAGTGACTTGCTCAGGATCACACAGTATGCACCTAGGGGGCTGTGGGATTCAAACCCAGGTCTCCAGATTTGCAGCTCAGAGCCTTAACCCACTGTGCCATACTGCCTCCTATGGTGCCTCCTATCCTTCTATGGTGCAGGAGCTGGTGGATACGTCAAAAACTGTCCTGGAAGCTACTATGTACCAATTCCACATGGCAGATGACAACAATGATGCAGCCTCTAGGGCAATGGCCCATGCCTGCCATCTCTCTGAGATGCTTCACCTGGCTTAGAACAACCAGCCTGACCACAGACACTCAGAACAAGGCCATGGATTTTCCCTGCAATCAAAATATGTTGTTTGATTACAGAACCACTGACTACATGAAACAAGTTGATAAGTACAAGGCCTTCTGGCAGAGCCACTCATCCAAGCCTAAACCTGCCACCCCTCAGAGATCCATCCCCAGGGGCAGTAGGGGCAGAAGTTTTGTTCCCAGGCCTTACTATCCTTATCTCCAATCTGACCTTAGCCAGTACTAGGGGTCTTTCAGAGGTAGGGGCAGAAGGGGCCAAAGAATAGCCACCTCTACCCAGCCATCTGCCTCTCAGTCTAAGTCCTGATGTGAATGTCCAGATGCCTCCCCATTTCTAGTAGGAGACAGACTCTCTCACTATCTTCAGCACTGGTCTCTCATCATGTTGGACAAGTGGGTGCTGGAGATAGTGGAGAAGGGTCTGTCATTACAGTTCAAGCAGCTGCCAGACCTCAAGCATAACCAGGTGTCAAGACTTCTGTCCCCAAAACAGATACTGCTGTTAGAAATGAAGGTACAAAACCTTCTGGCTTTACGAGCAGTGGAGAGGGTCCCCACACATAAGAAGGGCAAGGGCTTCTACTCCAGGTATTTTCTGACAGAAAAGAAAATTGGGGAGTGATGACCTATTTTTGGTCTCTGAAATTTAAGCAAACATCTGAAAAAAAAAACAAATTCAAAATGGTCACTCTATCACTGGTCATACAGTCCTTACACCCGGGAGACTGGCTAGCCTCCCTCAACTTAAAGGACACTTACTTCCACATACCCATAAGGAGATCTCACAGGAAGTTTCTCAGGTTTGAACTTCCTTTGGGTCACTATCAGTTCATCGCAATGCCCTTTGGTCTGTCCTCGGCCCCAAGAGTCTTTACCAAGTGTCTCGTAGTGGTAGCAGCACATCTCAAGAGACTGGGTATCACTCTCTGGCCCATCTGGATGACTGACTCATAGTTGCAAAGTCTCCTTCTCAGGTCAAGGAATCTCTTTCGCTCACAGAACGCACTCTGGAGTCTCTGGGTTTCCTGGTAAATCTAAAGAAATCTCACCTGGAACCCACCCAGCTGCTCACCTTCATAGGGGCCCAGCTGGACACTCTGAAGGGATATGCTTTCCTCCACAGGAAAGAATTCAGAGTTTCCTTTCAGTGGCAGATTCTTTCACCCAGGGACAGCCAAGACCAGCCAGACATTTCCTTAAACTTCTGGGACATATGGCCTCTATGACTGCAGTAGTACTAGGGGTCAGGTACAGGATGAGATTCCTGCAAGCCTACCTCAGAGCTTGCTGATCTCTGAAAAGCAACACATTTTCAAAGTTGATACCCGTGTTGGAGCAGTTTCTCCAAAACTTGCTGTGGTGGAAGAACCCTGCAAATCTGCAGGCAGGGGTTCCCTTTCAAGCTCCTCTCCCCACAAAGGTGATCACCATGGATGTCTCCCTCTTGGGCTGGGGAGCTCATTTAGACAGTGCCTCAGTAAGCAGCAACTGGACTTCCGAAGAGTCACAGTTGCACATACATCTTTTGGAACGCAGAGCAGTCTTACTAGCTCTCAAAGCTTTCACTCCAGGTGTAGAAGGGCAGGTGGTTCAAATTCAAATGGACAACACCACTGCAATGTTCTACATAAACAAGGAGGGTGGTACCAGATCAGGAATACTCTGTTTTGAAGCTCTGAAGCTCTGGTCTCTAACATTCTCCTTGGGAGTCAGTCTCTCAGTTTTTCACCTCCCAGGCAAACTCAATACTTTGGCGGATGCTCTAAGCCACTTCAGTCAAGGTCAGAGCAAATGGACACTAAACAAGCAAGTACTAGCCACAGTGTTCAGGTGGTGGGTCACTAAAACATACTATTGTAGATTCACCAACGGTTCCCTTTTATTCTGTCTTAATTGAAAAATTGATGAGGAGAGTATGCCAGTTGGAGAATCCAAATAGTCAAAAATAGAAAATGCAGACTCTCTACTCATAAGATTCAGGATCATTTACTTTAACAAATATATCCACACAGTTCCAAAATGGAATTAGGACACTTGTATTTATACTTGTTCCTCTTTTTTAAGGATTAAATAAACAATTTCCAAAATGAATTGAAGGCACTTGTACTTGTTTCACTTGTTTTGTAATAAAAATGGTGAACGTTTTCGTAACCCACGTGTTCCTTCCTCAGACCAAATTATTTTCCAAGTGCTACAATTAAAAACAGATTATTAATAAATTGAAAGTTTATAATGTAACAAATATCAAGAATACTGATATATTTATATTTTTATATATTTAATTATATATTTAATCAGGGGGAACACACCTGAACATGGCTCAACTACAATAATGACATGTTGTTCCAAGCTGGCACTTCACTGGAATAGAATAAATAAAGATGGTTGTAAGTTTTCAAATTCTTTGTCAAGGTGCTTCAAATACCAACATTTTTGACATATAAAGAGTCAATAATGAACTACCTGGGTCGCTTAAATATTTTTACTATGCAAGAGCCAGGTAGTAAACTGCAACTGTCTGCAAAACATACAGGTAATGGTAAACACCCAAAACCCAAACTGTTCTCATGTTTATATTGTATCAATGATCTAAAGAACTTCAAAAGATGTACTGTGTAAGCTTACCGATATGAATTCTCATCAAAATAATGTTGCCAATTGCCAAGTTAAAGCGCAAAACCGTAACAAGTGTATTTACTGCGTTATGACAACAAATAACCAGCTTTAGTTTTTAAACCATGCCGCCATGAGCTGGAATGCTGAAACTGTCTCTCTGCAGAGGATCAAAGAAAGAAGGGGCTGGGCTGCTTTATCACGTTACCTGAAAGGTGCGTGATGATGTCACAAAGGTGACTCGCTTAGCAGCCCAGTCTTTACAGAAATCAACATCTTGCAATATACATTGATCCCCCTTCTGACAATGCTTTTCAAAGCCAAAAATTAATAAAATAAATAACAAACAACATGACTAAATGTCACAATTCCCAATCGGGATTCAGACGAAATTCTGTACACACTCAGAGGGATATTTTATGAAATTGACAAAATCAGTAGTTCTAGTGGGAGTAGAATGAAATATCACTCCAAATTCAATATAGGCAGGAATTTCTTACTAAATACAATTTTGTAATAATCTGGAAACCCCATATCTCATCTTGTGGAAAAATCAGTGGCTATGGTGGGATTCAAACAGTAAACCCAAATTTGTAACTATGGACATTGAAACAAAATCAGTATAAGATTGTAATAATCAAATAATAGCAAAAGAAAGAAAAAAAAACAAAAGGAAAGTCTTTTTATAAAATGTATTAATGAAAAGATGTCCAAAGTAGGTTTTCATTTAAACCATATCTCCTTTGATATGTCCGTAATGTATAGATCCACCGTGCTTCTCTTTGCAAGAGTTTTGTATCCCAATTCATCCCTC
Organism: Neoceratodus forsteri; assembly: GCA_016271365.2. NCBI lineage: Eukaryota > Metazoa > Chordata > Ceratodontiformes > Ceratodontidae > Neoceratodus > Neoceratodus forsteri. Next base: position 669,592,655 of record CM057456.1, on the reverse strand, counting down.
CTGTAGGTTTTGCTACCTTTTCAAATCCAAAAAATTTTAAACTGGAAATCTGATGATTACATTGTAGAAAATGTCTTGCTAGTGGAGAATGTTCATTGGCTCTTCTGATGTTACTCTTGTGTTCGGTGATCCTCACTTTTAATGGTCTTGTAGTTTCCCCAATGTAGTACAGAGAACAGGGGCAAATGATGCAGTATATAACATGGTCTGTATTACAGGTTATAAAGTCTTTAATTAAAAAGCTTTTGTCTTGATATGTGCTTTTAATATGTTTGCTTTTAACTGCACTGTTACAATATGTGCAGTTGCCGCATGGAAAAAAACCTTTAATATTGCTTCTTAACCAAATACCCTGTTGTGGGGTTGGTTTCCAATGTTGCATTTGAACCAATTCATCTTTCAAAGTTTTGATTTTTCGAGCTGTAATCTATGGTTTATGTTCAAAAATCAAATGCCCATTGTCTGTACACTGTAGAATATTCCAGTTGCCAGTAATCACTTCCTTGATTTTCTCATAACAGGAAGAATATTGTGTAGAGAAGGAGAGCCTTTCTGTTGTAATTTTCTGTTTAGGTATGTTCTGAATCAATACACTACATTCTTTCGCTCTTGCTTTAAATTCAGCTTGTTTTAAAGTTCCAGAAGAATAACCTCTCTGCATAAACCATATTTTAATATCTTCTAATTTTTTTTCAAATCTTACTGGATCTCCACTATTTCTTTTAATTCTTAACATCTGACTATATGTGATGTTATTTTTTAAGGCTGGAGGGTGAAAACTTGAAGCATGTAATATTGTATTTTTATCTGTTAACTTTCTGTATAAATTTGTTGTTAAATAATTATCCTGTTTGATGATTTTAAGATCTAAAAATGGTATTTCAGTGCTATCGTAATGCAGTGTAAATTGGAGGTTATTCTTCTGGAATTTTAAAACAAGCAGTATTTAAAGCAAGAGCGAAGGAGTGTAGTGTATTTATTCAGAACTTTCCTAAACAGAAAATTACAACAGAAAGGCTCTCCCTCTCTACACAATATTGTTCCTGTTATGAGAAAATCAAGAAAGTGATTACTGGCAACTGGAATATTCTACAGAGTACAGACAATGGGCATCTAATTTTTGAACATAAACCACAGATTACAGCTCGAAAAACCAAAACTTTGAAAGATGAATTGGTTCAAATGTAACATTGGAAACCAACCCCACAACAGGGTATTTGGTTAAGAAGCAATATTAAAGGTTTTTCCATGCGCAACTGCACAGATTGTAACAGTGCAGTTAAAAGCAAACATATTAAAAGCACATATCAAGACAAAAGCTTTTAATTAAAGACTTTATAACCTGTAATACAGACCATGTTATATACTGCATCATTTGCCCCTGTTCCCTGTACTACATTGGGGAAACAAAAGGACCATTAAAAGTGAGGATCACCGAACACAAGAGTAACATCAGAAGAGCCAATGAACGTTCTCCACTAGCAAGACATTTTCTACAATGTAATCATCAGATTTCCAGTTTAAAATTTTTTGGAATTGAAAAGGTAGCAAAACCTACAGGAGGGATGAATTGGGATATAAAACTCTTGCAAAGAGAAGCACGGTGGATCTATACATTACGGACATATCAAAGGAGATATGGTTTAAATGAAAACCTATTTTAGACATCTTTTCATTAATACATTTTATAAAAAGACTTTCCTTTTGTTTGTTTTTTCTTCCTGTTGTTATTATTTGATTATTACAATCTTATACTGACTTTGTTTCAATGTCCATAGTTACAAATTTGGGTTTACTGTTTCAAATCCCACCATAGCCACTGATTTTTCCACAAGATGAGATATGGGGTTTCCAGATTATTACAAAATTGTATTTAGTAAGAAATTCCTGCCTAAATTGAATTTGGAGTGATATTTGGTTCTACTCCCACTAGAACTACTGATTTTGTCAATTTCATAAAATATCCCTCTGAGTATGTACAGAATTTCATCTGAATCCTGATTGGGAATTGTGACATTTAGTCATGTTGGTTGTTCTTTATTTTATTAATTTTTGGCTTTGAAAAGCATTGTCAGAAGCGGGATCAATGTATATTGCAAGATGTTGATTTCTGTAAAGACTAGTCTGCTAAGCGAGTCACCTTTGTGACATCTTCACACACCTTTCAGGTAACGTGATAAAGCAGCCCAATCCCTTCTTTGTTTGAGCCTCTGAAGAGAGACAGTTTCAGCATTCCAGCTCATGGTGGCATGGTTTAAAAACTAAAGCTGGTTATTTGTTGTCATAACGCGGTAAATACACTTGTTACGGTTTTGCGCTTCAACTTGGCAATTGGCAACATTATTTTGATGAGAATTCATATCGATAAGCTTACACAGTATATCTTTTGAAGTTCTTTAGATCGTTGATACAATATAAACATGAGAACAGTTTGGGTTTTAGGTGTTTACCATTACCTGTATGCTTTGCAGACAGTTGCGGTTAACTACCTAGATCTTGTATAGTAAAAATATTTAAGCGACCCAGGTAGTTCATTATTGATTCTTTACATGTCAAAAATGTTGGTATTTGAAGCGCCTTTCAAAGAATTTGAAAACTTACAACCATCTTTATTTATTTTATTCCAGTGAAGTGCCAACTTGGAACAACATGTCATTATTGTAGTTGAGTCATGTTCAGGTGTGTTCCCCCTGATTAAATATATAATTAAATACTGTATATAAAAATATAAATATATAAGTATTCTTGATATTTGTTACATTATAAACTTTCAATTTATTAATGATTTGTTTTTGATTGTAGCACTTGGAAAATAATTTGGTCTGAGGAAGGAACACGTGGGTTCCGAAAACATTCACCATTTTTATTACAAAACAAGTGAAACAAGTACAAGTGCCTTCAATTCATTTTGGAAATTGTGTATTTAATCCTTAAAAAAGAGGAACAAGTATAAATACAAGTGTCCTAATTCCATTTGGAACTGTGTGGATATATTTATTAAAGTAAACGATCCTGAATCTTAAGAGTAGAAAGTCTGCATTTTCTATTTTTGACCAGGTGGTGGGGCACACCAGACGTGGATCTGTTTGCCTCTCCTCTCAATTTTCAGCTTCCTCAGTACTGTTGCAGGTTCCCAGTTCAGGGAACACTTCCTCTGGATGCCCTGATCCTGGACTGGTCAGGGAGGTTCCTATATGCATTTCCTCCCTTTCCCCTGATATTCAGGGTTTTGCTGAAACTCAGACAGCAGTCTGCATTGATGATTCTAGTGGCTCTGGACTGTTCCAGGCAAGCCTGGTACCCTCTCCTTCTCTCAATGTCCTGCAACAGGCCCATTCACCTGCCTCCGACTCGCTCCCTGCTGACCCTTCCTCAGATGGGAGTGCAGTACCCGGACATACACTGTCTTCACCACAAGGCCTGGTTCTTGAGGAGTTAGAGTTTCCATTCTCACAGTACTCTGAACAGGTCCTTAAGATACTGAGGATGGTTAAAAAAACATACACTAAGAAGACTTATGCAGCCAAATGGAAAAGGTTTTCCCTATGGTGCAAGAGTGAAAAGTTTGAACTCCTATCAGCTTCAGACCCTCAGCTGTTAGACTACCTGGTACACCTACAGGTGTCAAGCTTGAAACCATCTTCACTCAAGCTACACCTGGCGGAAATTTCAGCCTACCTTTCAGTGGGAAAGAAGAAATCAAGTTTTTTCCCAGAACATTATTAAACTGTTTTTCAAAGGCCTCTTGCACCTCCAGCCACCAATCAGGGAGCATGTTCCTCCTTGGAGCCTGAACTTCTACATAGATGGGCTCATGAATCCACCTTTTGAGCCTATATCCACAGCCCACATCAAGTTTGTAACTTGAAAGACTGTCTTCCTGGTAGCCATTTCGTTTGCCAGGAGGATTTTAGAGCTGCAGGCCCTGTGCAGTGAGCCGAATTACATCATCCCTCACAACAATAAAGTTGAGCTCAGTACAAATAGGAAATTTCTGCAAAAGATGGTTACAGAGTTTCACTTGAACCAGTCCATTACTCTGCCTGTCTTCTTTACTGAGCCATCCACTCCTGCTGAGCAAAAGCTCCACAGGTTGTATGTCAAAAGAGTCATTTTTCACTACCTAGAGCATACTAGACAGTCCAGAGGCTCTTCCACTCAGTTGTTCCTCACCTACGGGGATGTAGGCAGAGGAAGTCCAGCTACCAAGAGAACTATTTCTCATAGGTTGGTCTCTTGTATTAGATTCTGCTATGAGAAAGCTGGTCAACAACCTCCAGTGCTGCTCAGGCCCACTCCACCAGGGGCAGTGCAGCCTCACTTGCAGCAGCAAGAGACATTCCCCTACTGCATGTCTGCAAAGCAGCTACCTGGAAATCTTTGTACACCTTTGTGAAACACTACAGTTTGGATGTGCAGACCAGATTTGATGCCAAATTTGGCAGGGTGGTTCTGCAGAGCTTCTTTCCTAAATAGGTTCTCTGTCCGCCTCCCACTTGGTACTGCTGAGTGGCCTGTAAAAAAGTTACTAATGCTAAAGGACTCCTGGGGTAAGAAGAAAAAATTACTGACCACAGTATTCTTCTTTCTTCCAAGGGGTCCTTTAGCATCAGTAAGCTCCCACCCTTCCTTCTTGGTTCACCTATCGGAGAAGGGCTGTTATGTCACTTTTTACAAAATTTGGAGTTTCTTATTGACAAGTTTTTAGCTTGTGTTGCAGTTGTTTCTATTTCCACTTTTGTGGACATTCGCATGTTTTTTGAATCATGTTGATTCTTTTTCGTGGCATTTGCCCTCTTTTTTTCTTGAAAAATTTCTGATGCCTTCAACAGCTCTCACTCAGCTCACACCCCCTCCTGTCTTTTAATTGGCTTGGCCTTACGCTCATTTAAATATCTCTTAAAGGCACACCTCCGGGGCAGTTGCACCTAGCCAGCTAAGTGCAAAAAAGTTACTGATGCTAAAGGACCTCTTGGAAGAAAGAAGATTACTGTGGTGAGTTATTTTTTGGTCTCTCTCCTAATTTGTGGTGGCTAGAACCTGCCCCTCCCCCATCATGTGTTCCTCTCTTTGGTTTCTGTGTCCCAGGTGCATTATCTTGCACTTCTTAGCTTGGAAACCCAACTGTCAAACCCTTGACCATTCCTCAAGTAGTCTTAGGTCATTTCTTAATTTATCTAGCCCTCTCCTGTGTGTCAACTCTGTTACAGATCTTTTTTTTTTTATATACTTCTTTTTTTCTTAATTGTATATCATACATTTTGACAGTAGCAAATCACAATGTTGTAGCAGGTACACTTATAATTTTACAGTCATATAATCCTTCTTTAACAGTATAGTTCTAAATGCACATTTGTATCACAGTAAACTAATTTGTTATATTTATAAAACATATATATCCTACTAATTGCTAACTTTGTGCTATTAAAAAGAAAAAAGAAGAAAAAATAAAAGATAATACTGAGGAACCAAACTGAGCACTTTAAAGGATTAAAGATACTTATGCAAACTAACTCCATTTTGATAAATACATTCAACATAGTCAGATTTAAGGAAAAGTGGGGATGTTTCACATTTAATCCTCAAAAAAAGGAACTAAGTCACTATTTACATTGATATGTAAACTAATTGTCTGTTACTTATGTGTGGGTAAAGCCCACCTTCCCAACCTTTCCACGGTTGTTTACTAAATCTGGCTCTGGTACATTTCCCACTTTGTCCAGCAAGAGACAAATGACTCCATCTTATTATGTAGAGCAAAAGATAATTGCTCATTGTGCTGAATGTTAAGCACCATTGTTTTATAGTCAGATAATGTAGGTGGCTCCTCTTGCAACCACTTTTTGGTCATGGATTTATATGGAGCACATAACAGGGTTGACCAAAGGTATAGGGAGTCCTTTCCCCTAGTCCCTCCTGGGGGGATACCTAATAGACAATTCACCCCTGTAAGAATTTGGGGAAGGCCTAATATGTTTGATGTGTTGTGAGACTTTGTTCCAAAAGTTATTCAACTTAGGACAGTCATAGAATACATGCTTATGGGAAGCTCTCAGGGTTATGCACTCCCTCCAACATCTTGGGGAGGCCCCTGGATTTCTCTGTGCAACCATAGAGGGTACTAAGAAAAATCTAACAGACTTTCCACATGAATTCCCTCCATGTAGAAGATGAGGATGTAGACCATACTCCCTTCCAGACCTTCCACCAATCTTTTGCATTTATGGTCAGATTAAAGTTCTTCTCCCTGCTTCCCTTTTTCGTGCTCCATATGGTGAGCAAGTAGATGTATCAGAGACTTGTATGTTATTGAGATAGCTTTCTCCCCTAATGGGGAGTTCCAGATTTGAGTATATGGAGTGGTGCCTTCCCAATTCTGTGTTCTTGAACTTTTAATTTTTAGCTGCTTATTTATGAAGTCTTTTATTTGATAATAATACAGTCTATCCTTTTCTGGCCAGTGAAATTTTCCCTGGCTCTCCTCAAAGCTCAACACTACATTCCCCTGGAGTAATTGCCATGGGGCTACCTTATCCTGGGCAACTTGCCCTTTGTACCAGAGTCTATACAGCTTAGGGATGAATTGTGGGGTCTTGGTAAGCCACTGGTATTTCCAGAAGTGTCGTTGGACAGCCATGTTTTGTGTTCCCCTTTGCTACCCCTCCAAAATGGTTGCAGTGGCTTTTGGCACTAATTGTTTAGCCTGCCTTAGAAGCAAGAGTATAAAGAGGCTAGCTTGCAATGGAAATGACAAGGGTCTTGCCAGGTCTATTAATTTCCAATAGCCTAGTAGTATCTGTTCCCCCACAGCAGTGCTAGTCTTATTTGTGCTGCTGCCCAATAGCATGCAAGGGAAGGCAATGCCACTCCCCCTAATTCTTTCAGGAGGTATAACTTATTTTGGTTAACCTGAGGCTTTTTATAGTTCCATTTGAAGGCACTGAATGCCCTTTGCCATGATAAGATTTCCCTGGGGGCTATTGTGCAAAGAACACACTGAAAAAGATATAGGAGTCTAGGGAGGGCATTCACTTGTAATGAGAGGGTATGAGAATAAAAAGACAATGGTAGGAGGTTCCACCTCCTCATATTCAGTTTTAACATTGTTATTGGGGGCAGTAATTTGAGGAATATAGAATGTAGTTGGGATAAATACTTAGTGATCTTCATTCCTAAGTGTTTAAGGACTAGAGGGTCCCATTTGATCTTAAACTGATTTCAAAGCATTGGCGCAGGAGTATAATTAAAGGGGAGGGCTTCAGACTTATGAACATTTAGGGTATAACTAGACAATTTGGAGAAATCTTGGATTTTCTGAAGGAGTTCTGGCATTGATGTATCTGGGTTAGTTAAATATACTAAAATATCATCAGCAAACAGTGCTAACTTATGTTCCGTACCTGCCAGTGGAATACTCTTTATATCTGGAGAGAGTCGAATATACTGTGGAAGGGGTTCTACATAGAAAGCAAAAAGCAGGGGGGATGGGGCACCCCTGATGTGTACCTCTATGCAGGGGAAGCTCTCTGAGATGTGGCCATTAGCTCTTATATAGCCCTTTGGTGCATTGTAAAATTTAAGAATGATATCCGAGAATTTTTCCGGGAAACCGAAGGAGGAAAGAACCCCACGCAAAAAATTCCAGGATGCCATATCAAATGCCTTTTCTGCATCTAAACTTAAAAGAAGGGCTGGATGTTGTTGAGTTTGGATATGTTCAGTTAAGAATATGGTTTGTTGGATGTTGTCCTGGGCTTGTCTACCAGGGATTAACCCACATTGGTCCACATTAATTGTGCTTGGGGCAAATTGAATAAGCTGTCTGGCTAAAATGGATGAGAACATTTTATGGTCTGTATTTAAGACAGATATAGGCCTGAATAATGAACATAGGGTGGGGTCCCTGCCTGGTTTGGGGATAACCAAAATGATGGCATTATTCCAGGAAGGAGGAGTTGTTCCATTCTTTGTGGCTATAAAAGAAAAACCCCTGTCTAGTAATGGAGCAATGGCCATGGAGAATGTTTTATAGAATTCATCTGGGAGTCCATCAGACCCTGGGCATTTCCTTGTTTTTAACTGACCTATTTCTACTTCTATTTCCCTAGTTGTGATTTGTGTGGTTAACTGGGTCCTCTGCATATCTGTTAGGGCGGGTAGGAGCAGGGAGATAAGAAATCAGAAATATTTTTTTCCGAAACCACTGGAACAGGGGAGTATAACTGGGTGTAGTAGTTCAAGAATACCTCTGAGATACCCGAGATGGTATTCCTCAATTCATTGGAAAGGGTTTTTTTATTTTTAGTATAGTTACTTTAGCCCTCTGGGCTCTTAATCATCCAGCTAAAAGCCTTAAAAAGCGGGGGCCTCCATCATAAAACTTATGCCTCAGGAAAACAAGCTATTGCTCAACCAAGTATTCAAAAATGCTATTTAATTCTTTTTTCAGTTTTAAAAGTTCTTGGTTCCTTGCCCTACTTATTTGTATACATTGTTGGTCTCCCAGGTCTTAAATTCTTCATTCAAGTGAGTTTCTCCGTGCCTCCCATTCTTTCTTTTTATAGGTCAAAATCCCTATTAACTACCCCTGTATTATAGCTTTTATAGTATCTCATTATATAGCTGCAGTGGTGTCCATAGTATCATTGTCCCTTAAAGCCTGGCTTATAGTTTCCTCGACTTCTTCCTTTACCCCTGAGTCCCTCAGGTGAGACAAGTTCAGTCTCCAAGATGTATTTTTTTTTTTTACTAGTGCTTATTTGAACCTTTCGAAAAATTGGTGCATGATCTGAGAGTACAAAGTCCCAGACCATGTTTTTTTGGAACATGCCTAAGTGCTCTCAGGAGGTCAAGAAAAAGTCCAGGCATGAATATGTTCTGTGGGCTTGTAAATAGAAGGTATGCCTAGGTGTGGATCCATTTAGGTGTTTCCATACATTTTCACATCCTAACTCCTTGAGCAGTTTCCTTAGCTCTCTAGTGGTTTTATTTAATTTGCCCTGAGGAGCCTTTGAAAAAGCTCCCTCTGAGATATTTAAGCTAAGATCCCCCCCCCCCACATATCACCCGTCCTTCAGAATATTGTGCCAAATGAAGAAAAAAGGATTTGTAGAAAGTTAACTCAGAAACTCGTGGGAAGTACAGTAGATGGATGCTATGGTTACCTTCTCACCATTTAGAATGCCTTTAATCATTGCATACCTCCCCTCCCTGTCAGTCACTTGCTCTTGCAGTTCAAACTGCATCCCCTGTCTAACCAGAACTGCTGTCCCTCTCCTCCTCCCCCCCCCATAAGAAGACACTACCACATGGGAGAATCCAAAATGTTCAAATTTCTTATGTTCAATCTGTGAAAGATGGGATACCTGCAAAAGCAGGGTGTCTCCTCCTACTCATTTTAAATATCGATGTATTTTACTTTGCTTTAAGGGATTCAATATTCCATGCACACTATATGTGCAAATTGTGTATGTGTGCACCATAATTATGTGACTTCTATTCTTCCATGTTGATAGCTGTCTCTTTAAAATCCAACCAATGAAATTTCCCATCTCTGTTCCCCTTAGCCATAGTTGTTTCTTTCTTTTTTTAACACATCTCTATTTTTCCGCCTTATTGTGGCAACTACTGGTGGGGGCATCCAGCCACCAGCCCTACCTGCCGGGAGAGCACCAGGCTCACTCACATGATGGGGCTCCAGTTTGGCCATGGTCAGTCTGCTGGAGGCCTCCTCATACCCTGCCAAGTCAGACCGGCCCCCGGACCCCCAGTGCGATTCCACGAGAGTCCTCCCAGTGAGGCAGGGCACTGCTATCAAGCTGCACGGTCGCGCCCAGCCATTTTCCACCTGATTTTTTAGATCCCACTGGAGAACGGACATGCAATGATATCCAGGCACAACGTGCCGATGTCCGCCATGCTTCCCCCACTTATTTACCAGCATGTAGTGCCTCTGGGCATCTCCAGAGGCTGCTACAGCGCAGTGAACTTTCCCAGCCCTCCCAAGATCAGGAGAGCAGTCTATAGACGCTCAATCCTGATCCTCCCCATCGACCCACTGATGCCGAGTCTGTTCCCGAACTCGGGTCACCAGCATGCCGCGAGGCGTGGCGTCCAGCACCTCAACCCTCAAGCCACTGGGCCAGCGCACCATAGTTGTTTCTCTTTTATAATATCTATGCTCAGAGGTTCCTTTAGCCCATATAACTGCTGTTGAAAATAACCTGCCAACATGGCAACCATCATAACATTAAAAATAAAACAAGAACTTGCTTCCAAGGCAGCAGGTCAATAAGAGAGATAAACCTCTGTGTCTTCCCCCACTCGAGAAGATCAAGGAGGTGTGCTGGCACTTCCATTCCTGGAAGACCTCCTCCACAGCTACTATATAGGAGGACTCATAAGAAAAAGTACCAAAAGGTACAACTGATCACGGGGTGCATTCGTGTCTTATTGTTTTTCTGCATCTCGACCTGCATGTAAATATACATTTTTAACCATAGAGCAGATCTAAAAACTCTTGAAAATAGGCATGGCCTCTTTATATGTTGTCCCTCTATGTCACTCTTACCCCGAAGAGGAGGAGGAAGGAGCTAACAGCCAGGGACAAGCTAAGTTCTGTTAACATGTCTGCAATATGTCCACTTTAGAACCAACCCACTTTCCTCTTCCATTCCACCCTCCCCAGTTCACAGACTGCAGAAACCAGATCACCCTCTCATCACTGGCATTATGAATCAAATCCATTGTGGGCTGTCTCCTCACTTCAGAATATAACAGCTGCCCTTGAGTTGTATAATTCTTGCCCTTACTACGTGGGTGAAAGGACCAGCAGGTTTTATGAACATACGAACATACGAATGTGCCAGCAGATACAGACCCCCGGTCTATCTAAGTCTGCCTTGAGTGTGCAGCCAACACCCCTAGCTTGCAGCTGCCCCCTTGTCATCCCACTGCCACCCCCACCTCCCCACCCTCAATCACCCCTGTTCCCTGTCCCATGCCCTTTTGAAGCTGTTCACAGATTCACATGATACCACCCATTCTGGTAGGGTGTTCCATTTTGCTACCACCCTCTTTGTGAAATAGTGTCTCCTCATTTCCTTCCTAAATCTTTCCCCCGTCTATTCTTAGTCTGTCCCCGGATGTCTTCCCTCTCCTTAACTTAAAGATTCCATCTGCCCCATCCTTATTGATTCCTCTCAGATACTTGACTGTCTCTATCATGTCCCCCCTGTCCCTTCTATCCTCCAGGGTGTACATATATAGGTCTCCCAGCCTGCTGTCATAGTATCTCCCCTCCATTCCACATATCATCTTTGTTGCCCTCCTCTGCACCCCCTCCAGTAGTCTGATATCATGCTTTATGTATGGCCTCAAAAACTGCACCCAATATTCTAAGTGTGGCCTTACCAGCAACCTGTAGAAGGGCAAGATCACCTCTCTTCACCTGGACGAAAACCCCTTCGCTATGCACCCCAGCATTTTGTTCACTTTTGCAGATACTCTCCTGCACTGGGCAGTGTTGTTCATGGTCCCAATTATCATTACCCCTAGGTCCTTCTCCTCTTCAGTGATCCCCAGCTTAATCACCCCAGCCAGTATTCTCTCCTTGGGCTCTTCACCCTAAACTGCATAACCTTACACTTCTTTGCATTGAACACCAGCTGCCACCTCTCTGACCACTCCTGTAGCTTGCGTAGGTCCCCATGCAGCTGCTTCCACCCCTCCTCTCCGTCCACCACTGCTCCAATTTTGGTATCATCAGCGAACAGAATTACCTTGCTCATCACCCCGTGTGCAATGTCTAAAATGAAGAGCCCAAACAATACTGGCCCCAACACGGAGTCCTGTGGTACTCCACTCATCACTGGCCTTGGAGTTGAGAGCTCCCCTCTCACCACCACCCATTGCAGCCTGCCACTGAGCCAGCTTGTAATCCACTTTATCATTTTTGCCCCTACTCCTACACTAGTTAGCTTTCCTCCAAGCCGCCCATGAGGCACCGAATCAAAGGCCTTGCTGAAGTCAAGTAAAGAACATCCACTGCATGACCCTTATCCAGCTCACCTGTCACCCAGTCATAATATTGTATGAGATTGGTTTGACAAGACTTCCTGAAACAAACCCATGCTGCCTCACATCCTGGAGGCCATTGTCCTCAGTGCACACCAGTCTTTCCTTTAGTATCATTTCCATGAGTTTTCACACTATGGAGGTGAGACTTACTGGACGATAATTACCCGGTTCATCCCTTGGCCCACTCTTGTGTAATGGTACTACATGTGCTATCCTCCAGTCCAGTGGCACACATCCCGACTCCAGTGAGGTGCTATACAGATCTGCCAGTGGCTCCTCCAACACCTCTGCCATCTCCCTCAGCACCCTAGGGTGGATACCATCCAGCCCTGCTGCCTTGTCTACCTTCAGTGCCCTCAGTTTCTCTAGGACTCTGTTTGCCTCAATTCTTCAATCTGTCACCTCCTCTCCCCTGTTCCCACCCTCCCAGCCCATGCTGTGTAGTCCCCCCTTTTCTTCCATGAACACTGAGCAAAAGTATTCATTCAGTGCTTCTGCCTGCTTCTCACCCTTTTCCGTCCACTCCCCACCCCTTTTTATCCTCACTATTGTCTCCTTGCACTTCCTTTTCTCCCTGATGTATCTGAAAAAGTCTTTCTCCCCCCATTAATTCCCTGTGCTAATCTCAGCTCCCTCTGGGCCTTGGCTTCTCTCACTTTTCTGGTCACCTCCCTGGACCATCTTGCATATTCCTCCCTGTCCACTTCCTTCCCCATCCTCCTAAACCTCTGGTGTCGCCACTCATTTTGCCCTCACCACCTCCACAACCTCGCTGTTCAACCAGCATGGTTTTCTTGCTCTGCTCCTCTTACTCTGTGCCTTGGTGCAGGCTTCTGTTGCCTCTGTAACCCCCTGTTTAATAATATCCCATTTCTGCTCCATGTCCATCTCCTGCCTTATGCCCTCCAGTTTCCCTTTCAGTACTTTCTGCATCCTCCCAAAGTCCGCCCCCCTGAAGTTTACCACCCGAGTAACTGATTTCTCTGGCTCACATCACATCATGATATTAAACCACACTGTTTGGTGATCACTGTCAGCTAGTGGGTCCTCTACATTTATTTCCCTAACTGCCTTCCCATTCAACAATACCAGATCTAAAGTGTTCTTTAGCCTAGTAGATACAGTAACCAACTCTGTCAGGAGACCCTTCTGGATTGCGTCCAGGAGCACTTGCTCACTAGCACTGGAAGAGACCAGAATGCTCCAGTCAACCCCCGGCAAGTTGAAATCCCCCACAATGGCCACCTTCCCTTTTCTACATACCTTTTTGATTTATCCTGCTAACTCCCTGTCAAGCTCCTCAGACTGGGACGGTGGCCTGTATACCACCCCAAACCTCAATTTCCTACCCCTTGAGTCTAGGACTGCAGCCAGATTGCCTCTGTTCTCCTTTCTTCTCCCTCGTCCCTTGTGCATTTTATCCCGTCCCTCACATAGACTGCCAACCCACCCCTTCCCTCCTTACGGTCCTTCCTGTGTAACTTGTATCCTGGGATTGCCAGATCCCAGTTCTGGTGCTCAGTTGCCCACGTTTCTGTGACAGCTGCAATATCCACCCTCCACACTGCTAAGACTGTCTGTAACTCAGCACATTTGTTTCCTAAGCTTCTTGCATTAAATGAGACCACCCTCCATAATGCCCCCTTCCCTTCACTAGCCTCCATCTCCTCCCTTCTACTCCCTCCTTTTTTTGCCACCCCAAGTCCTTCCTTGCTAGCCTGGGGGGTAGTCTGTGACTTCACTCTATCAGATCTCTGCCTACCTGCTGTCCACTTGCCACCCCCATCTAGTTTAAATACACCCTTGTCTCAATATACCTCCCCAGTCTTTGCTTTAATACCTCCTTCCCCTGCCCACTCAGGTGCAGCCTATCCCTTGCAAACAGATTGTTATTATCCCAGGTACTGCCCCAGACACCCACAACTTCATACCCCTTAGTTCAACACCATTCTACCAACCATGTGTTGAACTCTCTAATCCTCTCCTTTCTCACTGTGCTTGCGCAGGGTACTGGAAGCACTTCAGAGAAGGCCACAGACTCCCCAGTCTCCTCGCACAACCTTCCCACTTCCTCAATCCTCTCCCTTGTTACCTCCACCATTTCTCCCACTAGGTCATTTGTCCCCACATGTACCACAACGTGTGTTTTCCTCCTACCCCTCTTTATGCACCTTAGGATTGCCTGTCCTGCCATGTCTGCCTTTAATCTTTGTATGGACTCCACTCATATCCAACTGTGCCTCTCCCCTGCTGCCCCATATGATCCCTTTGAGTATGGAGTTCCCCAACACCAGTACACCCCCCCTCCTCTTTCCTTGTGCCCATCACCACCCCCCAGCCAGGTTCTCATTTATGGAGCCACTCAAGACTGTGTTTTTACCATGTGCCCCAGTGTCTTCCTCCCATCCCTCCCAATTAAGACCCCTCCACCTCCTCCTGTTTGACTGCCAACCTCCCTCTCCATCCTCACCTCTCCAAGTATTATCCCTCCCCCTGCCACACCATGTTCAATCCCTTCACTAGTAATGCCCCTCACTCCCTCTTCTTTGTGAGTGCTATCCCTTGTGCAATCACCTCCTGCATCCTCTTTCCCATGTGTTGCTAGTAAAGTAAACATGTTCCCTATCCCCTTTACCTTACTATGTGCTTTCTCCTCATTCCTGCCTACTGCTGCTCCTCTTTTTCTAGGACCTACTAGAGCCCACCCTTCATCAGCTGGCTTCCTATCTAATTTGACCCCTCCCCCTCCCTTGACACACTGTTCCTTCTCTGTGGTGCCCCCACAATACTCTCAGATGTCAGCCCTCCTACCAACTCAATCCTCCCCTCATCCCTCAACCTTCCCAGCTCCCTGTCAAGCCACTGAACCTCTTCCTTGAGCATCCTTAGCCTGTGGCATATTGGGAACCCTCCCAGCCTCCACAGTATATTCATCCACATTGCTGCCCCACAACCATTGTACTCAACAATCCTACCCACGGTCCACACTAACTGTCCCTACAGCAAGTAGAATTAACTAATCCTAACCCAGTCTCTAACAGAAATGTTACCTATATATTCCAGTTGAAGGCCCTCCACAATATCCACCTATCACACTAATCAGCAATTCATTGTGGATGTTGTACTCCTATTTGAGACCTACCTATGCTTTTTCCCTGCCCCATGGCTACATTATTGGATAGAACTACACATGAGCTGCACCTGAGCCCTTCCTCCAATTGCAGGGGTATGTGTCCCCCTATAAATGAGCTGTGCTGTGGGGAGGGAGGGGTGGGAGGGTGGGATTAGAGTCCACCATGTATCAGCCCTGTGTCTGCCTCTCACTGCACCTCCAAGCACTGCAGCCTCCTCCAGAGGAAGGTAGCACACACACATACAAACACTGTATTAAACAAGTCAGCCCTATTGCCCTAAAGTCCACAGATGGAAACCTCTGCCAGACCCCAACTGCTTCTGCAGTACTGCTATGTGAGAAGCCCTGGTATTTAAGCCCCAATGAGCTGTAAACTGATCCTTGCTGAGAAGGACAGAAACTTCCAGAAAGCTGCTCACAATGCCTGTAGAAAAGATAAATGACTATCCAGCTTCTGCTATGGATCCCCCACACCACACAACACTATTACACAAGTCAGCACTGCTGCCCTAAATTCCACAGACTAAAACAGAATTTAAAGCCTATCCAGCAACTAAATCCTTTCCCCAACTGCAAAGGAAGGTTCAGACAACCTCTGCCAGATTCCAACTGCTTCTCCTCCCCACCCGCCACAGCCTTTTAGATCAATGTCATTAATACAGCCCTTAATGATATTTCTGGTGTGTACTTAGTCATGACTAGTTCAGAGAGAACTGGGGGTCATAGGAAGAAAACAAATATTGTCCCTGGAGTTCAAAATAGAAACTCTTCAGGCTGGTGTCTCCTCCAGAGAGCTCTTTTTCTTCAGTAGGTACTGGATCTGTCAGAGGGCCTCCATGTGTGCTAGTATTTTGGGTCTGGGGCACTTCTTTCCCATGGTACACTGCCATTCAGTTCCCCTCCACCCCTCCTTCTGCTTCCAGATTTTGGGTACCTGAATTTGCTTTACTTTTAAAGCTTCCAGTGCCTCCTCCACCATAAAGTATACCTTTGTTCCATCCTCCCAAAAGACATGTAGTTTGGATGGGTAGGGTGTGTGGAACCTGATGGCTTTTTCTCTGAGGACTCTGAGAATAGGAGGTATCAAAACCTCTGTGCTGAACCACTTGTAGGTAATTGTGATCAAAAACAGTTGGTGAGTGAGGTAGGTTATTTCCTTTTTGGCCCAGGCTCATCTCAAGATACCTTCTTTCACACTATGTGAACTGACTTTGAATACTATAGATCTTGGACAAGCTGCGGGATCTGTTGGTTTAGCCTGTAGAGAGTGATGTGCCCACTCAATATGGAAAGAGTAGGTAGTGGGTAACTCTAGTACATCTTTTAATAGGTTTTTGACAAAGGAAGCAACTGGGGAGACTTCCATGCCCTCCAGGAGACTGTATAGATGCAGGTTATCCCGGCAGGACCGGCCCTCTAAATCCAGGCATTTTGCCTGCAGCTCCACTGTTTGGACAATGAGCAAGTGCACAGTCTCTGACAGCTGGGCCGTGCTTTCCTCAGACTCTGTGACCCGGTCTTCCATCTGCCCCATCCATGTTTCCTTTGAGGCTAGTTGTTTTGAACAACCCGAAACTCTTGTTCATTTTCTTTTCTTGATAGTCTGATTTCTTTCAGCAGAGTTTCAAACTGGGTGCAAGACAGTTGCTTGTTTTCTCATCTGTATCATAATCAGCCACATGGGAGCTTGTAGGTGAGACTGACCTGCTGGGGGATTCCTCAGTTGATCCCATGTCATCCTTGCTCTTAATTTTCCATCTACTCTGATTTCTTCCTCTATTCTTGTCAGTATTTCCTCCTCCTGAGCTCCATGACCTTTAAAATGATTTTGATATATTTTGGAGGAGTTTTGCAGAGGTCGAGATCAAAGCTCCTAAGATTTGGCTCCTTGGCAGTTCATGACATCACCAGAAGTCTAAGTAGTTCTTTTGGAAGGAGAACCTTTGTTACAGATCTTGGTGTCATCTGCAAACAGGCATACTTTCCCCTCTGGCAGGATGGGGGATCCTAGTTGAGCCAGCAAAGAATATGGCTGAGGGAACATCTGACTTTGGTAAGAGAATAGGGGAGATGAGGATTTTCTGGTGAACAAGGTTCACTTGGGGGGCTTTGGCAACAATGCAGCCATTTTGGTTTTTGCTAGAATTGGTTTCCTTCACTGAGAAAAGGGAAGCCATGGTGAGCTGCATGGAGGGCTGTGTGATCAGCATGATGGAGTCATGAACCAGGGCGAGGCTAGGACTGGGAAAAAACATGGTCCAGGCAGGAGGCTCTGTTTGTGTGGGTTGTAAAGGTGGTCTTGTAGAGCCACAAGCTAGGATTGGTATTTTAACTGGTCCAGGTTTTTGAAGATGGAGAAGGTGCAGGCACTGACTGTGAGTTTTCAGTTTGTGGGTGGCAGTGGCTGATGGGAGGAGCCTCCATGGGAGAAGTGAGTGGCAGCTACACACCAGTGGGGACGGGGTTGGAAGGCTTACTTCTGAGACTGGGTGAATTAGTAGGTAAAATAATTCAATAATGCTGTGCAGTTTAAGGGATTCTTTTTTTTTCTGTGGGGGGAAGGTGGTAAATTCCAAATGTTTATCTATAAATGATTAATTGCTTGTTTAAACAGCAATGCTATTTAATACCCTATTCTACAAAGTGAAAGCTTAGAAAATATGCAGTGCTGGCACCCAGTCCCCTGGGGGGAAAGAGGTGTGCAAGGGTGGATGGAGCTGGTAGAGGCGGGGGGACAGGGTGGAGGAATGATGCTGGTGATCAATGGTCACGATTGGGACATGAGAATAGGTTGGGGATATTGCTAAAAATTGTGGCTGGGTTGCAGAATGTCATGTGGTGAGGTAGTGACAAAATGGTGGCTACCTATCTCAGGATGCTAAAATGGCAGCCACACAGTAAAGGTGGCAAAATGGCGGTGGGGAATTGGGGGCACAAATGGCGGCTGTTGGGTGAATGGAGGGACAAAACTGCAGGAGGGCACCAAGGAAGGAGAAAGTGTCCTCCTGTCTTTTTTAAAAAGAAAGCTATGAGTTGAATCAATGCAGGTACAATTAGCAGGCAGATGGTTGTGGGTACTGCATTTTTAACTGTTTGGGCTATGGATGGATAAGTCTAATTTTATAAGAGAAAACGGGGCAAAATGCAGGCGGTGTTGCAGGCAAAGACTGCATCTAACATTCCTAAAATAAAAAAAATAGAAAAAAAGAAAACAAAATAAAAAATGAATTGTGTGTATGCTGTTACATGCAGGGCTAGGTTATGGGACACTGGAAGTACATAAGGTTACCAAAGGGCTGGAATACAAATGAAAGGAAAGGGCATCATGGCAAATAATGGAGGGGCAGCAACAGTCTTTTTTCTGAGAAGAGAGAGGTTTCTCAAGGCAGCAGAAGCAGCAAGTGATCTAGACCCAGGTACCTGGTGAGGGCCCAGTCAATAGTACAGGCCACCCCAACGCGGCAAGGAGATAATAAAAAACAAGAGGGGGGCATGATGGCTGAGAGATGACCCAAGGCACAGGGGAAGAGATACCAAGGAAGTGTTGTGCTATTGTTTCTTTTCATTGTATTTGAGTTTGTGGACACAAGAATGGCACCCAGAAAAAAAAACCAACAAAGAGTATCAATGAGCAGCTGATGGAGCAAGTGGCAGAGCTGATAAGGAAGGTACAGGAGCTGCTGGAGGTCAAAATCAGAAGGAGGAGGAGGAAGAGAAAGGGATGAAGAAGAGGGGTGCTGGGAAGGGAATGGGGGCTTGCAGCCACCAAGGAAGGAGGTGGAGGCACCAGGGGCAAGATTCACAAAGTAGACCAAAAATCACACAGCTGCAGGAAAAAAGCCTACATCACTGGAAATGAGTTGCGTTATATTCTGAAAGAAAACTTGCACAGGTGCAGAATTTCACAAAAATCCCCGCAGTTGTGGAAATTGAGCAACAACTGTGGATCTGCAGCAACGGAAATGACTTAGGAGGCACAGCAACAGGGAACCTAATTAACTGGAGCAGCAGACTTCAACATTTCTGCCATAGCATGAAGCTGAAAGCACCCACAGAAAGACCAGCAACCAGTTCCTCAACTGGGAGCACTGCATCACCACAGGTACCAGCAATACCATAGCACCACAGTGGCTGTCTGTCACTGCTGGTCGTCCTTCCCTGGAGTGTTCCTGTTGCCTACAGGAGCAACATTCACTGCAGGCAGTTCAGGCTCTACTGCCTGTGGGGCTCCTTCATGGGCTACACTGGGTCTGGTGGTTGTTGTTTGTTGCCATTCAATGGCAATGTGTGCTAATGTTGATGTAACCTCAGCCACTGATATAACCACTGGGATGTTGTTACCTGTGCGTGACCTCCACTTTAATTGTATTTCAGTTGTTGGGGCATTACTACAGTTTGCTGAGGGAGTGTTACACCTCACTCCATTGTGTGTAACATTTTTTCCGCAACTGCAGAAAAAACCTGGCTCAGAAGAGCCTTTGAGGGGCTGTGCCATACTTATCAATTACCTTTTTTTCCTCAAGAACTTCCGCAGCTGCACTTTTTTCCACAGTCTGTAGTGTACTTTTTCTGCAGCTGCGGAGGTTTTTGTGTATAGCACTCAGTGCAATTTCTCCTATTTTCCATAGCTATGGATGTTTTGGTGGCTTAGAGAAGGTTCTGCAACTTCAGAAAGCTTTGTGAATCCTGCCTCAGGTCAGCCAAAGGATAAGGAGCCGTTGGTGAACTTGACTATGGACGGCAGTTTGAAGGACTATTTAACTGGTATTATTGAGGAGAGAGGGGAGAAGGGACTGGAGGAGATGAAGCAGGCCATAAAGGAATTGAAAGGGACTCATGAGACTGAGCTGAGGCAGGACATAGGAGCTAGAGAGGGAAGAAGAGGTACTGAGGAAGGTATCCCAGGTTTGACATTAGGCGATCATGTCCTGTAATCCATCAAAGACACAATCTGGAAGGGTGAGTATGTAGACATCTTTGCATTAGTGGGTAAAGAAACTGCTAAGAAGTACAAGCAGAGGGAAACCATGTGTAAGTCAGAGATACTAGTGTCTCTGGCATTTGTTAGGAAAACATTAGAGGACACCAGCTACAAGGATAAAAACATAGACACCTGGCAGGCATGTTTCACAAATTTTAGTGCCATTTTGCAGCAAAAGCAACCACAGCTGGCCATACCTTTGCTGCCCTACTCCACCATAATTCAGGATGCATACAAGGTAAAGGTGGGGTGCGGGTGGCTGAGGTACTGTGTGAAGAGGCATTCCTACAGTGAATCGTGACTCATGGGGATGTGAGATGGGATAGTACAGGCACTGATTTGTGGGTATGAACACTTTCTGGGCAACTGGAGAATGGGTTTGATGGACTGGAGGGAATCAGATAAAAGCATTCTAGGAGTACAACAAGGCAATGTGCAGTTGGATGAACTGCAAATCCTGCCAGGTATGTTCAATGTGTGCTGGGCAGAACCCCATAACAAGGTGCAGGATGATGGGCAAAGGTGGGGATGCAAAATTACACCTGACAGCCCTTTTGAGGGAATTTTGGAGTGGCAAGGGCAGGTTGGGGCAAGGCACCAGGAGGAGAGGTTTCAGTGGGAGGGGACATTTGGCTCAGAGATAGGGGGAAGATAATGGGGAAGGGGTAGGGATGTAAAAGGGGGGTTTAAATTAGCTTACATCCATGTTAAGTTGGATGTACTGAGAGACTGGATGACTGGATACCCAGATAGCAGGGCAGGTCAGGTTTTGAGGGAGGATTTTATGAAAGGTTTGAACCTCCATTACCAGGGGACTAGTAAGGCAATGACAGCAAAAAATTTGGGGTCGGTAAAGGATAGGGAGGAGGTGGTGGAAAGGAAGATACAAAAGGACGCAACCGCAGGCAGGTAGAGGGTCTATTTAGTGACCCACCTTGAATAACTCAGGGTGTCACCACCTGGGGGATAGTGCCTAAAATGCAGCCAGGAGAATTCTGGCTTATCCATCACCTGTCATACACAGAGGGGGAGTCAGTAAATGATGCCATTGCAGAGAAACAGAGTGCAGTGTCTTATGCCAAATTGGATCACGCAGTAAAGATCATATGGGTGGTTGATGGGGTGTGGTTAGCCCAGACAGATATAGAGGCAGAGTTTAGGCTATTACCAGTGAGTTTAGAAGATTGAGATTTATTGGGTTTTAAATTCAAAGGCAGGTACTACTTTGATAAGGCCATGCCCATGGGTTGTTCGGTGGCATGTGCTACATTCAAAGACTTTAGCACCTGGATGCAGTGGGTGTTTTGGGAGCGGTATCAGTTAAAGACCATGGTGTACTATTTGGATGGCTTTCTGTTGATAAGACAGGGAGCGCAAAGGACAGCAGAAATGTCAGGTTTCCAGGATATGTCTGAAAAAATGGGAGTTCTGTTAGCAGATGGTAAAATGGAGGGACCGGCCCAGAAGTTAGAATTCCTGTGCATAGAGGTGGACACAGAAGAAGGAGTATTTCATTTGTAAGCAGACAAGGTTGCCAAGTTAAGGGAACTGCTTTACAGGGTAAGAAGTAGTAGGAGGGTTCCATAGGCATTGGCTTAGCAGTTAATGGGCCTCTTAAATTTTGCTTGCAGGGCAATCACACTGGGGAGAGCATTTGCCCAGCACAGTGAAAACTTCACAATGATGTTGTTGACAGTGACAACAATGACAGATCACTGTAAAGTCTGCTCATGTCCCTGGCACAGCTTACCCGGGTTTTGTGCACCCTCCCTGAGTCAGCTCCAACCTGAAGTTGAGAATAGTAAAGTGCAGGAAGGGTGTGGGGGCAAAAGAAACATTAGTTTTCTGATGCCACAATGCCAACCATATGCAAACATAATACTGTTGCTGTGATGGCAGCTGACAGATTTTCTGTCCAACCAGCATTGTGGAACCCCAGCACCTAGTTAGTGCCACAGGAAAAGCAAGACTACCTCACCATTGGGTGGACATTAGAAAAGGTGTGCAGCAGGACCTACATATTTGACAGCAATTTCTAGGACAAAACAACAGGGTCACATTCTGGCAGGAGGACTGGCTGTTTAACACAGACCTAGAGTTCTACACAGATGCTCAGGTGAATACGGCATTGGGACATATTTTTTTGGGGAGTGGATGTCAGAGACATGGCCAGAAGAATGGAGACAGATGAGTTTACTAAAATATATCACTTTTTTGGAAATTTCCCCTATATGGGTGGTGGTGTCCATATGGGGGAAGCAGCTGTGCAATCAGAAGGTAATTTTGTGGTGTGACAACAGAGCAGTGGTGGGGGTGATTAATAGGCAGTGATGCTCCACAGAGACAGTGACAAGGGTATTACAGCAGCTGGTGTTGGAGGGGGTTAATGTTCAACCTGTCATTTAAAACAAGGCATATTGAAGGGATAAAGACTGAGGTGGTTGGCAGCCTTTCCCATCTGCAGTTGGACAGGTTCAGGTCTTTGGCACTGCAGGCTGCTGCCCAGAGAACATTAATCCCACCCCATGTGTGGAAAATTGGCTGGAGAGAGCCTAGCTGCTGTATTAAAGCTGGTCTTCGAATATATTGAAGGCATACAAGGGAGCATGGAAAGTGTTCCAAGAGTTTCGACAGCAAGTGTCAATGGTGGTAAGTGTGGCTGTAATAAAGGGGCAGGTCATAAAATCCATGGTACAGAAATGGGAGGAGGGAATGACCCACTCCTCTATGGGGGTGCACCTAGCAGGAATTGTATGAGTATGTAGCCTACAAGAATGGAGGGAACCCATCATTGCATGGGTAGTAAAGTGCATGTTTTGGGGGTGGCAGAGGCTACAAGGCAGGCAGCTGGACAGCAGGAGGCCAGCAGTGGGGCAACTGTTGGGCAGACTGATAAGGACGTTAGCAAGCATAAGTGAACTGGGGTATGAGGCATGTCTGTTTAGGGCAGTTTTTCTAGACATGGTGAGAGGAGCTTTTAGAGTTAGTGAGGTGGTCACTAAGAACAAGAAAGATGGGATCCATTTGCTGCTTTAGGGGGAGGTACAGTGGAGGCCAGAAAAAGTAGTAATATTGTTGTAGTGCTCTCAGACAGATCAGGCACGCCATGGTGCCAGATTCACATTGGAAAGGCACCTCCAAGTTAGTTGGTGCATAGTAAGGGCATTGGCAGAGCACAGGGTGAGCAGGCCTGCAGTGGCAGTCAGGTTGTTTGTGCATGGAGATGGGACACCTGTCACATGCTACCAGGTGATGGGGCTATTAAAAAATGGGATGGAGTTCCTAGGGAAAGATGCAAAGAAATTCTTTTCACCTTCCTTCAGGATAGGTATGGCATTAGAAGTGGCTGCCAAGGAGGGGTCAGAAACAGAAGTTAAAAGGGTGGTCAGATGGAGGTCAAGCTGCTATAGGAGATATATAAGGAAGTTGTATTAACATGCTGGTTTATGTCCACAGATACAAGGTGCAGGAAGCAGGTGTGGATCATGGGGCATTCATTTGTATATTGGGAAGAAAGGCATGCTGCAACAAAGCCAGGAGGGAGACAACTGCAGAGGGTGGCTGAGGAAACCTCTGTTTAATAGAAAAGGGTCTGGGGGATGTGGAGGACACAGTTGTTGCCACTGTTGGAGGAACTTAAGTTAAGTTGGCCTAGACTCAATCTGTTAGTGGTACATCTGGGGGGGATGACCTGGTGGATAGACCATGGGGAGAATTATTCCAAGCAATAAGGAGAGACATGGAAACCATCAGGGGATGGTGGCCTGGGGTTACAGTGGGGTGGTCCAAAATCATACCATACCATGTGTGGAGACAGGCAAGGGATATCAAAGCAATCAAGAAGGCAAGGAAAATGATGAACAGGAGACTAGTGGGGGCACTTAACGGAATGGGGGTACTTATATTACATACAGGGACGTCTTATGACTGCCTGGGATACCATAGGCACAATGAGGTGCATCTGTTGGAAGTGGGCAAGTTATTTTTCGGACTGCAATTTATCTGGGCAGTGAAAGAGTGGGAAAAGGAAGAGGCTGGCTTGGGGGGAAGCCCATTGTCGATTGCTAGAGTTGGAGATGGGTTAATGGAAGAAAGAGAGAAAAGGGGTGGAAGGGTGAACAGTAAGGGGCACAAGGATAGGATGTAAGGGTCTCGGGTGGGGAGAGGGCAGAGTGGTTGGAATCAGGCACAAGCTGGGTTGACATCTGGCTGTGGCTGCACTATGAAGAGGGAGGGCATCTCATAAGGGGGCGGTCTGGATGTCAGGTTCTTGGCATCTGACCCCAGTGATGACAATGAAAGGAAAGAAAGTGTTGTTTAAATGGAAGGGAGTGTCTGGTTACAAATCCAGACAGCAAGAAGAGTTCATGGAAGAGAAAAGAAAAATGGGGAAGAATAGACAATGTTAATAACTATGACTATTGAAGATGATATGATAATTGTAGAAAATGTTGAAGAATGAAGTGTATGTACTTGTGGAATGGTATTATAAATGATACTGCCAACTGAGAACCCAAAGAAGTTAACCAGAGTATCATTTCAAGGGGGAATCCCACTGACAACTGAAATTGAAAGAGATTAAGCTGGTGGGGATTGATTGATTGATTAATTGATTGATTGATTGATTTATGTGTCTGTTTGTTTAGTGAATGGGGAAAATGAATGAGGAAACTTCTAAAAAGATTTTACAAAAACATTGCTGGTGTAAGGGGGATGTGCATATCTGTTTGTATGTGACACAGTTTCATTATTGTTTCTTGTTAGCAACACCAATAAAGCATACATTTAAGTCTTAAAATGTGTAATGTTTACATTTTTCTACAGACAGGTATAATAAACTTTCTGAAGCCTCCAACTGAATAGTTAGGTTGAAACTGTCCTTATTACATCAGCAGCTTTATTCAGGAGCCTTCCGTCAGTCTCGTCCAATCCACAGATTTATGCCTATTCAAATTCTTTAATTGTTTAAGGACAGTGGGAAAGGGACGGGGAAGACTGACAGGAGTACAGTCCCATAATTAAGCAGGCTTAGGCAGACCAGATGGTAGGACAGACCATTATCTGCCTGCACTTTCTGTTTCTATATTTTGTTTCAATTCATTTAAATCGATATCCAGTGAACAAGGTGACTGAAATTGGGCACCTACAAAAATGACAACTCAATTACGCACCTGTGTTCATGGTTACCTAGCAGGAGCGACTGGATACTAGGGAGGGCAAAATACCGTGACAGGAAATACACACATATACATGCGCACATTCGTGGAGTGGGAGAGGCAAGGAGGAATGATATGTGGGAGGGGGTGTGGCGGGCAGCTGCTGAGCTGGTCCACTAGCGTTGCGGGGCAGGTAGTCAGCTGGGAGGTGCAGGATTTGGGTCCAGCGGGATGCTTTTTTTTTTGTCAGGCAGGCAGCTTTCAATTTTTTTTATTTTTTCACCCCCCCAATATGCACCCCCCTGGAGTTGAGAATCCATAAGTAGGGTGATGTGGGGTGCATAGTCCCCCTGCATTAAAAATAAAATCTGTAGGTTTTGCATGCTGTTTTTCTCCTCGCTGCAAGGGTGCATTGATGAAATTCATTTTTGGCAATGCACACTCGCCATAATAGTGATCACTATTCTGCTATCACCATTATGACATGGAGCTGGCAAATCAAAACATAGATATATTAAAATCAGCACCTAGATCAGTCCCATAAATTGTCTGACGTACAGTATATAAAGTATATATAGATTTGTCTGACATGACCGTCCTGCTGTGAATCCATGCTGCCTTGGGTCCTGTGCCCCACTGGCCACTAGGTACTCAACAATTCTTTCCTTCAGAAGTGATTCCATCATTTTCCTTACCACTGAGGTCAAACTAATAGGTCTATAGAATCCTGCCTTTACCTTGCTCCTACTTTTGTGAAGTAGAATCACATCCATCTTCCTCTAGTCTTCGGGTACCACCCTATCCTCCCACAATTTGCTAAAGAGGGTAGTCTCTGGTGTCACTAGTTCTATCATTAGTTCTTTTAGAATTCTTGGGTGAATCCCATCAGGCCTCATTGCTTTGTCCACCCTCAGTTTAAAGAGTTCTTTCAGAACCCTTTCTTCTGTGAATAGACTGGTATTGACCCCCTATCCAGAGTATTTCTATTGTTTGGTTTAGGTACCTCCCCTCCTCTTCTTTTGTGAACACTGAGCAGAAGTATTTGTTCAGTATCTCTGCTTTTTCACTGTCACCCTCTGCCCACATTTCCTCCCCTCTATTAACCCTCAGTATCCCTCCCTTGATCTTTCTTTGCAACATAATGTACAGTACCTATAAAAGGTTTTATCCCTCTTCTTAACAGAGTTGGCTATCTTTTCCTCAGTTTGGGCCTTTGCTATTCTGACTGCCTTCCCTGCCTCCTTCTGCTTTAACTAATATAGTTCACTGTTCTGCTCCTTCTGTGTTTCCTTATATTTCCTGAATGCTATCCTTTTCTCCTTAACCTTCCCTGCCACCTCTTTTTAGAACCATAGTGGCTTTTTCCTTTATTTTGTTTTATTGATTTGCTTTACACAAAGGTTTGTTGCCTTTGTGATGGCAGTTTTGATTTTCCCCATTGTTCTTCCACCCCTCCTTTTTGCCTGTTTGCTAGTGCTTTTCTGAGACACTTTCCCAGTTTGTTAACGTCAGCCCTCCTAAAGTCCAACACCCCTGCTTTTGTATGTCTTGACTCTACAGCTGTGTTTATTGTGAACCACACTGTTTGGTGGTCGCTTGTTCTCAGATGGCTACCAACTTCTAAATCTGAGATCCTCTCTCCATCCCTATTTGAAAGCACCAGGTCTAAGATTGCTCCCTCCCAAGTGGGTTCCAACACTCACTGTCTGAGGCATGCCCCCTGTAGAGCATCGAGAATGACCTTGCTCTTGGATGTGGCTGCAGTAAAGGTGCTCCAGTTAACATCTGGCATATTCAGGTCCCCCATCAACAATATCTTTCTTTTTCTGCCATTCTAAGGATTCCTTCTATCTTTTCCTTGTCCATTGCCTACCCCTGAAATGGGGGTCTATAAACAACCCCTGTGTGGACTGTGGTGCCATTTCCTGTCTCCAGGGTGACCCACGGTGCCTCCTCCCTTCCCCTCCCTGTTTACCCTTTAGTTCTGTTTCTTTAATTCCTTCTCTTATGTAGAGAGCTACTCCTCCTCCTCTTTTGCTCTCCCTGTCCCTCCTGTAGATTGTGTACCCTGGTGAGTTGACATCTCAGTCATGGTTCTCTGTGTACCATGTTTCTGTGACTGCCACGATATCCAGGCATCCCTCTTCCATCAAGTCCACTAGTTCAGGGAGCTTTTTACCCACACTGTGGGCATTGGTACTCATTGCCCTACATTTTTTGATGGCCTTACCCTTTTTAGTCCCATCCCTTTTCTTACTGTCTTTTTCTGAATTTACCCCTATTCTGCTTCCCATTGATTTCTCTACCTTTGTGTCTACTTCACTAACTACCCTGCTTTGTGATGGGGGGAGTGGGCTGGGATTTCCCTGCTTCCCTTCAGTGCCTGCCCCCTTGGCTAGTTTAAATGCTTGCCAATGAAGCATTTAAACCCATCACCTATAATCCTGGTTCCCTTCCTGGACAGTTGCAGACCAAATTGTTGTTCTTGATTCAGCATTACATTCTGGTGAGGTACTGCAGAATTTTCTAAGTATTTGATCACTTTCCACTATGAATTAATAATCTTAAACATATTCAACACATTTAGTAAAACAACTCACTTTTACAACTTTAACTTGCTTTTTGCCATCATTCCTTAATTTAGGTCAGGTAATTCAATCACTTTCCTTTCTGTTTTTTCAGCCCTTTTTTTCTAGACCCTATGCTAAAGGTTTAGCCATCTTTTCACAGGTTGAGGATCTGAGTTTGGTGTATGCCTGCAACAGGATAAATGCACCAAAACACAATATTCCAGATGTGGCCTGACCAGTTGTTTGTACAATGGCATCGCTAGTAGAAAACAGGAGTTGGTGATGCCACTGTACAGACAATTGGTCAGGCCTCATCAGGAATACTGTGTTTGGTACTGGAGAATGCATCTGTGGCAGGACATTGACAGAATGGAGGCAGTCCAGAGAAGGGCAGCAAAATGGTGAAAGGAATGCACCAGAAAAATATGAGGAAAGACTGAAAGACCTTAATATGTATACCCTGTAGGAAAGGAGGTGGGATATGATAGACATTCAAATACCTCTAGGGAGTTAGAAAGTTCCAGGAGGGCAGCATCTTTCAAAAAGAGAGATCTGCAAGAACAAGGGGTCACAATATGATGCTTGGGGGGAGACTCATGGGTAATATGAAGAAGTATTTTTTCACAGAAAGGGTGGTGGATGCATGGAACAGACTCCCAGTGGAGGTCATCAAGGCTAAAATGAATGGTGAGTTCAAGAATGCATGGGATAGACAGAAAGCAACCCTAGTAATAGGAAAGAGATGGTAAGCTGCTGGTCATTTAGGATCTGGAGTGTAAGTAAGTAGGATACTAGGCAGATTAGGTGGGCCTGGCGGTTCTTATCTGCTGTCAAAATCTATGTTTCTAAAACATTTATCCATTTTACACTGTATTTACCCTGATAGCCCATTCCAAGTGGAATAGAATTTCTCATTTTCACTTGAGTCTCACCTTCACACATTTCTACAATGTATTTAACAGAGAATGCGCAGCTGAAATGCTACATCTTGGTTTCAGAGGGGTTCTACTTTTTTTTTACATTCTGTTTATACCCCCTGTAACCAGCCTGCCCTCTTCTGCCTGCTCCACCCCGGTCCCTTTACCCACCATCTCTGCTGCTTACCCATGTCTACCTCAGGCCACTGTGACTTGCTTCCCATGGTTGGGCTCATGGTCATCATGGCTGGTCACTGGGTCTCGAACAGCCAATGGAGGATGTGTGCTACAGTTGATGGTGCTGGAACTGTTGGCATTATTCTGCCACAGTCAGAGCTTTCTGTTGTTTCTAACCAGTCCCTGAGGATGTCAGGTTTCGAGGAGCTCAGTGGTGGGAGCCTGGTGGATTTCCCCTTTCCCTTGTGACTTTGCTGCTCTTTCACTCGTGGTTACCCTGGTGACAGCAGTGCAGTGGAGAAGGCAGCTCTACCACCCTCCCCAGAAGAAGAGAGTGTTCTCTGGTGCACTTAATCCCCCCCCCCAGCAGGACCCCCATTGGCCTGGGCTCACCCACAAACCTAGTTCACTGAAGTCATGAGTTATAGCTCTACTGCCACACTGGTGGGTTCTACTTATGCATTTTGTTTCACTGCATTTATCCAGAATAGTTCTAAATGAGATACAATATCTTGTTTTCAGTTGGCCCCGCTTTTACCAATTTTATAATGGAACTTGGGTAGCCCAGCTAAGATGTAATGTTTCATTTTCAGTGCTGATACAGTTTTGCATAGTATTTACTCCGGACAGTCAATCTAAGATGCAACATCTCATTTTTAGTGGAGTCATGGTTTTACTTCTTTTACACTATGTTTAGCTAAGAAAGCTTAGCTGTGATCACTGAAATGCCAATGCAAAGCATTATGGCTGTGCAGAATTCATAAGCAGTAAAGCAGAAGGACACATTTCAACTGCTACAATATTCTGCTTACTACATCACTACTCAGATTTAACCTTAATCTTCCAAAAATGCACACAACAATAGGCCATTCAGGCTTTGCTTAAAGCCTAAAATGCAATCTGCTAAGTTATATATAAAACAATTAACAGGAAGAAGAACAGCAGTGTTAAAATATAGTAGCCTAATGGTCAGATATTCAAATCTTTGTGCCTAGCTCAGCTCCGTAGTCTAGTGGTCCCCCCACCCCCCAGCATGAATCCCAACCCCCGGTCAATGTAAAAGATTAGGCATTTCCCTGGTAGTCTAGTGGTCCCCCACCCGGCAGTGGCCCCATGCTCAGCCCACTAACAAGCCACGAACAGAGCCGTTGACTTGCTCAGCCCTCCTCTCACCACCATGGCGGCCTCCGACTGAGGGTACAAATGAGGCTACTGTAATGAATGGTGGCTCATTCATACCTCAGTCAGCGGCCGGCCGTGGTGGTGAAGGAGGGCTGAGCCGATCGCCAGCTCTGTTCATGGTGTGTTATTGGGCTGAGAGGGGCATCACTGCCGGGTGGGGAAACTAGACTACCAGGGATAAGTCTAATATTTTACA
The DNA here is from genome assembly GCA_016271365.2 of Neoceratodus forsteri. Taxonomy (NCBI): domain Eukaryota; kingdom Metazoa; phylum Chordata; order Ceratodontiformes; family Ceratodontidae; genus Neoceratodus; species Neoceratodus forsteri. Next base: position 669,562,265 of record CM057456.1, on the reverse strand, counting down.
TGAAACAGGTCAGGATTCATGCTGGGGGTAAGGGGCCACTTCACCAGGGATAAGTCTAATCTTTACATGGAACAGGGGTCAGGATTCATGCTGGGGTTGGGGACAACTAGACTACCATGGATAAGTCTAATCTTTTACATAGAATGGGTGGGATTTGTGCTGGGGGACCACTAGACTACCAGGGATAAGTCTAATCTTTTACATGAAACAGTGGTCAGGATTCATGCTGGGGGTGGGATCACTAGACTACCATGGATACGTCTAATCTTTTACATGGAGCGTGGTCGGGATTCGTGCTGAGGGGTGGGGGACCACTAGACTACCAGGATAAGTCTAATCTTTACATGAAATGGGGTCGGATTCATGCTTGGGGATGGGGGACCACTAGACTACCAGGGATAAGTCTAATCTTTACATGGAACAGGGGTCGGAATTCATGCTGGGGGGTGGGAGGACAACTAGACTACTAGGGTCACTTGTGTGTATCAGGCACACATATGCATGGGTGCGTTGTATGCACCCATACCTCCTGACTGTCCCTGATTTTCAGGGAGGTCCCTGATGTAGCCTCTGAATGTTCCTCTATCCTTCATAAAACATGTGTTTTTGTTACAGAACAGTGGGGATTAAACTCACATAGTAATGTCATACATGACTGTTACAGACTGGTTCTTCTTCTGAAAGTTGCATCTTAACACAAATCCTCTTATTCCATCAGCATTCTGAGTGAATAGTACCCCTTAAGCTGTGTCCCTGAGTATGGGTCTTTGTCCCTGTTTTTTGAAGCCTTGTCCCTGGTTCAGGAGGCAAGGGGTTGTAGGTATGTATGCACTGACTGTGTCTGCCAGCACACAGTTCCTGCTGCTTCCAGCCTGTATTTCTATTCCAACCAACAGGGGATGCTGTGGGCATGCATTGGCCTGCAGAGTCCAGCATGTACTTCCATTCCAACCAAAAGGGGGAGCTTTGTGTTCCATGCAGTAGCATCGGGCAAACTGCATGGTAATGTATGCAAACAGCACTTAATGAGAGGCAAATGTACCTGTTTGCCCACAGATTACCTAAGTAGGCTCATTTGCACAGGAGCTTTGAATATAGCTCCCATTTGCCCCAGGCTAACCAGTTTGCACCAGACTAATGTGTTAGCACCGTGCAATCAGGTTAGCCCCGGGCAAACCTCACTTCAGCATAGCACAGTTCTGCAATGTGTGGCTTACATTATTGTTTGCAGTAGATGTGAGACATCTCTGTGCAATCATACACAATGTTCTCCACCTACAACACTGGCTTGCTAAAGAGTCTAATGAGCTGCAGTTGCAGTGTGCACTTCCCTGTTGCTATATTCAGTGCTGTCTTATTCCTGGGCAATTTTTGCCCTGCACTCCAGGCCCTGTTTGCCCGGCTTCCTTTGCTTGCTATATTCAGCTGGTTTTTCACTGGGCAATTCCTTTTGCACATAGCTTGCTTTCTTTTTCTGGCTAAATTTGCCCTCCGGGCAGTGCTAATTTAACCCCAAGGCAAAGTTTTGAATATCTGGCCCTCAAACTACTAAATATGTACAAAAACATTTACAAAACACCAACTACTGCTTGTAAGCAAATATTATTTATTTGCTACAATTGGAACAGAAGTTAAGGATGGTGCTCGCCTAGTACATATTTAGTAGTTTTAAGCTGATTAGCTGCACTTTTGGCAGTGGATTAATTTGTGCAGGAAAATGCACTTTCATTTTCCCACTTACAGGCTGACTGTGCTTTGTTTTCACACCATATTGTACAGTGGCATCCAGATTCTGCTGCTAATGCTTATACAGAACACTTAAAGAGCAACTGACACCACTTTGGCCAAAAGTGCTACATTGTAGAGTTAGAATAAGCATACCCCCACTAAATCTCATACCAAAAACTAGATGTTTGTGTTACTTCATTTAAAGTTATGAACTATTTTGTAACCCTGATTTCACTACTTGCTCAAGTGTCAGTGAAGAGCTGCTGCTGATGTCATCTAAGAAACTCACAGTCTAGTACTCCCTGTCAGCAAGCTTATAGAACCTGTGTCACCAAAATTCTAAAGATTTTCTACAATGGTTTTCCCAAGTATAACAGGTAGCACCATTCAATAAACATTTCTTAAAAACTATGTGTGTTTCAGGTTTTGTAACAAAGCTGACACTCTTTTGGGTGTTGCCTTTCTGTTGAGGTCCTTTTTTCTAGGGTTGCTGGATGCTGGATCATAGCACACTGTTGTGAGGTTTGCAGACTGAATAAGTTTATGATGTAGTGAAAGGCTGAGATCATTCACACCTATCATTCAATTGAGGCAGTTTCTAAGGATGGCACTTTAAAACAATTATTCCATCTCCTAGTCAATGACAGTGGGAGAGTAATGCTGTTTTGAAACCTTACTAGGAGTTTTCTAATTTAGCCGGCCCAAAGTTTTCTCCCTGTCAGGCTGTTTTTTTTTTTCTGTTTTTTTTTTACCTACATTCAGGCTCATCTATGTTCTACTCTAAATTAAAATGATCATTTTACCAGAGCTAACATTCCTGCCCCTAGTAGGAATTAACAAATATGAAGTCCCTATTAAAATGTTTTGTAAAGCAGTCGCAGACAAACAACAGTGAAATTAACAACATTAAAATAGTAGCATCAATACAACTTCCTAACAGACACAGTAGAGTAGCACTCCTAATGGTATCAACAGCCTAGAGGTATGCTGATTCAGCATCTAGCAACCCTGGAACCACTGAATGTAGATCAAAGCAGCCTGACAAGGAGAACACATTGGGCAGGCTAAATTAAAAACTCCTAGTAAGGTTTCAAAACAAAAGAGGTTTACTGTGGGAATGCTTGTTCTAATTCTGCAATGTAGCAGAAGTGGAGTCAGTTGTTCTTTACATGTATTTAGCCTTATTTGAAACACTGTATGAAAGCATACACAAAGGAAGACCAACCTTTGCTGGGTAGTTTTCCCGATTCCTTACTGAAGACTTACTCTGCAGTACTAACACAAAACCAAGCCACCTGAAATGAGAGCAGCCTGCCTGAGGGAGCGTGGGTGAAGGGTCTGCATGTGAAACAGCAAGAAGAAAAGGAGCAATACTGTCAAAATAAAAGAGCAGCCTGCTCAGAGGTTGGCCATGCATCAAACAATTAACAAGTAGAACAGCAGTGTCAAAATAAATTTACCTAAATCTACTAATTATTTATGAAAATATTATTCCTACAACCTTTCCAGTGCTCATAAAACATCACAAATGGGTATCCTCAATGATCCAATTTGCTGATTCACAATCAAAAATCTTTTTGGTCTGCCAGTGGCCAAACCCCTGGCTCCAACCAGACATACCACTTTACTTCGTGCATCTGAAAAATCTGGTCATGATCTAAATTGCTCCCATCTTTCAGTTAATTATTTACTCATATAACCCTGTGTTCTCTATGTAGTCAGGGCATGTTGTTAGGCAAAGTGTGTGGCTACATTGGGATTTCTTTTTCTTTTCTTTAGCATTTAAAAAAAAATCTAGGCATTCCAAATGCCTGCATCTCACTGCATAAGCAAGGACCCAGTGGAGCAGGACACTCCAGTAGCATCTGGTTGGCATCCCCTACTCCAGCTTGGGACCCTCCAGTAGCATCCCTAACATTGACTCATGTAGCTTCCACTCCTGGTGCATCGACCACAGTGCATGGAGATAGCCCCTCGGTAGCATGAGGGGGCTAGAGGGCAGGACCTACAGCATGGAGCCCAATGGAATTGCAGGTGGTGAGGGGGCATGCTGAGGGAGGCAGCAGTCATGGTTTGGGGCAACAACTATTTGAGTTCTGGCAATGCAGTGGCAACTCCCCTCCCGTGTACTTGAGCATAACACCACCAACCTCTCAGGGCTGCATTACATGCCCTGTGTGCTCATCCTTAGGACTCCTGGACTGCCAGACCCTCCAAATCACTCGCTGCCAGTTGTAACAGAGGCAGGCATTCTTCCATCCTTTGTTCATAGGTCCTGACAAATTTGTGCCATCTCTGCAAATTGTCCTGGGACCCCATGAGGTGGAGCCGATTCACCCCAGAGATAAGATGGATGACCGATTCTTGCTCCCGCACTAAGAGGGTCAGTATAACTGTTGCGGCTAACAGAGGCATGTTTTTTAACAGAATCTAGCTCTGGGATGCAGAATAAGTGAACTCCCACCTAAATGAGGTACTCAAGTGAGATTGTGGCAGTAAGATAGCATCTCTTGCGGATTCTCATGAACATGGTGGCTATATTGGTACAGTCATTGTATGGCAGCCATCTTAAAGGGAAAGGTGCATTCATCCCACAGCAAAGGGAATATTAAAATGATGTCTGGAGCACCCAGGTAGGCATCTTGTGTGTAGCTAGACAACTTCTTAAAGAGACACACCACCTTTTAGAGCTCACTGCTATGTCACGATTGTGACTGATTTCTGCTATTGTATTGCTGAAGATACAGTGCACACATTCTTGAAACAGTATTTTCTATCTCCCCATTACATATCTGTCAGCTTGCATTGCATCCTAGCCATGCCTGCCTGCATAGAATGTGGTTCTATGCTCCCTGGGATTCATATGGGAGAAGCCCTATGTGCAGTCTGCATGGTGTTGGAGGCAGAGGTACCACAGAGTCCCAGGATGGAGGTAATTTTTGTGGCCAAGGCTTCACCACCCACAGCACTTCTGACCTTGAATTCATCACAAGCAAATCTCCTGTTCCAGTGGCTGGAGAAGCTGCAAGATAAGCAACTGCAGGAGCAACCACAGGGGATGCCTGCTAAGAGCAGGGGGTCAGAACAGTTTCCACAACTGACTTAGAAGCTGTGCAGGCAAGCAGAAGTTGCAGAGGAATCATCAGAGGAAGAAGAGGTGGAACAGAACTCTGGCCATAGTACCAGTGGGCCATGCCCATAGGAAGATGTGGTGGAGCTGGTAAAGCTGATCTGGGAGGACCTGCAGGTCCCAGATGAGCCAGAAACATCACATATCTCAACTGACCCACTCCTGTCTTCCCAACTTAAGGTCACAGGACAGGTCTTCAGCAGTTGCCCCACACTCGACTCCATTCTGGACAAAGAACTGGAGGCAACAGAGCCCTCCAGGTTACCAGAGAAGTGATCCATGGAGAGACTGTATCCACTATCCCAGATATATAAAGCAGTTTGGCATATGGCCTCAAAGGTGCACATGCCCAAGTCAGCCCTGGACAGGTGCACAGTCATACTGGTTCAGAGCACCATAACTGTCAGGGACTTGATGGACAAGAAAGCAGAGCAGTCACTGAAGAAAATTCATGAGGCGACAGGGTTGGCACTATCCACGGGCATAGCAGCTTGATATACCAGCAGAGCCCTTCTCTGATGGGTGGAGATATTGCCAATGAACTACCAGAGGAGTCATCATGGGCAGGACAGAGAAGACTGACTGTGCAGTGCAGGCTGCCAAGTACTTAACAGACACTTCCTCAAACATCATGAGGTTTGGCACTAGGGCTGTTGTCCTAACCAACCATGCCAGGAGAGCCCTATGGCTCAAGCTGTGGCAAGCAGATGCTGAATCCAAGGCATCACTGATGAAGTTCCCTTGTAAGGTGGGCCACTCTTCAGTAAGACCCTGACTTAGTTCCCCAGAGATTGAGTGGGGACAAAGCAGATGGCAGAAAAGAAGGACCCATACCTCCCTTCAGGTCACCCATTTCATCCAAAATTCAAAGGTGCCAGAGGCCAGCCAAATTTGGCACAGAATTTCTCCCAGAAGGGTGGAGCAGCAAAGTCCTGCTTCCAGGCTAGGTCCTCTCAGTCCAAGTTCAGAGGTAATTCTGGAAAATGTGGAGGTTTCCACAAAAACAGATCTGGGGAAGGCACCACTGGAAAAGGCCAATGAAATAAGGGGCCCCAGTGGACAGTCCTTGAGTGGGGGTCACCTGCAGCTGTTCACTGACCAATGGGCCACAACTACTAAGGAAAAGTGGGTACAGGAAGTAGTGTCTCAAGGCTATGCCATAGAACTCACACAAAGACAATTCCACACAGACTGATGGTATACCCAATGTCACAGGATACCCAACATGTGGCAGCAACCAGCAGGCCCTTCACAATCTCCTCCAGAACAAGGCCATTACTTCCATGCCCCCCAAAGAGAGGGAGATCTGGGTGTAATCAAAGTTCTTTATGGTCCCCAAGAAGACAGGGGGCTTATGCCCAGTCCTTGACCTGAAGTTTCTCAACAAGTTTGTGATCTACAAGAAATTAAAAATGGAGACACTCCAGTCCACTGAACTGGCAATTCAGCCAGGAGACTTCCTGATGTCAATTGACCTAAAAGATGCTTAACTACACATTCCTATTCACCCCAGTCACCATCACTTCCTCAGGTTTCAAATGAACAGGGGTCACTTTCAGTACACCTCCCTCCCATTCAGCCTGGCCTCAGCCCCAAGAATTTTCACAAAATCAATCAATCAATCAATCACTCAATCAATCAATCAATCAAATCTTTATTTTACCAGGCGAACATCATTGAGCACAGCTCATTTCCCAAGATGGACCTGGACAAAACATATAGTCACACTTACACTGAACAAAAGTCAAGGGGTAAAATAGCATAGAATTACAGAGACTAGATGATCCCTTCAGTAGGCCTACACACATGTTATTTACAGTGTATACATATTTCAATGGTCAACAGCAGATTAAATGGTATAATCAGGATTAGACATAGTATTTACAGTATATACAGACATTTCCTTGGTCCGTACTAGATTAAATGATGCAATCAGTAGGGCTAGCCATAATAAGTACATTATATAGATTTCCCAAGATCAATGAGCTGGTGAGATAACTGTGCTTAAGTAAAGGAATTCAAGCCCAAAGCTACCAGAGGAGGGAGGACGGTGGCAAATACAGTACTGGATAATGTGATGATGAGCGGTGGAAGAAGATAGGGCAGTAAAAGGGTATGGGGAGGAAGTGCCAGTAATTGAAGCTATGTAGAAGTCTATGAGGAGCTGGGCACTAGGGCAATTTTAGAGCATGATCTAGGGGAGGTATTGGAGGGAGAGGAATTTGAGGACTTAGAGTGCTGGTTCGGAAGAACATATTTTCAGAGCGTCTACCTGATGGATAACCAGGGTGGGGGGGGAATAGTACTAAAGTTATGGAGTAGCTTTGGTTTAAAACCCATATTGTAGCCACGTTGAATGAAGATCAAAACTGCAGAAATAATGAGCACTGGTAAGTGCTAGAGGTGTGGGTGGGAAAAAGAGCGGTGTGTAACCAGCATGTTGCCCATTTTCCAAGACGGGAACAAGACTGGTTTAATGATAACAATTACAGGATTCCTTGAAAAAGAAGGCATAGCTTGTTTTAAACGCAGCTACTGACAAAGGGTAAACTAATTTCAAGGATTTTTGTATCTGATTCCATAGCAAGGGGAGCATATGACTTATTGAGGCCTTACCAAATCAAGATCTCACCTTGGGGACAAGCAGCAAAATAAAGGCAGAGCTTCTTAATGAGTACCTCCAACTATTCAAGAAGGCAGGCAATCTGAAATATATTGAGGCAGCTTACTGGAAATAGCTCTGAACGTCCATATGGCTGAATCTCTCTGCCACCTAAATTTAAGAGATGACCAGCCCACCACTGCGTATAAGGAGCAATGATGAGTTGAGTAGGGGAGACCTGTGATAAATATAAAGGCTCTATGGTAAAGGGTATCAAGTTTAAAGAGTGCAGCTGTCAGGCCCTGACAGTACAAGAAGTCTGCATAGTCAAGAAGGGAAATGAAGGTGGACTGAACCTGACTCAACTTGGCCTCTCTTGTCAGGAACTAATTTATCCTGTAAAAAAAGACCTAGTCTCTGCCTGAGCTTTTTTAGCAACTCTTCTATGTGATCGTTAAAGGATAATCTATGGTCAATCCAGACACCTAGGTATTTGAACTTAGCCACAATTCCAAGGGTTCTCCCAGCAGTGTAGTGATCTGTGGGGATGATATGGACGTGGCATCATATGCACAAGGTGAGAATATCATTGCTTTGGTCTTTTTGGCATTTAGTAATAGTTTCTGATTTAACAACTGTAATTGCAGCAGGTTAAACTCACTCTGCAGAACATCACAAGCGGCAGTGGGAGTGGGTCCTTCAGCACAGAGCACTGTGTCATCTGCAAAGAGCTGAATGTTGGCAGTTTTGGTATTGGCATTGATTCTATTAATATAGATTGTGAATAGTAGAGGACCCAATATGGAACCCTAGGGTACTCCTCTTAATAAAGGTTTTAATGGAGAAAATTCCCCTTCTGCCTTGACCTGCTGGTAGCGGCCTGTAAGGTAATTAGTGAACCACTTTAGGGAATGGTGGTCCAGGCCAATGTTCCTGAGTGATGTGAAAAGTAGGTTGTGGTCCACAGTATCAAAGGCCTTGCTTAGGTCCAAAAATACTGCGCATATGAAATTTTTAGCATCCAGTCCACATAGCCAGTCATTGGTCACTTTTGCGAGAGCAGTGACAGTGCTATGTTGTGCCATAAAACCGGATTGCAGGGGGTTAATCATATTTTCAGATTCTAGATATTTCTTGAGCTGGTTACTCACAACCTTTTCCAGTAGTTTGGATAAGATCGGAAGTAAGGAGATGGGTCTGTAGTTGTTAAGGTCTGCAGAGTCTCCAGATTTAAACAGGGGAATTACATGAGCTGTCTTCCACAGTGGTGACATGGCAGCCTGGGAGAGTGATAGGCTAAAGAGGTGTGTAAGTGGGACAGCCAGTACCTGAGAACCTATTTTTAGTTAGTAAGGGTCTAAAAAGTCAGCTCCAGCACCTTTCTTGACATCCAGCTGAGAAAGGAGGTCTTCAACCTCCTTCAGTGAGACTGGTTGCAGGGAGAATGAGGAGTTAGATACTGGAATTCTTTGATCCTGAACACCAAGTTGGGATCATAGATTATTTGCAGTAAAGGTGTCAAAGGCTAGTCCTGCAGTGGCAATATGATTATTGAGGTGATCCAGGATGGAGGGCTTATCAGAGATGGAGATGCCACCAACTAGGATTTTAGTGGGTAGTGTGTTTTCAGGAGTGTAACCTTCTAATTCTTTTAGGGTTTTCCAGAATTTATTGGGGTATTTTGAGGATACATCAAGTTCCCTGCAATAAAGAGTGGCTTTAGACTATCTGACCAGCTTGGTGCAGAGATTCCTCTCCCTCCTAAACAATGTCCAGTCAGCCGGGAGCTTAGATTTCCGTGCCATTTTCCAAAGTGCATCTCTTTTTTGTAAGGCAATCTTTAGCTCTGGATTAAACCAGCAGCAGGATTTCACCCTATTACGGACCTTACTTAGTGGAGCAAGATTATCTAGGGCTCCTGTAATGATTTCATGAAAGATGTCATAAGTACGCAGACCATCGATTTTGCCAGGTATAAGTCCTGCCAGCGTAACAAATCTCTTATTAAGGTAATAAATGAATAGGGGTTGAAATTGCAATGTCTTCTTTTAGTGGTAAAGTTTGAAGCTGGTGTGGCTGTTTTAGATGTTCTTACACAAGCATTGTAACAGTGGTCACTTGTATCTATAAAAAATACATCGGCATGAATAAATAGATATGGTTTACTTACTAAGATAAGATCCAGTAGACAGCTGTTGTTTGGATTCTTTGTATTTGGTCTTGTGGGTTCATTTATAAATGGTGTCAGCCCCATGGAGTCATAAAAGGCTTTTAGGGGAGCAGAGGCAGTGGTGAGCCAATTTAAGTTGAAGTCACCTAAAGTTATGATTTCTAAGGTTAATGATCCCAGTGTCTTATTTAGGTGATGTAGCTGTTGTAATCCAGCCGATGGAGGCCTGTAGCATCCAACTACACATATCAAGATCATTGGAGAAACCTTGACTCTCAAAGTTAGACATTCAAATTCATTCTGAATAGAGGTCAAGTCAATGACTGAGGCTTGAAATTTATCTTTAATATAGCTACTCCACTCCCTCTAGTCTGTCTATCGGCCCTAAAGAGATGAGTGCGGGGATATTCACCTCGTGGTCAGCCATTCCAGATCTTAGACATGTCTCTGTGACCACTAGTATATCAGGGGCAGTATGATGTGCCCAGGCCTGAATGACTGCACACATTAACATGCACAAAACTTAACCCCTTGAGATTGGGAAGGTCAGAAGAGGAAGAGATACTGGCTGAAGGTCCTGGGTTGAGCTCCACATTGCCCAAACAGAGCAACAAAAGAATCACCACGGCTCTCTGTAAAAGGGGGGGGGTACATGTCATACATATCTGGAAGACTGGCTCATACAAGCCAGGTCACGGGCATAAGCCTAGAAGGATACAGAGACCATAGTGCTGTACATCCAACAGTATGGGTGGATTGTGAACTGGGACAAGAGCCAGTTTACCCCTATGCAAGAAACCCACCCACCTGGGAGCCAGGTTAAGCACCTCTGTCAGAAGGGTTTTCCTAACAGAAGACAAGACGATGAACATACTCAGCCTGTTAGAGTCGTCACAGTTTGTAGCCCAACTGGTTGGCCCATCGTAACTTCATTTACTGGGACTTATGGCTTCAATGATAGCCATGGTACCATGGGCACAACTGTACAAGCATCCACTTCAGAGGTTTGTACTAGACAACTGTGATGAGTCATCCCAGGACCTCGAGTACAAACTGAAACACAGCCAAGACATACTAAGCAACCTCAGTTGGTGGATGGTATGCAGCAATCTCCACAGGGGTGTTGCATTATCATTGTCACTCACTGTGATGATCATGACAGATGCCACCCTCTCAGGCTTGGAAGCTATGCTTGGTCAGCATGTCAATCAGGAAACATGGTCACTGAGGGAAGCTTTACTTCCCATCACTGTCTTGGAAATGAGGGCTGTGTATAAGGCACTGTTGTTCTTCACTCCACGGGTGATAGGCCAATCATTGCTTATCTGAACCTTACAATCAGGTCACCATGGTATACATAAACAATCAAGGTGAAACTCACTACAGAACAATGCTCTGGGAAGTGCTGCAGACTTTAGTTGGGTGGAAAAGCATTTTCAATGATCTCAGCCACATATTTGGTAGGCAAGCTGAAATTGCAGGCCAATTGGCTCATCAAATGACCCTCAGCCAGGCAGAGGGTCAGTTGAGTTCTAAGGTATTTCAGACCCTGGATCACAGATAGGGACCATTTCAGGTGTATCTGATGGTCTAGAGACACAACACCCAACTACGATGTTTTCACTCCCACCTTGCTGACAACCAAGCTGAAGACATTGACACAATGGCAGTGGCATGGAAGTTTGAGAGGGCCTACATTTCCCCCCCAATTCCAATGATAGCAAAAGCACTCCTTAAAATCATGGCTACAACAGCAATCGTGCTGTTGGTGGATCCAGATTGGCTGAGGAGATCTTGGTACTCCCTGCTCATGGTGATGTTGGTTGACTCTCCTTGCCTCTGCCTCATCATCTGGAACTTCTGATTCAGGGGCTGATGCTACATCACAATCCCAAGATTCTTTGACTGACAACATGGATGTTGAAAGGATAAGACTGTTGAAGGAGGGTTACACTCCTAGGGTTGTTGATTGTCTCTTGCAGTCCCGAAGACCTTCGACAAATGGGACTTATCAGAGACATTGGCATTCTTTCTGTAACTGGTGTATTGCAAAGGGCTTGTCACCTTTGGTGGCAGGCCTACCTCATATTCTTGACTTCCTCAATGATGGTGCTGACAAGAACCTGGCCTACTCCTCTTTATGAGTCCAGTTGTCAGTCATCGCTGCTATGTGGTGGCCACTTCCAAAGGTGGGGCATGTTGGGTCACATCTCAATGTGGTTCGACTACTACATATAGTACAGCTTTTCTCACCACAGGCCCACCCTGCATGCACCCCATGGCAGCTTAAGTTGGTACTGGAGGAACTTCATAAGCCCTCATTTCCTCCATAGTCTCCCTATTGGACAATCCTTAGAACAGTTATTCTTACAGCTATGAGTTCTTCTAGAAGGGTGGGAGAGCTACAGGCCTTGTCATGCAGAGAATCATTCCTGACTTTCTATAACAACAGGGTGTCCTTGATGATCATCCCTTCTTTTACCCCTAAAGTGGTTTCCTCATTCCATATGGAGTAGGCCATGCATCTACTGGTCATGTAGAGGATTCTAGAAAGCCCCAATGGGGAACCTCACCCTTTGGTTATACTTTTCATTGCTCAAAGAGTATCTGACTATGTCTGAGAGTTTCTGAAAGTTGCATAGCTCATGTGTGTTCTTTTCTGGCAAGAAGAAGGTCCACGCAGACTCTAAGGAGGCTATTGCTCAATGGATCAGAGATGCTATACTAACCACATATCAAGGGATAGGTCAGACCCACGGAGGCATTAAGGCACATTCCACCAGAGTGTTGTCAGATGCTTGGGCTGAGAGAGGAGGAGCCTCTGTGCAGCAGATCTGTGTGGTGGTTACTTGGTCTTCAGTTCACACATTCATGCACCATTACAGACTCAATGTGGCATCAGCAGATAGGGCCACATTTGGCAGGGCTGTGCTTCAGACAGTGACAGACATGGGTTGATTGCAGGGTTCATTTGTTGCCCTCCCAGGTATTTATGGGTACTGCTACAAACTCCCATTTAAGATTACGTTTGAGCACCATAAATGTTGAAGGGGATATTAGTATTTACTCAATGGGTAATGGGGATTATACTTGCAACCTTTACAGTGCTTATATTCCCCCCCCATGTTGGATGAACTCCAATGTTGTGCCAGCCTGAATCACTCTGACTCAGTTATGTTACCCAGATCTCAGGGCCTACTGTTTCTGTCTTACTGTAGATGGCCAGTACCATCCAATGGTATGTGGTCATGGTCACTAGTTAATCATTTATTATGTATTCATATCCATTTTTTTCCCACTGTATACTGTGTTTATGCATGTTACAATGGTTGTTACATAGATGTTTCATCGGTACCTCAGTATGTCAGGTGGCATTTCTTTTGGTATCTCGGTATGCTGGGTGATATTGACAGAGTAACATGGTACTGAGGTGCTGAATGCAGTTTAAATTAAGATCCTAAATGCTCTTCCCTGGCACTCCACATGATGGCAGTCATAACTCATTCCAGTGTGATTGCTTGTCTAGAGTGCAATTTACTTATTTATTTTTATCGTAATTTAATGGCTTTGTTCACCAGCAGATGGCATTGTGATTCAATAGGAGCCAGCCGCATCATCCAATACGAGTCAATTTTCCAAGAGAAGACCAGTGCATCATTTCTGTAAAACTATGCACTTTTTTAAAAGTCAAGAACAAACTGCCCCTGAAACGTGAGTGATTATCAGAACAACAAAACCACTGCTCAGTTGCACTTATTTGAATTATATTGCTGCCTGAATATTTAAATTTAATTAATAATGCCAGTTAACATACAGTACATGATTCATTACCTGACAGCTGTCTTTATTTGCCCTACTCATTTTTTTAATCCTCTCTTTTTGTTAGTGTTCAGATGCTGTGTGGTGATCATAAAATAATTGCAGCATTACTGGCAGGCTTTGAAACCTGGGTGCAGTGAAGCACTTTTAATAGTATTCCATAGCCATCATACAGTGAAGTGTTCAGAACTAATAAAACTAATAGTGCTTCATAATTTAGTGGCATACTGAAGGGGCTGATGCTTTAAGTGTGATGTACAAGCAGACCAAGCCTGGAGTGAGCAACTATTTAGACGGACTCCAGAATTAAGTCTCCCTCACAGAAATAATATCAAAAATATTTATTCCAAAAACTCAATGCATAAAGATTCATTAATAAACTGTCACATTCATTATCCACAGTTAAAAAAAAAGTTGTCATCCAGTATATTTAATAGAAAAAGGACTTTGTTTCTTTTCCATATAAAATAAGTTAGCTCAAATTCTGTTAGCAAATTCATAGTTGTCTGTAATCATCTGACTTTCACTAAAAAGCTTATTTTTCACTAGTATTTTGCTCACCGACTCCAGTACTGTAGCACTAGGCACTAGCCAAGCTGCTAATAGCAAAGTTAAATTTGATTCCCATCTCATGGTACCAGCTCTCATGCCACGGTCACCATACCACCATATTACTCTCAGCTCCTGATCAAATCCCTGAATCACCCTAAATGAAACAGTTGAACCTCTGTCTCACCCACTTTATCCTGTTTTTTTTACAAATACCAATTACCTGTTCATGGGTGATGGCTGACAGATTGCAGAATGGGGGGGGGGTGAGGATTTTGCATTAATAAAGAAGTAAAATTCTAGAACTAGAAATAGATGAGGGTTAACAGAGAGTAACAGAGACAGTAAGGGTGTAAATGGAAGTATTTTAAACAAGTTTTTGTAACTGCTGATTGATGCTGGGCAAGAAGGACCTTTGATTTGAATTGGGCACAAAAAGAAAATAACATTTTCTGCTCTCCCTTTCAATCTACCACTTTTTACCTGTGTCTCTGCATCACCCCCCCCCCGCAGTCCCAGAGGAAGTTCCAGTAATAGTCTTTTTATATGCTGTGTATTTCATAGTACCAACCCTCATACCACCCTCACCCTACCACCATATCACTTTCAGTTCCTGTACTCATACATCACTGTAAAAAAAAAACTTTCAGTTTTCCTAGTCCGATCACTGAACCACCCTGCATGAAACCTCTAAGTCTCTGTCTCACTCACCTTATCCCATTTCTTTTTTACAAACACCAATCAGCTGTTCATAGATGATGGCTGGCAGACTGCAGATGGAGGGAGTAAGGATGTTGTCACTGTAAGACAATCTACATTTATATGAGCATGCAGTTTTCTAGTTGCACTATGTGAGTAATTTCAACCCTGCTCCACTTCTTTTTTATCATTTATTAGCACTGCTGTAAATTAGCTTGCAGTCCTGAGAGTTTGCTCCTTTAGTTGCACTGTTGGTTGGCATTTTAAGCCACTGTAACCTATTTTTCCATTTTCTCCTCTCCCTCCTCCCCCCTTTGTATTTGATTAGCAAGTGCACTTTTACAGCTGCATTACCACAAGGCACGTTGCCAGTGACCTTTTGAATCTCATTTTACAAATTTTCCTCCTTCCCTCATCCCTTCTTTTTACCAATGCCTGTGTCTCTTGTACTTCATACTGTATCAGCCCTACACTGCTGTTTTGCCACATTGCTTATTATGGATATAAATTGCAGAAGGGAATTAATGTCCTATGCATCCGACCATTTACAATTGTATGCATTGTTCATCATTTGGGTATTTTTGTATGAGGGTAATTATGTGTGTTTCATGTTGCATCTTGCTGAAGTATAGTAGGGGTGGTCAGCAGCATGTTAACTACACCTTACAGTGCACTTGATGAAAGCTGTATGAGTCACACTGATAAAATATGATGATTCTGCATTCATCATCAAGCATTTTGCATTTGATTTTGTTACTTTTCTTATCAGCAAGCATTCACATCAAGTGCAAAAAACATGTTTTTGGTGTTGGTTTCCACAGTTGTACCCGCCAACAGTTATGTGAGTGCAGTTCCAGTATATCTCCAGTCAAGCTGAGGGGGTTCTAAACTATAAAAATAATACCATGTTACAAAGATTATGGAGATAGTTAAAGTCAATGCTCCAATTATAAAAAAAAAAGGTCAGTCCAACTAGCATATTCCTGCAGCAGCCATATGTGAACTGTAAATCATGGTGCCAGCTGACATTATATAGCACCAAGATTCACAATGTGTGAGTATCTGCTGCAGAAAGAACATAGGGAGGGTCAAGGAGCATACAATAATAGTCTCTGGAAAACAAATCCTTCCCCTATTTCTGACTGTGACTAACTGCCCCAGCCCTTCATTCCTCTCTAACTTTATCAGGTGGTGAAGGAATGAAGCAATGGGGTAGTAAAGGGCTCCATAACAAAATATAAGAACTTACAAATGTTGCAGAGAGCCTTGGATGACAGTGGGCTCAGGGAGGGTTAGATCGGTCAGGCAGAGGCATATCCCAGATCCTATTCCACTCAAGAACTCATATGCCACACTGGCAAATGAGGACAACCAAATAGAGGTACCCAGAGAAGTGGAAGGAAAAGATGTGGAGGTTAGCCAAGGAGGTGACCTCAGCGGGGAAAGCAGTGGACCCCAGAGGAGGAGGAAGGAATCCTGGTGGGGACTCCACTCATAAGAGGGATCCAGCTAAGAACACAGGAGGGGAGGACAGGGAGGTGAGGTGCCCACCAGGTGCCATGGCATGGAGGGATGGAAGGAAGATCCTGGGGATCACTGGGAAGGCAAGACAGGAGGGTGAGCTGGATGTCATTATCCACCTAGGTACAAATGACCTGGCAAATGGGGAGCCAAAGAAGTTCAGGAAGAGTTTAGGAAACTGGGAGGGTCTCAAGCAAGTAGCTACTTCTGTCACTTCTCAGAAGTAACTACCTGTGAGAGGCAAGAGAGCATAGGAGTGCATGCACCAGAACTTTAACTCATGGTTGAAGAACTGGTGATGTGAGGAAGGGTTTGGATTCATTGGTGACTGGGGACCCACCTGAAAGGATGGAGGTTTGTTCAAGCCTGACGGCCTGCATCCATCCTGGAGGGGAATCCAAGCACTCAATGATAAGTTTAAATGCTACATTGACAAGCATGTAAACTAGCAAGGTGGGGTGGCAGGCCAGCAAGGAGGTACCACTTGCCTCACCCCCACAGCTAGCAGTGGAACCAGTGAACCAGAGGAGTGGCTATCTCTGCAAAGCAGTGTGCAAAAGATGGAGATTAGTGCCCAGAGGTGGATAAGCAGAAAAGGGGCAAAATTCAGCAGAAGGGCAGACAGCAAGGAGAACCAGGGATAAATGACAACCAAGGAAGGGGCTGGAGTAGAACAGCGAAACAGTCTAGGGAGGTCAAATCATGGAAAGCCATGTGTGTAAATGCCAGGAGCCTTAGCAACAAGATGGAAGATCTGGAGGCTGTCATGGTGCAGTCAGACCTGGACATTGTGGCCATCACTGAAACCTGGTGTAATGATAACCATGACTGGGAGATGGCCATACCTGGCTACAACATATTCAGACGAGACAGAGCAGGCAGGAAGGGAGGAGGAGGCACTGTATGTGAAAATGACATAAGGGCCACAGAGATCCAGGAGGAACAAATGGGGAGAGATACTGTGGGTTAAGCTGGAAAGGAAATGGGGACAGCCATCCGCACAGGTGTGGTCTATAGACCACCAGCCCAGGAGGAAGAAACAGATAGGAGTTGATGCTAGCCATCCAAAGGATGGCAGACAAGGTGAGGTAGTACTGGTTGGAGACTTCAATATTCCAGACGTGGACTGGAGCATCCCAGCAGCAGCATCAACTAGGAGCAGATTTATCCTGGACTCCTTCAGGGTGCCTTCCTCAAGCAACTGGTCATGGAACCAACTCAGCAGAAGGCAATACTGGACCTTGTGCTCACAAACAGGGACAGTGTGATGGGGTAACAGTGGAGGAGCACCTGGAAAACAGTGACCACCAGTCATTGTGGTTTGAAATCACAGAAAGAGCAGAACCAAACCACACAAAACACGATCCTGGATTTTAGGGGGCAAACTTTGGGAAAATGGGGAGATACCTGAAAGAGGCATTAAGGGAATGGGACAGGAATCAGGGGCTGAGGAACAGTGGGCAGTATTTAAAATGGGGATTACAAGAACAGCAGAATTATGCATTAAGCAGGTTAGCAAGAGGAAAAGGAAGAGGAGACCATTATGGTTTCAAAGAGGTAGCAAAGAAAGTGAAAGCCAAAAGATTGCATTCAGGTAATACAAAAGACACAGGCAGAAAGGGATAGGAGAAGTACCAGGAGAAGCAAAGGGAGGCAGGGAGGCAGGAGGTCAGTAAGGGAAGCCAAAGCTCAGACAGAAGAGCACTTTGCAAAATCAGTGGGTAGAGGGACAAAACCTTTTACAGGTACATAAGTGAAAAAGAAAGACAAAGGGAGGGATAGTGAGACTGAAGGGAGGATGGGGCCACAGAGGATGACAACAGAAAGCTGACATATTGAACAGGTATTTCTGCTCAGTCTTTACTGAGGAAGAGGAGGTAATGGGTCTGAAGGACTACAAGGGATAAGAATGGTGCAGAAATGGACAAGTCCCTTTACATGAGAAAAGGTCCTGAAGGAACTGGAAGTAATAAGAGTTGATAAAGCAATGGGGCCAGATGGGGTGCACCCCAGGGTCCTTAAAGAACTAAGAGAGGTGGTGGCTGAACCTCTGGCTATCCTGTTTAGCCGATCACTGGAAACAGGGAGGTACCAAAGACTGAGGACAGCAGATGTAGTCCCCTTATACAAAAGTGGGAACAAAGAGGAAGCAGGGAACTACAGACCAGCCAGCCTCACCTCGGTAGTGGGGAAGATCATGGAAACACTACTGGAAGGAGAGATTGGTGGAACATCTGGTTGTCAATGGACTACACAGGACCCAAAGGCAGCATGGTTTCACCAGGGGGAGGTCATGTCAGACCAACCTCGTTGAATTTTTTGACTGGGTGACTAGGGAGATGGATCAGGGGAGGGCAGTGGACATGGCCTATCTGGACTTCAGCAAGGCCTTTGACACTGTGCCACATAGAAGACTATTACACAAACTGAGGAATATGGGTGGGCAGGACAGTAGTGTGGTGGGTAGGTAACTGGCTGGGTGGCAGGACACAGAGGGTGGTGGTAATGGCTGTCACTCCACAGAGGGAAGAGTGACCAGTGGGGTACCACAGGGATCAGTGCTGGGACCGGTCCTATTCAACATCTTCATCAGTGACATGGCGCAGGACCTAGAAGGCAGAATTTCACTGTTCGCTGATGACACAAAGCTCTGTAACAGAGTAGACACACCAGAGGGTGTAGACAGAATGAGAAGCGACCTGCAGAAACTTGAAGAATGGTCAGGGTTTGGCAGTTGAAATTCAATGCAAAGAAGTGCAAGATAATGCATATAGGGCAACAAAACCCTGGCACAATATATCAGTTGGGGGTGAGGATATAGCATGCACCAAGCAGGAAAGGGATCTTGGGGTTATCATCTCTGATGACCTCAAGGTAGGGAAACAGTGTGACAAGGCAGCAGGTAAAGCAAATAGGATGCTGGGATGTATAGGCAGGGGCATCACCAGCAGGAAAAGGAGGTCATAATTCCGCTATACAAGACACTAGTGAGGCCCCACCTGGAGTACAGTGTACAGTTCTGGAGACCATACCATGTAAGGACATAGACAGGGTAGAGAAGGTTCAGAGGAGGGCAACAAAGATGGTGCATGGATTGCATCACAAGTCCTATGAAGACAGGTTGAAGGAACTGAACATGTACTCCTGGAGGAGAGGAGGGAGAGAGGGATATGATAGAGACATACAAGTATCTTACAGGGAGGAACAGGGTGCAGGAAAACATTATTTTAAGCGAAAAAGATGTTCCAGGACTAGAGGCATGGGATGAAGTTGGAGGGAGGACGATTCAGAGGAAACATGAGAAAGAATTTCTTCACAGAACGGGTGGTGGATATGTGGAACACCCTGCCAGAGGAAGTGGTGGGGGCTGAAACAATCACGGGATTTAAGAATGCATTGATAGACATAAAGGAATTCTGAGGGCAGGGTAAGGGCAACAGACTTCTAGGAAAAAAAAACTGAACTTACAGCTCAAATGGGCAGACTGGGTGGGCCATAGGCCCTTATCTGCCGACACTGTCTATGTATCTATGTACTAACTTTAATTTGTTGCAGTGCCATTGAAATAAAAAGTTTATATAGTGCGAGATAAATGACTTGCTACTGTGATTATATGCCAAATACCCCAGTTAGTGCAGAGATTAAATGTTGGACCATTGCACAAGACAGGGGGTTAAACTGACCCCTATCTCCTGTGCCATTCTTTTAAATTTAAATTAGAAGTGCTTACCATTATAACATTTCAGGACTTTTATATATTCAAAAAGTAAAATATGTGGAAACACCTGTCTTTTCAGCTGTTTCAACACCACTGAGAGGTGTTGTGTAGAACTGGTTAGAAATGGCATAAATTCCAGTCATGACAGACAAGTATTGTTTCCCATTTTGAAATACACATCTACTTGCCCCTCAGCCTCTTGCCACTGAAATGTAGCAAACTGCATGACCGTCAGATTGTTGAAACAGTGGAATGCTGCCCCTCAAAAGTTGAACAAATGTAGCTCCTTTGTAAGTGCCACTATATAACTGTGACAGCTCTCACTTTAACAAACATAAAACTACAAAGCTTAAAAATTTCATTAATTGATGGTACTATCAACACCAGCTTTTCAAGCAGTGCCTTATTTCATCAGTTATAGCCAAGTGAAATCAAGTTTGTCTCCACATTTTTGCTGCCACCAGCCCCAACACACTTTTACTAGTACTGTTTAAAGAGTTTTTTTTTTTCCCTCATAAGATCTTCTTACAAATGTAAATGGTTGTTCAGGAGTTACAGTTATAAGACCACTGGTTGCTTTTTCAAAGGAACTAAAGTACCATGCATATAATGCGGTATAAATAGCACTGGATGAGTAAAAGATCCTTGGAAAGATTTAAGAGATTGCATTAAATAGAAAATAATGCCTGTGCAGGTATGTGTTATGAGGATGTTTCACACACCGAGGGTGTGTGAAACATCCAGATAACATAAATCTTCAATAGGCATTACTTTCTATAACTGCTGAGTCAAGGCCAAAGTATGAAATTGAAGCAGCTATACTGTTATTTTTCTGCTCAGTCCCCCACCCCAAACTGAAACACACACACTCTGTTTTTCCTTCTCCAAGATTTATTAGCATCTCTCTCTCTTTTTCACCCCCCCCCCATGGAACTGTGCCAAACAGCCACTGCCTGTTTGTGATAACCCTGGCAGAATCCCTATGTCCTGCCCAAAATGCAGCACCACACAGATCAACCAGATAGAGATTTTTTAAAATGTAAGGGCAGGACCAATCAGATAAATACTTTCCACATTACTAGGACTCACAGGCAACTAATGAATGCAGCAACAGAGAAACTGTTGCAGTGTTTGTTGACTCATTCGCCCAGCCCCACGCACGAAGTAAGAGCCAATCAGCTAGCACACTAAAGATGAGTGACAGCAAATGCAGTATAACCCACTCTATGGATTATTATGGCATTTGAAACTTGGCTGTAGTTCATGTGATAAAGGGGGGCACCAATAATTATTGCACATTTAAGGGTAGCATAAAAAATAAAACAAGAGGCATTAGGAAAACAGCGCTATCTAAAGTAAAAAATATTTTATAAGAACCCAATCATTGTAAATATTAAAATTTTTCTTGCAGGACAAGAATTGTTTAAACTGCAATGATCACCAAAAAGACTCCTTCTATCTAAGTTTAAATGTGACACAAGTTGTAAACAGTACACCACTTGAGCAATTCGCTTTCTGGCCCAGATATTCAAACTGCGCCAGGCTGTGGTGCAAGCTTGGGCACAGCACAACTTGACTGCGCAGGGGTGTGGACTGGGCGATATTCATCGGAGCTGCGCCATGGCACAGCATTATTGAATATCGCACCCTGGCCACCCGCAGTGTGCATGGTGCAGTGGCACTGTGCCAGCGCAAGTGGCCAGAGTGGAGCATGGGGATGCACTAGTGCAAGTTCCATTGCGCTATGCACAGCAACTCTGCGATATTCAAAACCTGACATGTAAATGGGGCCATAATGGCAATGCAAGCGCAAAATGGGTCCATTTGCATGTCATTATATTGCAATCAGGTGCACGATCCCCAATGACTTGCACCTGGCGTCCTGCCAGGCTGCAGCCATGGGGACCGATGCCTCCTGCAGCCGCAATGTGCTCCACAGCCCAATTGCGAGGCATTTGTTAAAAATAAAAATTCCGTCCAATATCCCTGGTGGTCCAGTGGATCGTTGTCTGCCCGATCATGGGCATTTGTCAAAGAGAAGAAATATGTCCAATATCCCTGGTGGTCCAGTGGACGCTGTGTGCCGCATTCCATTCACATATCTGGAATGTGCCAGTATGGTTGGAGGCTGCCCATTAGGTTCACTCTGTGGACCAATGGGCGTACAGCCCTACCAACTGTGTCAGTCGGTGGGCGGCTGTGCGGCAGGTGGGTGGGGTGCTGCTGCCCGCTGCTGACTGGGGGGAGCAGGGCAGTGGGATTCAGTGGGCGAGTGGGGTGGGGGATCCACAGGACCACCAGGGATATTGGAAATATTTATTTATTTTATTACAAATGCCCGCGATCAGGCACACAGTGGCCCACTGGACCACCAGGGATATTGGACAGCATTCTTCATTTTTTTAACAAATGCCCACGATCGGGCATGGGGGGGTGCCACCAGGTACAGCCAGAGCTTGGTGGCAGCTGCCGTGTTGCACCCTGCAATCCGGCAGCTCACCTGTGGGTTGCCATCCGTTGTTCCTTTTTTTTTGGATCAACTTTGTGCTGGCGCAGGTAGGGGTTGTGCATGCATGGCTCTGCACATCCTGGGCTGAATATCGGTCTGTGCAGAGTATGCATGGGCACACCCCACCTGCGCCTGCATACATTATTGATGCGCTCTGGTGCATCGGGAATTGTGCTACGCACTTTTCTCTTTTGAATATTGTGCTGAGGTGCATCAGTGGGTTGCGATGGCTCAACACTGTTGCGCCCATGTGCAACCCTTTTGAATATCTGGGCTCTATGTATTGCAAAATCACAATAGTAAGTCATTTATCTCTTATACTATGGAAACTTTGTTATTCTAATAGCACTGCAGCAAATTAAATAGTTAGTGAGGCTTTTTCCAATAGTTGTAGTTATTTTATTTTCTTATGGAGCTACGATGGGCCATGTTATGCAATGCATATATCAGAAGTTCAAGCATAATGTACATAAAACATGTACAATGCAACACACCAGCAAAAATACATAGCAAGAATAAAAATACCCAGTTTTCACTGGCCACCTTACATTGCCTATGACTGCCCCAGCCTTCTTTCCTGTCTAACTTTATCAAGGGGCAAAGGAACACAGTGATGGGGCAGTAAGGGCTCCATAACAAAATATAAGAACTTACAAATGTTGAAAAAAGCCTTATTAACTTTAATTTGCTGAAGTGCTATTGAAACAAACAAGTTTACATAGCATGAGATGAATTACTTGCTACAGTAGTTTTTATATGCCAAATACCCCAGTTAGTGTGGAGATTAAATGTTGCAGCACTGCACAAGACATGAGGTTAAGCTAGCCTATCTCTCCTGCACCATTCTTTTAAATTTAAATTAGAAGTGCTTACCATTACAATATAACATTTTTGGGACTTTTATACATTCCAATGGCAAAATGCAAGGAAACGCCTGTCTTTTCAACTGTTTCAACAGCTACCTGTATGAGTGATGTTGTGTAGAACTGGTTAGAAGTGGCATAAATTCCACTCATGACAGAGAACAGACAAGTATTGTTTCCCATTTTGAAATACATGTCTACTTGCCCCTCAGTCTCTTGCCATTGAAATGTGGCAAACAGCAGGGCTCTTAAATTGTTGAAACCTATAATTATAAATATGTAGTACTATTTGTTTTGAAACTGTATAAAGGGGGTAGGCAAGAAAAATGAAGAATGTAAGCACCAAACTGCAAAAACTGAAACACAGTATGGTGGACTTAAAAGTGTAGTAAAAAATGGTCATGGAAAAGCATATTAGTACAAGCCTGTTTATCTGAACAATATACAGTATATTGTAAAACTGCTAATTTTAATGTCAATCACTGTATATTTCATGGGTATATCTCTTTTGGACATCAACACCTCCCCATTTAACTTCACTTTTACACACTGTCTTTTTATTATAAGAGGAATACTGTCAGCAGGCAGTACCACAGCTCAACCCCTCCCCATCCCCCCATTGGTCTAAGAAACCAAGTCAGTATGGGAGGGGTTGACTATCCTCCTTCACACCAACTATTCCGAAAAGCTATGAGAGACAGCTATCATTCACAAAGACAACAGGAATTCCTGGCAGGATTTCAATCAGTTGGGGGAGGGGTTGAGGTAAGATCACCTCAGTCATTAACACCAGCTGCTATTCAGGTCATGCAGTCTGTTGGAAAAGAAGTCTGGCTGTCAAAAGGTTAATGTAGTCTGACTACCAGGTGCAGTTACATACACAAAACAGAGAATAAGGTGTGCAGAAATATAATGCAGACAATCAAAAAACAATGTTGCAAAGTGCCACTTAGTGAGTCAGTTGTAAGGCAGCAAGAAACTACTCCCCCATGCTTTGAATCTCTATGATTCTTTTTCAGAACACTCCAATCCAAAAGAAGAAACTTAATGATTCAGAGAACTAGAGAACAGTGTTTTTCTGCCTTGCAGTTTGCTAACAATTAACTGACACCTTGTAACATAATTTTCTGATTGTTTGCCTTATTTATTTACCCACCACATTCTCTGTTTTGTGTGCTGCGTATTTTTGTGGTTGCAGCAGCCCTTTTTATTCTGAGTACCTGGGTTTTGTTAGTTGAATAGTTACATGCAAGCTAAAGTATTCACATGTGTTCAGCCCCTCTGAGAAAAAGACATTGCACCCAACCATCAGAATTGTACATAAACATAGGAATAAGTTTTCTTTATTTGGAAAAGTGAAGATTATATTTTTGTCAGGAAACTAATTTGTTATACAAAATAAGCTTAGGGCCATGAAGGTGGATACAACTCTAGGGTCAGATGGTTTGCACCCAAGGGTCCTTAGGGAACAGGATGAGGCTCAGGCAGATCCCTTTTAATGCCTCTCTTGAGCAAGAAATCATGCCCTGGGATTGGAGAACTGCATATGTGGTGCCTGTCCATAAAAGTTGGCTGAGCAATGAACCGGTGAGCTGCAGGCCAGTCATCCTGACCTCAGTAGTGGGCAGTCTTATGCAGACCATCCTGACAGCAAGATTGGTGAACATTCTCAATGATAATGATCTCCAGGGTGTAAGACAACATAAGTTTTGTGTCATGAAGGCCCTGCCAGACTAACCTATTTGACTTCTTCACTTCAGTCACCAGTACAATGGACAAGAGCCAAGTGGTTGATGTCCTGTATCTGGACTTCAGGAAGGCCTTTGAATCTGTACTTCACAGGCAACTGGTCAAGATGCTAGAAGACCTGGAGATGGGGGCTAAGCTTGTTAGGTGGATCAGAACAGAAGTTGGCTGCAAGACAGATGCCGAAAGGCGGTAGTTGGGGGGATTCTCAGAAGCTAGGACTGTGATCAGCGGGGTCCCACAGGGTTCTATGCTTGGTTCAGTGCTGTTTAACATAATCATAAGTGACATCATAGAAATGCCTGTTGACAGACAACAGAAAGCTTTGTGGAAGAGTGGACCTGGAGAAGGGGAGACAGGCATTCTGAGAACAACTGGGCAGCCTAGAGAAGTGGTCTGAATTTGGCAACTGGGGTTCAATGCTAAAAAGAGTAATGTTATGCACTTGGGGTGAAAAATCACATACCAAATACTGTCTGGGTGGCGTGAAAGTAACCAAGTCAGAGGAAGAAAAGGACCCAGGTGTCATTATCACCAATGACCTAAAACACTTGGCACATTGCAGAAAAGCTGTGGCTAAGTAAGCAATAATATCCCACAGGGTAGGCAGTATTGGGCAATACTGGACTGCCCATGGATTTAATAGGGCCCAATGCAACAGGCGGAGGGAGGGCCTTACAGCCTTTGAATGTCCAATATTGCCTATACCATCCACCCTGAGAGGGATTATCACACCTAAAATGGTGTTACATTGTTTTTATTATAATAATGGTTGCATAAAAAAGAGTGTAAAAATATTAGTAAAATGTGAAGAAACAGCAGCTTCTGTAAACAGTCCCTTTACTGGTTGAATTGGTGAATTGCCAGTAGAGGTGCTGCTGCTATGAAACATCGTTTATATAAGCTTGTAGTGTGTCTCTTTCATCTGTATTCATTTATTTTTCTGTCACCCCCTCCACCACCATAACTTTTGTCATAGCTAGCGTTTCACACTGTTTTGCAAATGTCATCATTATTTTTTGTTTGTTTGTTTGTTGTTACCACACTTTGACTGGGGAGTGCTCAGTTTCGCGGTTGAGTGAGAATGCCACAATGTCTGTCTGAGGTGCAGACAAGGAACACAGAAGTCATGGAGATCGCATGCGAGCTGTCAGGAAAAAGAAAAGTAACCCTGAGAAAACAGGTATATTTCAATATTTTTCTTCTGGCTTTGCTGTAGCTTTTCAGCAGGGGTACTGAGCAGGCTTGCAATTTTATTACTGTATGGACTGGGAGAACTGGGTTGACGAATGGTGGTGGTAGCATTTTTTTGAGCTCCATTCCACAAGGATGAAGATATATTGCTGGCTTCACCCTTTACTACATCAGCCAGGCTTTGGCAGAGCGGGGTACAAGAATAGCTCTCTCAGTAAAGTACTCTGCTGTGCCTGAGAAAGGCTTTATTTTACATTAAAATGTGTATTCTTTTAAAAACTGATGGTTTTGTGACATGAGGTGTGTGAATAGGGGGATGGCCCGATATCAGTTGATTAGTAATATCAGTTACCAAGGAGAAAGAAATGGCAGATCTGCAGTTTGGAAATTTATCTGTGCTCATTGATATTCATAGGGCAGTCGGTTGGCACTGACGATTTTTTTTTACCTGGGCTCCATTGTCTGATAGATACCCATCTTGTTAGGGCTATCAGCCAGTCAGAGCCTGGGGATTTCTTAGACCATTTCCTAAATTAAATTAATTGCTGATCTGCATAGCCAGGAGAATTACTAGTTTGAAGGCAGAGATCATTCTGCCACTGTACAGGTCTCTAGTAAGACCGCACCAAGAGTTCAGTGTGCAATATTGGTGCCTTTATCTTAAGAAGGATAGAACTTGCTGGAAATAGTCCACAGAAGGACAACTAAGATGATCTGGGGCCAGCAAGGCAACACATATGAGGAGAGGCTCAGAGGACTCAACATTTACTCTATTGAGTACAGAAGGGAGGGGAGAGGGCATGATTGAGACCTTCAAGTATCTTAATGTTAAAAACAGGTGAGTACTAAGGGCTTCTTCAGCCTTACTAGAAACAAAATCTCTAGGGGTAATGGCTTAAAGCTGGTGGGTGGGAGGTTAAGGAGGGAGGCAAGATGGTACTTTTTTAGTGAGAGAGTGGTAGCTAAGCAGAATGAGTTACTGGAGGAGGTGATATCACTAAAAATGGTGGACAACAGTTTCAAGAGAGGTTGGGACAGGGTGAGGGGGAACATTTGCTTTAAGGGGGAAGAGAGGGGAGAGGTACTTGAGAGGGGTCATGGGTGATATGGGGAGGCAGGGAAGTTTCTCTGCAAATGCAGTGGGAGCTTCATATTCAAGCAGACTGAATAGACCATAAGGCCTTTATCTATTCGCACATTCATATTTTTGTAGAAGTAAGAAAAATCTGTTAGATACAATCTATTAAACTACAGTAAACAGTAAATAAAACAAAATATTTTTCATACAAAGTTCACATTGGGAGCAGCCCCACAACCACTTTCATGTGGGGCCCTCTGTGGTGACTGTTCCCATTTAAAAAGAGCAACCTGCTCAAGGGGGGAGGAGGGACCTGCATGTGAAACAATTAACAAGAAAAATAGTACAGCAGTGCCAGAATAAAAAAGCATTGGCCAGCATCAAATGTTTGCATGCTTGTTTTTGATATTCAGTTGTTGGGCATAGACAGCACAGCACAGAAGTTAAAATTAACAAATTAATAACACAAATTATGGGGTGTGTGGCCAGCAATCAGACAGGGCAGACGCATTAAACAGGATCTCCTCTAAACTACAGCAAAAAAGGCAATTTTAAACAGGAAAATGTTATTTTTTCTGGTGAAGTGAGAAACTGATACCTGTAGCATGACTGAGAAAGAGCTTTTACAGGCCAGAATGGGTAAAACCCATCAGACAACCCAGCATGATCCAAGCAAGGCAAGAATGCACACAGTGATGCCACATGGCAGGGGCCTAGCAGCTGAGTCAAACAAGGCCCCAGAACCCTCCATTACTGCAGTATTACAAGCAATCAGAGACTTGGACAGGAAAGTAGATGACTTGGGGACCAGATTCACTGTGATGGAATCCCTGATGATTGCAGTGGCTGCGGACACCAAGACCATGGTAGACTCAGCTAACACATCAGGGGTAGCAGTGGCTGAGATCCTGGCTAAAAACAAGATCATGCGACTTCGGCTAGAAGTGCTGGAGACCAATATGCAGGCTAGCAACTTGCGACTGTTGGGGGTCCCAGAAGCTCAGGAGGGTAAAGCATTGCAGGAATTTGTCAAGAATCTAATATTGAAACAATTAAACTTGGACTTACATGGGCAGCTTGTTAAAACCTATCGCCTGAACCCGTGGAGGAAGCCAGACGTTGAGACACCCCGAACCATTATGATTATTACAGCAGGCGCCACATTTGGGACACTGTCTTAGATGCAGCCAAACCTTGGGGCCTTTGAAACTCGAGGCAGGAGAGTGAATTTATATTTTCCTCGATTTAAGCTATGCCAGGCAGAGGCGCAAAAAGCTTTGATGCGGTCCGCAGGACTTAGAGCACTGGGGATCAATCATTCATTAAAGATACTGGCCGACTGAGACTTTTCTATGCCAAGACCTATATTTTTTCTCTGACCTGGTAGAGGCGAGCAAGAGACTACAGACAATTAGCAAGATTTTGTACATCGCCTAGGTCCTCGGAGGACGAAAATTAGGAGGATTGAAGGTCTCTTAATCTCTATGCTGTACATTAAAACCATTATCTAAGTGGACATTGCTGAAGCTGGATGTTTCTTTGAACTGAAAAGTTTAAAATTCAATTGATGTAGAGTTGGGTAGCATGGTAATCCTCAGGATAAAATGTCTTGCATTCTTTTTGTCCACCAGTTCTCACATGTTTGAGTCGTATAACAGTTTGCTCAATTTTAGTTACTTGAATGTACATTAGAGAGGCTATCTTGGCTTATTAGGCCATTGAGGATTATAATTATCTCGCTTAAAATGGTTAGAGCCTCATTACAATAATTGAAGTTAAGTATGAATTAATAGCTTTTGTTTATATAATTCTAAGAAGAGATGCCTTTGGATATATACTAGTTTTTAAGGGTGTGTTAGGAGCTACTCCTGTCTTAATGCAGTCAAATATTTACAAGATGCAACAATCTTCAGTCTTACATGGACTCATAAAGCACTTGGGCCAGATATTTCAAAGGAGGCGGGTGCAAATCCATTGTGCTGGATTAGCACCAAATTTGTGCCCGACTGCAATATTCAAAAGGACATTTAGCGCCAGCGCTAGTTGTTAGCACCAATGCTAAATAATAATGTATGTAGGGGAGGGACTGAGGGAAGGGGCTCTGAATGCTGGCGCACCTGCATATTCAGCATAGCACCGCCTACAGGCATTAGTGCCACCTGTAGCGCAGCGTAAATACTGCCAAGGAAAAGCTGATGGTAATGCAGCAGTGCCCCCGCCCCACACACACACACACAAATCCCAAACCCCATTGTCCATAAAGAAAATATGATACCTTGTAGTCTAGTGGTCCTCCCACCCCCAAGCACAGCTCCCGATCCCATAGGAATTAAATATAATGTCCTTGGTAGTCTAGTGGTCCCCCACCCCCAAGCATGGGTCCCGACACCCGTAGAAATTAAATATAATTTCTCTTGTAGTCTAGTGGTCTCCCCACCCCGAAGCAGGGCTCCTGACCCCATAGATATGAAAATAATTGTATTTTCCCTGGTAGTCTAGTGCCCCCAAGCACGGCTCCTGATGCCTGTAGTAATTAAAATAATTGTATTTGCCCTGGTAGTCTAATGGTCCCCCTACCCCCAAGCACAGCTCCCGACGCCTGTAGCAATTAAAATAATTGTATTTATAGATATATAATATATATATATATATATATATATATATATATATATATACACACACACATACATATATACAGGTCCTGCTTGCACAGCTGAATGGGTGTTGTGCACTGACTGTGCCTGCCAGCATGCAGTTAGTGCAGCTCCAGCTTGTACTTCCATTCCGACCAACAGGGAATGCTGTGGCATGCCTTGTCCTGCAGCATCCAGCCTGTACTTCCATTCCGACCAAAAGGTGGAGCTGTGTGCACCATGCAGTAGCACCAGGCAAACTGCATGGTAATGTATGCTAAGCAGCACATAATGAGATGCAAATGTGCTTGTTTGCCCATGGATTACCTAAGTAGGCTCATTTGCATGGGAGCTTTGAATATAGCTCCCGTTTGTCCTGGGCTAACCAGTTTGCACCGGGCTAATGTGTTAGCACTGTGCAATCAGGTTAGCCCCGGGCAAACCTCACTTCAGCATAGCACAGTTCTGCAGTGTGTGGCTTACATTGTTGTTTGCAGTCATACCTATCAACTGTCTCTGATTTTCAGGGACATCCCTGGATTTATCTCAAACTTTTATTCTGTCCTTCCTACAAATTGTGTTTCCAGGACCAAACAGTGGGGGTTGTAGGCATAACATAATGTTAGACATTAATGTTACAGACGTGTTCTTCCTTAAACAGTGCATTTTACAGTACACCACTTATTCTACCAGCTTCCTGAGTGACTATCACCAATTTCTAAGGTGTGTCCCTGATTTTAAACCTTTGTCTTAAGCCTTGTCCCTGATTTATGAGGCAGGATGTTGAGAGGTGTGTTTGCAGTAGCTGTGAGACATATCTGTGCAATCACACACAATGTTCTCCACCTGCAACACTGGCTTGTTACAGAGTCTAATGAGCTGCAGTTGCAGTTTGCACTTCCCTGTTGCTATATTCAGTGCTGCCTTATTCCCGGGCTATTTTTGCCCTGCACTCCAAGGGTGCCGGAAGATGGTAAAAGCTGAGGGGTCTGACAATCAAAAGGGCACTTATAAGGGTACAAAGGGCACTTTTTCTATACTAGTTTTTGCCATACAGAAATAAAAAGTGGAGTTGCTGCCGCCCCTTTCGCCCCGCCCCCCCAGTTCCGGCACCTATGCTGCACTCCCAGACCAGTTTGCCCGGCTTCCTTAGACTGCTATATTTAGCAGGATTAGCACCAGGCTATTTCCTTTTAAATATAGCTTGCTGTGTGCCTGGCTAAGTTTCCCACCGGCAGTGCTAATTTAGCCCCAGGGCAAAGTTTTGAATATCTGGCCCTTGATGTGTTAGAGGGTGTTTTACACCTAGGTCATTATTAGATATCCATTATCAATTCTAGTCCATGAGCGTGTTGCAATGGTCTCTTCTTGAGCTTAAATTGTTATTTACTTAAAAGTGGAAAATTGAGACCCCACCATATGAGGTCACTATAGTGATAGTACATGAATCCTATATTTGTATTGCTAATACTCATGTTACTTGAGATTGCTATTACTCGAATGTATTTTAAATTGTGTGAATTACACAGTAGAAAACTGAATAAAAATAAAGTATAAAAAAAAAAAAACACAAGTTATAATAGTGAAATTGTCATGCCTGGGAAATGAAGAGGTTCGCATATAACCTCTGACAATGTGCCTGGGGGAAGGGCATAAAATATTAGGTCAATGGTGGTGTTTTCCACTTTTGTAGCCATTGACTGAAATACTTGTATAGTGTATGGTGGAATGCTGTTGAGCATGGAAATCCATGCTCAGAACAGCATTGTTGTGCTGTTTTAACTACATCATGATGTTGTTATGTTGCAGTGAGTACATCACCAGTGCAGCATAACAACATCAAATGTAGTCGCATATGCGCAATAAAGGGGCCGCAGCAGTGAGATGCCAAACAGAAGTAACCGGAGCCAGAAAATGCACCACAGTAAGGCTTTTTAAAATCATTTGGGGGACATTGTTTGCCAGGAATGAGTGCCCATACACTATAAAAGATTGTGTATGACCACTCATATACACAGACAAGGTTATTTTCTGATCTTGTGGTTTCCGTGTTTCGCTTGGAGGTCCTTTGTAATCATGGAAACTACTTAATCAGAAAATAACCTTGGTGGTATGAGTGCCTACACAATCCTCTGTGTATGATGTGATTTTGTTTTGCACAAAGTTGAAATAAATAGAAAATCTTTTTTTCACTACTCCAATTGTGCAATGACTGTTCAGTAAATCCTCATGGGGAGGTGAGTGCTGTTTCCTGAAATATGCTTTCTGTTAACCATTGACAGACAAAACTCTGCCCCCAATGTTAAGGAGCACAAATGGCTGGTCGCAGTTTTAAGCATTTGCCATCATGGATGAACATGCTAAAATGAATAAGGGCAAATCTGCAGGGCAGCAAAAGCATCAGCTACATGACAGCCATGGCAGTAAATTAACTGGCTGTTCTGCTTTGGATCTGATATCTCCTGTTCTCAACTGACGAAAAGGTAAACAAACTATGACCATAGCAGGTACAACTGCAGTCAAGGTCTCTGAGGAACACAGTACAGTAGACCATGTCCAAGATGGCCACTAGGAGTTTTCTGTGCATGTGGCGATGACCAGCACACATGCTTTGAACTCCATAACACAGCAGCACAGTCTGCCATCTTCAGATGGCTGTGAGTTCAGTGCACATGCACCAGTTGTCATACATATGCAGAAAACTCTAGCGGCCATCTTGGACACAGCAGATGGTGCCATGTTCTACTCACAGACTAAATAGTGTGGTGAATGTACAGTGATTGCCATTCACCTCCACTACTTAAAAGTCCTGTCGGTATCTGGGAATTCTCCTTTTCTGTACTGTGCTCGCAAGATGTCTGCAGGGCTACACCCACTGCAGCCATAAAAAGTGGACTACAAGCACCTCTGTAAACTATATTTGTTGTTTTTCGTGGAACCATGTTATGGATTGTTGTTGCTGATGAAGATGAGGCTTGATAGCTATTGCCTCCATCTGACAAGTCTTTATATCCATAGCCATGCATTGCCTTTCACAATTGACCTGTAGTACTTTTAACCAGGAGTCAAGCACAGTGGTCAGCAATTTCTTGTATTTCAGAATATCTATGAATTTTTTTATCTAACCTGTCAACCTTCCTTGCTGCTAGTGCCATCTGCTATGATGACCTCTGTTCTGTAAAAGAACTGCCCAGGAAGAAATGCTTCAGTTTACATTACTAACTAGTTCCTAGGAACAGCGACAGTATCAAGCCCCTAGTTCCACCAATGGACCTCCCTATCTTGGTACATGCCTTTGTAACATCTAGGCTTGATTACTGTAATGTGCTCTACTTCAGGTCACATGAGGTATCTCTTGCAGGCTGCAGTTAGCAGAATGCAGCTGCCAGGTTAACGGGCAGTCTAAATACTGCCACATCACCCTGGTGCTGCATGAACTGCACTGGCTGCCGGTCAGGTGGAGGATCCTTTAAGGTGGTCTTGCTCACCTTTAAGGCCCTTCATGGTTGGGCCCTCAACTTTCTGACCTTCTAATACCCTGCCTCTGTCAGCTTCTCCATCTTCCTTAGGATCCTTCTGCAGTTCCCAGGGTGGGGCTAAAGACCACCGTGACAGAGCATTTAGCATCGCCAGCACCATCCTGTGGAACTCGCTCCATTTGTAAGGTAGGCCCTTCAGCTGAAGTGTTTAAGGCCTCCTCAAGACCCTCCTGTTTAGTCAAGCTTTCCCAGACACTGTCTATTAGTATTTATTTCTGGGACAGCCTTGTTAACTACTGTCATTTTAACAGTTTTATTATTCAGATTATTTATTTCTGTGTTGTTTGTATGTGCTGTATTTTATGAATAGTGTGTATTTATTTGTATGGTGCTCAGAGCCTCTGTGATTGGGTGTCTTGAAAATAAACTTTGGCTTGTCTTGCCATGCCACTCCTGGTTATAATAGTGTCTGATCAAAACTGAATATCTGTACCATAAGAAAGGCTGACAGCAGCTCTGTCATGTGCAAAAAAATGATTTAACAGTAAGTTAAAAACTTTACAAAGATGCTTTAATGCTATCATAAACCAGGAGCATCCCTGCGTCATCACTAAAACCCCAACTACTATCACAATTAAGTGCTTCCCCTGAAGAGCTGTGAAACTATTTGGAGTTTTAGTGGTGAGGTGACACAGGGTGTTTCTGCTTTTTGGCAGCAGTGATGCAGCTTTATAACAGTTTAACTCATTGTTAAAGGGCACAGGAAATTTGTGTTAACTGGCAGCTGTTTATAAAGTTCTTATTCTTAGAAATTATATGCATTCCCTTAAATTATCCATATTTAACTGTACCTGAATAAATAGTGATATGACACACTGTATTTACACTGTTTTGTTTTTATGGGCAGCATATTGTTACAGTTCACTTCATGGAATCACTAATTTGGAGTTTTTACTATGTCACAGTTTATGTACAGAATGCTTATTATGAGCTGTTAACATATCAAAACTATGTTTAGAGTTCTGTGCATGAACTGTGGCATGGTCAAAACTCAAAATTTTTGGTTCCATGAAGAGAACTGTTACAGAATGCTGCCCATACAAACAAAACAAAGCAAAATACAGTTTTTCGTATAACTTTTTATTCAGGTAAAGTTAAATATGGATAAGTTAGGGGAATGCATGTAATTTCTCAGAACAAGAACTCTATGAACAGCTGCCAATTAGAAATGGTTTTCCATCCTCTTTAAATGAAATCTTTTTCAACATGGGAGTGCTGGTGCCAGTGTTTCTATTGATAATTCAGTTCAGAGCACACTTCTTTGGAGACGGCCTGCCAGCTCAGTGGGTCCAGTAGCACTACCAACTGCACTGCCAGTGACCCAGGTTCAGAAACAAGCCTGGGCTGCTAGACAGCCAATCAGAGGAGGGTGGCTGAGCATCCCATGGATGCTCATCTGCTCGGGGATGGTCAACATTCTGGTCTCTGCTGCAACACTGCCTCCAGGATGACCATAGGTGATAGTGCTGCAGAATGCCTGTCTCTTAAAGTCAAGCTTTCCCCATCAGTGGTGTTCCACATCATAGGCTGCTATAGACCTCCAGCAGCAGGACTGCAACTTCTGACACACCTGTCATCCCACCTGGATACTACCCCAATGGAAACAATCATACTAGGTGACCTTAACTATGATTGGCTGACTAAGGTCTCGTTACCCCTGAAACAATTCTGCGACTGTCATGGGCTCACTCAACTTATTACTGAGCCTACTCACATCAACAAAAAAAATCCAATGAGAAGCACCCTCTTGGATGTTTTCCTTGTTAGCAGACCTCATTCCTTTTCCCATGCTGGTATCCTCTTAGCAGACATTAGTGACCACTGCTTTACTGGTGGCATAAGAACTGCTACCAAACCTCTATCCACATCAAAGTTTTCCACTAAAGGATCCAGATGGAACTTCATTCCTATTGCATACTTCAATGATCTAAAAAACTCTTTGCTATGGCAGAGTTTCTACCTGACTAAGTCAGTGAGTGATGCCTATGACGTTCTTCATGAAATCATATCCAGCACCCTAAACAGCCATGCTCCCCTGGTTAAAGCATGAATAAAAGCCAGAACCTGTCGTTGGTTCTCACCGGATCTGAAGGCTGGCTTACTCAAAAGAGATTACCTCTGGAAAAAGGCTTGTATATCTCATGCCAAAGCAGACCGGTGTCTCTTCAGGGCATCTAGAAATGTCTGTACTAAGTTGGTCAGAGAGGCCAAAGCCAACTTTTATCAAACCGAGCTACTCTTTGCATCAAACTGCCCTACCAAGTTCTGGTCCACCATAAAAGAGCTATCTGGCCACTCTCCAGAAGTGCGCTTCCTTCCAAAATTACCACTGATAATATTATCATTAACAATAAATTAGAGATACTGCAGGCTTTCAACAATCACTTTGCCACTGCTAGCCTGGCATTTGATAATGCACCTGTAAGCAGCCTTCTTCCTCAGACCAACATCCAGCCTACAGAACCAACTAGCAATAACATGGACTTCTCCTTTTCACCTACCACCATAAAAGAAGTTGAAGATCTTCTTCTACTACTAGATACTAAAAAAAGTACTGGGGCCGACTCCTTCAACCCATATTTCTTGAAAATAGCATACCATATACTTGCTACACCTACAACACACCTATTCAGTCTGTTCCTAGCACAAGGCTCCATCCCCAAGGCATGGAAAACTGCTCACGTCATTCCCTGTTTAAAGCAGGGACCCCTGTGACCTAAATAACTAGATCAATCTCCTTCTTTCTGTACTTTCAAAACTTCTGGAAAAATTGTGGATACGCAGAGGATCTTTTCTAGACAATGCTAGACTACTCGACCTAATGTAGTCTAGCTTTAGAGCTAAGCATAGTACAATTACGGCATTGGCAAAGTTACTAATGATTGGCAATGGGATCTAGACAACAAAAATTTGTTTGTGTCGTGTTTCTGGACCTCAGTAAGGCTTTCAACACTGTCGACCACTGCCTGCCCTCTCCACCTTAAAAACTATAGGCATTGGCTCAACTGCACTGGGATGGTTCCAAGACTACCTTTCTGATCGACAGCAACAAATTAAGGCTGATGGAGAGATTTCTTCACTTAAACCGATAAAAGAGGTGTCTCCCAGGGCTCCATACTGGGCCATTACTGTTTGCCATTTATATCAACAGCTTGATGGGCATCAAAGATGCCAGTATTCACTTGTTTGCTGATGACATGGTGCTCTACTTAAGCCTGGAATCACCTGAAGCTGCCTGCGCTGAGTTACAAACTGACTTTAATACTTTGCAGTACCAGCTCCTTAGCAAAAGGTTACTACTAAATGCAAAAAAAAAAAGGCCATTCTTTTCTCACCATCAGGACCCAGGGGCTTACTCTGCTGTCACTAGTCCATTACCATAAGTCTCTACTTTATTAGGATTAAATCTTGAATTTGTGACTAAATTCAAATACCTTTGTATTTGGCTAGAACAACAAACTCTCTTTGTGGAACACACAGAAGAACTGCTGAAAAAACTGAGGCAGAGACTAGGTCTTTTTCAGAATTAAATGCCTCTTGACCACAGACGCAAAAAGACAGCTTGTCCAATCTACATTCCTTTCATTATTTGACTACGCCGACTTCATTTATGGCCATTGCCCTGCCTCATATCTTGCAAAACTGGATGTACTATCATAGAGCACTGAGATTTATAACTGGCCTCCCATACTCACACATCACTGTTTTTATACACAGCCGTAGGGTGGCCCTCCCTTCAATACAGGCGATATAGAAATGCAGCCCTATGGATGCTCTGAGCCCTTACCAACAAACTCCCACAATATGTTGTTGACTGTCTCCCCCTTAGTCCTATTAGGAACTATGCCTTAAGAAGTCAATCGCAGATTTCTTTGAATGTTTCAAGGGCCAACACTCGCTTTGGAAGGGCCACCATAAGCTATGCCCTGCCTACTCTCTGGAATAGGATACAAAAATCGTTGAGACTTAGCTCACCTGTCAGTCCTGCCTTCTTTAAGACCCTCTATGACAAAATGTTTGCTGAAATCTGTAATTGCTTCTATCGCTCTAGCAGCTTGACTATTGTTCCTCTTCTTCAACACTAGTCCCAGCTGCTTATCCAAATCAGCCCTTGCCACTACTACTCCCCTCCTCTGCCCCACTTGCCCTTTGCACCCTCTGCATCCCTCTTATTCACCACCACCTTCAAGGCATTTACCTAAGGCTTACTACACTGTTATGCGCACCTCCATAGTTAGGAATTTCCATCCAGGCCTGTAACGTGTTTCTGCTGGACAGGAATATAAATAATCTTTCTTTTTTTTCTTCTATGGTTTGTATATGACATCCATACACATCCTGCTCCTGTGGAACTATATACTGTATATATATATATATATATATATATATATATATTATGTTCGTTGTGTTATGTATATGTTTCTTGTACATGTGACTTGGAATGTAAATACTCTGTTCCTATCAGTATTGTAAACATGTTGTTCCTTTTGTATTATGTATATTTATATGTATCTGTACAATTTTCCCTGCCAACAGCAGGTCCACCTTGTAAATGAGCTTGCTCAATGGTGATCACCTGGATAAATAAAGATTTGATTGATTAATTGATTGAAACCAGGGAGCAGGAAGGGAGCGTCAGCATTCTGCTGTTTCATCATCACATGCATCATTCTTGTGATGCTCAAAGGAAAGGGAAAACAGAAACTCTCCCACTGCACAGGATGCTGCCTGCTGCTTTGCCGCAGGCTCCAGCACTGCTTACTTAAGCTCTCTCTCTCTCTCTCTCCTCAACTGACACTTCAACTCTTCTCAGGAGTAAGGGATGGCCCCTAGGCAACTCTTCACATGGGGACCATCCACAGGGGAACACACTAGAGGTAAATCCCAGAGAAGGTGAGTGACAGGGCTGTTTAGATCAGAGGGTCAAGGGGCTGGCCAGTGTCAGGGGACAAAAAGCACAGTAAAAAGAAATACTTATTTCACTTTCCTTTTACTGTTTCCCAATCTCTGTGTACAGACCCATCCTTTTTTAAAAGGCAGTACACTTGTAGCCGGTCCATCAGGACAGTAGTAGTTCAACCACCCATGATGCCAGTGACCAGGGTTAGGGAATGAGCCTGGATCCCCAGAGGTCAGCTGGAGGGGAGGAGGATTGAGCATCCCAGTGGATGCTGTCCTCAGGGTAGGGAGGGCAGCTGCCTATGCTGCAATTCTTTTACCTGGCTGACCATAGGTGGCAGTGCAGGCAGAGTTCTATGTTGGTGGGAGGACATCAGCTGGTGATGCACGGTTCATATTTGCATTCATGCCTGCACATGGGCACCCCTCATCTGCAGTATCCTCAGGGCTGAGAGATGAATGAGGAAAACTATCCAACAGGCAGGATGAACTGCCAGTCCCTTACAGGCTCCACACTGGCAACCCAGGCACTGAACCCAACTCAATCTTGTACTGTGTTGGGTTGAGAAGTACCATCACTCCTGCCAGGGGTGAGTAAGCCATTAAGGAATGGGTTTCGGATAAGTCTGGAAGAAGTAAAGTGACTAGGCTGGATGGGGTGGGGCTGACCCAGAGGGGGCCTATTAGGTGAGACCAAGAGGTGGTATGTTGCATCCTAGGGGTAGAGGCTTTTATGCAGGGTCTGAAAACCTCATTCCCCATGCTTTGGGGTTTGATCTTCCTGAAGTTATGCCATGCCAATTTTTAAGTAACAATTAAAAAATGTATTTTGGTACTCTTTCTTATTTGTAATGGTGCCCAGAGCCTCTGACAAAGAGCACCATATAAAACAAAGGCAACAACACTACTACTATAACAACAACAACACTATAAACTACTCCTTCCACCAACACCACAATAGGACCAGACACTAACCCCTAGTACCACAGTCTCCAATGCCAGCTGCCATATTTTCCACAGCCTCAGATACTGGCTCCTTTATCCCCAGACACCAGACCGATCTCCTTCCTCACCCCGACACTATCTCTTCCCACAGTCCCCCCAACAGGAGCCACTCTTCCTTCATTGCCCACTAAACAAGTCTACCTCCCTCCAAAACACCTAGCACTAGCCACCCCTCCCTTCACAGTACTCAGAACTAGCCTCCTCCCTTCCATGGCTCCAGATAATAACCCCCTCCCTCTACAGCAACCGGCACCAGCCCACCTGCCTCCACAGCACCCAACACTTGTCCACCTTCCTTAGAGTCCCCCATGATACTTCCTCCTCACTCCACAGCACAAGACAGTTGCCCCTCAAAGCCCAGACACTAGCCCCCACCCTCCACAGCACCCTAAACTTGCCCCTTTCCTCCACTGTCCCAGACAGCACCTTCCCTCCATTATGATCACCAATATCCCCATTTCCACAGTCCCCAAAGCTACCTTGCTTCCTCCACAGATGCAATACTAACCCCTACCTACCAGGTCCCGAACACACATAGACACACACACATACACAGTCTTCTCGTGGTCGGTATTGACAACAGCACCCCATCACAGTCAGAAAACTATTGGCTGTTTACAAATCATTGTGGACTATACATCCTTAGAAATGGGCTGGGAAAACTTTAAGCTGATGGGCTATATGGCCACCAACCAGCCAGTCCAGTATCAGGCAATAGAGACCGGAAATACTGAGTCCCTGTCTCTGCTTCCTGATTAGGTTCTAAATCCTTGTGCCAACAGAACGTTCATTTTGAAAATGCAGCCATGTTTTCTTAACAAGTAACTGCACACAAACACACACACACACACACACACACACACACACACACACACACTGCAATCTCTGCTCTGAAGTAGCGCACATTGGTTTATGTTTATTTAAATCCCCCCCTCCACATTAAACAAAAAGAAAACTTTTTTTTCTCATTTTTCTCCCTAACTTGTAGCGCTATCAGAGATACCGGCTTTGAGCACTACACACTCGGGGACATGTTTCCTAATCCTTTTACTTGATCTCTCCTGCTTGGCTAACCCTGCCGCTAAGTAAAAAAGTAAATGAAATAGGACTTAATTTTATAGGGGGAAGTGATATTAGGGTTGAACAGTCACTCTTTTCGACTGCGTGTCTGTGGATTTATCCAATCTCCATTAGCTGCACTACCTGATCACGCTACAGTCCTAACACTGACTTCAGTGAGAAACTAACAATTGCGCTCAGTGCTTCCCATCCATTACTCACAGGCACAAAACAGAAGCTACCATCAATGTTTTAATTTGGCTTTGTGAAAGAGCACTTTTGTCCTTCTCTCCCAGTCACTCACGGACAAGTACTGTAACAGCAGTCGGCAAATAGTAGGGAAACTAGGCACTGGGGAAGAAAAGAAACACTGATCGGGGAACACTTTCAGAAACTCCGGGGGAGAGATAAGACAACTGACAGAAAGCAGGTACCTTGTTTTCAAACTTCCTGTCATGCGATCGTGATCCCCGGGTGGGGAGAGGAGACATGAAAGCAGCTCCAGGGTAGGTGCTCATTAGTGAGAAGCAAAAGCCCTAAAATACAGTGTTCCTTTCTTTTTTTTTTTTTTTACCCGTGGCAACCAGAAACTGTATAAAAAACATAAACTTTAATAGCAGGGGCATTAAAAAGCTGTCACATCCAAGCTATTCTTGGTCTGATTAAATCACTGCCGCAACTTTGACTGACCCTACTCAGACGCTTTTTTCTTGTCTGACGCTGCAGCCACTGCCAAACTGCACAGTATATATACTGTAGATACAATGGCTACATGAATAAAAAAAAAAGAGAAGCCCTGTTCCAGTGTGTGTGTGAGTGTGTGTGTGAGGTGTGTGTGTGTGTGTGTGTGTGTGTGGTGTGTGGTGAGGATAACCATGACATCCAGATCAAAAGGCTCCAGTACAAGGAAAGTCCCTACCTAAAAAGAAAGAACTAAAATACACACACACACATATTGTAATGCAGGCAGATGAACTATTTTATTACAACAATGTATTTGAAATTCTTTTTATTTATATTTTTTATTAAACTTATTTTCTTTGCAGTGTCCATTTTCTAGTGCAATAATACCTCCAGGGTGAGCAGTATCAGGAATATTGACCTTCCAGGGCTATAAGACCCTCCGACTGTGGAGTCGAGCCCTCATTACGCCCCTGGGCAGTCCAGTATTCCCCAATCCCACCCTGTCAGGTATTACTGCTTACTGCAGACACACACACACACACACACACACACACACACACACACACACACTGGACCACCTGTGTCAACTGTTTAGCACAGCATACATACCACCTAACATAGCATACATTCATGCAATAGAAAAGTGCTGCAGTATGCATCACCTCAAAAACAAACACACTGTACGGTGTGGCCCCACATTTACAGTCACCCACCGTGTGGAGGTAATGTTTTAGGGTATCTTACCTGCATGCATAGGGATCAAAACATAGAGGAGTCTCGAATAGATAACATCTGATTGACCTATAACATAAAATATAGGAAGGGTGTCACAAAGGATCCTTAGTTCTTAGGCAGCAAACAAGAAGAATAAGAAAGGTCGACATAAGCCTGACTTACACGGCAGCAGTGCTCTGAAATCTGCGCTACTCCTTCCTGCTGCACTTGTAGCAATGCTGTTTACACAGCCCACCGTCACAACACTGCAGGTTGCTCTGAGAAAGGGGCTGTTCATTTACAGAAGAGTTGAGGAGACAGCCTTTATTGGAGCGAGCACAGCAAAGCCGCCTTCACATCACTCATTTAATGCGCCTACCCAATGCTGATCCCTCAACTGAGTCAGATAAAAACATCCGAAGGCACATAAGGTGCCTAGAAAGTGTCTACATGGCAAAATTTGCAGTGCATCAGCCTCTGTGCACAGGTTGATGCACTGCAAATAGGGCAGTGTAAACAGGGCTACAAAGTAATACTTACCTGATAGAGAAGGAGTCAGCATCCTGTCCGACCTGTTAAAGTAATAAGAAAAATAGGTTACTATGGAAAAAATACAGTCGATACAGTCAAGAGGGCAGAGACAGAGAACAGAGAGATATAAAAGGGGTATATGACAGCATAGAAGTAAGGAAAAAGGGAACTTCACATAAAAAGGTACAGACGGGACAAAACAGAAAAAAAAAAAACAGAAACATAGAGAAAGAAAACAAAGGAATAACCAGATATGAACCTACCCACTAGCACTGTGGTAGCGTTGTCGCTCGCCACAACCAATGATCCTTGTTCAGGAAGTGAACCTGGACTGTCAGAGGTCCAGATGAGGGGAGGAGGACTGAGTATCCTGCAGGATGCTTTCCTCCAGAGAGGGATGGCCACTTAGAAAATGGGCTTGAAAAATAAAGCATGCTGACTGGCTGAAAGCCAGAATTCACATGCATTTATTTTTTAATAGATGCCCAGTGCAAAAGAAGTGCCAATTCGCGGTGCCCCATTACTTCACTTATCATTGGGCACCCTAATTTTCAAAGAGACTAGTTGCCATTTTTTTTGCTCTCCCTTAGTGGCGACTTGGAGGCTGGGCAACCCCCACCTTCCATCTCAGTTTACTTAAATAAAGGGAAGGAAAAAAAGGTAAAAAGCTGCTCTATATGTTACATAATACATATTCATCCCTAACAAAAGTGAGCTGATCTGCCAGATCAAATCACAGCTCCCGGTCCTTCAAAAGCCAATGTACGAATTTTGACAAGCCAGTAATGCATCTCCACATCTCTGGAGCGGAAGTTAAGGGACACCACCACTGATCCTCACCCCATTCTCCTGATCCCTCAAACAGTGTAAGTGTAGCCCTGCTAAGTCTCTCTCTCCCACTGCCCAACAGATCTACATAACGACAGAGAGAAATCTATTTCCTGCTCTTTGCACTGTTTTCTTTCTCTCTTTCCCTCTTTGCTAATGCCACCCTTGAAACTGCTGCTGCTGATCCTCGGGCTGATTGTCACAAACTGATCAAACCTCGGGTCCCCACTGCACTCTGAACCCAAAAAATAAATAGGAGAAAGCTACCCGCTTTTGACAGTCACAGTCAGTTTTTTCTCTGCTACCATCCTCGACCTCCATGAATACAGGCCCCAACCTTCAATTCCTCTGGGTAGCACGTGAAGTGGGCACCTGAATCACAGCACTATCCGAAACAGTGATGCGATGTGGGCGAAAGCCCAAATGGCGAGGGGGAGGGAGGGTGACCAGATGTGGTGGAGGGGTGACCATAGCAACAGGATGTTGCTGTATGTACATGCACGGGGGAGCGAGCACAGCAAGTGTGGCTTGGGAGGGGCAGAGGGCTTTAGGTGTGCCATGGTCAGTTACCAAGCTGCACCATGGTGTCAGGTGTTGGCCTCCACTTGCGGTGTGTGGGGTTCCAGTTTTGGGTCTGGGTCCAGGTGCTACTGTGTTTTTGTTGCGCCCGGCCCAAAACTTGTGATTTTTTTGCTTTTGCACCCCCCCCCAACATGCACCCCCCTGGAGTTAAGAATCTTCAAGTAGGTGGTGTGGGGTGTGTGGGGAGGGGCGCAGAAAGCAAAGCATTTAAATCCCCGGCACCGTTTTTCCATGCACCAAGGATGACAGGGTGGTAAAATTGGTTTTGCCGCCCTGACATCACAATAGTGCGAGTCGCCATTCGGCACTCGCGATTATCACATAGAACCTTTCTCTGTAGCAATATACTGCAGCAGCCCACCAGAGGTGTCATACTCCTACCCAAAAGCTACAGTTCATGGAAAAAATAAATTTAAAAAATGAAAAAATATAAAAGGAACCTAAAAGTAAAATTCAAACCCTGCATGTGCATGTGTGGTGGTGGTGGGGGTTACCATGACAACCAGCTCCACAACTACAGAGGCTCCAGTAACACAATACTGCTTAGTTAAAAAAAATACCATTCTAATGCAAGTGGAGGAACTATTTATTACAAAATAAATGGAACAGTTAAAAGTTTTACCATTTAAACATGAACATTTTCTTTTTTAAACATAATACAGTAGCCCATTTTCAAAGCATAATAATACCCTCCAGGGTGGGCTTTATTGGGAAATACCAGACCTTCCAGGTGCTATAGG
The DNA here is from genome assembly GCA_016271365.2 of Neoceratodus forsteri. Classification (NCBI taxonomy): domain Eukaryota; kingdom Metazoa; phylum Chordata; order Ceratodontiformes; family Ceratodontidae; genus Neoceratodus; species Neoceratodus forsteri. The sequence continues at coordinate 669,517,725 of CM057456.1, read as the reverse complement.
GCCCTTCACCTGTGGCATTGGGCCTCATTATACCCATGAGTGGTCCTGTATTTCCCAATAAAGCCCACCCTGTCGGGTATTATTGCTTTCTTGTCCCACTGCTCTACCACCACCTGAGTGACCACAGATTGCAGTCCACAGAATCCACAAGTGACTGGCAGGGTCATTAGTACAGAGCCATAGGTTGGCTGCATCAGGAATCACTGGCAGCCAATCCCAATGCACAATTGTGGTGAGGAAGGGGCAGCGAGAACATGGTAATGGTACATAAGGGCCTGGCAGATGAAGTTCCTACAGTGGCCCACTCCAGCATCAGACCTAGATGCAGCACTCCTGAATCTAATCCAGACCTTCATCTCCAATGTAGCCTGATGACTGTGGAGAAGAAATGCCAAGGACTGATGATGTACACAGCACCAGGGTGTAACCTGGGAGTCAGTGCAGGGTGTTATCGCAGGTGGGTGTGGGGACCAGAAGTAGCTGCAGCGGGTCTCTGTAATAAGAGTTGCTCACTTAGGAGGAAGCAGAAGGAAGTTCTAGCACATGGCCAGTGGAGCATAAAGAATATTTGTAAAAACAAAAACATAGATAGAAACAAAAGAGAGGAGAAAAATGTTGCTGGTTTGCATGGGGCTCAGCAAAATCACTTATCACCCCTAGATGGTCTAGTGGCCAGGAATTAAAAGTAGTAACCCAGGTGGGCTAGTGTGGACTCTCTTGGTCTAGTTGTCCAGCATAAATAAAATAATTCAGCATTGGTGGTCCAGGGTGCTAAAGTTATTCCATGAGGGGCCAGTAACTTAAATATCCCTGGTGGGCTGGGGTGGTGGACCACTGTATTCTAATAATAATTCCCTGGGATCTGAGTGGGGTTCCTGGGCTCAATATTGCTTTGGCAGGCAGGGATTTGGAGTGTGAGGAAGAGGAACACTTAATGAAGCTGCTGGTACTGATAGCGCAAGCAACCACACAAAAATAAAAAAAGTCCTAGGCTGCACATTCTGCTCCCAGACTATACGGAGCTCAGGCTGTGTCCTGTTCTGTATGAGCAAGTAAAGAGGGGACAGGAACTCATCTGAAGGTGGAGTGGGACACAGTAAAAGTGCCTCCTTCCTCCTACCCAAGTCACCACTCTAGGGAGGGTGTGTGTGAGAGGGTGAAAAAGAAACTTAGGATGGAAGGAGGCAACTCCAGGAGGAGTGGGGGATAGCTCCAGGGAACTAACTGAGCTGCACACTCAAGCTGACTCGATAGACCATTTTGGCCTGTTTCTACTGGCAATTTCATGTGTTTGTATGTATTTTTCTGACAGAACAGAGGTCTGTACATCAGCAGATGAGAGAACCTAGTATCCAGAGGCTGGAGTTGCAGGAATATAAAAGGAGAAATAACAGGGTGCATTTACTATCCATGAATTACCACAAGAACATTTTCTCAGTCAAACTGAACACTGTTACACAACAAGGTGTGTATGTGCAACACAAATGCCTTGCCCTATTTTGCACTTCGCCTCTCTAAATGTAAGCCCAATTTTTCAGCCCAATCAGGACTCTTGCCGGCCAAGAAAACAGGAGAATTTTCAGTCCTTTCTTCCAGGCACAGCCTCCACCACATGAATTTTAATAAACAGCTTTCTTCAGGATTTCTAACTTTTAAATTGTAAAGGCTGTTTTGTTAGAAAGTTACCCTTGTTGAATAATTTGATTTTATTAAGACAAAATAACAAAAATGATGCATTAAACTTCTGTTCCTCCTGAGCTCTAACAAGTCCCTAAAGAACAGACAAACAGAATCCAGCTCTATGGAAAATTAAGCACAATGCACAAAATGTTGATGGAAACCTAACTAAACTGATTTTACAGCAGCAGCCCTATTTTATTTGAGTGCCATCCTATTTTACTAAGCTTAAGAAAATAACAGTAAGAAATGCTTACTAATTGAAAAGATCAGTAATGTGGAATTCCACCAGGAATCTAATCATGAACTTAAAATGCATATTCTGCAGCTTCAAACCATTTTCAAACTGCAGGTTGTCTGACTTGTTAATTAAGTTTTTTAAAGCAAAACAGTAAGTTCTAATCCTCATGTTTATTAGGTTCCATGTCATAGCAGTGCATGAAATAGCTAACGCCGTTTGAGAGAAATACATCACCAAAATTAATTTTGGCAGCATAGCGAACAGCAAAGGGCACCTGACAGTTAGGTTTTTCTATTTATGCAGGGGCTGTGCCCTGAACTCTCCACCCACAGGAAGCTTCACCCCCAAGCCCCTACTAAAGGATTCTCAGCTCCAAGGGTGCATGTTGGGGGTGAAACAAAAAAAAAAAAAAAGACCAGGCAAAAACTTGAGCATGCCCAGAACCAAAACCAGCACCTCCCAACCTGAGCTTGCCACCAACCCACCACACTGCACGCCAGCCTCAGCAGCCCACCACCACACTACACCCCACAAACCCTCCCTCCCTTCCACCCATCATATGGCATGGTCCCTCCCCACCCCCACCCACGCACATGTACACAAAATGACATCCTGTCACTATATTCGCCACCTCCCATCCAGTCACCCCCCCTGCCTGGTAGCCCTGTGCACAGTCGCCGTGATTGAGTTGCCCTTTTTAAAAAGTGCTCAATTGTGGTCACCATCATCACAGGCTACTGTTTATTATAGATGTCACTTTGAGGTCTGTCAGGCCATTCTGATGCAGCTGTTACTCGTGACAGAAATACTGGCAGCTTAGTTTGATGGCTTGGGGGTATTGAACATGACAGCACAGATGGACAAAACAATTCTCCAGGGCTGTGTCACAATATTTTGCTGTTGACATCTCTGTCATTTTTGTTTGAAAGGGAAGTGCCTGGGTCTAAGTTTGAGACAGACGAGCGTGCCACATAACTTGAAATTGAAGTGTTCTTTTAACAACATTTTTATATACACAGCCAGAGCAGTCAAGCTAAGAGGATGAGAGGCAAAATGGGGTTCCCTAACACAGAACTAGCAGTGCCCTGCCGCCTTCCCGTGCAATTAGGAAACTTTTGAAGATTGGATCAGAGTTGGTGCCTCTAACATGACTGGTTTGCTGATCACTATTTAATAGCAGGTAATGAATGGGAGGGCTAGCCCATGGTTCAATGTGGGAAATAGCTCCTCGCACAGCCGCCACTTAATCCCTCCTCAACTGCACCTTCCTTGCTTAGGGAGCATTTTTTGTTTCCCTGTATGGCTTGTGCAGCTGTGCTTTTGTGCCTCCTGCTGCTGGTTTGTCTCTTATTTTTTCCCCTCTCTCCCTCCCATCTCTCTCTCTGTCCTGTTCCCCTTTGCTCCTTTGTTCTCTTCCATCTCCCCAGCTGTTCCGGCCAACTCTCTGCTCCTTTCCTCCATCTCCCGCCTTGCCATAGGGCTTCCTTGTTTCTTTCCCCATTTCCTTTTTGGGCATTTACCAGCTCCCTGATGCTGCTTCTGTGCGTCTTCACCATGTTCTTGTCCCCTCGGCTCCACCCCCTGTCAGTTTCCCCTTCCTGCTTATGGTTCTGTTGCACGCCAGTCACTGGCATGTGCTGCCCCATTGCTACCTGGCTCATCCTCAATATTATGGGCTGTCTGCATCCTCCTTTGTATCTACTGGAATTCCTCCACTACCAACAAATTTGTGGCATGCATTTATTTGACCTGCCTCGAGGCTCCACCTTACCTGCAGCTCCTTCCTCTGCCGTGAACCTCCGACTACTCTCGCCTGGCATCCACTCATTCCCTGCCACTTCACAGAGACATCAACCCTACTCCTCCATTACTAACACCCATCGGTATGTACAATACTGATTTGTTTACTTCTGCTCTCATCTGCAGCCAGATACCATACCTCGTTTGGACTACCAAGTCTCTCTCTGTCCTGCAACCTGGTTTCTAACTGCCATTCTCACCAGAGAGTAGCCCCATTGGTCTACTATGTCCAGACTTCCCTAACAGCCTCACCTATTTTACCCCAACAGGGTTCTGTTTTTCCCTGCACTCATTCATGAGAAGTCATTCAGGCCTAGCAGTAAGGGGAGGCTCGCCTCAATCATTACATAGTGTGATGATACTACGTTCATTGGATACTCCTAGATGCATGTACACTGTTCAGCTGTTCCAGCAGTCCTATGCTGCCAGCAATGAGAAGCGGAGCTCCATCTGTATCCCTTGCAGTGCTCTACCATGCTTATTTTAGTTCTGTCCTCAGATCCCAGAGAAAGGCCAGTCAAAACTTTGGCTCCATTATCCAAGTATGCACCTTCTTTACAGTGGAATTCAATAGCACCCTACCTCCTGACATATGGTAACACTGCACAGTTACGCTCCCATGGCAGATCTCTGCACCTAATATTACCACTGCCTATAGCACTGAGCCTCTGTCATCACCTCACCACATCTGTCCTTCCATATTCCCTAGTTTTCTACCCATCTATGCTCCAGAGCATTTTCCTATCCACCAATACTACCAGGGTTTACTATACCTTTCACGATATGTGTCTCTCACTTCTACTTCTTAGCGTTCCTATTCATACATGTCGAACACAATCCTCTATTCATGTCCTAAACCTGCTCCATTTCCTACTACGCCTCCATTCCCTGCAGCAGCATGTGCCATCGCCTGCCCATACCAGCAGTACTCCAGATTCCATACCCAACTCACGCCTTCTGAGATGCTGAGTGAAGGTAGGTTTCCCTTGTCTACCGGGGATGGGATTCCATTACAATCACTGCATACTGCTACTTACCAGCTGACATCCTTCATCCCCAACTCTGTCATCATTGAGTGAAAGTTAGCGCACCCCGATTGCCAGGGATGGGAGCCATGTCTTCAATCCTACTGACTTATACCTTACCTTTTCTACCTCACACCAGTTGCCGCTTCCCTTCAGGAATGGAACTGCTTCACCATGTGCCCTCTTTATCCTACCTATGTCTAAATGCCACAAGACAGGATTGTCTCACCTCAGCCATCTCGCTGGGTGTCTGAACCTCCATCCCACTGCTACAGCTTTATGTATCATCAGCTTGATGTCCAACAGCTGCTTACCTTCAAGAACATGTCTTTGCCTGACTTGCCTTCTACTTCCAACTCCTCCTGCAGCCTCGACTCATTGTCTCTCACCTCAACTGTCACGCCTGGTCGATTCTGGTTGATTGAGCATCCACTTCCCTGCTTACAAAGAGTTCATTATTCTCCTGCTATCTGATGCCATTTCTTGGACCGGACCTCATCCTGCTAGCTGTGTTTCCAGTTTGATGAGGACCTCCATTCTTCATTTGCCTACATCCTCCTACCTCCTGCAGAGTGATATTGAAGATTCATTCTCTCTCCATTTACTGTGCCTGGATTTTCATTTTACAATCAACTGTCTTGGTCTTACCTGCTCTCTGCCGGACTGTCGCTGTGCTCCTCCAGGACTTGAGCATTTCCCTGCTGTGCCTTCACCCTAACTATTATCTGGAGTGTCATACCCTTTATCTCACCTCACCTATGTCAGGTAAGAGCCTGCATCTGCACCAGTGGTCCACCTTATGCAATGCCCATATCCTATCTCATTACCACTTTCTCCAGCCTCAGGATCCAATTACTCAGTCTAACGTATAGCCTTCCTCACCTCTCGACATCCCGCTAATTCATGGATCATCATACTCCACCCTTTGGCCTACTTTCCCTCATGATTTGAATCTCAACAGCTGGTCCGGTACCTATCTCAATCCAGCTTGACTGCCTCCAGGACTTTCTTGCTGCGGGCCACTGTCCAGTTGATGCCTGAGTTTACTTTCTCCTTCAAATGTGGGGACCTTATCCTTTTTTGCTCCATCGCCTTCAGTTCCTTCACAGATTGATCAAAGGCTTTGTCAGATCTAGGACCCATGATCCTCAACCCTGTTGTCCTTAGTACTATGCTTTGCTCCTCGACCTCTATGGAACATCTTCTATTGACTGTTACAGCCTTCCTACGTTCTGCTGCCATTTGCTGAGGTGCTGACCCAAACCTGTTCCTTCTCACACAGCATGCCATCTCACTTTATTCACCTCAACACTGTCCCAGAGCAGTCCTCCAGTCCATTGGGATTTGCTCCAGACTTTCCTTCTATCTTCAGATAGCTAATTTTCCATCTTTGCCTGCAGGCTTGGGGCCTCTTCCTGTCTGCCATGACTCAGTTGGGTATCCTACCATATTTCTAGCCAGTATTCCAACTCCAGCAACTACTACCTCATTTATCCATCACATACTCCTGCTCTGGTCGTCATCACAACCATCATCCTCTATTCATGGATTACTGTTCATTTCACCTGAGGGATCTGCATTGAGTGTGCATTCCTTAGCAAACACACTTCAGAAACCATAATGTCAACATAATGCTTTTCATACTACCTAATCAGCTCCCCTTGATCATTCCAGACTCTCATTTGACTGGATACTAGGAACAGTCCCATCTCTCTAAGTGGATAGTCTCTACGAATCCATTCAGTCTCTGTGAACTGTTTTCTATTCACTATTCCTCACAGGCTACCCTCTCACTCGGAAAGGGTGCAACTTCTTCTGTTATGCTACGATGTACACTCCATCATCACTCCTCCGGATCCCGGACATGCAAGGTACCCAATGACCTTGGACATTGTCTAGTTTAATTCTGCAGCTTTTCAACAGCACTAGATTCATTGACCAGGTTATTAGACTCTTATTTCCTTAACAGACATTGCTCGTTCTAAGTCCTTCCCAGCTGCCTTCTAGATTCTTCATCATGGGATCTCCACTGCCTAGCGGAGTACTGACTCCATGCCATCCAAACCATCAGGTGGCTCTGGGATGTTACCATTCCTTATACAAATCATCCATACCTCTTCATCTAGTACCTTCAGTTGAGTTAGCTGCTCTTCCAGCAGATCCTACAGCCTCTACTTTAATCTCTCCAGCAAAGACTATCACCAAGAACTGGCTCTTCCAAATTTCATCCAGAAATCCTTAACCAATTAGGCAAATTCTCCAACTCAGTCTTGCCTCTCAACCGATCTTAATCAGCCATAGCACTAAGCTCCCATATCATCCTACTCTAATTGACCTCACTACCAATCTAGCCTACTACTCTTCCTTTTATCCATCTCCAAGCTCCTCTCAAGTACTTAGGCATTGGATCAACTGTAAGCCTCACCAACCATAAGCTACCACAGTACATCTCCTAGACAATCACTCCACAGACATGCCTGCACTTCCTCCAGTCAGCATTCCAGCAGAGTATTTACAAGTAAGTGACAAACATCATGCTCACAGAAGCTATCCAATCCCTTATACTGAAGCATCTGCTCATCTTCTTCTATTCGTGTATGAATCTCTATGACATTACTCCCATCAGTCACTCAAAAACTCTTATCTATTTATGTCTTCTCCATGATGCTTACTTAGCAACTTATCGATCACTAATAAATTACTTACCTATAGACTTACTTGAACATCAAAAGCCCTCCTAAAGTCTGTACCCTTACTTTTGTATGGCTTAACTCTGTGGCTGTGTTTATTCTGAACCACATTGTTTGGTGGTCACTTGTTCCCAGATGGCTACCCACTTCTAGATCTAAGATCCTATCTCCATCCCCATTTTAGAGTACCAGGTCTAAGATTGCTCCCTCCAGAGTGGGTTCCAACACTAGCTGTCTGAGACATGCCCCCTGTATGGCATTGAGAATTACCCTGTTCTTGGATGTGGCTGCAGCAAAGGTGCTCCAGTTAACATCTGGCATATTCAGGTCCCCCATCAACAATATCTCTCCTTTTTCTGCCATCCTAAGTATGCCTTTTATCATTTCCTTGTCCATTTCCTCCACTGAGATGGAGATCTGTATACAACCCACGTGTGGATTGTGGTGCCATTTCTGGTCTTCAGGGTGACCCACAGTGCCTCCTCTCCTCCCTGTTTACCCTTAAGTTCCATTGCTTTGATACCTTCCCATACATAGAAAGCTACTCCTCCTCCTCTTCTACCCCTCCTGTAGATGGAATATTCCAAAATAATCAGAATAAAAGGTAGTGAGACAAATATTTTTGTCTATTTTTGTGAGTACAGATGGAGCTCCTGACTTGGGCTGCTCACTCCAGTCTTGGCATCATGTGACTCATAACCCAGCCCCATCTTAACACCTCTAGCTCTTACGCACTTCCTCCACAGGATTTACATTGCAGCCTCTGCAGCTGTGCTATCTTTGAGGGGTGGCTGCAGATTTCCTCAGGTCCATCTTATGTAGGAGAAGAGGCTGACTAGTGGGTTCTCAGGGTCTTAGAGTTGTCTTTGTCATCCTGTCTGCTCTTTTTTTTCTGCTTTGTTTCATCCATGCAACAGGATGCTGGCAGCAAGCAAATGCTCAAACAGATGTACTCCCACACATGTATTGCTGCCCTGTGTCTTCCTGGCTGGAAGCCACTCTAATTGCACTATCTCCTCTAGTCACCAAGGTGCAGTACTGCAAAGGAGCCTGCTGCTCTTCTTCCAAAGGGGAGGCTATCACCCCCTTGGATACTCAATCTTCGAACCCCTAGTTGGCTCCCAACATCCAGGACTTGCCTCTAAACCCTACATTGCTGATGCTTTCAGCAGTTTCTGTACAGGGCTGCAACTTCCCAGTTTTGCACACATTACACCTAGTCACATCAGGCATAGCCTGACCACAGAAAATCAGTCCTAGGTGGCCATAAAATGGAAAAAAGCACAAATCTGTGACACACGCTCTATGGTGTTGGTGCTACTGCTGTAAGACAAAACATGAGTGCAATGAAGAAGTAGCACACACAGTCTGACTAAGGTGCAAAATGCAACTTACCATTCATTACAAAACACCAGATGACATGCTGCCACAGCCTGGACACTGGCTTACTGCTTCTTCACCAAAGGGAGATGGAGCCAACTGGCCAAACAAGAGGATGACTCATATACCTTTCATTAAATCCTGGTTGACAGGTAGGAGACAGAGAGTGTGTATAAGAGGGGAATTTTCCAACTGGCATAGTGTGACTAGTGGAGTGCCACAGGGTTTTGTATTGTGCCCCTGCCTGTTTAATGCTTATATCAGGACAATGAAAGCCTCTCCTGATATCTGGTTTTCAAAATTTGCGGACGATACCAGACTAGGTAGGGTGGTAAATCTTAATAAAGATGCAGAATTATTGCAATCAGCCCTAGGAGAGATGGAACTTTGGGCACACAATCATGAATCATTTTTTAATATTGATAAGTGCAGTGTGATGCATTTGGGGAAATATAATATCCTCCATGGTTATAATATGGGGGGTAAATTACTTAAGGTGACCACAGAGGAATGTGATCTGGGGATAAAAATTAATAATACTCTGAACTTTACACCCCATTATAACCAGATAATAAAAAAGCTGGTAGTATACAGTACTGCATAAATAAACATATTGAAAGTAGAGATAGGGATGTTCTTTTGCCATTGTATACATCATTGGTACATCCCCATATGGAGTATTGCTCCCAGTTGTGGTCCCTATTTAAAAAGGGGGATATAGCTTCACTTGAGAGGGTCCAGAGAAGAGCTGCCCGTAAAATTAAGGAAGTACAAGGGTTGGACTATAACCAGAGGCTTAGTAATTTGGGGTTATACTCTCTACAGTTTGGGAGATTAAAGGGGGATATGTGCTTAATCTATAGGGCCCTAAATGATCCAATACTATGGGAACAGCTTGATTTGGAAATCATGGATCGTAATTATAATACTAGAGCACATCCACTTCAGATAAAAACAGATAGATTTCATTCAAATAAAATGAAGCACTGGTTGACAGTAAGAGCACCTAGGATCTGGAAGAAACTGCCAGTAGAAATAATTGTTAGTAGTAATATTGAAATTTTTAAGAAAGAGTTAGATAATTTCCTAATAAATAATAAGACATTGGGATACTCTTAAATTATGGCGAGCATATGGACCTTGTCTTTTAAAGCTCTGTATAACTATGAAACCTATGAAGTCTCATAAAGTAATACAACATGTAAAATACATTGGGGGCTGGATATTCAAACTGCGCTATTCTGTGGCACAAGCCCTTGAGCTGCACAAAATAGTTGCGCAGGGGTGTGGCCGGGGCGATATTCAGCGGGTTGCACTGTGAGCACCTCCTTTGAATATCACCCCCGTACACAACTCACTGTGCATGGCACAGTGGAACTTCTTCACCATGAGTGGTCAGGCGGAGCATTCAAGATGCAGTGGCGCAAGTACCATTCGCCATCGCAAATTTCCATATTCAAAAAGTGACATGCAAATGGGGCCATAATTCATGCAAGGTGCAGGGTGTCCATTTGCACCTATTTATTGTTCCATTTGCATGCCATTAGCATGCAGGTGCCCCGATCCTGAGGACTTGCACCTGGCGCCCTGCCAGGCAGCAGCCATTGGGGACTGACACCCCTGCGGCCCGATCGCGGGCAAAGTTGAAACAACCCCCCACCCCGACTGGCCCGATCATGGGCAAAAGTGAAAAATAAAACCCACCCCCACCAGCCCGATCATGGGCAGCAAGAGTCCAACTCCCCAAGAACATATCCCTGGTGGTCCAGTGGACCTCGAAGCCCGATCGCAGCAGCAAAGGGTCCAACCCCCAAGAACATATCCCTGGTGGTCAGTGGACGTGAAGCCTGATCTCCAGGCAGCAAAGTGTTCAAACACCCCCAAGGACCACCTACCCTGGTGATCTAGTGGCCCCACCCACCACACCGAAGCCCCACCACCCGCTCTCCCCGTCAGCGGTGGGTGGCAGCATCCACCGCCTGCCACCCGCCGGCCGCTGGCTGACTGCCGGTAGGGCTGCATGCCAGTGGTGCAGGCAAAGGCCAATGGGTGTGCGGCCCATAACGTCTAAGGCAGTCCAGATATGTGAGGTGAATGGTTAATTCACATATCTGGACTGCCTTCTACTGATAACTGCATGCCTGGCTCTTCTCTCTGACGACCTGTCTACTGGGCAGTCAGTCGGTGAGCGACGAAGCGGCAGGTGGGTGGGATGCTGCCGCCTGCGCGCTGATGAAGCGAGGTAATGTAAGCGTAGTAAATGGGAGTCATTGATCACCAGGGAAATCAGTCGCAGAAGATGTTTCGCTACTTGCGAGTCAGGCTTCGCGATCCACTGGACCACTAGATATGTTCTGGAGGTGGACATCGTGCTGCCAGCGACCGGGCTGGTGGAAAGTGGGTATTATTTTTTCACTTTGCCCATGATCGGGCCAGTCGGGGGTGGGTGGTTGTTTCCAACGCTTGCCTGATCTGGCCAGTTGGGGTTGGGGGTGTTTACAAATATGCCCGCGATCGGGCCAGTCGGAGGGAGGGGTGTTTTACACTGTGCCCGTGATCGGGCCAGTCGGGGAGAGGTGGGAGGTTTACACTTATGCCCGCGATCGGGCCAGTCGGGGAGGGTTACTATATGCCGTGATTAGGCTGCAGGGGCACAGGGAGTAAGTCGAGGGCCCCACAGGTGGCAGCTGCTGTGTTGCACCCTGCAATGCGGCAGCTCACCTGTGGGTGGCCTCGACTTCTCACTTACAGCTCAAAGTTGTGCAGGCGCAGGTTGGGGTTGCGCCTGCACAACTCTGCACAGCCCGCTGAATATCGGGCTGTGCAGTTTATGCATGGTTCCTCCCCCTCCGGTTGAGCATGCCTTCATTAGCATTGCACTGTTGCTCAGCTTGACATGGGGGGGGTGCAACTGCCTCCTGCTGAATATGGCAGAATGGCGCAATTTCGGACTTGCGCAAGTGCAAACCTTTTGAATATCCAGCCCTGTATTTTTTTTTCTATATAAATTTTTTTCATTTTCCCATTTTTTCCCTTCCCAGGGTCATGGCATACACATGCATATGTGCACATGGAAGCACGCATGCACACCAGGATCCAGTGACCACTTTCACCCCACCCCAGACTTATATCACCATTTCTGCCACCTGCACACCCATTGGACCTCCACCCAATGGGTGCAGGACTACGGAGGAGCAGGCATCCACCCCTTGAGGGGAAATCCCACTCCAGCCAACCCCCCTGGCTGGCACTCTGGTGACCCAAGGTCATTCCCAAACCTGGGTAGCCAGCGTGGCGTGAGGTATGGTGTCCAGTGTCTCAAACCCCAGCACCACTAGGCCAGCAATACATTGTATTTTTAACATTATATTGACACGGAACTGCCGCTATAGTTAGGTTTGAGCAGCCACTTCTATGTTAAAACCAACATTTTGTGATGTTAAAACTTTGCAACCATATGATGGATTTGCCTGATATTTTGCATGTGCAGTGTGGTACCATAGATCTCTGGTCTGACAAGTTTTGTTCTCATTGGTTGTGCAGTTGCAGAGCATCCAAAAACATGTAAAACACCACTCTTTGGCTGTTTCTTTCCTCAGGGGTAAAGCCCAAATTATTTGGGTTTGTGGTCTGAAATTTTCAGGGTAGATGGGGTCTGGAGTCACAGATGTGCCTTTGATGATTTGGTGAAAAATATTAATTCACTCAAAAGTTATTAAAGTTTGAAGTTTCTCATTATAGCCTATGGGAAAAATACCACCTCCACTCCAGCAGGGAGATCCCCACCCCGCACCCCCAACATACCCCAACAATGAGCAGGCAGCCAGCACAGCCTCCACTCACCGCCACAGCTGGCCACTCAATTGAACAAACTGAATGAGCACGCATACGTATACATGCTCATTCATCCAGTTCAATTCAGGCGGTCAGCCATGGCAGTGAGTGAGGGCTGTGCTGGCCACCTGCCCATTGTTGGGGTATGTTGGGGTGCAGGGGTGGGGATCACCTGATGAGGTGGAGTGGGGTGGGGGTCCACTAGATATCAGGGAGAAAGTACACTGCATTGTGCTGAGACACAGGTAAGCGATCGTGGTGGTGGTGGGTTGGTGGGGACCGCCATCACATTGCGGCTGGCTGTTGTTCTTGGGGGCCATCGTTTGGTGGGATGGGGACTCAGTGGTCACCAGGCATATTCTTCCAGTGCACTGCCCATGGGGTTTGGTCGTGATGTTTTACATGCCGACATTGTAGATAGCGATGTGTTGCCTGTTTTGTTGTGTGCCACAATATTTTTTCTGCAATGTTCCAGACTGGAACCCCACCCTACCACCTCATCACAGCCCCTCCCTTTCTACACACCAATAGGTCAAGGCAAGAGTGGTCATCAGGACTAACTATCCCTCCATCTCTCCTATACCATAGCATGTCAACTTGTTTGCACATGGAATGGAGAGAGAGAGTTAGGCCTGATGATCCATTGGCATGCCCCAACACCTGTTGGTGTGTAGGGTCTGGGGTAGCGGTGGGTGGTAGGGTGGTAGGGTGGTAATCCTATTATCGAATTTCAAAACTTATTTCAACCCTAACTGATGCAATGACATAATTTTCTGCAATGAATATATATCTATATATATATATATATATATATATACTGTGTGTATATATATATATATATAGAGAGAGATATATCTATCTATATATATATATATATATATATATATATATATATATATATTATAGGGCACAGTTGCACCCCTATAGTTTCTGTAGGTTTGAGTAGGTAGCTTAATGTTAAATCCCAAATTCTGCATGTTAATAACTTCTCAACCGTTCAATGGATTTGCACAAAATTTGGAATGCGCTGTCTCATATGGTAGTTCTCTTGATTTGCCAAGTTTTGTTTTGATCAGATTTACAGTTTTTGTGCAGTGAAGTGTCAAAAAGAAGATTGCTCAAAGAACAATCTACCATTGGTTTGGAGAAAAAATATTATTCCATTCCAATGTTATTTAATTTTGAATTTTCAGGTTCTGAGCATGCTCATTTCAGTCTTAGATTTAAATGTATGTTTTGCGAAAGAGGACTGGGCTCTTGATCAAGGATTTTTTCACCTTGTGAACAGGGATTTGTAAAATCCCCATTCATGAGGAAAAATTCCACTTTCGTGAGCCGCCATGTTGTTTTCATTTTTCCCCACAAAGAAAATGTTGTATCTTGCCCCATGGATTGGCTCTTGAACAGGCATTTTGTCATCTCGCGAAAGAGGATCAGCTCTTGAAAGGGGATTTTAACAGCTTGCGAAAGGGGATTTTTTTTTAAATCCTCTTTTGTGAGGTGACAAATCCCCTTTTGAGAGCCTATCCCCTTTTGCTAGCTGACAAAATTATTCATCGTGATTTCCAGACCAGATGGCCAAAATCTGATGAAGAAGGAATTCTCACAAACTGTGATTTTGACAGCTCGTGAATGGGGATTATCTTGTGAACAGGGATTTTGACACCTCACAAACTAGGAATTTTAAATCTTCCCCAGTGCACTGCATATAAACAGTTTGGTTTCCTGGCTTGAAATTTGCAGGGTATAAAGGAGGTGTCTCAGAGATGTAAATTATGCTGTTTAGGTGCGATACAAAACTTTTCAGCAGTCCCATAGATATGCCATTACAAAGTTGAGATTTTTTCCATAAGATAACATTGCAGTGCCCACAGCATCTTGCAGGGCCTGTATCTCAGAAACGATACCTGATATGGATTTTTCACTCCAGGCAGCTTGCACACGTGGAGGTTTCAAAGTCATGATTAAAACTGCAGTGGAAATGTTTTCATAGCTACTGTGGTAACTGAGATATTGGCAAAGTAGTGTTACAAGGGTTCATTTTCAGCCCTATGGGACTGCTGTAAGGATCTGTAGTTATATGTAAGTGAGAGCACTGGGCCCAGAGGGCCCACACTCCCACACATGCATATCATTATGCAAAATTGGGCATCTTGAAGGGAGTGCGGGGTCTGGAGGTCCTGCACTCCCAAAAACACATACCTGTTACCAGTTACATTACACTTTGTCAAAAAGTAAGGAAATTCTTTTTTAAAAACTTTATTATTGCTCCAGTTAGGGTTAAAGCAACAAAAGTTGGATAATGTGGCATTAGGGTTGACACCCTAACACCCCTCCCCATGTCTTACCACCCACCCCACAGACCAAGATGTGATGGGGTGTGCCTTGTGGTCGTCTGACCTAAGTCTCATCTCATTCTACTATACTTTATCATGTGAGATTTGTTACACATGTAATGGATGTGACTTAGGGCCGATGACCCAAAGGCACACCATGTCACCTAAGTGTTTGTATGAAACAAATAAAGAAAACAGAATATAGGAAAAATACTATGGTTCTCAAAAGAGGTGGGGAAGGTTAGAGAAAAGCATTCAGGAAGTATAAGGAATTTCAAAGTGAGCAAGTCAGGGAGCTGTATCAGTTAAAGCAGAATGAAGCAGGGAAGGCAGTCAGAATAGTAAAGGCCCAAACAGAGGAAAAGTTAGCCAGTTCAGCTAAGGGGGATAAAACCTTTTATGGATTCATTAGGGAGCAAAAAAAGACCAAGGGAGTGCTAGTGAGGCTTAGTAAAGGGGAGGGGAGGTGGGCAGAAGGTGACAGTGAAAAGGAAGAGATCCTGAATGAATAGTTTTACTTAGTATTCACAAAAGAAGGGGGGGTACCTAAATTTAGTAATAGAAGCACTCTGGATAGGAGGGTTGATACAAGTTAATTCACAGAAGAGAGGGTCCTGAAAGAACTCTTAAAACTTAGGGTGGACAAAGCAGTCTGGCCTGATGGCATTCACTCCAGAATTGCAAAAGAACTAAGGGGAGAACTCGTAACACCACTTTGCATCTGCTGATATATAGGCCTGTTCTACTCCCTCTGAGTCATTGTATGCCTCCTGAATCCTTTTCTTTGTCTTGGCCTTATCTGCAAACATATGAAGTATGGCAGCAGATAAGGGCCTAGTGGTCTATCAAGTGTGCTTGAATGTGCAGCTAGCACCCCTTATTCTGCAGCTACCCTTCCCTCTCACCCTTTCCCTCCCTCTCCCTTGACCTCCCTTTGCCCTGTCCCAGCACCTTTTGAAGCAGTCCACTGTTCAAGTGGATAACACTTCATATACTTCCTCTGTTTACATTGGCACTCAGTTCGTCAATACCAGACAACAACTATGATGGTAAGTTAAGTGTTTCACCTTTGGTCATATTAACCATATGTGAAAAGAAAGACTCAGACAGTTTTTTTTATGTTAAAAATATTCTTTACTTTAAAAAAATGCAAAAAAAAAAATTCACACCAATTATTTTCTTTTTTGAAAAAAAGTTTTATGAAAAAAATTATCTATGAAAAAAAAGGGAAAATCTGTGTTTCACTCACACAGTCATTAAATAAGAAAATAAATAAAGTAAAACTATTTAAGATGTAAACCTCTCCTGTAGCCATGGGGGAGGAGGTGGATCAGTTTGCTGTGATGTTATGAGGAGGGCACCTTGGGGTAGAAAGAGGAAGGGGAAACTGCCCACAGGATGGTTGGGTAGCAGGTGGTTACTGCTCCTTCCCTTGTGATTGCTCTTCAGGAGGGGCTTCTTCCACAGCTTCCTGTTAGTGAGGAGTCAGGGCCTGGTCCACTATCTGCAGCAGCTGAAGTTGAAGGCAGATGTTGCATTGGATGCTTTCTGAGCCCTCCAACTGTCCCTCTGCTAGGCACTGTAGCTGGCTATGCATGGTCTCCTGGCCTGCAAGCTGGGCATGCTGCTCCTCATGCAGCGAATGCATTGCACGAGACAGATCCAGGTTGCTATCCTGAGACCATGGACAGCAGACAAGGATGAGTTCCTGGCACAATCCTTTCACTGAAGGAAATCCATGGTGTCTTCTTGATGCTGTATTATAAGATCTCGTTTCTGCAACAGCACATGGCTGTATTGGTTGCTGTCTGGCTGCTGTACTGCACAGTGTTCAGCAGCTGGCAGATGGCCTCCTGCATAACTTCTTACTGCTTTAGTTGTGCTTAAAATAAATGAGATAAAGAACAAAAGAGCATAAGGATTTATTTAGGTTATGTTTTCTTGTCACACCTTTTGCCCCATTTTTTGTTTGTTTTGTTATTACTGTAAACAGGTACATTGCTTGGAATAATTGAAATTAAGCGAGCTGGGATGGCAATAAGATTATGATGACAGGTAAGTTTGATGTACTTTTTATGTGGGACTCCTGAGAAATGTTAAGTAGGTTACTAGTAGTATTATCTGTGTAGGATGCTGCTGTTGAAGTAGGTTAAGTACTTGTCTGACGTTAGCTACTATGCGTGATGAGTTTAGAAAGTTAGTGAGTGTATGTAATTGTGATTGCTGGTAATGTGGGTGGGGATTTAGAGGTATGTGTTCTAGATTACTGCAGCAACTGGTGTGTGGTGCTTCTGAGACAGTGATTTACGTGTTTAGTCTTTAGAGGAAAATACTGGATAAATCACTGCACATTTTCTATGGTAGATGATGTAATATTATGATGCATGGGTGTGTTAAATAGTATTTATTTTATGCAACAGGGTTGGGTAGCAAGATTGTGAAACTGTGCAATGAATTTCCTTGGTGAAATTATTTAATGGGGCTATGACTCCTTTATCATGCTGTTGCTGCAACATATGACAGAAAGTCTGTAAATGGAGCGATTAATGAATGGATATTGTGATATTGGCTTATTAAAAAAGTCATTTTGCATTTTTTTGCTTAGTGTAAGTGGTGTGTGAACTTACAATAGCAACTGAAGAAGGTGGTTCAAAGGAAGCAACACAGGAAAAGTAAAGTGGGAGTTACATAATCTAATGTGTTAAGTTTTGCTATCTTGTTAGAGTTTGGGATGTGACAATGGAGCCAGGATGCAGTGGGATAAGAGTGCAGAAAGTTTCATTTTTTTTGTAGGCTAAAGGTAAGATGCAGATATGCTTTCATGTACAGGGAGGGGTTGCTACATCCTATTGCTGAGTGAGGAAGAATAATAAAGATCAGCTTTTTTTATTACAGCACAATGCAAGTTTATTATGTGATTTCAAATTGTGTTGAGAAAGTAAATTTGACATTTATGTGCAGTGGGTTGCATCTGCATGCTTTGTGTTCCTGTGTGTCACTTGAGCTGTCATGCATGATATGAGAACTATTTATTTATGTATGGTGTATGATGGTGTATATATGCAGTATGGTTGAAATAAATATGATAAAGAGCATACAGACAAGTGGCTATGGATAATTATGCGATAGGAAAAGAGATGTGCTAATTTTGTATATTAATCATTGTTACTATGTTGCCATGTAAGCTGCATTTGCAAGTTGCCATGATTGGGAGGAGGGAAGGGGGTGGCTTACATAGGTTGGGGAATGCCAGAAAGACCATTGCATGCAAATAGATGCTATAACGATAAGATGTACTATATCACGTAAAGAAGCACATTGGCACACTATTGCAGTGCCATATTTCACTTTAGCGATGTGTGTCTTGCTGTTTTGTTTCTTCAGTATTGGTCATTGTTCCAAAATTATGTAGCAGTTTGGGAGATAACGAGGGAAATTAATGATTATACTGTATCATCAGCAGTATATCATTTTACTGTTCTTTTCATGTTTGTTGAGAATTGCTTAACTCTTTGAATCTGTTTTTCATGATGCTTTGCTGCATAACACAATTTGTATGTGTACAGCTCACACAGATCTCTCACTGTTTGTACAGTAGGTGTCAGGACAATGGCTGATACATGTCTCTGTCTATCTGAGTGACTGTACGGTGAAAAAGATATTATGTAGTCGTTATGGGAATAAGTTGCAGTCGTTGCTATACTGAAATCATGTTTCATTTATCCACACAGTGAGCATGTCATCTTCCCTCCCCCTCCACCCAAGCTAATATCTGCTATTCATCATGTGAAAAATGGCAATTAAAGATCAACCACTGTGGGAGGAAAGTATCATGGAATGTAATTGTTCTAGGGGAAATAAATATAAATAACAATACAATAGCATTGTTCTAAAGAAAGCCAAAAGGAAAAAGTTAACCAGTCACACAATGCACCAATGTGCCATAGCCAAGTCATGTTGTACTGTTGTCTGTTGCCTGTTGAAAAGTTAGGCTGTGGCTTTGCTACTTGTTAGTCAGTGAAGGTTGGAGGCAGCTGTACAACAGAAGTTGGCTATGTCATAGTAGTTCACGCACCCATTCTATTTACATTATTAGTTTTGTAGTCAGGAGATGCCTATTTAGATACAAAACGCATTATTGTAGTGTGGTATGTGGGTATCGCACAGTGCATGTTGCACCAGAGTGCGATAGGTTAACATATCATACTTTGGTTACATAATGAAACAGGGCAACAAAACATGAAACAAATAAACCCTGGGATTGCATATCAGTTGAATAGTTGATATTACTATGTGCATCACACAGGAAGTAGTAATGTTACAAAATGATGCATTTTGTGATTGAATATTGTTGGGGTTTTGTTTTGCGAGTTGGTGGATCTGTGGTATCCAGTATTTAGCTATCGGTGGTGTTTGTTGTGGATAGCGGGAATGATGAACACAGTTGTAGGTGTGTCTTTTGCTTTTTGTTTTCATAGAGCTGTTTTTGCCCCTGCTGTCACCTTCCATCCTGCATTGGCTATAAGAACACAGGGACTGAGTTAGCTGGTGGAGAAGGTTTAGGTAGTAGGTCTGCTTTGTGCAACTTGTTGCAGCCATGTCACTAGGGTTGCCTCTACGTGGCACGGCTAAAGGGAAGAGGACTGATTTTGTCAGTTCCTCCCTGGACACTACTGTGTAGACTGCATGGTGGGCAGTATGGGCTGTTGCAGGGTTGATGTGGAGCCTGCAAGCTGGATTTTTCCCTTTGTTTTCTCCTGCACTTTGGTATAGGTGCCTGTGTTGTGTGCATGTAACCATGGACATGCAGTAAGATGCAAGCTGTTGTTATCTGAGTTTTGTCCAACTGTGCTACCCCAGAGCCTCCACTTGGGGGTAGCCTGCAGCGGGACTGGTGAATTCCTATGCAGGGGAGAGCAGCTTCACAAAGATGATGACATTGTAATGCAGGGTACAGCAATGAATCAAGATGCTTAAATGAAAGGAAAGCATCACCTTTCTTAGACAAACTGCAGATTTAAAAGCTATGACTTGCAAAGTACTGTTGTACATACTAAATATACTGTACAATAGTCCAACTCAAAATAGGCAATTTAGAATGAATTAGCAAACTGTGGCTATTAATGCATTTTATCTGAACAATGTAGTTTGCAATGACAATTTTAGATAAAACATTTATTCTCTGGAAGCAGTTCAATACAACCTTATAAAATGCTAATACAATATGAATACAATGTAAAAGCACAGTGCCATGCTGTATTGTTTGAACAACATAATTTGAACATGAGAGTAGTGTAAGGTGGTCTCTTACTGTGCATGGAATTCCATGTATGTAATATTTTGTTGTGTTGAAGAAGCCATGTTACTTATTCACACAACATATAATGCAGACCCATATCTGTTTTCCTCTATCTATTGCTAAAATCTAATAGCTTAATCTGGTTCAAGGTCAGTTGGCATTCATCTGTATCCCCCTCCCCTGGGTCATGCCTGAAAATAGGCAGGATTTGTCTAGTGCACTTACCCGGTCAACAAAAACTAAATAAATAAATAAAATAAAATAAAAATAAATTGAGTTGGAAGCTGTTTTTTTAAACTTGATCTTACAGAAATATCTGCAACACATTGACTCAGTAACATGAGGCAGACCCCTACAAACAAGTGTGGAATCCACAACCCCCAATCACTTAAAGGAACCATGGTATCTGAAATAGACAGTCATTGACGCCAGTACACTGTCAAATATAACAGATGGGCATCCATACACAGACATGCCTGTATCTTCATCTCAAGTGTTGTATTACAACTTCACGCTCAGCATTGTGGTTGACATAAAAAAAAACGCTCGATGCAGTTACATGCTTGTTTTGTATTGCTGCTTATCAATGTTTATCAGTGTATGGGGCAGTGATGTCCATTGTGGACATCCATGCCTGGAATAGTACTGTTGTGTTGCAGTACTGACTTCAATCTGTGTTATGCTGTGATTATTATGTCACTGCTAAAACATAAGAACTTAGAATTTAGGTGCACATATCCTTTACTACAGCCAGGATAGCGAGAAGCAATTTTTTTTTATTGTTTTTAAAGGCAAGCAGTCATTTTTAGGTTCCCACAGCTGAAAGCTTAACCCGACTCCCTCCACAATTAGGCTTTTCACACATGAACTTTATTGTTTTTGTCAAGATTTATAGTACTTTATTATACTTTTGTAAAGTCTTGGATTCACAAACAAAGCAGATGCTGTGTGGTTCCATCTCATCTGAAAGTGTAGCATTGCACCGCTCGCCTCAAGATATACAAATACATAAATCTGAGCATGTCTGTGTGGTACATGCTGATACTGGACTCAGTTGGCAGCTGGCTGTGATGGTGAGAGGTGGGCTGTGCCAGTCGCTGGCTGGGGATGTGTAGGGGGTTGCTGGGTGAGCTGGCATAGCTGAGTGGGGGCCACTAGACTACCAGTGAATAGGTGTACAGTATGTATTTTATGTTGATCAGGGGCCACTAGACTACCAGGGATACTGGGACAGTATAATTATTTATTTACAGTTGGGGGCCACTAGACTACCAGGGATACGGGAACACTGTAATTATTAATGTATAGTTGGGGCAGCCGCTAGACTACTAGGGATACGGGAAGAGTGTAATTATTAATGTACAGTTGGGGGGGATGCTAGGCTACCAGGGCTACCTGGGTATCTGCCACATTTGAGGCTGGCAACTAGGGGTTGGGGCATGGTGTTAACCCTGCTGCCCTGCTGTTGTGGCTTGTGACATGCTCGCCAGGTACGCCCGCAGTTTGGTGGACCTGACCGCATATCACAAGTCGCAAGACTTAGCTGCGATGACCCTGCCCTACTAGAATAGGGTGCAGGGTCAATGTTGCAGGTGTGGGTGGTGCAAGTTGCATTCAGTGGCACCTTGCGTCACCCTTCCAGAATCTGTCCCTGTGGCTTTTGGGTTCATGACAGACATTTTGTCAGAGAGAAAATTGCACTTGGACATATTAAACTACAGAAGTTCTGACTGTTCAGTGTCTTTTTTTCTGTTGTTTATCATAGATGGTTGCTGTTGCTTTAGCATTACTGGGCTCAGTGTACTACCGAGTATGATGTGTGACACTGAACTAATGTTGAAAACGTGGGACAGATGGACAGCTTAAAACTGAAAAAAAAAAATTATTTTGACATAGATTTTACAAAGGCTGAATACTACTGTGACTGTGGCATATACTGTGCTGTATTTACTGCTTGTTTATAGTTATTAGTGGTAGTCAGTGGCTGACAAACTCTGTTACTGACACATATATAGCAATTCACGGATAACGGACCTTCTGAAGTACACTCCCTCAGCCCTTCTCTGTGCACATAGAAGATCACCAAATGAACTCCTCTCCTCCTGGTGCTTATCTTACCATGTACCATAAACTGTCATCCCTGGAACGACATGAAACACCCTAGAAAATAATTCAGACACACAAAGGCCTCCATACCTTTCTTGCCTTGTACTTATTTCCAGTAACATTCCAATCTCATGGAAACAAAAACAAAACAAAAAACAGGCTCATTTGGAACCATAAAAGAAATAAAGGGAGCTGCAGGACAAGGACAAGGAAAACTGGCTGCTAGTAACACTAAAGGGAAGCTATCATGGTTCACTTTCCAAAATAAATATGCAGGTTCCACGTCCCTTAGGCTGTGTTTTCTTTACAGGACTTTGCACATTCATAAAAAGGCAAAATAAAATGAAAAATATACTGGCTGATTAAGAGGTGTAAACTAGGAACAAGAAGTCTGTCTCTTTAGTGCACTACAGCAATACAGATAACAAACAGAAAAAAAAAAGAGATAAGCAATATTCAAAAGAAATACCGCAAAGGTCGTTCAAACCTTTGAGACATTAGCTGAGAAGGTCTGCAGCTACTATGCCTTGTACTGTCAGCTTGTGGTATGCTAAACCACAACACTTCTTCCAGAGAAATCAGGTTTCTTGTCAGAGTGAAACAAAATAAAGGGGAACAGGCAGCACAAAGAAATTCTAACCTTTTGAAAAAAGCTAAAACACATGTAATATCAAGACCATGTTGTTTCACAGTGAGTATACATCGTCACAGACAGAAATTCATAGAGGAGCAAGAGAGTAAAACCACTCTGAGAAAAATTAGTAAGTAAAAAAATTAAACATGGAGGACTGTTAAAAACAGTCGTGTTTCACCCTCGGGGTTTATGGAGCATCGCACACCTTCGGCATGCATCAAATTGGTATTAACTATACTTCCCATACATTCTTCTATGTAAACATGGCATTTGTGATAAATTGTAGTAGAATAATTAAAAAAAAAAACATAATTATTTAAAACATTTATGGACATCAATTTTTTTACCCTTTAAAACATATCACTGGTAGTAGGGCGAATCACAAATGGATATGTTGTGCTACTACAATTTATTATGTGCATGTTGCAGTAGTTGATTTGTACTCACCAGCTATCTCAACCACAAGAAGGTGTTCCACACCAGGACCCTGTGCTGCCTGATCACCACAGACTGGTGCGAGGTGGGCCTTTTTCACTGGTATGGAAGGAGAACCTTGTTGTGCTGCAATGACAGAACAGACACAGAAAAAAGTGTTTGAGACACTGTGATACTGTTATATTGGTATGTTGAATTGTAACAGACAAGTATTGTTAGACATACTCTTTATACTGAACAGGTTAGGTAATATTTCGTGTTCAAGTTTTTTTGTACTTCTGTTGGGTTTACATGGTGTGCAGTGAATTAAATGTATGTTATGTGTACTGTATGGTCCTACATTTGTTTTGTGGGCTTATTAAAATTAGATATTGTATGGTGCTGAGTTCAATGAGAGACTGAATAAGTCAATAAGATCAATGTGGCATTGCTGTTATTTGCTGAAGGGCTGAGTATCTAGATGGTGCTTCCAGGCAGTTGCTGTCATGCAGTATATCAGCTGTTACTATAATGGATAAACTTTTGTCTTCTTCACCGCAACCCCCCCCCCCACCTTCTGGCTTCATTAAATTATGCTTTGTGGTGAGATGTTCTTCCATTGACAGGACGTAAATCTGCTTTCCTGGGCAGATGTGAGCTTACATCAGGAGGACAGACTGCATCTGTCTGTAATGGGATTCTATGTGATAATGGCAATTTGGGCAACTTATCACCAAAAATGAATTATTGCAATATATACTCAAGGTGGAGTAAAGGTGGCAAATGATTCTACATTTATGCAAGGGTTTCTCCCTGCTCCCTCCTATTTAAGATTCTCAGCTCCAGGGGTGCATTTTGGGGGTGAAAATCTTTAAAAAATCATACCACTTGCCTGCAAAAAGAAACGTACCATGCGGACCTGAACCCTGCATCCTGCATGCCCCAACCAACCACCCTCTCCACCATGCTATTGGACCAGCTTGGCAGCTACCCACCAAACCCCTCCCTTTCCTTTCCCCTCCCCCCCACACATGTGCACACGTGCATACACCTGCATACTCTTCCCATCATCCTACCTCGCCCATCCAGGTATCTGGTCGCTACCTGCCAGGTAGCTGTAAACACAGGTGCCATGACTGAGTCACTCTTTTGAAGCTCTCAATCATGGTCACTGTGTTCACTGGATATCCTGTAAAGGGGACCTTATTTTTTGGTGTGAAATTGGAATGCTTCAGCAGAAAGCATTGAAACTGGGTTTAGGAAGGAGAGCCAGGTAGAACAGGCGGTTTAGGAGCACTCACGCATGAGAACATATTAAAAACACAAGTTGACGTCGGCCAGGTGGTGCTGAGGGTTGAGGCGCTGGATGCCACACCTTGCAGCATGCCGGTGACCTGGGTCCGGGAACGGACTCGGGCCACCGGGGGCTGGCAGGGGAGAGGTTGGATTGAGCATCCCAGGACCGCTCTCCTTCCTCTGGGGTGGGCTTGTGGGGTTGTGTTGCACTTGGGTGGCCCCTGGAGAAGACCGGAAGAAGCACAAAGCATGGCGCCAGCAGGAGGAGGAGTTCAGCAAGACATCTGCGTATGCTGAGCGTGTCATTGCACTGCTGGCTCCAGGACAAAATTAAGGTGGAAAATAGGGCTGGGTGTGACTGAGCAGCTTGATGGCTGTGCACCCACCGACCTGGAGGCCTGTCATGGAATCGCATCTGGGGTCTGATGATGGCCATGCTGAAACCCTCGCATATGAGTGAGCCTGCTGTCCTCCAGGTTGGTGGGGGCCGACAGCTGGATGCCCCCACTGGTTGGCTGCAGAGGAACAAAAATCGAAGGAAGATTTAAAAAAAAAAAACACAAGTTGACAACAGAAACAACTAAGGTAGGCAGTGACAGACAGAAGGCAGAGGGTGGTGGTAAATGGGATTCAATCTGGGGAGAGAGAGAGAGGTGCCCAGTGGAGTACCACAGGGATCAATTCTGGGACCAGTGTTGTTGAATGTTTTCATAAGTGACATTGCAGAGGGGCTGGAAGGAAAGGTATGCCTATCTGCAGATGACACCAAGATCTGCAACAAGATGGATACTCCAGAAGGGGTGCAGAAAATGAAGAGGTCCACCTTTAGAGCATTAGCTATGACTCCTCCCCCAAACCTGTTTCCTGTTTAGTGACCATCAGTTTTCCCATATTAGCATGTAATCATGTGCTAGATTCTATGTCTAAAATGTATATGTTTATAGTTTTATGCATTGGATGCCAGTTGCCATACTTTTCACTACTCTTCTGGTTTACTTAGGTGCGTTTTTCTATTTTTTCACCTGTGTTCCTGTGTACACTCTGTTGCTTATTTATTTATTTAGTTTTTGTTTACGGGGTAGGTGCACTAGCCATAGAAATTACTATTCTCAGGCACTACCCTGGAGGTTACAGAGTGGAATTACATAAAACAGAGAAACAGAACAAGGTTTTACAGTAAAAATACAAGCAAGGCGATGAGAGCAAGGTACAAAACAGTGAGATTCATGACAAAACATGCAATAAGGCAATTTGTTGGCAGGTGCAGGACATAGCTCACATATTTGCAAGGAGTTATCATGATGCAAAGTTCAGCAAGAGGTTCACTGAAAACAACCAACCACATACTTGCAAGGAACTATCAGGTCTATTGAGCAGGGAAAATGACAAAATAACATATGGTAGGCAGATCCTTAGGGGAGAAACATTCACACGGTTTGGGAGAAAGAGGGCACAGAGTATTGCAAGTAGGAGCTTTTCGGCAATGATTACAAAGACCTAAGGAGTTGAGAATTAGTTATAGTAGGACAGGGCAAGGGTTTTGAGATAACAGGCCAAAGAGGAGAAGCACAATAAGTTGGGAGGGGAGACAAGTAGACAGGCGGGGGGGGGATTAAGTGCAAGGCATTAGGTAGAAAGCAGATGAAGTATACAGCGGTGAGAGTAGGAGTGATGCTAAGGGGGTTGAAGCAAGAACATCAATTAGAGAAGATGAGGTAGTTACATAGCTCCTTTTTAAAGGTATTATGGGAGGGTGCTTGGCGGATTGCTAAAGGGAGGAAGTTCCACAGCTGAGGAGTATGGTGGGTGAAAGCACTGGTGCCTTTGGTGGTGTTACTTTTCGGGACACATAGAAGGGATTTTCCAGACAAGCATAGACCGTAGCCGGACATCTGAGGAACAAGTAGATCAGCTAAGGTTCTTGGAGTTTGAGACTGCATAATACTGTCAACAGTCAACCCAAGGAAGTAAAGTCTAGCAGCATTTGATGACAGCCAGTTTAGATCTGAGTAGAGGAGGAAGTGATGTTTCCGCCGATGGGAGAAGGAGGCATAGCAACAGATATTATTATAGGTGACGTCCCATCTATGGAGATTGGATTTAGGTAAGGCAGTATAGGTAGCAACTCTGTATGTAAGAGTGGGTAGAAGAATACCACGAACAATGGCAAACCTCACTGCAGGGGTTAATGCATATCTGGTCCGGTACATTATACCTAATTTAGAGTTGACAGATTTACACGAGTTCTGGATGCGACGATCAGTTTAAGAATTGGTCCAATGTTACCCCAAGGTACTTAAACAATGTCACTGAACCAATAGGGGAGCCATCCAGACAAGAGACCGTAAAATTATTTTGGCAGATTTGGAGTTTAGAATGTGTACCAAATATCATGGATTGGGTTTTGGCCTCATTAAGGACTAGTCTATGATGTGAGAGCCAGGCTTTTGTGCACTGAAAGTAAGTGGTGAGCTGCAGATTGATGTTAGAGATGCTTTTCCTGCTGGTGTATAGGACTATATCATCAGCGTAGAGGAGAGAAGAGGCGATAAGAGTGGAGGTGAAGTTATTGATAAATATAGAGAATAGCAGTGTCCCCAAAACTGAGCTTTGTGGTACACCAATATTCACTGTTGCCAGGTCGGGATAGGTTAAATTGTATTTTGCAACTTGGACCCTGTTTGACAGGTAACTATTGAACCAGTTGACAACATTATGTATGAAGCTCAAAGACTTCAGGGTGGCAAGAAAAATGGAGTGGCTCACCAAGTCAAAGGCCTTTGTCATGTTTATGAAAAAAGCTCCAGTTAGAAGGCCTGAGTCCATAGCAGTGAGTGTGTCAGTAGTAAACTTAAGCAGGGCTATGGAATTTGTGTAGCAACATATTTTTCCAGGATTTTGCTCAGAACAGAGAGGATGGCAATGGTCTGTAGTAAGATGGGTCTTTTGGGTCACCCTTTTTGAAGAAAAGAGTGACCCTGGCTATCTTCCATATGTCAGGGATACTACTTTGACATAGAGAGAGCGTGAACATTTTGACTAAGGGAGCAGCAATGAGAGGACTGCTATTTTTAGTAGTCTAGGTTCAAGATTGTCCGAGCCTGTGATTGTGCTGTCTGAGAGTGAGCTAGGTAGTTTAGAGACCTCCTGTCGTATGATGGCCTTAAAGTAGAAGGAGGGGCCAATGACTTCTTGGCTGGAGGTCACAGGAGGGCAGTAGTGTTGTGAGGCAGGGAAGGAGGATATGCATTTATTTAGATCTGAGAGCTGAATATTAAAAAAGTTAGCTATGGTCTGAGGATTCTTACAGTGAGTACCATCGAGGACCAGGCCATTTCAGTGGCAGTGTGTAGACCCCAGGAAGGTTTTTATGTGCGACTGGAATTATTGGGGGTCAACCAAGGCATTCACTAGTAAGCTTTTGCAGTATGAGCCTTTGGCCATTCTTATTTCTTTTTTGCAGGCATTACGCTGCTGCCTGTAGGTGTTATAATCCACTGGCAGGACAGAAGACTTAAAGCTGCTCCAGCTCTTGTCCCTTTCTCTTAACTTAGCAAGTAGTTCCTTTTTTAGCCATCTAATTTGTTTCTTCTTAATTCTGTGGGTAATGAGAGGGGAGTGTAGATCCTGCAGTGTCATGAATGCTGTCAGAAAAATGTCGAGGGCAGACTGTACATCATTGGCATTGTAAAGATTGGACCAGTTAATGTCAGATATGTTACATAGAAATTGTTGTGTATCTAAGTTGGCATAATCCTGGAAAGTGATGCAACAAGGTTGTGAAGGGAGAGGGGGTGCAGCTGAGCCCCAGACGCAAAGGATAGGGGAATGGTCATCGACTGTCCTGAGTATTTTGCTGTAATCATAGATTGATTAGTTTGTTGAAAGACAAAATCTGTATTTCTTTAAAGATGCTGGGCAGAATTCACAAAGCAGATGCGCTGGGTGCAAATGAGATGCTCCAGTGCAACCAGGAAATGTGCCATGGAGTCATTTACAGACAGCACAGATGCCCCGGTGTAAGCCGGATGCCTTGCATGGAACAGGATGTGCCAGAGATAGAATGTAATGACCCTCAGCACAATTCAAGGGGTGGCGTGTGCCTGCATATACAGTGCAGAGCCATTCACAGAGCAAAATGTATGTAAAAGTATGGAGTATCCACAGTGTAAGTACCAAATGCACCATGTGGAGATAAGTATAAAAGGAGTAGACTTAAGTGCAAGCCCCCAGCAGGCCAAGA
This sequence comes from Neoceratodus forsteri, assembly GCA_016271365.2. Classification (NCBI taxonomy): domain Eukaryota; kingdom Metazoa; phylum Chordata; order Ceratodontiformes; family Ceratodontidae; genus Neoceratodus; species Neoceratodus forsteri. The sequence goes on along the minus strand of CM057456.1, from coordinate 669,488,750 downwards.
GCAGGATAGCAGAGACAAGCAAGAGACTAGAAGCAGCTGAAGTCAGTTATGGATGGAGCACCATTCCTGATGGTAAGCATGATAATGGGGATGAGGAGGCTGGCAAACCAGCAATGTGGCGGTGGAAGGAACTGTAGGTGGCCAGCCCCGCAGCGATATCATGCCAGACTGATGTTTGAATAGCTGACAAACACTGAAACAGTTGGCCTATACCACCTGAACAGGGCTATTCTGAGGCAGCTCTGTGAGCTGTGCCATGATGAAATGCAGGCACCTACTGGACAAGGTCATGCCATAGCAGTGGATGCCAAGGTGACAACAGTAATGTGCCTGCGTTCCTTCCAAATTTCAGCCAAAAACACCAAACCGTTCTTTTGCAGCAGGGTGCCAAAGAATTGCTGTCATTCTCCCACAGCCTAGAAAAGTACTGTCGCAATTTGCGAAAGCTTTCGCAAATTCATTTGACAGTGTCACAAGTGCGAAAGTACTTTTTCCAGAAATGTGAAAAACATATTTCTGGGGTGTTTTACCCCAAAATAAAGACATGGCTAGCATCCTCAGGGTCCGACTAGGAGAATACAAAAAGAATTAGGTTGCTAGAGGGTCCCAAATTTAAATGCCAAGCATTTTTCTGATCACCAACTGAAAACAAAATGGTGGATTTGCGACAGTAAAAGGGCCATTTGCGAAAAAAACTGCATTGCGACACTGCGAACTTTTAACTTTTCCTATTGACTTATAATGGGAATTTGTTTTTGAATAACTTTTGAACGTTTAATTTTTCACAAAATCTTTGAAAAGGCGCATCAGGGACCCGGCTGCCCGCGTTCCCTGAAGATTTTGGACGGTCGCTAAACCATTACGGAGCTGTAGGTGCGACCGTGAGAATTCAAAAAAGTGTAAACGCATACGCAGATCACACTTAATAACTCCACAGCCGTATATCGGACTGTGGTACGAAACTTGGTAGATCCCAAGGTGTATGGGTCCTAATTCCACTTTCCAAACTTCAGGTAAATCCATTGAACAGTTGCAAAGTTATTAAGGTGCAAAATTTGGGGTTTAACATGTAAATGGCTTCTCAACTCTAACTATGGTAGCACTACCATGTTACCATAATATATGTATATATAAAACTTTGTTAATGTATTATTTAGGGTTAAAGTGTCAAAAGTACAGAAATGCGGTATTGGGGTTCCCAACCCTAACACCCAGCCCCACCCTGGAGGTAGCAATAGGAAAAACCATTACAGCTTGACCTCTCCTGCGCCTTCGCAAAGCAGGTGTGGGGTGTGCCTAACACTTTCCCCAATACATTAGTAAATAAGGTGAAATGTGCAAACATACAAAAGAGCCAGCAGAAGAAGCTGTTTGGTCTGTTGAGTCTGCTCATTGTTAAAGGGGCCCTAGCTTACACCATTGACCCTGCCTTCCAACTTTCCTTCCTCTCTGCCCCCCCCATGGTCCCATTGGTTCCCCTTATGCACATCTCAAGCCACCTTAAAGATGCCCACTGTCTTCTCTAAGACAGCTTTCTCTGGTAGCTCATTCAATGTGGCGACTGCCCTCTCCGTAAAGAAATGCTTTCTAACATCCCTCCTAAACCTCCCACCCACTGTGCTCCCCCCGTGGTTCAGTTGACTCTTAGCTTGAAGAGACTTTCCCTATCCACTCTATTTAACCCCTTCAATTATTTGAAGGTCTCTGTCATATTCTCTCTGTCTCTCTCTCTCTCTCTCTGTCATCTCCTCTCCTCACTTTTCCTCCAGGGAGTACATTCTCAAGGCTTCCAGCCTCTCCTCATAAGACTTCCCCTACTGACCCATGATCATCTTGGTTGACCTCCTTTGGACTTTCCCTAGCAAGATGATGTCCTTCTCAAGGTATGGACAGAACTATCTTACCTCATATTCTAGGTGTGGTCTCACCAGAGATCTATACAGGGCAGTAGCACCTCACTATGCCTACTGCTGATTCCCCTAGCTATACACCCCAACATCCTGTTTGCATTCACTGCTGCCTTTTTGCACTGCAAGGAATGGTTCAGGTCGATAGTAATCACCATTCCCATATTGTTTTCTTCCTCCATTGCTGCTGTCTGGATCCCCCATCCCCAGGTATAGCTCTGTCCTATGACTGCTATCTCCAGTGTGCATCAATTTGCATTTCTTGGCATGGCATTGAAGACAAGTTGCTAGATCCCTGTTTCTCATAGTTTCTGAGGTCTTTCCACAGGTTCTGTATCCCTTCCATTGTGTCCACCCTCCCAGAGTTTGGTGTCACCTGCAAAGAGGCACATCTTGTCATTAATACCCTTCTCAATGTCATTTATGAAGACATTGAACAACACTAGCCCAACATAAATGTCTGCTGGAACCCACTGATAACCACTCTGGTGCTGACTAACTCTCCCCACCACCACTATCTGGGTTTTGTCCTCAGCCAGCTTTCAAACCATCTGGTCATTTTCTCCCCAAACCTCTAGATCCACCAGTTTCCTGTTCAGCCTCTTAGGGGACATTGACTTGAAGACCTTGCTGAAGTCCAGGTAAGTGATGTCCTCCACCTTGGCCCCATCCACTGCCTTGGTGATCCAGACAAGGAAAACAATCAGGTATTTTTTGCATGATCATTCTTCCATAAATCCATGCTGTCTCTCATCCTGGTGACCATTTTCTTCCATAAGAATATGAGAATGGGGTGAGTGTTAAGGATGACAATCCCAAGGCACACCCAATGCCTGGTTTACAAAGATGCAAGAGAGGTCAAACTACAATGTTTTTTTTTCATGTCACTGCCTGAACGGTATGGGCGGTATGTTATGGTTGGGAATCCTAACATGACATTTCCCTACTTTTGCCATTTTAACCCTAACTAGTGCATTAACAAAACTTTTGCAATGAATTCCTTACCTTTTAGATAATATAATTGTATCCTCATTTGCCTGTGAGTGCAGAGCCCTCTGGGCCATATGCTTCTATCTCTCCATAGATGCATACATGTATGTTGGTGGGGAAGCTGTACTTCCATTTCTGCCAAAACAGAAATTTGTTTCCTACATTGTATGGCTTGTTAAATTTCCAATTTTATCATATGGGAATTAGCATTTTTTGTTTTTTGTGTTTTTTTATATGGTCTCTAAATTATTGTGTGTGTGTGTGGGGGGGGGAGTGTTATTCTTGTAGTATTTGTTAAGACCTTTGTTTTGATATGTAGATTGTACCTGAAGTCCAAATATTGAGGGAGTTATGACTTGCTGAAGTCCAAAGGGGGAAAAACCTAATTCCAAAATATTTTTCTGTATGTAGTGATCCTTTTTTGTATCAAGCAAAATACCCATATGAAAAGGAATGCCAACAAATAAAAAAAAACTGGCAAAAATCTAAGGGCATAATCTTTGTTCATGTGAAGGCCTCCTTTTCTGTATGAATGAAAAACCCATATGAAAAAAGGATTGATTCATGAAAAAAGAATCAGGGAGAGGACCTAAATCCAAAATCTTATTTCACATGATGGCTTCTTCTTTCATATGAATGAAAACCCCATATGAAAAAGGATACTGTCATACTAAATAGCATTTGAAAGTGTATCCTTCATATGAAAGAAAAAGCTTATTAAAAGGGATCCCATCATATGAAAAAGGAATTAGGACTTAGTTTTTTTCTGATTCTGTTTTTTTCAAATAAGTGATCCATTCTCATATGTTTTTTTATTCATACAGGAAAGGATCCCTTCATTAAAAATAGAATTGGGGAGGAGGGACTAAGTCCAAATTCTTTTTTGCATTAAGGGTCCTTTTGTGTAGCCAAATTCCTTTATTGCATGGCTATATTAAAAAATTGAAGTGAGGCACAAAAAAGCATTTTAAAATACAAAAAAAAATGGGGGGTCATTTTTCCAAGAATTAAATGCAGAGTCCACCTAACGGGATCCTGATGACCAAGATTCATGTGTTGGTATATGTCTAGGATGTAATTTTTGTAGATTTTGAATAAAAAAAACAGAAACAACTTGGTGGCCATATGAAAAATGATTTTTTCTTCACGAAAAAGGATTACCCAATACAAAAAAGAAACTTTTTTTGTATTGGCAAAATTGGTTTTTTTCATTCCAAGCAGCTATCCAAAAGACTGTACTAAGCATGCTCAGAAGTGAAATTTGAAAATGTATTAACTCTGGAAAGAATTCATATGTTTTCACCAAACCAGTAAAAGGCACCATTGTGGACCAAACTATTTCTACCCTGACAATTTCACACTAAAATTCTAAACAAGCTGGGTGCTAGGTGATAACAAGAAAAAGAAAAAAGGAAACAAAACAAACTTTTTTCACTTTTTTTTTTTGCTGTCTGCATTTTGGAATCTGCACATTTGACTAGAATGAAACTTAGCACTTCAAGAGACCTGACCCTAAAACCACACATCAAAATTGTATGCAAATCTATTAAGTGGTTGTGAAGCTACTAAAGTGCAAAGTTTGAGATTTAACACAGAAATCGTTGCTCATCCTAACAGAGTGGTGCTACTATGCTACTAAAATACAAACAAATTCTGGCCAGAGCCAATAGGGATGCATCCAAGGACTTTGAGGTAAAAAGATAGAGAATTACCAAAGTTATAAGCCTACGAGAAAAAGTTCAACTTCTGGCCTAAAGGTGATTTTGTGCAGTTATGAGCCTGTGTTCGCAAAATTCAATGTGGGCTTATAACTTTGCATTTTGGGTTTTTTTATCCTAAATTTTCAACATAGTCTTTATATGACCCCACCTCATGAACAAAGACAGAGAAAATATTCAACTCCTGCCTGAAAGGTGATTTCATAAAGAGACTGCAAGTTCACCATTCAGGACAGATTTGACTAATGTCAGTGTAATTGTTCATGAAGGGGTGGGTCCAAAAAAGGCATATTGAAAATCTGGGCAAAAAATATGTAAAAATGCTCGAGTCATACCACTAAGTTCAAAACATCATTGAAAAACATTGATCCACATACAGTACTTGTTTCTTCAGTTCTGGCTTTGAAGAGTGCCTACGTGTCTGAGGTCCAGAGAGGATGATGGCATTGGACCTCTGATGGGTAAGTAAAGGCCTGGAGGTGTGCTGGGGTGGTAGGTTCTGAGTGGGAGGTTGGGTGGGCTGACAGGAATGGCTGCAAAGACATTGATGGACATCTTTTTTTTACAAGGTTAAAAACATTAAAACAGGCTTTAGGACCACAACACTGGAGGACTGGACACCCCCCAGTGTCACTCTTATGCTTCTGGGTAAGGGTGGAGTGGTGGGTGCTGAAAGGCAGGGTCGGGTGGGGGGATATTAAAAAACCAAAAAAACACTGTGGATTCCTGATTGTGACACTGGGGGATTGTGTAGCCCGTGTCACTCATGTCTTAGGGAGGTGCTGAGAGGGAGGGTCAGGTGGGGGATTATCTTTAGTTAAAAAAAAAAGTAGTCATTGCGGAACTGTGGAGCACTTGCATTAATACTCATGCATGTGCAATGCAGTTTGATGGCCATCTTGGACATGGCAGAGTGTGTTATGTTCCGCTGCAACCACTGACAGAGTAAACAGTGCAGTGTTACTTGCAATGGAGACAAATGGAGTGCTTTACGGACATGAAGGCAACTGTGGTGCAACTCCAACATGTTGTTCGATTGGAAGGAATGAATGCCCTGAGTCCTTTTCTCATAGCAAGAGGTCTGCAGTGCTATGCCCACTGTAGCCCGAACAATTCAGTGGTTTGGTAAGGGGTTTTATGATTCTAGGATTGTCAGAGCTAGCAAAAGGGGTAAAAAACATTATCAGTTTTATAAACCTAATCATTTGCACAACACAATTTTTTTTTACTTCATGGCACCAGATCATGATTGTTCAACCTATGGACAAGGGAGAATCAGTGCTAATATCGTAACACAAAGATTAGTCATTAAAATACAATATATAAGGCAGGGACTTGTGATTTACATACTGTAGCATGCTTCTGCCACATTTTGCTGACAAGCAGAAATCTCAAGTAGTAAGAAATAAGCACTTCCATTTTCCAACACATACAAATATAGCATGATGCTACCACTCCATGAACCCCTCCTGAATCCTGCCTGGACCACAGATAACATACTTAATAAAATCTAACAGAGCTGTGCCTTGGCTTACTATTGGAATTGATAATGCCATTCAGAACTTGTGTTGATTACAGGAGTGCCTCCTGGGTTTTCAGTCTTAAAATACAGGATCAGTAAATCTCGCTGATAATGTTTGACTGCATCTTTTAAAATGGAATTTATTATAAATTTTAGCAGTCCCACAGCCCAACGATCGAGTGTGTTTTTTAGCATGTATGCTGTGTTGATAATAATGTCTCTACATGGGAATATTTTGTATCCCATGTCTGGTGTGTTCACTACTATATTTTGTTTTCTAGGTTAAATAATTAACATTAAAATGTGTTTCAGGGATCTGGAGTGGAATGGTTTGAAGGGACTGCAGACACAAATACGGGACCAGTAATCTCACCGATAACATTTGACTGCATCTTTTAAAATGGAATTTATTATAAATTTTAGCAGTGACTGCATCTTTTAAAATGGAATTTATAATACATTTTAGCAGTCCCATAGCCAAACAATAGAGTGTGTTTTTCAGCATGTATGCTGTGTTGATAATAGTGTCTCTACTTGGGAATATGTTGTATTCCGTATCTGGTGTGTGCACTGTTATTTGTTGTTTTCTAGGTTAAATAATTAGCATAACAATGTGTTTGAGGGATCTGAGTGAAACTGTTTAAAGGGACTGCAGACGCTATTGCATTATTATCTTGAGATAGTGATCTTAGGTCTTTTTTTAAAAAACAAATAAATTACCCAGGGGAGTCATGCTGAGGATATCATTTAATTTTCAGTCATGTCCTGCTCCTGCTTTTATAATGGCTTCATCTTCCAAAGAGAGAAATATAAATTAATTGCAAGCAAATAGCCTCTAGTGCTCAAATAGAGGCTCTATCATGTGAAGCTAGCTGAGTAAGGGCAACTACACACTGGTTTTGTCTGATCATTTACTTTATGTAGTGTTTCAAAACGTTTCTGACAAGTGTTAACTACTGTAGCACAATATAAAACTGTTTCCCTCAGACAGGGTTAAGTAAGCAATAACCCATGCCTTTCTCTCCTCCTGTCTCTCTCTGCAACATCATGGACATTGCTGGTAGATGGGGGGAGGATCGGGGATAGAAACCATCAACCAGCCACACACAAACAGAGACAGGAGGGAGCAGACTTTCTGATGTGCACTTTGCCATTGCACGTTTCCCTGCATAATTCTCTCCCCATCCTGGTAACTCTTCCAGGTCTCTCTCACTCTCTCTTGGCTGTCACATATCTGCCATTGTATTACTTATGGACCTCTGCTTTGTAGCTAACACAATCCTGCAAATCTTCACAGAGAGAGAGAGAGAGAGAGCGAGAGAGAGAGCAGCACACTGCAGAACATTCTAACACTGCTCACAGGGCTGCTGTGACACAGAGAGACAACTGCTGCCTGCTATCTCTCCTCTCTCTTCAGCATTGGGGACATTGCCAGTAAATGAGGGGGGATCAGAGATAGACACTGCCAGCCAGCTACACACAAACAGAAAGAGAGAGAGAGAGAGAGAGAGAGAGACAGAGGAGAGAAGTATGTGTTTTGGGCTGACTTTGGCAGTGAAGATTTGCTCTACTCCATTTGCAGTCAGTTCACAAAGAGAGAGTGAGAGAGGAGAGAGCACACATTCTGACTTGTGTCTTGCCATTGTATAACATGGTCACTGTTGCTACACCTCTCTCTCTGAGTGTCTGTCTTTTAGTCTTTGTTGAATCAAGCGCCCACTCTCCCTGTCCCTCACTGTAGCTCGCACACTCAGAGGAAAACAGCATGTCTACACTGCTTTATAAATAAGTGTTTTTGGTTGACTTCAGCAGTGATGATCTGCTCTGCTCCACTCACAATAAATATATGTTTTTGGCTGACCCTGGCAGTAAAGATCTGCTATGTTCTGCTCACAGTCTGCCCATTTCATAAGGCTCCCTTTCTGCTTTTGCTTTTGGGCCACCAGGACAAATTAGTCCAGATGGCACTTTACTGAGCTGCTCCACAAAACTGTGCAGCCAATGGGTTTCCAAGTTTATCCTGATTGCCTATAGAGAGTGCTTCACAGAGGTAGAGGCAACTGTGTTGTCACTCTAAGAAGATGTTCACTCACAAGGAATGCAGGACTGCTTTTCTTGTAGCAAGAGTTCTGCAGGGCTATGTCCACTGCAGCCCTAATAAAACAGGTTTACAAACAGGCAAATGCACTATTATAACAATACAGAATCCCATCAACCAAAGTGGTTCCAGGAAGGCAGGTCAGAGAAACGTGGTAAGTCCATTTCCTCATTTAGACAAAGAGGTTGCTGATTTTCAGAATATAAATCCACTGTGGCTCTTTCTGCAGTTACTGGGGTACTCGGTTACCCCCATGAAAGGGACTGGGATATGTTTCAATGCATAAAATTTAAGGCAGTTGGTGCCTCATAGTGTGCCCGGTCAAAGCAGACACTCAGAGCTTAATCCACAGGACTCCATCTTAGGAGGCATCTCTAGACACCAGGGATATATTTGCGCAGGGCAGGGAGAGGAAGGGGTGCCGCTGGACGCAAATGATAAAATGGCACGGGACAGAGGCAAAAGGAGTGGGAGGAGGGTCTTTTTTTATTTTGACAATTATTTGGCAGCAAAAGGCACACTGAACAGAAGCTTACTTCCAGGTGCATCCAGGAAGCACAAGGAGGTTAAGTGACTTGTGCAGGGTCACATAGTGTGCAAGCCATAGTCCTGAGTTAGAAACCCAGGTCTGCTATGTCTTCAGAAGTTGGTGCTTTATTGTCCAAGGCTGTGTGCTTGTGTTGATATGAGAAATGGCTGGCATAACACATAACAATCACTTTACTACCAGTCTTTCATTGCATGTGTATCCCCGGCAACATGTACCAATGGGCTACTACCCCTGCCGTGTCAGCTCAAACAAGGTTGATGGGCCTGGGTTCGGTTTCTAATGGAAAAATGGAGGCTCTTTTCCAAAAGTAAAATAACGCAGTGTCTCCACTCAGAGTAAAATATAAAATGGGTCAGATATTCTTAGCAGTACAACCCCCTGGGATGCTGGACCTACCCATCTTCCTTACAGTCACCCTGCGTGGAATACCTGAAACAAAAACCCTTCATTAATTCACTGCAGTTATTAACTGTAGCTAATAATATGCTCACTAATGAGCTACTTATGAGACAGTCGTGTGATGCTGCTGCTCGAGAGATGATGTGAGAAGAGAGCAGCCAAGGTCTGAATTAGCGTGGATAGGATAACTGCTATCTGGACAAGGAGAGGCAGGAGTCAACTTAGTATTTCGATGCTCACAGGGCATTTATTTGGTACCAAGGGGTAGATGGACACAGTCACAAGAAGGAGGAGGGGTTGCCTGATCAACAATAGGGCAATGGAACAGGGAAATACTGAAATACTTTTTATCTACCATTTTTATGGTTACTGCTACAAGCATAAACTTTAGGCCTACTGCCACTCTTATTCTGATACTAGGTTATACTGTACTTCTATACTCTAAACAAGATTCCAGTTACATAGGCTATTCAGCACTACATTAGGGTGATCAGCATCACACTTTTCCATAAGAGTCCAGATTTTACAAGAGTCTAGAGATCCGGTGTCTTCGTGTACACCGTCGTTCTTCATTGGTAGCTACAAGGGAAATAAAACAGAACTGTAGAACCCTAATCTCAATTTCCAGCAAGGACCTAGATAAGGCCACTGAGATGGTGAGAGGTTTGATAAACAGACCATATATCTTCCGCAAAAGCCCACTCTCTCCGAGGCTGCCAGAATGTAGAACCAATGCAACTGGTTCCTGAATAACACACTGAAGCAAGAGGTTCCTTGGCCAAAACCCACTTCTAGGGTTGCCAAGGATGAAGAAAGACTAAGATCTGTGTGGCGATGAATCCAATGGAGGACTACCATGATCCAACTGATGCTGCGGCACTCCAAGGGCCAGCTGGACTCGGAAGGAACTCTGACAGGACCAGGAACCATAAGAATCTGAAGAGATGATGGTTGACACTGCAATCCTAGGATCAGGAACTAACACAAAACAAAGAAACGGTGGATGAGTCCTGGACTGAGCCTCGACTGACTCGACTTTCAGCGAACGACCAGGTGGGGGTGCAGAACAGGTTCTCCAGGATGAGCTCTCTCTCTTCTGTAGAGGGCGACCAACTTCGGGACATCTGGAACAGGAACCATATGGAACGACACTGGCACAGCTGTTGTGATGCGTTTGGGCGAACGTACTTTCAAGCTGTGAAAACAAGAAAACGGCGGGTACGACTTGTACGACTGATGACGGACTCGACTTTGGCGGACTCGACTTCGGCGGATGACACAAATGGATGGGATGAGTTGATGGATGATCTTCCTGGAGTGAAGAATGCTGGAAGAACGTCTTCTTCTGAGTCGAGACTGATTCTGAGCACGTGGTGTTACAGACCACACTAGGAGACTGCAGTGTGGTAGAAGATTGAGACTGTCTTCATACAGTAGTAAACATATAACTGAAGAATGCCCAAAGAACTCTGGAATGGTACAATAATTTGCCAGAGGAGGGCAAATTACAATTTCAGGGGTAATTGTTACTGATAAGAGCCAATGTCCAGGTGCTTAGAGCAATAGTTCAGGTACTTGGACCAATAGTTCAGGTACTTCGGACAAAAGTTCAGGTACTTCGGACAATAGTTCAGGTACTTAGGGCAGTAGTTCAGGTACTTAGGGCAATAGTTCAGGTACTTAGGGCAATAGTTCAGCATAAGCAGTACAGTAATCACAGTAATTTCACAGTATAGGCAAATAGAACAGTCTCAAATGAACCCTGTTTCTATAGGTAGAGTATTCTGGGATAAGATCCTTACTGTATGTTGTGGTTAGAGAATCCTTTAGTACCACTAGGCTGGCTTGCCCTATTCCGCTAGGCCAGGGCCTCACTTTAGTACCACTAGGCTGGCTTGCCCTATTCCACTAGGCTGGGGCCTCCCTATAGTGCCACTAGGCTGGCTTGCCCTATTCCGCTAGGCCGGGGCCTCCCTATAGTACCACTAGTCTGGCTTGCCCTATTCTGCTAGGCCGGGGCCTCCCTATAGTACCACTAGGCTGGCTTGCCCTATTCTGCTAGGCCAGGGCCTCCCTTTAGTACCACTAGGCTGGCTTGCCCTATTCCGCTAGGCCAGGGCCTCCCTATAGTACCACTAGGCTGGCTTGCCCTATTCCACTAGGCCAGGGCCTCCCTTTAGACCAGGCTTTACCTCGGGCCTGAAGCCCTACGTTAGCATGGGCCTGGTGCCACACTTTGTACTGGGCCTGGTGCCCCATGTTGCTTTGGGCCTGGTGCCCTACCTTAGATTGGGCCTGGTGCCCCAATTTATAATGGGCCTGATGCCCCTCAACACTTTGGGCTGGATGCCCCACTTCACAATGGGCCTAATGCCTACTTTATATTGGGCCGGAATCACCCTTTTAAATGCTGTTGCCTTTTAAATTTCCAGGCTCCCAGTGCCTGCTGTCATTTAATTTAGAAAATCCACCTCTAAATTTGCCCCTCTTGCATATTCACCGACCCTTTAAATGACGCGCTGTGCTGCCCCTCCGTGGGTGTCATTAGCCCGCCTCCCTTATGAATATTAAAATAGTGGGTCCTAATGACCCGATGCTCCCTGCGGTGCTCGGACGCCTTTCCTAAGCTCCTAATGCACTTCTAAACAAAACACAGTCCCCTTTAGGATACAGGCGGTCAGCTCAACGTGTGCTGCTGCCGACTCACCGCTCTGCGGTCTGCCGGGAGTTCTTGGCTGCTCTGAGAGGCAGGAGGTGAGCTGCAGTGGGAGGGAATCATGCAGACAGCAAGAGGGACGACTCTGGGCTCCAACAGCCAAGGAAGATGCAGCTTGCTTGCCGTGACGTGGGACGAATAAAACTTTGTAAACTGACTTGGGGCTAAAATAAACAATCGGAGGCAAAAACAAATAAACAGAGGGCTTTTAAGCCCATACAGCATGGCGGGAATGGCATTTTTCTTTGTGGTGTCCCAATGGCACCACTGATGACTGCACACCACGCAGCAGGCTTCTTCAGGCAGTGGAGGCAGAGCAGGCACACAGGTAAATCCTCAGGGACGGCTTCAACCCCCAGGTAAGCCCTTTCCTTGTCCCTTTGACTTACTGTGTCCTCTCTCCGCAACAGCTGCCCAGGAACTGACCAACTTAACAACTATAGAATTATTTTTAAAAGATCAAACTGACTGGGTTCTAGAAGGGCTGGATTGGAATACTCTGCATGAGCCACTCAGCACAGCATTCCATCCAAGCCATTATGACATGGAATGCTTTTTTTCTGTCTTTTACCAGCTATAAGTGCACAAGTGCACTCTTTCTGTTATTTACAGTGTTTTCTGTGTGTAGGGAGGTTGACTTTTTATTTCTAGGGGCCCCTTTGTACAGTACCCTGCTGCCTACCCCTGCAGCAGGTACTCTGAGCATCTGTGTATTCTGCTTTTATTTATTTTTTTATTTCTTTTCTGTAATGACCACCTTTGGGGCATTACAGATTTGGGCCCACCTAAAAATACATGTCCCCATGTATTCCCTTAACACTTTATAAAATCTATCATCTTATCAACCTCAAAAATCTTACTTAATACTCTATGAAGTCTTACGTTAATAAAACACTCTTAAGATCTCTAAAATAGTCTTAAAACATCTACTGTACTGTAAATTTTTGTTTTAAAGATTTACCCTAAAGTGACTGTGTCTGGGAAATTACTTGGATTAGATCCTGTTTGTATAATTCTAGAGTTGAGAAGCTTCTGCTGATATACCTTCTAGGAGAGATACCTGCATTCAATCTTCGAGATCTGCGGGGTTGGAAATCAGTAGGTTCTTGAACAATACATTCTCCTTCCAGGAAATCCAGTATTTCTGGAGCTATTACTGGTACACAGTTTGAATGGTCAAAGGAATGCATGTCAAGTCAGAGTCAAGGTTCTTACACCAATTTGTTGGTGATTCTGGTTCCATAGTTTGTCTTTGGTGGACTCCTGCCTCTCTTCGGCGTCAGGCTGTTCTGTTCTTTAACAATCACAGTGTCTCTGAAAGTGCACTCTTTTAGTAGGTTCACGATGGACAATTTGGTGTCATGTCCAAATTCTTGTTGGATCTTGTAGACCGGCAGTTCAGGGTAAGGTATCTCGATAATGTAATAAGGTTCTGATTCCCACTTTGAAGAAAGTTTACTGCATTTCTGGGTCTTCCTCAACATTACCCTTTCTCCAATAAGTAAAGGTAGCTTTGGCCTTGATATCGTAGTTGGTTTTCTGCTTCTGCCGTGCTTGTTCCATGTGTTTTCCAACAATTGTTCCAGCTTCTTGTAACCGTTCATTATGTTCTTGGACCCAGTTTGTCACTGGCTTCTTTCCTTTAACTTCTGGTGACACTTCCAGCACTAAGTCCATGGGAAGTCTTCCGTGTCGTCCAAACATTAAATAATGTGGGGTATAACCTGTGGAGCAATGAATCATATTATTACATAGATATGTGAGTTCAGGAAGTAAAGCTGGCCAGAAAGGATGTTTATATTCTGGTAGAGCTCACAACATTTCTAGGAGAATTTGGTTTGTTCTTTCGCAAAGTCCATTTCCTTGGGGATGATAAGCAGTGGTCTTTAACCTATGAGTCCCATATAGAGCACACAGTTCATGAAAGAGTTGAGATTCGAACGACGTACCTTGATCTGTTAGGATTTTAGTGGGGTATCCATAAAGTCGTACAAAACATCTCATAAAGGTTTCAGCAGTAGTACGAGCAGATAGATCTTTCACTGCACTTGCAACCATGAACTTGTAAAAGTGATGCACCATAGTAAAGATGTAAACGTGTCAATTTGAACTAGGATCCAATTTCAAATGATCAAGAGCAACTAGTTCCAACGGTGCGTTACTGACTATTGGATGGAAGGAGCTCTCTGATTCCCCTTTTTCTTGAGCTTTAAGTTGCATGCTGGACATTCTTCACACCATTTTGCTATATCATTACGCATTCCTACCCAATAGAATCACCTTCTGATGATAGCTTCCATTTTCTTGTGACTGAAGTGTCCTGAGTTGTCATGGTATGCTTCCAACACTACTGAAGCACTGGTCTTTGGAACTACGATTTGAGTTATCTCTGTGTGGATGGTGGGATCTCTACTCTTCTTCACCAGACGATCATCTTCTATTGTCAAGCAGGTCCTGTGCCTCCACAGTTTCATCATCTCTGTGGTCAATTTCCTTCTTTCTTTTCTGTTCATGCGCTTCTGTTGCGCAACTAGATCTTTCACTTGGCGCACTATGGGGTCTTGGCTTTGTAGTTTCGCCCATAGGTTCTTTTGATTAGCAATCATGTCATCCACTTCTGGTTGATCTTTCTCTCTAACCTCGGGAGCAAGTTGACAGCATGCCTGTACAATCTCAGCTGGTACCTGTAGAAAAGGTGTAATTTCAATATTTTCCAGCGGGGTGTCATCTATTTCTACTTCTCTGTGTTCAGGCATCCGGGACAAGGCATAAGCATTCACATTCGATTTACCAGAGCGATACTTGATGGAAAATTGGTAATTCGTGAGTCGAGAAGCCCACCTTTGCTCGAGGGCTTCTAGCTTTGCAGTATTCAGGTGTGCTAGAGGATAATTGTCCATGAAGACAGTGAAAGGGGTGGCAGCCAAATATTGTCGACATTTTTCAGTGATGGCCCAGACTAGCACCAAAAATTCCAATTTGAAAGAGCTATAGCAGGCATCGTTCTGCTCGGAGCCTCTTAATCCTCTGCTGGCGTAGGCGATTACCCTTTCCACACCATTCTGTTCTTGTGCGAGTACCACACCCAATCCTCTGTTGCTGGCATCTGTATACAATAGAAATGGTTTTGCATAGTCTGGATATGCCAATATGGGAGATTCAGTAAGTATTGTTCTTAGTTGTTCGAAGGCCTCTTGTTTCTCGGTACCCCATGTAACCAGGCAATTCTTCGGGACTCTACCTTCTGCTGATCCTCTCAGGAGTTCATGCAAAGGCACAGCAATCTTTGAGAAATTCTTAATAAACCTTCGGTAGTATCCAACAAATCTCAAGAATTTCCAGACCACTGTTATGGTGGTAGGGACAGGCCATTTCTTTACAGCTTCGATCTTCTCTGGGTCTGGCGTCACTCCATCTGTGGAGACTATATGTCCCAGGTAACTTACTTTGGTCTGCAGCAGGTGACATTTGGATGGTTTAATTTTCAGCTCGTACTGGATCAACTTTTGGAATACTTCATCCAGGTGACGCAGATGATCTTCATGCATTTTGGAATATATGATAATATCGTCCAAATACAACAGCAGGGTGTCGAAATTTCGGCTCCCAAGACAATGTTCCACTAGCCTTTGGAAAGTTCCAGGTGCATTACACAAACCAAAAGGCATCCTAGTGAATTCAAATAAACCCATGGGAGTAATGAAAGCTGTTTTTTCCTGGTCCTGGGGTGCCATAGGAACCTGCCAGTATCCGCTGGTCAGATCTAGAGTGGAGAATATGGCTGCTGACTGCAGAGCCATGAGGGAATCCTCGATCCTAGGCAGAGGGTATGTGTCTTTATGAGTGATGGCATTTAATTTGTGGTAATCCACACAGAATTGGATCTTACCATCCTTCTTCTTGACCAGAACAATTGGCGCTGCTCAAGGGCTGTGACTTTCTCTTATCACATTCGCCTCTTTCATCTCCTTGATCACCTCTTTGACCTGCTGGTACATAGCTGGTGGAATTGGCCTAAATCTCTCTCGGATAGGTGGATGTCCATAGGTACTTATGTGATGTTGTACCCCATGAACTGACCCAAAATCCAAGGGGTGTTGGCTGAAAGCTTCTTTCTGGTGCAAAACCACATCCAAAACATCGGCTCTTTGCTTCATGCTGGTCTTTACATTGCCAACTTTGATCTCCTTGGTTCACTCTGGTCTCCGGTCGCTTTCCATCTCATCTTCCGGCACTTTCTCCATTTCTTTCCCAGCTTCGACAATATCCTGCAAACATACTGTGTGGATCTGCACAACTGGCTGGTTCTGGTACAGCTGTACATCATGAGTCCCGTAATTTAGCATTCGGACTGGTATCCTCCCTCGGATCACCGTGGCCACACTTCTAGCCACTATTATGGGCACTTCCTTATTCATTGGGTAGGGTTCTTCTAGGGCGTTGTAGTCTTGACCTCTCGGGACCACCTTTGCTTTGCACCACAAAGTTGTTTTGGTGCCCGGCTTTAAGGTTACTGGTCTAGCATCCGTCACCTGTACCTTACCAATTTCACCCTTGGCATTGGCGAATCTTTGGTGGCATTGCAAATTGTGGATGGTCTGTTGCAGGGCATGCTTCTCCACTCAAGGCATTTGTTTGGCTTGCTGCTGGAGGATGCTTACTAGTTCACCGAAGCAATTCTGTAGAATGTTCATCCCGAGAATGAGTGGTGGTAGCTGATCACTTTCAGTGTCGCTCACAATGATGCCTGTACTACGTTGAACATTCGTCCCTAGCTGTACATCAGCTTCCAGGTAACCTAAATATGGGACTTCATCCCCATTGCTTGCAATCAACTTTACCCAAGATCTAGGAGGTGGCTTCAGATCATTGGGCATCCAGTACGTCAGACTCTCTTCCTTGCAGGGTGGTGACTTGCGATCCGGTGTCCAATAGCGCCATAAGCTCGATGCCATCGACCTTAACTGGAATTATGGGGCTGTTACTGACAAAACACAACTGCTCTAGTGGGACTGCTGGACCTGCTCAGCTGTTCTTCGGGGGTTGGTCCTCATCTCCGAAGAATTCCTGTTTAAACTTAAGGTGTTGTTGACTGGCTGACCACATCTCCTTTCAATATGACCACTCACACTGCACCGGCGACATATGGGCCTTCCTTGGCCATCAAATAAATCTGTGGAGCATCTCCCTTCACTCCTTCTTGAGTGGTTCATTCGGTCATGCTTCCTCTCTTTCTCCGATGGACCGAAGCTTTTCTCGTTCTTCCTCCCAGCTTTCCAACTCTGCATCTCTTTATGCATTTCTGCCATGTGGTTAGTCAGCATAGCAATCTGTTCCATCAGCTCTGAATGTTGTTGAGCGCCCGTCTGTACAGAGCATATTGGGGTCTGTGACCGTGGGTCAGGTATATGATCATGTTCGGAACACCAGCTCGAGTATGCAATAGCTTCTCTTCCTGGCTCTCGTCTTCATAAGAACACTTCTGGTTGGAGGTCTAATTGCCAAGAATGATCTTCTTTCCAACCCTTGTTAGTATAGGTCGGCCATTGAGTTCCCATAGAGATTTGGGGATATGCTGGAGCTTCCTCTCTAGGATGTCCTGAACCAAATATTCAGATGGCTTTCTCTTTAAAATCCAGAAAGTCAACTTCAGGGTTCTATAAATGCAGCATCTGTAGTTCTCTTTTCAAGGCCTT
The DNA here is from genome assembly GCA_016271365.2 of Neoceratodus forsteri. Lineage (NCBI taxonomy): Eukaryota > Metazoa > Chordata > Ceratodontiformes > Ceratodontidae > Neoceratodus > Neoceratodus forsteri. The sequence continues at coordinate 669,471,154 of CM057456.1, read as the reverse complement.
GCTTTGTACTCCTTCCACAAATTTCTTGACTAGTACTCTGTCTGCATCCCGGACCTCTGTCGCATCTACTCTCTCTATTGCTCGTAACAGCTCTTGTAGACTCAGTGCAAACTCTCTCAGGGTCTCTTGAGACTTCTGGGTAAGTGAAAAGAACTTCATTTTGAGGTCGGACACAGTCCTAGCATCAAAAATCTGCTGCAACCTCTGGAGTATCTGGTCTGCTGTGGCTTTTGCTCCACTCGGCCATGATTGGACTTCATGGTGGGCAGCTCCCTTCAATTGCCCGATCAAAATTTCAACTTTTTGTGGCTCGGGGATTTGATACAACTGGAACATGGCTTGCATTTTTGAATGGAATTCTCACAGGTTGCTGGTTCCGTCCCCATCTTTCTCTCCGGAAAACTGCGGAAGCCATGGCGCTCCAAAGTAGTATGGCATGGTTAGGGGAGATGGTGGGATACTCCCTCTAAGTCCATCTCGGTCTCCTCTGGACAATTCACTACTTGCCCCTGGCTCCATTGGTACTTCCCACTAAGCCACTCCAACTTTGGACTCCTCGGATAAATTATCTCTATCCTGCTGACTATGCCAATTTTTTTGTGATGCTGCTACTCGAGAGATGATGTGAGAAGAGAACAGCCAAGATCCGAATCAAATGTGGATAGGATAACTGCTATCCAGACAAGGAGAGGCAGGAGTCAACTTAGTATTTTGATGCCCGCAGGGCATTTATTTGGTACCAAGGGGTAGACGGACACAGTCACAAGAAGGAGGAGGGGTTGCCCGATCAACAATAGGGCAATGGAACAGGGAAATACTAAAATATTTTTTATCTACCACTTTTACGGTTACTGCTACAAGCATAAACTTTAGGCCTACTGCCACTCTTATTCTGATACTAGGTTATACTGTACTTCTATACTCTAAACAAGATTCCAGTTACATAGGCTACTCAGCACTACATTATTGTGATCAGCATCACACTTTTCCGTAAGAGTCCAGATTGTACAAGAGTCTAGAGATCCGGTGTCTTCGTGTACACCATCGTTCTTCATTGGTAGCTACAATGGAAATAAAACAGAACTGTAGAACCCTAATCTCAATTTCCAGCAAGGACCTAGATAAGGCCACTGGGGTGGTGAGAGGTTTGGTAAACAGACCATATATCTTCAGCAAAAGCCCACTCTCTCCGAGGCTGCCAGAATGTAGAACCAATGCAAGAATCCAGTTACATAAGCTACTCAGCACTACATTAGGGTGATCAGCATCACACTTTTCCATAAGATTCCAGAGATCTGGCATCTTCGTGTACACCGTCGTTCTTCATTGGTAGCTACAATGGAAATAAAACAGAACTGTAGAACCCTAATCTCTATTCCCAGCAAGGACCTAGATAAGGCCACTGGGGTGGTGAGAGGTTTGGTAAACAGACCATATATCTTCGGCAAAAGCCCACTCTCTCCGAGGCTGCCGGAATGTAGAACCAAAGCAACTGGTTCCTGAATAACACACTGAAGCAAGAGGTTCCTCAGCCAAAACCCACTTCTAGGGTTGCCAAGGATGAAGAAAGACCAAGATCTGCGTGGCGATGAATCCAATGGAGGACTACCACGATCCGACTGATGCTGCGGCACTCCAAGGGCCAGCTGGACTTGGAAGGAACTCTGACAGGACCAGGAACCATAAGAATCTGAAGAGATGATGGTCAACTCTGCAATCCTAGGATCAGGAACTAACACAAAACAAAGAAACGGTGGACGAGTCCCGGACTGGGCTTCGACTGACTCGACTTTCGGCGAACTACCAGATGGGGGCACAGAACAGATTCTCCAGGATGAGCTCTCTCTCTTCTGTAGAGGGCGACCAACTTCGGGACATATGGAACAGGAACCATACGGGACGACACTGGCACAGCTGTCGTGATGCATTTCGGCAGACATGCTTTCAAGCTGTGAAAACAAGAAAACGGCGGGTATGACTTGTACGACTGATGACGGACTCGACTTCGGTGGACTCGACTTCGGCGGATGACACAAATGGACGGGATGAGTTGATGGATGATCTTCCTGGAGTGAAGAATGCTGGAAGGATGTCTTCTTCTGAGTAGAGACTGATTCTGAGCACGTGGTGTTTCAGACCACACTAGGAGACTGCAGTGTGGTAGAAGATTGAGACTGTCTTCATACAGTAGTAAACATATAACTGAAGAATGCCCAAAGAACTGTGGAATGGTGCAATAATTTGCCAGGGGAGGGCAAATTATAACTTCAGGGGTAATTGTTACTGATAAGGGCCAATGTCCAGGTGTTTAGAGCAATAGTTCATGTACTTGGACCAATAGTTCAGGTACTTAGGACAATAGTTCAGGTACTTCGGACAAAAGTTCAGGTTCTTTGGACAATAGTTCAGGTACTTAGGGCAATAGTTCAGGTACTTAGGGCAATAGTTCAGCATAAGCAGTACAGTAATCACAGTAATTTCACAGTATAGGCAAATAGAACAGTCTCAAATGAACCCCTGTTTCTATAGGTAGGGTATTCTGGGATAAGATCCCTTACTGTATGTTGTGGCTAGGGAATCCTATAGTACCACTAGGCTGGATTGCCCTATTCCGCTAGGCTGGGGCCTCCCTTTAGTACCACTAGGCTGGCTTGCTCTATTCCGCTAGGCCGGGGCCTTCCTTTAGTACCACTAGGCTGGCTTGCCCTATTCTGCTAGGCCGGGGCCTCCCTTTAGTGCCACTAGGCTGGCTTGCCCTATTCCGCTAGGCCGGGGCCTCCCTTTAGTACCACTAGGCTGGCTTACCCTATTCCGCTAGGCCAGGGCCTCCCTTTAGACCAGGCTTTACCTTGGGCCTAATGCCCTACCTTTACCTCGGGCCTGAAGCCCTACGTTAGCTTGGGCCTGGTGCCCCACTTTGTACTGGACCTGGTGCCCCACATTGCTTTGGGTCTGGTGCCCCACCTTAGATTGGGCCTGGTGCCCCAATTTATAATGGGCCTGATACCGCTCAACACTTTGGGCTGGTTGCCCCACTTCACAATGGGCCTAATGCCCTACTTTATATTTGGGCCGGAATCGCCCTTTAAAATGCTGTTGCCCTTTTAAATTTCCAGGCTCCCAGTACCTGCTGTCATTTAATTTGGAAAACCCCGCCTCTAAATCCGCCCTTCATGCATATTCATAGGCCTTTAAAATGGCCTTGCTTCTCGGCCCCTCCCTATGGGTGTCGCTAGCCCTGCCTCCCTTATGAATATTAAAATTGTGGGTCCTAATGACCCAATGCTCCCTCTGGCACTCGGCTGCCTTTCCTAAGTGCCTAATGCATTTCTAAACAAAACACAGTCCCCCTTAGGATACAGGCGGTCAGCACAACGTGTGCTGCCACCGACTCACCGCTCTGCGGTCTGCAGGGAGTTCTTGGCTGCTCTGGGAGGCGGGAGGTGAGCTGCAGTGGGAGGGAATCATGCAGGCAGTGAGAGGGACGACTCTGGGGGGGGGCCTCCGATGGCCAAGGAAGATGCAGCTTGCTTGCTGCGGACGTGGGACCGAAAAAAACTTTGTAAACTGACTCGGGGGCTAAAATAAACAATCGGAGGGCAAAAACAAATAAACGGAGGGCTTTTAAGCCCATACAGAGCGGCGGGAATGGCGTTTTTCTTCTTGGTGCCCTGATGGCACCACCGATGACTGCACACCACACAGCAGGCTTCTTCAGGCAGTGGAGGCAGAGCAGGCACACAGGTAAATCCTCAGGGACGACTTCAACCCCCAGGTAAGCCCTTTCCTTGTCCCTTTGACTTACTGTATCCTCTCTTCTCAACAGCTGCCCAGGAACCGACCAAGTTAACAACTATAGAATTATTTTTAAAAGATCAAACTGACTGGGTTCTAGAAGGGCTGGATTGGAATACTCTGCATGAGCCACTCAGCACAGCATTCCATCCAAGCCATTATGACATGGAATGCTTTTTGTTCTGTCTTTTACCAGCTATAAGTGCACAAGTGCACTCTTTCTGTTATTTACAGTGTTTTCTGTGTGTAGAGGTGTTGACTTTTTATTTCTAGGGGTCCCTTTGTACAGTACCCTGCTGCCTATCCCTGCAGCAGGTACTCTGAGCACCTGTGTATTCTGCTTTTTTTTTATTTTTTTATTTTGTTTCTGTAATGACCACCTTTGGGGCATTACAGTCATCAAAATGTCAAACAATTTATTTACATGGATAAAGGTTAGGAAAAAGGAAAAAAAAGGATCTGGAAGTTAAACAACATATCCTTGCATTTTTGAAACATCAATGACCCTAGTAAGTGCAGAGCCCACATCACAACACCAACGCAACAATATAGTCCCCTTCCACTGGTACCAGTTACTATGCTGACCCCCTTGGGACCTCAGTGTTGAACAGGCCAAATGAGGTACAGCTGGTTGGCTGGTGGTGGTGGTGCCCTTTTAACATAGACAATACAGTCTGTGAAACTATGTACAATCCCCAGATGCAGGGCAGCCCTTGCATTTACTCACAGTTCGGCAGTACAGTTACACAGGAGTTAGGAAACAACAGCAAGGCAGGCTGGAGGACTGAAGCATGGAGCAGTGGAACTGGTTGTAAATAGGCTTGCTGGCAGAGGCAGGAGGGTCTTGCAGATTGTCACCTTCTGGCTTGACTGAAGAAATCTAGCTGCTTGTCACCTTCTGGATTACACCAGGATGCAGGAGCACTTTTGCAGTGGCTTCATGGTCCACAAAGAGCCCAGACCACAGGAGCGACTGCACAGTCCAACTCCCCCACAAATGGATCTAGAGCACCCTAGCACTCAGGCCTGCACCTGAGCATCACTGTTCCTGATTCACCCCACTTTTTTTTTTTATCATGTAATATTTTATTGAGGTTTTTCTGGTATCATATGCTATATAAACAGCCTTCATACACCAAGCTTTCAATACAGTCAGACATGTTAATACATAAGTAGTTATTCTCAGGATACAGGATGTTACCTACAGACTTTATGCTTTAAACAGGTATGTCCTAATGCAGGTATCAATGTACGCCACCATGAAGCTACAAAATGCAGATTTCATACAGTAGGGAAACTAACTATCACAGTCCTTCTATCTTGACCAAAAGTTGCTCATATCTGGTCGCAAAAACCTGATCAGAACATCCTACTGTCAACCAATTTAGGCGTATATGAAATAGCAACTAATTAGTAATGGTCTGCAAAAACCAAAGGAGTTATATCCTTCAGAACAATAAACAGTAAAGAAAAAGCACAGAAGATCTGGAAACAAAGGACAGTGTAAGTAGAGAGGGTGACAAGACCATACAGCAGCGGTCAACTATTGTAGTGTTAGCAAACTATGTTGCATTTTGTGGTACAGGAGGATTTTTGCAATAGCGGGGGTTCTTGTAGTATCTTTCAAGCCATCCCTTTGCCACCGCTGAGAGCCTCTCAAAAGTAACTAATCTAGCCATAGCAGAATGCCATTGCGAAATCACTGGGGGTGCAGATTGTCTCCAACGTATCAGGATGGCCCTCTTTGCTTCCGTAACAGCCACTAGAACCCATGCTGCACTGAGGGAAGGAAGTGGATTTAATGCCGATATGTCCCCCAATAAGAGGGAATAATGTTGCAGCCGGATTGGTTTACCTATTATCCTGGAGCAGTCCTCTAGGACTTGTGTCCAGAAATTTTGTAGGGCCAAGCAGGTCCATAGAATATGGAGCAGGTGAGCAGGGGAAGAGTGGCATCTCCAACACTGATCCTGTGGTATAATCTTAAGGCTATGTAGAACTGCCAGGATTTTGTACCACCTTAGGAGAATTTTTAATTGTATTAGTTGACTTTTGGAGTCTTCATAGGCTGTATGAGCCGTTGTGATGCACATCGACCATTGTTGCTGGGATAAGGGATGGAGCAGGTCCTTTTCCCAGGCCGCTCTACTGGTGAGAGTAACATCTGGCTGAGCATCTCTAAGTGTCTTATAAATAGTGCTCACCAGTCCCTGGCCCTTTATAGGTAGGTGGAGGACACTCAAACAATCCCAGGAGTTTTGTGACAAGGGGGCTTTAAAAAGGGAGGAGAGAGCACTCCTCAGCTGCAGAAATCTCCAAAAGTCTGAGGATCCCAACCCATATCTATCCTGAATCTGTTCAAAGGACATTAGTGAGTGAGAGTTTGGGAGTAGGAGTTCACCTATAACTCAAATGCCCTTTGAGGCCCAATGGGGCTATGAAAGTGACTTATGATCAACCCTGATAAGTCGGTTGTTCCATCTTGGGGCATACCTGAGCGGGGGAAGATATTCTGATTTTGGGACCCCAGTAATTGCCATCCCTCTCCACCACGACCTGCATGTTTCTGACATAATGGGGGTGTGCCGATTTGCCGCTGGTTTTGTACTGGAGAGCAAAGAAAAAAGGGGAGTATCCATAGATAGAGTGGCCTCTAAAGATACCCATTGAGGAGGGGGGGTGAGATGAAGGATGAACCAGGCCATAGCCTGGGCCATTCTATAAGCCAGGTAATATCACTCAAACCAAGGGAGCCCCAGCCCACCTCTGGTTCAATGTGCATGGAGCTTTATACTTCCCCATCTCAGAGCTTTACCCTCCCACAGAAAGGAAGAAACTAGATGGCCTAAGGCCTTCAAAAGTTTTTGGGAAAGTGGGATGGAAAGATTATTTAATAGGTACGACACTCTGGAGAGCAAGAACATTCTAATGGCTTCTACCTTACCTTTTAGAGTAAGATGGAGCCGTTTCCATTGCTGAACTTCAGCCGTTAAAGAGGCCAGTAGAGGGGAAAAGTTTGCGGGTTCTAGATCCTTCCAAGCCATGGTAATAATTACACCCAAGTATGGGAAGCCTTGTGGGGCCCAGGTAATGCCAGTGCCGGCAAGACACTACCTACTACATGCCCCATTTAGAGGGAACAGGATGGTTTTCTTTTGATTCACCGTTAGTCCCAAGAGACAAGCAAATTCCTGTAGGATTGATAGAAGTGGAGCAATGGAAGACTGGGGATTTGAGAGTGTAAGGAGCACATCGTCCACATAAGCATTAAACAGATAAGTCGTCCCTTTTATAGGAATACCCGTGATGTTAGGAGAATTTATAAGTTTTCTAATGAGTGGGTCCAAAGCAATGAGAAAAAGAAGAGGAGAAAGATGGCAACCCTGTCTGGTGCCTCTTTGTAACGAAAAGAGGGGGAGATATCTTTATTAGTGACAACTCTAGCTGTAGGGGAGTGGTATAATGTAGAGACCCATGAGCAAAAGTCTGGCTCAAAACCGTATAGTGTGAGGACTTTATGGAGGAACAGCCATTCTAGGGAGTCAAATGACTTGGCAAAATCTATCACCAAGGCCGCCATTGGGGTTTTAGATTGTAACGCCAACCACTTAAGGTTAAAAATTAAGTGCAGATTATCTGCACTCGGTTTCCCCTTGAGAAAGCCGGATTGTGATGGGTGAATTAGGGTGGGTAGGAGCAAGGCTAATCTATTCGCTAGGATTTTAGCCAGCAGCTTGGTATGCACAGGGAGGAGCGACATAGGACAGAAGTTCGCACAGAAAAGAACATCGGATGATTTTTTGGGAATAAAGGTTATTAATGCTTCACGCATAGTCGGAGGGAGCAGAGTATCTTTTTGGGCTTCTTGCAGTGCTTGTAGGAGTGGGTCAGTGATGTGGTCTTGGAGTAGTTGAGAAAGCTCCACTGGCACCCCATCCGGCCCAGGTGCCTTTCCCTTTGCCACTTGGGATAATGCACTGCGGAGCTCTTCAGAAGTGATAGGGGCATCCAAGTCCCATTGTTGTGTCTCCGAAATTCGAGGAAGAGGGTTCCCCTGGCACAGAGTGCTCAGTCGGTAGGAGAGTTTGTCATCTGAGAGGGTACTCTGAGATCGGTAAAGTTCCCGATAGAAGTTTTGCATCTCCGCATTAATAGCCTTTGGTGATGTGAGGAGTTCCCTCTTCTTATTCTTCAGGGCCAGTATTCTGGAGGAAGTCTACTGCTTTCGCAAGTAGTAGGCAAGCAGCTTCCCTCCCTTGTCCCCTCCTTCCCATACCCTATGTTTTGCCCGAATCAACTACCATTCAGCCTTTCTATTTATAAGAACATTAATCTGATATTTTAGTTCCATAATAGGGGCCAAAAGTGGGGAGTTGAGCAGGTTCCGAGGAGAGACTTTAAACTGTTTTTCCAATTTTGCTAGCTGATCCTGCAAATCCAGGAGATGTTTCGCTAGCTCCTTATTTTTAGCAGCTGCATAAGAAATAATTCTCCCCCTTATAACAGCCTTAAAGTCTTCCCATATCGTAGTCACTCTCGACTCTCCAGGGGTGTTCAGAGAAAAATATTATCACGTTTCCTCCTTTATGTACTCCAGGAAAGCTGCATCATGTAACAGAAGGGGATTGCATCTCCATCTTGTTGATGGAGGTCTTCGGCCTGGTGGGGAAAAGTAATTTCAACAGAGGCATGGTCAGATATCAAAATGTTACCTATGGTCGCATATTCACACCTGGCATTGCTACATGATTAACCAGCCAAAGTCTAATCTACTGTGGGTGCTGTGCACATTGGAGTAAAAGGTATAATCATGCCCCTGTGGATGGCTGTTTCTCCATGGGTCTCCTAGAGCCCACTCTGACATCAGAGTGTTCAAAGTAGCTAGAACTTTGGGGTGAGAGTGTGGCATGGGGATGGATTTATCTATGAAAACATCTAGAACTGTATTGTGGTCTCCACCCAGTAGTATAGAGATCTCTGCCTCACCTTCCGTAAGTTCTGTGAATGTTTGATTCAGTTCAGAATAGAGGTCCCCAGAATCTGTGTTGGGGCCATACACGTTGGCCACTATAACTTTACCACCCGGGTAGGTCATCCCGGCCGCTAACCACCTCCTCTAGGAGTCCTGGTGCTGGATTTCGACTGACCATGGTCCCGACTTCCGAAGGAGGATGGCAACCCCCCTAGACTTTGTAGCTGCACAGCAGGCCAGAACTGTTCCCACCCATAATTTCTTTAACCACTGAACCGTTCGACTGGTGAGGTGCGTCTCCTGGAGCAGGGCCACATCAGTCCCCATGGAATTCAAGAATTGCAAAACCTTAGTGCATTTCGCCGGGTGATTGAGATCCCTGACATTCCAGGAGATGCACCTCCACCCCTGTGGTCCTGTGGAAGTCACTGCCATGGTGGTTCACCCTCGGATAGTTATAGAAATATACTCACCCTGCAAATAGGAATAGGTAAACACAGTGTAACAAAAAGGATGTAACCTGTTACCGTAAGGTATGAGGGCAGACCTTAGAAAAGAAAAGTGATGAGAGAAAAAAATAGACAGCAGCAGATGGTCTTGTCTATGCTGCTCAAATACCTAAACAGAGTGAGAACAAAGACAAGGAGAATTATCTATCTTAACAACAATTAAAGTATACTAAAGAATTATCAAACCGTAAGGTATAACAGTATTATTTACCTAAGTTACTAACACTAACTCAGCTGGTGGTGTTGAGGTGTATGTGTGAATAGAGGTAAAAGTCCCTTATAAGCCACACTGCTTCAGGCACCACAATGAGCAACGGGAAAGGTCACACCCAGTAAAGATGACCTGACCTAGCCTGACTCCATAACACCAAACTGGAGAGTCTAGGCACATCTGGCAATCATAAGTCGCCCAAGTAGTGGATGGGGGGGGGGGACTCTGCCAGCCACATGCAAAGGGATAATCTTCCTGGCAAGTAGTGGTGCCCTCTATTCTAAGAGTTAATGGGCTACCAATTGTATCTATTCAGCCACATTATTACTACGATATAAGGGTCATCCCCCGTAAACCACCATTGCTGGGGTTCATCTAAGCAATAAATTTGCATCCTCCCTTGTCTGCAGACGTCATACCAAAGGGAAAGGGGGGGTCTATTATGGCAACTACATGTTATCTGTTAGGGGAAGTGAAAAACCTGTGTTCCATACAAGGGGCAAGTAGCTGATATGGCTGAATTTGCCCAGGCAGGAGTCTACCCATGGTGTAGCATTGCCAATGCTTCATATTCTAGTGGGCGCAGAAGCTTTCACCCATAAAAAACACATCAAAAGGAGGGCTAGTATGCCTTAAGTGTCGGAGTGTGTCATGGTATCCCCCAATTTACAAATGAGTCCAGAGTCAGCAGGGCTGATATTCGAGGTGAGTGCCTCTGATAACGTCTTCAGGCCTGGTTTCAGCAAACCGTCAGCAGCTGCAGCTTCTTCCTCATATGCATCCATCTCAGTCGCCCAGTCCAGCGGAGTCGGATCTTCCATGGGTGTGGTGGCCCCTTCCTCTGGTTGATCTTTCTGGTTAGTTTTACTCCATGTTAAGGTGGTGGCCCTAGGTTGCTTAGCAGGAGGCGATGCCGCAGCACCACTTGACATCAAGGAGCGGGGACTTCGGCAGCGTTGCCTTTGTCTAGCAGGTAGTGGGGTCACAGCATCGCCCGGGTTCTTATTATGCAATTTGCTAACCGGCTCCTCCTGGTCATTGGGGATATCAGCCCCAGGTTTATCCATCTTATCCACCATAAGTTGTGGAGTCCATAGCTGTCTGCTAGTGGGGGAATCCTTATTTGATGGGCCGTTCCAATATGAAATTCTGTCCCCTGAGACACCGCTTCCTTTTTTTATGGTTCCCTGGGTCATTTGATTCCTAGGATCCCAGAGATGTCTGGGGGATGTAGTTCGTGGTATCATATCTGGCCAGTGGGTTTGGATCCAGGCCTCTGCATCTTCTGGGGATTCCGCGAGGAAAGACTGTCCATTTCTGTTCAGATACAAAGCAGTAAGGCCCTTGAAATGATATTGCACTGAGTTGGCGGCAAGAATTTTTTTTAGAGGATTGTATGCTCTGTGTTTTGCCACCACCTCTTGAGTAAAGTCCCTGTAAAACGATATAGTATTACCCTTCCATTCAATCTCTCCTAGGTCTCTAGTTGGCTGGAGTAAGTGTTCCTTGACTGAGAAACGTAGCAGATAGGCAATGATGGTGCATGGGCCTTTAGTGTTATTAGGGTTGCCAAAGACACAGTGGGCCCTCTCTACCCCAACTGGTTCCTTCCATCAGTCACTAAGGAGCTGCAGTATCCAATCATTCAAAAATCTTTCCATATTAGGCCCTTCATCTCCCTCAGGCACACCTATAATCTGTATATTGTTTCTTCTACTTTGATTCTCCTGGTCTTCTGCTCTATACCATAGGCGGGATAACTTGGCCTTATGGTCCCGGAGTCTTTGTAGAACATGGAAGTGCTGCTTCTCTAATTCTTCTGTCCGTTGTTCCAAAGCATTGTGCTGGTCCTCTAAATGACATACATCTGCTACATTAGTCATTAGAGATGCGCCTATTGTATCCATTCTGCTCAGTGAAGCCTCCAGCATTTTGGTGATATTGACTAGGGCTTCACCAACTTGTGCCTGATCAAGGGAGGCCGGAGCGGCCTGATGAGATGCTCCAGCACCGCTGCAGTTTGTGGGCTCCATTTCTGCAACAACTCCCACAGCCAGCAGTCAATAGGCTTAATATTTCTCCCTCAGGGGGAACAGCAGAAATCCCCACTGACTCCGTAATCCCTGTTGGACTTGCCCCGATTCTCACTTGGCAGGAGGGAGAAGAGACGCTGCAGCTCCGATCAAGTTGTGGGGGTATGATAGCACTGAAATACCGAGCTTGGGCCTATAAGGCCTGTTACTGCGTGTCGGCTCCGGAGTATATGCGGCCCATTAGATACAGAACAAGAGGATAGCACATCGAATTACATCTCGGCGGTGGCGGCAGAGGCGGGAGAAGGTGCGTGGAAATGCTAAAATAACCATTAGTCCAGCATCTAAGACATTTTTATTCGCTTTTCCTGTCAGGCTGGGGCAGAGAGAAAAGTTTAGGCTGCCATCTCCTTCAGGTCCAAGCCACGCCCCCCCCTCACCCATTCACCCCACTTGATAAGGGCTAGCAGGTTCCTTACCTGGCTCCAGGGCAGCCTGAAACAAATTGCAGTCTCTGTCTCCACTGGATTCAAACTCAGCACTCAGGCACACAGCAGGAGTTCAGCACTGTTTTCTGGCTTCCTTGACTGCAGGTTGCTTCAACCATATGGCAGACTGGCAGCTGTGGTCAAAAAGTTCCCTACCAGGTTGTAGTTGGAATTGGTCTCTCAGCTTCAAACATATAAAGTCTCAGAAGTTGAGGCAAAAGTAAAGATTTCACCTTCTTTGACTTTCCAGATGTTGGAACTAGATCAGGCTTTCCCTGGGTTTTGGCTGTGGAAGCCCCAGATAAACCTTCAAACTCTCCTCAAAGCACACACACAGAGCCTCCTCTCATGTTGGAGACTTTCAAATGACAACTGACAGAATGGATCTGCCCCCCCCCATCTTCAGTGCATCTGAACAAGGTCCCAATCAGTCAAAGAAGCTGGCAAACAGGCAATTTAGTCTTTAGAATGTTTGCTCGATACTTGATTGACTGGCTGTTTTGGTGGGAACAGACAGTCATCACTATCTCTCAGAAGTCATAGGGATAGCCCCCAGAGCTCCTGGACTCCTCATTGACTGCAGCAGGTGTTAAAGGCGGTTTAAATTGCTGCTGAAAAAAACAGTTCATTACTGTTCCACTTTTCAGTTTATTTTGCAGCCATCCTGTTTGGTTTTATATTTAATTTTCCCCCCAGTCTGATAGCATCCACTATTCCCTGTCAAACAACTGCAGAGTTAAATAAAAACAATGTTGAATGTTGTTGTGCTGGCATTGGCAGTGGAAGTGGCATAGCTAGAGATGCATAGTGCTGTGATTTTCTGAATGTGTCTCAAAAGGTGATTTTGCACAGTGAACATGCCATTGTGCGCCACAGCTGCGGAAACATGTTTTGGACAGGCTATGAAAAATGGCAGCTGGACTGTTGATAAGGAGATGTGCCCAAATGCCAGTGATGGAAATGTGGCATGCAAATATTGCAGATTGACAAAGTTACAAGGGTGCGTGGAAACTGCACAATGCACGCTTGCAACACAGTCACTCTATGGAGTTTCGGCACCAAGTTTTCAACATAGGCATTTTAGGACCTCTGCTCATGAATAGTGTCACCATCATTTCCTCTAACTGTCCCAAAAACTGATTTCGCACAGCGGCCGTGCAATTCTGTGCTGGACATGCGAAAACACATTTCAGGCAGCTCAGTGTTCATAAGGAGGTATGGAAAAATGCCAGTGATGAACAGCTGGAGTGAAAGTATTACAAATTCACAAAGTCAAAAGCGTGTGAGCAAACTGTGCAACGCACGCTCATAAAACACTCATTTTATTGACTTTCGTTCCCAAATTTTCAACATAGGCATTTTAGGGCATCTGCTAATGAACAGTGTCACTGACATTTTCATCATGTGTCTCGAACATGGACTTTCCACAGCGACCACGCTATTCTGCACCGGAACTGCGAAAACAGATTTTGGTCAGGATGTGAAAAATGACAGCTGTACTGTTTATTAGGAGGTGCAGAACAATGGCACTGTAGAAAATCAGGAGTGAGAATATTGGAAGTTTGCGAACGTACGAGCGTGCGTGCAAACTGCTCAATGCACACTCGTAACACAGTAATTTTATGGAGTATTATCACCAAATTTTCAACACAGGCATTTTAGGACCTCTGCTTATGAACAGTGTCAGTGTCATTTTTGTAATATGTCTCAAACACTGATTTCACACAGTGAACGCGCTATTCTGCGCCGAAAGTGCGAAAACAAATTTCGGCAAGGATGTGAAAAATGACAGGTATACAGTTCACAAGAAGGTGTAGTAAAGTGCCAAATTGGAGAATCTGGCATTAAAATATTGCCAATGGGGTAAGTTACGAACGTGCGTTTCGCAGTTGCTATGCACCTCGTAAAACAGTGATTTTATGGAGTATTGCCACCAGATTTTAAACATAGGCATTTTTAGGACCTCTGCTCGTGAACAGTATCACTGTCATTTTTGTAATGTGTCCCAAACACTGATTTCACACAGCGACACCGCGCTATTCTGTGCCAGAAGTGCGAAAACACATTTCGGCCAGGATGTGAAAAATGACAGCTGTACAGTTCACAAGAAGGTGTGGTAAAATGGCAATGTTGAGAATCTGGCATGAAAATAGTGCAAATGCGCTAACATACGAGTGCGCGTTGCACAGTTGCTACGCACGCTCATAAAACAGTCACTTTATGGAGTATTGTCACCAAATTGTCAATACAGGCATTTTAGGATCTCTGTTCCTGAGCAGTGTCACTGACATTTTCTGAATGTGTCACGAACACCGATTTCACACAACGACCGTGCTATTCTGCGCTGGAAGTGCGAAAAACACATTTTGGCCAGGAATTGAAAAATGACAGCTGTACAGTTCACAAAAAGGTGTGGTAAAATGCCAATGTTGAGAATCTGGTGTGAAAATATTGCAAATTCGCTAACTTACGAGTGTGCTTTGCACAGTTGCTATGCATGCTTGTGAAACAGTCATGTTTTGAATTTTTCCCACCAAATTTGCAACATAGGGTTTTTGAGAGCCCCCCCCTCATGAACAGTGGCACTGTCATTTTGTTACACAGTCCTGAAAGGTGATTCCGCACAGTGACTGCGAAATCATCTTTCAGGACCGAATAACACCATGGCAGTGCAAGAATTCATGAGAAGGGGTCCCAAAAACCCCATGTTGAAAATTTGGGGCCAAAATTTGCAAAAATGCCTGAGATATGCAGCAAGGTTGCAAAAACCCTGTCTATTACATTATACAGCTTACTGGCATTTCCTCAGTTTGCAGTCGGCTTTGAAGAGTGCAGACGTGTTCCAGATCCACGGAAGATCGTCCACGCCAGGGGTAAGTATGGGGGGGTGTGGGAGGCAGGTGCACAGAGGGTGGGCAGGGGTGGGAGGTACAGGAGACTATGAGGAACCGCTTTTCATTTTACAGGTTAAAAACAGAAAAAACATTGCAGGACAGTTTTTGTTTTGCAGGGCATGGGCGTGCCACCTAACTGTTTGGGGGGTGTCTGTAGCCGACGGGGGATTGGGCACCCTCATCGGCACACAAAGAAGGGTGGGGGGTGCAGATCTGAGGGAGATTGGGCACCCCTTCAGCACTAAACAATTGGGGGGTGCTTTATGCCAACAGGGAGTGAGCTCCTCTGTCAGCACATTCACAGGGGGCAGGGGCAGCCGACAGGGGGATTGGGCACCCCCGAAGTCGGCAGTTCTACGGCCAGTGTCCCGCCATGTACATAATGGCGTCAAGCATGGCAAGAGAAGGACCGCTGCATCTGATGAGCTTTGCTCGGATTGCAGTGGACCTTTTCTTAGATGTGCTCACCACATTATGTATACATGGTGTGGCGCCGGCATGCAGGCTGATTGGGGAATGCGGGATGCACCTACTGGTGCGTGCCCTGCATTCGCCCAACAGCAACCACGCCTCTAAAGCTGCACTGTCCCACGATGTTGGCTGTGCAAGCGCACCAACATTAAAATTAGATTTCTGTCTGTCTCTGCTGCCATTTAATGCAGTGCCCTGGTGGTAGGCAAGTGCTCATTAATATTCATAACGAGGTCCATGCCCACAGAGGGATCTTTTGTTCCACTGCAGGAATGGCAAGAAAATAGAACTGTGCTACTGCACATGCGCAGGCTGCCACTTGGACTCTTGAGGTGCAACCACATGCCAGTTCCGCATCTTTGCTCTTCTTGCCCCTTTCACAGAAAAAACAGAAATACTGGGGCTGGAAGGAGACTGAATGGGCTCTAGGGCCTGTGAAATGGCAGTGGTGTACAGTGGGGAAAATGGTAGGAGGTAGGAGGCAAACACAAGGTAAGCCCCCAAGGGGGGTGGGTGTTATACTGCCCCATACCTTAAATACTTGGCATCCCTACCAAGTGCACACTAGGGCCTGGCACTAATAACATCACCCAACACTAAGCGTTTTCTGTTGTACTAGACCTATGATTTCTAGCTAGCATAGGCAATCAAATACATCATAGTCTAGACAAATGCAACTACCTAGATAGCATAAAAAACATTTACTAAAAGGCCTTTTAGATTTATAGACAATTATCATAGTAATGAATGACATTACCACTTTATTACGTACTTTTTGTGACAATAGAGACTGCAGTTATTACAAATCATTTTTTGACAGATTTCAACCTCCCCTTTTACTTTTCATGGCTTTACCCACTCTGGGTGAAAGGGCTTTAGATGGGTACACAACAATTCTGGGTAGATATCTGGAGGTGACAAAAATGCCTTTGTGTACCATGTACATTTGTAAGTCTGTGGGAGCTCCTGGAAAGTCATAGGTGAGCTTTAACAATGACTTGATGGCTGTTTCGGAGCAACAAGGTGGAACTGACACTTCTTTGGCATTGGAGTGTGCATTCCCCTTTTCATTGGCCAGCAATGAAGTATTCTCAGGCAAAGTGGGCCCCACAACTTTCTTTGGCAGTTCCACTACTCAATGAGGATCTACAGGTTCTCCACTTTCTTTCGCTGGCACTTCCTCGGATTCAGGCCTGTCATCCAAGGGTACATCCACACTTTGAATTGAGATTTTAGTTGGCATTGGAAGCTCTGCAGTGGGCATATCTGTCACATTACTTTATGTTGCTGTTGCCCCTTGAAACAGTCAAGCAAGTTGTGGTGTGGGATTGTATGCTGCAGAATAGATTACGTCTCCCTCTGACTCAGAATCTGAACTTTCTTGTGCTGCTTGCACATCAGGATTTGCAAGGAAAACCTCAGAGTGCTTTGGCCTTTGATTTCTTTGACGTCTGTACATAGCAGACCTTGTTGCAGTAGGTTTGGGAAGTTCTGACAGTTGTGGTCCAGAGCTAGTGACCATCTGTCTGATGGGCAGCAAGTGGTTTTGGTTGATTGTCCAGTAGCCACTTGTTTCTTCTTCAGGACAAATTTTATACACCGGCACGTCACGAACTTTTTTCATCACCACATAAGTGGTGCTACCCCATCTGTCGGCAAATATTGTGCTTCCCTGGTATTCCTAGATTTCTCAGCAACACCCTGTCACCTGGGGTTACTCGTCACAATGTTAACTAGAGGGATGGACCTCAGGGGTAAAGTTTTTCTTTGGACGCATCTGCTGCAGCTTTTATAATATTGCTCCACATCACTCCCTATACAAGGCCAGTAGAAATGGGCACAAGCCAAGTCCAAGTGTGCTCACTTCCCAAATGTCCCATGTCATCATGCAGTGCATGAAGCACCACCTTTCTGAATTTTGTTAGTAGGACCAATCGTAGATATAGGAAACCTTGTGAGTCTTGGATTTCTTTGTTTAACAAATTGTCCTTAATTTCAAGTTTAGGCCACTTTTGCAACAACAGTTTCACATTGGGATCATTTGTGACCACTTGAGAAACATTGCCCCCTTTCAGCAGGGTGCTGATAATGTCTTTGATATTGGGATTTAGTCTTTGTTCTTCTTGCAAGTCTAGGGGTTTCAGTCGTGGCAATGTGTTTAAGTCTGAGGTAGCTAGGTTGCAGTAAGCAGGTGGGATACAATCACTTGGGGCTCCAAGGCTGTCCACAAGGCAGGAGGCAGTTTCTGGGGAAGGCTGCTCATTTGTGTCAAACTTGCAGCATAAGGCTTTTACAGTCTGTTCTGGAATTCATACCAAGACTTGGTTGTCTGATTTTGATGCCAATGGATGTCAAGAGAGTGCATCTGCATCTATATGATTTAGTCCAGGCCTGTATTCCACACAATAGTCATAGGTGGACAATGCTGAATGCCACCTGTATCCAGCTGCATCAAGCTTTGCAGTAGTTTGAGCATATGGCAGTTGTTTGTTGTTGGTTTTAACTGTGATGTGCGCCTCATAGAGGTATTCATGGAATTGGTCCACAATGGCCCATTTGAGAGCAAGAAACTCCAACTAGTGTACTGAATACTTTTGTTCAGCATTGTTTAAGCTTCTACTTGTAAAGGCAAATGGGGTGCAGTCCTACCCTACCGGGTTATAATGTAGCACACATAATAATGTACGACATTATGGCTAAACGGCTACAGCGTACTCTGCAATCGCTAATGGCGCAATACCGCGTATACTGCTGTACGCGATATTCTACCAGTAGCACTTTCCCAGGCAGAAGATATGACCTCTGCTGGGAGTGGGTTCCACTGAGCAGCTGCCGTGGCTCACAGGACTGAGCCACAGCAGCAGGAACCAAGGCACTGTATCTGGGACCGGGTTTGATTCCAGGTCCAAGAATCTTTTATTTTTTACTCTTTTGTATGCTCCCCGAGTTGAACCCCCCTCGAAGTTGAGAATCTTTAGTGGGGGGGTTGGGGGGGCACAGCCCCCCATAATGGGGAGTTTGGGGTGTGGAGTCCCCCACAGAAAAAAGACTTATGCCTCATGGCAGAAATTGTGCTGTATTGGCAGTGCGATTTTGCCATAAGATATAATGCCTTGCGACATTATGACCCTGTGCCTAGTCATACAGGATAACTTTGGTAAAGGATTGCCTCAAGATCACTGAAACTGGCATCTGTATCCAGAACGTAAGACTTTGGAGGTCTCCATATGCAAGACCTGGGACATGAGTCAGGCGATAAATTATTTCTTCAAATACCCTGTCACATTCATCAGTTCATCTTTGGCAAAAAGGTTCAGATGGTTTGAAATATTGTTTGGGTTCAGCAGTAGCGACAGAGTTCTTTTTCACTTTGCTTTTATTTGTGGGTGGATAACCTCATGTCAAATTCAGTAGTGACCTCACCAATCAGGTATAAACTTTAACAGATCTTCTGTAATACCCACAGAAACCTAGAAAATGCTGCAAGTCTTTTAGATTTTGGTGTTTTGGCCCAGTAGTTAGTGCTTCAGCTTTACTTGAATCAGTTTGAATGCCTTTAGCTGATACAATATGCTCTACCTATTTGACTGATCTTTGGAAAAATTGACATTTGTCAATGGAAAACTTGAGCTTGAACTCTTCCATTCAATCCAGAACCTTTAACAATATGGCATCATGCTGTTCCATGGTCTTTCCAAACACTATGACATCAGCAAGGTAGACCAAGCATTCTAAGACATTCATGTCTCCAACAACTCATTCCATTAGATATTGGAAGGTGGGTGGACACTAAAGATACCCCGAGGCATTCTGAGGAATTTCACTAAAAATCAACAGGGCATATGAAAGCAGTTTTCTGTCTGTCTTGTGGAACCATGGGTATCTGGTAGTACCCACCTCTTGGGTCAAGCACTGAAAACCATTTGCTTCCATTAAGGCAATCCAAGGCATCTTGAATTCTGGCAATGGTGTATTGGTCTGGTATTATCTATTTGTTAAGAGTTCTACTTCTATAGTCTAGGCACATGCACACAGCTCCATTCTTTTTGCACACAACTACGATTGGAGAAGCATATGGGCTTTGTGATCATTGGATAATGCCTGCAGCCATCAGTTCTTGCAAGTGTCTTCTCCCATCATCTATGTCAGCTGGCATCAATCTGCGGGACCTCTCATGGAAAGGGCATTCATCATGAAGTCTGATGTAGCGCTGTTCTCCAGTTATGCATTCCATATTCCACTCATCAAGTGAAAAAATGTTGGTCCTTTTGGATAGTTTTCTGCTGACACTGGTCTTCCACTTCTCCGGTGGGGGCTTGCCAAAATCAAAACGTTTAGGGTCAGTACCAGTCTGGGCACCATCTCGGGTTGGAGTGGGTTGTACTGCTGTATCTGCACAGTACACATGAGACAAAGTGTGTACCTTCATAACAACAATGTCTTTTGTGACATTTTTTACCTGGTTGGTAATTCATTTAGTGTAAGCATGTGCTCTCACTGTCAACACACTGGGTTTTATCAATAGGTCATCTGGCAGGCCATGTTCCTCTGGAGCATCCAACATCAATATTTGATTTTTCACATCTTTCTTCAGGCACACCATGCCATTGATACTGCACTCAGCATTTGGTGGCAGTAGTTCTTCAGCATCACATCGCCAAACCACACCCACAGGATCATCTTGAGCTTTGACTGTGGTCTGTGTCTGTCTCTGGTAGAGCTTCTGCACCAAGGCATGCACACACAATACTTTTCCTTTCTGTTGGCCTCCTTCTCCTGCCAAAGCTGAAAGGTAACCAAACATAAGCATTTGTGCCAACAAGTATCTGTATTCTGTCGAACATTCCAGATTTGGGGCACACTAAAGTCATGGTTTCCATAGGGTCTTCCACTCCATTTACTGTGTATGGGAAAGCAATCCACACTTTAAGGTATCCTAGGAATGAGTATGATTTGTCACCCAGTCCCCATACATTTAAACCTTCCAAGGGCAGTAGCTTGTGGTAAGACTGGTGCTGATCATACCAGTTCTTCAAAATGATGGTCATTTGAGAACCACTGTCCAAGACAGCTCAAGCAGGCACTCCTTTAACATTGATGGTGGTTTCAGTGGCAGGTCCAACAAGTTTGTCTAGGTCAAATGGTGCAGTCTCAGATGCTCAGACTGATGCCTTTGCTACAAATGGTTTGGAGCCGGGCATAGCCGGGCTCCAGTGCATCCTTTACAGGGTCTTGCTGAAGTTTAATGGCCTGGCAGATTTCTAATCTACCTTCTCTTGGGTTAACCTGTCAGTGACTCTCTGGAGATTACTCTTGGGATTGACACTGACATTTAGCATGTCCATCCTCACCACAGTGGTAGCAATACACAGCATCCCTGCATCTCTGCGCTAGTGGGGTCCCAACTGGGGGATTCCTTGGGTTGGTTCCTTCCCAAGATGGAGCTCCAGATGACTGAGAATTTTAGAAACTTCGAGATTCCCACATCATTCTCTTTACCTTGGCTAGTCACACTTTCACATTCTCGAGCGACACACAGTTGGACACTTTCACCCTAGCACTCGAAGCAGATGTGCTCTGGGCTAAGGGTTCTGTTCTCACAGGGTCCGAATCTGCTGTGACAGGGTTGATCATCATATTTTATAGTTCTGTAATTAATTTTTGTAGCTCTGCCACATCTAACCAACTCCCACTTTCTGATACTTGTACGCCAGCAGTACAGATAAGTTGAGGTCCCACCTGCCCATCCTGCTCTTCAGACTCTCTCACTTCCCTTAGTAGAACCCAGTGGGAGAATGTGTTAGCGAGTTTCTCTTTCAACTGCAGCTTTAGCAACAAAAGATCAGAATACCCAGCTGCATTCAACACCTGTTCCAGTCTTGCCTGGTTTAAGTCCCTGGAATGTATTCCACCTTTCTGATATACTTTTCTGCAATGCTTTCGCAAGGCATTGTAAGTATGCAGAGCGGAACTCTCCTCTGTGTTGTCAGGTGGCCTTGAACTCCCAGTGCAGATCACTGCTGGACTCAGTGCTGCCAAACGCGCTATCCAATGCAGCGAGGTAGTCAACACTGGTTTCTGGGTTGGTCGCTTGCAAGGACCAGATGGCATCCAATGCCAACCCCTTCAAGCTCTCAAGCTCTTCTGCTTCTCCACCTCACTGCATTGCCATTCCTGCAACATGAGTACATCACAATTGATCCACATCTCATAGTCATCTTCTCCAGCTGGGGTGGGCTTTGCACCTGAAAACATTTGTAATTTGTGATACAAGTCAGGGACAACTCAATCAATCAATCAATCAAAATCTTTATTTGTCCAGGCGGGCAACATTGAGCAAGGCTCATTTGCAAGGTGGACCTGGCCATGAATACATCAAAGTACAGTACAGAAGCAGATATACAAAAAGCAATAATATACAAGGAAGAAAAAGTATATACAGTTTATACAGTACAGTACAAGGTTGAAATAAATGAAAAAAAAAAACAGCATTATTTTACAATTGAAGAAGTCAGCAGATGTACAATCAACCATAGGCATACAGGGGTTATAAGCAGAGATCTTTTGAGTGAGGCATCCAGCAACTACACATATAGGGGAAAGAGGCTGTGTATGGGGTGGCAGGTTAGAGAGGTAAAGAAGAGGAGGGATATATTACTAACGACTGGGGGAAAAAATTGGGCTAAAACCACAGAAAGTGATGATAGCTGTCATGTACTTGTTTATTATGATAATGACGGAGGAGGGGTAGATAACTGGGACACTACTATGGATGGGGTGGGACTTTAGCCAGGCTGGAGCGGACAGGGAAGGGTGGGTACAGCAGGAAGAGTTAATAGGGAAAGAGTGCGAGCCAGGGGTAGAAACATGGAGAGCATCAGGATGGAAAGGGGGAGTTGCAGAATTAGTGGGCACATAGGTGGGTCTTCCCCATGGGATCTGAGGCAGACCATCTCCTTGGTTATCAAGTGAATTTTGAACTTACTCAACAGACTTTCCTTCAGCTTGCAACAATCTCATAAGCTTCTCCTAAATCCCTCAGATTTGGGTGAGGCTTCTGTTTTGTGAGTCACACTGAACTGAGTCACTATAGTCCACACCACACTGACACCTTCTGGGGCGAGTACATCAGGTACTCTGGTGAAATAATCAACATGTCAACATTCAATTAACACAAAGTCTTAGTAGCAGAGTCCCTCAGCTGACCTCTCACAGCAATTGGGTCAAGGCATTTGACCACTGACAGAGCCTTTTCTGTCTTTTCTCTGTCTGTCCCGGGGGCACCCCAAGGAGCAAAATGGCTTTTTGAGGGTCCAGAGTCTAACCCTCACACCAGTCAGTCTACTGCAAGCCATAGTGTCAGCAAGGATTTGGGGTTTGGGGGTCTGAACACTGTCTTCGTGAGCAATGGCTTCCATGTTGGGCACAACTGGCAAACAGGAAATCCCAGCTGTGCCTCCAAAGATATAACCCGAGTGCTATGTACCAACAAGCTACTACATCTGCTTTGTTAGCTCAAAAAGGCTAGGGGCATGGGTTTGGTTTATAATGGAAAAAGTGGGTGTTCTTTCCCAAAACTAAGAAAATTAGTATGGTGCCTCCAACAAGATTAAAATATAAAGTGGGTCAGATATTTTTAGCAGTACAACCACCTGGGATGCTGGATCTACCCACCTCTCCTTGCAGCCACCTGCACATGATATACCTGAAACCAAAACCCTTGGTTAATACACATGCAGCTATTAACTGTAGCTAATAATATGCTCACTAATGACATGCTCACGATGCTGTCGTCAAAATGTCAAAACAACAATTTATTTACATGGGGAGGGTTAGGAAAAGGGAAAAAAGGATCTCGTGGTTAAACAACAATCCTTGTATTATTGAAACATTAATAACCCTAGTAAGGGCAGAGCCCCCCGCACCAACACAACAATATAGCCCCCTTCCCCACTGGTACCAGTTACTATGCTGTCCCCCTGTGTACCCAGATGTTGAACCGGTGCAGGCCCAATGAGGTGCAGCTGGTTGGCCTGTGGTGGTACACTTTTAATATAGATAATACGCTTTGAGAAACTATGTACAATTCCCAGTTGCAGGGCAACCCCTGCATTTCCTCACAGTTCTGGAAAACAGTTAAACAGGACTTGGGAAACAACAGCAAGTCAAACAGGAGGACTGGAACATTGAGTAGTGGAACTGGTTGGAAACAGGCTTGCTGGCGGAGGCAGTAGGGTCTGGCATCTTGCCACCTTCTAGCTTGACCAAAGAATCTAGTAGCTTGTCTACGTCTGGATTTCTCCCAGGATGCAGGAGCACTTCACAGTGGCTTCCCAGTCCACAAAGAGCCTAGATCTCTGGAACAACCCCACAGTCTGACTCCCCCACAAATTTATCTAGAGTGCCCCAGAACTCAGGCCCACACCCGTGGCTCCCTGTTTCCCTATTCACCATATTTGATAAGGGCTAAAAGGTCCCTTATCTGGCTCCAGGACAACCTGAAACAAATTGTAGTCTCTATCTCCACTGGATACAAACTCAGCACACAGGCACACAGCAGGAGTTCAGCCCTGTTCTCTGGCTCTCTTGGCTGCAGGTTGATTCACCAACATGGCAGACTGGTGGTACAAAAAGTTCTGTACTGGGTTGTAGTAGGAATTGTCCTCTCAGCTTCAAACATATGAAGGCTCAGAAGTTGAGGCAAAAATATAGATTTCACATTCTTTGACTTTCCAGATGTTGGAAATTGATCAGGCTTTCCCTGGATGTTGGCTGTGAAGCCCTAAGTAACCTTCAAAATCTCCTCTGAGCACACACACACAGAGCCTCCTCTCACACTGGATGCTTTAAATGACAAATGATAGAACAGATCGGCACTGCCCCCCGCTTCAGGACATCAGAACAAGGTCC
This sequence comes from Neoceratodus forsteri, assembly GCA_016271365.2. NCBI lineage: Eukaryota > Metazoa > Chordata > Ceratodontiformes > Ceratodontidae > Neoceratodus > Neoceratodus forsteri. The sequence goes on along the minus strand of CM057456.1, from coordinate 669,446,871 downwards.
CAGTTGATCAAACAGGCTGTCTATCAGGCAATATAGTCTTTAGAATGTTCACTCAATGCCTGATTGACTTGACCTTTTGGTGGGAACAGACAGTCATTACTATCTCCCAGAAGCCATAGCAACAGTCCCTTAATGCTCCTGGATTCCTCATTGGCTATGGCAGGGGATAAACATGGCTAAAATTGCTGCTGAAGTAAACAATTCAGTGCAGTTCCACTTTTCAGTTTATTTTGCAGCCACCCTGTTTGGCATTATATTTAATTTTACCCACAGTCTGATATCATACACTATTCCCTGTTAAACAAATGTAGAGTTAAATAAAATAAATTAGATTTCTGCCTGTCATGGCTGCCATTCCATGCAGTCTCCTGGCAGCTGGCAGGCACTCATTAATATTCCAGGCAGGCCCTCATTAATATTGATCTATTCTAAAGGAGATAAACAGGGTACCAGAGGGGAACATCTTTCACATGAAGGGAAATAGCAGAACAAGTGTGCACAGCATGAGACTAAAAGGTGGAAAACTGAGAAGGAACTAGAGGAAATTTTGCTTCACTGAAACAGTGGTGGAGAGATGGAGGTCTCCCCCAGGAAGTGGTGGGGGTGGCTACAGTTCAGAGATTCAAGAATGTGTGGTATAGGAACAAGGGAATTATCAAGCTAGGGGTGATGGGGGGGGCTTGTAGCATCTAGGGTACCTTATGCATTAGAAAGAGGGATAGGGCAGACTGGATAGGCTACAAGACCCTTTTCTGCTGATGACATCTATGTATCTATGTATATTCATAAAGAATCATTAATATTCATTAGCCACTACAATAGCGCTCATAAATGCTTTTTAAATAACACATCTTGTTGCTCCTCACTCCCACCCTCATGTCTTCAGACCCCTATCAGCAGATTTGACGGTCCAGGACCATGAAGGGCACTCTTGTTTGGCTGCAGGAGTAACAATAATACAGAACTGCTCTACTGCACATGCAAGGACCTCCTCTCACAATCTTGAGGTGCAGCCATACAGCTGTTCCACATCTTTGCTACAGTACCCTAGACAACGGGGACAACTAGAGGAGGCAGGAGGAAAAAACAAGGTAGGAACCCCCCATTGTGGGGGGTTACACTTGTGTAACCCCCACCCAGGTATGCCGTTTCTATCTGACAGCTCTACCAGGTGAACTGGGTTCGGGGAGGAATATGTCACTCGGCACATTGGCTAGGTTTGGCTACTCTGCAGAGGGGCACCCAAGTAACTCTGGACAAAGGAAGCAATAACTGAAATGTCCAATACCAGAAGTGGGATTCTAAAGTGTGGCTTTTATTCACATCCAACAGAATAAACAAAGCATAGATGGATCCCCACGGGGCTACACTCCTGGTAATGCAGATTTATGGAGATCAGAACACATCCTTATCACTTCAGCCCTCAGGCTCCGAAACGCACTGGGCACACAGCCCGAACTTGTACGCTGCTCTGGGTTTTCCCCTGGCTCGGCTCCCTTGCCAGCCACTTGGACACTTTCCATATAGCATGGAAACATTTACTGGTGGCTCCCTAAACCACCTATGAGCACTTCTGCTCCATAAGGGAATCTTCCTCATCAATCCCACATCTAGGTACTTTCCTCAAGCACTGGCCAAGTACCCAAGAGAAAGCAACAGGTGTCCCAGAGCAAATCCGTAGAGGTGAATTTGGTTACTACTGATTGGGGGCCTCACACCTCTCGCTCCCACTGCATTTCTCTGGACTGTAGCACCACATCCTTTAACACACTTTGATGTGTAGATTCTTTTTAAATGTATTTCACATTCAATCTACTGTCTTTACATCCCATTTGTGCTGGACTTGAACATACTTAATAAGTGGCTTTGTCCATCACTCTAGACCCCCCACGGAGTTAAGCAGTCCAATCCCCACATCTTCCAAATTGTACTTGGCTGTCTTTTCCTGACCCCACAGTAACTGTCCCTTTAGCTTCATCTTGATGCAGGTGAAAACACATGGCCCTTTAGCAGAGCGAACTCACCCTTCAGTTGCAGGTGCCCCACAGGTGTTTCCTCCTCAAGCAACTCTCTTCCATAGCTTCTGGTGCCTCAGCACGAACTTAAACAAGGCATCTTCTTTTCCTTAGCCAGACCAAGGGGGTTGCCCCTGAAAGCAGGCTGATACCTTCCCCTATCCCAGCAGGGATGGGGCCCTGAACCATTGAAAGCAGTCTCCACCACTTCAATATGCAGTTCTTGTGTTTCTCTTCAGGTGAGAACACACACCTAAAAATCAAAAGTAGCTATTTGACAGAGCTTAGGGCTCTGAGGGCCTGCCTACAGCAGAGCACCTCTTTCAGACTGCACACACTCTACTGAACTCTAGAGAACTCACTTCAAATTCCCCAACATTCTACTCTAACCTCCAACTGCAACATTCCAGTGTGGCTTATGCAGCTGCGACAGTTCTAAATGATGTCATTCCTCAGTCTCAGCTGAGACTGAAAACAGAGTGAGACAGTGTGAAATCCATTTAACTGGAGTTTCACAAGTTGCCTTCCCTGCCTACCACTAGGTCTTACTGGGATTCTAGTAACCCTGGGTAACAGGGGCTTACATTTGTAAAGTGCTTTGTGATAACAGCGTGTATGAAAATCACTATTTAAATACTTCTACTTCTTCTTCTTCTTTAATCCTCTAGATTATAATGTATATAAGGTACACAAGGGACAATCTGACATGTGGCAAGGTAGGAAAGGAGTGCAACTGAATGCCAGACATTTATTGGCATAAAGCAGCATCTTGAAAAGTGGTTGATGTCAGGGACCAGTTCCAATGGGGATGAATACATGAGGGGCACAACTAAATACATACATAGACACACAGAAGTTGTCAGCAGATACAGGCATCCAGTCCACAAAGTCTACCCTTGAATGCTAGTAACTGTGCCTCTTCAAACTTCATTGGAACTAAGTTTTGCCCTTCCCCTGACTACCAGGATCCCCTATGCCTATCCCATCCATTCTTAAATATGGTAATCATTTCTGCCCCCCCACCTCCTCTGGCAGGCTGTTCCATTTGTCCACCACCCTCTCTGTGAAGAAATACTTCCTCACATTCTCTCTGAACCTCCCTCCTCCCTCCCTCCAGTTTCATCCTACCCCCTTGTCCCGGAGCATCTTTTTCTTTGAAAAATTGTACTTTCCTGCTCCTTGTTCTTCCCCTTGAGGTACTTAAAGGGGCACTGTCAGCTTTATCCCTCCGTCTTTATTGATCTCCATGCAGTGTGCCTTTTGGCACACACCTACTGTATATAATTAGCACTGCAGAATAACCCTATGTACGTACAAATTAAGTACAGACACCTGACTTATAAATATTTAGTGAAGTTCGTCCTTCCCTCTGGCTGACCATAATGACACTGACACCGGAAGCATAACCCCATTGAGGATTCACACCAGGACTGAGCGTGGTCACAAAGTAGCATTTTATGCCAATCCTGCTTTAAGAACATGCTGCCCATATGAACTTCTACCTTGCGAACTGCTCCTAGTAATGTAAAATTAAAACCGAGCCCCGTGTGGCTCGCAATTTACTTTCTAAAACTGATGCCGAAATCCCGCGCATGCTTGCAGTGAAGATGTGTGGAGATCCTGTGCATGTGCAAGATCATGCAGCCCTTGCACATGTGTGGTTTTGGCATCTGTTTGAAAAGTAACTAAGTAGCCACGCAAGGCTCAGTTTTTAATTTTAAATTATTAGAGCAGTTCATGTATATAGATGCTTATATGGGCAGCATGTTCTGAAGCCAGCTTCGGCATAAAATGACACTTTGTGACCACACTCAGTCCTGGCACGCGTCCTCAATGGGGTTATGCTTCCGGTGTCAGTGGAGTTTTGGAGGACCCAAGGAAATTATGAACTTCACTAAATACTCATATATAACATATTTGTGCTGAATTTCTAAGTCCATGGGGTAATTTTGCAGTGATAATTACTTACGTGTGTGCCAAAAGGCACACTGCACAGAGATTAACGAAAACGGAGGGATAAAGCTGACAGTGCCCCTTTAAATGTCTCAATCATATCACCCTTCTCCCTCCTGTCCTCCAGGAAGTACATATTTAGGTCCTTTAGCCTAACCTCATAGGTTTTGTGATATAATCCCTGCACCATCTTGGTGGTCGCCGCTTCTGGATTGCCTCCACCATATCTATGTCCTTAGATAGGTAAGGCCTCCGGAATTGGACACTGTACTCGAAATGTGGCCTCACTAAGGTCCTAAAGTGGAATTATGACTTTCTTTTTTCAGAATGCATGGGATTCAGTGGTATGGGGAAGGGCGTGAAAGGGGGTACAACTGTACATGGGGGACCCATTAGTTTGGTGGGCAGTGACAATGGGTACACAGGATTCCAGTGACTACTTGGATCAGTGCCAAGGGCTGGCATGGGAGGGGCTACCATTGGACACCAGGGATGTCTTGAGTTTGAGCAGGGTGAGGGGTACAACAGGAGAGCTGGGTCTGCTTAGCACTGGGATCAAATAAGGGCTATTGGCCTCCAGATTCTGCTTGACATGGGTAACATGGTATTGAAGGGGGCTGCCAGTGGGAGTAGGCAGTACAATGCACAGGATGTGGTAAATGAATGATATGCCACTGGACTACTTAGGATAAGGTTAGCGTGTCATTAACTCCAGTTAATTCTTAACATGGGCAATGTGACTGAAAGGGTGCTAGGCAATTTCATGATCTTCTTGGCAGAAGAAATATTGACTATACAGAGTTGTGTGCAAATCAGTGTGTGGATCTATAAATAAATATCCTTTCAAAAAGGAAGGAAATTCACTGCAAAAAACATGTTCATGCATCACTTAATCTTTACGCACAAAGTCACATAACTGGGGAAATACGTGCGTGCGTGTGTGTGTGTGTGTGTGTGTGTGTATTGTGTTACTGTTTCCTCATTTTTGTGATGCATGGCCACATGGCCTTGTATATACCCTTATCTGTGCCAAAAGCATAGTTTTCCCTTACTACTGCTTTAGTAATATATTTAGATGAGTGATCAACCTGACCTGTAAAAAACCTAGTTTTGGTTTTGCAGATGTTTTCCTTCCCAACATGCACTCTGTCTCACTATTGAATTACAATTTTTTTTTTATTCTTTCTATTTATGCTCCTCCCAGACAGCCCCCATCCAACCGACCCCCCCAAGCCCCACTCCCCAGAATTAGCGGCACTTATCTGTACCCAGCCCAGGAGCGGCGCCTGTGGGAAGTTGGTCTTCATCCTGCTGCCGGCATGTTTCCCTCTGGTTTTCTCCCAGGGCTCCAGGAGTAGGAGTGTATGCACTTGGAGGCACGCATGCACCTTACAGATCCAGTCACGACCCCTTCCACCACCCCATGGCCTAGTGCTTGAGGTCCCTCTAGGATTGTGCTGCCCCTAGCCTTCACTAGGAACCACCATCAGCCAAGGGATGCTGCATCTCCTTCCTTGGAGAGGTGACCATGCCTGCCGGCAGCTCCATCCAGCTCCACCCTCCACCTGCTGCTGACCTCTGATGTCCCGTGCTTGTTCCCAAACCCAAGTTGCCAGCGTGCTGTGAGATACGGCATCCAGTGACTCAGCCCTCAGCCCCACCAGGCCAACACTACTGAATTATTTGTGGAGTGGATTTATGCCCCAAAATTGAATCAAAGAATGCCGACAAAAGCAGTACTGATTTAATCAGTAAATGTGTAATGAAGACATTTGTTACAGCGTGTGGGTACAGATAACTCAAACTCAGCAATTCAGGTGCAAAACACACCATAGTATGATATTTATTTTTAAACTTAAATAAAATAATAAACTTAAAAAAAATTCAAAGCAAACGCTACATAAACAAGTAGCTCTCACATAATTCTGGATCTATTGTAACACTCAAGATCTTTTCCTTCTGTGTTTCTCTGCCACTTCACCTCAGGCAGATCCTTACTCCTTCACATTCAAGGCTCATTGCTGTAACACAGGAGAGGTTATAAGCTGTCTAGTGGAGTTGCCTGACCTGACCCTTTACTAATACAATGGTATTCTTATCTTTGTCTAGATAATTTAACACAGGTTGACCCCCCATCATCTTTAGGTTAAGTAGCAGCATAGATCTATAAAAAATAAAGTGCAATGCTTAGATAAAAGCTAGAATATAATGCTTAATAACCTTATAATTAAGCCAGAGTCACTCCTCTATGTTCTGTCAGTGACAGTGGTTATTGCATAGAAAGGGGACTGGAGAGGGTGCTGCTCCCCTATAGGAAAAATCATTCTTCCTCTGGACTCAGGTAAGCCTAATACAGAATTTACTCTGGGCATAATAAGCATTTGTTACACTATTTGAAAGAAAACCTACAGTCTTGCACCTGTTTATCTGTGTGGTGGGTTTGTTATTTACAAGGGCTTTACAGGTTGTAAAGAATTAAGTTTAACCCTTTTTGATTTATTTTAATGGAAGATTTTAAAAGGGCCCTTTTTTCGTTCTTTTCTGCCTGCCCTTGTTTAATATTAAATGGTAATTCCCCTCTGAGAAAGAACTATACCCCATTTTGGTTTCAAACAATGTCCAGTGCACCTGGATGGCATTTATGAGCTAAGTGGCTGTTGAAAAACTGTGCATAGCAACCAGCTACCCACTCGGAAAGCCTGTTGCGTCATAGACACAAAAGAGAGAGAGAGACTGGCGCCGGCAAGCTCCTTTTTACGTTCGCTTGTGCGCATGCGCAAGGAACGTCTTGGGAGAATGGGACACTTTGGAGGTGTGCCTCTCCTGAGCAATTCCCTGCTCCCTTGAGCAGGCATGGCGGTCCTGCACCAATCTGCACCGGTGCTGTGTATGACAGTGGTGGTCTTCTCTTCAAAGAAACCACCGCTGTCTGCTTGCACCGTCACTCCCCAAATCTTTGCTGCCATGCTGGGGTCCACCCAGCGTGGCAAGCGTCCCACGTCGTCTGGCCGACGGGGTGCCTAATCCCCGCCGGCTCCATGGCCCCCCAGCCATCCTTCTGCCACGCTGGAAGCCCACCCCAGAGTGGCAAATGTCCCGCGTCGTCTGCCGACGGGGGTGCCCAATCCCCCGTCAGCTCCATGGCCCCCCTCAGCCATCCTTCTGCCCTGCTGGAGCCCACCCAAGCGTGGCAAACGTCCCGGTCATCAATTATAAAAAACCTGTAAAGTAAAACGGTCCAACGAGACTCCCCGCCCCTCCCACAACCCGCACTCCACCCACCGCGCACTCCTGCCTCCCTATTACCCCCTCACCCCATACTTACCTCCGGAGCTCGGCGCGACGATCATCGCTGACCGAAACACATTTAATTCTTCAAAGTCGCATCACGAACTGAGGAAATGCCGGTAAGCTGTATAATGGGCTAGATGGGTTTTTTTCAACTTTGCTGCATATCTTAGGCATTTTTTGGAATTTTTGCACCAGATTTTCAATATGGGTTTTTTAGGACCCCTTCTCATAAATTCTGTCACTGTCATGGCATTATTCGGGCATGAAGGGTGATTTTGCAGTCACTGCGTGAGATCACCTTTTGGGCCTGATTAACGAAACAACAGTGCCACCGTTCATAAGGTGGGCACTCAAAAAGCCTATTTTGAAAATTTGGTGGAAAAATTCCTAAAAATGATGGTTTTTCGAGCGTGCGTTGTGCAGTTACTACACAGGCTCGTAAGTTCGCGAATTTTCAATATTTTCACTCCAGATTTTCAACATTGCCATTTTACCACATCTTCTTATGAGTAGTACAGCTGCCATTTTTCACATCTCACCCAAAACATGTTTTCGCCCATGTCGTGCACAATGGCGCAGTCAGTGTGCAAAATCAATGTATGGGACACATTAAGAATATCACAGTGACACTGTTCATTAGCAGAGGTCTTAAAATGGCTATGTTGAAAATTTCATGAAAAAATTCCTAAAAATGACTGTTTTACGAGTGTGCGTTGCGCAGTTCCTATGGAGGCTCATAAGTTCGAGAATTTTCAATATTTTCACTCCAGATTTTCAACATTGCCATTTTACCACACCTCCTTATGAGCAGTACAGCTGTCATTTTTCACATCCTGCCCAAAATGTGTTTCTGCCCACATAGCACACAATTATTTATTTATTTAGCTTTTGTTGATGGTGCAGTCGGTGTGTGAAATCAATGTATGGGACACATTAAGAAAATCACAGTGACACTGTTCATTAGCAGAGGTCTTAAAATGGCTATGTTGAAAATCTGGTGAAAAAATTCCTAAAATGACTGTTTTACGGTGTGCTGCACAGTTCTCATGCCTTCGTAGGTTTGCGAGTGTCAATATTTTTCACCAGATTTTCAACATTGCCATTTTACCACACCTCCTTATGAGCAGTATAGCTGTCATTTTTCACATCCTGCCCAAAACGTGTTTCCGCTCATGTAGTGCCCAATGGTGCAGTCGGTGTGCAAAATCAATGTATGGAGCACATTAAGAAAATCACAGTGACACTGTTCATTAGTGGAAGTCTTAAAATGGCTATGTTGAAAATTTGGTGAAAAAATTCCTAAAAATGACTGTTTTACGAGCGTGCGTTGCGCAGTTCCTACGCATGCTCGTAGGTTTGCAATTTTGAATATTTCACTCCAGATTTTCAACATTGCTATTTTCCACACCTCCTTATGAGCAGTATAGCTGTCATTTTCCACATCCTCCCCAAAACATGTTTCCGCCTATGGCCGACAACAGCAGTCGGTGTGTGAACTCAATGTATGGGACACATTAGGAAAATCACAGTGTCACTGTTCATGAGCAGAGGTCTTAAAATGGCTATGTTGAAAATTTGGTGAAAAACTTCCCTAAAATGACTGTTTTACAAGCGTCGTTCTTGCAGTTCCTACACACGCTAAATACGTTCGCAATTTTCAATATTTGCACTCCAATGAGTTCCAAATACCTAAACAGCACATAGAAGCAAGCAACATTCGGCATTGACAAATGCTTGTACTTCTTTGTCACTGATTTTTTTAAGCCATGTCCAAGTGCCAAATACCACTGCAAATACCTGCAAGCGAACGTTCGGCATTGACAAATGCTTGTTACACTTATTTCTTGTTCTCTCTCTCTCTTTCTCTCTCTCTCTCTCTCTCTCTCCCTAATGTATTTTCCCCTTTTCACTTCTCCCCATTGTGCATATATTGTTATTGAAGTTTTAGTGAGCTTTGGAGTGGCTTTTCTAGTTTGAAGTTAAAAGTAAAGCCGATCCGCTCCCGGGTTGTATTTGAATACAAGCAATCTGGGCAAAGTATCGAGAGAGTGAAGGATCTGGCATGCTCCTAATTTAAGTCATTGCTCTCTTTCGCTTTCTCTCTCTCTCTCTTTCGGCAGCTTCTTTGGTGTTTGGCAACATTCTTCTTAAATAATTCACTCTTTTCAGGTGAACTATAACTTTAGCAAAATATGGGAGCTTCAGACAGGCTCTCTGTATTGAAGCAGCACGCAAAGCTTCTACACTCCTAAATGACATATGACTGGGGATTTCCTTCAGATATGGAGTGATGTAGACCTTAAAGTACAAATGGTGAACCACTCTGTTACCAGCAAAAGAATAATGCCTCCTTTCTAAACAGTTAGGCAAATGGGAACATTTACTTCATTCTCTTGACTGTAATAAAAGAAAAATATAGAGACACTACAAGCAACTTTCTTCCCAACAAATCCCTACCCTTTCCTAATCAAGCTTTAACCATATTTTCACGTCAGCTAAGACATAATTACAGTAAAATATGCCTGGCCAGGTATTATGTGTTACAATATATCTTTAATGGTACACTGCATGTACCCTGCATTTAAAGATATTGTGGACATCTACTTTATTTCCTATGGGCATATTAGCTTATATTCCATGCATTTTATATTCTTTATGCACATATTCATTTTAACATTCTATCACCTAGCTTTGTATTTTTAACTTGTGTACCTCATTGACTGGAATGGGAAATGCAGATGAATTTAAAGTAAGAAAACAACAGAAGGGATAGGAATGTGCTACCCTAGGTGGCCAACCTGTGGTAGGGAGGAAAGGAGAAACAGAATCACATTTAGGACGTACTGTTGTGCAACATAAGTTTTTTCTTCACAAGGAGATATAAAGGAGACAGAAAAGATGTCTATTGTCCAAACCATGAGGGTGCAGCCTATCACCACCACAGTATTCCCATGAAAGAAAAACAAAAGGCAAATGAAAAACGAATTAATTTATTGCAGTTGGAACCTTCTTGCCTTCTCCCCCTTCAGTGTTCCAAGGGCATGAGGGTGGTGAATTAGCCCTATGCAGTGGTCTCTGTGGACAGCAACTAAGTTCCACAGGGTTTCAGCTTCACTCTGTTTGCCTTCTTCCCCCCTTGGTGTTCTAGGGTCATGAGGGTGGTGAATTTGCTCTCTCCAGCGGTCTCTCTGGATGGCAACTAATCTCCATAGGGCACCAGCTTCACTCTGCTTGCCTTCTACCCTCTTAGTGTTCCAGGGTCATGAGGGTGGTGAATTTGCTCTCTCCGGCAGTCTGGCTGGCTGGCAGCTAAGCTCCATAGGTATGGCCGCAGGACAGCTAGACCCACAGGATGGGGTGCATTTCCATTTTGATTGCACAGCTGTACCAGCTGCATTCCTGCTCTAATAGTCAGCTGACTAGCAATGATAGTTTTTTTATTACTTGATTGCCAGTTTTCGATTGTTTTTATATCAGCTGACTGTGTTTTATAATTTGCTTGCTATAATTTCACTGTGCACTCTTGTGTTTTTGAGTTTGTTGTGGTGCACAGGTGCAGATGAACTCATTGCTGTAAGGTGCTCTACAGGGGTGTGCCCAATGGAGAGCTCCATTGCTAGGGCAGGTGAGTGGCAGGCAAATCAGTCGGCAGGCTGTTGATGACTCTGCTTCAGCTGTTCTGGATGGAGTTGAATGACTTTAAAAGGATGGAGCAGCACCAATAGTGGCATGATTCGGTCCTTTAGAGTTGCATTCCTGCATGCACTGTGTTCCTGGTTGCATGTTCACACTACTGTAGCTTACAGCAGTGTGAATGCACTGAGCCCAGGACTTCCGCATGCCCCCTCACAGTTAAAAAGGAAAAAAGAAACCAACAGGGGTGCCTAATCCCCCTGTTGGCATGCCCCCTCACAGTTTATTTTGCCAACAGGGGAGCCCACTCCTCGTCAACATATTGTCCACCCTCCCAAATTTTTTGTATGCCAAGAGTGTGCCAAATCCCCCTTGCCCCCCCAGAACTTATATGTGCCGACGGGGGTGCCCAATCCCTTTGTCGGCATGCCCCATCCCAGTTAATGTTGCTGAAGGGAGCCCTCTACTCATCAGTATAATGCCCCCCAATTTCTTGTGTGCTGAGGGGGTGCCCAGTCCCACTCAGCACTTGTCCCCCCCAACACTTGGTATGTGCCGATGGGGGTGCCCAATCCTCCGTTGGCTACAGCCCCCCCCCAAAACACTCAGGTGGCATGATGGGAGCCCACCCCAGCATGCAAAATGTCCCTGTAAAAAAGAAAACCTTCCTGTAAGGTTTTTTAAAAAACATTTTAAACCTGTGAACTAGAAAATAGTCCCTTGTTGAGTCTGATGGCCCTCCCCAACCCACCACCCTCTCTGCACCCCATCTCTCCACATCCCCACACCCCATACTTACCTCTGGAGCCCTCAACGATGATCTTCAGTGGACCGGGAACACATCTGCACTCTTCAAAGCCGACCACAAACTGAAGAAAAGCTGGTAAGCTGTGTGATGGCATAAATAGGGTTTTTTTCCAACTTTGGTGCATATCTCGGCCATTTTTGGGAATTTTGGCACCAAATTTTTAACATGAGGTTCCTGTGACCCCACCTCATGAATTCAGTCACTGTCATCTGGATAATCGATCTCAAAAGGTGATTTCGCAGTCATTGCGTGGAATCACCTTTCAGGACCGAGTAACGAAACAACAGTGGATCTAGAGGTTAAACAACATTCCTTGTATTTTTGAAACATCAATAACCCTAGTAAGGGCAGATCCCACACACACCCACAGCAACACAACAATATAGCCCCCTTCCTCACTGGTACCAGTTACTATGCTGTCCCCTTGGGTACCCAGATGTTGAACCGGTGCAGGCCCGATGAGGTGCAGCTGGTTGGCCAGTGGTGGTACACTTTTAATATAGATAATACGCTTTGAGAAACTATGTACAATTTCCAGTTGCAGGGCAACCCCTATGTTTAATCATGGTTCTGGAGAACAGTTACACAGGACTTGGAAAACAACAGCAAGGCAGACAGGAGGACTTGGAACATTGAGTAGTGGAGCTGGTTGGAAACAGGCTTGCTGGTGGAGACAGTAGGGTCTGGCATCTTGTCACCTTCTGGCTTGTCCAAAGAATCTAGTAGCTTGTCAACTTCTGGATTTCACCCAGGATGCAGGAGCACTTCACAGTGGCTTCAAAGTCCACAAAGAGCCTAGATCCTGGTAGCAACCCCACAGTCTGACTCCCCCATAAATTGATCTAGAGTGCCCTAGAACTCAGGCCCGCACCTGTGGCTCCCTGTTTCTCTATCCACCCTACTTGATAAGGGCTAACAGGTCCCTTATCTGGCTCCAGGAGAGCCTGAATCGAATCGCAGTCTCGATCTCCACTGGATTCAAACTCAGCACTCAGGCACCCAGCAGGAGTTTAGCACTGTTCTCTAGCTCTCCTGGCTGCAGGTTGATTCACTAACATGGCAGACTAGTGGTACAAAAAGTCCCCTACTGGGTTGTAGTAGGAATTGGCCTCTCAGCTTCAAACTTTTGAAGGCTCAGAAGTTGATGCAAAAATATAGATTTAACATTCTTTGACTTTCCAGATGTTGGAAATTGATCTGGCTTTCCCTGGATGTTGGCTATGGAAGCCCCAGGTAACCCTTCAAAAACTCCTCAGAGCACACACACACAGTCTCCTCTCAATCTGGATGCTTTCAAATGACAAATGATAGAACAGATCTGCCCTGCCCCCCCTTCCCCCAGCTTCAGGGCATCAGAACAAGGTCCCAGTTGGTCAAACAGGCTGTCTGTCAGGCAATATAGTCTTATTTATATATTTATTTATTTATTTAAGCATTTTACCAGGAAGGCGTACTGAGCAGAATACTACTCGATTATAGCTGTGTCCTGGGGAAGGGGGGAGCATAGGTAGACAGTTGAAAACAGTTTAGACAAGTGAATACATAATGGGAGAAACACTAACATTTGGTTCTGATTACAAGTCAGTAGTAGCTTGAGAGAGTCAATTGGTAACCACAGTACATACAGCATGAGGTAGACAGTTGAAAACAGTATAGACAAGTGAATACATTGTGGAAGATCGCTAACATTTGGTTCTGATTCCACGTTCGTAGTGGATTGCGAGAGTCAGTCGGTAAACACAGTTAAGGACAGCAAGTGTACAATAAAATTAACTTTGAGCCATATGAGAGATAGTATAAGGCAAGAGAACCACTTCCTGGGGGAGTGGAAACGTTTCAGTTTATTTTTTTAGAATGTTCACTCAATGCCTGATTGACTTGACCTTTTGATGGGAACAGACAGTCATTACTATCTCCCGGAAGCCATAGCAACAGGCTCTTAATGCTCCTGGACTCCTCATTGGCTGTGGCAGGGGATAAACATGGCTAAAATTGCTGCTGAAGTAAACAGTTCAGTGCAGTCCCACTTTTCAGTTTATTTTGCAGCCACCCTGTTTGGCTTTATATTTAATTTTCCACAGTCTGATAGCATCCACTATTCCCTGTCAAACAACTGTAGAGTTAAATAAAATACATTAGATTTCTGCCTGTCATGGCTGCCATCCCATTCAGTCCCCTGGCAGCAGGGAGGCACTCATTAATATGTATTATGTATGTATCATTACGAATATACTTTTTACTTTATTTTTTGTGATTTTATTGTTCAATTTCTACAGCGCCTTGGTGCTTGAAAGGCACTTAAATAAAGTTTTATTATTATTATTAATATTCCAGGCAGTCACTCATTAATATTCATCTATTCTAAAGGGGATAAACAGGGTACTAGAGGGGTGCATCTTTCACATGAAGGGAAATAGCAGAACAAGGGGGCACAGCATGAGACTAAACTGTGGAAAACTTAGAGGGAACATGAGGAAATTCTGCTTCACTGAAACGGTAGTGGAGAGATGGAACAGTCTCCCCCAGGAAGTGGTGGGGGTGGCTACAGTTCAAGGATTAGAGAATGTGTGGGATAGGCACAAGGGAATTATCAAACTAGGGGTGATGGGGGGCTTGTAGCATCTAGGACACCTTATGCATTAGAAAGAGGGATGGGCAGACTGGATGGGCAACAAGGCCCTTTTCTGCTGACGCCACCTATATATCTATGTATATTCATAAAGGATCATTAATATTCATTAGCCACTACAATAGTGCTGATAAATGTCTTTTTAAATAACACACCTTGCTGCTTCTCACTCCCATCCTTGTGTCTTCGGACCTCTATCAGCAGATTCGGCAGTCCAGGACCATGAAGGGCACTCTTGTTCTACTGCAGGAGTGACAAAAATACAGAACTGCTCTACTGCACATGCAAGGACCTCCGCTCACACTCTTGAGGTGCATCAACACAGTGGTTCCACATCTTTGCTCCAGCACCCTAGACAGTGGGGACAACTAGAGGAGGACGGAGGAAAAACAAGGTGAGAACCCACCATTGGGGGAGTTACACTTGTAAAGTGCTTTGTGATAACAGCAGGTATGAAAATCACTATGTAAATACTTTTACTTCTTCTTCTTCTTCTTTAACCCTCTAGATTATAATGCATATAAGGTAAATAAGGGACAATCTGACATGTGGCAAGGTAAGAAAGGAGTGCCACTGAATGCCAGACATTTATTGGCATAAGGCAGTGTCTTGAAAAGTGGTTGACGTCAGGGACCAGTTCCAATGGGGAAGAATACATGAGGGGCACAACTAAAGAGATACATAGACACATAGATGTTGTCAGCTGATAAGGGCATTTGGCTCACCCAGTCTACCCTTGAACGCCAGTAACATTGCCTCTTCAAGCTTCATTGGAACTAGGTTTTGCCCTTCTCCTGACTACCAGGATCCCCCTATGCCTATCCCATGCATTCTTAAATCCGGTAATCGTTTCTGCCCCCCACCTATTCGGGCAGGCTGTTCCATTTGTCCACCACCATCTCTGTGAAGAAATACTTCCTCACATTCTCTCTGAACCTCCCTCCCTCCAGTTTCATCCTATCCCCCCTTGTCCCAGAACATCCTTTCTGTGAAAAATTGTATTTCTCTGCTCCTTGTTCTTCCTCTTGAGGT
The DNA here is from genome assembly GCA_016271365.2 of Neoceratodus forsteri. Lineage (NCBI taxonomy): Eukaryota > Metazoa > Chordata > Ceratodontiformes > Ceratodontidae > Neoceratodus > Neoceratodus forsteri. Next base: position 669,431,510 of record CM057456.1, on the reverse strand, counting down.
ACTTAAATGTCTCAATCATATCACCCCTCTCCCTCCTGTCCTCCAGGGAGTACATATTTAGGTCCTTTAGCCTAACCTCATAGGGTTTGTGATGTAATCCCTGCACCATCTTGGTGGTCACCTCTTCTGGATTGCCTCCACCATATCTATGTCCTTAGGTAGGTAAGGCCTCTGAAACTGGACACTGTACTCAAAATGTGGCCTCACTAATGTCCTGTAAAGTGGAATTATGACTTCCTTTTCAGAATGCATGGGATTCAGTGGTATGGGGAAGGGTGTGAAAGGGGATGCAACTGTACAGGGGGACCCATTAGTATGGTGGGCAGTGACAATGGGTACACAGTATTCCAGTGACTACTTGGATCGGTGCCAAGGGCTGGCATGGAAGGGGGTACCATTGGACACCAGGGATGCCTTGAGTTTGAGCAGGGTGAGGTGAGGGGTACAACAGGACAGCTGGGTCTGCTTAGCACTGAGATGGAATAAGGGCTATTGGCCTGCAGATTCTGCTTGGCATGGGTAACATGGTATTGAAGGGGGCTGCCAGTGGGAGTAGGCAGTTTAATGCACAGGATGTGGTAAATGAATGGTATGCCACTGGACTACTTAGGATAAGGTTAGCGTGTCATTAACTCCAGTTAACTCTTAACATGGGCAACGTGACTGAAAGGGTGCTAGGCAATTTCATGAACTTCTTGGCAGAAAAAGTATTGACTATACAGAGTTGTGTGCAAATCAGTGTGTGGATCTATAAATACATATCCTTTCAAAAAGGAAGGAAATTTACTGCAAAAAACATGTTCATGCATCACTTAATCTTTACGCACAAAGTCACATAACTGGGGAAATACGTGTGTGTGTGTGTGTGTGTGTGTGTGTGTGTGTGTGTGTGTGTGTGTGTGTGTGTCTGTTACTGTTTCCTCATTTTTGTGATGCATGTCCACATGGTTTTGTATATACCCTTATCTGTGCCGAAAGCATAGTTTATCTTTACTACGACTACTTTAGAAATGTATTTAGATGAGTGATCAACCTGACCTGTGAAAAACCTAGTTTTGGTTTTGCAGATGTGCTCCTTTCCAACATGCACTCTGTCTCATTATTGAATTACAATTTTTTTTTATTTTTTCTATTTATGCTCCCCCCAGACAGCCACCATCCAGCCGACCCCCAGCCCCACTCCCCAGAATTAGCGGCACTTATCTGTACCCGGCCTGTGGGAAGTCGGTCTTCATCCTGCTGCCGGCATTTTTCCCTCTGATTTTCTCCCAGGGCTCCAGGAGTAGGAGTGCATGTGCTTGGAGGCATGCATGCACCTTCAGCCCCAGTCACGACCCCTTTCCCCCATCCCATGGCTTAGTGCCTGAGCTCCCTCTAGGATTGTGCTGCCCCTAGCCTTCACTAGGAGCCACCATCAGCCAGGGATGCTGCATCTCCTTCCCTGGAGAGGTGAGCATGCCTGCAGGCAGCTCCATCCAGCTTCACCCCTCTCCCCACTGCCGATCTCTGATATCCTGGGCTCGTTCCCGAACCCAAGTTGCCAGCGTGCCAAGAGGTAAGGCATTCAATGACTCAGTCCTCAGCCCCACCAGGCCAACACTGCTGAATTATTTGTGGAGTGGATTTATGCCCCAAAACTGAATCAGAGAATGCCAACAAAAGCAGTACTGATTTTATCAGTAAATGTGTAAAGAAGACATTCGTCACAGCGTATGTGTAAAGATAACTGAAACTCAGCAATTCAGGTGCAAAACACACCATAGTATGATATTTATTTTTAAACTTGAATAAAATAATAAACTAAAAAAAATCAAAACAAATGCTACATAAACAAGTAGCTCTCACATAATTCTGGATCTATTGCAACACTCAAGATCTTTTTCTTCTGTGTTTCTCTGCCACTTCACCTCAGGCAGATCCTTACTCCTTCACATTCAAGGCTCATTGCTGTAACACGGGAGAGGTTATAAACTGTCTAGTGGAGTCGCCTGACCTGACCCTTTACTAATACAATGGTATTCTTATCTTTGTCTAGATAATTTAACACAGGTTGACCCCCCCCCATCTTCTTTAGGTTAAGTAGCAGCATAGATCTATAAAAAAAATAGTACAATGCTTAGATAAAAGCTAGAATAACCATATTAATGCTTAATAACCTTGTAATTAAGCCAGAGTCACTCCTCTATGTTCAGTCAGTGGCAGTGGTTATTGCATAGAAAGGGGACTGGAGAGGGTGCTGCTCCCCTATTGGAAAAATCATTCTTCCTCTGGACTCAGGTAAGCCTAGTACAGACTTTACTCTGGGCATAATAAGCATTTGTTAACACTATTTGACAGAAAACTACAGTCTTGCATCCTGTTTATCTGTGTGGTGGGTTTGTTATTTACAAGGGCTTTACATGTTGTAAATAATTAAGTTTAACCCTTTTTGTTTTATTTTAATGGAAGTTTTTCAAAGGGCCCTTTTTGCTTTCTTTTCTGCCTGCCCTTGTTTAATATTAAATGGCAGTTCCCCTCTGAGAAAGAACTATACCCCATTTTGGATGGCATTTATGAGCTAAGTGGCTGCTGAAAAACTGTGCATAACTACCAGCTACCCACTCAGAATCCCTGTTGTGTCATAGACACAAAACAAAGAGAGACAGAGAGAGAGAGCGGGGCCTGCACTCTCCTTTTTATATTGACTGACGCATGCACAGCCAACATATTGTGGTAGTAGCAGATTTGGAGGCGCGGTAACTGTTGGGCGAATGCAGGGCATGCATCAGTAGGTGTGTCCCTCATTCCCCAATCAGCTTGCAGGCCAGTGCCACACCGTGCATACTTAATGTTGCGATGCAATCTAATGAAAGGTCCACTGCAATGCAAGCTAAGCTCATCATATGCAGCGGACCTCCTGACATGCTTTCCCTGGTGGTAAAAACAAATGAACATGGCGGCACACTGCCTGCCATACTGCCGACTTCGTGGGTGCCCAATCCCCCTGTCAGTATGCCCTTCCCCAATGTATCTGCTGATGGGGGAGCCCACTCCCCACTGGCACAATACATCCCCCCCATTTGTTATGTGCCGAGGGGGTGCCCAATCCCCCTCGGCACTTACCCACCCCGCTTTCATTGTGTGCCGATGGGGGTGCCCAATCCCCCTCCGGCTAGAGCATCCCCCTGCATAAAACACTTAGGTGGCATGCTGGGAGCCCATCCCAGTGTGCCAAAGCTCCTGCAAAAAAAAAAAGTCCCCGATTTTTTTTTTTTAACCTGTAAAAAGAAATGGTCCTCAGAGTCTTCCTGCCCCTCCCACAACCGTGCCCACCCATCGTGCACCTGTCCTCACGACACCCCTCACCCCATACTTACCTGTGGAATCTGGTGTGATGATCTTAGGTGGACCGGGAACATGTCTGCACTCTTCATGGCCGACCACAAACTGAAATGCCAGTAAGCTATATAATGGAATAAATAGGTTTTTCAACTTTGATGCATATCTCAGGCATTTTTGGAATTTGGCCCCAAATTTTCCAACATGGGGGTTTTGGGACCTCCAGCAGATTCCGGCATTGTCATGGCGTTATTCGGCCCCGAAAGGTGATTTTGTGGTTACTGCACGGAATCACCTTTCTGGACCAATTAATGAAACCACAGTGCCACTGTTCATGTGGGGGTTTCTCAAAAAGTCTATGTTGCAAATTTGGTGGGAAAAATCCAAATAATGGCTGTTTTATGAGCGTGTGATGCACTGTTTCCACGCACGCTCCTAACTTTCGTGAATTTGTAATATTTTCACTCCAGATTTTCAAAATTGGCATTTTTCCACACCTACTGATGAACAATACAGCTGTCATTTTACATATCCTGGCCGAAATGTGTTTTCACCGTCCGGCAAGATTGCTGGCGATGCGTGCTAATAATCGGTTTCGAACAGTTTGAAATGATGGTGACACTGTTCATGAGCAGAGGTCCTAAAATGCCTATGTTGAAAATTTGGTGCCGATAGTCCATAAAATGACTGTGTTACAAGTGTGCGTTACGCAGTTTCCACGCACCCTTGTAACTTCACAAATTTGCAATAGTTCCATGCCAGATTTTCAACACTGCCATTTTTACACCTCCTTATGAACAGTACAGCTGTCATTTTCACATGCTGCCCAAAATGTGTTTCACACCTGTGATTTACAATGGCGTGGTCGCTGTGGGAAGTCAACTTTTGGGACAGATTAACAAAATCACAGTGCCACTGTTCATGAGGGGAAGTCCCAAAATGGCTATGTTAAAAATGTGGCTAACAAACTTCCAAAAATAATTGGGTTACGGATGTGTGTTGCGTAGTTTCTATGCATGCTCATGTCTTCACCATTTTTTCATAGTTTTCACACCAGATTTTCAGCGTTGCCATTTTTTTACACCTCCTCATGAACAATACAGTTGTCATTTTCCACATCCTGCCCAAAATGTGTTTTTGTTCCTGTGTCGCCAAATGGCATAGCCGCTATGCAAAACCACCATTCAGTTAACAAACTGATTGTGCCGCTTTTCATGATGTGGGCTCACAAAAAGCCCATGTTGAACATTTGGAGTGAAAATACCAACACACGCCTAATGTGTTAGGGTTTCCAAGTGTAGCACCCCAACCTGTAGAGACTGACAGGCATCAGGGGTGTGACTTGGGATCACCATCTGTAATGCTCATGCCATTCCACCCCCACGCCCACCCTGCAGCCAGTGACAGGAATCATGGTTTGCCTTGCACTGTTCGACCACAAAGTTCACCCCATTCTCCTATACTGCACCCACCTCAGTGTATTTCCTTCTGGAATGGGGTATGTATAACGCCCAAAGACCCCAAAGCACACCACGACACTTGTCAGTGTCTACAGGGTAGGGTGAGGTACAATGCCATGAGCGTTATAGCTGATGCCCCAAAGGCACACTCCAATGCCTGTCGGTCTCTACAGGGTGGGGTTGGGGTTGGCATCACTTCAGTACTTCACTGCCATTCCTATTATGCGTCTCTAACTCCGGCACTACCAGTGCCAATGCCAGCGAGACAACATTCGGCATTGACAAATGCTTGTTACACTTATCTCGGTCTCTCTCTCTCTCTCTTTCTCATGTATTTTCCCTTTTCACTTCTCCCCATTGTAGATATATGTTATTGAACTTTTAGGGAGCTTCCGAGTGACTTTTCTAGTTTGAAGTTAAAACTAAAGCCGATCCGCTTCCGGGTTGTATTTGAATACAAGCAATCTGGGCAAAGTATCGAGAGAGTGAGCAAGGATCTGGCATGCTCCTAATTTAATTCATTGCTCTCTTTCTCTTTCTTTCTCTCTTTCTCTTTCTCTTTTAGCAGCTTCTTTGGAGTTTGGCAACACTCTTCTTAAATTATTCACTATTTTCAGAGTGAACTAGAAGTTTAGCAAAATAAGGGAGCTTCGGACAGCCTCTCTGTATTGAAGCAGCATGCAAAGCTGCTCCAATCCTGACTGACATACTGTACGAGTGGGGATTTCCTTCAGATATGGAGTGATGTAGACCTAAAAGTACAAATGGTGAACCGCTCTGTCAGCCAGCAAAAAAATAATGCCTCCTTTCTAAACAGTTAGGCAAATGAGGAAGTTTATTTCATTCTCTTCACTGTAATAAAAGAAAAATATAGAGACACTACAAGCAGTTTTCTTCCCAACAAATCCCTACCCTTTCCTAATCAAACTTTAACCATATTTTCACGTCAGCTAAGACATAATTAAAATATGCTTGGCCAGGTATTATGTGTTACAATATATCTTTAATGGTACACTGCTTGTACCCTGCATTTAAAGATATTGTGGACATCTACTTTATTTCCTATGGGCATATTAGCTTATATTCCATGCATTTTATATTCTATATGCACATATTCACTTTAACATTCTAACACCTAGCTTTGTATTTTTAACTTGTATACCTCGTTGACTGGAATGGGAAATACAGATGAATATAAACTAATAAAAAAACAACAGAAGGGATAGGAATGAGCTACCCTAGGTGGCCAACCTGTGGTAGGGAGGAAAGGAGAAACAGAATCACATTTAGGACGTACTGTTGTGCAACATAAGTTTTTTCTTCACAAGGAGATATAAAGGAGACAGAAAAGATGTCTATTGTCCTAACCATGAGGGTGCAGCCTATCACCACCACAGTATTCCCATGAAAGAAAAACAAAAGGCAAATGAAAAACGGATTAATTTATTGCAGTTGGAACCTTCTTGCCTTCTCCCCCTTCAGTGTTCTAAGGTCATAAGGGTGGTGAATTAGCCCTCCGCAGTGGTCTCTGTGGACAGCAACTAATCTCCACAGGGTTTCAATTTCACTCTGCTTGCTGTCTCCTCCACGGGTGTTCCAAAATCATGATGCGGGTGAATTAGCCCTCCCCAGCGGTCTCTCTGGATGGCAACTAATCTCCATAGGGCACCAGCTTCACTCTGCTTGCCTTCTCCCCCCTTGGTGTTCCAGGGTCATGAGGGTGGTGAATTTGCTCTCTCCAGCAGTCTGTCTGGCTGGCAACTAAGCTCCATATGTATGGCCGCAGGACTGCTAGACCTACAGGATGGGGTGCATTTCCATTTTGATTGCACAGCTGCACCAGCTGCATCCCTGCTCTAACTAATAGTCAGCTGACTAGCAATGAGAGTTTTTTTATTACTTGACTACAAGTTTTAGATTGTTTTTATATCAGCTGACTGTGTTTTATAATTTGCTTGCTATAATTTCACTGTGCATTCTTGTGTTTTTAAGTTTGTCATGGAGCGCAGGCACAGATGAACTCATTGCTGTAAGGTGCTCTACAGGGGTGTGCCCAATGGAGAGCTCCATTGCTAGGAGTGGGTGATTGGCAGGCAAATCAGTCAGTAGGCTGTCAATGACTCTGTTTCAGCTGTTCCAGATGGAGTTGGACAACTGTACAAAGGATGGAGCATCACCAATAGTGGCATGGCTCGGTCCTTTAGAGTTGCATTCCTAGTTGCATGTTCCCACTACTGTAGCTTACAGCAGTGTTAATGCACTGATACCAGGACTTCTATATACCCCTCACAGTTAAAAGGGAAAAAAGAAACTGACAGAGGTGCCTAATTCCCTTGTTGGCATGACCCCTCCCAGTTCATTTTGCAGATGGGGGAGCCCACTCCCCATCAGCATAATGTCCCCCCTCCCAAATTTGTTGTATGCTGAGGGGGTGCCCAATCCCCCTTGGCTCTTGCCCCCACAGCACCTATATGTGCCGATGGGGGTGCCCAGTCCCCTTGTCGGCATGCCCCATCCCGGTTCAGTTTGCCAAAGGAGGAGCCCACTCCTTGTCAGTATAATGCCCCCCCCAATTTCTTTTGTGTTGAGGGAGGTGCCCAATCCCACTCGGCTCTTGTCTCCCCAACTAGTTGGTATGTGCCAATGAGTGTGCCCAATCCTCCATCAGCTACAGCCTCCCCAAACACTCAGGTGGCATACTGGGAGCCCACCCCAGCATGCCAAATGTCCCTGTAAAAAAGAAAACCTTCCCTCAAGGTTTTAAAAAAAAAATTAAACCTGTAAACTAGAAAATGGTCCCTTGTTGTGTCCAATGACCCCATGCCCACCCTCTGTGCACCCCACCTCCCCACACCCCATACTTACCTCTGGAGCCTAGCGCAATGATCTTCAGTAGACCGGGAACACATCTGCACTCTTCAAAGCAGACCGCAAACTGAAGAAATGCTGGTAAGCTGTATAATGGCATAAATAGGGTTTTTTTCAACTTTGGTGCATATCTTGGCCATTTTTGGGAATTTTGGCACCAAATTTTCAACATGGGGTTCTTGGGACCCCACCTCGTGAATTCAGTCACTGTCATCTGGTTAATCCATCCCAAAAGGTGATTTCACTGTCACTGCGTGGAATCACCTTTCAGGACCAATTAATGAAACAACGGTGTCACTGTTCATGAGGTGGGCTCCCAAAAAGCCTATGTTGATGATTTGGTGACAAAATTCAAAAAAATGACTGTTTTATGACTGTTACACTTGTAACGTCATGAATATGTAATATTTTCATTCCAGATTTTCAACACTGGTATTTTTTACACATCCTCATGAACAGTACAGCTGTCATTTTCAAAATCCTGGCTGAAATGCATTTTCGCACTTCCGATGCAGAATAGCGCAGTCACTGTAGTAAATCAGTGTTTGGGACATATTACAAAAATCACAGTGACACTGTTCATAAGCACTGATTTCAAAATACCTATGTTGAAAATTTGGTGACAAAAGTCCATATAATGACTGTGTTATGAGTGCACATTGTGCAGTTTCCACACGACGTAACTTCATGAATTTGTAATATATTCACTCCAGATTTTCAACATTGGCAACTTTTTACACCTCCTTATGAACAGTACAGCTGTCAATTTTCACATTCTGGCTGAAATGTGTTTTTGCACTTCCCGCACAGAATAGCATGGTCACTGTGGAAATCAGTGTTTAGGACATATTAAGAAAATTACAGTGACACTGTTCACGAGAGGAGGTCCCAAAATGCCTATGTTGAAAATTTGGTCACAAAAGTCCATAAAATGACTATTTTATGAGCATGGGTTGCACAGTTTACACACACACTTGTAACGCTGAGTATTTGTAATATTTTCACTCAAGAGTTTCAACATTGTCAGTTTTTCACACTTCCTTTTGAACAGTACAGCTGTCATTGTTCACATCCTGCCCGAAATGTGTTTTGGCACATCTGGCGGTCACTGTGGGAAATCAATGTTCGGGACAGAGTAAGAAAAGCATAGTGACAGTGTTCCTGAGTAAAGATCACAAAATGCCAATGTTGAAATTCTGGTGAAATTACTCCACTAAATGACTGTTTCAGGCGTGCATTGTGCAGTTTCCACGTACATTCATACATTCGAGCATTTTTAATATTTTCACTCCAGATGTTCAACATTGCCTTCTCTTCACACCTCCCTATGATGGTACAGCTGTAATTTTTCACATGCTGCCCGAACTGTGTTTTCGCACATCTAGTGCAAAATGGTACGGTCGCTGTGAGGAATCAACATTCAGGACAGATTAACAAAATCATAGTGCCACTGTTTATAGGCAGAGGTCCCAAATGCTTTCAGGAGATGCGGGTTACAAATGGCTATGTTGAAAATGTGTAGTGCAAATACTAACAAATCACCCAGGGCATTAGGGTTTCTAACCATAAGGTCCCCCCCCCCCCCAACCCATGGTAGGGCTTCAGTGCCCTTATCTTCTCTGAACCACAGACATATCATCACTCTTCAAAGCCAGATCACTAATTGAGGAAACAGGTATGCACTTCACTGCATTTCAACAGGAATGTGAACTTGGTGGCATAACTTGTTCTTTCTGCTGGGAACTATATTCCTGCCAATTGGTGCGTACCAACAGCAATCCCAACGACGAACTCCGGCATTGACAAATGCTTGTTTTAACTGTTGTTGCTGCACATTTACCAGCCTTTTCCATCCATTTCCAACTGTTTCACCCTCCCTCTACTGTGTCACATTACTACCTTCCGACTGCTACTCTCTCCCCTTTGGAAATCGGTGACTGACTCATCCATTTATTTCTTGCTCCACAGGGCTCCAGCATCACTCTGCCAGCTGTCTCCTTCTTCAATGTTCCAGGGTCATGAGGGTGGTGAATTAGTCCTCTCTCTGGATGGCAACTAAGCTCCACAGGTATGGCCACAGGACTGCTAAACCTATGGGATGGCATGCTGGTGGCGCCACTGTGTGGCACCACATAACCCTTGCCAACCCAACGCTCAGCCCTCCCACCTTTGGTCAGTATCCATGTTTTTTATCCATCCTCACATCTGTTTTTATGATACATCCCCTCTTGCTTGGATCTCACTAGCTCCTTGTCTCCCTCTGCTACCTTAGGTTTCCTGAATTGCATCATCCCAGCTGCTTGCTCTCCATGATTGCTTCAGTCTAGATGCTCTTCCTGCCTCCTATGAGCCTTCTTCACACTACCCCTTATCCTTTGTCAAACCACTTCCATTTGTGCACCAATAGTTAACAGTTAAATATAAAGTAAAGATCCTGGATGCCATAGGACCTCTAGCTGTGGCTCACTATTTTCTTTCTTATTTGCTTGCTGAGTACCTCTCTCAGGTTGCCCCCAGAAACTCTTCTGAACTGATTCTGTCTGTGCTGTATAAAATTTCTAATTCAACTACTATAGGAAGGTACCCTGTTTCTTTTGGATCACCAGTCTTGTTTCTGATATTGTTGCTGATTGCCGTTGTGAATTCTCCTGCTTTATTTATTCATTTATTGAAATGTTTCACCAGGAAAGCACACTGAACAACAAGTTGCTTGTCTCCCGGTGCAACCTGGGGGAAGGGGGTACACAGAGTATGAACAGTAATACACTTAAGGTGCATAAGAACAGTTACATAACATTCAAGCAAACAGATGGCTATAACAATTGGCAATTTAGTGTAGAGGGTGGGGAACAAGAGGGCAGCACAAGCAGTTACCTAATATATATAGTAAATAACTAGCAGAGAGGGTTATCTTGGAATAGGCAGACTAGAGAAAATACGGTAGGGAGGACAGATGCAGGGAGGTGCAAAAAGTATTTATAAGTGCATTGGTATAGGCACTTTATAAAGTGCTGGGGAAGCAGGAGACTAGGCAGGCAGGTAGGTATCAAGTGCCATAGGAGAAAAGGGGGAGGGAAGCTGAGGGAGGGGGCCAAACCCAGGGGGGCCCTCCAGGATGCTGAGAATCCTGCAAGGGGGTATGGATGTCTGGGAAAGAAAAAATAAGGGGGAGAAATGGTGAGGTGCTGAGGGGAGAGGAGTTTGGCAGGTAAGCATCAAGTGCTATTGGTAATAGGAAGGGGGAGATAAGAGGGAAGAAAAGGGTGGAGAAGTGGAAGGGAGGGCTGAGCCCAGAGGGACCCTTCAGGATGCTGATAACCCTGCAAGGGGGCAGGGAAAGGCTACAAAAGATGGGAGGAAAGAAAGGTTACAAGGGAAGAAAAGGAAAGGTTAGACTGGGAGTAGATATAGGTAAGGGTTGGTCAAGACCCATGCAAGGGCATTGTTAGGGAAGGTCATGGCAAGAGCAGCTAGATGAGAGGTAATTGTGAAGGGCATAGCTGATGGAGTTGGAGGAAGAGGAGTAGAAGTTTTGGGGAAGCAGTGTGAGAAGCCTGATTGACTGATAAGGGTGGAGCACCGAAAGATCACCAAAGTATGTGAGTCAGTGGATCTAAGGGAATGGGGGGGGTTACAAATGAGAAGGACAGGTAGATTGGGAGTTCACTCAGCCAGTGTTTAGAGGTGAAATTGCACAGTGGGATAGGCATCTATTTGTGAGAGGGGGGAATGACACTGCATGGTAGAGATCTGTCGCTTTGTCCTTGTTGCTCCTTCTCGCAATGATGGGTGTGAGAAGGAGCATCAAGGACAAAGCGGCAGAAAGCGTGGAATATGGTGTCCAATCTGGTCAGGGAGGATTTGGGAGCAGCACCATAAACTACATTGCAGTAGTTGAAAATGGGGAGGATCATCTTTTGGATAAGTTTGTGCCTAGCCGCAGGAGGGATGCAACTATGGTTCCTGGACAGGGCACCAAGCTTGGGGCTCACTTTTTTCAGGATAGCATCAATATGTCTAGAGAAGTTGAGGTGTTGGTCCAGCCAAACCCCAAGATATCTGAAGGAGGAAGTCTCCTCTAAAATAGTCCCATCCGGGTCTCCCCCTTTCTTCAGTTTCTTCACTGGCCTCTGTTACCTCTGTAGTTCTACCTTCCCTGCTCAGTCTCTCCCCCCTCTCCCTAAACTGTGCTGATCTTCCTCCCTCTACTATCCACCAGCCTGCCCTGTTCTCCTCCTACTCCTATCCCTTGTCTCTGTCACCCCAAGCTCTCCCTCTCCTTAGCATGCTTCTTTCTGCTTCTCCCTATAGCCTCCCCACTTTCCTCAATATTGCTGCCCCAACTCCTAGCCTGTCTTGTTCCCATCTTTTTTTTTTTTTTATTTAGTTGTTTAACCAGGTATAGCACACCAAGCTGAAAGCTTTTTTACAGGAGCGACCTGGGAGCACAAGGAGGTTAAGTGACTTGCTCAGGGTCACACAGTATGCAAGTGGAAGCTGTGGGATTCAAACCCAGGTCTAGCCTGCTGGATGTCACCAAATTTGCAGCTCAGAGCCTTAGACCACTGCGCTATACTGCCTCCTAAATCTGTACCATTCTTGCTATAGACCCTCTGACCACACATATCAGACTCCCACCACCCAATCAGAGTATAATCTTTCTGACTTCACTTACTTTAACTTGCTGACTGGTACCCCTCAGTCCCCCTCTTCAAAGTAATACCACAGTCTAAAGCTGCTCAGTTTCCTTGTCAGCTATCTCACCAAGAAGTGTAGGATCTTTCCAGCCTTCATGCCCATTGCAGTCATGCATGCAACCCTCTGGATTACTGCCCTGTCTATAACCTTGTCAGATGATATCAAAACCCCCGTCCCTTTGTACCCTCATTACACACCTAAACTAACCAGCTCCCATTACCGGACCCATGCCAATGCTCTAAAAATCATGCAAGTGAATGTCAGGAGCTTGATTGCTAACCTTTCTGGGCTCAAAGTGTAGACCTTACTTCACTGGGTGTCTCCGAGATGTGGGTAAACCCCATCATTCCTGATAACATGTGCCACTGTACATCGCCGGATACAGTTTACTGCATGTCGACCGCCCTTCATCTAAAACAGATGGTGGCCTTGCCCTATTCTTTAAGTCACATCTCAATATCACTCTTCTACCCACACCTCCTCTCAGGACCAGTGAAATTCTTCACTCCCTCCTGATTCTTGTGGGAGTAAAAAAGTTGCACATCGTATGTGTCTATAATCCTCCCACAAATGGTGTTCCCAGACTAACCAAACTGGTGGACTACCTAACCTTGACTGTTCTGAGAAATGAAGTCATAGTCATGGGGGACTTCAACATTGACAGAACTGGACCTAGTGCTAGCAGAATTGAGTCTATCATCAGCAAGGCCCACCTCTCCCAACTCATCTCCGGCCCCATGAGGCACTTCACTACTGGATCTCACCATACCTTCATAGACTGGATACTAACTGGTATCCCGTTATATGGGAAAAGCAAATTGAGTTTCTCAAATATGAGTGACTCGATTTACATGCCCAATGGATTAGTAAACATGATAGCAGAGCAAAGGGAAGGAATAGTGAGTATGGGGCAACAGAATAGTGAAGGCAAATGATGGGCAAATGGTATTGTGATGTGGGCTAAATGGAGGAATGCAGCCTGATGCTGCTGAGCTGGCCACCTAGGGTGGTGGACACAGTCACAGCCTGGGATGCCGATGGTCCAGGGTTTTTGTGAATTGTTTTGGGTGCTAGTGTTGTTTTTTCTGCCCCCTAGTTCCCCTGACTATGTTGCCCCAGCAGCGATAGCCCCCTTGCATATTGTAACCCCCATGTGTTCCCTCTTCCCCCAGTGTCCACCCCCCTAGAGTTTATAATATTAATATGGGGGGTGAGTGGGGCTTGTCCCCACAAAGGGGGGTGCAGAGCCAGTTCTACTTTTATAGACACAGGATTTGACTGACAACAAGAACTTCCTGTTTGGGAGCAGGAAGGGAGTGATCTCAGAGCCACAAAAGACTTGCCATCCTAGAAGGAAAAGAGTAGCTTTCTTCCCCCCCCCCACCTGCTGGAGGTCTGACTCTGAGCAAGTAAGGAGATCACTGAGAAATATAGGAACTTCCTGTCTCAGAACAGGAAGATCAGGAGCTTTAAAAGCCCAGATGCAGTAGGTAAGCAGGGAGGAAAAACGATGTATGTATATATATATATATATATATATACATATATATATATATATATATATATATATATATATATATATATATATATATCACACACACACACATAAATAAATAAACAGAGGAGAGAAGGTATTCAAACAACAGTTAAGGGGCCAGAAATAAGACATGATGGGAGTGGTGCAGGGCAGTGACTGTGGAGCAGCAGTCTTCCAGGAGACATTTTGGGGGATGCATTGTGTCCCATCTGCAGACACCTCTCTGGGCTGAGGGAGGAGGTTGCTCATTTCCAGGCTGAGTTGGCCAGGATTTGGGGGACCTCCTCTCCCACCCAGGGACCACCAGGGCCACTGCCACTGCCTCAGAGGTTGCCAAGAAAGAGGAGTGGCTGGACCACAGTGGGCTCAGGGAAGGTGAGGGTGGTGGAACAGAGGCACATCTCTCCAGTTGTACTGCTCCACAATTTGTATGCCACTCTGGCATAGTGTGGTTCCTCTATAGAGGCACCCACAGTGGAGACCAAGGAGGATCTTGAGAACCTCCACAAAGGAGACCCACAGGAGGGTGGCATGAGACCCCACAGGGGAAGGAAACAGCTCCTGGTGGGGGACTCCATTGTTTGGAGGGCAGAACTGGGGGCGGAAGGGGAGAGGGAGGTAAGGTGCCTGCCAGGCGCAATGGCTTGGAGGGACAGAGAGCAAATCCTCAGGATCACGGGAACAGCTGCATGGGGAAGGGAGCTGAATGTCATTGTCCACCTAGTAACAAATGACCTGGCTGGGAAAGGGATCAGTACAGTGCAGGAGGAGTTTGTGGAGTTGGGGAGGGGCCTCAGACAAGTAGCATGCACAGTAACCTTCTCGGAGGTGCTGTCTGTCTATGGCATGGGTGTGGCTGGGATGCTCTACACCATGGTATTCAATCAGTAGTTGAAAAATTGGTGCAGAGCTCAGGGGTTTGGCTTCATTGGGGACTGGGGGTCCACCTGGAGTGATGCAGGCCTATACTTGTGCAATGGTCTGCATCTGTCCAGGAGGGGAACCAGGATCCTAGATGATAGGTTTAAATGCTTCATTGGCAAGCATTTAAACTAGCCAAGGGGGAGGCACTGGAAAGGAGCAGGGAAATCCTAGCCCCCCAAAAATACCAGGGTAGTTAGTGAGGTAAACTAGAGATATCAATAGGGAGAAGGACGGGCTAAATGGAGAAAATGACAAAGACAGTAAGGACAGGGATGGGGCAAAAAGGGATAAGGCCATCAAGAAAAGGAGGGTAATGAGTACCAATGCCCATAGTCTGGGCAACAAGCTCCCTGAACTGGTGGCCTTGATGGAAGAGGGATGCCTGGATATCGTGGCAGTCACAGAAACATGGTACACAGAGATCCATGACTGGGATGTTAACATACCAGGGTACACAACCTACAAGAGAGACAGGGAGGGTAGACGAGGGGCAGGAGTAGCTCTCTATGTAAGGAAAGGGATAAAAGCAATGGAACAAAAGAGTAAACAGGGAGGAGAGGAGGCACTGTGGGTCACCTTAGAGACTGGAAATGGCACCACAATCCACACAGGGGTGATATACAAAACCCCATCTCAGGGGGAGGGAATGGACAAGGATATGACAGAAGGCATCCTTAGGATGGCAGAGAAAGGGGAGATATTGTTGATGGGGGACCTAAATATGCCAGATGTTAACTGGAGCACCTTTACTGCAGCCACATCCAAGAGCAGGAACATTCTCGATGCTCTACAGGGGGGCATGCCTCAGATAGCTAGTGTTCGAACTCACTCAGGAGGGAGCAATCTTAGACCTCATACTCTCAAATAGGGACAGTGAGAGGATCTCAGATCTAGAAGTGGGTAGTCATCTGGGAACAAGTGACCACCACACAGTGTGGTTCACGATAAACTCAGCTGCAGAGTCAAGCCATACAAAAGTGAGGGTACAGGACTTCAGGAGGGCTGACTTTGTCAAAATGGGAGAGGGCCTTAGAAAAGCACTAGCAAACAGGCAAGAAGGAGGGGCAGAGCAACAATGGGGAAACATCAAAACTGCCATCTCAGAGGCAACAAGCCTTTGTGTGAAACAAATAAGCAAATCAAAACAGAAGAAAAAAAGCACTATGGTTCTCAAAAGAGGTGGCGGGGAAGATTAGGTAAAAAAAGATAGCATTCAGGAAGTATAAGGAAACACAGAAGGAGCGGGACAGAGAACTGTACCAGTTAAGGCAGAAGGAAGCAGGGAAGACAGTCAGAATAGCAAAGGCCCAAACTCAGGAAGAAATAGCCAACTCAGTTAAGAAGGGGGATAAAACCTTTTATAGGTACATTAGGGAGTGTAGAAAGACAAAGGAAGGGAATTGTGAGGCTGAATAGAATGGACAGTGGGTGGGCAGAGAGGGACAATGAAAAAGCAGGGAAACTGAACAAATACTTCTACTCAGTATTCACAAAACAGGAGTTGGGAGGAGATACCTAATCCAATTAACGGAAGCACTCTGGATAAGGCGGGTCGATCCCAGTCCTTTCACAGAAGAAAGTGTTCTGAAAGAACTCCTAAAACTGAAGGTGGGCAAAGCAATGGGGCCTGATGGGATTCACCCCAGAATTCTAGAAGAATTAAGGGGAGAACTAGTGGCACCACTGACTACCCTTTTTAACAAATCAAGGGGGATGGTGTGGTACCTGAGGACTAGAGGAGTGTAGATGCGATTCCCCTTCACAAAAGTGGGAGCAAGACAGAGGCAGGAAACTACAGACCTGTCAGTTTGACCTCTGTGGTAGTGAAAATTATGGAATCACTTCTGAAGGAAAGAATTGTTGAGTACCAAGAGATCAGTGGAGCACAGGACCCAAGGCAGCATAGATTTACAGTGGGAAGGTCATGTCAGATGAATCTAATTGATTTCTTTGACTGGGTGACCAAAGCAGTAGACTAGGAAGGGGCTGTGGACATGGCCTACCTAGACTTTAGCAAGGCATTTGACACAGTCCCACACAAAAGATTAATAAACAAATTAGCCAGCCTGGGAGTGGGTTCCAGGGTGGTAGCCTGGGTAAAACACTGGCTGGACAACAGGACACAGAAAGTAATAGTAAACAGAGTCCGCTCTGAAGAAAGGGAGGTTACTAGTTGGGTACTGCAGGGTTCAGTACTGGGTCCAGTCCTTTTTAATGTCTTTATAAGTGACATTGCACAGGGACTGGAAGGAAAAGTATGCCTCTTTGCAGATGACACAAAGATCTGCACCAGGGTTGATACACAAGGAGGGGTGGAAAGGATGAGATAGGACTTGGCAAGATTAGAGGAATGGTCACAAGTGTGGCAGCTTGGATTAAATGCAAAAAAGTGCAAAATAATGCACCTGGAAAACAAAAACAAGGGGAAGACTACACAATGGGGGGTAGTAACAACAACAAAAATGGAAAGGGATGTGGTGGTAATCATATCAGATGACTTTAAGGTTAGCAAGCAATGTGAGAAGGCAGTAGGGTGGGCTGGGGGGGATACTGGGATGTATAGGGAGAGGCATAACCAGCAAAAAACAGGAAGTTGTTATCCCTCTGTACAGACAGTTGGTGAGACCCCATCTGGAGCACAGTGTTCTGTTCTGGAGATCCCATCTCTGCAAGGACATAGACAGAATGGAGGCAGTCCACACGAGGGCAACTAAAGTGGTGCAGGGTCTGCAAGAGAAGCCATACAAGGAGAGACCAAAGGAGCTTAATATGTACACCCTTGAGGAAAGGAGGGAGAGGGGGACATGATAGAAACAGAGAAAGGGGAAGATACTGTTGATGGGAGATCTGAATATGCCAGATGTTAACTGGAGCACATTTGCTGCAGCCACATCCAAGAGCAGGGCCATTCTTGATGCCCTACAGGTGGCAGGCCTCAGACAGCTAGTTTCGGAACCCACTCGTGAGGGAGCAATCTTAGACCTCATACTCTCAAACGGAGGCAGTGAGAGGATCTCAGATCTAGAAGTGGGTTGCCATCTGGGAACAAGTGACCATCAAGCAGTGTGGTTCACGTTAAACTCAGCTACAGAGTAAAGCCATACAAAAGTGAGGGTACTGAACTTCAGAAGGGCTGACTTTAGCAAGATGGGAGAGTGCCTCAGAAAAGCACTAGCAAACAGGCTAGAAGGAGGTGTGGAGCAACAATGGGGAATCATCAGAACTGCCATCACAGAGGTAACAAGTCTTTGTGTGAAACAAATAAACAAATCAAAATGAAAGAAAAGGCCACTATGGTTCTCAAAAGAGGTGGCTGTGAAAGTCAGGAAGAAAAGATAGCATTCCGGAAGTATAAGGAAACACAGAAGGAGCAGGACAGAGAGCTGTACCAGTTAAGGCAGAAGGAAGCAGGGAGGGAAGTCAGAATAGCAAAGGCCCAAACTGAGGAAAAGATAGCCAACTCGGTTAAGAAGGCTGATAAAACCTTTATAGGTACATCAGCGAGCGAGAAAGACGAAGGAGGGATAGTGAGGCTGAATAAAATGAACGGTGGTGGGCAGAGGGGGCGTGAAAAAGCAGGATACTGAACGAATATTTCTGCTCAGTATTCACAAAGGGAGGGGAAAGTGCCTAATCCAATTAACAGAAGCACTCTTGATAGGGGTACGATCCCAGTCCTTTCACAGAAGAAAGGGTTTGCAAGAACTCCTAAAATTGAAGGTGGACAAAGCAATGGGGCCTGATGGAATTCACCCCAGAATTCTAAAAGAATTAAGGGGGAACTAGTGAAACCACTGGCTACTCTTTTTAACAAATCATGGGAGGATGGTGTGGTACCCGAGGACTGGAGGAAGGCGGATGTGATTCCCCTTCACAAAAGTGGGACCAAGACAGAGGCAGGAAACTACAGACCTGTCAGTTTGACCTCTGTGGTAGGGAAAGTGATGGGGTCACTTCTGAAGGAAAGAATTGTTGAGTACCTAGAGGCCAGTGGGGCACAGGACCCAAGGCAGCATGGGTTCACAGCGGAAGGTCATGTCAGACGATCTAATAGATTTCTTTGACTGGGTGACCAAAGTAGTAGACCAGGGAGGGGCTGTGGACATGGCCTACCTAGACTTTAGCAAGGCATTTGACATAGTCCCACACTAAAGATTAATAGTCAAACTAACCAGCCTGGGAGTGGGTCCCAGGGTGGTAGCCTTGGTAAAACATTGGCTGGACAACAGGACACAGAAAGTAATTGTAAATGGAGTCCACTCTGAAGAAAGAGGGGTTACTAGTAGGGTACCGCAGGGTTCAGTACTGGGGTCAGTCCTTTTTAATGTCTTTATAAGTGACATTGTAGAGGGACTGGAAGGGAAAGTATGTCTCTCTGCAGGTGACACAAAGATCTGCAACAGGGTTGATACACAGGGAGGAGTGGAAAGGATGAGAAGGGACTTGGCAAGGTTGGAGGAATGGTTAGAAGTATGGCAGCTAGGATTCAATGCAAAGAAGTGCAAAATAATGCACCTGGGAAACAAGAACCCAGGGGAAGAGTACACAATGGGGGGAAGGTAGTAACAACAACAAAAATGGAAAGGGACCTGGGGGTAGTCATATCAGATGACCTTAAGGTTAGCAAGCAATGTGAGAAGGCAGTAGGGAGGGCTGGGGTATACTGGGATACATAGGGAGAGGCATCAGCAGCAGAAAACAGGAAGTTGTTATCCTCTGTACAGACAGTTGGTGAGACCCCATCTGGAGTACTGTGTCCAGTTCTGGAGACCCCATCTCCGCAAGGACATAGACAGGATAGAGGCAGTCCAGAGGAAGGCAACTAAAATGGTGCAGGGTCTGCAAGAGAAGCCATATGAGGAGAGACTTTAGGAGCTTAATATGTATACCCTTGAGGAAAGAAGGGAGAGGGGGACATGATAGAAACTTTTAAGTACCTCAGTGGAATCAACAAAGTCCAAGAGGGTAGCATCTTTCAGAAAAAGAGATGTGCAAGAACAAGGGGACACAATTTAAAGTTGGGGGGGGAGCGTTTCAGGGGCAATGTGAGGAAGTATTATTTCACAGAGAGGGTAGTGGATGCATGGAACAGCCTTCCTGAGGAGGTTGTGGGGTCTAAAACTGTGGGAGAATTCAAGAATGCATAGGACAGACATAAGGCAATTCTTATGGGGGTAGGAAGAAATAGGCTGTTGGTAAACTAGGATCTGCGGCCTATCCTGTAGGTAGGGAAATGCGCAGACTAGGTGGGCCAAGCGGTCCTTATCTGCCATCAAAGTCTATGTTACTATGTTACGACATTATGGCTAAATGGCTACAGCGTAGCCTGTAACCGCTAATGGTGCAATACCGTGTATACTGCTGTACTTGGTATTGCACCCTTCTCACTCTCCCAGGCAGAGAATAAGAGGGTTCTGCTGACCAGCTACTATGGCTCAAGAGACTGAGCCACAGCAGCAGGGAACCCAGGCAGTGCTTCTGGGACCGGGTTTGATTCCAGGTCCCAAAAACTTCTGTTTTTTAAACTTTGTGTGCTCCTGACTTGAACCCCCAGAGTTGAGAATCTATATTGGGGGGGATGGAGGCACAACCCCTGTAGCGGGGGGTGTGGATGGCACAGCCCCACACAGAAAGATTCTTATGCCGTTATGGTAGAAATCGCGCTGTATTGTCAGCGATTTTAAATATGACGCATAATGTCTCCTACTGGTTATGACCCCCGCACTTTACTGCTGCACCCCACCTCCACCAGGCCACTTTCCTTGCGGCATCTTTTGGTGCCATTTTGAACATTATACTATAATCCACTTAATCTTTGCCTGCAAAACCCCCCATTTATATCACTCATATTACTGGCACCAGCCCCTGCCCCCACTGTCCACATCACCTCCAGTAACGCCTTTCCAAGCCCTGCCCAAATCTTTTGTTCACTCTACCTTCCGGGCCTCCCACCAATTAAGAATAGCCAGCTCTCAGACTTTAACTGCTACCTCCCTGACTCTCTATCTCACTCTCTTACAGGACCCTGTACAGGCTGAACATCCTCTGCTGATCTCTGCCAGCAGCTCACTTCTTGAAGCAAGCCCGCTGAGCAAGCTTCCCAGGTATGGTACACCAATAAGCTGTTGGACCCATAGACTGAAAGGCACAACTCTGATTGGCCTTCTCCGATCCTAGCCATACTGCCATTGGTTGCTTGTTTCCAAGCCTCCACTTGATTGGACTTTGAATCCTCAGAAGTTATTTTCAACAGCCGAGGTCTCCGAGGCACCTTTCCCATGCTTTGTACAAGCGCTAGCATGACAAAGAAATCCTCCTTTTTAGGCTATAATTTGTCCCGCCTGCCATCCCCGACCCCAGCCTCTATTAAATACTCTCCCTTCCCCTTCTTACCATGCCTACCTTCTCTCCCCACTATTAACACAGTCACTGCACAAATTAAGGGATTGGCTACACCTTCCCCATTAAAGGAGCATTCCAACCTTTATTGATTGCTTTTTCTGAACTGCCACTAGTTTGTGGTGTGCTCCTTGGCAGTAGCTCATGCCCATCTCCTTCACGATAAAATCCACAATAGGCATTTAATCTCCATACCTGCCAGTGACTATTCCTTGTGCAAATGATAAAGTTACTGCTGAGCCTCTCAATTCTATTTACAGTACATTTTCTCCCAGCAAAATGCTTCCCTCCTTTGTACAGCCTAACTACAGGGCTCTGAACAACCCTTCAACTAACTTTACAACAAACCTACATAATTCAATGTCAGCCCTGTTAACCACCCCACTTGAAGACTGCTACAGAAACTCCTGCTACCACCCATCGCAGCATGGTAGCACCTCCCCCCACCCTTCATTAACCTTCTCCTAACAACATGCAAAAACCTTAAGAAAACCCATGTCTGAAAAAGTCGCTTGCAAGCCATACAGCAACTCAGGCTGCAAGCAACCCTGTTGCTCTGGCTACTCTTATTCTTATCTGGGAGCATACACCCAAAACCCGCTCACAGAGGTGTGAAAACTGGTGTCCCTGAGAAACAAAATAACCTCAAGATTGCTTTAGTTTACATCTGTAGCTTGTCAGTCAAACTAGATTCTTTCCAAGTGTGGGTAACCCAATACAAACCTATCATTTTAGCTGTGGTTGAAACATGGCTTACCCCCAGAACACCTAACACTGACATTAGCCTTGATGGCTATAACCCTTTAGGCTGGACAGAGTTAGGAAACATGGTTGGGTCTGTGCAGTTTATATGAAAGATCACCTGCAGGGTCAGGCCCTCCTACCAATAAATCAGGTAGCAATTTCCAAATTCTACCAGTCAAAATAGTCCTTGGGACAAATGGAAAAACATTACACTAATTGTCACCTACATCCCACCCAAAGAGTAGGCAGAAGGATTTAATGCACTGGTAGGTTACCTTGCTGACTGTCACCTAAACACAGAGATGATCATAGTAGGTGACCTCAATATAAACTGGCTGTCTCCAGATGCCATATCATACAGAGATGCCATCAACTCCTTAAATATCTCCCAGCTAATTGAAACTCCCACACTCATCAACTACTGCTCTGGAACCAGTAGAGTGCTGAACTGGCTTTTAATCAACCACCAAGAAAGAATAACCAACAAAGTCATCCTACCTGACATCATAAGTGACCACTCCCCCATCCTCTGCACTTGGTTGAATAAGTCTCCAAAACTACCAGCTAAAGAGACGACTACCTACATCCTACAAAAAGGGCACCTAGGTCCCCAAAAAGAATACCTCTGCCAACTTTACTGGTCCCCATCTACTCAACAACTGATGTGGACAAGGCATTAGAATACTTCATCAAGGCCTTTAACTCGGCCTGCAATATCCTTGCACCCCTCACCACCAGAAAGATCCGAAGCTCCCACAAGATGTGGATAACCCCCTTAGTCATCAATCATATGCATGCCAGAGACAACCTCTGGCATATAGCCAAAAGTATGGGTACCCAGTCTGACCTCCAAAACTACCGTTCAGCCCACAACAAATGTACCCAGGCAATTCGTCAGATCAAATCATGCTATTACAGGGCCGAACTTTACAATTCCTTGGGCGACAGACACAAATTCTGGGCAAACATAAAATCTCTAACAGGGAACCCTAATTGAACTTCTTCTTACATGCTAAACCTGAATAGGAACATAACCCAAGACCCAAAAACCATTGCAAATACCTTTAACGTGAAATTCACTGACCTCAGAAATGTGCTCCCTCCCAGCTACCTCAATCCTGTCTCTAATGCCCAGACTACAAAGGCAGCTACCTCTACCCCCAACCAGTATATGCTAGCCCCACCATTTTATCTCAGAGTTATCAAACCCAACAAAGCAAAAAATATGTACTACAGGCACGTCCCAATTACAGGAAGAGTAGTGACGGCCTAGATTTAAAACTACTAACACTCACCACAGATGAGATCCTAGCCCTTTTAACAAGAATTCTCAACCTCTCACGTAGCTCTGGGCAGTTCCCCAAACTCTGGAAATCAGCAGTTGTAATGCCAGTTTTTAAAAGTGGAGACAAGACAGCCCTTATCAACTACCAGCCAATTTCAATTCTAGTCCCAATCTCTAAAGCCCTGGAATGAGTAGCATATGACCCACTAATAGAACTCCTCAGTAAGTACCAAATCCAGTCCAAAGAACAGCTTGGATTTCATAAACTTCACAGCACAACGACCACCTTGATTGAGTTCCCTGGATACATACATGATGCACTGGATTGAGGGCACTTAGTGGGGGCCACTTTTATTGACCTCACTAAGGCCTTTGACACAGTTAATCATGAACTCCTACTAGCACAACTGCGGGAGGCCACCATGTCCCCCACCGCCCTGGGCTGGTTCCACAGCTTTCTCTCTGGCCGGGTCCATCAAGTTAAAATCAGCAAAACTCTCTCTGATTGGCAGAACATTAGTACAGGTGTTCCCCAAGGATCTGTATTAGGTCCCTTGCTGTTCAGCCTATTCTTGAACAATCTCCCCAGTTTACCACAACAAAATTATGTTGTATGCAAACAATGCTGTTCTCTATTCTAGCCACCCCAACCTCGCCTCCCTTGAACAGTCTCCAGTGAAATTTCAATCTGATTGAAGACTGGTTTACCAATGCACAGCTACTTCTCAGTTATAAGAGAACAAAAACTGTTTTTCTTCTCACATCACCACAAAGAAAAATCTGCCCAACTAACTATTCACAACAAACAAAATGAAACTCTGGAGATGGTACACAATTTCAAATACCTCAGAGCTGTACTGGACAACACTTTATCTTGCACACAGTATGTTGACTATGTCTCCAAGACTGTGTGCAGGAAAATAGGGCAACTACATAGGCACAGACAGTGTCTCATTCCTGATGCCCTTAAACTAGCAATCACCTCCTCAGTGCTCTCCATAATCGATTATGGCCTTGTGGTCTAGGACTCAGCTCTGGGATCAACCCTAAAAAGAACTGCCACTGCCCTAAACAAATCATTCTGTCTAGTCCTCGGGGTCCCATTACTAAGCCACACGTGCGACCTCTACTCACTTACAGACTGGCAGAACCTTGACAATTGCATCCAATACCAAATCTGTTTCTTGGCCAAGAAAGCTACACTTGGTCTTACCCCACCAGGTGTTGGCTCGATACTTTATCAATCAGTCCCCTCCAGACTGATCAGGGGATCCCTCAATATACAATACAAAGTCCCTTTCCACTGAACAACCCAAGGGCAATGGTCCTTTATCCTCCATGTACCAAAGTGGCTTAACTCACTCCCAGCTGACCTCCTCGCAAAGTCTAAATTAGGGCCCTTCAAGAAAAACTATGTTCCCACCTCTCTAGCGCCATGGCTTGCTCATGCACCTTAGATAAATTATTCAATGGCAAAGGTCACTGAATCTACCTTCCCAGCCCTATGGCCGTCACCTGTCTACTTACCCCATCCGCCAATCACACTTTATCCTTCCTTCTCAATACCCCCCACTATCTCCCCTCCCTCTAAGACTCCAAAACCCCTTGTATCACCCTCTTAGTCCCCACCACTCCCTCGACAATATTCTCCCCCACTACTCCTTACTTTGTCTAAACCTTCCCCTCTCCTCCATAGGTACCACCCCATCCCTATTGTCTCTGCAAATCTTCCTAACCCCCCTCCACCAACCTGCTCCTATTGATCTCACCTTATTATAGGCTTCCACATTTCCTTTTACCACCCATGACTCCCCTCTTAAGCTTTTTTCTGCTGTCTCCCTACCCTCACCTTGCAATCCCCTCCCTTCTCTGCATCCTCATGGCTGACGATGTGAACCTTGAGTTCACTGATTACCTGCCTGGACCTCTACTACTACACTGACAAAGGGCATTTGGTCCCTCCGGCCTTCTGCCCTGAATCGTACTACTCTCTTTCTTTTCTTCTCTTTTTACCAAGCACTTTACTTTTTACCTTGCCTTCTCACAACAGTATCTCTCTAATTGAAATCTGTAGCCTCCCATATCTGTACCTTGACTTGTCAGCTCAAATATCTGCCTATTAGATTGTATGATTATAATGCGTCTGTGTTTGTTCTACCTTTTGTACCTTGGCTTCAACTTGACTATATGTTAACTGTATGTATCAATCCCTCATGACATGGAACCTTTGAAAATAAGCTTCCATCTCAAAGGTTGTAATCCGAGACAGGAATAAATAAATTAATTAATAAACAAGACCATATCCTCTCATGTCCCCATAAAACTAGGCATTCCACAAGGCTCCATCTTTGGTAAACTGCACTTTTCAATCTTTGTCAACAATATTTCAAATTCTCCATCCCACTGCAAGACCCTGCTATATGCCAGCGCCCTTGTACTTTATACTGGGTTCAATTCCTTGAATGAAATCCACTCCAAGCTCACCTCTGACCTGCACACAATCCTAACCTGGATCTCGCTCAACTTTCTTGTTCTCAACATTCCAAAGACCCAGGCTATGCACTCTCAGTTCACCCATAAGACACGTACCTCGGCCTCCAAGCTCTCCATTCGATGCTTGGATGGGTCCCTTGTCTCTTTGTCCCTCTCCTTTAGATACCTTGAGGCCGCTCTAGACTCCACTCTCGACTTTTTCCTGCACATTAATGACATTTGGTGATCAATCAATTCCAAACTTGGCCTTGCCTACCATATCCACCATGCCCTTACCCCAGCTGCACATATTACGAACATGCAAATGTGCCAGCAGAAACAGACCAGCTAGTCTATCTAAGTCTGCTTGAGTGTGTTTCTAGCACCCCGAGTTTGCAGCTGCCCCACCCCCTTTGTCATCCCACTGCCACCCCCACCTCCCCAACCCTCACTCTCTCCTGTTCCATGTCCCATGCACATTTAAAGCTGTTCACAGATTTACATGATAACACCCATTCTGGTAGTGCATTCCATTTTTCTACCACCCTCTTAATGAAATAGTGTCTCCTCATTTCCCTCCTTAATCTTCTCCCCCTTTATTCTTAGCCCATGCCCCCTGGTATCCCTCCCCCTCTTTAGCTTAAAGACCCCATCTTCCCCATCCTTATTGATTCCCGTCAGATACTTGAATGTCTCTATCATGTTCCCCCCATCCCTTCTATCCTCCAGGGTGTACATGTTCACGTCATACAGCCTGCTCTCATAGTCTCTCCCTTCCATTCCACATATCATCTTTGTTGTCTTCCTCTGTACCCCTTCCAGTAGCCTGATATAATGCTTCAGGTATGGCCTCCAAAACTGCACACAATACTCCAAGTGCAGCCTTACCAGTGATTTGTAGAAGGGCAAGATCACCTCTCTTTGCCTGGATGAAAACCCCCTTGCTATGCACCCCAGCATTTTGTTTGCTTTTGCAGCCACTT
This sequence comes from Neoceratodus forsteri, assembly GCA_016271365.2. Lineage (NCBI taxonomy): Eukaryota > Metazoa > Chordata > Ceratodontiformes > Ceratodontidae > Neoceratodus > Neoceratodus forsteri. The sequence continues at coordinate 669,404,822 of CM057456.1, read as the reverse complement.
TCCTGTACTGGGCAGTGTTGTTCGTGGTCCCTGTAACCATTACCACTAGGTCCTTCTCCTCCTAAGTGATCCCCAGCTTAACCACCCCCCAGCCGGTATTCTCTCCTTGGGTTCTTTGCCCCGAAGTGCATAACCTTACAAGTCACTGAACCCCAGCTGCCACCTCTCTGACCACTCATTTAGCCTGCTTATGTCCCCCTACAGCTGCTTCCATCCCTCCCTTCCCCTCCCCTCCATCCACCACTGCTCCATTTTGGTGTCATCTGCGAAGAGACTTACATTGCTCACCACTCCATGAGCAATGCCTGATATAAGGAGTCCAAATAATACTGGTCCCAGCAAAGAGCCCTGTGGCACTCCCCTCATCACCAGCCTTGAAGTTGAGAGTTCCCTTCCCACCACCACCACCACCCATTGTAGCTTCTCACTCAGCCAGCTTGTATTCCAATTTGTAATTTTTGCCTCTACCCCTTCACCAGTTAGCTTCCCCCAAAGCCGCCCATGAGGCACTGAATCGAAGGCCTTGCTGAAGTCCAAGTAAAGAACGTCCACCGCACTGACCTTTATCCAGCCCACCTGTCACCCAGTCATAATATTGTATCAGGTTGGTTTGACAAAACTTCCCTGAAATGAACCCATGCTGCCTCACATCCTGGAGGCTGTTGTCCTTCAGGTACGACACCAGTCTTTCCATGAGTTTGCACACTACGGAAGTAAGACTTACCAGATAATTACCCAGTTCATCCCTTGGTCTGCTCTTGTGTAATGGCACTACATGTGCCATCCTCCAATCCAGTGGCACACATCCTTAGTCCAGTGAGGTGCTGTAGAGATCCGCCAGTGGCTCCGCCAACACCTCTGCCATCTCCCTCAACATCGTGGGGTGGATACCATCTGGCCCTGGTACCTTGTCTTCCCTCAGTACTTCTAGGACTCTACCTCCACCTCCCTCAATTCTTCCATCTGTCACCTCCTCTCCCCCTGTACCCACCATCCCAACCCATGGTGGTAGCGGTCCCCCATTTTCTTTTGTGAACACTGAGTAAAAGTATTTATTCAGTACTTCTGCCTGTTCCTCCCCCTTTTCTGTCCACTCTCCACCCTTTTTTATCCTCACTATTGTCTCCTTGCACTTCCTTTTCTTCCTGACGTATCTGAAAAAGTCCCCCATTAATTCCCTCTGTTAATCTCAGCTCCCTCTGGGCCTTGGCTTCTCTCACTTTTCTGATAATCTCCTTGGACAATCTTGCATACTCCTCCCTGTCCCCTTCCTTCCCCATCCTGTTATATCTCTGGTGCACCTCTCATTTTGCCCTCACCATCTCCACTACCTCGCTGTTCAACCAGTATGATTTCCTTGCTCTGCTCCTCTTACTCTGTATCTTGGTGCAGGCTTCTGTTGCCTCTGCAATCCCTCATTTAATAATATCCCATTTCTGTTCCACAACCACCTCCTGGCTAATGCCCTCCAATTTCCCTTTCAGTACTTCCTGCATCCTCCCAAAGTCTTCCCCCCTGAAGTTTACCACCCAGGTTACTGATTTCTCTGGCTCCACGTACATTGTGATATTAAACCACACTGTCTGGTGATCATGGTCAGATAGTGGGTCCTCCACCCTTATTTTCCTTATTACCTCCCCATTTGACAATATCAGATCTAAAGTGTTCTTTAGCCTAGTAGGTACACTGACTAACTCTGTCAGGAGACCCTCCTGTATTGCATCCAGGAGCTCTTGCTCCCTACCAATGGAGGTGAATGGAATGCTCCAGTCAACCCCCAGTAAGTTGATATCCCCCACGATGACCATTGATACAGCCCAGGATGACCATTGCTGCAGCTCAGGAAGCTCTACTTCCTACACTTTGCTATTCACCCCCACCTGTTTTCCAGGCCAATGTCAACTGCTTTCACAAATTGTATGTTGCCTACAACAATGTATGTAAGTTCGCCTCTTGCTCCACTCGGCTCACCCACCACTGCCTACTTTACTAATCCTTAAACTGGTTTTTCTCCTACCTCCAGGTGTTTCTATATTCTTGGCTGCTTCACTGACAGTATTATTAGATCCTCCTAACCTGCCTCATTGGCCTCCGTAGTTTCTCCCACAGACTTTGCATACTCTCTGCAGTCTTCTACACAGACCCTGATGACCATTCCTAAATGCTCCACTAAAATGGGTGAACAGATATTCACCCAGTATGCCCCTAATTTCTGTAATTCCCTACCTGCTGGCCTCTATGTCTCAAACTCCCATACCATCTTCAAAAAATATATTTTTCACCATTGCAGAAAGTCTGATAAATGCCTGTGATTTTGATCTCATCTACTTCTACAGCCAAGTCCTGCTTTCCTCCTGCCTTATTGTATCAGAGCTTTTTCTGGGTTGTTACCTGTATTCTTCTCTTATTTGTTCCTACCCCTAGTCAATAAGTTAAGGCACTTCTGATTTTGTCCTAAATGCTTTGTATTTGTACCCACTACAAGTCTGCAATCCTAGGTACTTCCTTTATTGACCTAATGCTTATGTTCTCGACCAACGTTAATTTGCTTCTGTACCTGTTCTGTACTCTCCCAGGCTATGCCTGAAAATAGGTAGGCTCTTGTCTTGTGCATTTATTTGGTAAACAAACCTAAATAAATAAAGGTCTACAAGCCACAGAAAATAGCACTGCAACAGTGAGTCAGTCCAAATGATTCCTGTTGTCAATTTCCTGAAGAAAGGACTTCTTGAGCAATAAACCAATTAACCTCCAAGTGCTATAAGCCTCCTGGCCACGGAAATGAGCAGCAGCAGGACCCCAGTGTAAACAAAATATTGCTTCTGAATTGGACTATCCTAGGACAATTAAATGTAAAAAAAGAAATCTGTGGCTGCAAGAAGTTTTTGATGAAAATGTGACAAATGTAATGTATTCCTTTAAGGAAGATGAATCCGGCAACTGTAAAATTGTAAAAGGCTCAGCAGTTTGACAACAGATCAGAATTTTCTTCTTGTCACTTTTTGTTATCCTCAGTTCAAACTGTAGTAATGGCTGTTTCTTGCAGAAGTGGACATTCACAAATGCTATCTTCATTGTAGCTATATGGCTAAAGTTAGATCCATTCTTTGATTTTAGTGCTGCTGATAATAGTACACTTTGCTTAGTATCAGTAGCACTGGCCTAGGTTTAGCCACAGTAATTACTTCTGTTTCTACAGTTCCAGAACTAGTCATTTCATTTTAAAGTCTTAAATTCCTTACAGACATTTATTACACTGGTTGTGGTGTAATCTGCTTGACTCAGGGTACCCAATTCATAGTTGCTAGGCACTGTGACTAAATCTTCTGAAGACCACTCTGTGATACTCAAAACCTTGTGCCCTCAATGTTGCATGAAGCAACCGTATGGAATTCAGCAATCTGGGTTGCAGACCCTCCCTGCATGTTTGCAGAACACTTAACAGCTGTGTAGGGAAGGGGGGGGGTCACAAAGCATCGTGACCCTCTTAAAGGTGGTTGCAGAGTTTTGTAATACCCCCTACATATTGAACTAGTTCAAGAAGGCAACAGGGATGTCACAACTCTGTAATCATGTCAGGAGGAGCTTTAGGGATGGAGATCATCATAGACACACACTGAAAATGGAGCCATGTGAATGAATGGGACCTGGAAGAGGGGGCCTCCACTGGACCCCAGAGGAACTTTTCATGGATTCAGAGGGAGTGTGCGGATGGACACTAGACTACCAGGAATTGACACAGGACTAGTAAAGAAATCACAAGGATATCAGCCCAAATGCATGCCCTAATGTAGGGGATTTGTGGGTGAAACAGAAACATCTGATGTCTTGCAACTAATGCAGCCGTTGATGGTTTTAAAATTGGTCTAAAAACATATTTATTTAGTTTAGCCTTTATTTAAATATAGTTGACATATTTTAATGTTGTTTTAATCTATTTTATGTATATGTTCTAATGTACAGTGCCTTGGCTCTGAAAGGCGCTATATAAATAAAGTTGATTTGATTTGATGATGTGTTGCAGTTTGAGTGTCACACAGCAGCATGTTAGCTGACAACTAATATTTATTTATTTAAGCGTTTAACCAGGAAGGCATACTGAGCAGGCTACTGCTCGATTGCAGATGTGCCCTGAGGGGACGGGGTACAACATACACAATTGAAAGGCAGGCAAAATACAAAGTATAATACATAAGTCATAATACATAATAGGAACAAACACTACACATTAGGTACCGATACAGAGACAAGAGTAGCATGGGAGAACAGTTGATACAGACTTAAAACAGGCACAGTTTAAGTACATTTCATTAAATGCATTAAGATAGGTAAGCAAACAATATATGTTCATAGGATGCGCAGTCAAGGCTGCCACACTGTGGTATGTTATAGGACCTAGACATATAGTAACAGCAACATAATAATTTAATGTTGGAAAGGTTGCTAGCTCAGTCATGTCTCCCCACGCTTCACATGCAGGGATGAAAAAAGAAAGAATTTGGAGGAAACGTACCACAGTAATTCATACAGATTTATTGCCCACTCTGTTATGCAGAGTATCCATGAATTCTCCTGGAAAGCAGACATTTGTCTAGGTTTACCTTGAAGGCCTGTACCATCTTCATATCCACTGTTTCTACTGGTAGGCTAGTCTTCATCCTAGCAGAAAAAGTGCCTCCTAATGTTACTTTTGATTATACAATGGCATCCTAGAATGACTGCTTCTGTTTGGCTGACTGGCACCCTCCAGCTGTGGTAAATCCTAGTATTACCCATTTTAAAAGTACCAGTCAGCTGCATTTTGAACAGAAATCAATCTGACTGTGAATTGACAGAATCCAAACCGCTATATTACTTCCCCGCTGAACCAGCGTAGGTAAAATCATGAGCCACAACAGTGCCTGGACAAGCAGTCCATGCAGATTTAAAACAAAATCCACACTCCCAACCTCTCTAACAAAAACTTACTGCAGTCTATAAACATGGTCGTCACAAACCTTTTTAAAAAGTTTCCTGTAACACTCACTTGTGACTCCACTGCTCTCAGTGCAGTACAGGTACACTCACTAGCTACCCCAGACAAAAACTAAAGATGAAATAAACATAATTTTCAAATGATAAGAATATTTCCTGGACTCCAATTACTCCAGAGTGTTTTTATTACAATAATATTATCTGAACACAACCTCACATCCAACCATACAAACAGCATCACACCAGAATCAATAACAAACATCTATTACCAAAAGAGCTCAAAACAGTATAATCATACTGTAAACTCAAAAGCTTAGTTTCATAGAAAAACCTTATTTACTTATATTGTTGAGGGCAAACATTTTTGTCCTGGCTAAAATATTTCATAGTTAGGCAGAGAACATGTGTCAGAACATATCCTTTATAGTGTGGGAACATCAGTTTTACAGTTTTATTTTTTATGAGGAAACGCAACCACATATGAATGCACTGCATTATGGGTATGCAAAGCACCTAACTGCTTAGTATAGCATAACATACTACAGTGATTTGACAATTGATTATTTACATACCCATGATGCAGTACTTTCACATGGGGAGTGTTTCCTCAAAAAATAAATAAATAATTAACAAAAAAAATAAAACAGTACAACTAATACTATTAAATAGATACCCCTACACAACATTTGTTCTTTACCTAATAAACATCTACATGTGCTCATTTGTGTCCCCACAATATTAATAAATAAGAGCCATTATATAGTAGCAATAATGTACACCAAAATAATTATGTATATTTGGCCTTTGTGGTTGAGATTATTTTTGGTATAGCATGTTTTGTTAAACACTGATATTTAAATTGCTAGTTCTGATATGTAAAAAAAAAAAAAACACAGAAACTATCTCTTACTATTATAACTACTTTCTCTTGTACAAATCCACGATTGACTTATAACACTGTTCACTTACTTTGACAAGAATAGCAAGAAACAAGAAAAGACTAACACTGTCCAGGGGTGGAAAACATGACAGGCAAATAAAACATTTTTGAATTTGTTCCCCTGGGGTGGAGACAAAGAAAAAAAAAATACAGGCAAATAAAAATCTTTGAACTTGTTCTCCTGTAATCACATGGCACGTACACCCCGCTAACATGTCAACTTGCCTACCCAGCAGCAGGCAACTACTTTTTATAGTGCATCAATAAACTCAATAACATATATTTAAATTGGGAAAATAAAAGCAATTTTCTTAAAATTTCTTTAAATTTTTCTTATACAATGTGAATGGAGACATCGTATCATCACAATAAAACACTCCAGGGTGTGGGTTATGCTGGGATTTACCAACACCTGCCTGGTTTGGTCACTCAGCCTGCAGTCATGTGACTGAACCACACCAGGTGTGGGAATATCCCAGTATAACCAACACCCTTGTGTGGTCTATTGCTTAAATTTACCACCTCTGACCTTCAGGGCATGCCACTACATCCTGCTCTGGGACATCAGATCAAAGATCTCTGTACCTTCAGTCTTGAAGTTGCCAATACACTTGAGTATGCATAAGACTGGGATTATGTTCACTATCAGCATCCTTTTCTCCTGGGTGAACATGTTGAGGGTCTCCAGTCTCTCCTCATACAGTAATTTATCTGCCCTATCCCTCATCATTCTATTGGACATATGCTGCATCCTATCTGCTGCTTAAATGTTCTGTTTGTATTGGGTATCCCAAAACTATATGTAGTACTTCACTTGAAGCCTGACTAGGGCATTTTAAATTGGCAGGGAATACTTCCCCTGCTTTGCTGGTCACCACTCCCCCTCCCCCATTGATGCACTTCAAGATCCAGCCAGCCCCCTTGACAGCAGCCCCACACCGCCTGCCATGTGTCATCTCCTTGACAGCAGCCCCACACCACCTGCCATGTGTCAGCCCCATGTCTATTATGACATTCCTTGTACTCAGCCACAGTAGCAACAGGAGCCCTATACAGTATGCAGTTCCTACTGCTGTTTTTTTTTTTCTCTGTGAGTGGTGCACCTTGCATTTGACTACATTGAATCAGATGTTCCAGAACTTGGAGTAATCACCCAGCTTATTCAGAGATTTCTAAACTTTGTCCCCATCCTCAGGGAAGTCCATCTCACTGGTCACCTTTGTGTCATCAGCACCAATCCCTGACAGACACCACTTAGTAAACATCTTTAGTCAGAATGGTGCCCGTCCACCACAACTCTCTGCTTCATGTCTCCAAGTCAGTTAGCAATCAACATTGTTTACTGTATATCTTGTATCCCATACTGGTTTACTTTGTGAAGAAGCTTGACACATGCAGCAGTATCAAAGGCCTTCATGATGCCCAGGTAGCTAGATCCATGATGAACTTGATGAAGGCTCTGTGTGGCCTAAAGCTTGGGGCATTGTGTATTAATTGGGATCTTACTCGGTGCTGAATTAAATAACATTTAAACATTTATCTTGTGCTATTTATTATAAAACTGTGAGAGTGCAGAATCACTGACTTTGTAGACTAGATCCATGGACCTGCCACTATCAACTTCCCTAGTCATCAAGTTAAAAAAAGGTAATTAGGTTGGTTTGGAATGATCTACACCTTTTAAAGCCATGCTAAAAGGGGGGAGCTAAGATCATATCTGTCACCATGGAAATGGTTATTTGATTGTGGTCATTTCCTCCCACTATTGCTTATAAATTTGCATTAGAGATGGGCCCATCCTAACTACTGAGTATGAGGTCAATGCAGGATTCAAACCTAGTCCCCTGTTGGACATGCTACTCTATGAATGTATGGGAACTCAGTCTCAGCCCTGCCATCAACCCTCTCAGATTGCCACTCTGTGCCCAGAAAGTTAACATCCCCCAATCAAGACCACTACATTGTAGTTGGCTTCTTTGTAAATTTCCCCAGTTACATGGGTATCATGTTCTCTGAGCTGTTTGGGGCCTGAACAGTTTTTATCAAGGAAAGACCAGGCTGGGATGTAACATCCCATGTTCATTGGAGTCCTGCTTCCACCTATTGTATGTATAGCTGTGAGGATAGACACAAAGGAAGTTTAAGTGATATGGTCAGCAACATACATCTGAGTAAGTGATTGGCTCTGATGGAATGTGTATCTGGATTGCTTGCTTCACAAGTCTGTAATGTACACATTAGGCTACACTGCCTCCCCTATATCTAGGGCCTGATAATATACCCCATATTTTATCTCTGTTCCCATATTTTGAGAGCCAATATCTCATATGCAGCTGACTGAGAATGTGAGATGTAGGTTAATTAACTTAATCTGGTATTTGCAGTTCAATTACTGAATTAGTTTAGTCTGGATTTCTTGGACCCATTTGCTGAATGCCACAAGATATAAATGACTGCTCACAATTTTGAACCGAAGCAATAAGGCAGTTCTGCCTCATCTAAAGTTCTGTTCAGAGCTGACACAGCTGCAGCTGCCCTTTAAGAGCACTCACTGAGCTCAAGGCAGAACAGTCTGCAGTGCCCAACATGGTTGCAAGCACATGTACACTGAATTCCGGCTGCCATCTTGGGCATGGCGGGCTTTACCAGATGTGACAGAAATATGAAATAGTGCACCTGTGGATGGGGGCTAAACAAATAGCAATCTATCAAGGGGAGTGCTCCAACTTGCGAAGTGATCATTATGCAACTGCAACTTTGGTTTTGGGGCAGATACGTTTACTAATTTTTTAGGCAGTCGCAAGATGACTGCAGGATCCTCCTACTGCAACCATAAAAACAACTGAGCAGTTCTGACTTGCTGATTTTACAGACAGAGTTGTTCTAACCTGTAACTGCAATGGAAGTTCATTGTTTCTTCCTAATTTTATTTTTTGTTATGTTTTTGAGCCCCCATTTTCAGCATAGTCATTTTATGAACCCACATTATGATCAAGATTGGTAGAATGTTTTAAATGCCATCATAAAGATGATTTCTTGGAGCAACTACACAACACATATTTTGGAGAGGATTTGAAGAACGCCATCAAACCTGCCATGTTCATAAGGTGGGGTAACACAAGGGCTAGGTTGAAAATGTGGGGCCAAAATCTACAAAAATAAAGCTGTGAGTAAATATTGGAAATATTTGTTTATTCATAACTTATTTTTTTACATTTTCAACCCACATTTTCAATATAGTCTTGTTATGACTACACCTTATGATCAAATCAGTGGCATTTTTTAAATCCAGTCCAAACAATAATTTTGTGGAGCAACTGCAAAAACAAGTTTCAGAGGAGATTTAGGGCCAGATATTCAAAACTTTGCGCCCGGAAAAACCGTTTGTGCAGGTTTAGTGCGGGATTAACGCGGGTCTGCTATATTCAAAAGGCCAAATAGCGTGGGCAAACTGCATTAGCGCCGGGCAAAATTATAATGTGTGCAAGGGGCAAACTGACATGAATACAGGCGCAATGCTATAATCAGCGACTAGCACCGTGCTAAGTGGTTTTGCGTGACAGCATGACACTTAGCACGGTGCAAATTACCGCTCAGGAAAAGCTTGTCTTAACCCTGGGCAATCAGCTTTGCGCAACACTATGGCTTTGCACGGTGTTTGCGTGGGTTTAGCCCGGGTTTTGCACAACCCTAACAAATAAATATGACACATAGATAAAGCCAAACATAGAGGAAGCATGCTGCTAACCAATGACATCACAATGATGCCATCATCTGCCACCAGTCCCAGCCATGCAGGCAGTAAGTGGTGACCCTGCCACCAGTGGACAGCATGGCAGTGTGGCCATACAGCACACACCTGCGGACCACACATCTGTGGACACAAACAGATGCCAGCACACACAAGCAGCACTGTGGGCATGTAGGATGTTGAGGGGAGCGTGTATGGGTGGCGAGGCTGTGCCACAGACCAGGTGTGGCCACAAGGCTGAGACACATGATGCAGTGCACATGGGCCAGTATTGGGAATACCCCCAACACTAATGTGCCTTTCGGATAATATATGCCCCCTCGGCCACATACCGCACAGCTGTACAACTGCCACAGCACACAAAGCCAGAAATGTACATGTCGCTATGAGCATCCCATGCCACAGGTACAGCATCTGTGGGTCACACAACAGTGTAACAGTAATGTCCACTGTCAGTGAACACCTGCAGTTTGGGTCTGCCACTGTGTACAGTGCAGTCATCATCACTGCCTACACACCATAGGCAGTGCTGTGTCCCTCACACTACTGGCCCCCTTGCAACTGTAGTGTCTGCTGTGCACTGTAGCATGCCCTACAGTGTGACAGTTGCATGCAGCACCACCACCACCTGTGCCTATGCTGTCTTGTCCCCTGGGGTACAATATGCTATTCTATGCTGTACTGTTTACATGTAGCCTGCAGCTATCATCGTGCACTGACAGAATGACCTACAGGAGGAGCTGCAGTTGGACCTGGTCAGCCCCTGTACTTCCAGACTGACCTACAGGTGGCTCTGTGGGACCCTGCAGTAATGCTGGGCAAACTGCATGCAAATCAGGGTATAATAAGATACTAATCTGGTTGTTTTCCCAGAGACTGCCTAAGTAGGCTCATTTGCATGGCACCTTTGAATATGGCACATTTTTGCTCCGGGCAAACGTGTTTAGCTCCGCACTAATGTGTTAGCGCGATGCTAACGGTACGGGGAATAATATACAGTTTTGATCACTGATCTTTCATATCTGCTGCTTCCTGCAGCTGTACTGAGTCCATGCATTTGCTGGCACACTCATTGGCCATGTAGGACGTTTGTACCTGCTCTCACGTTGCTGTGCACTGTGTTGTTGTTGTGGGTTGCACTTCCTGGTTGCTTTATTCAGTGCTGTCTTATTCCTGGGCTATGTTTGCCCTGCACTCCCAGACCAGTTTGCCCGGCTTCCTTACCCTGCAATATTCAGCAGGATTAGTACCCGGGCTATTTCCATTTCCATATAGCTTGCTCTGTTCTCTGGGCTAAGTCTGCCCGCTGGGCAGTGCTAATTTAGCCCCTGGGCAAAGTTTTGAATATCTGTCCCTTAATGTTCTGGAGGGGATTTATTGTTTCAGAGAGGATTTAATATTTCAGAGGAGACTTTATGTTCCAGAAGGGACTTCATGTTTCAGAGGGAATTTAATGTTTCAGAGGGGACTTAATATTTCAGAGGGGGATTTTATGTTCCAAAGATGACTTAATGTTTCAGATGGGATTTAATGTTCCAGAGGAGATTTAGGGCCAGATATTCAAAACTTTGCCCTGGGGCTAAATTAGCACTGCCCGGTGGGCAAACATAGCCCGGAGCACAGAGCAAGCTATATTCAAAAGGAAGAGCCCAGGGCAAACAGCTTCCGAATATAGGGCCAGATATTCAAAACTTTGCGCTGGGCAAAAATCGTTTGCGCGGGATTAGCGCAGGTCTGATATATTCAAAAGACCAGTGCACGATGATAGATGCAGGCTACATGTAATCAGTACAGCATAGCATATTGTACCCCAGGGGACAGGACAGCATAGGCACAGGTGGTGGTGGTGCTGCATGCAACTGTCACACTGTAGGGCATGCTACAGTGCACAGCAGAAACTACAATAGCCAGGGGGCCAGTAGTGTGAGGGACACAGCACTGTCTATGGTGTATAGGGCAGTGGTGATGACTGCACTATACACAGTGAGAGGCCCAATCTGCGGGTGTTTACTGACAGTGGACATTACTGTTATGCTGTTGTGTGACCCACAGATACTGCATCTGTGGCATGGGATGCTCACAGTGACATGTACATGTCTGGCTTTGTGTGCTATGGCAGTTGTACAGCTGTGCGGTATGTGGCTGGGGGGCATATATTATCCGAAAGGCACACTGGTGTTGGAGTATTCCCAATACTGGCCCATGTGCACTGTATGATGTATCTCAGCCTTGTGGCCACACCTGGTCTGAAGCACAGCCTCACGACCCATACATGCTCCCCTCAACATCCTCCATGCCCAACATGCTGCATATGTGTGCTGGCGTCTGTTGGTGTCCACAGAAGTGTGGTCTGCAGGTGTGTGCTGTATGGCCACACTGCCTTGCTGCCCACTGGTGGCAGGGTCACCACTTACTGCCTGGCATGGCTGGGACTGGTGGCAGATGATGGCATCATTGTGATGCCATCAGTCAGCAGCATGCTTCCTCTATGTTTGGCTTTATCTATGCGTCATATTTATTTGCTAGGGTCGTGCAAAACCTGCGCTAAACCCGCGCAAACACCGCGCAAAGCCATAGTGTCGCGCAAAGCTGATTGCCCAGGGTTAAGACAAGCTTTTCCTGGGGGGTAATGTGCACTGCGCTAAGTGCCGCGCTAAGTCGCGCCAAGCCACTTAGCGCGGCACTAGTCACTGAATATAGCATTGCGCCTGTATTCATGTCAGTTTGCCCCTTGCATACTTTATAATTTTGCCTGGCGCTAATGCAGTTTGCCCACGTTATTTGGCCTTTTGAATATATCAGACCTGCGCTAATCCCGCGCTAAACCTGCGCAAACGGTTTTTGCCCGGCATAAAGTTTTGAATATCTGGCCCTTAATGTTTCAATGGGGATTTAATGTTCCAGTTGGGATTTTATGTTCCAGAGGGAATTTAATATTTCAGTGGGGATTTAATGTTCCAGAGGGGATTTAATGCTTCAGAGGGAATCTCATGTTCCAGAGGGGATTTTATGTTCCAGAGGGGACTTAATGTTTCAGAGGGGATATAATGTTCCAGATGGGATTTAATGTTTCACAGGGAATTTTAATGTTCCAGAAGATATTTAATGTTTCAGAGGTGATTTAATGCTTCAGATGGGATGTAATGTTCCAGAGGAGATTATGGGCCAGATATTCAAAACTTTGCGCTGGGCAAAAATCATTTGCGCAGGTTTAGCGCGGGATTAGCGCGGGTCTGCCATATTCAAAAGGCCAAATAGCGCGGGCAAACTGCATTAGCGCCAGGCAAAGTATAATGTATGCAGGCAAACTGACATGAATACAAGCGCAATGCTATATTCAGTGGCTAGCTACCGCTAGTGGTTTAAGCGCGACCTAGCGCGACAGTTAGCGCTGTGTAGATTACCGCCCAGAAAAAGCTGGTCTTAATCCTGGGCAATCAGCTTTGCGCAATATAAATGGCTGTGCCGGGATTTTGGTTTAGCGGGTCTTAGCGCACCCTAATACATAAATATAACACATAGATAAAGCCAAACATAGTGGAAGCTTGTTGCTAACCAATGGCATCACAATGATGCCATCATCTGCCACCAGTCCCAGCCATGACAGGCAGTAAGTGGTGACCCTGCCGCCAGTGGACAGCATGGCAGTGTAGCCATACAGCACACACCTGCTGACCACACATATCTGTGGACAAAACAGATGCCAGCACACACATGCAGCACTGTGGGCATGGAGGATGTTGAGGGAGTGTGTATGGGTGGCCAGGCTGCGCCACAGACCAGGTGTGGCCACAAGGCTGGACTCAGCATGCAGTGCACATGGGCCAGTATTAGGAATACCCCCAACACTAGGTGCCTTTCGGATACTATATGCCCCCCAGCCACATACCACACAGCTGCACAACTGCCACAACACACAAAGCCAGATATGTACATAGTCACTGTGGGCATCCGCATGCCACAGGTACAGCATCTGTGGGTTACACAACAGTGTAACAGTAATGTCGACTGTCAGTAAACACCTGCAGGTTGGGCCTGTCACTGTGTACAGTGCAATCAGCATCACTTGCCCTACACACCACAGGCAGTACTACGTCCCTCACACTACTGTCTCCCTTGCTACTGTAGTGTCTGCTGTGCACTGTAGCATGCCCTACAGTGTGACAGTTGCATGCAGCACCACCACCACCTGTGCCTATGCTGTCCTGTCCCCTGGGGTACAATATGCTATGCTATGCTATGCTGTACTGTTTACCTGTAGCCTGTAGCTATCATCGTGCACTGCCAGACTGACCTACAGATGGAGCTGCGGTTGGACCTTGTCTGCCCTGTACTTCCAGACTGACCTACAGGTGGCCTCTATGGGACCCCTGCAGTACCGCTAGGCAAACTGTGTGCAAATCAGGGTATAATGAGATGCTAATCCGGTTGTTTGCCCAGAGACTACCTAAGTAGGCTCATTTGCATGGCACTTTTGAATATGGCACATTTTAGCTCCGGCAAGCGTGCGTTTGCTCCAGGTTAACTGCTTAGCTCCGCTGCATGTGTTAGCGCTGGCGCTAATGTTACGGGAATATTGTAAAGTTTTGATCACTGTTCTTTCTCATCTGCTGCTTCCTGCAACTGTACTCGAGTCCATGCATTTGCTGGCATACACATTGGCCACGAGTTCGCCTGTACCTGCCCTCACGTTGCTGTGTACTGTGTTGTTGTTGTGGGTTGCACTTCCTGGTTGTTTTATTCAGTGCTGTCTTATTCCAGGGCAATGTTTGCCCTGCACTCCCAGCCCAGTTTGCATGGCCTCATTACCATGCTATATTCAGAAGCTGTTTGCCCTGGGCTATTCCGTTTGAATATGGCTTGCTTTGTGCTCCGGGCTCAGTTTGCCCGCTGGGCAGTGCTAATTTTGCCCCTGGGCAAAGTTTTGAATATCTGGCCCCAAATGTTTCAGAAGGGGATTTAATGTTTCAGAAGGGATTTAATGTTTCAGAGGGGATTTAATGTTCCAGATGGGATTTAATGTTTCAGATGGGATGTAATGTTCCAGAGGAGATTTGATTTTTCAGATGGAATTTAATGTTCGAGAGGGGACTTATTGTTTCAGAAGGGACTTAGGGCCAGATATTCAAAACTTTGCCCCGGGGCAAAATTAGCACTGCCCAGCGGGCAAACTTAGCCCGGAGCACAGAGCACGCTATATTCAAAAGGAATAGCCCAGGGCAAACAGCTTCTGAATATGGCATGGTAATGAGGCCATGCAAACTGGTTGGAGTGTAGGGCAAAAAATAGCTCCTTGAATAAGACAGCACTGGAATAAAGCAACCAGGAAGTGCAACCTACAACAACAACACAAAGTACACAGCAACATGAGGGCAAGTACAGACGAACTACGTACAATGTGTGTTACAGCAAATGCATGGACGCAAGTACAGCTGCAGGAAGCAGCAGATGTGAAAGAACAGTGATCAAAACTGTATAATATTCCTTGTACAGTGAAGGCCAAGCGCTAACACATTAGCCGCATTAGCGCGGAGTTGATTAGTTAGCTCCGGAGCAAACACGTTTGCCTGGGGTTAAATGTGCCATTCAAAAGTGCCATGTAAATGAGCTTCATTTAATGTAGTCTCTGGGGCAAACAACCGGATTAGTATCTCATTATACCCTAATTTGTATGCAGTTTGCCCAGCATTACTGCTGAGTCCCACAGAGCCACCTGTAGGTCAGTCTGGAAGTACAGGGGCTGACCAGGTCCAACCGCAGCTCCACCTGTAGGTCAGTCTGGCAGTGCACTATGATAGCTGCAGGCTACATGTAAGCAGTAACAGCATAGCATACAGTATTATACCCCAGGGGACAGGGACACCATAGGCACAGGTGGTGGTGGTGCTGCATGCAACTGTCACATTGTAGGGCATGCTACAGTGCACACAGCAGAAACCAGGCAGCAGGGGCCAGTAGTGCCCGGAACAGAGCACGCCTATGGTGTGTAGGGCAGTGATGATGACCGCACCATACACAGTGAGCGCCCAACCCGCGGATGTTTTCTGGATACTGGACATTACTGTTATGCTGCTGTGGTGACTCCACAGATGCTCGGCAGTGACATGTACATTTCTGGCTTTGTGTGCTAGTGGCAGTTGTACAGCTGTGAGGTATGTGGCCGGGGGGTCATATTATCCGAAGGGGCACACTGGTGTTGGGGCATTCCCAATACTGACCCATGTACACTGCATGATGTGTTCCAGCCTTGTGGCCACACTCGGTCTGTAGCGACAGCCCTCACCACCCATACATGCTCCCTCAACATCCTCCCCATGCCCGCAGTGCTGTATGGTGTGTTGGCATCTGTTGGTGTCCACGGAAGTGTGGTCCATAGGGTGTGCTGTATGGCCACACTCGCCGCATGTCCACTGGAGGGTGGTCACCACTTACTGCCTGGCATGGCTGGGACTGGTGATAGATTAGCATCATTGTGATGCTACAGTTAGCACATGCTTCCTCCATGTTTGGCTTTATCTATGTGTCATATTTATTTGTTAGGGTCGCAAGAAACCCGAGCTAAAACCCGCGTAAGCGCCGTGGCAAAAGCCATAATGTAAGTCGCAAAGCTGATTGCCCAGGATTAAGACCAGCTTTTCCTGGGTGGCAATGTGCACTCGAGACTAAAGTGTCATGCTAAGTCGCACAAAACCACTTTAGCGGCACTAGTCGCTGAATATAGCATTGGCCTGTATTCATGTCAGTTTGCCCCTTGCATACATTATAATTTTTCCCAGCTTAATGCAGTTTGCCCGCCGCTTATTTGGCCTTTTTGAATATGGCAGAATCTACGCTTAATCCCGGGGCTGGCTTAACCTGCGCAAATGGTTTTTGCCCAGCGCAAAGTTTTGAATATCTGGCCCTTAATGTTTTAGAGGTGATTTAATGTTCCAAAGGGGATTTAATTTTTCAAATGGGATTAAATGTCCCAGAGGGGCTTAATGTTTCAGTGGGGACCTACTGTTTCAGAGGGGATTTTATATTCCAGAGGAGATTTAATGTTTCAAAGGAGATTTAATGTTGTAGAAGGGAATTAATGTTTCAGAGGGCACTTAATGTTTCAGATGGGATTTAATGTTCCATAGGAGATTAAGGGCCAGATATTCAAAGGTTTGCCCCTGGGCTAAATTAGCACTGCCTGGCATGCAAATATAGCCTGGAGCACAAAGCAAGCTATATTCAAAAGGAATAGCCCAGTGCAAACAGCTTCTGAATATAGCATGGGAATGAGGCCGTGCAAACTGGGCTGGGAGTGCAGGCAAATGCCCTGAATAAGACAGCACTGAATACAGCAAACCAAGAAGTGCAAACCGCCAACAATAACACAGTGCACAACACGGAGGCAGTGGGTGAGAGAAACTATGTGGCCAATGTGTGTTCTGGCAAATGCATGGACCCAGTACATCTGCAGGTCAGCACACATGAAACAGTGATCAAACTGTATAATATTCCCCGAATTATAATGTTCCAGAGGTGATTTGATGTTTCATAGCGGATTTAATGTTCAAGGGGATTTCATTTTTCAGATGGGATTTAATGTTCCAAAAGGGACTTAATGTTTCAGAGGGGACGTAATGTTTCAGATGGGATTTAATGTTCCAGAGGGGACTTAGGGCCAGATATTCAAAACTTTGTCCCGGGTCAAAATTAGCACTGCCCGGCGGGCAAACTTAGCCCGGAACACAGAGCAAGCTATATTCAAAAGAAATAGCCCAGGGCAAACAGCTACCGAATATAGCATAGTAATGAGGCCATACAAACTGGGCTGGGGTGCAGGACAAACACAGCCCTGGAATGGACAGCACTGAATAAAGCAACCGGAAGTGCAACCCGCACAACAGCACAGTGCACAGCAACGTGAGGGGCAGGTACAGATGAACTACGTGGCCAATGTGTGTGCCAGCAAATGCTTGGACTAGTACAGCTGCAGGAAGCAGCAGATGTAAAGAACAGTGATCAAAACTGTATAATATTCCCATACTGGTTAGTGCGGCGGCTAAGCTGCGAATAAGCAGTTGTCCCGGGTGCAAACTCGTTTACCGGAGCTAAAAATGTGCCATATTCAAAAGTGCCATGCAAATGATCTACTTAGGTATTCTCTGGGCAAACAACCGGATTAGTATCTCATTATACCCTGATTTGCATCGCGGTTTGCCCAGCGTTATACGTAGGGTCCCACAGAGCCACCTGTAGGTCAGTCTGGAAGTACAGGGCTGACCAGGTCCAACCGCAGCTCCACCTGTATGTCAGTCTGGCAGTGCACGATGATAGCGTAGGCTACATATAAACAGTACAGCATAGCATAGCATCTATTGTACCCCAGTGGACAAGACAGCATAGGCACAGGTGGTGGTGTTGCATGCACCGTCGGGGTGACTGTGTGACATGCTACAGTGCACAGCAGAACTACAGTAGTAAGGGGCCAGTAGTGTGTGGACAAGGTAATTTATGGTGTGTGGGGCAGTGATGATGACTGCACTATACACAGTGAGAGCCCAATCTGCGGGTGTTTACGACACTGGACATTACTGTTATGCTGTTGTGTGACCCACAGATGCTGTACCTGTGGCATGGCTGCTCACAGTGACTTGTACATTTCTGGCTTTGTAAGGTTCTGGCAGTTGTACATCTGTGCGGTATGTTGTCGGGGGCATGTATTATCCAAAAGGCACACTGGTGTTGGGGTATTCCCAATACTGGCCCATGTACACTGCATGATGTGCCCCAGCCTTGTGGCCACACCTGATCCATAGCACAGCCTTGCCACCCATACATGCTCCCCTCAACATCCTCCATGCCCAAAGTGCTGCATGTGTGTGTGTTGGCATCTGTTGGTGTCCACAGAAGTGCGGTCCGCAGCTGTGTGCTGTATGGCCACACTGCCGTGCTGTCCACTGGTGGCAGGGTCACCACTTACTGCCTGGCATGGCTGAGACTGGTGGCAGATGATGGCATCATTGTGATGCCGCCAGTTATCAGCTACTTCCTCTATATTTGGCTTTATCTATACTTCATATTTATTTGTTAGAATTAGCGCCGAAGCCCATGCTAAACCAGCGCCAAACACCCGCGCAAAACCATAAAGTATGCGCAAGCTGATTGCCCAGGGTTAAGACAAGCTTTTCCTTGGCAGTAATTTGCACCACTCTAAGTGTCGCGCTAAGTCACGTAAAACCACTTAGCATGGCGCTAGTCACTGAATATAGCATTGCGCTGTATTCATGTCAGGTTTGCCCTTGCATACATTATAATTTTGCCTGGGCGCTAATGCAGTTTGTCTAGAAAGATTGGCCTTTGAATAAAGACCGACTCATACATCCTGGCCAAGAACCTGTGTAACGGTTTGCCAGGCAAGCTGATTTTGAATATCCTGGTCCCTTAATGTTCTAGAGGGACTTAGGGCCAGATATTCAAAGCTTTGTGCCAGGCAAAATGTTTGGCGCTGGTTTAGCGTGTGGTCTGCTATATCTGCAAAAGGCTGAACAGTGCGGGCAAACAGCATCAGAGCCAGGCAACTATAATTATATGCAAGGGGCAAAGAACATGAATACAGGGGGAATGAGATATTCAGCGACTAGCACCGCGACTAAGGTGTTTAAGCCCAGCGACGCCGTCGACCCATAATGACGGTACAATTTACCGCAGAAAAAGCTGGTCTTAACCCTGGGCAAACAACTTTTGTGTGGTGCTATCTCAGCATTGAGCGTGGCTTACACGGCCTAACATATGAGTATGACACTTATAAACTGCCAGACATGGAAGACACATGCTGCACATTGCTGACACCACAATGATGCCATCAGCTGCCACCAGTCCGAGCCAAGCACAAACAGTGAGGGGTGATCTGACCCACAGGGGACAGCAAGGTAGTGTGGCCATATAGCACACACCTGCAGACCATACGTCTGTGGCGTGTAACAAATGCCAGCACACATGCAGCACTGTGGGTATGGTGGCAGTGAGGGGAGGATGTATGGGTGGCGAGACCTCACCACAGCCCAGGTGTGGCCACAAGGCTGGGACATGACCGCCGGGTGCACATGGGCCAGTGGTGATTACGCCACCACCTGTGTGCCTGTCGGATCCTACATGCCCCCCGCCACCCACCACACAACTGTACAGATGTCACAGCACACACTGCCGGCCATGTACATGACACTGTGTGCAGCCCATGTCACAGGTGCAACATCTGTGGATCACACAACAAGCGTGATAGTACTGTCCACTGTCGGTAGTACCTGCAAACTGTGCCTGGCACTGTGTACAGTGCAGTGGTCATCCACTGCCCACACGCCTACCGCATAGCAGTGTCATGTCCTCACACTACCAGCCCTCTTGCTACTGTAGTGTTCTGCTGTGCACCATAGCATGACTTACAGTGTGAAGGTTGCATGCAGCACTACCACCACTCTGTGCCTATGCTGTATTTGTCCCTAGGGGTACGATATGCTATGCTGTGCTGTACTGTTTACATGAAGCCTGCAGCTATCATCATGCACTGCCTGACTGACCTACAGGTGGAGCTGTGGGACCCTGCATAGCGCTGTGCAAACTGCATGCAAATCAGGGCATGATGAGATGCTAATGTGACTGTTTGCCCACAGACTATCTAAGTAGGCTCATTTGCATGTCTTTTGAATATGGCGAGTTAGTGTGGGGCTAACGTGTTTGCACCAGGCAAACCGCTTATCAGCGCTAAAGCCGCGCTAACGTGTTAGCGCAGCGCTAATGGTTCGGGGAATATTATACAGTTTTGATCACTGTTGTTTCATGTGTGCTGCTGCCTGCAGCTGTACTGGGTCCCTGAATTTGCCAGGACATACATTGGCCACATAGTTCCTCTCTATCTACTCTCATGTTTCTGTTCACTGTGTTGTTGTTTGCATTTCCTGGTTGCTGTATTCAGTGCGGTCTTATTCCAGGGCTACATTTGCCCTGTACTCCCAGCCCAGTTTGCACGGTCTCATTCCCATGCTATATTCAGAAGCTGTTTGCCCTGGTCTATTCCTTTTGAATATAGCTTGCTTTATACTCCAGGCTAATTTAGCCCACGGGAAAACCTTTTAATATCTGGCCCTTAATGTTCCAGAGGTGATTTGATGTTTCAGAGCGGATTTAATGTTTAAGGGGGGGATTTAGTTTTTCAGATGGGATTTAATGTTCCAAAAGGGACTTAGTGTTTCAGAGGGGACTTAATGTTTCAGATGGGATTTAATGTTCCAGAGGGGACATAATGTTTCAGATGGGAATTAATGAGATACTAATCCGGTTGTTTACCCAGAGACTGCGTAAGTAGGCTCATTTGCATGGCACTTTTGAATATGGCACATTTTAGCCCCGGACAAACGTGTTTGCTCGGGCTAACTGTAGTGGCCAGGCTAATGCAGCGCTAATGTGTTAGCGCGGGCGCTAACGGGTATCGGGAATATTATACAGTTTTGATCACTGTTCTTTCACATCTGCTGCTTCCTGCAGCTGTACTGCCAAGTCCATGCATTTGCTGGCAGCACACATTGGCTACGTGAGTTCGGCCTGTACTTGCCCTCATGTTGCTGTGTACTGTGTTGTTGTTGTGGGTTGCACTTCCTGGTTGCTTTATTCAGTGCTGTCTTATTCCAAGGCTATTTTTGCCCTGCACTCCCAGCCCAGTTTGCATGGCCTCATTACCATGCCATATTCGGAAGCTGTTTGCCCTGGGCTATTCCTTTTGAATATAGCGTGCTCTGTGCTCCAGGCTAAGTTTGCCCGCTGGGCAGTGCTAATTTTGCCCCGGGGCAAAGTTTTGAATATCTGGCCCCTAATGTTTCAGAGGTGATTTAATGTTCCAGAGGGGATTTAATTTTTCAGATGGGATTTAATGTTTCAAATGGGATTTAATCTTTCAGAGGGGGCTTAATGTTTCAGATGGGATTTAATGTTCCAGAAGAGATTTAGGGCCAGATATTCAAAACTTTGCACTGGGCAAAAACCATTTGCGCAGGTTTAGCGTGGGATTAGCGCTGGTCTGCCATATTCAAAAGGCCAAATAGTGCGGCAAACTGCATTGCGCTTGGGCAAATATATATGTATGCAAGGGAACTGACATGAATACAGGCGCACGTTATATTCAGCGACTAGCGCCACACTAAGTGGTTTTTGCACGACTTGAAGCGACACCAGCGCTGCGGCACATTACCACCCAGGAAAGTTTGTCTTAATCCTGGCAATCAGCTATGCCGACATTATGGCTTTGCGCCGGTGTTTGCGTGGTTTAGCGCCGGTTTTGAGCGACTCTAACAACAAATATGACACATAGATAAAGCCAACATAGAGGAAGCATGCTGTTAACTGATGGCATCACAATGATGCCATCATCTGTCACCAGTCCCAGCCATGCCAGGAAGTAAGTGGTGACCCTGCCACCAGTGGACAGCATGGCAGTGTGGCCATACAGCACACCTCCTTTGGACCACACTTCCGTGAACACCAACTGATGCCAGCACACACATGCAGCACTGTGGGCATGGAGGATGTTGAGGGAGCATATATGGGTGGCGAGGCTGTGCTACAGATCAGGTGTGGCCACAAGGCTGGGACACATCATGCAGTTTACATGGGTCAGTATTGGGAATACCCCAACACCAGTGTGCCTTTCGGATAATATATGTCCCCGGCCACATACCTCCCACAGCTGTACAACTGCCATAGCACGCACAAAGCCAGAAATGTACATGTCTGTGAGCATCCATGCCACCAGGTGCAGCATCTGTGGGTCACACAACAGCGTCGCCAGTAATGTCCAGTGTCAGAAAAACATCCGCAGGTTACCGCCACTGTGTATAGTGCAGTCATCATCACTGCCCTACACACCATAGGCATTACTGTGTCCACGCACTGCTGGCCCCTTGCTAGTGTAGTTTCTGCAGTGCACTGTAGCATGCCCTACAATGTGATAGTTGCATGCAGCACCACCACCACCTGTGCCTATGGTGTCCTGTCCCTGGGGTATAATATGCTATGCTATGCTGTACTGTTTACATGTAGCCTGCAGCTATCATCATGCACTGCCAGACTGACCTACAGGTGGAGCCGCGGTTGGACCTGGTCAGCCCCTGTACTTCCAGACTGACCTACATGTGGCTCTGTGGGACTCTGCAGTAACGCTTGGGCAATCTGCATGCAAATCAGGGTATAATGAGATACTAATCTGGTTGTTTGCCTAGAGACTATGTAAGTAGGCTCATTTGCATGGCACTTTTGAATATGGCATATTTTAGCCCCGGCAACGTGTTTGCTCCGGGCTAACTGCTTAGCTCCGCGCTAATGCCGCGCTAATATGTTAGCGCGGCACTAACGGTACTGGGAATATTATACAGTTTTGATCACTGTTCTTTCACATCTGCTGCTTCCTGCAGCGGTACTGAGTCCATGCATTTGCTGGCACACACATTGGCCATGTAGTTCGTCTGTACCTGCCCTCATGTTGCTGTGTACTGTGTTGTTGTTGTGGGTTGCACTTCCTGGTTGCTTTATTCCGTGCTGTCTTATTCCAGGGCTATTTTTGTCCTGCACTCCCAGCCCAGTTTGAATGGCCTCATTAACATGCCATATTCGGAAGCTGTTTGCCCTGGGCTATTCCTTTTGAATATAGCTTGCTCCGGGCTAAGTTTGCCCGCTGGGCAATGCTAATTTTGCCCCGGGGCAAAGTTTTGAATATCTGGCCCTTAATGTTTCAGAGGGGATTTAATTTTCCAGACAAGATTTAATGTTTCAGAGGGGATTTAATGTTCCAGAGGGGACTTAATTTTATTTATTTATTTATTAAGCATCAGTTTACAACCTTTGAGCCAGAGGCTCATTTACAAAGGTACCTCATCACAGAGAAGACAATACAGTGATAACAACTTAGTACAGAGAAACAGTGTACAGTTTTTTTTGTGTTTTTTTTTTTTTTTAAGGATACAGGAGGGCATATGAGATCAACAGTTTACCACATACAGGGTTGGTAAAGTTAACATTGTTCAGGGAAATAACTAGAACATCAGAAAAACATAGGGGGCCAGATATTCAAAACTTTGCGCTGGGCAAAAATCATTTGCGCAGGTTTAGCGCGGGATTAGCGCGGGTCTTCCATATTCAAAAGGCCAAATAGCGCGGTCAAACTGCATTAGCGCCAGGCAAAGTATAATGTATGCAAGGCAAACTGATATGAATACAAGCGCAATGCTATATTCAGTGGCTAGCGCCGGCTGCTAAGTGGTTTCAGCGCGACCTAGCGCCGACAGTTAGCCAGCGGTGTAGATTACCGCCCAGAAAAAGCTGGGTCTTAATCCTGGGCAATCAGCTTTGCGCAACATAAATGGCTGTGCGGGATTTGCTGGGGTTTAAGCGCGGGTCTTGCGCCACCCTAATACATACAAATAAACACATAGATAAAGCCAAACATAGTGGAAGTTGTGACCAATGGCATCACAATGATGCCATCATCTGCCACCAGTCCCAGCCATGCCAGGCAGTAAGTGGTGACCCTGCCGCCAGTGGACAGCATGGCAGTGTAGCCATACAGCACACACCTGCTGACCACACATATCTGTGGACAAAACAGATGTCAGCACACACATGCAGCACTGTGGGCATGGAGGATGTTGAGGGAGTGTGGTAGGCCAGGCTGTGCCACAGACCAGGTGGCCTCAGGGTTGGACCCAGCATGCAGTGCACATGGGCCAGTATTGAATACCCCCAACACTAGTGTGCCTTTCGGATACCATATGCCCCCCAACCACATACCACACAGCTGTACAACTGCCACAACACACAAAGCCAGATATGTACATGTCACTGTGGGCATCTACATGCCACAGGTACAGCATCTGTGGGTCACACAACAGTGTAACAGTAATGTCGACTGTCAGTAAACACCTGCATGTTGGGCCTGTCACTGTGTACAGTGCAATCAGCATCACTTGCCCCACACACCATAGGCAGTGCTACGTGCCCTCACACTACTGTCTCCCTTGCTACTGTAGTGTCTGCTGTGCACTGTAGCATGCCCTACAGTGTGACAGTTGCATGCAGCACCACCACCACCTGTGCCTATGCTGTCCTGTCCCCTGGGGTACAATATGCTATGCTATGCTATGCTGTACTGTTTACCTGTAGCCTGTAGCTATCGCCGTGCACTGCCAGACGGCCACAGATGGAGCTGCGGTTGGACGCTTCTGCCCTGTGCTTCCAGACCCCGGCCTACAGGTGGCTCTATGGGACCTGCAATGCCCTTCGACAAACTATTGTGCAAATCAGGGTATAATGAGATGCTAATCCGTTGTTTGCCCAGAGACTACCTAAGTAGGCTCATTTCAGCATGGCACTTTGAAAGGCACATTTTAGCTCCGGGCAAGCGTGTTTGCTCCAGGTTAACTGCTTAGTCTCGCCGCTTAATGTTAGCGCCGCGCTAATGTTACGGGAATATTGTAAAATTTTGATCACTGTTCTTTCTCATCTGCTGCTTCCTGCAACTGTACTGAGTCCATGCATTTGCTGGCACACACATTGGCCACGTAGTTCGTCTGTACCTGCCCTCATGTTGCTGTGTACTGTGTTGTTGTTGTGGGTTGCACTTCCTGGTTGTTTTATTCAGTGCTGTCTTATTCAGGGCAATGTTGCCCTGCACTCCCAACCAGTTTGCATGGCCTCATTACCATGCTATATTCAGAAGCTGTTTGCCCTGGGCTATTCCGTTTGAATATGGCTTGCTTTGTGCTCCGGGCTCAGTTTGCCCGCTGGGCAGTGCTAATTTTGCCCCTGGGCAAAGTTTTGAATATCTGGCCCAGGATGTTTCAGAGGAGATTTAATGTTTCAGAGGGTATTAATGTTCCAGATGGGATTTAATGTTGCAGAGAAGACTTAGGGCCAGATATTCAAAACTTTGCCTGGGGGCAAAATTAGCAATGCCCGGCGGGCAAACTTAGCCCGGAGCACAGAGCAAGCTATATTCAAAAGGAATAGCACAGGGCAAACAGCTTCCGACTATAGCATGGTAATGAGGCTGTGCAAACTGGTCTGGGAGTGCAGGACAAACATAGCCGGGGAATAAGACAGCACTGAATAAAGCAACCAAGAAGTGCAACCCATAACAACAACAACACAGTGCACAGCAACGTGAGGGCAGGTACAGATGAACTACGTGGCCAAAGTGTGTGCCAGCAAATGCATGGACTCAGTACAGCTGCAGGAAGCAGCAGATGTGAAAGAACAGTGATCAAAACTGTATAATATTCCCTTACCGTTACCGCCGCGCTAACACATTAGCACGGAGCTAAGCAATTAGCCCAGTGCAAACACATTTGCCCTGAGTTAAAATGTGCCATATTCAAAAGTGGCATGTAAATGAGCCTACTTAGGTAGTCTCTGGGCAAACAACCAGATTAGTATCTCATTATACCCTGAGTTGCATGCAGTTTTCCCAGCGTTACTGCAGGGTCCCACACAGCCACCTGTAGGTCAGTCTGGAAGTACAGGTACTGACCAGGTCCAACCGCATCTCCACCTGTAAGTCAGTCTGGCAGTGCACGATGATAGCTGCAGGCTACGGGCCAGATATTCAAAACTTTGCCTGGGGCAAAATTAGCACTGCCCGGCAGGCAAACTTAGCCTGGAGCACAGAGCAAGCTATATTCAAAAGGAATAGCCCAGGGCAAACAGCTTCTGAATATAGCATGGGAATGAGGCCGGGCAAACTGGGCTGGGAGTGCAGGGCAAACTTAGCCCTGGAAAAAGACAGCTCTGAATATGGCAACCAGGAAAGTGCAAACCACAACAGCAACACAATGCACAGCGATGTGAAGGTAGGTAGAGATGAACTATGTGGCCAATGAGTGTGCCAGCAAATGCATGGACCCAGTACAGCTGCAGGCAGCAGTGTATGTGAAAGTACAGTGTGCAAAACTGTAGAATATTCCCCGAACTGTTAGCGCAGAGCTAACACGTTTGTGCGGGTTTAGCGCAGAGCTAAACCGTTAGCCCGGAGCAAACACATATGTCCGGCGCTAAACTTTGCCATATTCAAAAGTGACATGCAAATGAGCCTACTTAGGTAGTCTGTGGGCAAACATCCAGATTAGCATCTCATTATGACCTGATTTGCATGCAGTTTGCACTGGGCTAACTGTTTAGCCCTGCGCTAAACCCGCGCAAACGTGTTAGCGCTGCGGCAAACAGCTTGGGGAATATTATATAGTTTTGAACACTACTTCCACATGCACTGCTGCCTGCAGCTGTACTGGGACAACACAGCATAGGCACAGATGGTGGTAGTGCTGCATGCAACTGTCACATTGTAGGTCATGCTACAGTGCACAGCAGAAACTACAGTAGCAAGGGGCCAGTAGTGTGGACACAGCATTGCCTATGGTGTGTGGGGCAGTGATGATGACTGCACTATACACAGTGAGAGGCCCAACCTGCAGGTGTTTACTGACAGTGGACATTACTGTTATGCTGTTGTGTGACCCACAGATGCTGTACCTGTGGCATGGGATGCTCACAGTGACATGTACATTTCTGGCTTTGTATGCTGTGGCAGTTGTACAGCTGTGGTATGTGGCCGGGGCATATATTATCCACAAGGCACACTGGTGTTGGGGTATTCCCAATACCAGCCCATGTGCACTGCATGATGTGTCCCAGCCTTGTGGCCACACCTGGTCAGTGGCACAGCCTTGCCACCCATACATACTCCCCTCAACATCCTCCATGCCCACAGTGCTGCATGTGTGTGCTGGCATCTGTTGGTGTCCACAGAAGTGTGGTCCACAGGTGTGCGCTGTATGGCCACACTGCCATGCTGTTCATTGGAAGCAGGGTCACCACTTACTGCCTGGCATGGCTGGGACTGGTGGCAGATGATGGCATCATTGTGATGCCATCAGTTAGCAGCATGCTTCTTCTATGTTTGGCTTTATCTATGTGTCATATTTCTTTGTTAGGGTCGGGCAAAACCCACACTAAACCAGCGCAAGCGCTTCGCCAAAGCCATATAGTGTTGCGCAAAGCTGATTGCCCAGAGGTTAAGACAAGCTTTTTCTGAACGTAATGTACATCGCGGGCAGGCGTCGCTAAGTCGCGAAAAACCACTTAGCGCGGCGCTAGTCGCTGAATATAGCATTGCGCCTGTATTCATGTCAGTTTGCCCCTTGGATACATTATAATTTTGCACAGTGCTAATGCAGTTTGCCCGCACTATTTGGCCTTTTGAATATAGCAGACCCGCGCTAATCCCGCGCTAAACCTGCGCAAACGGTTTTTGCCCAGCGCAAAGTTCTGAATATCTGGCCCTACATGTAAACAGTACAGCATAGCATAGCATATTGTACCCCAGGGGACAAGACAGCATAGGCACAGGTGGTGGTGGTGGTGCTGCATTTAACTGTCACACTGTAGGGCATGCTACAGTGCACAGCAGAAACTACAGTAGCAAGGGGGCCAGTAGTGTGTGGACACAGCAATGCCTATGGTGTGTAGGGCAGTGATGATGACTGCACTATACACAGTGAGAGGCCCAACCTGCGGGTGTTTACTGACTCTGGACATTACTGTTGCGCTGTTGTGTGACCCACAGATGCTGTACCTGTGGCATGGATGCTCACAGTGACATGTACATTCCTGGCTTTGTGTGCTATGGCAGTTGTACAGCTGTGCGGTATGTGGCCGGGGGGGCAAATATTATCCAAAAGGCACACTGGTGTTGGGTTATTCCCAATACTGGCCCATGTACACTGCATGATGTGTCACAGCCTTGTGGCCACACCTGGTCTGTAGCACAGCCTCGCCATCCATTCATGCTCCCCTCAACATCCTCCATGCCCACAGTGCTGCATGTGTGTGCTGGCATCTGTTGGTGTCCACAGAAGTGCAGTCCACAGGTGTGTGCTGTATGGCCACACTGCCGTGCTGTCCACTGGTGGCAGGGTCACCACTTACTACCTGGCATGGCTGGGACTGGTGGCAGATGATGGCATCATTGTGATGCCATCAGTTAGCAGCATGCTTCCTCTATGTTTGGCTTTATCTATGTGTCATATTTATTTGTTAGGGTCATGCAAAACCCGCACTAACCCGCACAAACACCTCGCAAAGCAATAGTGTCGCGCAAAGCTGATTGCCCAGGGTTAAGACAAGCTTTTCCTGGGTGGTAATGTGCACCGCGCTAAGTGTCACGCTAAGTCACGCAAAACCACTTAGCACGGCGCTAGTCGCTGAATATAGCATTGCCCCTGTATTCATGTCAGTTTGCCCCTTGCATACATTATAATTTTGCCCGGCGCTAATGCAGTTTGCCCACACTATTTGGCCTTTTGAATATAGCAGACCCACGCTAATCTCACGCTAAACCTGTGCAAACGGTTTTTGCCCGGAGCAAAGTTTTGAATATCTGGCCCTTAATGTTTCAGAGGGGATTTAATGTTTCAGAGGAGACTTAACATTTCAGAGGGGATTTAATATTTCAGATGGAATTTAATGTTTTAGAGGGGACTTAAGGTTCCAGGGCGGATTTAATTTTTCAGATGGGATTTAGTGTTCCGGAAGGGACTTCATGTTTCAGAGGGGGCTTAAAGAGCAGGTGCTTAGTAAAGGTGCATATCTTAGAGAATGAAGGTTTGGGGCCTTGAGATGCCTCTGCAATCATTCAGTTTGCTTTTATTTGTTTATTTACTTACTTTTACTTACATGTCCATCTTTTTATTTGTATTTTGCCACTTGCTAGTGAAAAAAAGAAGAGCCCAATGGAGTCCCCGTATGATGATGTCAGGAAACCCTAACTAACAAGCCTGCCAGTGTATTGCAACGGGAAACTACAACCCTTTTACTTTTCATATATTTCCGTCAGACTGACCTATAGGTGGAGCTGTAAGCAGACACAGCCTGCCCTTGTACTTCCAGACTGACCTACAGGTTGAGCTGTGAGCTGCCCCTGTACTTTCAGACTGACCTACAGGTGGCACTGTGAACTGACCCAGCCTGCCACTGTACTTTCAGACTGATCTACAGGTGGTGCTGTGAGACCCTGCAATTGCACTGTGCAATCTACATGCAAATCAGGTCAAAACGAGATGCTAGTATGGATGTTTGCCCACCGACTGCCGAAGTAGGCTCATTTGTATAACACTATTGAATACAGCAAATGTTTGCCCTGGGAAAACATCCTAGTACCAGGTGAAGGTGTTAGCCCTGCACAAACACTGCACAAATGTATTTGCGCTACGCAAACCTGTCTTGAACCATAACACAGTTCTGCAGTATTTGGCCTGCACTGTTGTTTGCACCTTTAGTGCATCCACTTCTTTGCTAGTACACACATTGATCACGTAGTTCACCTATACCTTCCTCCACGTCTTTGTGTACTGAACTGCTGTTTTGATTTGCACTTCCCGGATGCTACATTCACAGCTGTCTTATTTGCTGGCCTATTATTGCACAGCACTCCCAGCCCTATTTGCATGGCTTCATTTGCATGCGATATTCAGTTGCTTTAGCCCCGAGGCTATTCCTTTGAATATAGCATGCAAATGGTTAAGAGCCAGTTTAGCACACCTTGTAGTGCTAATTTTGCTCCGGGGCTAAGTTTTGAATATCTGGCCCCACATGTTATCAAACATCACATATATCTATTAAATATATAATATTTTGGTGGCAGAAAGTGTTATTTTTTAAGGAAAGTAAAGGTGAACTACATGGCCAATGTGTGTGCTGGCAAAGAAGTGGATGCACTAAAGCTGCAAACAACAGTGCAGGCCCAATACTGCAGAACTGTGTAATGGTTCAAGATAGGTTTGCTCGGCACAAATACATTTGTGCAGTGTTTGCGCAGGCCTAACACATTCATCCGGCACTAGGATGTTTTCCCAGGGCAAACATTTGCTGTATTCAAAAGTGTTATACAAATGCACCTACTTGGGCAGTCAGTAGTCATACATCCATATTAGCATCTCATTATGACCTGATTTGCATGTAGATTGCACAGTGCAATTGTAGGGTCTCACAACACCACCTGTAGGTCATTCTGAAAGTACAGGGTCAGGCTGGGTCAGCTCACAGCTCAACCTGTATGTCAGTCTGAAAGTACAGTAGAGCTAGGGTCTGCTTACAGCTCAACCCATAGGTCAGTCTGAAAGAGATATCTGAAAAGTAGAAAGGTTGTAGTTTCCCTTTGCAATACACTGGCAAGTTTTCTAGCAAGGGTTTTCTCCCATCATCACACAGGGACTCCATTGGACTTTTTTTTTTTTCATTAGTACTTGGCAAAATACAAATAAAAAAAAAGAAATGCAAATAAAACTAAAAAAAAAAAGCAAACTGAACAATTGTAGAAGCAGTTAAAGCTCTCAGACGTTTGTTATTTGAGATATGCACCTTTACTAAGCACCTGCTCTTAATGTTTCAGAGGAGATTAAAAAAAAAATGACACCTACCATGTTCATGCAATGGGTCAACAAGTGTCAGAACACCTCCTTTATAGTGTAGGAACATCTCTTTTATAGTATCAGTTTTATTTTTTATGAAGAAACAAACCACATATGAATGCACTGCATCATGGGTATGCAAAACACCTAACTGCCTGGTATAGCATAACACAGTACAGTGATAAAAGACAATTGATTATTTGCATACCCATGATGCAGTACTTTCACATGGAGAGTGTTTCCTCAAAAAAAAAAAAAAAATAAATAAATAAATAAAATAAAATAAAACTGTACAACTGATACTATAAAATAGATACCCCTACACATAAAAAGGATGTTCCAACATTTGTTGTCTGCCTAAAAAACATCTACATGTGCTCATTTGTGTCCCCATAATATTAATAAATAAGAGCCTTTCCATCACAATAATGCACAGTAGGATACAGATTATACTGAGATGATTTTGGTTTTGGGGGTGTTGGATGTATTTGGCCTTTGGATTGATGTCTGGGTGTGAGGTTATTCTGGCATAACTCATGT
Organism: Neoceratodus forsteri; assembly: GCA_016271365.2. Classification (NCBI taxonomy): domain Eukaryota; kingdom Metazoa; phylum Chordata; order Ceratodontiformes; family Ceratodontidae; genus Neoceratodus; species Neoceratodus forsteri. The sequence goes on along the minus strand of CM057456.1, from coordinate 669,373,141 downwards.
TCTGTCATGCATTGTTGCTTAAATGATTACTGCTGGAACATGAAAAACCATGCTCAAATCACAGCACAGATTTTAGTTCTCACTGATATAACTGCTATCTTTTGCAGAACCCCATGACTGACCTAAGGTACAGTTCACTTATTCTCACAAGGACAGCAAGAAAAACCAAAAAAAAAAAACAAGACACTGGCCAGGGGAGGAGAATAAAGAAAAAATGACAGGCAAATAAAAGTCTTTGGACTTGTTCCCCTGTAATCACATGGCACGTATACCCAGCTAACATGTCAATTTACCTACCCAGCAGCAGGGAACTACTTTTTATGGTGCATCAATAAACTCAAAAACATATATTTAAATTGGGAAAATAAAAGCAATTTTCTAAAAATGTCTTTACATTTTTCTTATACAGAGTGAATGGAGACATTGTATAATCAAAATAAAACACTCCAGGGTGTGGGTTATGCTGGGATTTATCCACACCTGCCTGGTTTGGTCACTCAGCCTGCAGCCTTGTGACAGAACCACACCAGGTGTGGGAAAATCCCAGCATAGCCAACACCCTTGAGTGGTCTAGTGTGTAAAAGTTACCACCTCTGACCTTCAGGGCATGTCACTACATCCTGCTCTAGCACATCAGATCAAAGATCTCTGTACCTTTAATCTTGAAGTTACCAATACACTTGAGTATGCATAAGACTGGGATTATGTTCACTATCAGCATCCTTTTTTTCTGGGTGAACATGTTGAGGGTCTCCAGTCTCTCCTCATACAGTAATTTATCTGCCCTATTCCTCATCATTCTATTGGACATATGCTGCATCCTATCTGCTGCTTAAATGTTCTATTTCTATTGGGGATCCCAAAACTACATGTAGTACTTCACTTGAAGCCTGACGAGGGCAATTTAAATTGGCAGAAATACTTCCCCTGCTCTGCTGGTCACCACTCTCCCTCCCCCATTGATGCACTTCAAGATCCAGCCAGCCTACTTGACAGCAGCCCCACACCGCCTGCCATGTGTCAGCTCCTTGACAGCAGCCCCACACCACCTGCCATGTGTCAGCCCCATGTCTATTATGACATTCCTTGTACTCAGCCACAGCAGCAACAGGAGCCCCATACAGTATGCAGTTCCTACTGCTGTTTTTTTTTCTCTGTGAGTGGAGCACCTTGCATTTGACTACATTGAATCAGATGTTCCAGAACTTGGAGTAATCTCCCAGCTTATTCAGAGATTTCTAAACTTTGTCCCCATCCTCAGGGAAGTCCATCTCACTGGTCACCTTTGTGTCATCAGCACCAATCCCTGACAGACACCGCTTAGTAAACATCTTTAGTCAGAATGGTGCCCGTCCACCACAACTCTCTGCTTAATGTCTCCAAGTCAGTTAGCAATCAACATTGTTTACTGTATATCTTGTATCCCATACTGGTTTACTTTGTGAAGAAGCTTGATACATGCAGCAGTATCAAAGGCCTTCATGATGCCCAGGTAGCTAGATCCATGATGAACTTGATGAAGGCTCTGTGTGGGCTAAAGCTTGGGGCATTGGGTATTAACTGGGATCTTTCTCAGTGCTGGATTAAATAACATTTAAATATTTATCTTGTGCTATTTATTATAAAACTCTGAGAGTGCAGAATCACTGACTTTGTAGACTTGATCCATGGACCTGCCACTATCAACTTCCCTAGTTATCAAGTTAAAAAATTTAATTAGGTTGATTTGGAATGATCTACACCTTTTAAAGCCATGCTAAAGGGGGGAGCTAAGATCATATTACCTGTCACCATGGAAATGGTTATCTGATTGTGGTCACTTCCTCCCACTACTGCTTATAAATTTGCATTAGAGATGGTCCTATCCTAACTACTGAGTATGAGGTCAATGCAGGATTCAAACCTAGTCCCTGTTGGACATGCTACTCTATGAATGGACAGAAACTCAGTCTCAGCCCTGCCATTAACCCTCTCAGATTTCCACTCTGTGTCCAGAAGGTTAACATCCCCAAAGCATGACAACTACATTGGCTTTTCTGTAAAGTTCCCCAGTTGCATGAGTATCATGTTCTCTGAGCTGTTTGGGGCCTGAAATGGTTTAATCAAGGAAAGTCCAGGCTGAGATACAACATCCCATGTTCATTGGGGTCCTGCTTTCACCTATTGTATGTATAGCTGTGAGGATAGACACACAGGGGCCCAGATATTCAAAAGGGTTGCGCATGGCGCAACAGTGTTGGGCCATGCACAACCCACTGATGCACCCCGGTGCGATATTTAAAAGGGAAAAGTGTGCCTGCACAAATCCCGATGTGCCAGGGTGCATCAGTAATGTATCTGAGCACAGGTGGAAGTTGTGCCATGCATAAACTGCACAGTCTGATATTCAGCTGGGCGTGCAGGAGTTATGCAGGCGCAACCCCTACCTGCGCCTGCACAACTTACGCCAAAAGAAAAAGGATCGAGTGAGGGCCACCCACAGGTGAGCTGCCACATTGCAGGGTGCAACACAGCAGCTGCCACTTGTGGGTGGCCTCATTTGTTCGGTGCCCCCACAGCCCAATCGTGGGCATAATAGTATCCCCGTAGCCGATAGTGGGCAGCACAGTAGTCCCCCGCAGCAGCCCGATCGCGGGCATAATATAATGTCCCGAATAGCCGATCATGGGCATAACATGAAATCTTCTCCCCATTGCCCGATCGCCGGCATAGCGTTAATATCCCCCACCCCTCAAATAGCCCGATCGCGGGCATAACGTTAACATCCCCCCCCCGAATAGCCCGATTGCAGGCATAATGTTAATATCCCCACCCCGGTAGCCTGATTGCGGCGGCATCTACACCCCATGTCCAGACTCCCTGATGGTTTGGTGGCCCCCCACCCTCCCTCCCGGGCCCCACCACCCTCCCCATCAGCCAGCGGGTGGCAGCACCTCACCGCCTGCTGCCCCTACCCACCGACTGACAGCTCGGTAGGGCTGCACACCCATTGGTTCATAGCAGGCCAATGGGCATACAACCATACCGTCAAAGGCAGTCGGATATGTGAATGAATGAATTCATTCACATATCTGAACTGCCTGTTACTTATGGGCTACATGCCCGATAGCTCATGCTCTGGCAATGAGCATCCGCTACCAAGCTGTCGGTCGATGAGCAACGCAGGCGAGTGGGTGAGGTGCTACCGACCGCTGGCTGACGGAGGCGGTGGTGGAAACTAGGCAGGAAGGGTGGGGGTCATCAGATCACCAGGAGTCTGACACATGGGGGTTGTGTGGATGTCGCCTACAATAGGACTACTCAGGGGTAGGGGATTAACATTATCCCCAAGATCTGGCTATTCGGGTGGGGATATTAACGTTAAGCCGGCGATCGGGCTATGGGGGGAACATCATGTTATGCCTGTGATCAGGCTATTCGGGTGGGGAAACATTATATCATCATGCCAGCGATCGGGCTGCTGTGGGGTGGATACTACTGTGCTGCCTGCATTCGGGCTATGGGGGGAATACTATTATGCCTGCAGTCGGGCTGCAGGGGGCGTCGGTCCCCGATGGCTGCTGCCTGGCAGGGCGCCAGGCGCAAGTCGTCGGAGATCGGCGCACCTGCATGCTAATGGCATGCAAATGGGGCTGTAATTAGATGCAAATGGCCCCCCATGCACCTTGCATAAATTATGGCCCCATTTGCATGTCACCTATTGAATATCGCAGGTGCTGCACATGGTGCAATGGAACTTGTGCCACCGCATCTGAATGCTCCACTCTGACCACTTGTGGTGGTGCAGTTCCACTGCGCCATGCACAGTGGCTGTGGCCAGGGGTCAATATTCAGAGAAGTTGCTCAATAGTGCAACTCCATTGAATATCGCCCTTGCCACACCCCTGCACAACTTTTTTGAGCAGCACAAGGGCTTGCACCACAGAATGGCGCAGTTTGAATATCTGGGCCAGGAAGTTTAAGTGATATGCTCAGCAACATGTATCTGAGTAAGTGATTGGCTCTGATGGAATGTGTATCTGGATTGCTTGCTTCACAAGTCTGTAATGTACACATTAGGCTACACTGCCTCCCCCAGCTCTAGGGCCTGATAATATACCCCATATTTTATCTCTGTTTCCCATGTTTTGAGGGCCAATGTCTCATACAGCTGACTGAGAATGTGAGATGTAGGTTAATTAACTTAATTTGGTATTTGCAGTTCAATTACTGAATTAGTTTAGTCTGGATTTCTTGGACCCATTTGCTGAATGCCACAAGATATATATGACTACTCACAATTTTGAACCAAAGCAATAAGGCAGTTCTGCCTCATCTAAACAAATTCTGTTCAGAGCTGACACAGCTGCAGCTGCACTTTAAGAGCACTCACTGAGCACAAGGCAGAACAGTCTGCAGTGCCCAACATGGCTGCCAGCGCATGTGCACTGAACTACGGCTGCCAAAGGGCTGTGTTGAAAATGTGGGGCAAAAATCTGCAAAAATAACAAAGTTATGAGTAAACATCCAAAAGATTCAACATTTTTCATAAATTTGTTGTGTTTTGACATCATGTTTTCAGAATAGACTATTGATGATGCCACATTATGATCAAAAACAGGTAGCATTTTTCTAAATGCCATCCAAAAGGTGGTTTCACAGAACAAGTATGAAAATGTTTCAGTGGGAATTTGAAAAATGACTCCTGTCATGGTAATAAGGTGGGGTAAAAAAATACTACAGTATATTGACAATTTGTCGCCCAAATCTGCAAAAATCAAAAAAGGTATCAGTAAATGTTGAAAAAATTCAGCATTTCTTCATAACTTTGTTGTTCTATGACATCTGGGGACAGATATTCAAAACTTTGCCCTTGAACTAAATTAGCACTGCCCGGCGTGCTAAATTAGTCTGGCACCAGTAGTCCACTATATTCAAAAGAGATAGCCCCAGTGCTAAACATGCTGAATGTAGCATGCTAAGGAAGTCAGGCACACTGGGCTCTGAGTGCAGTGCAAAAATAGCCTGGGAAATGACAGCTCTGAATATAGCAACCAGGAAGTGTAAACCACGACAGCAGCCCAGTGCACAGTGATGTGAAAGAAGGTAGAGGTGAACTATGTGGCCAATGTGTGTGCTAGCAAAGAAGTAGATTCATTAAAGCTGCAAGCACCAGCAGATGTGAAATTCTGCAGAAATGTACCATGTTTCCAAAATGTTTGCACAGTGCAGACACATTTGCACAGGTTTGACGTGGAGCTAAGTCATTTGCCTGGTGCTATCATGTTTGCCCGGGGCAAAAATTTGCTACATTTAAAAGTGGCATGCAAATGAGCCTACTTAGGCAGGCTGTGGGCAAACATCCATATTAACATCTCATTATGTCCTGATTTGTGTGCAGTTTGCCCAACGCTAATGCAGGGTCCCAAGCTTTACCTGTAGGTCAGTCTGAAAGTACAGGGGTTGGCTGGGTCTGCCCACAGCTCCTCCTGTAGATCAGTGCGGAAGTGCATAGTGATAGCTGCAGGCTACATTTGTACAGAACCACATAGAATATTGTGCCCCAGGGGACTACACAGCACAGGCTCAGGTAGTGGTGCTGCATACAATTGTCTACTGTAGTTCCTGCTACAGTGCACAGAAGACACTACTGTAACAAGGGGGCCAGCAGTGTGAGGGATGTAGCATTGCCTGTGGTGTGTAGTGCATCAATGACTGCTGCACTTTACACAGTGACAGGCCCATCTTGCAGGTGTGTACTGACAATGGACATTACTGTTATACTGTTGTGTGACCCACAGATGCTGCTCCACTGCATGGGACAATCACAGTGACATATACATGGCTGGCTGTGCATGCTGTGGTGTCTGTACAGATGTGCCATATTTGGCTGGGGGGGCATATACCATCAGACAGGCACAGTGGTGGTGAGGTATTCCTTACACTGGACCATTTGCACTACATGGATTGTCCCAGTCTTGTGGCAGCACCCAGAGTACGTGGTGCACATTGGCCACTTGTACACCTTCCCCTCAACATCTTCCACACCCCCAGTGCTGCATGTGTTTGCCGGATTCTGTTGCTGTCCACTAATCGGTAGTCTGCAGGTGTGTGCAGTATGGACATACTGCCATGGTGTCCACTGGGGTCAGGTCACCACTTAATGCCTTGCATGGCTGGACTGGTGGCAGATGATGACAACATAGGAGGTGTCGTCCATGTGCAGTATTTTTCTTCCATGTCTGTTTTCTTTCTATGTTAAATATTTGCTGGTTAGGGTCAATAAACCACCACAGACAGACCCTTGCATACTCTATAATTCACACTTGTGAATTACAGAGTTCCATAAACCATGGTTCTGTGTCATGCAAAGTAACGAAAGGCCACACAAAGCTGTGCAAAACCACAAAGTCACGCAAAGCTGGTTTGCCCAGAGTTAAGACTACCTTTTCCTGCATGGCAATTTGCACTGCACAAAGTGTCACACAAAAACACTTTGCATGGCACTAATGCACTGACTATAGCATTGCACTAGTATTCATGTACATGCCCCCTGTTTTTCCCCTTTATACACATTATACTTTTGCCCAGTGCTAATGCACTTTGCCTGCGCAATTTGACCAATTAAATATAACGGACCCACACAAACCCAGCGCAAATGGTTTGCGCCCAGCGCAAAGTTTTGAAACTAAAGGTAACACATATAGCCCTAACAGTTACAAGAAAGGAGTTGTCTTTTGGCATGGAAACAAATACAATTTAAATGATATGAGGGTATAGTTTTCCTTTAAAATCTGCATTAAAGCAGGCTGTCAAAGACATTTTTACTAACAAAGAGACTGAAACAATAGGTGTGGGAAGAGGTGCAAAGTGCCCCATTCACCTAAATGAAGCATTGATCACAATGCTTGCTTTTCAATGGTAGGGTAGGGTAGGGTTTCCTTTTATAAATGCTTTCATTCTGAAAGGATTTTGATTCAAATGTGTGAGAAGTTTGGATTGCCCTACTGATTATAAACTTGAAAGTGCTTCTGCGGGGGTTGGTGACAACGATTCCTTACATGTCAGTCTGTCACAACTGCATACTCGCATATAAAGCCTACAAAAAGTAAACATTTCTGAAAACATGCTGAATAAATATATTTAAACAGTTACATTCAACTAGACAAAATAATTGCAACCAAAGTAAAATCACTGCAAGCCCAGTAGAGCAACAGTACCATGTATTAAAAACTATTGTATGATGTAATGAAAAGCTAAGGGTATGATTTAATACTTTTATCTTGTGATTTTAAAATGTAGTTAGAGTGCTGAATAAGAACACTAATTTTTTTAACAAAATAAAATACTTTCTTACTAGAACTTTAATAGGCACCCTGGTTATCTGTTTTTTTTCTTTGTACCAAAGAAAGTAGTCGTTAAACAGGCCTAATTATTAAACACCTAGAAACTGGCAAAATATGTTGTTTCAGGATTTATGAACTACATACCAACTGTAAATTATTAAATAAAATCTAATTAGCACTGCATGAAATAGATGCCATTAGAATGTCAGAAGATATGCTCATAATGATTCATTTGCAGTGCATTTCAGAAGCAAGCACCTTATTTAAAGCATTTACAGTACATGTGGCAATACATTTATCTAACAATTTATGAAGTCAATACAAGCTGTATCAAATAATAAAAGATTTATTAGGGGGCAATGGGATATATAGTGAACCCCCCCGCATTTTTCCAGCAATTTCTGCAAAAAGTCTCCATATTTTTGGGTAACATTTTCCAGTGGCCCTGAAAATTATTTGTTATGCATCTATGTAAAAAGTAATTCAATGTACACTCACAAAGTGATCATTTTTAGGATTTTTTTCACCAACTTTTCAATATGGCCTTTTTATGACCCCATCTCATGAACACTGGCAGTGAAGTTATACTAGTTAGGCCCAAAAGGCGGTTTCATGCAGCAACTGCAAAATCACCTTCCAGTCCTGATTAACAAAATTTGACCCCTAGTGTTCATGAGGTGGGGTCACAAAAAGACCATGTTGAAAATGTGTTGAAAAAATTCCTACAAATGGTCAAGGTATTATAAGAAGTTTAAAATGCCATTGAAATACTTCACACAGCACTTACCCATATTTCTCAGTTCACAGCTCAGCATTGAAGAGTGAAGACATGTCTCTGAACCACAGAGTATTATGGTGGTAGTCCTCGGCTGGTATGTATAGGGTAAGGGGTGCGCTTGGGGTGGTGGGTTCCCAGTAGGACTGTCAGGATGGGAGGAAAGGGAAGGCGGTGACAATGAGGGATCATTTTCTTTCTTTCTTTCTTTTAGGTAAAAAAAAGACATCACAGGCCTTTTTTTTCTTTCCCAGGAACAGTTAAATACATAGGGACGGGGACTGGATGGTGGCAGTGTCATTAGATGCCAAGGAAACCTAAAAAAAATGGGGTGGTGATCAGAGGGTGAGGTGCCACTAGACACCAGAGAAACATACAAAAACAACAGGGCAATGATCAGAAGGTGGGAGGGGGTGCTATTAGACACCAAAGATACATTTTTAAGGCTTAAAATAAAGTATACATTTATTTAAAACTATCAAATTAAAAAATAATTGAATGTACAGCCATGATACACAAAAGTTAAAAACCACTTAAAACAAAGGCACTGTAAACTGCCATTAAATAAAATAATTGAAAACAAAAAATATCTTCCCCAAAAATCTGTTTAATAAAACACTTTGTTCACTGTAACTCATACTGTACATCTTGGAATATAAAATGATTTGTTGGAGAACCTCTGCATTGATACACCCATCAAGGACCTGAAAGAGTCCTCACATTTAAACTTCGGTCTGAAACTCCCAAGCTGGCCATCGGAAGGGTTGTAAGGGCTAAGCTGAAAGAAGCCTTCCCCAGGTTCCCCTTGCTGCACACCTGGTCCAAAGCTCCCCAGCTGGCCATCGGAAGGATCGTGAGGGCTAAGCTGAAAGAAACTCTCCCCAAGTTCCCTTCGCTGCACACCCATTCCGAAGCTCCCCAGCTGACCATCAGAAGGGTTGTGAGGGCTAAGCTGAAAGAAGCCCTCCCCAGGTTCCCCTCGCTGCACACCCAGTCCAAAGCTCCCCAGCTGGCCATCAGAATTGTCATGAGGGCTAAGCTGAAAGAAGCCCTCCTCAGGTTCCTCTTGCTGCACACCCAGTACAAAGCTCCTCAGCTGGTCATCGGAAGGGTCATGAGGGCTAAACTGAAAGAATCCCTCCCCAGATTCCCCTTGCTGCACACCCAGTCCGAAGCTCCCCAGCTGGCCATCAGAAGGGTCATAAGGGCTAAGCTGAAAGAAGCCCTCCGCAGGTTCCCTTCGCTGCACACCTGGTCCGAAGCTCCCCAGCTGGCCATCGGAAGGGTCATGAGGGCTAAACTGAAAGAAGGCCTCCCCAGATTCCCCTCAATGCACACTCAGTCCGAAGCTCCCCAGCTGGACTTCAGAAGGGTCATGAGTGCTAAGCTGAAAGAAGCCCTCCCCAGTTTCCCCTTGCCACACACCCAGTCTGAAGCTCCCCAACTGGCCATGGGAAGGGTCATGAGGGCTAAGCTTAAAGAAGCCCTCCCCAGGTTCCCCTCACTGCACAACTGGTCTGAAGCTCCCCAGCTGGCCATTGGAAGGGTCATGAGGGCTAAGCTGAAAGAAGCTCTCTCCAGGTTCCCCTCACTGCACAACCAGTCTGAAGCTCCTCAGCTGGCCATCGGAAGGTACGAGGAGAGAGAGAGAGAGAGAGAGAGAGAGAGAGAGAACTGCATCAGTTTAAATCTTGATGCCTTTTTCCTGCTCATCCCGGGAGCGCTACTGAGAGACTGTGTGGTTTTTCTAGCTAATATTACAGTCCCTGCAGCCTGTGAATGTGTTACTAAATCCTGGCTGGTTAATATCATTAAATGCAACTCTTGTTGCAGCCTGTTAGTTTTTAAAGAAAATCCTGTGTGCTAAGTGTAATTTATTGCAGCAGATGCTGCAGCTTACTCAGATCTGCTGCTTGCTGGATTTGTTTTTGTTTCACCCTTTCACCCACCCCCAACCCCTCACAGTATTAAATGCACCATCTGACTCCACCCATTGTGGCTGTCTGCCAGTGCACATTCTGTCTCTGCCTTCTGCTGTTCTCTGCCTGATATTCACTGGGCTAGGCAAACCTGCCACTCTTCTCACCACTCAAACCTATATGCCTTTGATTTTAGAACTGCACAAATCTCATGCCATAATCTAATTTCAAAAGGGTGTTTCTTGTTTGCCTTCCTATTCCTAGGTTAAACTTGAACCAGGACTTGGTGTTTCTTCTACTCTCTCCCATAATTATTTTAAAAACATACCTTCCCACTTGTCCAGTCAGTCCCTTAACTTTTTTTTTCTTTTTACTTTCAGCCACTGGATACTTTAGGTACCTTTCAACTGCCCTGACCTTAATGATAGGCACTATTAAAAAGGTACTGTTTCTGCCTTGGATTCTAGCTCTTTGGACATAGGGTTTTCCCCCCTCCTCTTCTTGTTCTTCATACTTTGGTACCCCCAAATATTTTTACTAGCTTCCACTTCCCACTCCTGCTGGGTTGATTGTTTGAAGTGCTCTTTTTCTCTCCCATTACAAGATGTTTTCTCTTATGAGGCCTAGGGCACTTTTGACTCTTACAGGACTGGCACTCTACCTAATTTCCCTCTTCCACCTCTTGCTTAATATAACTGCTGGTGACTCTGGTTTCCACTCACATGAAGAAAACTCTTTTGTCTACTTAAATCTGCTTCCCTATAGGAAATCACATCCTTTCCTTAACCTGGCCCTATATATGACATGACCTGCCAAACTAGGTCATTTTCTTCTCCGTCACTCCCCTGTCATGCCCAAATGCCTCAAACTCATCTATCACCTCACCAGAGAAACTTGGGTGACTCTCCTGCATTTATCCCTATCTGGGATATTGAATCAAATCCTCCCCCCCCCCCACAATGCTAGAACAACAAATTATGCCTTCTGGTTCTCCGCAAAGGGCATCAAAATAGCTCATATGAATATTAGAAGTGTACCTGCTACATTCCCTGAACTGGAAGTCTGGGTAGTCCACTATCGCTTGGATATTCTAGGATTGGCTGAAACTTTTCTTAGGCCAGACATACCTGACAAAGTATACAAAATAAATGGCTACCACCTTATGAGATTTGATCACCCCTCTAGACAGAGGGGTGGAGGGGTTGCTCTCTATTATAAAGAACATCTCAATATCTCTATCTCTATCCAACACTCAGGGTTATCAAGTATCTGTGAAATTCTGCATACTGTTCTGCTCTTAGGTGGAGAAAAAAAGTTAAAAAGGCTTATAATCCTCCAAAGGGAGCACTCCCTTGCCTAAATGGGATCTTGGACTATCTCTACTCTAAAGGGTAAATCTGAAGTAATATTAATGGGTGACTTCAACCTTGACCTATCAGGTACCCATTCTGGTTTGTACATGGAGGCTCTCACCCGACTTCACCTATCGCAACTGATTACTAGCCCTACTTGAATCTCTGTAAATAGCGAGCATCAATCTCTCCTGGACTGGATAGCCACAAACAGAGCAAATAAAATTATTGCTGCAGGTACCTTTTCTGATTCTATCAGTGATCATCTACCTACCTTCTGCATTTGGAATGGTCACTGCCCCATCCCCCACCCAGAATTATTCAGTTTCAGGATTTTGCCAAACTGAATCCAAGCGCAATCATTGATGATATTAATAACATCGACTGGCCACCTATCTATATCACTGAGGATGTAAATACAGTACTTGACTACCTAAATTCTCAGCTACTAGTCCTACAGGATCTGCACGTCCCATTGAAAAAAAGGCATCTTAGGGGCTCTGCAAACAGATGGCTACATAAAGACCTCCTTCAGACTATGAAAAGAAGGGATAAGGCCTGGTCCTTGGCCAAGAAATCCCAATGGACAGATGACTGGGCTAATTATAGAAAAATGAGGAATGCCTGCAAAAAAGATATTCGGAGGGCCAAAAGGAACTATTGCCTTAAGCTTCTCCAATCTTCAGTGGGTGACTCCCGGGGTTTTTGGAACCACATCAAAAATTTCATAGGTCAAAGGCCCAAAATGGCCATAACTGAAATGATGCTAAATGACGCCAACTGTAACAATCTACATACGATTGCAAATGCACTAAATGCACAATTCTCTGATCTCTCTGAATACCTTGCAAAATGTAACCGGTCCCCTGCACCCCCTCCCGATGTCCACCATCCTTCTGGACCCTCTTTTCTGCTCAGATCACTCCACTACCGAGGTGCTGCTTCTTCTTAAATCTATCTCCCCTCATGGATTTGCCGGTCCAGATGGATTACTACCCTATTTCATCAAAATGGAAGCTCCAGCTCTTGCTACCCCTATTGCAAGAATTTTCAACCTATCTATACTAACCCAGACACTGTGTACACTATGGAAAACTGCTCAAGCTGTCCCTGTACACAAAAAAGGGGACACCAATAACATGGTTAACTACAGACTGACTGCCATTCTCTCTACCTTAAATAAACTACTTGAGAGGGCTGTTGCCACCCAGGTCTCAGAATATCTGCACCTTCACAACCTCCTATCCCCTGCTCAACATGGATTCTGAACAGGGCACAGCTCCACAACTATACTACTTCAGGTATCAAACGAAGTCCTCACAGCAATGGATAGGGGCCTGCTCATGGGGGCCATATTTATTGACCTCACTAAGGTGTTTGATCTTGTGAAACACCCCCTTCTACTCTCCAAACTGTCCATCCTGGGTTTTTCCCAGTCTGCCATCTCTTGGTTTGATAGCTACCTCACTGGGAGGAGGCAATTTGTTCAAATTGCAACTGCTGTCTCTGACCCCTTCCCAACCTTTGTTGGAGTACCCCAGGGATCTATACTTGGCTCTCTCCTTTTCTATCTCTTTATTAACAACCTGCCCTCACTTCCCTGTCTCTCCTCACTGATCCTTTATGCCGATGACATGTGCTTCTCACTTGCGGTAAAGACCCCACATCAGTAAAGGTGAATCTTTAAGCTGACTTTGATTGCTTACAAGTCTGACTTCTACAAAATAAACTCATACTTAATGCTAAGAAAACTGTGGCTATGCTTTTTGGCTTCCCCTCTAGAATCAAATCCTGTGTTCCAGATCTTTCAGTACTATGTCTTGATGGCTCCCTGTTGGAATCTGTTAACTCCTTTAGGTACCTAGGAGTCACACTTGATCCATCTCTGGATTTCAACCTCCACCTTACGGCTACTTGCAAGGTGGTTAACTCCAATCTGGGTATTGCCTATAGAATTAGGTCCTCCCTGAATGATGCTGCCTGGCTTGCTGTTGCACAAGGTTTCCTCCTTCCCTCCCTCACATATTGCTCACAGGTATACCTTAATACCAGCAAAGGATTCCTCCATAAATGGAGCACCTGTTATAACAGCATATGCTGATTCGCCCTCTCTGCACACAGACTGGCTCATCGCTGAGAACGCTACTCCAAACTAAATTGGCTCTCCCCGACTTAGCACAGACTCTATTCTACTGGTTGCTTAATTAACAATATCATCAGAATGGGGGCACCTGAGTATCTCTCAAGGCTGCTATCTCATCCCTCCCAAGCATATCTCTTTAGGGCATCCATACAAACCCAACTTGAAATTCCCAGATACCTCACAAAAAAGGGGGAACTATCCTTAGCTATATCAGCTCCCAGCTTCTGGAACTCCCTCCCCCCTCACATTAAACACTCTAAATCCCGCCTAGCCTTTAAACTGGGTCTCCGCGCTCCCCTGACTGACTCTAATGGCTGCTCCTGTGCAGTAACTTGAGACTGACTCCCAGTAGCATTCCTTACCTACATGGCACTTACTGTTTCCCTCCACTGTATGAAATCTGCATGTTACCACTCCCTCCACAAACTCATCAGTTAAAACTGTTATTTGCTGTATGTCCTTAATTATTAATGTTGTATTATCCAGTGCAAGTAGCTAATGTAAGGATATTTGTTTTCTCTCGATTTCCCAGAAATATGTCTTGCTTTTGTTTGTTCTCACCTCATGCTGCACCATGAACAATTGTCACTGATGTTTGTACCTTCTCTGTACCTTACTCTCTCCTGATTGTACTCTCCTGGGTCGTGGCTGAATATAGGCAATACTCTTGTCTAATGTACCTACCCGGTAAACAAAAACCAAATAAATAAATAAATAAACTTGACTGCAGCATGACATGTTTTCAAGCAAACAGATGCATTCCATGTAATAATCTTCTCAAAGAAAATCCATAAATAAATACAGCTGCTCTCCCTCTAGTGTATTCCTTGAGGTAATCCATTACCAGATGAATTATACTGCTACTAAGGACAGAAGAACATCTGTGGATGGTTTCCTTTTGCCAAGTCATGTCGAACCTCCCATCGCAATGCTGATCTCTTCCTGTCTGTGGGCACTACATAGTTATTTGGTATATAAATGTGTTGAGGTTTTGGAGGTGGCTGCCTTTTGTAAAGCATTTGTTGCTTTATTCCCCATTGCAATCATTTTCTGTTTTTTTTCTCCTGGAGCTTTAAAAGAATCCTAATCTTGTTGATGCTGAAGATTGCTACAGGATCCATTTTCTTCAGGTTGCTTGTATAGGGGTGCCCCATAAGTGGTTTTATAAATGACTTGGGACAATGTGAAACATTTGTACCATCTTCACTTCTTTCAGTCCTAAGACTCAATTGATCTCTTGTAAAAAAATGGATGGGCTGAGTAAGGCCATCTTGTACTGAAACTGCTGGTTCATCACTTTCTAAGTCAGACTCTGTTTCTTCACCATGAGTTTGAAGTATGCTTAATCTCCCTCTCAGTTCATTGACAGCATCTGTTTCTACTTCACAGAGGGATGACTCACAGTACACATGTGATTCTCCATTCTTCTTTCTTAATACTTTTCTCCTTACTGTTGGTTTCTTCAGTGTGCTTGCTCTCCTGTCTATGCTGCTTGTTTTACTTTCATCAGACAGTAAAGTGCTATTACTGCTCTCTTCCCCGGGGCTACCCTGCATATCCAGCACTTCCATCCCAGTAGTAGCAGAAGTGGGATGTATAATCTTCGGTGTCATGGTGTACACACAGTAGGGATCATACTGCTGAACATCAGTGGTACATGCATTAATAGTCCAGTTTTCTTTTCCACAGATGGAGAATGAAGCCTGTTGTCCTTAGTCTGAAAGGACAAAACGTTATTGAGATTCAGTAAACAGCTACTGCACTAGGCTGCTTCCAAGCTCATGAGAAGAGGAGCTTCTACTGGCACTGCTGATTGATCTTGGAGTGGTATTTGTGTCACTGGAAGTACAGCTTTTTGAATGATCATACCTCACCAGTTCCTTCAAATCTCTCTTGAATTCATGTAGTTGATGTTGAGGAATGTTAGTATAACCCATCAAAGTTAGCTGCTGTTGAATATCCCCTTCAGAAAACAAGCCCTCCATTTCCAGTGCGCCCACCACTCCATGCTCAGCCTGCGCTAGCTGCCATCCCTAGCCCAAAACACTGCTGCTGAGCACCCGGCAGGCTCAGCTCCTTCCCAAAGAAACATACAAAAACAACAGGGCAATGATCTGAGGGTGGGGGGGTGCCACTAGATACCAGTGAAAAAGAACAAGGGATAGTCAGTTGGGGGACATAGCATCTGATGCTGCACTTGTCATGTGCTGTATGTGGGGAGGTTGGGGGATACCTCTGCTTGCTTTTTTGGTATGTGTGTTGTTTCACATTCTGTGATGTTCTGCTATTTGACACACCACAGTATGATACAAAACACATAATAAAATATGACAACAGGACATAATAGGTGGGTGATTGGGTGGGGGGAGGGACCACTAGCCACCAGGGAAAAGTACTACACATGGGGAAGCTAACTGGGTTTGGGGAGGGACCACTGGACACCAGAAAAATCATCAGTATGTATAGGGGGTTATAGGGTGGAGGAAGGGACAGCTAGCCACCAGGTAAAATGTTCTTACATGTTGGGCTTGCTTTTCCATTATGTGTGTCATATCATATACTGTGTTTTTCTGCTATATGAAACACCACAGTGTGTGATACAACACACATAAAGAAATACAATAACAGAACATTATGCTTTCACACAAAAAAACAGCTATCCATAGAATTTTTTTTTTTTACACTGCACATGTCCAAGGAAAAAATATTTTATAAATTATTTAAAATCTAATTTACTACAATACACAAAAACACAAAGGCGTGTACCTTGGGTCAAACTCTATCATACCTGAAAGGTTCAGGGTTCAAATCCTCATATTTGTGTCAGTTATTAGGGGTTAACAAAGTCTTAAAATGGTGATTGTTATGTTATTTGTACCTCTGTATCTTTGACCCCACTGAACGGATGTACATCAAATTTTTCAGGATCAAGAGATGCTGACACAAAGGGATGTGCTTTCCAAATTTCATGTAAAGTGGTTCAATGGGGCCAAAGTTATTAAGGTGCAAAAACTTGGGCTTAACATTAAAGTGCCTACACAACCGTAATATACAGGCACCTGTATAAAAAGAAAAATTATAGTGGCACGGTAGTGCCACTACAGTTTGGGTTGAGTAAGCACTTTAATGTTAAACCTCAAATTTTGCACCTTAATAACTTTGCCACCATATGATGGATTTGCCTGAAATCCTGCATTCATGGGCTGGTACCATAGATCTCTGGATGAGAAAAGTTGTGTTACAGTCGGATGTACGGTTGTGGAGCTGCAGAACACCAAAAAATGCAATAAAACCAGACTTTTTGTGCATGTATTTGCTCACACGAACGGTTTGTCTGTTTGGTCCAAAAACTTCAGTGAAAATGCAGCTTTGGTCACCAATGAGCCTTTCAAAGATTTGGTGAAAAAATATTAAACCATTCAAAAGTTACTCAAAAATCAAATTCCCCATTCTAGTCAATGGAAAAAGTTAGCAAAAATCAAGAAACTTTTGCAAATGGCATTTTTACTTTCCCAAATGGCTCTTTTACTTTTATGATTTGGCCATCTTATTTTCAGTTAGCGATGCAGAAAAATGCCTGTCATTTAAAATTGGGACCCTCTAGGTAAACACTGATTGTTGTTTTTACCTAGTGGGGTCCTGAGGATGCTAGCCCTATCTTTTTTTTGAGGGGGGGGGGTAAACCCCCAGAAATGCATTTTCCAACTTCAAGGAAAAAGTACTTTCACAAAATACTTTCGCAAATATGAAAGTTTTGTGATTTTTTTTTGTGAAACTTTCATGATTTGCCAAAGTAATTTGCGAAAGTATTCTCAAAATAACTGCAAATCTTTGCTATCCTCTTGCAACAAAATGGTTGGGTATTTTGGACTGAAATTTACAGGGTTGTAAGCCCTGATCCCACAGATGTGCTTTTTTGTGGTTTGGTGCCAAAACATTACAGGGGCCCAAAGTTACAGCATTCTGAAGTTTAGAAATGTTCCCATAGGATAACATTGCAGTGCCCGTGATACCTTTCAGGACCCGTATCATGAAAACGGTTTGAGATACAAATCTTTCGATGTAAAAATTCTTAGCCCTCCCACAGGAGACTAAATGCAGAAGTAGGCTGGAAAGCCCTAAATAGCATGAAATTTAAATTTTATTTCTACCTTGTATGGTTACTGAGATTTTTTTGGAATTAGTGTTCCAATTGCTCATTTTCATGTCCAAGGCCCACTGTTATGTCCACAGAGTTATCATTCACAGCACTTTTTGGTGCCCGTGTCTCAGAAATGATGTGAGATATGGATTTGGTTGATTTATGTTGCCAGAACTACTCACTATCATGATTACAAGCATACTTAATTTTTTTTTCTGTCTGCTACGGTTAGCGAGATATTGACAAATTTGTATTACAAGGCTTCCTTGGTCTATAGGGCTGCTGTATGGCTCCATGCTTATGTGAAAATGGGTGTGCAGGGCCAGGAGGGCCTGCACTCCCACAAACACATATCATTATGAAGAAATGGGCAGCTTGGGCCCCGCGCTCCCACCAACACATACCATTTACTATTCATATTACACTTTCTCAAAAAGAAGGTAAATTCATTGCAAAAAACTCTTAATGCATCAGTTAGGGTTGTTTCCACAGTGACAAAAGTGTGGAAATTTGGTGTTAGGGTTACCACCCCACCTCCACTCCCCGTCCTCAAACCCCTAACTCTGCATCCCTCCCACCCCACCACACACACATATGCAAAACTCATGCAAGTTTGTAAGATATTATACCAGCCAGTCACATCTGTAAGCACAATAATCACAACATTGTACTCCTTTCACATAACACTATGTAATGAAAAACAAATACAGTATGATCAACTCTATACTGTCAGCAAAGTATGATGACATATTATAGCTGGCATATCTTTTTCATACACTGAAACTTAGTCTGCACAAACTTTCTACATTTTGATTTTTATGTGTCATATTTCAACAATTGGCTCACTGCAGGTATCGCTGCCACCATTTTGGCATGTGGTAGCAGGACAGACACAGCTGACACATAAATAGTACTTTTCACATACTGCTCAGGTATGAAACTAGCACCATCACATGTTGTAATACTGCTGCCTTAATTGGAAATACTCATTAGCAGCATGTTAAGGTTAGCTCTGGATGTTACAGCTATTGCTGTCACATTTTGCTTGTAAACTATACTACAAAGCATTACTTTTATTATTGCCATTTGTTATTAGGACTGACTCACTCTATCAGTAAAATATATGCAAACATCCATTGACTGTTGCTAGGGTTATCCAAACTCTTATTTGCAATACAGCTATCTATAGATAATATACTGGGTGTTTCATCATTTCTTAACAATTGAAATATAGACATCTGCTTAAATTTTGTTATTGATGTTTATAACAGAAAAATGCTCACTGTGGGCCATCTCCCATGGTTGCCCAGCATGCATGTGTACCCACAAGGCAGCAGAAATCATACAGTTGCTGGACCATGATGATGAATGTATCTTGTACTGCTTGCATATGTGTGTGTGTGTGTGGGGGGGGGATGCAGAGTTAGTGGTTTGAGGATGGGGGCATGGGGTGGGGAGGTGGGATGGTAACCCTAACACTGCATTTCCACACTTTTGTCACTGTGGAAACAACCCTAACTTATGTATTAACAGAGGTTTTTTGCAATGAATATGCAGTATATATCTATATCTATATCTATATCTATATCTATATCTATATAATATGCAAAAAACTGAATTAATGCAACATTTAGGGTTAAAGCATAAAAAGTCAGGAAATTAGATCTTTAGGGTTACCCCTTCCCCAGACCCATCCATCATCCCAAGATTGACAATTGATGGGGTGTGTCATTGGAGTCGTGAAGCCTAAATGTCACCCCATTCCATCTGAAATCACATTCACAAGCCACAGTAAATAAGAATGGAGTGACATTTAGGCCTCACAACCCCAATGACACACCCCGTCAGCTGTCAGTCTTGGGATGATGGGCAGGTCCAGGGGGAGGGGCAACCCTATAGGTCTCATTTCCTGATTGATGATGGATGTGACTTGCAGTACATTTACACAGTTGTATGTTATTTCTGTCACCTGCTGCTGATTGTCTGTGATTGGTCGTGTTGCCTTGGTACCTGCATATGTGTGTGTGTGTGTGTGTGTGTGTGTGTGTGTGTGTGTGTGTGTGTGTGGAGCTGGGAGTGGTGGGGGGAATGCAGAGTTAGGGTTTTCAACCCTAACATTACTCAAATTTCCTCACTTTTGTTGCTGTGGAACAACCCTAACTGATGCATTAAACGGAGTTTTTTTGCCATGAATTTCCTGTCTTTTTGAGAAATAATAATGTCATATTATATTGTTTATGTTGTTGAGAATGTGTCTTCCTTCTTACAACACAGAATCTACAAGATATACATACCTTTCAGTGAATGTGTAGTTGTCTCACAGTATTCATACAGCAATAGTTCATGTTCTACAGATTAGATGTGAAAATGAAATGATAAACCTATGGAATAGGGGATTTATCTCTTCACCACATTGTACAATAGCACTTTAACAATGCTAATTAGGAAATATGCATCAATAAACATCATACGCTATGTTTAGATGCAGTAGTACAGCAACAGCAATATAGTTATTATCGCTGTTACACAGTGATAAAATAATGACACAACACAGTTAGTTAAGGGTTAAAAAAATTTATAGCCCAATTAAAAATTGTTAAAAAGGCCAAATTAAGAATCCAATTGGTGCACAAAATCAATCTCACAAAACAATCATTCAAATGTTTGTCACCATTGTTTGAAATACATGTAAAACAGTATTACAGATAGTCAATGAGTAACATGAGACAGAATTACACTATACATAAACCCAGACATCACAGCACCCTCTGAACACTGCTTACACATATGAAACAGCAGTGATGTTGTTGTTATTGTGTGACTGATAGTGTGAATGTTCCTGGGGTGGGCGAAAAACCAGATGCAAACTGTTAAACTAATAGCAGTAGAAACAGGTAATGGTCTCAAAAGAAATGTACATGTGAAACTGAGAGTTAAACATTTAATTGTAATATATTTTATGTGTACACATACGCACATATATATACACATACATATACATGTTAAGATATATTAAAGTACAAAATCACACATGCCCCCACAATGCAAAGCATCATGGGCATATATGCAAATATGCATTTGCATATGCAGCACATGATGCTTTGCATTGTGGGGGTATGTGTGATTTTGTACTTTCTTGAGACTTGGCTTCCCAGCCAAATGCCCTTTGGGGTAACCCTTGCCTCAGTGTTTGCGCACAGAGGTTCTTTGTCTTTTAAGATATATTGCTATATTACTGCATTTGGAAAATTCCCACCTGACCCCTCAAAGAGGCAATCAGAAAATATTATCAGGAACACAAAAAAGTCAGTTTGTATCAGTGAAAGTGTCTGATACAAAATTCTCAACTATTATTAACATGCATAAAATTTAGTTATTACAGAAATACATGAAATAGCATATGTTAAAAGGTATTATATACATCAGATAAAATGATCAAATCAGTAATCACATTAGTACAGAAGTAATAAGTCACCTAGATCTGTGACATCTTCTACTTATATATTAAGCAATTGTTTAACAGGACGTTATGAATATAACATTTTATTATATGTGAAGCAGGAAATGTTACCTGTACATAATAAAGATATATCTGATAGAACACTTTACCTTGCTATCAATAATGGCATGTGAAATAACAATATACTATATGTGTGCAACTACATATCTATCTCATACTAATAAATATCTTCACACGACATTGAACTGCTTATAAATGTAATACTTTAAAACAGTTAAATATTACTAATTCTGCAATAAATCAACTTACATGGCAACTCACACAACTATGTAAAATGTCACAGTACTAAGTACTACAAAGTAATCTATTTAAAATAATATGTACATATATACACCATGTAGATGCACAACAAGAATACAGGCATAGCAATACACTGTTGCAACACAAACAGGTGTTATTTAGTCAAGATGCAAGCAGACAAAAAAACACAGTCCACATG
This sequence comes from Neoceratodus forsteri, assembly GCA_016271365.2. Classification (NCBI taxonomy): domain Eukaryota; kingdom Metazoa; phylum Chordata; order Ceratodontiformes; family Ceratodontidae; genus Neoceratodus; species Neoceratodus forsteri. Next base: position 669,351,527 of record CM057456.1, on the reverse strand, counting down.
TGATGGTACTGAACACGTGACAGAATGATGTGTATCTTAACAAAAAGATATGCTACACAGTTATGTTTATGCACATGGACAAGTTTTGTGCCTTACTAGAGGCACAGAGCCGGCAAGTGTGCCAAGTAGTACTTGTTATGTCTGCATACGACATACTCATAAGAAAAGACAATGACACAAGAGGGCGACCAGATAAGAATATCTCTTTTAACATCTCAAAGTCTTTCTTAGACATATAAGTGTGGTTTCTGTAGTGACTGTGAAGACAGTTGGCACCGATTAAAGACCACTGCAGCTATTTTCACTGCCACTGATCAACTCAACAATCTTATACTGTATGTCACATTGAGTAAACATATGCAAGTATGGCTGGTGAGCAAAATAGTACTGACCATGGCACAAGGAAGGCAAAAAAAAGGAAAGGCCAAGAAAGCATGTTGCGAATGCAAAATGTATACTGAGGAAGTTACAAATCAGGAATTTACATGTGACAAATGTATCAGGATATCTGCTTTATTAAGGGAAGTACACGATTTAGAGCTCAGGCTGCAAACTCAAAAGGACATCGCTAGATTGGAGGAGTACACAGATAAGGCAGTTAGTGATATCAGCTACAGGATATCTGAGAATCAAAGTAAATCTGAGCACCAAATAACACTCATAAATAGTAATACTGATGGTAAAGAACCAAGAGACATTACATATGAAACCTCTTTGGATAATAATGCAGGTCCCCTACTGAATCCCTCACTGAAATTACAAAATAGATATGAAGGCCTTTCAATTGTTAATCTTGGTATTCAGGATGCACTAGGAGAATGTAGACTGGGTAAAGGCCCCCCCCAAAGGAATGCTCAGATGTGCAGAATAAATTAGGGGAACATTTGAAACTGAATGCTCCTGTTCTAACTAGCAAAGCAGAATTGGTTAAAAGAAATGCAAATAGAGAACTAAATCACATGAACAGAGACATTCTAGTCATTGGTGACTCTATGATCAGGGGCATAGACACACAAGTTTGTCACAAACGTAATGAGCATACAACTGTCAGCTCATTACCAGGAGCAAAGCTCCATTACATTGTGCTCTTTTTAGATGGGCTGTTTGAAAATACAGTCAGCCCATTGGTTTTCCTTCATGTAGGAGCAAATGATGTGGGGGAAACCAATGGGAATGATATTCAATATTAATTTATGAACATAGCAAAAAGGGTGATTAACCATGGAGGAGAAATCATCATATCTGGATTACTCCCAATGCATGGGCAGAAAGCATACAGGAATAGGCAGATCAAAATAATAAATTACCTGGCTTAGACAGTTTTGTATTGAGGAAGGCATTGGTTTTATGGACAATTCAACAACTTTCAATAGGACCGCCTTATTTAAATATGATGGTTTGCATTTAAACTCTGCAGGTACTAGGATCTTAGGCAAACATTTGTAGAAGTGATTAAGTTTCTTTTAAACTGGAACTGGGGGGAGGAGTCACAGTTAATAACTTAAATGGATCTCCCATTTCCCTTCCCAAAGTACCTGAATGGAATGCTACACTCTTCAATGCGAAGAAGTTTGATAAACAAATTTGATGAATTTAAAATAATATTGCACACTCATAAAATACACATTGCACTAATTGCTGAGACATGGTGGAATGAGAATGACCAATGGGACAAAGAAATTGCAGGGTACAAATTGTTTTTCCATTGTAGAAAGTACAGAAAGGGCAGTGGGGTAGCAATTTATATACATGAGGATATTACATGTGAAGAAATAATGTGTGATACTGGTTTCTTGGAACTCATATGGGTGAAGCTCCTCCCACTTAATAGTACTAAAATTATATTGGGACTATTATATAGGCCTCCCTCTATATCACAAGAAGATGATCTGGCAGTAATACAAGCAATCAGTGACCTTAATCCAGCAGATAAAATATTATTAACAGGAGATTTTAAGTTGCCAAATATTGACTGGGGAAATGGGAAAGGAACGTGTCCCCTTGAGAGACAGTACATTGATATCATTGACCGGGGGGATTAGAACAAATGGTCTTAGATAATACTAGAGGAAATAATATCCTTGATCTGATATTTACAAATATGGGGACTCTAGTAAATTCTGTTGTGGTTAATACTCCTCTGGGGAATAGTGACCATAGTTCAGTATATTTCAAGATATGTGAAATGAGTTGCCCCAAACCTACTGGTATTACTACTAAATTAAATTTTCAAAAAGCTGATTTCTGTAATATCAAAAAGAATCTCCTTTATTGGGACTGGACATCGTATTTTAAAAATAAAACAGCCCAAACTATGTGGGATTCTCTAAAAACTAAAATTGAGAATCTAACCTCTAAGTTCATTTCCACCACCCCTAAGTATAACAACAATAAAACAAACAAAAAAATGATTTGGCTTACTACCACTATCAAAAAACTAATCAATAAAAAAAAAAATGATTATATAAAAAGCTAAAACTAATCAAATCAGTAAAAATGCATTCAAAATACAAAGACTGCCTCAGTAAGGTTAAAAGGAATATCAGGAAAGCAAAAGCACAATCTGAGGTGGATCTTGCTAATAAGGTACAAGATAATAAAAAAGCTTTCTTATCCTATATTAACAACATAAGGACTGTCCAAAGTAATATAGGTCCTTTCACTAATGAGTCAGGACTGGTAGCAACAAATAAGGGAATGGCTGGCATACAAAATGATTACTTTTGTTCAGTATATAATAAAAACGACTCCAAATCATGTAGATGTTGTAGACCCCCTATACCTGGTGAAATTATAATTAACCCTGATGGTGTCCATAAATATTTAACTGATCTCAAGGTCAATAAATCCCCTGGACCTGATGGTATGCACCGTAGGGTATTGAAAGAATTAGCTGATGTGCTGGTTCAGCCAATAACTTGCATCCTACAGACCTCTATGGATTTTGGGCTGGTTCCTAATGACTGGAAAAATGCTAATATTGTCCCCATATTAAAAAAGGGCCTAAAACAAAATCAAAAAACTTTAGACCCATTAGTCTGACCTCTTCAATTGGTAAAATTATGGAAGGCCTAATTAAAGATTTAATATTAGAACATCTAGTAAACAATGACGTGATGGATCCTATACAACATGGGTTCACAAAGGCAAGATAATGCCAGACCAATTTGTTGGCATTTTATGAAAATGTGAATAGGGAACTAGAGTTAGGTAATTTAGTGGATGTGATCTTTTTGGACTTTGCCAAGGCCTTTAATAAATTGCCCCACAAGGAATTATTATCTGTATTGGATGGTATCAATCTTAATGGCAATAAATATAATTGGATATTAGATTGGCTCCAGGGCAGAAGGCAGAGAGTAGTTATTAATGGTGTATTTTCCAACTGGGCACCCATCACCAGAGGAGTTCCTCAGGGTTCTGTACTGGGGCCTAGCCTTTTTAATATTGATATCACCTCATTAAAATTTAATAAACAAAATATCTGGATGTATAAATTTGCTGATGACTGTAGATTGGGTCAGTGGTAAATAATATTGAACATAAGTCAACCTTACAAAACACCTTGGAAACAATCATAGAATGGACAAATATAAACAAATTAGTCTTAAATACTACCAAATGTAAGGTTATGCACCTTGGTAAATACAATAATAAAAGGTCATATAAACTGGCTAGTACTTCATTGGAGGATGTCAATGAAGAAAGAGATCTGGAAATAACTGTTACCAATGACCTAAAATTCAGATCTCATTGTAGGGCACAGCTTAGAAAAGCAACACAAAACTTAAAAGGTGTTCATTCATCTTTACAGCACCTTGGTTAGACTGTATCTGGAATACTGCATCCAAGTTTGGTCACCGCAGAACAGGGAGGACATTAGCTCTTTAGAGGGGGTGCAAAGAAGATTAACAAAACTTATTAGGGGATTAAAAAGCAAGCCCTATTACAAGAGTTGGTCAGCTTAAATCTATTTTCCTTATACTATCGAAGATTAAGGGGAGAGCTGCGTTTACTTTTCAAACTTATGAAGGATGATATTCTCCTAGCTGAATTAGGTTTCAGGCACAATCTGGGTCAGACTAGTACTAGAAAGCATAAAAAACAGTTTCTTCTCCAGACCTGGAATTATAATTTGCACAAACACTGGCATAGTTGCAGGGTAGCTGGAGCTTGGAATGATCTTCTACCAGACATAGTGGATAGTTCAACCATGAACAAATTCAAGAATGGGCTAGATCACTACTTTGGGGACAAAAAATTCCAATTTCTAATTTTGGACTAGCAAGCTTTATAGGACATCCATCTTCAGGCTTGACCTCACCTAGGAAACCTATGAAGTAAATCATGTGGCATGTTATCTGTGTAATCATGAGTCTACATTCGTAAGAAACAATGTGACAATGTACCAGAATTCACTCTGTTACAAAATGGACAGCAAAGTAAAAGAATGTCACATGTGTGACTATTCCTCTGACACATGAAGATTGTAATAATTCTTCAGTATCAATACGTATGCATTTGTTAAATGTCGTGGTAGTCTCTGTTTGAAAGAGCTTGTTGAATCATCACACTCAACCCATCCAGTTCTGTACATCAACAAGCAAGTATAAGCAAGTATAATGTCCAGAGTATACAGACTGACCATAGTGGTAGATCACAGCATGATTATCAAACACTGCTTGGTTAAATACTATTCTACCAGCTGTGTAATCAGTGATAGGTGTGTCAACTCTGAGCCCACTGGAATCAAATCTATGCAATACAAGCATTAGATATTAAGAAGGAGTCCTCAGACACATAGACTGAGTACATGTGCCTCCACACTTCACACACAAGTGACCACATTCAGCATTGGTGAACAGCTGCTGGAACTTGACACTTTTAGTCTGAGGCACAAACAGAAAAACCCAAAGCATGTCTTCAGTGGTTTCCCATTCTGAATGACCTCATTAGATGCATACATATTTGGTAACATATGAGACAGTGAAATAGTGACACATTGGAATCCCCTCTTCATCTAAGCTGTTTATGATTGCCATCATAAATTCAAAAGAGTCATGCTGCATGTTAGCAGCAAATGTACTGCATCTGTCATATGTACCCAACACCTGTTGTACAGGAGTTAGTGACTGCACATGCTTAGACTGATCAGAAGCTATGTTGACAACCTGCTTCAATGCCTTTGATAGGGGAGTGTCTTGTGAAGCAGATATTGCCTGCACAAAGTGTGGTATATGGAGAGAGACTTGCATAGCTGAATTAGCAAATGCAGTTAACTCTAGTACTGTTGTCAAACACTGGTACAGCAGCCATACCTGCTGACTTTTGACCAACAGCTGGTTCCGCATCTGTATTTGAGTTTGTGACCTTCTTAGAACTCTGTACAGGTGAATCACTTGTGGAAGCTCATTTTCTTTTGTTGCCAGCTGTAGATGTGGCTATAGTATGTGAGACAACCACATATGTAGGTAGTGGTATTAAAGACATCTGTGGCTGATAAAGAGTACGTAACCTGTTGTACTCAACAGTACATCGCTTATCAGCGTGTATCTTCTGAGGTGCGAGCGTTATGATGTGCATCCCAGAAAGACTATGGACGCGTGAAAATGTGACATAGCTCATGCCATCTTTGAAAATGTTTGTACCTATGTCCACCATTGCTGAATCCAAACTCAAGCCTTGAGATTTGTGAATAGAAATAGCATATGCAACACATATTGGGAACTGTTTCCTGTTGACATAGATATCTTTAAATACCTGAAACTTAACACAGGTATGATCAATCTGCACAGGCTATTCCATGTTGTCAAAGTGGACAAGTGTCTCGATAAACATCTTTTGAACATTGTAAACAAAGTCAAGGATGTTACCAATGGCACCATTTACTATGCCATGCTCCACATCAAGATTACAGCGTAGCATGACACGTGCTTTCTTACAAACTGTAAGAACAGCTTCCAGTCCATCTGTGTGTGACACATCTGACTTCAGTTCAGACAGTCGTTCAGTCATCTTTGCTACCAGCTTCTGACTTAGAATGACTCCATCGACTGTGTCAACAGCATGCAGTATGAGAATTTCTAGATTCTCTCTCTTTGTAACATAACACTTTTGAATTCAGCACATTTCTTCAGTTGTGGCATAAGACACACAATACGTGTGCCACTGGAGTACACATCACTGAAAACATCACATGCTGTTTCAATTCCTGTAGTATCCATTCAGATTCTTTGACCATTTAACATTGAAATATGTTCTGGTGACAGAGAACCTGTATGAGCGTTATCCAACAGTGCCTTGTAAGCCAGATCACCACTTTGTCGCATGTTCTAATGCAGCTCAACATAGGTAAATAACTCCCACAGGTTAAAACCTCCAATGCAGCCAAGTGTATTCTTGGCCTGCTTCACAGTCAGAGCAGCAAATACATGTTCCACTTTAACTGGTGCAAGCTATAAAAGATCTCCAAATACAACAATGCTTTTTTCACCAAATGCATCTCCATAGTCAGTCCCCAAGATCTCCTGTAGATGTAGGTGAATACAGGCAAGCATCAAATTGGAGACCATGCTAATATCATCAATGATGAATAACTTCATCTTAGTAAACATTGAATGAAGCTGAGATGCAACCTCAAATGACAGCTTACGATAATCTCCTGCTTTGCCATGCTCCACTGGCAACATGAAGTGACGGTGTAATGCAACTCCACCAATATTGTATGCAGCCAGTCCAGTGACAGCACTAACAGCAACAGACATTGATGACCCTGTCATGCTTTGTATTTTAGCTATAATGGCCTCAATAAGGAAGCTCTTCCCTGTACCGGCTGACCCACTAACAAACATCAGCAGTAGCTTGTAGTCAATACAGTCACATTTCTTTTGTTCATGTAGTATCCCATGCCAGACAACTGCAGTGGCCTCAAAGTAAACCACACATTGCTGCTCATTGAGTCTCTCTCTCTCTCTCTCTCAACTCAGCTGGGTCAACACTGCAGTGTGTGCCATGTTCCATGGCACTCTCCACTTCTGACATGAGTACTTCTGGGGCATTCAGAGGCAGAGGTTCCCCAAGGATACCTTGTCCTTCTGGATCAAGATTGTCCTGTGAGCTAACAGGAGTGTCCTCCTCAAGTAGCTTCTGTGCCTTCTCAAGCTGCTCCTTCTCAGTATCTAATCTCTGTATATATGTCTCTGAGTATTGACTTTTGAATGTCTTGTAACTGCAATTGTACTCTTCCCTGAATATATCACAGTCACCTTTTAATTCAGACTCATTCCTCCAGGGTCTAAATAAGAATAGGAGAGCAAAGTAGTAATGCTCTCAGATGTGCCTAAATGTAACTTACAGTGGTCAATGAGCCAAGGCTTATGTCTCTTAACAAGACAGCCGTTCACTCCTCTGACCTTGTAAATGTCACGTGTACAATCAGGTGAGACATCCGACTTGTAGTCCTACCACTTAACCACCTGAAATAGACACGTATCATCCATGTCTTTGTGTCTATTGGGGTAGTATGTGTCAATGAGGTTATTCTTCAAGATATGTCTTGAAGAGGGTCTATTAACAGCCAGTTCCTCAATCTCAGCATGAGGAATAAGTACACATTTTCACTTCTTCTTGTAGTTCACACCGAGAAAGCAGGCAGCATCAGACTTGCCGTACAAATGTGTACCAATCAAGCGATCATTGGCCTCATAAGCATCACATTCTCTGTCTTCAAGCCCAGTGACCACAACCGATATGTCAGGCTCTTGCTTGAACTGGAAATATCTTCCAAAGATCTTGCAAGCTAGTCTGCTCATGTTTAGTCATGTACAAAGTGACGTACTGCACCAGAGCCAATGAGTTGTTAGCCACAAACTGAACATCTATGTTTGCTTGCCATATTAGGAGAAGAGTAGGATTGTAGTATTGATGTACACCTCTTTCTGATCTCTGGGTAACTCATATACCCTCTTGGTTGATTTTCCCTTCAAGTGGTGTCACAGTACTAAAAACAGTTCATTCATGCAACCATCCTGACAGACACATCTAGGAAATCTGAAATGACATTTGTTCTTTACTACCTGGTGGAAGTACTTCGTACAAATACGGCATTTGAACTTTTGCTCCAACTTCCACAGTGTAGGACTGTCGTACTTGTCAGGAATGCAGCAAGTGATGTATTGTTTGATGAATACTAGCACTTATGCTGCTTCATGTTCACCTATGTGTGGGGCATCATTGATCCACAGTAACATGTGAATATGAGGAGTGCCTCATGCCTGATACTCCGTCATCCAAAAGTAAAGTTCCACAATACCAAGAGGTGGATTGTCCTTTGACAAAATGAAAGTCAGAATGTCATGGAACCACTTGTGGAAATGTCTTGTGACAGAGACAGGGTCAAGTGAGCACATTTCTCTGAGATTCATTGCTGAAATGCCCTCAACATCAGAATCTGCCCACTTCAACAGTTCTATGACCTCATCCCAGGCATACTCAGCACAACTGTGTGTGACAAACCATGAGGCTGCACCATACTCTCGCTGCATTGTCATCACTTCAGAGTGTCTGTGGTACCAATATTCTTTGGTGCCATGTAGACTTGACAGAATAGAAGACAAATTCACTTGCACATTTTCATTTTTCTGCTTTAGTTTCTCCAGAAACTGTGCATCTGTTATTCCATCAAGTGAAGTTGTCAGACGAATAGTATGCGCAATAGCTGCAGACAGTATGCTAAGCTCACTCTCCCACAGGAGATGAAACAGGTACTGTATGTTCCATTTGAACTTGCCATCCTTTCTGAGTACTCAGCTGGTACAGTACTCAGCACCCTGTACATGCACTTCTCTTTCATCCAGGTGGCCACCTGACCCTTTTGGGAATAAGTCTTGGAAACAGCGTGTTTCCAGTGTTGCCTGCCAAATTCTGACAGGCTCACCTTCCACCTGTTTCATTTGATAGAGATCAATGTTGTTCCCTACTGGATCTCTGCTATGTAGTGGACGAATTGTGTACTGTTCATACACATTATCGTTTGTCTCCACATTAACCTTCTCAATCATTGGCTTTATGTTCCCCAACATCTGACTCCATTGTAGTGTCATCACACACACTGAGCACATTGTACACTTTACCAGACTCATCAATGCACATCATGATCAACAGACACACTAGTCATGCAATCAATGTCAAGATCTGCATAAAAGGGATTATTGCTCTTTAAGTAAATAAGAGCAAGCTTCACCTTCTCTACATTGACAACATCCTACCAAATGACCTTAGACTTTGTTGGGACACTATTTACAAGAATCACCAAAGTGTTTTCAATAGAGATTGCCTCCACATTTCCTGTAGAAGAAGTGGAAAATACATGACAGAACCCTTAAGAGATCTAATGAGCTCTTTTTGTGGAATATTGTGTGTCCTTGTGTTCAGAAATAGAATAGTTTGAAATGATTTCATAGTCTGAATGAGAATCCATTCAAACATATTCAACATGGCAATCTCACTTAGTGTAATGTGTGCCTCCATGTTGTTCAAGACTGACCTTGGTGGCAGACTGTTAGACTTCACTTTGGAGAAACAGTGCTTGCACATCACAATGATTGGGTCTAACTGAAAGTCACACTTTAACAGCAGAAATGTGGAAAGTCAAGACCACATGTCATTGTATGGTGACAACATTTCGAGGTTCACTGTGACCATTTGTTTTTTCATAACAGAGCTGATCAAGTGACACACATACATAGTCAAATTTTTCTGCCTTTGCCAACTCAAATTTTCCAATTGATTTCCAAAACTGATTGAGAATATCAGTTTCTAAGACACAGACAGAATTAACATCAGCAATTGATGACTGATCAGTCACAGTATCTGTCACACTGCTGACACGTCACAGATGTTTCAGAAATGTCATAGCACCATGCATGTCACCAGACTGCAGTAACTCATTCCAATGAGTATACTGACTGACACCTCGATGAACCTCATAGACCCTGTACACAAAGTTCCACATGCCTGATTGATGCACTCCCAGCATACGCATGTGGTGAAAGACACTGTCACAAACACCATTGTCTAGACATGCAAGCAAGTGGCCCATAAGTCCACTATGCGGACGGATCTCAGAAAGGTCTACACTCTCAAATGGTTTATGTCTGTCTTTACAATCAGTAACGACAGACAGGTTGATGAAGCGCTCAACTTTTTCAAATGATGATTGCCTCCGGTTGCAAGTCTCATCACATGTCCATGAGAGACAGTGATGCTTACGAGGCTGAGTAGTTGTCTCACATTCATCATCTGACTCCATTGTAGTGTCATCACACACACTGAGCACATTGTACACTTTACCAGACTCATCAATGCACAAGTTGCTGCCCTTTTTCTGTGAGTAATATGACTTCTCCCAGAAATATGTCTCTGAGTGCTGTGTGTGCAGCCACCGTCCTGTGAAAACATCACATAAATTGTGCAGGATCAAGACAGGATACCATTGTAGCCTCATCTTTATGTCATGCACAATTTTCCTGAACTGCTCCAGTACGTGAGACATCTTACGCCACAGACGTTGAAGAACAAAAACTGCTGTATTAACAAATGTGTGTCCTTTGTGGTGCAATTTCATCAAACTGAGATGACTCTTTATTTTGTTTGCACTCACGTCTCATCACAACAGCAATAAGTCTGTCAATCTTAGCTTTAGAAGATAGTGATTGAAAATACTTTTGCTTCCTCATATAAGCATCAGCAGCTACAAATTTACAATGCTGCTTCGTATGTCCATTAATGCATGTCTTTGCAACAGTAGTCTTTTGGCTCAGAGATCTGCACAACTGTTGCTTAGCTATATATTCTTTCCTTGCTGTTGAGCAAGCACGCACTCTTTTTCTGTGGAGTGCTGAACCTCTGAATTCAGACCTTTAGTGGAATGCTGAATCATTTCATGTCTTGAATTACCATCACTGGGTTTTGTATCACTCTTTAGCAACAGTGAACTATTATGATACTTGTTCCATTTCTGCATAGATCCCTATCTTTGTCTAGAGGGCATCTTCCCTGTTTGTCAATTCACAGTTGTTTACACCAATGTTACAGAAGTATCAGACACCTACATAGGAAATAAAGAAAAAATATATACTTAGTATTTATCTCTTTTGTTTTGTCCTAGCAAAACATACTGTCACACACTATCCATATCTCATATAAGAACAGTAAATATCTACAAACGTCAAGAAATCACGCACTGGCACAATGTGAAGCATCCACAGCACTGTTTTACCTAATAAAAACTGTTTTTTACAAAACTTTCAAAAGTACTGTCAAACTTGACACACTTTCACAAAATATGGTGTCACAAGCACAACACTTTAACAAGTTTTAATGTCGAGCATGCGAAAGTGTCAAATATGGTTTCACAAAATAGTGTTGCACACATGAAAGTGTTGCAAAATAGTATCATGAGCACAAAAGTGTTGCACAATTCAATTGCTTGACACCCCATTTGAGACTCCACCAGTCACAGAGTGCTCCCTATTTGACTGACAGACGCACCAATGTATCGACCCATTCATCAGGCCATATCAAGCAACCAATCACAACTGCAGAACACTGAAAAAGAAAGACATAGTAGCCATCTTAGAAAAAAAGACAGACCATGCTTCTGACTGTGTAAGTGCATCACATTTTCTAAACTATTTTTCTAGCATTACAAAAACTATTAGCAGCACAAAAATTGTATTAAACAAAACATTTAATGCTGTATTTGACTATGATAATCTAATAAACCTATTAGGCTGCTAAAAAAAGTAATAACAGTTTAAAGTTAGAGTGTCAGTCAGTACTTAATAGCACAGATAGAGCTGCAAATGGAGGCAGAAAGCAAGTAGCATGCATATCATAACAGGACACACAACCAATCACATGCCTCTGTGAAGATGTAATTGTTTGAACTAGCCTATCAAAATGTAGTATTTTCCCACTAAGAAATCTTCCTGCATTTGTGGTTGACAGCTAGAACAGCCATTCAGTGTAGGAATAGTACGTGCATCCACTGTATTGTTTAACCATGACAAATCATTAACCAATAACATGTTAAATGACTGTGGTTTGGAACAACCCACAAAACCAATGTTGAAGCTGACAGGGAAATCTTAGTTTCACATTCACTTGTGGCTATCCACTGCAGGAGAAACACTGATTTTTTTTGGTAGGTCTCTGTCCACTTCTCAGTTTAAAAGCTAAGAAAGGCAGAAAACAGCAGATGGACTGTGTGGGTAGTGGGCAGCAGCATAGTAAGGTGTGCTTCAGAGTATGCTCAGAGGAGTAATTTTGGCAGAGACCTGCAGCTTTCAAATTGCTCTGTAAAGTGGTTTGGTAGAGGTGGCATGAGGTGGGAGCATCTCATGCCAACAATGCACAGATGTTTGAGTACTCAAGCTCAGCCAGAAATACTGATGATCCATCTTAGAGGCAATGATTTGGGCACCAAAAGATGAATAGATTTAGTCTCAGAAGCAAAATTGAACCTTGCTTCCATTATGCGTATGTTGCCTGCCTGTAAGATAATTTTTTCTGATATTACAGAGTGTAGAGTCTGGCAAGCAGACAGAGCTTGCACAAAGGTAAACACCCAAATATCTGGATACCTCCGCATGGCTAGGATGCACACCATACGTCATCCTGAAATTAAATATTGTAATGATCTGCTCTACCTACCAGACGTTGTGCACTTCTCACATGCTGGCAATTGCCTTTTCCTGGGTGACCTTCGCAATGGGATCCTCACAGTCCTCTAAAAGTATCAGACTGTTACAGCAGATACAATTCTAACAAAAATGGCTCTTTTAAGAGTCCACAAACTTGGTCAAAAATAGAACAGCTGCACTGGTTATACACACAAACCAAAAAAACACTATGTCACTGTTACACTGCAACATACATTCTGAGTCATCATGCCACACCAGCAACCTGGGTTCAGGAATGAGCTTGGATCACTGGGGGTCAGCAGGGGAGAGGAAGGACTGAGCATTCAGAGGATGGTTCTCCTTCCTCGGGGGGATCCAGGGACTATGCCCGGTACAGCGGTGACCTCTGGTGAGGACCAGAGGTACCAAAATGCTTCAGGGCCAGAGTAGAGGGTTGTCAAGCTATGGCAAGACATTCCCTGTCATCATTGCACATCAGGACTCCACTGGGAGGAGGACATAACCAACAAGGGAAATCCTCCACTCCTGGAGATAGGTGAAGGCACCACCCTACAGCCATACTCCACTGCCAAGCTCATCCAGCCCCTGGGCTGAGCCCAGCCTGGCCTGAATTTACAGATAGAGTGCCCTGGGAGGATAGGGTGGCTCCATCTCTGGAGGACTCAGAACTGAGGGGATAGCCAGGCTGGTGCCAGGTTGCTGGTGAGTTTCAGGCCAGGAGGTAGAGCTGGAGGTGAGTGGATGCCTCTGGGCTCAAGTGGAGCCAGAAAAAGAGTTAGAAAAAAGAAAAATACATTCTGAGTCATGCAGATGTTCAAGATTCTGACATACATACAGACATAGTTAATAAACTGTTTTATTTATAATTCACTATGTTGTTTCACTATACATGTAAGACAGACTGAAACATAGAATTACAAAGACAGTACTCTTTCCTTAATGTCATATAATCTAATGATTACTCAAATAATAAAATATTGTGGGCAGGATTAACAATCCCCCCAAACGCCTGTACAATGCCATTCCTGGCAGCAGTAGTAGGAGTGATTCCCTCCAAAAGTGGCCAAAAGATGCCATTCTAGTGGCTATAGTAGCAATGATGGACCCCCTACGGCCATACAGTTCTGCTCCCAGCATCATTAAATGGAAGCTAAACCACCCTCCCAGCCACAAGCTTTCATTAATGCCACATCCCGCACTAGCCATGCAGACAGTCCCTCTCATGTACCTCCAACCCACCCCTCTTCCCTCACCCCAGCACAGTGTTGCTGTTGCTGGGAGACTCAATCCAGCTGCATGCCACCATGGCTGCCTGCCAACAGAGCTGTCTGAGAATCACCCCTATTGCACTGTAAGTCTGTGCAATAACTGTTATTCACAGACAGCCATGGCAGTATGTGGCTGGTTTGACTCATCCACCAACATCGCTACCATGCTGGGATGGACAGAGAAGAATAGGTTGCAGGGTACAAGGGGGGGGGACTGTCTGCACAGCTGTCAAAGGATGCGGCATTAACAACAGCTTGGGGCTGGGAGGGTGTATCAGCCTGTCATTCACCACCGCAAGGAGTAACATGATACAAGCACTGGGGGTGGGGACCAGCATTGCCACTACGGCCACCAGAAGCAACATTGTATGGGCACTCGGGGGAATCTCTGCTACTACTGCTGCCAGTAGCGGCACTTTGCAGTGGCCTGGGGTGGAGGGGGAGGATCAGTACTGCTGATGTCACTGACAGCATCTACATACAGGGTTTTGGAGGGGGGCACCATAGCCATAGCCGCTGCCAGGGATAGCATTGCACAGGGGCTGGAGGGGGAGGGTCACTGGACTGCCAGCATGCAACAACATATATCAGATGTGCTCAGCACATTCCTTCTGTTAATCCTGGCCAGTGTGCTATTAAAAGTATGCAATCACAAATATTTTCCTCTGTAATCATCTTTAATATCACATGTATGCAGAGGAGAAAAAATGTGCATCTCACAATACAGTGTTCTAACATACTGTTTTATCTATTTGTTACAGCTTGTAAAAAATCAAAAACATAATAAAAATGAGACTGTGGTCTGTCAAGGAGGTGTGCTGTCTGGGCCAGGCAGCCCAGGCTAGAGGAAATCCCTGTTTCCTTATGTTTAGCATGAATAGGAAGCTGGATAAGATGTGGAGGCACATCCACCAGTATGTGAGGACTGTCCTCAAGGTTAGGAACAAAAATTCACCCATGTGCACAAGGAACTGGAAGCTGTTGTGTCAGCAGTTTTACAGCTTGAAACCCTGGGAGGAGATTCCAGATAATGATGTTAGCTGGTACTGCATCACTCACGAGATGTGGGAGGTGGCTGAAAAGCCATATGCGGGGGAGTGCCTAACACACCGTGAGTAAAGAAACTATCTGTAATTAAACACAACATTTTGTTTTGCAAAAATAAAAAACAGCTAACTGTTGTGTTAATAATAAAAAGAATCTGACAAACAGAACTTTCACATTACCTGTAGACATTCTAACAGTCCAATTTTTGTCTTCTATTAACATGCTTTTACAGCTGTGACATTGCTAACAAAGGTTTAACACTATTTATAAACATTTTTTATAGTAATAGTAATAAGCCAATGCAATACATTATTTCATTGATCACGTAATCAACAATTAGTGGCATGTGCACTCAGCTACACCTCATGTCACAGTACACTGCTAGAATGTGAGTAACAGACCATAAGCATAAGCCTTGTCCCTGCTTTATTCTTAAGTAACATAACACCTTAGGCAGTTAGATACAAGACCACAGACTCACTGCATTCACAAGCTGATGTGTCACATGATAACACCACACCAGACAACTTTGAGTGATACTCCTACAACACAATGTTTTCTTGTAAGCCACATTCTTAGAAATAATTTCAATGTGTGTGTGTCACTACAATCACAGTTATGCACCATTTCTGTACATTGCCTCAACATAAAAAAGGTGAACATTAAAGCTGCACTGCCTGGTGTTGAGTGTGGGGGGGGTGCAGATATTGACTTATTGATACCACGAAATCCTAAGCAACATTAGTTTGAGTTCCCCTTAAATCAAGCTAATATTATATCAATATCTATGCCCTTAGAATCACAATCTGTCACCAGTCAGGATGCACAACCTCTTCTGTCATAACAGTGGCTGCATTATCTGACTGGGAGCCTCAAAGTCTTCAGTCATGTAATCTTGGAACACAGTCACTCTAACCATTGATATATATCCATGTTTTTCAACTGAGATCCTCTACTCACAATGCACTGTCTGACCTATCTTACAACACATGCCATTAAGTACTATGTAACTGTACTATTTGTACTAATTGCCTTTGTTTGACTCTGACTACTTACACACAAAGCACTGCCCCTTTTTTATTTCTGGGTATCTCATAGCCTACCTGTATCACAAGCAATCTGTCACTGCAGTCATTGAAATATAAAACGCTATTTCCATAATGGTTATTTTTCCTGTGGTTCTCCACTATTGATGTGCCTGTACCATGTATTTCTTTTATCTCTGCTTACCGTGAGTTTTATCTCAGGATATACAACCCATTGTATATGGGTGATCGTTGTTGTCTACCATAGATAGCATCTTACTGCTATCACCTTGCTGTAACATTCAAATCCATGCAAAATCTTTTCTGTACTCAATCATTATACAGCACCTCAACTAGTTGTATCTTATCTGGCAGAGTAGACTATAAGTGTTCAAATAAATGTCTTTTAAATACATAAACACACAAATACCACACTCAATAAATATCTTTACTATCTCTCATTTATAGATCGTTAGAGGTGCCCCCCGCCACAACGCGATGCAGTGCCAGCTGAACCACAGGCTGTGGAGGCTGACCATTCAGACTCTGACAGTGTAATCATTGTCGAGTCAGAAGGTAAGAACACAATACAAGAAATTATTAATCATACTTACTGCCATGAGTAGATGCCAATTACAGTTCTGAAGCTGTGCACCCAGTGAACTGCTGTCACATTACTATGTGTTGTGCTAGTTGTGTTCACATTGTACAGTGTAAAGCAGAAATTCTTTGTGTATCATCACAGCACAGACCTTTTGCAGAGCACATAAAAGTACTAATTTGACAAGCATATGTACCCGCTATAATCAGCAAGCTGTTCTATAATTGTTAATGTTACTACTTTTCCTGTGGTTCTCCACTCAAGACACATCATGCACTGAATATATAACTACTATAAGAACTAATATCTGACACAGTACTAATTACTTTGAGAGAATTCTGTACAGAACAAGTAAGTATCTTTTCACAAAAGACAGTTTCAGTTGTGCAATAGTGAACAGACAAGTGTTTAGCAGAGACATAGCCATACTGACTTTGTCAGCATAATATGGTAAATCATTAACATAAATGTTTTCATACCTGCCTCTCAAGTTGGGATATCATACCAGTCTCACTGTGTGTATGTGTAGGGCGGAGGTGGGGGCACAGAAACAGTACCTGATTAGTATTATATAACAGTTAAGAACACTAAGTTTCCTCTTGAGATTATACTGAGTGTTTTGTTTCCAACAAAGAGGGAGGGCTCACATACCCTGGGTATCAACATGCAAGCATAAGGTGCCACCTAACTCCCACAACACTAATGCTGACTACAACAGTATGTGGAACAAAAGTGCAAATGAAAAGCATAACAATGATGGAAAAAAGGTAGTAACACGAATGCAAAAAGCGTCACAGACATTTGCACGCATAAAAAAAAAGAGAAGGTATACGTAAAACAAAATAGATACAATGACAGTAACAATAACAAAAGTAAAATAACTGTGTCTATTAAACAATCTATATCTCTGTCTTACAGTGGCCAGGGAGACTGGAGAAACATCACAACCACAGGTGAAGCAGGAGCCTGCCAGCAGTCCTGAACGTAAGTCTAGTATAATAAAATGTGGTATGAAAATTCTGTTACCTCATTGGTCAAAACACATCGCATGATAGTGGTATATCGTGTAATAACCCACGGCTGAGTCATGGTATTTATAAAAAAACCACTTAAACAAATTTAGAATGTATCTTACACATGGTCCATTGTATAATTGCAATAAGGCACTCCAGGGTATGGGTTAGTGGAGGATTTACCCACTTCTTCTGTGGTAAAGCCACTCAGCTGCACCTCGTGATACATCACACAAAGCATGGCTAAATCCCCCTAATAACCCACACCCTGTCATGCCTTATTGCTTGAACAAAAACTGACAAGAATGTAATACAATGCAGGCAACAGTATCAGTATATTTCATTTCATTGTATTTCTTAATACTACAATTACAGGTGAACAGAACATATGAACTTCACCTCTTGGATGCCAGCTGACAGCACTGGTTAGCTGACAACATGTAACTACTAACTGTTCCAAGTAGTATATAACTGAAACAATTCAGCTGTAATACTTATATCTATTGCCTTCTTTTTTTTATGTGACTCTCCACTGAGATTCCAATAACTGTATTTTTTTTTTCCGGCCCATTGACTGCCTGATGCCATGCAACTGTTAACTATCCTGCTTACTGTGTCAGTGCAATCATGGAGCTGTACCATTTATACCCATAGCCTATTGTTTTAGTAAGTCTCCACTGAGCATGCAGTTTCTGTTCTGCGCAAATAGCATATTGCCCAGCTGGTACCGCATGACTCCAACTCTGCAAGCTATGTGTACCGGCAACCATACAGGAACACCACTTCTATCTATTTACTAGCTTTAACAACAACCTCCCACTCATGATGCACTACTTGTCCTAGCTGTGGGGTAGGGTGGGTGGTACATTCAGTAGATCACATCATACAACTCTTTACTGTCCCAACTTGTAAGTTACTACAATCACACAGCTGACTTGTTCATATCCATAGCCTTTCTTTTCCAGTGAGTCTGCACTTAACATGCTGAACCTGCTCTAATGCTGGGGGAGGGGCCTTGCCTGCCTGATGACATGCAGTCCAGAACTATGCACTCAGGATATGGTTTCTGCTGTATGTATGTCTGGGTGTAGGATGTG
Source organism: Neoceratodus forsteri (assembly GCA_016271365.2). Lineage (NCBI taxonomy): Eukaryota > Metazoa > Chordata > Ceratodontiformes > Ceratodontidae > Neoceratodus > Neoceratodus forsteri. The sequence continues at coordinate 669,332,772 of CM057456.1, read as the reverse complement.
GGGAATTCATTGGCTGCATGTATGTCTAGCTGTATGGTATGTGCTATTCTCTGTCTGACAGCATACAAGTTCACACTTTCCCTAACTTATGTGCCCTAAAAAAGCACAAGATTACCATTAATAGCTATAGCCTTTCTTTTACTGTGACGGTCCACTACGGATAAACTATGTGCACAGAGAGGAGAGGGGGAGGGGAAGGCGAGGCATTGCCTACTTGTGATGAGGTGGCCATTGCCTAGCTGATGTCATGTAACAATCAACTGCTCTAACTTGTGTGTAATATCATCATTAAACTATTACATCAATATCCATACCCTCTAATTAACTGATGGTCTGCACTCACAATACAGTACCTCATTTGTGGCGGGGGGGGGGACATCAACTATCTGATGCCACCCAACTCCTAACTACATAGGTATTGACCTACCTCAAACAAACATGTACACCATTGATGACTACACCGTTTCTTTTTTCTGGGTATCCAGTAAAGATACAGTTCCCACTGTCTGTCTGTCTGTCTGTGATGGGAGGAATGGGGCATTCAGTGCCTAATGCCACAATAGTTACAACTTCCCAAACTTGTATGTCCCTACAACCACAAAGTTGCACCATTTATGACTATGTATCTTGTTTTCTTCCCACTCTACACTCAAGAATCACTACATCCTGTCATGCCTCTTAACCTGTTGTCCCCCCAAGATGTGGGACATTGCCAGCAAACTGTATGACAGGTGGGGAAAATGTGGAACTCTTAATCAAATCTTCACCTAAGAAGCTCAACACTGTAAAAATGGTGTTTCTATGTTCAGAGAGTCTATAATAAATTGAATAATATGTTTTTTTCCATCATTAACTATGTTTTTTTGCTTTAAAATCTTGACTTTGAATGTGAAACAAGTCCTCGCAATGTGGAACAGAGAGGTTTTATGAAGTTAAATGAGGAACGCTCCTCATAATGTGGAACAGTTCAGAGGTATGTATCCTGTGCAGAGGGGCCGGGTACAGAGAAGAGAGGATACACAACCTGGTCTGTGTAACTAGCAGGAGGACATCCCCTGCCTGATGCCAAGCAACAACTTACTGTTCCAATTTGTGTGCTACCTTATAATGAAGCTGTAACATGAATAGCACTAACCTTTTCCCCAAAAGTTTAATTCCAAAACACAGGTACAACAGAAACACAGAAGTATTTTTGACATTCTCACATGGTAACATTTTTTTTTCTCTTTACAGATCAGCCATGTAAAAAACGGCACACTGTGCACTGTCGCTGTGTTTGGAGGCTCTAGCACAAGGTTGACTGTCTGGCAAATGACATAAAAGACATGAGAAAACAACACCTCAATGAGATAACAGCAGTGCGGCAACAACAAGAAAAAATACTTGAGCTATTAACTGCTCAACAACCTTGTGCTCAAGCCTGTGGGCACAGCAGCAGGTGCCAGTGCAGACAGCAGCACTGCTTCACCTGTGGCCGCAACCAGTCTCCCTGGCCACTGATGGATGGCCTCCACACCACGTCCTGGTATCTCCTCCCAAATTTGCTCAACAGCTTCCACTTCATATGCGCCTCCACATCTATCCAGCTTCCTGCCTGGACCACTCAACAGCACACCTTCCTTTTTCATGGCATTTATTTTCTTATTTACATTTTCTTATTATTTCCTAAGCATTTATTTTTTGTAAAATAAAACACTATTATTTTTTTAACAAATAATAATTACTTTATAATTTATATAAATGTACATTATTTATTGCTGAAGAAAAAGCATTCATATTATTTCTATGTCTTTGAATATATATATATATATATATATATTTTCTAACAAATAAACATATGTTTGTTTTATAACAAAACTGAGGTTTTCTTGTGCAACTTTACAAGCTTTAAATTTATCAACTTATTGCAATGCTGACTACTAAGGATCAGTGCCTATACTAGAGTACCTAATCTGTATTGGCAGTATGGTACAGTGACATTGCGTGCCTGATGCCATGCAACTACTAACTGTCATAGCTTATGTACCCCTACAAACATGGATCAATACCATGAATATCTGTATCCTTTATTAACTGTGGAAATGCACTCCCTGGCTAATGGCATATAAATCCAAACTTTCCTACCTAGGGTGTCACTACAGCCACAAACGTGTACCTTAAATGTCTATGTCCCTTCTTTTCCTCTAACTCTCCACTGAGGATACAAGACATCCCAGGAGGGTTGCAGGTGTGGGGAGTGGGGTATAGGAGGACATACATTACCTAAATGACAGGGGAAGGGAGCATTGCCTAGCTGATTCCATGCAACAAAAAACTGTTTAGAGTTCTGTGTTATTCAGTCATGAACCTGTAACATGAATATCCATAACCTTACTTTCCCTGAGAGTCTCCACTCATAATAGACTACCCCACATACAGTGACAGACAGGGTGGTGGAGGGGGGGTTGGGGTTGTGAGGGACATTGCCTGGCCGCTGCCATGCAACTGCCAACTGTATTTAACTTGTCTGTCCCCACAACCACAAATGTGCACCATTAATCTCCATGGGACTTGTTTTCCTTTAACTCTCTACCCAGTATACAGTACATGTCCGAGGCAGAGATGGAGAGCATGACAAGGGTCATTTACTAGCTGGAGGGATGGTGGTGGACATCGCCTATGTAATACCATACAACAACTAAGTATTCCAACTTCAGTGTAATAAAATCATTAAGCTCTCAAATTAATAAGCACAACCTTTGTTTCCCCGAGACTCTCCACTCACAATACAGTACCTCATGTGCAGTGAGAGACAGGGTGGTGGGGGGTGGGAGGGTGAGACTGCGAGGGTCATTGTCTGGCTGCTTCCATGCAACTGGTAACTGTCCCTAACTTGTCTGTCCCTACAACCACAAAGATGCACCATTAATCTCCATGGGACTTGTATTCCTGTAACTCTCTACCCAATATGCAGCATGTCTGGGGCAGACAGGGAGGGCAGAACAAGAAGCATTTCCTAGCTGGACAGTTAGCGGGGGCCATTGGCTACATGATACCATAGGGCGGGATGAGGGGCATTGCCTAGCTGGAGGGGTGGTGGGGGCCATTGCCTAAGTAATACCAAATAACAACTAAGTATTACAAGTTCAGTGTTATGAAATCATCAAGCTGTCAAAAGAATAAGCATAACCTTTGTTTCCCCAAGACTCTCCAGTCACAATAGAATACCTCATGTCCAGTGACAGACACAGTAGCAGGGGGGATGCGAGGGGACATTGCCTGACAACGCACACCCCAATGCCATCTCAGGGGGCAGGCTGAGGGGGTGCAAGACAGGTTTTGAACCTTAACAGTGAATTTCCTTGCTTTTTTGTCACTGTGGTGCATCCCTAACTGATCCATTAAACAGAGTTTTTTGCCTCTAAGTTACTTTGTTTTTGACAATCAGAACTACAAATACTGAATGTAATGTGGTAGTGTCAAGGGTACATGTAAGAGTAGGTGGACTGCACACTCTATTTTTGCCCAAAAGCTCTATTCAGAAAGACAGTGAAAACAAAGAATGTATTGCAGAATAATAGGCCTGGGAGCAGAAGACAAGCAGTCATAATATTAAAATGCTAATATCTCAAGAACCGTACAACGCGGGAAAAACATTTAAATTTCACATTCATGAGATTCCTGGCTAGCTTTTACATATTGTCATGATGAAAATTCCATATCTTGCACCATTTTTGAGATACAAATCCTGAAAGATGCATCGGGTGCCACCATGTTAGTCTATGGGAAAAAAGTGTCAACTTTGGAGTATTGTAACTTTGCATTTTTGCAATATTTTGTCACCAAACCACCAAAAGGCACATCTGTAAGATGCTGGGTGTCTTTCTTCCACATTTCGCTCCAAAAGACCAGACCATTCTTTTGCAGCAGGGTGTCAAATAATTTCTGTCAGTTTGCCATAACCTGGAAAAGTAGTGTCGCAATTTGTGAAAGCTTTCGCAAAAATTTGCTACAGTGTCAAACGTACAGCACTACTTTGCTACATTACTGTTCCCATAAATTTGAAAAAACATATTTCTGGGGTGTCTAACCACCAAAATAAGGACATGGCTAGCAACTTGAGGGTCCAACTAGGTGAACACAGAAAGAATTGTGTTCCTAGAAGGTCCCAATTTTACATGCCAAGCATTTTTCTGATCAGTAACTGAAAACAAAATGGCATATTTGCAACACTTCTAGGGTCATTTGCAACACTAAAAACTGCATTTGTGAAAGTGTCAAACTTATTGTTAACTTTTCCCATTGACTTATAATGGGAACTTGTTTTTTGAATCACTTTTGAACCATTCAATATTTTTTTCATGAAATCTTCAAATGGCACATCGGGGACTCTGACCACACATTCCCTGAAGTTTTCAGACTGGTTGCGCAAACCATGCAACCTGTAGGCGTGAGCAAAAAATTCACAAAAAAGTGTAATTGCGCACACGGATGTCGCTTAATAACTCCGCAGCCATATATCTGACCAGTACAAAAGTTGGCAGATCCCAAGATCTATGGTGCCCTCCTGTGCCTGCCACATTTCAGGCAAATCTGTTGAATGGTGGCAAAGTTATTAAGATGCAAAGTTTCACCATTTAACCTTAAAAGGGCTACTCAACCCTAGCTATGTTAGCACTACCGTGCTATCATAATATATATATATATATATATATATATATATATACAAAAACTGTGTTAATGCATCATTTAGGATTAAGGCAAAAAAGTCAGAAATGGGACATTAGTTGTACCCCTAACTCCACCCCACTCACTCTCCATAGTCCTGACAGACTCCAGGGTGTTTCATTGGAGTCATGAGACCCAAATCTAACCCCATGCCATGTGTAAGCACCTTGACATACTACAGTAAAGGAGAATGGGGTGAGATTTAGGCCTCACAACCACAATGACACACCCCAGAGTCTGTCAGTCTGTGGAGGATTGGGGTGGGGATGTGTGTTGGGGGAGTTAGGGGTTCAAACCTAATGTCCCGTTTCCTGGCTATTTTTTGCTTTAACCCTAAATGATGCATTAACGCAGTTTTTTGCATAGAATTTCCTTCCTTTATGAAAAAGTGTAATATAAGTAGTAAGAAACATGTATTGGTGGGAATGCAGGGCCAGCTCCCACCAAGTTGCCAATTTTTGCATAACAATATGCATCTAGTCCCATACTTCCACTTACACAAAGCCACGGAGCCATGCAACAGCCCTAAAGGGCACCAAACTATTGTAACAGGAATTTGTGCATATTTCGCAAACCATAAGAGCTAGAAAACAAATTCTAGCATCATTGTAAACGTGACAGCAAGTACTACATGCAACATGGGGGAATGATTGCACCTACATCTCAAATCATTTCTGAGAAATGGGCACCGAACAGTACTAGACAGGTACTCATTGAACCCTTGTGACAGTAGTTTTAACAATATCTCATGAACTGTGCAACATATGGAAACAATTCCATTGCAGGCTTACTCTGCAATTTCAAATCTCTGAGCTGCAGCAGCAAAAAGTCTGTATCTCGCTTCATTTCTGGGATAACGGCACTGAAAGTCATGACACAGACCACAGTGTAATCCTATGTGGAAAACAACAACTTTGTCATGGAATATCTCTGCAAACAATTAATTCCCTAACAGCTAAACAACATAATTGACATCAGTAGGGCATCCCCTCAAAATACTGAAAATGTCACGTAAAAAGACCAAAGCAACACAATGTAATCCTGTGGGGAAAACGTTAAATTTGTTATGGAATATCTCCGCACCCAATTAATTTTCCGACACCTAAACAAGCTAAGTGACATCTCTAGGACATCCCCTCAAAACTCTGAAAGTTGCAAGTAAAAAGACCAAACCGTTTAAGAGTTATTTCATTCTTTGTCCAAGCAGACTAAAATTCTTCTTTCACAAATCATAATTATAAATTTTCCCATTGACTTATAATAGGGACTTCAAACTTTAATAACATTTGAATGGATTAATATATTTTCACCAAATAAAAAGTGGCATATTCCTTGACACAAGCGCTCTCTGCCTCCCAAGCTTCAGACTGGCAAATGACACGGCAACTGCACAGCGCCACGGACAAATACTGAGCAAAAATGGTGAAAAATGCATTTTTTTGGTGCTTTGCTGATCGCAAAACGTATGTCCGACCGAAACACAACTTGGCAGATACCATCCCACACCATGCATACCAAATTTTGTGCACATCCATTGAAAGGTTGCAAAGTTATTAACGCGCAGAATTGAGGTTTAATATTAAAGTGCCTACTCAACCCTAAATATAGGGGCATGACCTCTATTATTATATATATATATATATATAGGATATGACATGGCCCGACTGAAGATAAATATGATATCTTCAGTTGGGCCATGTCATGTTCTGTTTATACAAACATATGTTTGGGCCACATGCAACACAGGGCCCTATATATGCCAACAATACCACAAATGAGATTTTACTTAGAAAAAAATGTGGTTGATCTTGGCAGTTTGTTTATAAATCTTTGTATTTATGTTGTTGATTCTGCTGTTATTTTATAATAAATAACAATTTAAAAACATATCCGGCTGATCCTGCCACTCTGTGTTTCAGTAACTTTAAATAGCACTTTCACTCTCCCCCCCTCGAAAATGTAGCATGAATGAGTGTATCAAGCAATACACAGAAGGAGCTGACAGAGATTTACAGTGCGGCTTCTGAGTCAGAAAAGTACTGTAGACTGTGTTTTTTGCTAAACTGACTTTTATTTTCTTCGAAGAAGCTGCTGACAGTACTAAGAATGAGGAGACTGAGTCAGTCGGCAACTTTAGAATAGCAAAAGGAAACGTGACCATCCGTTACTATAGCAACACTCGCTCCCATTTCTTTCTGCTGTTCTGAAGGTGTCGACTTGTTCAGTCTCCTGTCTTTTAGTACTGTTGGCATCTTCTTCAAAGAAAATAAAAGTCGATTTAGCAAAAAAGAACACAGTCTACAGTACTTTTGAGAGAGACTACTGCGCTGTAAATGTCTAGTTATTGCTTCTGTGTATTACTTGGTGCAGCTCGCTCCAAGCTACATTTTCGTGGGTGGGAGGAAAGTACTATTTAGAGTGGCAGGATCAACCAGATATGTTTTAAAATTGCTATTTATTTAAAATTCATGGCAGGATCAGCCAGATGTTAGGACTGTGTGCGTATGTCTCGGGGGGGGGGGTTGCAGGACGGTCTTACACTTCACAGGGGTATTACTATAATGAGAAGTGAAATGCTTTCACTTTTACTTCTATGACATATAGGAACATAGAGATATCTCCATGACATATAGGAACATGGAGATATCACTACAATGTATAGGAACATGGAGATATCATTGATATCTCCACTGCCTGCCTTTGATACAAGTTTTTATCTGTGTTTTTATCCCCAAACATGTGTTGTATAAATATATATATATATATATATATAATATAAAACTTGGAGACAGGACAATTCATTCCACATTGTTAACTTTATTCAAATCAACATTACTTTGAATAAAAGAAACTAAAAAACAGGCAAGTACACACATATATATATAGATAGATACAGTACATATACATATACTGTAGTGGCAAGGTAGTTCCACTATAGTTAGGGTTGAGTACCCCATTTAAGGTTAAAGTGTGAAATTGTGCAGCTTAATAATGTTGTCACCATATGATAGATTTGCCTGAAATTTGGCAGGCATGGAAAGGTACCATTGACACCTGGATTTTCCAAGTTTCGTAATGGTCGGATATATGGTTGCAGAGTTATAAAACGCAATAGAAAGTCTGTGCATTCTTTGCTCATGCCTACAGGTTGCACAGTTTGCACGACTGGTCAGAAACCTTTAGGGAACATGCAGCCAGGGTCCCTGATGGGCCTTTTGAAGATTTCATGAAGAAATATTAAACGGTTCAAAAGTTATTAAAAAAAACAAGTTTCCCTATTATAGTCAATGGGAAAAGTTAAATTATTCGACAGTGATGCAAATGCAGCTTTTAGAGTTGCAAATGACCCTTGTAGTGTCATGAGGCAGCCATTTTTTTTTCAGTTACTGGTCACAGAAATGCTTGGCATTTAAATTTGGGACCCTCTAGAGACACAATTCTTTTTTGTGTTCACCTAGTAAACCCCTGAGGATCCTAGCCACATCTTTTTGTGGGGTTAATCACCCCAGAAATATGTTTTTCAAATTTTTATAAACTGTAGTGTCGGAAAGTAGTGTTGCACTTGCAACACTTTCGTGATTCTTTTTGTGTGAAGTGTCATGATTTGCGACATTACTTGTAACACCATGCCCAAAACAGTAGGGAATCTTTGTCACCCTGCTGCAAAACAACAGTTTGGTCTGTTGGGCTGAAATTTGGAGGGAAGAAAGACAACATCCACAGATGTGCCTTTTTGTGTTTTAGTGACGAAATATTACAGGGCTGCAAAGTTACAGCACTCCGAAATCAACTATTTTTCCTATAGGCTAACATTATGGCGTCCGGAGCGCCTTTCGGGGCCCATATCTCGAAAACATTTCAAGATACGGACGTTTCATCTGAAAACTGCTTAGGACCCCATTAGGGGGCTAAGTACAAAACTAGCCAGGAAAGTCATAAATCATATGAATTTTTTTTCTATGTCGACGGTTCCTGAGATATAAGCAATTTAGTATTCCAAGTGTTCATTTTCTGCTCCGAGGGCCATTATTATGCATTCATTCTTTGTATTCACTGTGTTTCTCTATGTAGCTTTTGTGGAAAAAAGGCTGTGCATTTTCCGTATTGTTATAGTTAGCGTTCCCACTTGCATTCCCATTACCATTCGCGTTAGTGTTCCCGTCTACGCCACCGTGTGCGTTACCCTTTGTGTTTTCGTTTGTGCTTGCGTTTGCATTACTGTTAACATTTGTATTTCCATTACCTTTTCCTTTTGCATCACCATGTGCATTTCTATTTGTGTTTGCGTACACGCTTCCATTTGTATTTCCGTTTCTGTTTGTGTTTCCTTTGGCATCATCGTTGCTGTTACCATAAGTATCTGCGTTCCCAATTACATTACCGTGACCATGCATGTTACGATTTGCATTTCTGTACATGCTTGCATTTGCATTTCTGTTTTCATTAATGTCTGCATGTGTGTTTCTATTACCGCTTGCATTATCATTTATGTTAGCATCATCATGTGCTTTAACATTTGTTCTTGTATTTGTGTTGCTGTTACTTCACTATTTATAATGCACATTCTAAAAAAGAAGGGAAATTCATGGCAAAAAACTCTGTTTAATGCATCAGTTAGTGTTGTTCCACAGCAAAAAAGTGAGGAAATTCGATGTTAGGGTTCCCACCCACCTTGTACACCACCCCCACCAAAAGTCATCGGGGTGTGTGTTGGGGTCATCGGTCATAACTCTCACCTCATTCTCCTATACTGCACCACCTCAGCTTGTTTAAACATGGATGGTGAGTAGGTTAGATGATTACAATGCACATCCCGATGTCTGTTGGTGGGAACGGGTGAGCTTTGGGGTGCAAGGGTGGCAACCATAACACTTAATTTCCTCAAAGTTAGCATTACAGTTAGCATTACCGTTTGCGTTTATGTTTGCACTTGCACTTCTGTTACCATTTGCATTAGCGTTTATGTTTGCATCACTGTTAGTGTTACCATTAGCGTTTGTGTTACTGTTTGTGTTAGCATTTACGTTTGCGTCACCATCACCATTACCGCTTCACTTTGCGTTTCCATCAACGTTAGCATTATGGTTAGTGTTATTGTTTGTGTTTATGTTTGCGCTTGTGTTTCCATTACCGTTTGCATTAGCATTTCCGTTTGTGTCACCATTATCATTAGCATTTGCATTTTTGTTTGTGCCACCACTACCATTACCATTTCTGCTTCGCATCTCCATCTACGTTAGCGTTATGGTTAGAGTTAACGTTTGTGTTTACGTTTGTGCTTGCATTTCCATTACCGTTTGCTTTAGTGTTTCTGTTTGCGTCACTGGTACCATTACCGTTTGCTTTTACATTACCATTTGCATTTGCTTTACCGTTTGCATTAGTATTTACGTTTGAGTCACTGCTTCACTTTGAGTTTCCATCAAGGTCAGCATTACCATTTGAGTTTCCGTTTGTGCTTGTGTTTCTGTTATGGTTTGCATTAGCGTTTCCGTTTGCATCACCATTACCATCACCATTACCATTTGGCGCTTACGTTACATTCGTCGTTCTATGCTTCCATTTGTGTCACCATTACTGTTACCTTACTGCTTCACATTACGTTTCCATCAATGTTAGAGTTGCAGTTAGCATTACCATTTGCGTTTACGTTTGTGCTTGCATTTCTGCTACTGTTTGCATTAACGTTTCTGTCACTGTTACTGTTACCATTTGCATTTCCTTTTGTGCTTCCACTTGTGTTACAGTTTGCATTTACATTTGCATCACCGTTAGTGCTACCATTACCGGTTTGCTTTGCATTTCTGTCAGTGTTTGCATGCTCTGCCAAACACATATCACTATGAACAACTGGGTATCTTTGACCCCACATTTCCACCAACACATAACACTTAGCACACATATGCTATTTTGTGGTTTTCAAGCCCCAAAACAGGATTTTGGACATTCCATGCAAATGCTTTTGCAAATCACTTTTGCAAATGTGACACTGTCATGCTGTGCATTTGTGACACTTTTGTGTTTGCAACAGAATTTTGTGAAACTATTTTACATGCTTTCACAAATGCGAAAGTGTCATGTCTTCCGTTTATGACACTTTCATGTTTGCAACAGTATTTTGTGAAACTATGATCCTGATAATTGCACATCTTTGCCATCCTCCTGCAAGGAAACAGTTGGGACCTTTGGGTTGAAATTTGCAGGGTGGTAAGCCCTGGTCCCACAGATGTCCATTTTGCTGCTTTAATGCTAAAATAGTTAAGGATGATAAAGTTACAATATTATGAAATTGAGCAATGTCACATAGACTAACATTGCAGCACCCATGATACCTTTTACCACCCATATGTTGAAAATGAAGAGAGGTACATAGTTTTTGCTACTGGCAGCTTGGTTCACTTTTAGGCGAACTAACCTTATAGAACAACTTTAGAAATAATGTTTGACACCTGAAGTTGGATTTCTCCAGTTCCTACGGTAACACAGGTATACACCTCCTGCTGGTTGTGTGTGATTGGTTGTGCTGCTTTGGTCCTTCCCCTACTTGCATGTATATGTGTGTGCGGTGGTGGTGGGGGGAATGCACAGTTAGGGTTTTGAACCCTAACATCAAATTTTCCTGCTTTTGTCACTGTGGAACAACCCTAACTGATGCATTAACGGATTTTTGCCCTGAAAAAAATATATGTATATGTGTGTGTGTGTGTAGTATATATATATATATATATATATATATATATATATATATATATGTATCTTGCAAAAACTTCATTAATGCATCAGTTAGGGTTGTTTCCACACTGACAAAAGTGTGGAAATTCTAGCATTGAGTTACCAACCCCTACCCTCCACATACCATCAGGCACTGGGGTGTGCATTGGGGTGGTCAGCCTAACTCTCACCCCATTCCATGTGTAAAGAAGCTGTGGTGGTGCAGTATAGAAGAATGGGGTGAGAGTTAGACATGGCCACCCCAATGCACCCTCAATGCCTGGTAATGTGTGGAGGCTGGAGGTAGTGGTGGTGGGGTGATGGATTGGTAAACCTAATGTGTAATTTCCACACTTTTGTTGGTGTGGAAACAACCCTAACTGATGCATTAATGAAGTTTTTGCAAAAAAATTCCTTTCTTTTTTTAAGTGTAAGTAGTAAATGAAATGTGTTGGTGGGAGCATGAGGTCCAAAGTGCATAATGATATCTGTCTCAGGGAGTGTGGGCCCTCTGGGCCCTCCACTCCCACTTACACATAAGTATTGAGCCATACAGCAGCTCTATAAGGCAAGCAGCCAAGTTTCATGAAAATACAAAATCACACATGCCCCCACAATGCAAAGCATCATGGGCTGCATATGCAAATCACCACAGAATGTTATGCTGGTCCAGCTTTAAGCAGAATTGCATGGTGCCGAAAGGCCTCTCACACAGTTTGCAAAGGGTTCTACCAGGACTCATCAGTATGCCTCGTCTGTTTGACACCCTAGTGAAATAGATACATAGACAGTGTCAGCAGATAAGGGCCACCCAGTCTGCCCATTTGAGCTTGTAAGTTCAGTTTGTTTTCCTAGAAGTCTGTTTCCCCTTAACCCTGACCTCTAGAATTCCTTTATGTCTATCCCATGCATTCTTAAATCCCGTGATTGTTTCAGCCCCCACCACTTCCTCTGGCAGGATGTTCCACTTGTCCACCACCCATTCTATGAAGAAATTCTTTCTCATGTTTCCTCTGAATCGTCCTCCCTCCAACTTCATCCCATGCCTCTAGTCCTGGAACATCTTTTTGCTTAAAAATAGTGTTTTCCTGCACCCTGTTCCTCCCTGTAAGATACTTGTATGTCTCTATATATCCCTCTCTCCTCCTCTCCTCCAGGAGTACATGTTCAGTTCCTTCAACCTGTCTTCATAGGACTTGTGATGCAATCCATGCACCATCTTTTGCCCTCCTCTGAACCTTCTCTACCCTGTCTATGTCCTTACGTGGGTATGGTCTCAGAACTGTACACTGTACTCAGGTGGGGCCTCACTAGTGTCTTGTATAGCGGAATTATGACCTCACTTTTCCTGCTAGTGATGCCCCTGCCTATACATCCCAGCATCCTATTTGCTTTACCTGCTGTCTTGTCACACTGTTTCCCTACCTTGAGGTCATCAGAGATGACAACCCCAAGATCCCTTTCCTGCTTGGTGCATGCTATATCCTCTCCCACCAACTGATATATTGTGCCTGGGTTTTGTGCCCCATATGCATTATCTTGCACTTTTTGCATTGAATTTCAACTGCCAAACCCTTGACCATTCTTCAAGTTTCTGCAGGTCGCTTCTCATTCTGTCTACCCTCTGGTGTGTCTACTCTGTTACAGAGCTTTGTGTCATCAGCGAACAGTGAAATTCTGCCTTCTAGATCCCAGCAATGTCACTGATGAAGATGTTGAATAGGACCAGTCCCAGCACTGATCCCTGTGGTACCCCACTGGTCACTCTTCCCTCTGTGGAGTGACAGCCATTTACCACCACCCTCTGTGTCCTGCCACCCAGCCAGTTACCTACCCACCACACTACTGTCCTGCCCACACCCATATTCCCCAGTTTGTGTAATAGTCTTCTATGTGGCACAGTGTCAAAGGCCTTGCTGAAGTCCAGATAGGCCATGTCCACTGCCCTCCCTGATCCACCTCCCTAGTCACCCAGTCAAAAAATTCAATGAGGTTGGTCTGACATGACCTCCCCCTGGTGAAACCATGCTGCCTTGGGTCCTGTAGTCCATTGACAACCAGATGTTCCACCAATCTCTCCTTCAGTAGTGCTTCCATGATCTTCCCCACTACCGAGGTGAGGCTGACTGGTCTGTAGTTCCCTGCTTCCTCTTTGTTTCCACTTTTGTATAAGGGGACTACATCTGCTGTCCTCCAGTTTTTGGGTACCTCCCCTGTTTCCAGTGATCGGCTAAACAGGATAGCCAGAGGTTCAGTTACCACCTCTCTTAGTTCTTTAAGGACCCTGGGGTGCACCCCGTCTGGCCCCATTGCTTTATCAACTCTTATTACTTCCAGTTCCTTCAGGACCCTTTCTCGTGTAAAGGGACTTGTGTCCATTCTGCACCATTCTCACCCTTGTACTCCTTCAGACCCATTAACCCCTCTTCCTCAGTAAAGACTGAGCAGAAATACCTGTTCAATATGTCAGCTTTACTGTTGTCATCCTCCATGCGACTCCCATCCTCCCCTTCTGTCTCACTATCCCTCCTTTGTCTTCTTCTTTTTTTTTCACTTATCTACCTGTAAAGGTTTTGTCTCTACCCACTGATTTTGCAATGTGTTCTTCTGTCTGAGCTTTGGCTTCCTTTACTGACCTCCCTGCCTCCCTTTGCTTCTCCTGGTACTTCTCCCTATCCCTTCTGCTCGTGTCTTTTGTATTGCCTGAATGCAATCTTTTGGCTTTCACTTTTTTGCTTCCTTTGGAAACCATAATGGTCTCCTCTTCCTTTTCCTCTTGCTAACCTGCTTAATGCATAATTATGTTGTTCTTGTAATCCCCATTTTAAATACTGCCCACTGTTCCTCAACCCTGATTCCTGTCCCATTCCCCTTAATGCCTCATTCAAGTATCTCCCCATTTTCCCAAAGTCTGCCCCTAAAATCCAGGATACATGTTTTTGTGTGGTTTGGTTCTGCTCTTTCTGTGATTTCGAACCACAATGACTGGTGGTCACTGTTACCCAGGTGCTCCCCCACTGTTACCCCATCACACTGTCCCTGTTTGTGAGCACAAGGTCCAGTATTGCCTTCTGCTGAGTTGGTTCCATGACCAGTTGCTTGAGGAAGGCACCCTGAAGGGAGTCCAGGATAAATCTGCTCCTAGTTGATGCTGCTGCTGGGATGCTCCAGTCCACGTCTGGAATATTGAAGTCTCCAACCAGTACTTCCTCACCCTTGTCTGCCATCCTTTGGATGGCTAGCATCAGCTCTCTATCTGTTTCTTCCTACTGGGCTGGTGGTCTATATACCACACCTGTGCTGATGGCTGTCCCCATTTTCCTTTCCAGCTTAACCCACAGTATCTCTCTCCCATTTTGTTCCTCCTGGATCTCTGTGGCCCTTATGTCATTTTTCACATACAGTGCCACTCCTCCTCCCTTCCTGCCTGCTCTGTCTCTTCTGAATATGTTGTAGCCAGGTATGGTCATCTCCCAGTCATGGTTATCATTACACCAGGTTTCAGTGATGGCCACAATGTCCAGATCTTCCATCTTGTTGCTAAGGCTCCTGGTCCTGGAAATGGACCAGCTACCCTTAAGGCAGTGTGCCTTGGATATATTGTGGTGAACTCATTAAAATAAAAAACTATTTAAAAGACAAAGAACCTCTGTGCTCAAACACTGAGGCAAGGGTTATCCCAAAGGGCATTTGGCTGGGAAGCCAAGTTTCAAGAAAATACAAAATCACACATGCCCCCACAATGCAAAGCATCATGGGCTGCATATGCAAATCACCACAGAATGTTATGCTGGTCCAACTTTAAGCAGAATTACATGGTGACGAAAGGCCTCTCACACAGTTTGCAAAGGGTGCTAACAGAAGCCATAGACATGTGTTTTGTCCTATCAGGACTCATCAGTATGCCTCGTCTGTTTGACACCCCCAGTGAAATGGACCAGCTACCCTTAAGGCAGTGTGCCTTGGACATATTGTGGTGAACCCATTAAAATAAAAAACTATTTAAAAGACAAAGAACCTCTGTGTGCAAACACTGAGTTGGACCAGCATAACATTCTGTGATGATTTGCATTTAATTTAATGCATCAGTTAGGGTTGTTCCATAGTGACAAAAGTAAGGAAATTTGGTGTTATGGTTGAACCCCCCCCCCGGACACCTCCAGCCCACTCCTCCAACCGGTATTGGGGTGCATGTTGGGGTTTTCAGCCCTAACTCTCACCCCATCACTTGTGTAAAGAAGCAGAAGTATATGAGAATGGGGTAAGAGTTAGGACCGACGACCCCAATGCGCACCCCGATGCCAGTTGGGGGTGTGGGCTGGTGGTGTCCGGGGGGTTTCAACCCTAACACTAAATTTCCTTACTTTTGTCGCTGTGGAACAATCCTAACTGATGCATTAAATGGAGTTTTTTGCCTCTAATTTCCCTTCTCTTTGAGAATGATGATGAGAAATACTGAATGTAATGCGCTGGCAGGAGCACAGAGCCCTAAGGGCCCAGCACTCCCGCCACATGATGTCTTGTGACATAGTAAGAGGAGCAGCAATGCAAACACAAGAAGGAAATGCAAATGGTAACAGTAACGGAAATGCAAGGACAAATGACAACGCAAAGGGTAACACACACTGTGGTGCACACAGGAACGGTAACACTAACAGGTACATAAACACAAGGGGGAAACAGTAACTGTAACAGTAACAAAAGCTCATACACTGTTTTTGCTGGACAACTGCATAGAGAAATGCAGAGGGTGGGATATTCAGACTGCAACAGGCTGTTGCACAAACCTGGGTGCAGCACAACTGGGATGTGCCAGGGTGCTGACAGGGTGATATTCAATGGTGCTGCGCCATGGCTCAGCACCATTGAATATTGCTCTGTGGCCACCCACAATGTGCATGGTGCAGTGGCACTGCACCAGCACAAGTGGCCAGAGAGGGGCAGGGGGATGCGCTAACACAAGTGCCATGGCACTGGGTGCATCAACCATGATATTCAAAGGTGCACATGCAAATGGGGCCATAATGCATGTTAGGCACAAATGGGGTCATTTGCATGTCATTATGGTCCCATTTGCATGCAGGTGCGCCCATCCCTGGTGACTTGCACCTGGTACCCTGCCAGGCTGCAGCCATCGGGGACTGAGGCCCCCTGCACAAGTGGCAAAGTGCCCACAGCCCGATCGCTGGTATAAGTATTTAAATAATGATCCCCTGTAACCCTGGTGGTCCAGTGGACAGCTCACTGCCTGATCGCAGGCAGAAGTATTTAAGAAATGATCTCCTATATCCCTGGTGGTTCAGTGGACTGCTCGCAGCCTGATCACAGGCAGAAGTTTTTAAGAAATGATGTCCTTTTTCCCTGGTTGTCCAGTGGACTGCTCACAGCCCTATCATGGGCAGAAGTCTAAACGAAGATTATAACCCATCCCTGGTTGTCCAGTGGTACCCCCCTTCCTCCACTGATCCCCACCACGCTGCTCCCCCAGTCAGCGGCGGGTGGCAGCTCCCCACCTGCAAGCTGCCCATCCACCTGCCTGCATACAGTACAGCTGTATGCCCATTGTCTACAGCATGGGCCAATGAGTGTGCAGACTGTACCATACTACATGGTCCAGATATGTGAATGAATCCAGCCTGCACTCCCAACTGGCATCAGAGTGTGCATTGGGGTAATTGGCCCCTACTGTCACCCCATCACATGTGTAAACAAGCTGAGGTATAGGAGAATGGGGTGAGAGTTAGGAGCAATGACCCCAATGCACACCCCGATGCCAGTTGGGGGGTGGGCTGGGGGTGCAAAGGGGACTTTCAACCCTAACACAGAATTTCCTCACTTTTGTCACTGTGGAACAACCCTAACTGATGCATTAAATGGATTTTTTTGCCATGAATTTCCCTTCTTTTTGAGAATGAGGACTATAAATAGTGAATAGAATGTGGTGGTGGGAGTGGGGGCCCTTTGGGCCCCATGCTTCCACCACATGATGTCTTGTGACATAGTAATGGTAACTGCAATGCAAACACAAGCGCTAATGGTTACGCACATGGTGATGGAAACGTAAATAGTAATGCAAACGTTAATAGAAACGCAAGCACAAAGTGATGCGAAAGCAAACAGTGATGCAAATGAAGACACAAGAACATATGGAAATGCAACTGGTAATGCACACGGTCATGGTACCGCTGCTGTAAATGCAAATGTTAACTATTACAGCAACAATAATGCCAAAGGGAACAGAAACAGAAAGGCAAACTCAAGCACGTATGGAAATGCAAAGCATAATGCACACAGTCATGGTACCACAATTGCAAATGCAAATTGTAATGGTAACAGCAAAAAATAACCCCAAAGGAAACAGAAACAGAAAGGCAAATGCAAGCACATATGGAAATGCAAACCGTAATGTGCATGGTCATGGTACCGCAATTGGAAACACAAATGGTAAAGGTAACAGCTAAAATAATGCCAAAGGAAACAGAAATGGAAACAGGAATGCAAGCATGTACAAAAATGCAAACCGTTAAGCACGCGATCGCAGTACCGCAATTGGAAATGCAAATGGTAACGGTAACAGCAACAATAATGCAAAGGAAACAGAAAAGAAAACACAAATGCAAGCACATATGGAAATGTAAACTGTAATGCACACAGGCACAGGAACGCAATTGGAAATGCAAATGGTAACGGTAACAACAACGATGACGCAAAATGAAAGACAAACGCAAACAGAAGGGCAGCCGCCAAATGAAAATGGTAATGCACTTGGTGGCACAAAGTGAAACACAAATGGAAACAGTACTGTAGACACAAATGGTAAGAGTAATGCAAACGCAAGCGCAAACAGAAACGCAAAGGATAACGCACACGCTGCCGTACGAGGGAACGCTAACATAAACGGGTACGGAAATGCAAGTGGAAATGCTTCGTGTAACAGTAACTGGAGTACACACCCTGGTTTCCCCAACAGCTGCATAGAGAAACATAGTGAGTACAAAGAATGTATGCATAATAATGGGGCTCGGAGTAGAAAATGAGGAGTTGAAATACTAAATTGCTTATATCTCAGGAACCGTGCGACATAGAAAAAAAATCATATGAATCATGACTTTCCTGGCTAGTTTTGTACTTAGCCCCCTTTTGGGTGGCTAAACACGTTTCTGATGAAAAGTCTGTATCTGGCACCATTTCCCAGATACGGGCCCTGAAAGGTGCAGAGGATGCCATAATGTTATCCTATGGGAAAAATATAAATTTCAGAGTGCTGCAACTTTGCTGCCTTGCAATATTTTTTCACCAAACCACTAAAAGGCATATCTGTGGGATGTTGGCTCTCCTCCCTCTAAATTTCAGCCCAAAAAAACAAACCATAATTTTGCAGCAGGGTGGAAAACAATTCCTGTCATTTTGGCCGTAGTGTTGCAAAGTAGTGCCGTGATTTGTGACAGTTTTGCAAAACAAATCACGAAAGTGTCACAGGTGCAACACTTCTTTGCGACACTGCTTTTCCCAAGAATTTCAAAAACATATTTCTGGGGTGTTTAACCCCAAAATAAAGACATGCCTAGCATCCTCAGGGCTTGACTAGGTAAACACGAAAAGAATTGTGTCCCTAGAGGGTTCCAATTTTAAATACCAAGCATTTCTGTGATCAGTAACTGAAAAAAAAAATATCTGACTCACGAGACTATGGGGGTCATTTGCAACACTAAAAACTGCATTTGCAACACTGTAGAACTTTTTGTTAACTTTTTCCCTTGACTATAATGGGAAAATTGTTTTTTGAATAACATTTGAATCGTTCAATATTTTTTCACAAAATCTTCAAAAGGCAGATTGGGCACCACGGCTGCACATTCTCTAAAGTTTTTGGACCGGTCGCACAAACCGTTCGACCTATAGGTGCGAGCAAAGAATGTGCAAAAACCATAAACGCACCCAAAAATGTCACTTATTAACTCCGCAGCTGTATATCTGACTGGTACGAAAGTTGCCAGATCCTGAGATCTATGGTTATGCCCCATGCCTGCCAAATGTCGGGCAAATGCATTGAATGGTGGCAAAGTTATTAAGGTGCAAAATTTCACCATTTAACCTTAAATGGGGTGCTCAACCCTAACTATGGTAGCACTACCATGCTACCATTTTATATATATATATATATATAGATAGATAGATATATATCTATATATATATATATATATATATATATATATATATATATATATAATGGGTAGTAATATTCCTGTTCTTTGATGGGCCAACATGTGTTTCTTGCTGTGCCTTACAGAGCCATAAACTCACAGCTGGCATTACTTCCATGTGACCAGGCAGGACAGCCTCAATATCCCTAACCCCCTGACCTGTCAATGGCCAGTAACAGCCATCTTGCTTTCTGACAGAAAAATACCTCAGTAGCCTGCCATTTGACAGCTGTCAACAGTAAACAATGTCTGACACACCTTCCTCACAGTTCCAGCTTGAGTTAGACCAAAT
This sequence comes from Neoceratodus forsteri, assembly GCA_016271365.2. Classification (NCBI taxonomy): domain Eukaryota; kingdom Metazoa; phylum Chordata; order Ceratodontiformes; family Ceratodontidae; genus Neoceratodus; species Neoceratodus forsteri. The sequence goes on along the minus strand of CM057456.1, from coordinate 669,312,858 downwards.
AATGGATACATTCCAGAATGAGCCTGAAAATGAGAGAGAACCAGCCAAGGCACCTGCACTACACTACCAGGGAGATGTAAAATAAGTTTTTTATTTATTCAGATGGGGCAGAATGATGCCCCCTAAGCAAAACCCAGCCTCATTTAAGTTTCTAGGGCACCCCTGGGCTGATAAAAACTATTTTTAAACCTGGCCATCTCATCCCTCGATCGCAATACACGATCGTGATCAAAGAATCTCGCGATCAAAGAATTTGAAGGCTCGTGATCAAAGATCATTAGCGAGCCACGAACGAAGATTTTAAAAGCTCAAAACTCTATTTTTAGCCCAATTTCGATCAAACCAAAGACATGGCTCGATAGATTGGGGTCCCCTGAGTAAAACCCATCCAAGTTTTACTTCAGAAGTGACCCCAAGCCGAGATATTTGTTTTTTTCCAATCAGAAAATCAAAAACAAGATGGCGGACCTCGCGATCAAAGAATTTTGAAAATCCTTGGGGACAAAGATTCTTGAACTGTGAGGCTGAAAATTCTTTGATCGCCAGGTGGGACCAGATGGCCAGAACCCCATTCTTTGTTCGCAAAACATACATATAAATTTTCCCATTGACTTACTGTATAATGGGAATTTAAAAGTGGCATAACTTTTGAAAGCCTTATTATTTTTTCACTAAACAAAACACAAAATGTTTGGCCACCAAACCTCTTTCAAATGAGCCATCTCAAAGAGCAGCATGCCACACAACAGCTGTGCAGGGCCACATCCAAAATCCCAAAAGCTGCTTCCAAAAACTGATAATTTAGCATTTTTTAGCGTTTTCGTATACAAAGACCGTAAGTCCGACCAAAACCCAATTTGGCATATCAAGAGATCTACCATGCCCCACTGCACGTACCACATTTCAGGCAAATCTGTTGAACTTTTGACTTTAATATGTAAGTGACCACTGAACCCTAACTATAGTGGCGCGACCACGCCACTATAATATAAATATATATTTCTCAGGCTGATTTTTTTAAAGAACAGGACATAACACTTCTGTCCATATTTAATGTGTTGGGATGTGCATGGCATATTTGCAAACATCCCAATGTATTTGTAACAATCTCTGCCACACCTATGGGAATCACATCCATTTTTCAAGTGGAATTCCATCCAGGAAGTTAGACCAACTTTTCTTGATCTAACTTCCTTGGTGGATTTCAGCACCTGCATCTGAAAATCAGATGTGGGGCTTTAAAAATTTTGCCTACAATGTCTGGGGAGAGAGAAAGAGGAGACTGGGAAATGGTGGGCATATTCGAAGGGATGGTCCTTGGACTAGCCCTGACTACCAGGAAAGTGCTAAAGTGTTTCTTTTTGTTTTATTAACTGTCTAAAGGTTGAACTGATCCCTAAGTGTCCTAAAAGTTCAATTGGGCCATTTTGAAGGAAAATGTATTGAATTTCAGCACATTCACTGAATACAAATTTGACTTTGGAGCATTTTTGGTTGTATTGCACTTGCTGTGTGTTCTGAATTTGTATTGACTTCAATGTAAAGTAAAATTCAAATATTATAATATGATCTGTTCTTTATGTACTTCTTAACACATTAACATTCTAATGGATCTACCACATCTTGACTCCAAGTTTAGGGTGCCACATCAAGACAGCATCAGATTTTGGCAACTGCCATATATAGCAACCTCTCTGTTTGCCCCATACCACCCTTTTGGGGGGCTGTGCCTCCATATCCCCCTAATTAAATATACTAACTCCAGGGAGGCAGACCTCGGGGAGGGGGGCACAGAGAGGTTGCTTTAAATGACAGTTGCTGAAATCTGGTGCTGTCTTGACATGGCACGCTAGTAACAGCATATGTATTCTAATCTGTCTACCCACTAGCGTTGTTGGTGAACATACAGTATATTTAATACTAAAGGGAATGTTATCTATGACTGACCACCAAATTGCCGGAAAAGTGGCAAAAAAGGAAGACTGATGAGGAGGACAGTAAAACCCTACTAAGCACACAAAAGTATCATTTGGTAGGGGGTCTCACTTCAAAGTGATTTGCCAGGTACACATACCTAAGAGAGTTATAAACCAGAATACAAAGGATTTCAGCATGATGTTGAAAAGGTCAGCACTGCTTATTAAAAATACTAGACCCACTCGGTTAAAAATAATTAACCAGTAATTCTGGCTTTATTGCACACAACAAATAAATACAGAGCAATAACATATAGAAAGATTTTACCTTTGGTAACGCACACTGCTGAGTATGAAATGGCAGACAAACCTTGGTACGTACATAAGAATAACATCCATTGCCAACTTACAAGATTTTAGCAAACATGGATGCCTCTTGACCAGGAAGTAGGCATAACTTGAAACCCCACATCATGTACTTAGGTAGCGATGTTCAAGTCATTGTCAGAGCATGTTCAAGCTAGTAGGGTGGTGGTCAAGTGGTGTCCATGTTTGCTAAAGCTTTTTAAAGCCAGAATTACTGATTAATTATTTTTGACCGAGTGGGCCTAGTTTTTCTCAGTAAGTAACACTGACCTTTTCAACGTCACGTTGAAATACTTTGAATTGTAGTCTAAAACCCCACTGAATCAAGCTCTTCAGACCATCTTGTTGGTGATATTTGATGTAGAGTCCCTCATATACTCTGTGGACACTCCAGATTTCACCTGCTTTTATGATTTTTATCCTAAGTAGGTAATATGAATATCCTGGGTTTTGCTCCTGAGTAACACAGTTTAGTTCTGAAGGGGAGCTCCTGGGGCTCTGAGAGCTCTTGGGCTTCTGGAAATGGGCACAATAATAACAGAGAGATGGACCTTTCATGAAGCTTTTCCATGTCGGATTGACAGGGAGTGTATTGTCCATCCCAATACACTGATGTGTCCCAAAGGACAAAACACCCATCTGTGCTTTGTCATTCTCAGACTACACCAGATAACATGTCTAAGTGAGTTTAAAAGGCAATGTCAGTTCTTGTGAAGCATTGTTAGCCTGACCTGCACAACGCTTTGCACAACCGTTATGCCTTGCTCTATAAATGAGGCCTAGCGTATGTGAATAGAGATGTGCAAAATGGGAAAATTTTATTTGGCAAAATATTTTGCAAAATGTGTGCATTTCAGGAAATATTTCGTGGGTGTGAACTGTGAAATTTCAGTGAAATTTGAGCAAAAATATCACCTGTGAAACATGAAATTCCACCCATGATATGGTGAAATTCAGGTGAAATTTGGTCAAAATTTGGTGATATTTCAAATTTTGCGGCAATATTTAACATTTTGCTGGTGACATTTCACAGTTTTGCAGATGGCAAAAAATGTCACTGAATGGGGAAATTTCAGGAAATGTTTCACTCAGTGAAATTGCTGCTTTTGTGGCAATTTTGGAGGTGAAATTTAATTTTGCAACATATCTATATGTGAATGGGTCAGAGAGATGAACGAACACCTGATAATTTGGGTATATCTTCTCTCCTAGCATCCTTTTGAGGATCCCATATACTACTCTTCCATCTTCCTGTGAACTGCCTCTCAGGTATGCTCACTCTGAGTGTTCCAAGCATCCAAAAGGCAAGCAATGTGAGACACTTATGACACTTCACTAGTGTACCCTCTGCCAAGGTCACACAAAAAATAGAAGCTGCAGCAAAGCACAAATAAACAAACATTTCCAATCCTTGTGGCACTGATCACTATTAATCGGACTGTAAGCAACTGGCTAAAATAATAGACAGATGGCTTATCTCTCTCAAGAGCAAGATGCAAGTTTATTTGTTCAAAATTTAGTAATATGAGTGTAAATACAACTGTAGCAAAATGTGAGAGTACTAGTACAGTGACAGGACTGCTGGCAAAAACTCAATAAAACAAAATACCCACCAACACCTCCATGTGTGTGCTGAAACAGCTACCAGGCAGCCAGCAGACAGTGTGAATGCATGTAGCATTCTTGTTCAAGTGACGATGTTGTAATGGAATGCCTTTTTCAGAGCTGATTGGCTGCCACTAGACTTAATAAAAAAAGCAAGAACTTTGTATATTCATGAGTGGGCATGATACTGAGCTGTCAGACAATACATCTGTAAATAAGACAGTGAGAAAAGGTGCAAACAGTGCAAAAACATTAAAAACAGAGAAAATTAGATAGTTAAATTCTAATGTAGCCCAGACACCGTGTGCCAGTGGGCTACTGCTCCTGCCTGTTGACCCTGGTACAGGCTAAGGGGCCCTGGGTCCTGCAACAGTGGCAATTCAGGGTTCTTTCCTAAAGTTATGAATAACAGCACAGTGCCTACACCCAGAGTAAGTTGTAAGCTGGTCAGGTGACTGATTGGTACAGCCCCCTGGGATACTGCACCTCCCCACCTCCCTGACCAATCTCCCTGCACATGAGATTCCAACAACTTTCTCCCACCAAATACCATAAATCTGTCAGGAAGTGAAAATGCAAAGATCCTCTTTTGACACAGCACCTTCAACAATCAAACTCACAGCTTTATTGGGGGTAAGGGCTAGGAGAGGGGTACCTGGATGAGGAGCAGCTGTGGAATTAAAGGAAGAGTTAGTGACAAATGGCAAAATGTGAATCATAAGGGCCCATAGGCCAGTCCACCCCTGGCTGTCTACCCCCACTAATACCACTGTTACACCCTGAAGAGTCCCTTTGGTGCCCACCAATTGCAGACCTGGACAATGCCGCAGGTGGCCAGCTGTTGGGGCCCTGAAAGGTTGGAAAAATGTTTAAATTTAGAAACACACTCCCCTGTTTCAGGATCCAGGAACCATGTCCTGGGTACTCATGGTTTGCAGGTATCAACAGCATTTGGAGTGGCAACTGACAGTTGTCCTGGAGTGGTGAGTTCTGCTCAACTCATGCAGCAATGGGCAGAGGAGAGAATGGACTCTGTTCCTTTATCAGGTTGGATCTTGCTTGCAGGTCTTGCAGCTTGTCCCTTTGATTGTAGTCCTGGCCACTTGTCACCTTCAGTCACTTCAGGCCCATTGCAGAGCTCAGTGGCAGGTCCACACCAGCCCCAGAAAGCCCAGACCTGGGAGTGGCCCTACAGCCTGGCTCCCCACAAGGGTCATAGGTGCCCTAGCACCCCAGCAAGCACCAGTGACCTCCAGAGACAGTGGATCCCACTTGGAAGGGGTTAATGAGTTCCCTCCCTGGATCTGGGTGAGGACTGCCAAACAGTAGGAGCCCTCTGCAGTCCCTGCACGGAATCAACAAAAAGGTGGCAACTAGCCAGTGCTTTAAACTAAACAGCAGTACCAGCATGCCAATGGGTGCTAGCCTTCCGATTTGCACTCAGAATACGTAAATCCACAAGGGAAGTCTAAGAATAGACAAAGCCCTGTTCACTTCAGTGCTTGTAGCTCTAACTGTCCATAATAGATTCCTTTCAGCTTCAGCTGGGACACAGCTCTTAATCACTCAGTTCTGTCCACACAGTAAAGTCACAGAACCTGGCTAGTAAACTGACCGGAAATGATTTGCCTCTTCAAAATCATTTCAGAGGCCCAATCTGCAACTCAGGTCCTCTGCAGTAACTGATTAACTTCCAGAATGAGACAACACAGATCTAGCAGCAAAGTTCAGTTTACTAGTGCAGGATCTCTGCAACAGATATTTTCTCCAATTAAAGTATCACAATTCACAGTACCTAGAGAGTTATGAAATTCAGTTCAGTATATCAGTCTCGTTCCTCTCCAACTCGCTTTCCACAGTACAATCCACAGCTGAGACCTGAGCAAGGCCTCTGACAGTCCAATCCCTCTCACACAGAATCCTACTGACTGGAGAAGAGCCTGGGAACAGACTGAAGAAAACCCAGCAAGTCCTTTGGTTTTCACTTGAGAATACCACCTTCTGATTGGCTGTTCAACCCTATCAATCATCAATCACCATAGAGATCAATATTTCCCAGTTGTACATTGGAGCATGATCTAGGCAGATATATAGTACTTAACTCAGTATCCTGAGTCTTGGGATAACGACTTCACTGGCCCGAAATCCATGTTCCCGAATCAATCAGATGCCCAAAAATATGATTTTGAGCATCTAGCTGAAAAACAGAAAATGCAATTTCGGGTTCCACCACCTACACCCCGTAACTAAAATAACTAGCTCTGAGGGGACGCTGACCTCAGAGTTACAAAAAATTAATTACAGGGGTTTAAACTTTTAAAATCATACAGGACACAGCACGAGACAGAATCAGCATCTCCCAAAGCATGCTGGCTGAGCTGCCAGAGGTTTAGCCCTCAACACCACCGGGGCAGCTCGGCCAGCCTCCTGATTGCTCCAGCATTTAACGCCCATCAACAGGGGTAAGGCAGCAAGCTGATGCATCAGCTACCTTAACCCTGTAAACATCCATCAGGTTTTCTACTGCCGGGATGCTCATTATCTGGATACTGAACCTATCAGACAATACTGCACAGGCAGGTTATTGTCGGGATAGTGAGTCTCAGCAAACCATAACGGTACCCTATAGGTACCTGAATTAAGAAGACGCCCTCTCCCAGAAGTCTTTCAGATCTAGTTTCAGGCACCTAAACAGCTAATTGGCTGCTGTATTGGTGTCAAAGTATTAATGAAGTGTCTGCTGATACACCTTAGAGTGCAGTCCCACTTTCAAAGGGTCCATGCAGCAGTATATTGATAATTGCTTTACAGTACTCCCAGTTCATTATGGGGACCCCTTTCCCCTGTCAAGTAACTACACTATATTTCTTAAGGGGCCCCTCTGGAGCCCCTTGCATAACCCCTTTTTTAACTCCCCCCAATATCAGCAACCGGCTCATTAATATTCATGAGCCAGTGTTAATATTCATAAAGAACCCCCCCCCCATTTCTTTAGCACTCCTTGGCACCATTTGTAATCATATTTCCACTCTTCACTGTTCACCCCTAGGTGTCTGATCCCCATTTATCTTAACCAGGGGGTCAAGATCACCTGGAAGCAGAAAAACAGCTGCAAAAAGGTGGCTGCTCAGTGGAGCCACCCATAGCACCACCATGCATGTACAGACAGGCATACCTCTTATAAACAACCCCGGAGGTCCCAGGCTGTGCTGAGGAAACTGCCATAGCCCCATCTAGGGTGGAAAACAGTATGGAGGTCCCCAGAAGGGAGGCATGCCCCCAAATGGGTGGGGTACACTAAAAAATCAACTGGGTTGAAGTCATTGTGTGTAAGCCATTCAGCCATGAGGAAGGCATTCCACCAAAATGTTAGCACCCTATATTCACGCAGGCTATCTGCCAGCCACCTGGTTGCCACATTGATACCAGTGGTAATTTCCATAAGGGTTGAAAACTTTTTTCCTTGCTCTGTACTTTGGGCTCTGTTTTTCTTGTACACACTGCATAAGATGCATCTAGTGAAGTGTCAAGCTTCTTACATTGCTTGCCTTCAGCAGTGCTGAGTGTGATTACTTAAAGGAAATTAATCATAAATTAAAAAAGCATAAGAGAGACGCAAGAGACTATGAACAAGGAAGGATTTATAACTGGCAGTCCAATATTCACAGGGACCCTTTTAGGAACAGACACCAGCACAAATTTAGAGTTCCCAACTTTGGATCATCAACAGAGACTGAAAGTGAGTAATCAAGAAACCATACAGAGGCATTTTTAAAGACTGGAAGGGTGGAGACAGTCCCCCCAACAATACCAAAATCAACAAAACACATCAATAACAGTGCCATCCCAGCAGAGAAGAAAGAGGATGCAGAGGGGAAAGGATAAGAGGGCAAGACAGAGGTAGAGGTAGAGGTTCCTGGCAATCATCAGAACCTCTGAGACAGCATGCCAGAACAAACGGCAGTCATGAATTTAACACAAAAAAATAATTTCAGATGACCAGATTAAAGTACTCCAAAAGGGTCTCACATGTGTGCCATCAGCTCCAGTCAATCCCTTTCAGTTACATATTGACTTTTACAAATTCTATAGGCAACTTCACTTAATGTCCCTTTTTGGGTGTTATGAGAATTTAGTGGAGAAAAGATACTGAGAGTCAAATTAATCCAACAGCTGACTCAACAGACACCACAACTGGTACACAGATCTCATTTACTTAATCCCATCCTGAGACACAGCTTTTATAAAAGAGAATTGTGACCTCCCGTGCTTTGCAATGTTGCTGTAAATAAATTTGTGCTATTAATTGGTAAGGATTTAGAAAAGCTGATTAAGGAGTCTTGAAAAAACATTATTTGAATGTCAGTTATAAGGAGCAGCAAACACTACAGAGTTTGCAGGAAGATCAATCACTGGTGATTAAACTTACGGATAAGGGTAGTGCTATAGTTATCTGGGGCATGGATAAGTATGAAAATGAAATGGAGGAACCATTTAACAACAGTCTATATATTTTTTTATTTTTTTATTTATTTCAATCTAGGATTACAATACCTTTGAGCCGAGGCTCTTTTACAAAGGTTCCATGACAGCATGTAATTACCAGAGGATACCACAAGACCGCATTGATTCTATTATAACTCAAGCAATAGTCTTCATCAGGCATGGTCAGTTGACAGGACAACTTAAAGAACAGGAAGCTGAACACCTTAAGGTTGAATCTCTAGTCATAACCTGTATATATTTATTATCAAAATTGCATAAGAATAAAGCAACCTTGCAGGGGTGCTCAGTTCTATCCAGCATTGGTTTATCTAATGAGCCTTTCTTGCAGTTCATGGACTGATTTCTCTGCCCACTTGTCCCCAGCCTATCATCACGTCTTGTGGACAGTAACAAAACAATATGAACCCTCTTTGAGATGTAGGTAACAGAGATGACAATTTTGGTGACAATGGATATTGAGTGACTATACTCCAATATACCTCATGAAGGAGGACTGGAAGTCATTCAACACTACCTTGACATGAGAGCAGAACCACAAGAGCCATCAACTGACCTCCTAGTGGAAATGGCAGACATGATACTCTGCTCTGACTATTTCATATACAAGGGCAAATCCTATCCACAATACAAAGGCACTTTGAGGGGCACCACATTTGCACCTAGCCGGGTGAATTTGTATGTGGGTTGGTGGGAGAACATTCTGTATATACCAATCTCACATTCCAGCAGAATGTACTACTTTAGAGGAAATTTATCAATGGAAGGCACAGCTGATAACCTCATACCATTTACTGAATACATCAACAGCACCGACCAGAACCTTAAGTTCACTTTGACTAACAGTCTCAGCTCAACTGACTTTTTGGATCTGTAGATCTTTAAAGATGGTAACACATTGGGGACAACAATGTTCTGTGAACCTATGTAACATAACAGTTTGCTTCACTTTATAAGCAACCATCACAGAACTCTGATAAACAACAACCCAGTGGGACAATGTTAAGAGAAAAAGACTTCCTAGTTCAGATAAAGAATACAGAAAACAGTCCAAGATTATGGCTAGATTTTTAGACTGTGGCGACAAATAGAAGGGTATTCAAAAAGGTCTTGGTAGAGCAGCTAACACAGACAGATGCATCTTGCTAACACCCAAGACCAACTTAAACAATGAATAACCTATTACCTTTGTCACTACAATGTCAGTGAAGCCTATCAAATTGCAGAGGTTGTTCACAACACTGGCCAGTTGTCAGATGTGAGCCAGTTTTTAAAGGTAATAGATTTGAGCAATTGAGAGTGGCATACAGAAGAGGATAAAATCCCACTGGTGCATAGTTTCCATAGGAACCCCATACTGAATCACTCTTGGCTACCACCACCTCCTGATGTCAACTTCAAGTGTGGCCATTCTGTGAACTGTAACAATACCAATGACTGCAACACCTTCAAACAACCAATGTCAAGAAAGAAGTATCAGATCAGATGCTGGAAGAGGCAGTATGGCGCAGTGGGTTAAGGCTCTGAGCTACAAAACTGGACACCTGGGTTTGAATCCCACAGCCCTCTAGGTGCATACTGTGTGACCCTGAGCAAGTCACTTAACTTCCTTGTGTTCCCAGGTTGCACCTGCAAACAAGCTTTCAGCTTAGTGTGTCTCACCTGGTAAAGTCATTTATTAATTATTCCACAACAGAAACTACAGTATATGTCTTCTTACCTGCCCTTGTTGCTTCTGATATGTGGGACAAACAAAACAACTTATAGACAAGATTTGTGAACACAAATTGATAGTTCAAAACCAGCTGATGACAAGCTCTGTGGCAAGGCATCTTTGTGAGAGGAACCATCTATTGCTGGCAAATTTTAAATGAATTGGGATTGAGAAAATCGCTGTTGGACCATGTGGTGGTGATCTAGAAAAGAAACTTTCCCAAAAAGAATTCTACTGGATCTATATTCTGCAAATGATGAGCTTGCATGTATTTAAAGAAGGTCTGCCATTGAACAGATCTTTAATACTATGCAAGTACCCCATTTTTTTTCTGACAGCTGATATCATTTGCTTGCTGTCCTAGTTTTGAGCCCTTTTACATGTTTTCAAGGGATAGATGTGTTCTATTCTACTGTGTCTTTCTTTCCTCCCCCCTTCCCCTCCTCTACCATTCCACTTACCTTGCATTTCTGTTTGCGTTATGTTTCTACTATCCCACAAAGTAGTTGACATTTTAGTATTTAACTACCAGATTTTATTTGTTTTTAGTGTTTTTGCACTGTTTGCACCTTTTCTCAGCATATTATTTACAGAGCAGGTCTCTGATAGCTCAGCACCACACCACTCATGAATGTACAAATTTCATGTTTGTTTTAATGAAGTCTTGGTCTGTGAACAAATCAGCTCTGAAGAAGGTACAGTATTCTGCTGAAACATCAGCATTTGCAGGTTCATGCTATGTGCATGCATACTATCTGCCAGCTGTCTGGTAGCTGCATTTGAACATTCTGGTGGTGTCAGTAAATATTTTATTTTACTGAGTTTTCCACCAGCAGTCCTGGTGCCGTAATAGTTCTCTGCACTTTTTGTTATGGTTTGATATACACACGTTACTGTACTTTGCACAAATACACTTGCAGCTTACAGCCAAGAGAGGTAAGTCATCTGTGTATTATTTTGACCAGTTGTTTACATTGTGTGTGTCTGACTGATAGTGATCATGCTACAGTGGTTGGAAACTTTTGTTTCCTTGCTCCATTGTAATTATCTGACATCAGCCTCAAATCCCCTTTCAGGGCTAGAAAGGCAACATGAAAGTAATTCTATTTAGAGATCCTTAACCAATCCCAGTATCAGCAGAAAAAACATTTGAAGACAAACATTAAAAGATTAGTTAAGAAGTCATACCAGTATAGCATAGTACTGGTGTGAATTATTATCCCTGTCTTTGACTGGGGTGGCAGATTTTGTATTTTCCAGTGCAGAGTGCTTCAGTCTGTAGGGGGAAGGGATTTTGTTTAGCTGATTAAAGGTGCTAACTACTAATTATTGTATGACTGAAAGCATTTGAATTGTGGTTGGCAGGTGTAGCACATGTGAAGTAGTGAAAGTGAAATGAAGTAACTATAAAAAACAAAGTTTATTGACTTCATGAACATGGACACAGAGGAACCCACTTTAGTACAGTATACAAATGTATATATTGTGGCAGTGATCAAGCACATTTAAAGAGCTGGGCCCTGATGTTCAGTAGGGTGCAAAGCATAGCACAAGTGTTTGCACTGACCTGTGGAATTGCCCAGGGGTCCCAGGATGGTATATTCAATCAGGTGCAACCCAAATGAATTTAGGGCCATATCGGCACAGAGCTAAGTCAGGTAGCACTGCCCCAACATGGGACCCAAAGTGAACTTCAAGAACTGATAGTGCTGGAATGCTATCAGCAGTTTTCAAAGTCACCCAAGCAAATTAATCCATCCGTCATGCAAGGTGATAAGGGACATTTGTATGCCTATTATGGGCTCATTTGCATGAGTAGTGGAGGCAGGTAGCATGGGGATGCTGCCCCTCCAGCCATATGTGACATCACTAGCCATCCTTGGTGCTAGTGGTCCCCCCTGACTTCAGCCCCTACTGAAAAAAAGGAACCTCTAGTGGTAGTGGTCCCCCCATGGTTCCCATCCCACCCTCCGATAACCAACCCCTTAATGGAAAAAAGAATTCCAGATGCTAGTGGACCCCCTTCCCCATCCAACTGCCAGCTGGAAAGTGAAACAGAAACCCTCCCCAGCATCCAGTAGTCCCCCCTGCCCATGGCACAGGGCACTCCTTCATTCACCCTATGTATAGCCACCGTGTTGGGGGTGCATACAGTGACCGCACAACCCTCTTCACCTGACCACTCTATGTACAGGGAAGAAGTGCACCTGTTATCTATAGGATGCATGTCACCCTGTCCTTTAAATAGGAAGCATGCTGCCTGCTGGGACATATGACAGCCAGCCAAGGATTGTGAGGAGGGCTGTGCTGGTCAACTTATATACCGCAAACAGCACAGATACAGATAAGGTGAGTGCGAAGGGGACCAATGGACACCAGGGAGAGTTTTTGTTTTACTTCTGGGCTGGTGGTTGTGAAAGAAGAGAGACCATTAGCACCAAGAATTATTTTTTCCAGTGAGGGCAGGGGGACCACTACTACCAGGGATTTTCTTATTATTACAGTAGGGACTGGTGATTGGAGGGGGGCCACTGCCACCAGGGATTCATTATTTTACATCATGGTCTGGTTATCAGAGCAAGGGGGACCACTACCACCAAGGATTCATTGTAAGTGTTTTGGGCTGGTAATTCAAGGGAAGGGAATCCACTAACACCAGGGATGCTGTATGGTGCTGGTGATTGGGGGTTGGGGGAACCACTACCACCAGGGATTAATTTTTTAAGTTAAGGACTGGAGATTGGGTGGGGGTGCAATTGACCACAGGGACGGGTATGCTCCCCCAATGGCCAGCTGGTGAGTTGGCTGCATTACCCCCACTAGCCACTAGGATTGTGTAAATTATAAAGAGGCTTTCTTTGGCAGTATTTGCGTGGTGCAAAAGAACTGTGAAAAATCCTTTTACACCATGTAAATCTGTTGAATATTGGCTTGTGCTGAAATTCCTGTCCCCATTCCACCATTTGCATAACCTCGCATTTAGTTTACATCGGTGCTACACTTGTTTGCCAGCACAGCACAGCACTTTCAGTACTGGGCTCCAGCACAACACCAGGTTTGCGCAGGCAAAAATTTATTGCATTTTTATGTTAGTAATTACTTTCTACTTTAATAGTAAAATATTTCTTAGCACAGTTAAACAAGTGGAGTTTCACCTTTGAGTTTTCCACTGCTAGTAAAAAAGTATTCAGCACAATTCTAGCATTGTGATGTCAGGAACTGCCAGCTACTTAGGAGCCCAATGTGCTTCATTGAGAACTAAATGTATGTTTCTATCTTTTTCAAAAGAAAAGGATGCTTCTTTCTGCAAAAATCTCTTTTATGTTCGCACTATTGTGGTACATCTATAGGATTTTACAATTTTTAAAACTGTAACTGGCTTCTCTTTTCTTCTTCCCAAGTAAAATCTTGTTAGGAAGAAAATGACACCTGCTATATTAAAACAAAAGATAACAGGTTATCAAAAATCACATTTATCTATTAAATATATAATATTTTGGTGGTAGAAAGTGTTATTTCTCCATAAAAAAATCTGAAAACAGATTTGCAGTTTCCCACTGACATACACTGCCAGCCTTGCCAGTGAACAGTTTCTGATTTCATAATAAAAGGATTCTTTTTTCACTAGCAATTGGCAAAATGCAAGTAAAAGTGATGAAAAGGTACTCAAAAATAAACAAATAAAAGCAAACTTAATGAATGCAGAGGCATCCAAAGGCCCCAAACCTTCATTCTTTAAGGTATACATCCTTACTAAGCACTTCCTTTTTAAGCTCAAAGAAGGAGAAGCCACTGCTAAAACAGATGCCGAAAGCCAGGACCCACTCTCAAAAATGATGCCCCCATAGCAGTAACAGAGATACTGTATGAGCTGTTCATGACCATCAAATAGTGTCATATCCCACTGGAACAAACTAGTAAAAGCTGATGCTGCCATTCATCTGTGTGTTCTGAACCAAAGTCACAGATGTAAGGAAACAGATTTTTATATAGTGAATGAATAAAACAGCTGATGTATGCCAAATCAATTATTTCCAGATTATTTTAACAGTTTTTACAGTGTTATAATAAATACATGTTTGTTTTGAAAGATATACATGGACTCAAAAGCATTTACTCCCACACAAACCTGACCAGAGTCACATAGCCAGGCACAACCTGTGATTATCATCTTATTTTGACACCTGGTTAAACAGGCAAAATAGAATCCACCTGGCTATCCCAATTATGCGGTGCCCACAGTAATGTGGTGCATTTAGGTTCTGTTCTACATTAGTGACAACATCTTATGTTGTACATAAGATATTATACAATGGGCAAGAAAATACTGGCTCCTGATTGGCTGGCTGGCACAATTTACAACGTGTAAATCACTCAATCACCCCATGGGAACAAGTGCCAGTCACCAGCCAGCCACCTCAGGAACCCCCTATGAAATCACTCCGACATCCCCAAAACAATAAACCACAAAACTTACTCCCACTAAACAGGCGATGTTGAAGCGGGACTTCCAAACAACCTTTGTTTACCCAACACACCACAAGACTCCCTACGTCTCCATTTAAGACCCCTGTTTGAAATTACTTTGAATTTATCCCCCCCAAAATCACACAACTCATCTGCCCCCTTAGCCACCAGAGAACCACGCCATAAACTGACAATACCCCATTCAGGACATGAGCCCTTTAAATGACAATGCAGTTGCTCCCGCCCACCTCCACAACACTGCTACCTCTAGTAACCACTTGTTGCCTTTCTTACACAAAGCCTCTTCTTGTTTGAAAGTAAAAACAAGAAAACATTCCTCGTGCATTCTGTTTCCCAGTCTTGCCATCACTGACGCTCCATCACAACATCTGAATATGGAGCCACATAATCGCAAATCCACTAATTACTGCTGACTCCATCCCCAGATATAAAAAAATCCTTTTAAACTAGGATTAGTAAAGCTCTTTAGTGACTGTGATGTCATGCCAGACTCTTAATGTTCTCTCACCAGCAGTGCTTTCAGGGTACCTGTCTCTTGCTTCCCATAACAGTTCACTTCCTTAGTCCAAACCGTCAAGAAAAAAATCAAATGAAGCACTGCAAATGAACCAATCAGAGGTACTTTGTGATTTGGAACTTATTTAAGCAGTATACTCTTTGGCAAGGTTTTAACATAAATACCATTCTCCACATTTTCATTGTAGCAGTCCTGCAAGTGTCTATAGTGGTGAGTAGGGATGGATGCACCTAGCAAAAAGGAACTATTTTTTTGACTGGTGAAAGAATAATATCAATAAAAATAATAATAAAAAAACAAAAAGCATTTTTCTTTAATACCAAAAAAGGGAGGTGGAGGGGGACATTGTATAATTGCAATACATCACTTGAAGGTGTGGGTGGTGGCAGTAGTTACCCACCTCTGGTTTGGTTCACTCACTTGGCTGATGGCCTCATTACTGAACCACACCAGGAGTGGATAAATCCTCCCATCATCCACACCCTCTTGTGGTATATTGCTTAAATGTTAGTAGTGACTAGAAATTGTAAATTAGTAGCCAGAGAGTAATTTACTGTGAGTGGTAGTGGGTATTGTGCTGCATCACATCGCTTAGAAGATAAACATCAATAGTCACTGGGAATGATTTAAATTTCGTAAGCCTAGGTATACATACTGTGTCTTCCATGGCAAAGGGTTGTATTGCAACACAGCATACAAAAGATCATATCAGTAGTTCCTAAGAATATGCCTGAGAGTACTTCACCATCAATGGCGATTACATCACATCACACAGAAGGTTCTATGAGCAGTAGTATTTTTTTGAAACTTGGCTTTACTGTCAATGCCCTTTGGGGTAACCCTTGCTTCAGTGCTTCTTCACAGAGGTTCTTTGTCTTTAAGCTTGTTTTTTCTTGGGGGGAGAGTTAGCGTGAGTCAAACTTGCAAGACCAAATTAGGGCTCTGGTTCATTTCCCCTGGGATGTGATATAGACGAGGCACACTGATGAGTTCAGGGTAGGAAGAAACACGTGTCTGTGTCTTCTGTTTGCACCCTTTGCAGATTGTGTGAGAGACCATTTGGCACCACAAATTATTTCTTCAAACTTGACCAGCCTAAAATGTCATGGTGATTTGCATATACATCTTATGATGCTTGCATTATGGGGGCATGTGTGATTTTGTACTTCTTTGAAACTTGGCTTTCCTGCCAATGCTCTTTAGGGTAACCCTTGCCTCAATACTTCTGCACTGAGATTCTTTGTCTTTTGGATACTATTTACTGGAATTTCACTGGCCTAGCTGTTAGTACTGTGTCTTTGCGACAGTCAGTTGATTGACAATTTTTTTTTATACAGGATACATATTATTATGTCATTATCCCCATTTTCAACAATGTCCTGTGAATCCATTCACATTAGTAGAAAGATAAAATAAAAAGGTTTCATCACAGCATACAGAAGATCATATCAGTAGTTCTTGGGAATAAGCCAGACAGTACTTCACCCTCAGTGACAGTAGATTGCATTACATCACATCATTTCGTATCACACAGAAGGTCTTATTAGTAGTAACTGGGAGTGTGATTGGGGGTGGAGCTGCCAGAGGCGTAGTGCTTTCTATCAAGAGCACTATAAAAGTCCCTCACCCAGCATGTCCCATCATATTATGTCCCAGCACTTGAGATTGTTCACAGCCTCCAGGAGACTCTGCAGAAGGAACACCAGGCCAAGGTAGGAGATAGCACATTACTGTATTCTGGTATACTGAAGCAGTCAGCTCCAGGGTTGGTGACCATCTAGTCTGTATGGATTAGTAGGAACAAGGATAAGTAAGGTACAGGTAAGGGGGTTAAAAAGTGAAAGTGGGAGACACCCTGTCTAAGGTAGGGTAACAAATAAGTTCCAGATAGTGGGTACAGAGTTAGAAATACCAAGAGGAAGTTAGGCAAAGGTAGGTCTCTTAAAAAAGGGAAAGCAAGAGATACCCTACCTAAGACAGTGAAGCAAATACATTTCAGACAAGCAAAGGGTGAGGTAGGACTTCAACAGGAATAGAAAAGAGTCAGTAAGGTACAGGAAAGTTTCAACAGGCACAAAGGTAAATGAAAGAAAAACATTAGCGTGGTGCAATGCAGCAAGTGTGGAGCTGCAGTCTTTTGTGACATCTTCTGGAGATCTAGGGGCTGCTCTATTTGTACTCACCTCTCTGGATTGAAGGCAGATAATGCTGGACTCTGGGTAAAACTGGTAAGGATTCAGAGAATTTTCTGCACCTCCCAGGGGATGCCAAGTCTGTTGTCACACTCCCCAGAAGATGCCTTGGCAGAGTCAAAGCCGTAGTACTTTGGCATGCTCCAGGAGCATGGGAGAGCCAGGAAGTGTACACACTCCTCAGCCTGTACCTCATCACAGTTCCTTCACTGTACTGGCAGAATAGGGCAGCAGGGCGGAAGCACCCATAACAGTGGGAAGGGAGAAAGTGGATGTCCTCAGAAGGGGAGACCCCAAGGAGGCAGGAATTGGCCCCCAGCAAAGAGAAAGCAGTTGGGACTCTATTGTTAGGGTAATAGACTTGGAAGTGAGAGGAGAAATTGAGATGGGGTGAAATGCCTCCCTGATGCTTTGGCTAGGAGGGTTGGAGAGCAGATCCAGAGGATCACTAGGGTTGCAGGAGATAGGAGGGAGCTAGATGCACTCTTCCCCTGGAGACAAATGACCTGGCAAGGGACAGGGTAACGGTAGTTCAGGGAAATTTCAGGAAGCTGGGAAGGCACCTCAAGCAGATGGCATGCAAGATGGCTTTTGCTGAAGTGCTACTTGCATATGGTGAGGGAGATGACAAGATACTCTGCACAAAGACATTTAAAGATCAACAACAGTGTTTTTTAAAATACTTTTGATGTATTTTATTTGCTCACAATGAGAACAACCACTCTGTATATATTGCAAGTTACAAGCAGGAATGGTAATTTGTCATGTTCATATGCAATTTTACTGCCTATCTTTTTTTAAGATTTCACAGAGCCAGCCTGGTGGCGCTGAGGGTTGAGGCACTGGACGCCACACCTCATGCCACACCAGTGACCCAGGTTCAGGAACATACTCGGGTCACTGGGGGCTGGCAGGAGAGAGGAAGGATTGAGCATCCCATGACTGGTCTCCTTCCTCTGGGGCAGGTGGGTGCAACACATTGCACTGCAGAGGCAACTAATGGAGGCCAGATGCACTACAGCTGCTTGCCTAGATGGGGGAGTGTGGTGGGCATCAGCACAGATGTGCTTGTGATGCCATTGCATGTCTGGTTCCCAAGGGACAAGTAAAATGGTGAAATAGCAGGGTCGATCTTGGTGGCTGTTGGTCGAGCCCTGCACCCCCGGATACGAGAGGCACCTTCATGGGGTGCAGAGAGATAGTGGTCAGCCTTGTGTGCATGGGGCATATAAATTCATGTGCCAAACCTGGTCCGGGGGGCTGAAGTGCCAGCAGCCAGAGATCACTGGGGTCTGTTCAGCAGGGGGCGAAAAACAGTAGTAATTAAAAAAAAAATGAAGGTTTCACAGAAAACCCCTCAGATATTTTCAGACCAACTGGCAGAATCTTGGGTGAGTGTTGATTCCATTTCGCAACAATTACATTATTTTCCTCGAGGTCCTGGCAGCTCAGTACATCATATCATGATATTCAAAAATCAGTCTTTGCTTCCAGTTTTCTAGTGGTGGCATGTATTAATCAAAGTGTTCCAGTAAAACAGCATGAGTAGATTTCATTAAATTTCCCTAAGCTGATCAACACTTGGTGCTCAGTATCACCTATCCTGACCCCCCCCCAAAAAAAAAACATTAACAACATGACAGGATCTTAACAAGAACATTTTTGTTTCTTTTATTCTCTTCCTGGCCTGAATGAAACACAGCAACTTCCTCCTTCTTTCAAAGTATTGTTCCCTACAAATTACTGATTAATCTGTGAAAGTAAAGTACAGTTACATAACAACTTACCGTAACAGTAGATCTTCGAGAGAAGCTCTTGCAGCAGGCTATAACCATTAGGATTTATGCCACAGGCCATAGGACCCATTGGAAAAATCTTAGCTAGCAGTACCCTGCAGGGACCACCCCCTGATGTCAGCTCCACCCTGTTGTCGGCCACGCCATAAAAAGGGACAGACCCTGGCATCACCTCAGTTCGCCCACCAAGACCCACAAATGGACCCTAGCATGTGAACCAGGCAAAGCATGTTGAAGACATGCTGTAAACCTCACCAGGGGAAGGATGGTGGGAAAGCAGCACCTGCTGCAAGATCTACTGTTATGGTAAGTTGTTATGTAACTGTACTAACTTACTTCGAGTGGAAGCTCTTGCAGCAGGCTATAAACATTAGGACAGAATCCCAAGCAGTCCTGCGCCATGGAGGTGGCTATCCCTGGAAGGTGGAAGGTGGAACTATTGTTGATACACACCAAGTTTAAGACACAAGTCCCTGAAGGACTGCCAAGCTAAAACTGGCATGGCACCTGGAGGCAATGTCTAGGCTATAGTGATTCACAAAGGTGTGCTTTGAATTCCAAATGACAGCAGCACAAATGTCCCTTATAGAGATGATCTTCAAGGAGGCAACAGAGGTAGAAGCCCCCCTGGTGGAATGATCTCTCACCAGGCCCAATAGAGGTTTGTTGTGCTTGTCATAACAGAACACAATACAGTGGACAAGCCACTTGGAATAGTTTGCTTTGACACCGGTTTGCCCAAGTGTTGTGGCGCAAAGGCCATAAACAATGCCTTCAATTTACAGTGTGCAGCTGTGCACTTGAGGTAGTACCTCAGTGCCCTGTGGACATCCAACATGTGTAGGAGAGCCTCTCCTCTATTGGCAGGGGTAGAATAATAGACTGGAAGGTCAACCAATTGGCTGAGGGTCAACTCCAAGACCACTTTGGGAAGGAACTTAGGATTTGTTCTGAGGGAAACCCTTTCACTGTGAAAAACTAAATAAGGCTCCTTACACATCAGGGCCTGAAGTTTGGAAACCCTTCGAGCTGAAGTAACAGCAACTAAAAAACAAACCTTCCAGGAAAGATAACACAGCTCACAATCAGCCGCTGGTTCAAAAGGGGGGAGAATGAGTTTCTCCAACACAAACTGGAGGTCTCAGGGAGGGACAGGATCCCTAATGGGAGGTCTTAAATGCAAGATACCCCGCAAGAAGGTGCAGGCCATGTCCAGTTTGGCCAAGGTCCTATCTCTCAGGAGGACATGATATGCAAAGATGGCCCACATATGCACCTTTATAGAAGAATAGTTCAAGTCTTGCTGATATAAGGAAAGGAGATACCATAATGCTGAGTTCACCAGACAGTTAAGGGGGTCCAGATGGTGGGACTAAGAAGACAAACAAAAATGCTTCCACTTCATAGCATAAATGGAACAGGTAGATGGCTTTTTCGCTGAAACAAGGACATCTGCCACTTCTTGGGAGACCCCGTACCTGAATTTGGCTACGTCTCCAGGAGCCAAGCATGAAGAAGCAGAGACCTGATATCTGGATGAACCAGCATGCCCTGATTCTGTGACAGCAACTGCGAGCATATTGGTAGCGGGATTGAAGGTTCTGAGGACAATCGCTGAAAAAGTGGGAACCAAATCTCCCGAGGCCATAGTGGGATGATCAGAATCATTTGGGCCCCCCCTGCTTGGAATTTCAACAAGACTCTCTGAATGAGAAGGAAGGGAAGGAAGGTGGAAAAAACCTCTCTGCTCAGCAAAGGGACAACACGTCTGGCCAGAAAATGCCAGGCATGTGCTCTCGCAAGCAGAAAACTGGCAGTTTGGTGTTGCGTGGAGATGCACTGAGATCCAGCTCTGGCTGACCCCAAGTGCTGAAGAGCTGGTCCACCACTGACTGTAGCAACTCCCACTCATGTGCCTTGGACTGAGACTTGCTTAGGCTGTCTTCCAAGTTGTTTTGGGTGCCTGGAACATGCACCAAGGACAGATAAATGTGGTGCTCCAGTGCCCAGTACCAGACTCTCATTGCCTCCCTGCACAGGGGGTAGGAGTGAGATCCCCTTGCTTGTTGATGTAAAAGACAACCACCACATTGTTTGTCTGAGCAAGAAGAGAACATGGGACAAGGTCCTCTTGGAAAGCTGTTAGAGCATTGAGGACTGCTCGTGTTTCCAGAACATTGATGTGAAGGATGCATTCCTCTGAGGTCCAGACTCCTTGAGTTTGGCGGACCCCTAGATGTGCCCCCCCCACCATAAATCAGATGTGTCTGTTGTAAGAGTCTGACTTGGGGGCTCCTGATGGAAGGGGACCCCTTTCTTCAAATTGAGGTGGTTAAACCACTAAAGCAGGGTCCTCATGACTGGCTCTGCGATCCTGATCATGTGGTCTAGACCATTGGAGCTTTGATACCACTGCACCCTAGGCATCCATTGTGGGACCTTCATGTGGAGGAGGGCCAAAGGAGTCACAGGGATGGCCGCTGCCATGTGCCCCAGAAGCCTGAGGAAGATCCTGTCCCAGACCTGAGGGGTTACTAGGACCAATCTGGCTATCTCCCACAGATGATCTCCTCTCTCTTAAGGGAGAAAAGCCATGCCCTGAACTGAATCCAGGACCACACCAATAAAGACAAGTCTTTGGCTGGGCCCTGGGGAAGATTTTGGGAGGTTCAGGGTGATCCCCATCTCTTGGAACAGAACATAGGTGTCTCAGAGAGCCTGAATGAGGCTAACCCTTGACGGGGCTGTGAGCAGCCAATCATCAAGGTAAGGAAAGATGTAATGTCCCTTGCACCTTAGACCCACAGCTACCACTGCCAGACACTTGGTGAAGACTCAAGGAGTGGAGGAGAGGCTGAACAGAAGAACCCAAAACTGATAATGCTCACCATGGAAGTGGATCCTCAAGTACTTCCTGTGAGAGGGAAAGACCTCAATGTGTATATATGCATCTTGCATATCTAGGGAACAGAGCCAGTCTCCATGATGCAGCAGAGGGATGAGACCTGGAAGGGTCACCATCCTGAACCCTTGGTATTCCATATAGACATTTAGGGAGCTGAAGTCCAGGATGGGTTGAAGGTCTTGCGTTTTCTTTTGAACCAGAAAGAAATGGCAGTAAAAACCCCTTCCTTGCTACTGCAGAGGAACTGGTTCTATTGCTCTTTTTTGCAAGAGGGCCTGAATCTCTCCTTCTATAAGGGGGATGTGAGAAGGAGGATACTTGGAGGGCCTTGATGGAGTTTCTAGGGGAATTTCAGTGAACTCAAGCATATGTCCCTTCCTTTTAATATCCAAGACCCAATGGTCTGCTATGATGGAGCTCCATCCCTCCAGGTGAAGGGAGAAGTGACCACTGACTGCCTCCCCTGGTGCCTCTTTCAAAGGAGGGAGGTCAGAAGAGAGTCATTGGGCAGAGAGACTGGGGAGGACTTTGGGCCTCAAAAGGAAGTGCCTCCAGGATGCTGGTTGCTAGTCTTCCTCTTGAAGCTGCTTCTCTGAGTTTGCTGTTTTCCATGGGCTTGTTGACCTGAGGACTTACAAAAAGGCAGTCTACGAGCATGCTTCTGGTCCCCTCTGTACATCTGATGGATGGACCAGATAGACTTGCATGACTCTTGAAGAAGAGAGGTAAGACCCTAGGTCTCCTGCCCAAAGAGCATGGAACCCTGGAATGGGAGGCCCCTGATTCTGGACTGCAGATCCTGGTAAAAACCTGAGACTCTCAACCAGGCATGGAGCTGGAGACAGACACCTGCCGCTGCCGCTCTGGCCGCCATATCCACAGTGTCGTATGAGGCATGAAGGACATGCGTGCCAACGTCAGAGCCCGATTTCAATATGTCCAGAAGCTCCGTCTTCTGAATAGAGTCTGGCAAGGCTTTGGATAGCTCCTGTCCCCTCTCCCACAGTGCATTCTGGTATTTGACCATATGCATAAGGAAGTTCAGGGATCTGGTGGAGCAGCTGGAGGCTGAATACACTTTCTTTCCCACCTGGTCCAAGTAATGGGATTCCTGGTCAGGAGGCTGGGAGCTGAGATGCTTCAGCTGCTTAGACTTGTCATGAGCAGCTGTGATCAGTGAAGAGTCCACCTAAGGATTTTCTGCCAGGAAGGGCTCAGCCCTTGGGGCCTTGTACAGCCTGTCTGACTTTCTGGGAATTGCTGGGACTGAGGCTGGGTGCTTCCAAGTTATCCTGGTGAGGCCTTGGAAGGTCTCAACCAGAGGGGGCACCACCAAGGGTATTGTTTCCTTCTGCCTCAGGTAACAGGCTAGTCTCTGGCGTTCTGGGTCCAGGTCCTCTGTCTCCCATTCGTTAGAGGCCTGGATATGCTTCATGACGTCCATGAAAGTAGGATCATCCGGAGGTGAGTGAGGTTGATCTTTGTCTCCAGGAGAACCCCAACTCCTGGAAAAGATGAGGAAGAGGAAGAAGACCTGCTACGGGACCTGGAAGAGTCCAAGCTGTGTCTTGAACTACCCTCACCTGAGCGTCGGTAGCTGTCCAACTGACATCGTTCTGCGGACTAACGGCAGCTCTGGGACCTACAATGGAGCAATGACTTGTGCCGGTCCATGAACCGGCATTGGGAAGTGAAGCAAGCCTGCCTGGAAGAAGACCTTCGGCAGTTGTGGGATCTGCTCCAGGGTAGAGACTGATGATGGCTGCCTGATGGGGAAGGACGCCACTGCTTGTCCTTAGACTAGGACTAGGAATGTACACCAGAGGGGAAGCGGGACTTATCCCATTCTGGGGTCTTTATCGGTGAACTGATGGCTAGACCCTTGGCCTCCTGGTTGTCCAGCCAGTCAGAAAATGGCAGGTGGAGTCTCTTCTTTCTTCACCTGACTCCACCAAAAGGAGAAAGGTTCCTGTAACTCCTCCTTCATGAAGGTTGAAGCCCCTGTCCCCAGCAGGGGAACAGGAGAAGCCGGAAGGTCTGGCAGAGCCCTCAGGGAGGAGCCCATGGGAGAGTCCTGCAGAGTAGATGACTTGGGGGCCGGCGATGGCTCCTTAGCTGGTGCCACATCTTCGGCCAGCATTGGTTCTGCAGTGGCTGACTTGGAGGAGTGGGAACCCACAGAGGGCTTAGCTAGGGAACCCAGGTCCTTACTCGGTTGCTTGCCCAAGCTGGGCAAGGCTGTTACCAGGGACTTCTTTGGCAGGGCCGGGGCTTGTGACGCAGAGGCCTTGGCAGGCTCTGCCGGAGTTGAGGACATGCGTAAGGGCATGACTTTAACCTTTGATGGTTTTTCTGAAGTTCCCACCTTAACTGATGCCAGTGTTTTGGCAATAGGCTCTGGTTTGGGCTTACCGTCCATTCTGGGAATCTTATGATGGTTGGACTTGCCTGAGCCCGAAGAGGAAGAGGCTTTCCTGGGAGGGGAGCGAGAGTGGGACCAGTGACGAGACTGGCTATCATCCTTGTCCCGATACTATTTGCGGGACTTATCCTGGTGCCTCCCCTCATCCCCCAAAGAGGTTTGCAGAACATCCATTTGTTTCTCAAGTAAGTGGGCTTTCAGGGCCTTCAGGTGTCTGATTCGAGTCCTGCTGGTGAAGCCTCTGCATATGTTGCAAGCAGCACTGTCATGGTCTGACCCCAGGCAGAAGACACACTTAGCATGGCCATCTTTAGATGGTATCTGGCTGCCACAGGTGCACTTCATCTTCTTAGGCCCAGAGGAAGAGGCCGACAATAGAGATGACATATGCCGGGGTGGTTGGAGGGGAACAAACTCCAGCTGAGAAAAACAAGAAAAGAGAGAAGAAAACTTCAATTTTTGTTAGAACTGTTGAAGAACTAGCTAGACTTTCCCAACATGAGTGGGTCGCGGTGGGAAAAGAACTGAGGTCGTGGTGAAACTGATGTTGGGAGGGCAGTCCATACTGGGTACTGCTAGATAAGATTTTTCTGGTGGGTCCCAAGTCCTAATGGTCATAGCCTGCTGCAAGAGTTCCCACTCAAAGTAAGATCTATTTATCTGCAATGCTGTACTGATAAAATTAAATAGGCAAAGGTCCTCAGATAATTGAAAGTAAACATGAGTTGTTGCCATTTTACAATTTGAGGTACATTAGTGTGTGTGTGCATGGGAGTGTGTATGTGTATGGACAAGTGTGTGTGTGTGTATGTTTGTGTGTCTTGTAAATACTTAACTGCCAGGACCTTGAGGAAAATGACATAATTGTCACCTGAATAGAATGAGCACTCACCCAAGATTCAGCTAGCTGGTTTATATATGTCTGATGGATTTTCTGTGAAACTATCACATAGGATAGCATCTGTACATGACAAATGACAATTTCTTTATTTTGTATGTAATAAATAAGGCTTGGCCTTACATTAAGGAAATGGAGTAAAGCTTTTAATATGTTTCCAATATATGTGCAGTTGGTCTTCAACAATTGGCTGAAAGCATGCTGCATGGAGGAGGGCTTTGGCTACATTGAGGACTGGGGGTCAATTCCGGAGCATTTGGACCTCTAGGGGAAAGAAGGCCTGCATCTTTTGAGAAAGGGGACCACAGTCCTTAGTGGGAGGTTTGCCTTTTTATTTTTTTTAATTTTATTTATTGAGGTCTTGGATTACACCAGTGAGCAGATGCTCATTTATAGGTTCCACGTCAGTTACATAGACAATACAAAACAGATGACAGGGTTACATATGGTACAGATAAGTTACAGGTTGCAACAGCATTAAACAGCTTAGGCAGTATAACAGCTAGCCAGCATCAGTGGTTAACACCCTACTTGGAAGCTCTCAGAGGTGAGAAGAAAGAGGGGTAGCAAACATGGGTGGAAGGAGTAAGGTAGTTGGGAGCATCTGAGGGGGTAGTGAAGTGGGAGCGATGTCATGATTGAGGGGAGTAGGTGTAACCTAAAGTGCAGAGATTGGGGTCCCTCAACCCAGTGAGTTGTCAGGAGGCATGTGCAGATAGTTGGCTGATGCTCTGAGAGGGTGGTAATGGTAGCAGTCACATTTATTAAATTTTTATAGGTACTGCCAGAGTCTGCATTTGAATGATCCAGTAGATGTAGCATTGATAACATCAGGAGTTAAGGCATTAGTCCATAGTGGTGCATGATAGTAAAAGGCACATTGTGCCAGGGCTGTGTGGCATCTGGGAACTTTATAAGTCTAAATGGAGGAGTTTCTTGTGGGTCGGTGCTTGACTGTGAAGTAGGAGGTACTGGACCTCTGTGGGTAGTTAGCTGAGGGAGCATTTCTTGTCAGTGAGGCGGGTTTCGTAGTTTATTCTGTCCTTCAGTTGTAGACAACCTGCCCAGGTGTAGAGCTCACAGGTGTGTGTTAGTCTTTCTGTGTCTGTGAGCAGTCGGCCTGCCTTGTTTAATGCAGTGGTGATGCAGTTTAGGACTGTGTCTGTTGCCAACCCATAGATTGCCAGGCCATAGTCAACAAGGGAGACTATCGAACTGATTGATGGCCAGGTTCAATGCCTCATGCGTTAGGCAGCGTCTATGCCTGTATAGGATCTCTGCTTTTGTATTAATCACCCTTGCTGTGCTGTCGATGTGTTCAGCGTACGAATGTGTAGAGTCGAGTGTGATGCCCACTTACCTGAACTGCTTGACATGTTCCAGTGGGTCCCCAATGGCATTCCTGATTGCAAGGGGGGAGGCCTTATGCTTCGCCTGTGTGCTAGTGAACATCATAGTCTTAATTTTTTTTGTAGTGCATGACTAGTCTGTGATCTGTAAACCATTTTTCAGCTGAAAACCCCTTTTGGAGATCCACCACCAGTTGTTCAGGATTAGGGTTTCTGTTGAATATGACTGTCTGTACATAGGAGCATTCAGCCTAGGCATGCAGATAGCAGTTTGTTTAGGAATAAACTGAACAGTAGGGGTCCCAGAATTTATCCTTGTGGAACCCCTGAGCAGGCAGATCTGTTATCAGAGATTTAAATGCTTCTTGGGTGAGCATTTAAACTAGTTGGGGAGGGCTGCAAAGCCAAGGGAGTTATCAATTGATTCCCCAATGATGAAGCAACAGGGAGGGATAGCCCAAGGAAAGTATGCTCCTCCAGGGCAGAGGTGCAAGAAGATGGCGGGGCAAGGCAAATGACAAGGTGGTATAAATCAGGAAGGCAAGAACAAAAGACTAAAGGAGACAGGTAACGAAGAAGATAATGAGAAGAGGAGGGTCAGGGGGAGCTGAGCTTCAAGGAACAGCACAAGCAGTTGGGTGAAGCAGGGAAGGAAGCAGGGAAGAAGTAAGGTATGGAGAGCTATGTGTGCCAATGCAAAGAATCTTGAAAATAAAATTCTGGACCTGGAGACAGAGGCTAGCCTGAATTTAGTGTCTACAAGAGAATCATGGTGCACTGACAGCCATGCTGGGACATGATAATACCAGACTACTCTCTGTTCAGGATAGACAGGGAAGGGAGTAGAAGAGGATGGGCTGTACTATATGTGAGGGAAGGAATAAAGGCCATGAAAGTACAAGGACACCCAAAGGAAAAAGAAGGACTGGAGGTGTTATGGGACATCCTGGAGAGACACTTGGGCAGCTATCCATATAGGGGTATTATACAGACCTCCAGCACAGGGAGAAGAGATGGATAAGGCACTTGGAGAAGATTGGAGAAGCTATCATCAGGATGGCAAGTAAGGGGAAGGTGCTGCTAGTTGGGGACTTCAGTCTGCCAAGTGTTGATTTGAACCTTCCAACCTCCCTATAAGGGGCTTTCCTCAGGCAGCTAGTCAAGGAACCCACAAGGGGTGGGGCAGTGCAGGACCAGGTGCTTATAAACTGGAACAGCATTTCAAACGTCACAGTGGGCAGTCCCCTAGGTAACAGTGATGACTGGACAGTGTGATTTAATGTCAAAACAAAACATCCTTTTCTCTTGTATGATACCTGGTTTAACATTAAAATAGGAACAAAGACAAACCACATGAGTACAAGGGTCCTGGACTTTAGGATGGGAGATTTTAAGGAAATGGGAGACTGCCTCAGAAACAGTCCCATAGGGTGGGTTGCCAGGGAGGGATAGAGGCACAGTGGGGAAAAATAAAGGAGGGCAAAATTAAGGCAACCAACCTCTGTGTGAAGGAAGTGAACAAAAGTAGAAGGATAAAAAGAGACCATTATGGTTCTCTAGGGAAGTGACCAAGGTGGGGAGGGAAAAATGGTGGCATTAAGGATGTATAAGGAAATGCAGGGGAAGAAAGACAGGAAGATATCCCAAGTTAAACAGCATGAAGCAGGAAAGGTGGTGAGGGAAGCAAAGGTGCAGACAAAGGAAAGGATAGCCAAAGGGGTAGGTTAAGGGGACAAGACTTTCTTCAGATACATAAGTGAGAAGATGAAAGTAAAGAGAGGGACAGTGAGGATCAGGAGGGTGGCAGGGGAACAATGCACAGAAGAGGACCAAAAAAAGCAGACATCCTGAACAGGTACTTCTGTTCAATCTTCACAGTAGATGTAGGGGGTGGACACCAGGGAACAGAAGGCATAAAGGGGTGGGAAGTGAACACAAGTTAATTTTCAGAAGAAATAGTCCTGAAGGGACTTACAGCTTTGAAAGTGGACAATGCTATGGGATCAGACAGGATACATCCAAGGGTAATAAAGGAACTCGGGGGGGGGGGCTAGCTTGTCTACTGGCAGGCTTATTTTTATTCAACAGCTTAATGGAAACAGGCATGGTTCCAGAGAACTGGAGGAGAGCAGACATGATCCCTCTCTCCATAACAGCAGTAGAAGGGAGGAGGCTAGCAACTATAGGGTGGTCAGTCTCACATCAGTGGTGGGGAAATTAATGGAACCACTGTTAACCTCAAAGTAAAAGGGCAATGTGACAAAGCAGTGGGTTAGGCCAGTAGGATGCTGGGATGTATAGAGAGAGAGGTATGTCCAACAAGATGAGAGAGGTGATGCGGCCACTGTTTTACTCCTTGTAAGACACCCACCTGGAGTATTGTATCCTGTTCTGCAAGTTGCACCTTAGAAAAAACATAGACAGAGTGGAGGCAGTCCAGATGAGGGCAGCTAAAATGGTGCAGGGGTTGCATCAAAAGCCTTTTGAAGAGAGACTGAGGAATCTAAACATGTACACCCCAGAAAAGAGGAGAATGAGAAGGGACAGTGATAGAGACCTACAAGTACCTCACAGGGGGTGAACATGGTGCAGATGGGGAGTCTCTTTCAAATAAGAAAGACCACAGGACCAGAAGGCATGCGATGAAGCTGGAATGATGAAGTTTGATAGGGTGTGAGGGAAGTACTACTACACTGAAAGAGTGGTGGAGGCCTGGAACACACTGCCAGCAGAAGTGGTTAGGTGAAAACAGTAGGTGGCTTCAAGCCTGCATGGAATAGAGATAGGGGGAACATTAGTACATAGGTAGGGAGGAGGGTGACCAAAGACCATTTAGGGTCTGTGGAGACAGACTAGACAGGGACCTTCTGGGCAAACTGGGTGGGACAAGCGGTCCTTTTCTGCTGACAAATTCTATGTTTTTATATTTCTTTTTATTATAATTTCATTAGACTATGTATTTGTACTGCACCTTAAGTGTCAATGATGGGTGTTATGCCACACTACACAGAAAATCATATCAGTAGTGCATGAGAATTTTTTTATATATACTGTATCATTAATATGGGGATTAAGTAAGAGTATTGTGCATTTTTCAACTTGTGTTGCATCACACAGATCATTCAGTGCAGTATTCATCAAGCATAAATCTTCTGCACCATCCCATGCATTCAGTTACTGTACTTCAGAAGAGTGCATGCCTCCGAGGAGCAGTTGCAGCCCTTGAGGGCCCCTAATAATGTCTGGGAATGATAAAAAATGGTGTCATTTAATGATGAGTTATCCAAGCTATGGCTGTGTGGTGGCTGTTTATAATGTCCTAAACCCTCCCAAAGAGTTGAGATCCGGAATACCCTGGAGACCTTCCCAAATAGTAAACTGTTTGGTGGTATTTGAGAAAAAATGCTCAGATTTTGAAACCTCAAAGAGCTTCCTTGGCAATCAGAGGCTATTTCTGGAGCTCACAGAAGTCACTTCATGTGACTGTCTCACTCTGTCTCAGTAAACAAAATCTGGCAAGAACTGGTAGGGCTGCAGTAGAGAAATCTGGGTTAAAAAACATTGATTATTATGAAATATTTTTACACCAAATTTACAACACAGCCTTATTATGACCCTGCCTTATAAAGAAGGGCAGAGAAAATGTTTAACTCCTGGCCTAAAGGTGATGTCATGCAGGGACTGCAAATTCAACTTTGGGCTGCAAACACCCATTTTGGGCAGCAGTTGAAAAATGACAGCAGTCAGATTCATGAGTTGCTGTACTGGAATGGCTATGTTGAAAATTTACTGTAAAAACATTGAATATTACCAAAGTTATGAGCCTGCATTTGCAAAATTCAGCATAGCTTCATATCTTAATACATGAATATATTAGAATCATAGAACACAAGAAATGTGCAAAGTATAATACCACCCCATATTAAATTTATTCAAGGCCAGGGAATGCATTGCTAGTCTGTTTTGGCATTGAAAAAGTTTCACTTGGTCCACGAGGAGGACATTTGGATAAAGCTTTACTTAAGCCCAAAATATCATGATATCAGGGCAGAAAGTGGGTTAGGGTGCACTCAGATGGAAGTGAGAATAAGATCAAGAAAATTTATTGTGGTACTGTACTCTATAAAGACCCTGCCGAAAGAATACAACACATACAGTATGTTAAGCAGAAAAACACCAGCTTGGCATAGATGCTAAATTCTTTGGTGTGGTCTTATGCTACAGGAAGTTAAATTGTGTTGGTATTCATTTTTGAGTGGGGCAGTGTGAGAAATTTCAGATGGTTGTCAATTATGATGCACTTTTTTTCTTCCTTGAAGACAAAACTGCTGCTTTAAGAAAATGGGCTCTGCAGACCATTATGATCATTATATTTTCAAAAACCCCAACATTTTACACCCTGTGGGTCACTGTCCCACATTGGAAAACTGACCTTCTCATTCCTCTCTAAGGGCAGAACAAACACCCTTTTTGTGCTGACAACCCCCATCTGCCACTTGCTTAGTGGCAGTGAATTTATGTAGCATTTTTTAATTCTGCATATCTATGCAGTCACATGAAATATCTATTGACATCCTTTGTAAGCTTCCCTCTATCAGTTTCTTCATATTTCCTTCAGTGTTTACATTTATTGTAGCAGTAAAGAGAATGTGTTTAGTACTAAAAATAAAAACAAATTTACTGGTAGGCTTTCTGTTTAGATCTCATCTTTAAGGAGAAGCTGCATTTTCATAACAGGCATACCTGTAAGGATCTAACAGGTAATATCCACATTTATGTTTACTAGTAGTTACCATCTTCTCCCTGTAGAACATGTAACCAGCAAATGCCAGCACACCTCTTCTGGATACAAAAAAAGGCTTTCTTAAATTATATTAAATCACACACCACCATTGTGATAATGGCTGGTACAAAGTGCAATGAACCTTGTACAAGCCATTACCACAATGGTGGTATGTGTTTTAATATAATTTAATAAAGCCTTCTTGTAGCCAGCAGAGGTGTGCTGGTTTTGTTGGCTACATTTTGGAGGTTTTTTCTAGAGACGTGCACCCTCCAAGCACAAGTGAGCTATCTTGTCACTCCCCTCCCTGTAGAACAGCAGTCTGAGATGGGACATAATCTCACTCTTCCCATTTCAGGGGGTACTGACAGGATTGAATGAATGGATATGTTCTCCAGCAGGACACATGGACATGCTCTGAAGATGACAGATGGCAAGTTTGGGTTTAACATCAGGGAGCATATTTTGTCCCTGATGGAGGTGGTTTTCTAAAATGACCAGCCAATAGAGACTGTGGGAATGAAGACAGTAGATTGGTCCCCAGAGTTTCCCATCCTTTAGCATTTGCCAGCACTGAAACCATCAGTGTGAAAAGCCTGCAATGTCCCTGCCCCACACTGTAACTACCCATGTGGATAAACAGAGGGCTTCAGCCTCTAGTGCTGTCTGTCTGCCACCTTTCATCAGCACTATATCTATCACAGTGTGAAAGCTCTCTACTGTCTGTTCTACATTGCATCTGCCCCTGTGGATTTATAGAGGGCTTCAGTCTTGAGTGGTACCAGTCCCTTATTGTTCACCAGTTACACAATGTGCCTTTCATCACAGATAAATAAAAGGATTTAGTCCCCAGTTCTAGCAGTCCCTCACCATTCAGCAGGAGTAAATGCATACAGTATGGAAACCAAGCACTGTCCCTGCCCACACACTGTAACTGTCCCTGTGGATTACCAGAGGGAGTGTCAGTCCCTCACCTCTTACCAGCACTAAATCCATCACAGTGTGGGTAAGTTTACACTGAACCTGCCCCACATGGTACCCATGGATAAATTAAGGGCCTTATCCACTTTTTACCATCACTAAATTCATCACAGTGGGTGAGTGGGTGGGGGGAAGCCTGCATTATACCTGTCCCTGTGTATAAACAAAGTGCTTTAATTTATTGTCCAGTGCTGTCTGAGCCATGAATTTTATGAGCATTAAATACATCAGAGTGGAAAAGTCAGCAGTAAACCCAATTCCATGGATAAATAGAGGTGTTGTGAGCCCCCACCTTTCACTAGCACAGGATAGCAAATATACAAAGAGTAAATAGAAATACATATAAAAAAAAAAAACAACAGAAGAAAATTGTCTCAGATCCCAATAAATGCCAATAGGAACAAGGGTTAAAACTTAGTTTGTGGAGGGGGGTGGTTGAGCATTTGCAGGAAAAAATTGTCAGCAGCTTCTGACAGAATTCTGCACACACTCACACACACACACACACACACACACACACACACACACACATACACACACACTCACATTATTCAGTGCCAATTTGCAGACATTTATTCCATACTGCAATACGTTTCCAGTTTGCAAATGCATTCTTTTTTATTACAATATAAATAAATACACATAATTCCTTCTCAGTACTGAGTCTTTGTTTTGAATTACAGGGAAAAAGCTGAATCTGGACTGTCTGTAATTTGGCACTGTAGTCTGCTTAATGAGACACTGCTTCAGAGCTTCAATAAGGGAAATTCCAGTACTATATATAGTATGTGTGTGTTTTGTCTTTGCAGACATTAGAAAAGTAATTTTGCAACACCTCTAGAGTTCCTCTAGAAGCTTGCTGAGCCCTATGTTGGAAATTAAGACAAAGAGAGACAAACAAGCCTACTCAATAGATAGGGAGTAATGTATTTCAACTGACATAGTTATTTGCAGTTGTGGCATTTATAGCAATCAACTGATAAAATATATCTTACTGTCCCTGTGTGTATGGGGGGGGGCTGGAAAAGATAGCAAGATAATGAGTTAACCCATAGGCTACTGAAAGAACTAGAATGAATCTATCCGATTGAGCAGGACAGATGCTCAGTCAGCAGCCTTGCAAGGTTTAAATTGAGAAGCTAAAGAAGACAGCAGCTTCAAAAGTTTTTTTTTGGTGTGTATATCCTGAGAAGGTGGGAGGCACAGTATTATCTTCCTCCCTTCAGGTGCCTTTAAGTTAGAGCAGCAAATAGGGAAAATCAGAGTGAGAGCACACTATTTTGCAGTTCTGGATGGATACTTCCAAAAATCCAAAAAGGAAGTTTCACAGTAAGCTAAATTTTAGAGCTAGTGCAAGAGGGCTACAGGCTTCACCTACCTACAGTCCTAAAAACAGGAGACAGATGAGCTAGCTCTGCAGTATCTTGACTATAAGATATTTTTGTGTTGATTGTTTTATTCTGATCACTGTCAATAATGCGGGCTTATCTTACTGACATGTATATTTTTTGAGGGAGTCAGCTGTTCCTGTGCTTAGGTTCTAGTAGTCAAGGAGGGCAGTCTGCTGGTTCTCCTCCCCTCGCTCAACATTCATATACAGTAGCTTCACTGCAGGCATTTTTAGTGTGGAGTGTTTTTCCTGTTTTAGTTTTCTCTAGTCTGGTTCCAGGAGTCAGGAGGTCTAAACTTCACTCTCAGGTTCTTGGCAATAATGGGCATGCAAGGAATCACAGACATGTTGCATAAGAGTAACAAAGCTTGTTTATTACTACCAAAAGGAAAATCACAGTTGCCCTAAGCAGTTCTTACTATAGGAACTGGAAGCCAATGCTAAGTGTTCCTTATACCTCAAGGAATCTTTGTGTTTTCTGGGGTCTCCGAGGTAGAAGACGTAATGTTTTACATTATATACCTATGATAATTACCATGGTTACTGTAAGACAGAAACATTTCTAGTTACAAAGATGAGCCCTATTGGCTAAATTAGAGGTGGCTCCACAGTCCAAGATAACTTTATACAATTTTGTTATAGTCATCACTTTGTAGAAACAAGGAGGTTCAGTTTGTACATAGCCATGTAGTAATACAAATCATCAGAAGATGGCAATGCAGACTCATATATCATAATCATTATAAGGACACAGATGTCCTAACATCCTGTAAGCAAGAAATTTGTGTGTATATTGTAAAGTAAAGTGTATAGCAATAATGTGCATACATATCCTGAAATCTACTCTTATATGGTAGATGCCCTTAGCCCTATATGTAAGTATATCATATACCTAAATGCTAGCTGTCTGTGGTGTACCTGTTGGGGTACCAATTAGGGTGCAGGGACCTCATGTAACATTCCCCCTTGTTGTCTCTCAAGGGGCAACACAAGCAAGAGTAAGGAAATGGATATGAAGCAGGGGTCATTTACAGACCCGATGCGAGAGCCTTGTAAAGGAACTCCAGCTGCTTACAGTGTTGGCGTAATGTGCACCATAGGCAGCAAAGCATAATAATAAGAAAAAATATAAAAAATGCTTGTATAATAACAAAACCATTAAAAGTAATCTCTAACTATGTGTTAGTAAGAGCACTATTCATATCGCCATCATTAATAAGTGCAAGGACATCTTCGTTAGCTTTGGAGATATTATTGCTGATGTGGATGAGATGGGTGTCTTTCCTGTCTAAAAGTGATTTTAGTGTCAAAGTTAAAGGATCAATGTGTACATTAAAGTAAGGTAAATACTTTGAAAAAATAAGCAGATAATCAGGGTTACCATCAATACTATCAGGATCCACAAGGGGGGCAGGGGTAATAACTGTGTGCCCAATAACCATTTTCTGATGTGGGACGAAACAAAAAGTGGGGGCATCAATAGAACATGTTTGTGTACCATACATAAAACTCTGGTAATTTGTTACCACATAATATTCACCATCTGAATTATATTGCATTTTCACTGTAGGCAGTCTCCATTTTTGCAATTGTACTGGGCAAGTATAAGTCTGTTTGGAAATCCGTGTTGACAGGTGGTGAACCTCCTCCCAATAAGACTGGTACAACTTGGAATCATATGGAGCATATGTTAAGTCCTGGTATTCTGTGCCATTAGTGGTGATGTCATCATCTATGGAAAAGGACCAATCGACACTGTCTGGTGAATAGCCACATATAGGTTTAATAACATCAAATACGTCACATCGACATAGATAAATATACCATTTCTTCGCACAGCAGTCCGTGCGCAGCAAGACCCAAACGTCCAGAAGAGGATGGAAAACCAATAGAGGAGGCAAATCGAGGCATTCTCTGTAGATATCTTCATCAAGGTGCCCAAGGAAGTGTACAGATGTGAGTTTATCAAATATAGGTGTAGTAGGATCAAAACATGGTAAAGAAACAGTGAAAGACACAAACATGGCATCCTTAATTGAACATTTCTTAGAAATAAAATAAGAACCAGTATTAGGGTGCCTGGACACAAAACCCAAATTCCGAGCAGTAGAAATTGGAATAGTTAAAGACTGTAGCATACTAATGGCAACACAGTTGGGGGATTTGCAATGAGGTCAATACCATTTAGAGATACGTCTATCATGTATGATGTCAGGGATTCTTCTGTATTCTTTTTTATTTTCTCCAATTATTTAACTAGGAGTAGCACACTAAGCTGAAAACTTGTTTACAGGTGCAACCTGGGAGCATGTGGAAGTTAAGTGACTTGATCAGGGTCACACAATACGCAAGTCTATTCTATTCTATTCTAGATCAAGGAAGAGATTGTTGATGGTAGTGATAATGTAAGAGCCATAGGCTGAGCATAATAGCTCATGGGCAATGCATTGCTTATCTGTTTCTTTATTGTTTTGTGCAACTAATGCATTAATCTTGTCTTTAGAATCTGAAAATGCCTTAGTAATGTCGTGCGTGTTGTATACAGTGTATCTTTCTTCCTGACTAATGCCATCCACACCATGCAATAATGGGGGTATAATATAATTCACCAGACCAGTCTGAAACATCTGTGACTGTGATTTGATAGCAGCAATGTCAGCCTTATTCCAAATGGACATTGCTGTACCAAAAACACCAGTGACGGTGCCTGTGGCACCAGTGACATCAGATGTGTCACGGGTATTATGTTTATGACTTTGATCATCTGAATTAGGTTTTCACCTAAAATTACCTCTATGCTCGGTGGTGTGCACCGGCAATAGGGTCTTGATTACAAATCTGAAAAGTTGCTAAGCTATCAAGTAACAAAGGACTATAAAACAATGATGTATTAGTAGTATGACACATACCAAATTCTTTCATATTCCAGTAAGTCAAGTTAAACAAAACAGGTATATGCATAAATTGTAACTTGTTAAATGAACCAGGTAATGCAGTGGCTGTGAGACCACAACAAGGACCAGGGGTTTGCTTTTGACATTCCAAAAGCTGTTTCTCAGTAGGGGGTAACACAAATAAATGCATGGCAGCTGATGCCATGTTGTGTACAGCACAAAATTTCCTGGTAGAATCTTTAGACAATGAATCACAATTTGAGGGGTCAATTAAGGCAGTAATATTGTATAAACCAGAATGTCTCAGAGAGGTTTGTAGCAAGGACAAAGTACCATTTGGAGATAATTTTGTGTTGGGTCATCCATGGAAAGTTCCCTTGGAGAGTTTGGCCACCGGGAGTATTTTTCCTTGAGATTTGGTTTTCCACTCAATTTCTAGGGTAGATTTATCAGAAGCAACAACTGAGGCATTGAGGTAAGCATCTGAACCTTCCTGGACAGTAATCAAATTGTCAGGAATATTGATGGAGATGCCCTCTGGGGTAGTTGCAGGTGGATCAAGGTGAGGAATGAGATGCATTACCATGCCTTGGATGCAGGGGATAACTCCTGAGATGAGAAGAAAATGAAACAAGATAGCCATCTTGTCAGTGTGTCTGCAATGGAAAATCAAACATTGGTAAATTAGTACTATTCCGGGGGGTTCTGATTAGCTTAGCAACAAATCGGAAAAGAACCCGGGAGGCTGAGCTTCTTTCATTATTGTCTCAGATTCATTCCCTAGAGGCTAATTTAGCTCCTCAAACTCCGGAGGAAATTACGCAGAAACTCCTCACAGTTAAAGATAGGTATCTTGACTTATTAAGGGAAAAAGCAGAGCTGGCCATTATTTGCACCAAAGCTCTTTACACCGATCAAGGAGAAAAGGCAGAACATCTGTTAGCTTTAAGGATCAAGCAACAGGAATCAGCTAGGTTCATCCCACCTGTCAGGGCTCAAACAGATGGATCCTTAAGGTCATCCCCCTCAGAGATTGTGCAGGAGTTTGTGCATTACTACAAGCAACTATGTAGCGACATGGATAACTTCCCCCCACCGGAGGCTCTTGATGCATATCTTCTGGAGTCTTACCTCTCTTGTTTGTCTGAACCACAGAGGTTTCTTTCTTCCCCTGTTTCCTTGGAA
The DNA here is from genome assembly GCA_016271365.2 of Neoceratodus forsteri. Taxonomy (NCBI): domain Eukaryota; kingdom Metazoa; phylum Chordata; order Ceratodontiformes; family Ceratodontidae; genus Neoceratodus; species Neoceratodus forsteri. The sequence continues at coordinate 669,274,954 of CM057456.1, read as the reverse complement.
GAAATAGCCAATGTAATTAAGGCTTTGCCTTCGGGTATGGTTCCAGGACCAGACAGTTTCTCCTCTTTATTTTACAAAACATTTCAGGACCAAATAGTGCCGGCCCTTCATAGGTTGTTCCTCCACATCCTATCTGGGGCAGCTGCTGATCCCCATTTGTTTGAAGCTGTAATTCTTCTTCTTCCTAAATCTGACAAAGACCCCGAGATGGTACAGAGTTATAGGTCCATATCCTTTTTGAACCAGGATATTAAAATCCTCTCGAAGATACTGGCTGATAGGCTTACCCTGGTGCTTCCTGATTTGATCTGTATGCCACAGGTAGGATTTATGAGGGGGCACTCATCATCAGACCACCTATGTACCCTTTCCCACGTCTTCTCGGAGTCCAGGGATGCTGCTTTTCCAGCCATTTTAGTGTCCCTGGATGCCAAGAAGGCATTTGATTGTGTGAATTGGATTTTTTTATTTCAAACTCTTAAGACATTTGCTTTCCCCTCTATATTTATAGACTGGATTTGAGCCCTCTATCAAGCCCCTTCTGCCAGAATCTCAGGGAATGGGGCATTCTCAAAGCCCTTCCTTTTACACTCGGAAATAAGGCAAGGCTATCCCCTTTCCCCTCTGTTATTCAATCTCTACTTAGAACCTCTCATTCGAAACGTCTTAGTCAATCCGGACATACAAGGCATACAGATACGTAATACCGTAGTTAAAGTTACAGCGTATGCAGATGATCTTCTTCTTCATCTGTCCCACCCTGACTTGTCAATTCCCGCTATGTTAGCTATGATTGCGAAGTTTAGCTCCTTTTTGAATTATAAGTTAAATTCCAATAAATCATCAATTTTTCCCCTCAACCACAAGGTGTTTAAACACGATATTATCCCTTTTGGGTTGTCTTGGTCACCAGTCTCCCTCAAATATTTCAGCATTAGACTTACACATAATCCTTCCTTGTGGTTTAAAGAGAATTTGGATTCCCTTTCCCAGGTCATTATACATGACCTTGATAGATGGCCGAAACTCCCTATTTCATTATTGGGCTGTATTAGTTTAATTAAAATGAACGTATTCCCCCACCTTTCTACCCTCTATCGCTTCTTAACTCATTTATTCCATTGTCCTGGTTTCAGAAAATGCATAGGCTTTTTACTAACTTTATATGGTCTAATAAACATCCTCGTTTAGCATACCACAAATTGGTGGCCCAAAAACTTGACGGTGGTTTATGTATTCCTCACCTGGCTGTATACTACTGGGCAAGTCATCTATCAAAGTACTTAATTGGTTACGCCCAAGGCCCGATAGCCTGAGGCCAATTTAGCTCAAAATAGAACTAGATTTTATCCAGTCTATGAATATTGACCCCCTGACTCTGTTCTATGGCAAGCCTTCCTCCCTACAAGATATCCGAAAATGTCCAATGCTTGTGACTTCTTTAAGAATACATACTCAACTCTGTTCCTTTTTGCGCTATAAACCACAGCTGGATCTGTCTCAATCCATATGGAACTTGCCGTCCTTCTTAATAAACAAACAGAGGGTTTCCTTGAAGTGGCTGCCCCAGCTGGGGGAAGGGATTGTATCTATTTTTCTTGACGGAGAGGGAGCTTGGCTCACTGAAGATAAGTTAATCCAGAAATTTAATATTCCAGTAGTTAGTCACTTCAAGGTTCTTCAACTAAGGCACCTTCTCACTACAACATTCGGTAATACTCCTCCCCACCCTCCTGCATTTTCCTTATTATCTGAGCTCACTGCCTTGTTGGGTCCTCCCAAGGTAATCTAGAAATTATATCAAGCCCTTTTTCATTGGCGGTATGGAGGCTCCTATGACCCCACCAAACACTGGCCTCCCTTTTTCCCCATTATAACTTGGACTGGCCCATATTATGGCGGTATTGTCATAAGTATGTGTCACAAGACAGACTACGACTTATGCAATACCACATTTTACACAACCTGTATTACACTCCCCCAAAATTGGCTAGTTGGGGCCTTCTCGATTCTGACTTGTGTTCTAGATGTTCCCTAGATAAAGGGACACTTCTCCAGATATTTTGGCAATGTCCTAAGATAATCCCATTATAAAACTCAATTAAGGCCATATTGGACCCTTTACTGGGTCTGCAGATTGTTTTACCCCCTGAAATTTGCCTTCTAGGGGACTTGTCCCCTGTAGAGGCTATCACTCGGAGATTTCATATGTCCATGATAGCACTATCTGTTAAAAAAGTCATAGTTAAACATTGGAAGGATGACATAAGTCCATCATATCAAGAGTGGGTCCATGAAATCCTTGCTAATCTCTGTACTGAGAAAGCTATTGTGAGCCTTTATAACAGGCAACAGAAATATAAGCAGATTTGGGACCCCTTACACACTCTAATCACTATTGGTGTTGATAAGGATGATGTTAATAATAGTCTTAGTCCTATGATAGGATTGTTTTTATCTTACTGCTGTATCGGGTGGAGGGGGTGGTGGGGGGAGGGGCAGAACATGTTTTGCAGTGTTGTCATGTTGCATAATTGTCACTATTTCTGTCCCCTGTATTATTGTAAAATTGTTAATAAAATTTGAATAAAAAAAAAATTTGTACTATTCTGCCCAATGGGGTGAGGAAAAGTAATTAGACTCCTTTATACAGTTTCAGCTGGTTTGCATGTAACCATTTGTCAGTCAATTTGTTGTTTTGCATGAGTCTAACCAGATAGACTGCTGGACTAAGCTTGTTGACAATGGGGTAGAATCCTTCCCACTTATTGGAGAAGGAATGTGTGGGATGTGCAAATCTGATAACCATTACCTGATCCCCATCTTGCCAATCCACATCGTGTGCATGTTTGTCAAACTGAATTTGGGACTTTTGCTGGACCTTGCCCATGCTGCTGGTAGCATACAAATGAGTGTGTATGAGGTCTTGTCTGAGCTTTTCCACATATTGGTCCACTGAGACATGGTCTGCGGTGGGGGTGTGCAGGTCAAATAGCAGGTGTTCAGGCAATCTCATTTGTCTACCAGTCATCACTTCAAAGGGTGTCAACTGGGTGGTGGCTGAGGGTGTGCCCCTAATTGCCATAAGGAGTAATGGCAGTAGGGAATCCCAATCCTTGGGATTGTCCTCAATGAATTTGGAAAGCATTTGCTTAATCCACCTGTTGGCTGTCTCTACTTGACCAGAGGATTGTGGATGGTAAGGTATGTGGAACTTCTGATGAACTCCAATGAGTTCAAGGGCTTCTTTCATCAACTCACCTGTAAAACTGATTCCTTTGTCAGAGTCTACCTTGAGAGATAGGCCCCACCTGGAGAAAATCTGTTCCACCAGTATTTTGGCAGTGGTTTTAGCAGTGCATGTCTTAGTCGGGAAAGCTTCAACCCACTTATAGAAGATATCAGTTACCACAGGGGCATACTTGTTATTTCTGGTGGCATTGGTCAGGGGACCAAGAAAGTTGATCTGTATGGCATGCCAAGGGCCAGAATGCCTTTGTGGTAGTAGTTTGGCATTACATTTGGTAGGGATGGGGTTGTTTTGTGCACAAACCAGGCAGTTGTCAATGTACTGTTTGACATCTTTGGTGACACCAGGCCACCAAGCGGTGGTCTTGAGCCTTTGGAGTGTGTTTTCCACTCCCTGGTGTCCACCAGTAGGGGTGTCATGTACTTGGTGCAGAAATTCAGACCTAAGATGATGAGAGACCACCCACAGTTTGGTGGAGTCATCTAGTTGATACCGGATGAACTTATCATCAGGGGACAGGTGTGACTTACCTTCAAATCAAATCAAATCAAATCAAAATTTATTTATAATGCACTTTTTAACATATCAAAGCTCAAATACATACCAAAATAACATCTAACATAATAAATAACAGCATAAAAACAGTAAAAAGCAGCAATAAACTTATTCAAATGCTAATTCAAATAAATAACTCTTCAGAGACGCAATAAATGATTCCGGGGACAGGCACTCTCTAATCTGATGAGGTAGAGAATTCCACAGGGTTGGGGCCATGAAAGAAAAAGCTCTGACCCCAGATGACTGAAGATGAACCCTGGGAATCTCTAGCAATCCCTTGTCAGCAGAGTGGATTGGGCGTAGAGGGTGGTAGGGTCAAAAGAGATCGTGCAAGTAGCCCGGTCCCTGACCATGTAGGGTCTTATAGGTCAGCAACATGACCTTGAAGGTGATTCTCCACTGCACCTGCAGCCAGTGCAGTTGGTGCAGCACAGGTGTGATATGGCAAGTTCTCGGTAACCCAGTCAACAACCTGGCTGCAGCATTCTGCACCACCTGCAGGTGACAGAGATCCACCCCCGGCAACCCTAGATATAGAGCATTACAGTAATCAAGACATGAGGAAACCAAGGCGCTGACCAACACAGGAAGGTCATCATGTGGAACAAGGTGTTTTATCCGGGTGACATTCCTCCGTTGGTAAAAGGAAGACTTGAGAGCGGCAGATACCTGTGTCTTCAGTGTCAGCTTACTGTCAAGAATTACGCCCAGATTCCGCACCTCTTCAGAAGGTCTCAACTGGTTGCCCCCTAACACAAGGCCAGAGGGAAACCCAGGAGTCAACTTCTCTGCATGATGACCCAGGTCCACAACCAACACCTCAGTCTTATCCAGATTCAGTTTCAACCAGTTAACACTCATCCACTCCTGAATCTCAGTGAGGCAGTTATTAAAGACCGATAATGTGTCATTCTGTTTGGGTACAAAGGACATATACAGCTGAGTATCATCTGCATAGCATTGAAAACTCAGCCCATAATGCCTTATAATGTCTCCCAACAGCAGCATATACACCGTGAACAACATGGGGGAAGCACAGAACCCTGTGGCACCCCACAGGACAGAGCAAAGGGAGCAGAAGAAAAAATTCCTGAAACTACCCTCTGACTTCTGTCTGTGAAGAAAGATTGGAACCATCTGAGGACTGTCCCTGGCAGTCTGCAGAACAGCCAAAGGTGATCTAGCAACATCTTATGGTCCACGGTGTCAAATGCTGCACAGAGATCAAGGAGGACCAAGATCGAATGGCTCCTCCGATCTCTCGCTATTAGGAGATCATTAAGTACCCGAACCAACGCCATCTCGGTACTATGCCTTTTCCTGAAACCGGACTGGAGAGGATCATAGACCTCATGGGTGGTAAGAAAGTCATTGAGCTGCAACGTAACTACTTTCTCAATAACCTTGCCCAAAAAAGGCAGGTTAGAGATTGGTCTGTAGTTAGCGCGACAGTCTGGGTCTAGGGAAGATTTCTTCAAAAGGGGTGTCATGATAGCCCTTTTAAAGACTCTGAAAACACCCCTTGGTCCAAAGAGCACCAAACTATCTCAGCAAGGACTGGTCAGATCACATCCATGCACTCCACAAGGAGGCACGTGGGACCAGGATCCAAACTACAACAAGTCAGTTGCAAGCCCTGGACAATCTTCATGATATCCATGATTGCTGGCTGGTCAAAATCTGTCCAGGCAGACCAAGGGCCTGTAACCCCACATCAATCACTGCCACGTTCATTAGAACGCATACTGTGGATCTCCGACCTGATCAATGACACCTTATCCTCAAAGAACTGAGCAAACTCATTGCACTTTATTTGTGAAAAAGCTCTCTGACCCCGCAGACAGGATGGATTGCACAGTCTGTCCACAGTCCAGAAAAGCTGAGCTGGTTGATTTTTGATGCAGCTATCTCCCTGGACAGGAACTCTGCCTTCTTACAGGAGTTTTCTGATTGATAGTCCACATAATGGGCCATCAATCTAAGTCTGTCACCTTCCAGGCTGGATTTCCACCAACAGCATTCCAATCTTCACCCCACTCTCCTCAGCTCCCTCAATGTCCCATTGAACCAGGGCTACCTTCATGCCTTCAGTAGGGGTTATGGGTAGGTAAATTCTTCTCAGTACCTTTGTCCAGGAATCTGAACACATCTTTGAGTTCAGAGTCAGCATGTTGGGCTTCCAACAAATCCAAGGGGGAAAAGGGTTCAGGTTTCTTCCTGACTGCTGCAATGTGTATGGCCACTCTGGCCTCTGGATGGTCCATCATCCAGGTGTCCCCCTCTCGAGCCCCTTCATTTGCAAGGGTGTCAGAAGTGTCATTGAAGGCATGATTGGAGTTGTGTATGGAATGGGCCTTAACTTTGTGTACATAGAGTTTGTGTGCAAACTTCTGTGCCAGTGAATGAATGTATACAGTGTAAGCTGCTTACCACGGACAGTTTTGTGCATATACATTTTGTCCACATAAAACCATGTCTGCAGTTGCAGGCAGATGGCGCCAATGCCTAGCACAGATTAAAAAGAAAGTTAAGAAACCATCATGGAACGCACTAACAACCCTACCCATCGATGAATATCCTGTACTGTACTAACAGCTGCTAACTTCCCCCAGTATGTTCTGTACTAAACTTTGTTTCATGGTGGGGTACAGTACTGTACTGTTGGGGGGAGTGAAAATAAAAAGGCATGGTGTTCACAGCATTCATTATTCAGCAGGTGACCAAAGGAGGTAACTCCTGCAGTGCATATAGTAATCACCATTAAAAAGCCTACACTTGCACATTTAACATTCGTTAAGTGTAAAAAAACAGCTAAATACCGTAGTACATTCACAAAATGTGGTGTAGTTCATTTAAAATTTAAAATATAAAACACATAATGTATGTATGTATAAAGCCTGCACTTGCACATTTAACATCCGTTAAGTGTGAAAAATGGCTCAGTTAGCGCTGATGACCCCAATTGGCTGTCTGCTTTTGCCGGCAGGTAACATCCACGTTAACAGGTAAAATATCTATTGCAGCATATGGGGGTGGTTTGGGTTTTCAATTATTGTCCGCCTTCCCTGACTGACCATGTTACCTGAGTCTGTAGTATGTGGAATGGACTGTATTACCAGTTCTTTGTGTTTCCCTGGGCTGCCATCAGAGGAGGTAAAGGAGTTCTTCTGCCAGAAATGAAGAAATTTTGTAAGGGAACAACAAACCCAGTTAAAGTCTGTAAAAATGATGGTATCCTCGGTTCCATGCTGGATGAACTTGAGGGCACAGGCCACCACTGCAATCTCTGCATACTGCGAAGATGCCACACTGCAACGCTTAGAAATCTTAATAGTGGTACCTAAAGGGTAAAGGACTAATATCCCCATTCCTGCTATCTGTTCTCCCTGGTAATAGGAAGCTGATCCATCTGTGAAGACATGACACAGTGAGGTGTTCTCAAGTAGCTGTGGTGTAGCAGGAAGAAAAGGACCTGGATCTGGCAGATCAGGTGGCTGCAGTGTACAGTCGTGGGGATCTCCTTGGAAAAGGATGCCATGCACTAGCATGAATGGCATTTTAGTTGGGTGGACCTTGATGTTTCTATCCTGGACCAGGAGGCCAGTGGGTCAATCTGATATTGGAGACTAACCCATCCATTACTCTGTCTGATAGCAAAAAGGTTGTTTGGGTGTGGTTTGTATTGCTGATCAGGGGGAGTACCCAATGATATACAGAAAGTGCTTTACAGCCCAGTAGGTGGCCAGAGAGTTCCTTTCACAAAGGCTGTACTTCTGTTCCACTGGGGTCAAGAGCTGTGAGGCATTTTCAATGGGTCTCAGGGTGCCATGGGCCTTCTCGGCCAACACTGCAGACATAGCAATGTCAGAAGTGGCACATTCCAGATGGAATAGCAGGGCTAGATTGGTGTTAACCAAAGCTGGAGCTGAGGCGAAGGCCTGTTTCAATGAGGTCACAGCTTGGGTATGTAAGGGGCCCCAAGTCCAGGGGACATCCTTTTTCAGTAGTTTGTATAGAGGGCCAGCCTTCTGAGCAAAGTCACAAATAAAATCTCTAGAATAGTTCACAATACCTAGAAACCTTCTAAGGGTGACCACGCTGGTAGGCAGTGGCAGATCTTGCAAGCCTTGTATCTTCTTCCAGGTAGGGCTTCGGCCTTGGTCTGTTATCCTCAGGCCCAGAAAGAGTAACTCTTTCTAACATAGTTGTGATTTGCAGGGTTACATTTGAGGCCTGTCCTCTGGATGAAGGTCAGTAGTTCGTCTAAGAGATCCAGATGTTGTTCCTGTGTGGCTATGGCCAACAACAGGTCATCCACATACAGCAAGAGACACTGAGGTGTAGAGAAACCCTCAAGGGCATCCATCATGTGCAACTGGAACAGGGAGGGGCTGTTATGGATACCCTGTGGTAAACAGGTTCACGTGTACTGCCTGCCCTCAAAGGTGAAGGCAAACTTATATTGACTCTTGGAGGCCAATGGCAATGACCAGAAACCATTGGAGATATCCAGGGCACTAAACCATTGTTGGTCAGGGGTCAGTAGCCGTAGCACATCTGGTGCTGATGCCACAGTTGGGGCACAACTGGGGGTGACCTGGTTTAGTCTCCTGTAGTCAATAGTAAGTCTCCAGGCACCTGTGGGTTTTTTCACAGGCCACACTGGGGAATTTGCAGTGGAAACACATGTCCTGATTTCACCTTGCTTGAGGAGTGCTTTAATTCTAAGAGAAGGCAAGACTTCAGGTGGAAAGGGTTATTGCCATTGCCTCTAGTGGGCTGGGTCTGTCACTTCAATGACAGTGTGCATCCTGCCGCAATCATGCTTGTTGGTGGCAAATGCCTCCAGATATCTTTGAAGAATGGGGAGGAGCTTTGAGAAAGCTCATGGTTCTTAAACAAATCTATGATTTCATACTCTTTGTTGTCTGCAGAGATTGTTGCAACCACATGTGAGTCAAGGATCATAATGGTGTGATATTGTCCCTAAATTTGTATCAATAACATGTTGGCTAGGTCCACCACACAGTCGTGTGGCACCGAAAAGTCAATTCTAATTATACTATGGTGATCATGCAGTACCATCAGCTGAAAAGAATGATATGCCTTCAGGTGTCCCAGTGTCACAGGTAGTGGCAGGGAGCGGTATACAGGTGATCTAGTTCCATCTACACCAGACATATTGGTCCTCCATCCACTGGACCAAGGTGATGTGTTTGGGTGGTCATCCTTTAATGCAGACACAGCCGCACTTGTATCCAGTAATACTGTCAGTAGGTGGCCCCCGACCTTGGTCTCTGTGCAGGGCCTTCCATTTGTATCCAAGACCAGCTTGTTTACAATACAGACTGGGGCCTGTAATTGTCAATCTGTACCAATGGAAGCATGGTGGAGCTCTTGAAAGAAAGTATGGGCCTGGTTCCTTTTAACCATCTCACCATGCTGCACCAATGCTATATAGGGAGACACTTTCGGGTTCAGACCTGTAAGGGCCTCAGAGCCTGGACTTCCAGTATCTCCATGGCCTGTTGAGGCCTGCTTTCCCGGTTGTATTACTGCAAGGGCCTGAATGGGAATGGTATCCGTTACGGAGTGTACTTGCCTGAGAAGATCTCGGAGTTTCTGGTCTTCATCGGCTATTTCCCTATACAAGGGGCCAGATCTTTGTGGTTTACCCTTGCTGTTTTTATGATGTTTCTTATTTTTATGGTAGTTCCGGTTCCCACCTCAGGATTGTTGTTGTTGTTGTTTGGCCTGCTGGGGGTGTTGGCTGTCTGTGGGGAGGGGCTGTTTCTCTTGGGCCTGCCCCTCCACCATGTAGTGTGTCGTGGCCTCCAGAATGGCTTCCAAGGCAGCTACTTTCTTGGAACTGGAGCTTGAATTACAGATGTAGAGTTGATAAACTCACTCTGTTTTCTGAAGAATATTGGCAAACCTCTCCGTGGTAGGATAGGTGGTTGGCTCTACCTTTTCTCTTACTGCAGGGATCATGTTCCTAAGGAAAAGGGTCTTATATTCAATGAGGTCCACATCTGCGGCTTCTCCTGCAAGATGCTTCCCTGCTTGGTAGGCCATCCTGAGCCTCTGGTGGAAAGTCACTGGATTTTCAGTTGCATTCTGTTTCACAGGGTATGCGAGCATTACTCCTACTACACCTGGGTTGTGTGCAGAAATGAGCTCAGATGCTACTTCATCAAAGGTGGCATGGCCATCCTGGTGGATGACATTGGAGAGTTTTGTCCACAGGCCAGGATCAATGGTCTGGCGTAGGATCTGGACCTGGTAGTCTGCAGCGAGACTAAGCATTTCACATTTAGCATGCACCTTTTCCAAGTGGCAAACTGAGGTTGTCGGATGGGCTCGTCCGACCAATACTGTCAGCTATTTGCTAAACAGAGTAGGCCATTTGTAGGGGATTATTGGGTCAATCAAGTGGAGGTAGATTACCTTGGGCACCCTCCAGGGCTGCCTGAGCCACGGCTTCAGCCACAGAATGAACCATGCCCTCCTGAGTACCAGCCTCATGTAGAAACTGCCTAATCTGGGTCTTAAGAACCCATTTTTTTTTTCTTAAAGAGGGGCACAGTGCCTAAAGCACTTTCAATCATTTTCTCTATCTCCTGCCTATCTTCCACATTAATAATGGTTATCAGTGGTGCTGTTGGGACCAGGCCTAGGCCTGCTCCCCCCATCATTGGGGCCTTCTTGTTGGTGTTGCCCATGATGTTTGTCATGCTGTCGATGATGTAGGGACGTGGTGTCATGTGACAGGGGTCTGCCATGTTGTGGATGGTGGGGAGGGGTGTCTGGGCCATAGTAGGTGTGTGACTAGTCATTGTACTGAGAGATGTCATCATCTGACTCCTCCCTTTCAGATGACATCGACAAGGCAGGGGTTACACCGCCCATTGCCTTGACGTGACCAGCCAACACCTCTCGCTGATGGTGCAGTTCCACCATTTTAGATTCACATTCCTCATGACTCACTTTTGCAACATTCTGATCCACTTCATCCTGCATCTGCTTCTGTAACATTCTATACATGGCACTCAATTCGTGATTGTCCCTAGTAACTAAACTTAAGTCATTACGTACTTGGTTTATCTTATCCTGTAACTCTCCCAACTCCTCACATTTGTTCATTCATTCCACTTAACAAGGCATTCATTTGCAAAGTCTGCCCCTTATCCTGTCTCAAACTTGCACACTCCTGCTTCAACATACAAAGTTTCTGCTCACCTGCCTGAGCAGAATGATGCAAAAGAGAATCATTTTTATTTCACAGAGTTTGGAGTTCGGACTCCAAATCCTGCTCATGTCTCACACATTCAGTTTCCTGCAACCCTGTCTCTTGCTTAAGAGATGAGATTTGCCATTCAAGGGATTGAAACCTCACTTTGGAGGCTTCCAGAGCAGCATAAAGGGCCGTGACCAACAGTCCTTTAGCTTCTCGCTTTCTGGCTGTTTGTCTCATCTCGGTATACTGGGTTGAAATGCCCAGTACAGGGTTTTCAGATTTACTTGCATCCACATGAAGTCAGCCCATCCTCCATGAGAGGCAAGGAAGTTTGACACATTGAGTCTCAGTTTTGTGCAGATATTTGATACAGTGGCCATTGTGTGGGAGGGAATGAAAAAATCAAATGTGAAAAGGTGCCATGCTGTGTATCAATCCACAACAGGTGCACTTGTAAGCTTGCAATTCAAAACTGTTGTGGGATGGGTTGAGTCAGCATCAACCACACCTAGTAAGCAGCCAGACTTTGCAAGTGATTACAAAGTGGGTGAAAAACGGGACAGGTGGTGCCAGAATATGCACATCTGCTGTCCACATTAGGAAGGGGAAAGCTGCAGCAACTAGTGAAACTTTACAAACTCCAAATATTGCATGCATGCGGTCGCCAATTGTCAGGAGGTCTAAACCTCACTCTGAGGCACTGGGCAATAATGGGCATGCAAGGAATCACAGACACGTTGCATAAGAATAATAAAGCTTGTTTATTACTACCAAAAGAAAAATCACAGTTGCCCTAAACAGTTCTTACCAATAGGAATTATGAGCCAATGCTAAGCATTCCCTATACCTCAAGGAATCCCCATGTCTCCTGGGGTCTCCGAGATAAAAGATGTAATGTCTTACATTATATACCTATGATAACTACTATGGTTACTGTAAGATAGAAACATTTCTAGTTACAGAGATGAGCCCTATTGGCTAAATTAGAGGTGGCTCCACAGTCCAAGATAACATTATACAATTTTGTTATAATCATCACTTTGTAGAAACAAAGGGATACGGTTTGTACATAGCCCTGTAATAATACAAATCATCAGAAGATGGCAATGCCGACTGATATATCATAATCATTACAAGGACACAGATGTCCTAACATCTTGTGAGCAAGAAATGTATGTGTATATTGGAAAATAAAGAGTATAGCAATAATGTGCATACATATCCTGACATCTGCTCTTATATGGCCAATGCCCTTAGCCCTATATGTAAGTATAACATATACCTAAATGCTAGCTGTCTGAGGTGTACGTGTGGGAGTACCAATTAGGGTGTAGGGACCTCTTATAACACAAGCATTTTCCCTTATATCACAAAAGCAGTAGTAAGCTGATAACCCTCCTGCAGCTCACCAAACATGAGTTCCCTATGTGTGCATGATTTTATTTGTGTGTAAAGCAACTCCTGCTTGCACACTGCTGAGTATATGCGACTTTTATATAATATGAAACTACAAGCTTGTCCTGTAGGCCGCAGTGGGAGAAAGGCAGAAGATCCAGTCTTGCCGTTAGATGGGCACCCACCATAGGCATCATACTTTAGCACCATAGGGTGCTTTTTGCTTTTTAATTTCTAGTTCAATGTTTGTTTACCTTATTCCCAAATCAACAGTTTTTATTAGTTTATTGACAGTCTGGGTGTAGTGCAATACTTAGAGGGGTGCTCAGCTCAGTCTACCACCAGGTGCTTCATCCTATACTGTAGTTCTAGAGGGAAAATTCATGAAGGTACTATGGCAATACATTGAGGGGTGCACAGACTACATCTAAATGCCTTGTCCTTTGCTGAAGTGTCAGGGTGCTATTTTTTCAAGATACTAGTGCAGTGCATTGAGAGGTTAGGAGACTACCAGTGCTCAACCAGACAAAACAATGTCAATCATGACAGAGCGTGAGGGAAGAAAGGGCAAACCAGACTGAAAAAAATGTAATGACAAAAGTAGTAAACGCAAAGCTCTTTGTGCACAAGTACCAAAAAAGCAAGCCCGCTGTGGTTGAATCAGGGAGAAAGGGTGAAAAAGTATCAAAGTTTGTTGGTAAAACAATCCAGAAGCTAGTATAATTGTTAACTGGGGGCTAACAGCAACAGTTACCATAACCAAACAGCAGGAATGACTTTATACAACTAAATGAGGTACTACACAAGTCAGAACAGTGATATATTGGACAAGGACTGCACAAGAAGATCTGAATCTTTTGACAAGACTGAAACTCACACTCATTGTGCAGCTACTGCTGCTGATATTGCTGCTGCTTAATTACTATAGAATAGATAATAACCACGGTCCATTTATTTTTGCAATATTCACTATTTCAAAATATCAGCAAATTCAGACAGACCATGATTATTGAGGGAAATGCCGTTCATAAACATACAAAGGCGGCTACCGGCGAAGAAAACTGGAGCCAAACAGACCATAGAAAATGAAGCAAAAATAATACGGCTACCCAGTCTATCGACAGAAAAGATCTACAAGCTAGGTCATGTAAAAAAGCTTTTAATTATAAGATATAAAAAGCATGGAAACAGTCAGCACTCCATAACCACAGACGCACGTTTCACGTCTAAACTACGCTTTTTCAATGTCACATTGAAAAGCGTCGATGGAAATGTGAAAGCACGATGAATCTATTATGAACTGCCGACGTTTCCATGCTTTTTATATTTTATAATTAAAAGCTTTTTTACGTGACCTAGCTTGCAGGTCTTTTCTGTCAATAGACTAGGTAGCAGTACTATTTTTGCTTCATGAAATGCCATTCATGTACAGTTCGGCGCTCATTCATCTCTATTCCGTGGATGCCAGTACCATTAAGGAGCTGTTAAACAATTGCAGATTAGCAGCCATTAGCACCATTACCTCACACAGTATAAAAACAAAGAACACTACAGCAAGCTTTTGTTTTGTTCATCTTTTATTACTACCTGCTATCTGCCATCAGATCACCCTTGATTACCCTCAATGATCTGTTCAGTGTGTTTACAAGCTACAAGCTACAAGCTACAACCTTAAAAGACAACAGTTTCAACTTTCCTGCTTTGGGGAGAGGAGGACGGGGAACAGATAGAGGCATACGGTACTGTAATTAGCAGTTTCATATTTTATTTATTTCAAGAAATCAAATTCAGATAAAAACAAAATAAACTTCATGGTACCCCCCCCCCCCCCAAAAGAAAGAGCTGTCCCAAACAAAAAAATGCAGGTACAAAGAGGTACAAAGACACAAACTGACTGACTGACTATAAAACAGGAATGCAGGGAGTGTCATTCAGTCAGTGAGATACTGGATTGCAAACTCAGTTAATTGTCTGCAGTCTGACTGTGTGGATAGAGCATACAGTGGCACCATATTTTACGGTACCACTGATTGTCTAATTCAAGTAGATATGAATACACAGGTGCGGGAGCAGCCGTGAAATCTGGTGACCGCAAATTCAATCAGTTCTACAGTATTTCCCAAGTGTGCAGTCTCCTCTGATTCCACTTTGGTCTCTGCTGCTGCAGTCTGACACTACTACTGTTCTCTTATACTCTTCTTCAATCTCCCCTCACTTCAGTCTCACTGGTAAACTGCTGCCAACATGCCTGCTATCTCTGCCACTGACTGCAGGAGCTTTCTGTGAGCAATGCAGTGCCTAAGGAATACAGTATATTAAAGTATAACTATAGTCTTTTTTTTTAACTTCTTTATTATAGTTTTATGCTTTCCAGCAATGAGACATATACACATATATCCCAGGATGGGTACCTGGGCCCACATCCCCAGACTGGACATGGAAACTATATACATCCCCAAACCTATTTACAATCACAGTTATATGCAATCTCTGAAAGAAACTTGAGTCCCCTTATATCGATATAACAGTCAATTCTAATCCTTCAAAGTTGGCACTAGTCTAACCCAATTCTTGGCCATAGTCAACTTTATATTGCTCTGTCAACTTTGAGGTAACTGTATCTACTCGGGAATAACCTAAAATAACTGTGTCCCTGGGAGAGAGAGAATCCATCTTAACCATATAATATAAAAATCTTCTGACCCCATTAGAGTCAATCTCATGAGAGTGTTATGCCCCAGTAAAAAAGACATACCCTAAGGAAAGTGATACATCTCCATACAATCCTAGTCACTTATCACATTCTTTTACAAGAGTATTACAAGTTACTCCCCTTCAGACAGACAGATCAGAGTCTGGGGACCCTTCTGTTGTATCAAGTACACTGTTTCTAGGATCCCCCACCTTGTAGCATATAATTTCTTTTTCCCCTGTACAGTCATTTGTCTTTTAAGTCTGCCCAGGACCTGCATCAAGTCGCTGACCCATTGGTCATAAGTGTATGTATTACCATTCTTCCAATGTCTTAAAACAAATGCTTTAACCAAAGCAGACATCAGGGACACATGGTGTTTGGCTGAATCCCTCAATACTGTTTTCATGTCTCCTAGGAGACAAATCTCTGGTTTAATACATTCAGAGTAATTTAGCAGGGGATCCATTTCTTGACCAATTTGGATCCATAACGAATGGATTTTAGGACAGCTCCACATTACATGCAGTAGGTCCCCTGGTTTTATTCCACACCTAAAACACAGATCTGTCTGTCTGAGTTTTCTAGAACATAGTTTAACAGGAGTATAATAAATATTCGAACAAATGAAAAATTGCATAGTCCTGTACTTCGGTACCGGCAAGATTTTAACATTTTTCCAAATCTCTTTCCAGTCAGGCCTCAGGGAGGATAGAGTTTTATCCCAGTACATTGACTGGGCCTTGAACTCTGAGCTCAAAAAATCCAACAGTACCCTATACACGTTTGAAAGGGGGTGTTGTAGGAGATCAGTCTCCTTCAAATAATCCCACATAAATGGGGTTAGTCCCCCTACTTTATTGTCCCATATGAACTTCTGTACCATATTTGTAATTTGAACCTTTTAAAAAAAATCCCATTCCCTAGTCTGAACTGGTAGGCTCATTTTATCGTCGAGTATAAAATCTACCAAATTTAACTTGGTCAATTGAGATGCCCACTGGGGGCTAATTACTAGTCCCCCTAGATGAAAATTAGGGTTACCCACTATGGGTTGGTCTCTGGCTCCCCTTTGAGCCCTCCTCTGAGCTGGATTTAATAACTCCCACCAAGTCTTCATTGACTTATCGATTGGTGATTGCTCTCCCCTAATAGGCAAAGCCAACGGATCTGTATACAACAATGCAGCAGGGGAAAGTTTTAAATCCTTTAAAATGCGCTGCTCAATTCACAGCCAAGTTGGTGTATACCCTCCTTCTTCCCCGGTTCTTGCCCACTGCCCCATCAGCCCAAGCTGTCCTGCAACATAATATAATAACAGATCGGGAAGCTTAATACCTCCTTTAGGATAAGTGAGGCGTAAGGCAGCATGTTTCCTCCTTGGAGGTTTAGAATCCCACAGGAAGTTTGAAATTACCCTTTGGATACTAGTAAACTGCCCCTTCAGGATATTATATGGTAAAAGGTGTATGGGGTATAATAATCTAGGTAACAGATTCATTTTAATCATTCCTAGTCTGGCAGTAAAGTTTAAGGGGAGTTTATTCCACCTTAAAATATCGCTTTTAACTGTGGCCAATAAGTTACCCAAATTATCCTCCACCCCATCTTCAGACCTGGCTCTAATCCAGATTCCCAAGTATTTAATTTTATCCGAGACCCAGTTGATCTGCAGGTGTTCAAATTCTGATCTGAGGGTATATACCGTAAGCGGGAGAACTTGGGTTTTACTAAAGTTTAATTTATAATTTGATACCTCCAAAAATTCCCCGATAACTTCCAGGGCATGTTGGAAACTGTCAGACGGATTGTTTAAATGCAACAAGATATCGTCAGCAAATACCGAAAATTTAAGCTCCATCCCTTGAACCTCGATCCCTTGAACCCTGGGCTCCATAGAGAGTGCTCTTAGCAAGGGTTCCAAATAAATATTAAATAAAATTGGTGACAAGGGACAGCCCTGTCTAGTCCCGTTACGAAGGAAAAACTCTTTAGAGAGATAGCCATTACATAGAACCCTGGCTGTAGGAGCTTTATACAAATTTTTAATGCATTGGAGAAATCCCTTTGGGAAACCCATTTTTTCCATTGTGAAAAATTAAAAATCATGTGAAACCCAAAACTATAGTCTTTTTGATACAGTGTTCCACAGACGATTATCAGAAAACATCTGTCAGGTGATGCATGTTGAGTGGCTGAAGTGCACTGTGCCATAGTGGTTATATGGCCCTTTGGGACTATGGTCCAGGCAACATCTAGCTGGCAGAAAACTACCTCCTAGGAGTTAAGTTAACTCAGTAATGCTGTGTTTACCATAATTTCTTGCCCATGAGGGCTAGGGTCTTTTGCAACTTAGCAAAGGGGTGTGAAGGAGCTGTGTATGGGGCAGGGAGAAACTTTAGGTCTCGGGCAGTTAATGAATCATATTTCACATGGAATCCAACTCAGTAATTCAAGGACATGCCACTAGAGGTTGTCCACCCTCTTCTGTTTTTAAACACTATAACTGTACGCCTATATATACCTTCCCTATGGAAATAGTACATAAACAGTAGTGCCAATCAATACATAGTCTCTAGGTGGCTAGCCTACTCGGGGAAGGCTTGGTAAATGCCACTGGTCATACTGTTTCCTTCATGGAGCGGTGTCTTACCCACACACTACTCTCTCTCCATCTGCACAGAAGAAAGTAAAAGTTACAGTACATCCAAGTAACCAGTAAAAAAAAAATAATGTTGTGATTCGTGACGTGATCGTAAATTGTAATTTGTGACTGCTGCATTTGTAACCATGATGATGAAGAAATGCAAATGCCTACTGCTGTACTTCCCCAGGCCCCAACGAGGTGTGGCACAAAAACCCCCAACTTGAAAACACTCATTAATGAGTACAATGGTGGGGTGGTGAATCATGGGATACTACAAAACAGGCTTACAAAAGTTACAGTACATCCAAGTAACCAGTAAAAAAAATAATGTGATTCGTGATGCGATTGTAAATCGTGATGATGTGTGACTGCATTTGTGACCGTGATGATGAAGAATGTGATTTGTATCATTCACGAGTGACTCGTGAACGTGATGATTGTCCTGACTTAAAAATGCATATTAATGAGTGCAATGTTTATGCAGAATTATGCAGCACACCAGTCTAGTACTCTGAAGGGAAGTCAAAGAAACAACTGTGACTTAAGTTACAGATGGAGATTGGGCCCTAAAGAGATGCAAATGCACAGACAGATTAAGACTCTGCTGCACACTGAAAAGATGCTGATGCAAAGGCACAACACCTAACCAGTGCTCACCATCAGAAATTCTAATCTGGAAAAGAATACCTTTGCCAGTTGGGGCAAGCAGCGGCCCAGGGGGGCAGTGTACTGCACTGCTGCAGTAAGAGTCACTAGTACTAGTACCAGTACCAGTAAAGATACCACAAAGAAGTACAAAAATCACATAGCTGCAGTGGATAGCAGGTTCACATTGATGAAACTACTATGTGGCACAATAAAAGGTGTCTGATTTGATGACACGCGTCACACTCATACTCACAAACACACTAAGTAATGTGTAGCAAATTGAAAACTTCAGTAATATAACCACGTATTTCAAACAAACTAAAATTATGCACTGCTGCTCCACAACAATCAGCAAAGACATGGCAAGAATGATTGAAAATATTACTGTGTGTACATTAACACAGTTATTATACTAGAAAAATATCACCAAAACAGTAAAACTGTCTTTCTCTCCAAGTTAATCTACCTACACCACAGTCAGATACGCCCCTCCCCCAAAGCACACTTTCACTGTCTCCTACAATACACAGACCCAATGTTGTACATTAACATTCAAAATCCACACACAAACAAAAAAAGCTTGATGATATGAGCACAGGTGTTTCCTACAATCAATGAACTAAGTTTGAGCAAAACAAAATTACTCAAAAAGGCTTTTTCAACAGCTTTTAGAAGGTTTGAATCACAGAGATCTCTCAGCACACTGTCTCCTACAGCTTCCTACATACACTACCCTGAACTGAGGCTGTGCAGAACAATCCAGAGCCCATGTGACCTGAAATCCCATGAATCACTGCAAAATTCACCTTTGGAGCTTAAAAACAAAGCGAAGTGAGGCAAAGTACATTGCATTCAATGTACTTCACCTTAAGAACTGGTGGAGTAGTGGTTTGGGAAGGTGGAGTAATGTGAAGTCATTGTTTTCAATGGACTTCACATTGCCCATTATAACTCAAAGTACTCTGCTTCGCATTGCAGAGCACTCCGCGAATTCACTTTCACTCCGCTTTCCACTTTGTGGAGCAAATTGGAGCCACTTCGACCATCTCTATCCATAACATTCCCTTCTTCCCAGCAACATATTATTTTAAATCTTGGGATAGAGTAATCTCTGCTTTTATTTGGTGTAAAGGATGTTCGAGGGTATGGCTATCTGTACTTAAACTATCCCTAGCTCAGGGAGGATTTAGTCTCCCAGATTTTAAACTATATTTCAAAGTGGCGTTCCTCAGGATAATGTTAATTTGGTTGACAGAGACTTACTCAACCCCCTGGAAAGATATTGAATTCCACCTAAACAACCTATTTGATATTAAAAATATTCTCCTTTCTTCAGAGGAGAGATCGTTGTCACCTACTGCTCTTAAGGGAGTCACAGTTCAAATTTATAAATGTTGGAGATGTATAAGGCAGTCTTGACCTATCCATACAATATGTGAATACACCAAATTAGTATCAGAAGATGATACCTTTGCACCCATACATATGGACCCTACATTCCATGAATGGAAAAGGTTGGACCTCTCTCATTTTTTCCAATTCCTGTCTTCCCAAGAAATTCTCCCCTTTGAAAAATTACAGTCCCAATATAATCTCGGCAGATGAAATTTATTCCGTTATTTTCAGGTCAGGAATCATATTCTCCGAAATTGAATAATTCAACCTAAAATCCCTCACCCAACCCCAGATCTCATCAAACTATTTACTGAAGCTAAAAGGGGGGAATTGGGGAAAGCACATTATAGGGACCATATATAAGGGTTTGAGAAATGAACAATTAAAATCTATTAATTCCATATTACAGGAGTGGAATAAGGATTTACTTCTAGATATTACCATGGTTGGGGTCAGCTCTGAGTGTGGTAAAGACCACCTCCTCTCAATTTTGGAGGGAGTTTGTGTGGAAGTGCCACTCCCACTTCTTTCGAGCTCCTGCAATCCTACTCAGATTCCTTTCAGAAGAATATGGTGTCTGTTGGCAAAAATGTGGATGTCCGATGGTGTCACTGGGACATGTATTCTGGCAGTGTCCTTGCTTGATGCCTTTTGGCTATCACTACAAACAGAACTCACTAGCCTACTGGGACAGGTGGTAGAACTAAGATCCGAACAGGCACAGCTTGGGATCTTTCCAGACCACTCTTCTCCATGGGCAAACACCCTTCTACCTACTAGTCTTTTAGCTGTGAAAAAGTCCATCACTCGCAGATGGATGACTATCACAATCCCAACAATTGCAAAATGGCGATCTATCATGTCTGACCTTTATGCAATAGAAAGTCTCAATGCTAAAAGTCAGGGTAAAGTTTCATCTTACATTATGAGATGGCAGATATAGGTGTTCTACCAAGCTTTGGTGGACCCTGACTTTTGTTCTTAAACTTTTATAGTCCATTAGGGGCCAGTCAGGAGGGATGATGATATACCATATAAGGAGAAGAGGGAATATAGAATTCCATTAAAATTCATGGAGCTCAGGCAAGGAAGAGGGACACTACAAACCCTGGGCAAACAGGATTTGCCAAAATGTATCGGTTAATCAAGGGAAGGTGGGAACCTTATGGAGTTGGAGCTTTATCTATCTGAATGGATCTCAACCCAAAGATGTACAACTATTATACAAACTATCTAGACCTATCTAGACCTCTGGACGGATAACTTTATACTGATTATATTATAAAATTACTGATGACATGTATCAGATTTAAGTATTTTATGTGCTCTTGACTCAAGTGTAAAAAAACTCTTTCAATGAAAGAAATATTAAAAAAAAGTTAACTCAGTGACTATCTTTCCATATCAATGTGCAAAAACCTACCCCAGCTGCATAAAGTAACACTGCCAAGAAAATATGAGGATGGGAGGGTCCTGTGCTGCATGAAAAGTGTGCAAGTAGACCATTTCACAGTGCATCACTATACTACTTTGTTGATGGCCACCATAAAATAATGCCACTGTCTTTTATTACATGCCTCACAATCATGCAATGTGATCAATAAATCAAATACTAGGTCTCCTACCAGAACTACAACTTATTTTTTTGGTTTCTTGATTGATTGATTTGATGTATTTATTTTATGTATGTATGTATGTAGGTAAACAGGTATTTATTTATTTCAAAAGTTTCACCAGGAAAGGCATACTGAGCTGGAACAGCTCATTTCCATGTGCATCCTGGGGGTGAGGGGAAGTAGAGATATAGCAAAAGGTGGATCAAAACTAAACAATAATAAGACATTACATTACAAAAATAGAAGTTATACATAGATACATACATAGACAGTGTCAGCAGATAAGGGCCTATGGCCCACCCAGTCTGCCCATTTGAGCTTGTAAGTTCAGTTTATGTTTTCCAAGAAGTCTGTTGCCCCTTACCCCTGACTTCCAGAATTCCTTTATGTCTATCCCATGCATTCTTAAATCCCGTGATTGTTTCAGCCCCCACCACTTCCTCTGGCAGAGTGTTCCCTTGTCCACCACCCGTTCTGTGAAGAAATTCTTCCTCACGCTTTCCTCTGAATCATCCTCCTCCAACTTCATCCCATGCCCTCTAGTCCTGGAACATCTTTTTCACTTAAAAATAGTGTATTCCTGCACCCTGTTCCTCCCTGTAAGATACTTGCATGTCTCTATCATATCCCCTCTCTCCCTCCTCTCCTCCAGGGAGTACATGTTCAGTTCCTTCAACCTGTCCTCATAGGACTTGTGATGCAATCCATGCACCATCTTTGTTGCCCTCCTTTGAACCTTCTGTACCCTGTCTATGTCCTTACGTAGGTAAGGTCTCCAGAACTGTACAGGGTACTCCAGGTGGGGCCTCACTAGTGTCTTGTATAGTGGAATTATGACCTCCCTTTTCCTGCTGGTGATGCCCCTGCCTATGCATCCCAGCATCCTATTTGCTTTAGCTGCTGCCTTGTCACACTGTTTCCCTGCCTTGAGGTCATCAGGGATGATAACCCCAAGATCCTTTTCCTGCTTGGTGCATGCTATATCCTCACCCCCCAACTGATATATTGTGCCAGGGATTTTGTGCCCCATATGCATTATCTTGCACTTCATTGCATTGAATTTCAACTGCCAAACCCATGACCATTCTTCAGGTTTCTGCAGGTCCCTTCTCATTCTGTCTACACTCTCTGGTGTGTCTACTCTGTTACAGAGCTTTGTGTCATCAGCGAACAGTGAAATTCTGCCTTCTATGTCCTGTGCAATGTCACTGATGAAGATATTGAATAGGACCGGTCCCAGCACTGATCCCTGTGGTACCTCACTGGTCACTCTTCCCTCTGTGGAGTGACAGCCATTTACTACCACCCCTCTGTGTCCTGCCGCACAGCCAGTTACTTACTCACCACACTTCTACAATACAATACAATACAGTATATCAGAGGAGCATAATCACAAAAATTGAAGGCAGACAGGTACATTTAGCAGATAAAATTGAATTATGATAGCTAAGGGAAAACTACTCAATATAGGATAAGCATAAGGTATGAGGGAAGCAAAATGGCCAGGGCAAAACTAGTGGGGAGGAAGGAAGGAAGGAAGACAACAGGTAAAGAGTCATGGACAGTTGCAGGAGGGAGATGAAAAGTCATGAAGAAAAAACTTAAGGAGAAACCTCAACGTCCATATGCCCCACACCTCAGTGTGGGCACCCTCTGATTAGCATTTTCACCCAGTGTAGAACAATTTCAGGTACCTGATTTTGGACTAATTATGTTTTATCTAGTTGATCCTGTTGTTCCTCCTGCTGGGCATTTTGAATCCAGGGCCTCTAGTGGCACATCCCACAATCACTCATGGCTGACATTAGAGCCAGAGAACAGCCACAGGAGTGTGTTTAGTGTAAACCTATGGAAAGAGCTATTATTAGCTCTGGTTTACAACTTAGAAGTCTCAGTGCTATACCAAGACCAAGTATAGACTGGCAGATGACTGCCAGACTATATTTTGTCTCGATATAGCACCTAGACCTCTAAGTGGCAAACCAGAACTACTAATAACTCTGTCCATAAGTTTACTCTATACACACTCCTATGGCTGCTCTCTGGCTGTGTCATCAGCTACAGGCCATTGTGGGATGTACCACTAAAGGCTCTGGATTCAAAATGCCAGTGGCAGGGATGGCAGGATCAGCTGGATAAACCATTATTACTTCAAAAGCAGGTACCCGAAATTGTTCAACACTGGGTGACAATGCTAATTGGTGGGTGTCCCACTCTGAAGTGTGGGGCACTCAAACATGGATGCTTCCCTTTAAGGGAAAAAGCAGAAGAGACAGAGCAGATTGACATGGAATGGGAGAACCAGAGTTTGAGAAAGCAGATAGATCTACGGTAGATTTAGTAGAAGGACTAGAAAGGGAATAGGAAATATTACTGTGGAGAGGTAGGAGGCAGGAGGAAGAAGGGGGAAAGATAGTATGGATGTAAGGTATCAAGGGAGGGAACCAAACCAGAATTTGGATATACAGTAAAGGAAGCTTAATGTGAAATGTGACTGGCATCGAGAGAATGGAGTGAGAAGGCAGAGTAGAGTTAACAATGGTGAGTACAAGGGGGACAGTCTAAGGCAAAATGACAAAAAGAATAAAAGAGGGGTCCAGTCTGGCAAGGGAGGATATGGGTGTTCCCCTATAGACTATATCACCATAGTCAACAATAGGGAGAATCATCTTTAAAACCGTCTCTTGGCAGAAAACAAGTGGGACACTTGCTTTATACCTGGGCATTGCACCAGTCTTGGGGTGGAGAGGAGTTTATGGTATATGGCATCAATATGCACTGAAAAATACAGATGTTGGGCCATCCATCCAAACCCTGAGGTACTTAAAGGAGGATACATCCTCAATCATAACATCAAGGGTGTGAAATAAAGGGAGGGAAGTGAATCTGGTAAGCCTCTGTTGGGCATTAAAAGTCATGGAAACTATTTTTCTTGGCATTGAGGGACAGTTGCATAGACCGGTAGCAAAGATGAATGTTATCAAACTCTAGCTGCAGCTGTGAGGTAAGGTCATGGGAAGATCAGCCTTATGAAAAAAGAACTGTAATGTCAGCATACATACTGTATGAATGAATGCAGAGGAACAGACAGTGAAGAGGTCATTCGAGAATATGAAAAAGAGAATAGGGCCCAGGAGAAACTCTTGAAGTGACAAGTCAAAATTGTGACAGCAAATACATGTGGTCAAAACCTGCATGGTCATAACAGCTCTGCGTAGTCTTGGAGTTAGTATATCTACTCTAACATGGTTTTGGACCATGTGGTTTAGTACTGACCATGCGGCATGGTTATTAACCACACTGTTTTTCACCACACGGTCTTAACATAGTGCCAACTCTTGAGGGGTGCCTGAGCAGATAAGGAGTGATGATGAAATGGAGCTTCCTGTCCAGACAGTTTGAAACCTTCCCTCAAGCTAAGAGTGAAACCAACTGACTGCAGAATGTGAGAGGCCTGCTGCTTTATGCTTGTCCACAAGGAAAGGATGTACCACAGTGTCAAAAGCTTTAGCAAGATAAGCAAATATTGCACTGGTGATCAGTCCCTGATCCACAACAAAGAGAATGGACTAAGTGAGATGGAGGAAGGAGGTGGAACTGGAATAGGATTTCCTAAAACCAGACTGGAAGGGGATGAAGGAGGAGGAGGAGTTCAGAAAGGAAAATAAATAGTACAAGGTGTTCCTGTTACTTAGCCAGGGTGGACAAGAGAGAGAGAGAAGTCTGATGGAAGCTACCAGGAGAAGAAGGATCATCACCTTTAGGGAGAGGTATTACAGTAGCCTCCCTCCAGGCTTCAGGGACAGTTGCAGAGGAAAAAAGTTGAGGAGTAGGGTAATCAGTAGTGCAAAGGCTGGGGCAAAAAAAAAGCAGAAGCTTAGGATCAAGGCCATCAGGTCTTCCTCCATTTCAAGGATTAATGTCTAGAATGTTCTCAAGGGAAACAGAGGGGGTGGTGCAAGGGAAGAAAAAAGATAAAGGACATGAAGGCAGAGTGAGGGATGAAAAAGGGGAAGGGAAGGAAGGGAGGAGACAGGGGGCACAGGTAGTAAAGTACAGTACAAGTTAAAGGAAGAGGCAACAGCAGAAGTGTCAGAGATGAGGGAGTCACAACCTTAAGAACAGGTAAGGGAGACTGGGTCAGAAGGGAGAAAAGGGAATGGATAACTTTCCAGAACTTGGAGAGGTGATTAATGTTATTTCCGAGTGTGGATGCAAAATACACAGACTTCACAAGGTGCTGATCATTGGCCAAAGCCACTGACAAGCCACTGATTATAAGTGAACACCAGGCATGCCTCAGATATGGTCTGTTAAGTCATCACCTCAGGTGTTATCTAAAGAAGATTAGAGCACCGTACTCAGGGGTGCATGACAGTCCCTAACAGCCATAAAACTGGACTGAAAGTATTGCAGAACAAAATTATATTATTGAGTGTAGAGATGGGGGAGCAATGCAATACCCTTAGGTCAACTAGATGGGAGGACAAGTCCAATGACCCAAAGGACCTGAGATGGATGAATTTAGGGGGCCTTAGAATGATGTATTATACACACATATAAACCATTTGATGGTCACTGAGAGTGTCAGAAAGGATTCCTGAAGTCACAATATGGTAGGGATAAGATGACAGGATCTAGACTAACAGAGGGTATTGGAAGAATTCAAATTTCTTTGAAGGAGGTCAGAAATCAATTGAGCCAATTGTAGTGACTTTACTTTTGGGGAAAATATATTGGGGAAAGTCAATTTATATTAAAGTAACTGAGGATAAGTAGCTGACTTCTGGATGAGTTAGAATCAACAGGAAAGGAGCTCAGTATCTAAAACAGGTTCAAGAGCAAAATAATAACACTAGCAATAAAGATGAGAACAGAGAAAGGAAGGACAAGTTTAAGGAGGAACAGCTAATAGGAAGAGGGGGAAGAGATAGCAAGCATAGTCACAAATTGGATGTTGGTGAATATGTAAACTACAACACCACCACCCCTCATTGTGCAATCCTGCCTGGTTAATGTGTAGTCAGGTATAGTCACACAGAGTTCTGGACCTTAGAGGTGAGCCAGGATTCAGCAGTGACAAGTACATCTGGCTGGTGGTTACGCATGATAGGTTGTAGCTAGTCAGTTTTTAGGAGGAGGCTTTGGATTTTTAAATGGGCAACCCTCTGTCATTTGGCAGTTGTAAGGGTGAAGTCGTAATGGGGCCAGGATTAAGTTCAATATCACCTGTTACCAAAAGCAGTAAGGTGTCAAGGAGCTTTAAGTAACCAGTATGTTGCCTGGAAGACGGGGGTAGGGAGGGAAGGTGATGAAAGAGAATAAGGTCAGAAAAGGGACAGAAAGTATCAGAGATCTTAAAAGTGAAAACAAGGAGCAGGAAGAATTTGACACCTAGGATGCCTGGAGGAATGGAGGAGGGTGGGGAGAAGGGAAGAGGGTAGGGTAGGAGATGAGGAGGGGAAATTCTAGTTGAGGAGGATGAGAGAATAAAGGCAAGAATGCAGTAAGATAAGACAGAGGAGTTAACAACACAATGGAGAAAAAGTGCAAAAAACTTGAAACAGCCTAGGTAATAAGTAAAAAGAGGAAACAAGATAAGGTAATGGAGGTAGCTAAACTGATGAGGATAGGAAATGAAATTGCCCTTATCAAAGAATAAATTGAAGGGAAAGGCCAAAATAAAATGGTGAGTTACAGGGGAGTTGGCATGACCCAAACGAAGATGAACATGGATGATGTCCTAATAGAAATTCTAGTGCAAAGTAGGCCTGTATCAGATTAAGGAGGTAGAGATAATATTAACCAGGTACAGACAGGGAGAAGCATAGAAACATAGAATTTGACAGGAGATAAGGACCGCTTGGCCCACCTAGTCTGCCCATTTTCCTACCTAACAGATAAGCTGCAGATCCTAGTTAACCAACAGCTTACTTCCTCCTACCTCCCACTAGGACTGTCTTATGCCTGTCCCATGCATTCTTGAAGTCCCCCACTGTTCTTGACTCCACAACCTCCTCAGGGAGGCTGTTCCATGCATCCACAACCCTCTCAGTGAAAAAAATACTTCCTCACATTAACTCTGAGCTGTCCCCCTTCTATCTTCAAATTGTGCCCCCTTGTTCTTGCACATCTCTTTTTCTGGAAGATGCTACCCTCTTGGACTTTGTTAATTCCCTTGAGGTACTTGAAAGTTTCTATCATGTCCCCTCTCCCTTCTTTCCTTAAGGGTATACATATTAAGCTCCTTTAGTCTTTCTTCAGATGTCTTCTGGTGCAGACTTGCACCATTTTGGTTGCCCTCTCGGACAGCCTCCACTCTGTCTATGTCTTTGTGGAGATGGGGTTTCAGAACTGCACACAGTACTCAGATGAGGTCTCACCAACTGTCTGTACAGAGGATAACAACTTCCTGTTTTCTACTATTGATGCCTCTTCCTATGCATCCCAGTATCCCCCAGCCTTCCTTACTGCCTTCTCACATTGCTTGCCCACCTTTAGGTCATCTGTTATAATTACCCCCAGGTCCCTTTCTATTTTTACTGTTGTCAATATCTCACCCCCCATTGTGTATGCTTCCCTGGGTTTTGTTTCCCATGTGCATTACCTTGCACTTTGCATTGAATCTGAGCTGCCATACATTTGACCATTCCTCCAACCTTGCCAAGTCCCTTCTCATCCTTTCCACTCCATCTTGTGTATCAACCCTGTTGCAGATCTTTGTGTCATCTGCAAAGAGACATACTTTTCCTTCCAGTTCCTCTGCAATGTCACTTATAAAGACATTAAAAAGGACCGGTCCCAGTACTGAACCCTGTGGTACCTCGCTAGTAACCCTCCTTTCTTCACTGTGTACTCCATTTACTACTACCCTTTGCGTCCTGTAGTCTAGCCAATTGTTTATCCAGGCTACTAACTGGGGACACTCCAAGGTTGGCTATCTTGTGAATTAATCTTTTGTGTAGGACTGTATCAAATGCCTTACTAAAATCTAGGTAGGCCATGCCCACAGCCCCTCCCTGGTCTACTACTTTGGTCACCCAGTCAAAGAAATCTATTAGATTCATCTGACACGACCTTCCCATTGTGAATCCATGCTGCCTTGGGTCCTGTGCCCCACTGGCCTCTAGGTACTCAACAATTCTTTCCTTCAGAAGTGATTCCATCATTTTCCTACCACTGAGGTCAAACTAACTGGTCTGTAGTTTTCTGCCTCTGTCCTGCTCCCACTTTTGTGAAGAGGAATCACATCTGCCCTCCTCCAGTCCTCAGGTACCACCCCATCCTCCCATGATTTGTTAAAGAGAGTAGTCAGCGGTGTCACTAGTTCTACCCTTAGTTCTTTTAGAATTCGTGGGTGAATCCCATCAGGCCCCTTTGTCCACCTTCAATTTTATTAGTTCTTTCAGAACCCTTTCTTCTGTAAATGGACTGGTATCGACCCCTGTCTTCAGAGTGTTTCTCTTGTTTGGTTTAGGTAACTCCCCCCTCCTCTTCCTTTGTGAATACTGAGCAGAAATATTCGTTCAGTATCCCAGCTTTTTCACTGTCACCCTCTACCCACATTCCCTCCCCTTTATTAAGCTTCAGTATCCCTTCTTTGGTCTTTCTTTGCTCCCTAATGTACCTATAAAAGGTCTTATCCCCCTTCTTAACAGAATTGGCTATCCTTTCCTCGGTTTGGGCCTTTGCTATTCTGACTGCCTTCCCAGTCTCTTTCTGCTTTAACTGATAAAGTTCTCTGTCCTGCTCCTTCTGTGTTTCCTTATATCTCCTGAATGCTGTCCTTTTCTCCTTAACCTTCCCTGCCACCTCTTTTGAGAACAATAGCAGTTTTTTCCTTTGTTGTGTTTTATTGATTTGCTTTACACAAAGGCTTGTTGCCTCTGTGATGGCTGCTTTGATCATTCCCCATTGTTCCTCCACCCCTCCTTCTTGCCTGTTTGCTAGTGCTTTTCTGAGGCACTCTCTCATTTTCCCAAAGTCAGCCCTCCTAAAGTCCAGTACTCTTGCTTTTGTATAGCTTGATTGTATGGTTGTGTTTATCGTGAACCACACTGTTTGGTGGTCGCTTGTTCCCAGATGGCTACCCACTTCTAAATCTGAGATTCATTCTCCGCCCCATATGAGAGTACCAGATCTAAAATTGCTCCTCTCCAGTGGGTTCCAATACTAGCTGTCTGAGGTATACCCCTGTAGGGCATCAAGAATGACCCTGCTTTTGGATGTGCCTGCAGCAAAGGTGCTCCAGTTAACATCTGGTATATTCAGGTCCCCATCAACAATATCTTCCCTTTTTCTGCCATTCTAAGAAAGCCTTCTATCATTTTCTTGTCCATTCCCTTCCCCCTGAGATGGGGGTCTGTATACAACCCCCATGCGGATTGTGGTGCCATTTCCTGTCCCCAGGGTGACCCAAAGTGCCTCATCTGCTCCCTGTTTACTCTTTAGTTCTGTTGCTTTGATCCCTTTCTTTACATAGAGAGTGACTCCTCCTCCTCTTTTACCCTCCCTGTCCCTCCTGTAGATTGTGTATCCTGGTATGTTGACATCCCAGTCATGGTTCTCTGTGTACCATGTTTCTGTGACTGCCATAATATCCAAGCAACCCTCTTCCATCAAGGCCACTAGTTCAGGGAGCTTGTTACACAGACTATGGGCATTGGTACTCATCACCCTCCACTTTTTGATAGCCTTACCCCTTTTAGCCCCATTTCTGTCCTTACCGCCTTTGCCTTTTTTTACATTTAAATCTGTTCTGCTCCCTAATAACTTCTGTACCTTGGTGTTTACCTCACTAATCACCATGTTTTTGTGGAGAGCTCAGTTTCCCTGCCTCCTTTTCAGGTGCCTCCCCTTGGCTAGTTTAAATGCTTGCCAATGAAGCATTTAAACCTCTCACCTAGGATCCTGGTTCCCCCCCTGGACAGATGCAGACCATCACACCAGTATAGGTCTGCATCCCTGCAGGTGGCTCCCCAATCCCCAATGAAGCCAAAACCCTGAGCTCCACACCATTTTTTCAACCACTCATTGAATTCCCTGGTGAGAAGTGCCCTAGCATCTCCCTTGCCATAGACAGGCAGCACATCCGAGAAGGTTACCATATGCGCTACTTGTCTAAGGCCCCTTCCCAACTCTTCAAACTCCTCTTACACTGCTGTGATCCCATTCCTAGCCAGGTCATTTGTCCCTAGGTGGACAATGACATCCAGCTCCCTCCCTCGTGCAGCTCCTCCCACGATCCTGAGGATTCGCTTCCTGTCTCTCCAAGCCGTGGCACCAGGAAGGCACCTTACCTCCCTCTCCTCTTCCTCCCTATTTCTAACCCCCTAATGACTGAGTCCCCCACCAGGAGTTGTTTTCTTCCCATGTGGGGTCCCATGCCACCCTCCTGTGGGTCTTCTTTGTGAAGGTTCCCAGCATCCTCCTTGGTCTCCACTGCAGGTGCCTCCATAGAGGAACCAGTATCCACCAGAAGAGCAAATGAATTGTGGAGAGGTACAGCTGGAGGGATGCAACTCTGTTCCACCACCCTCTCCCTCCTTGAGCCCACCCTGGTCCAGCCTCTCCTCTTTCTTGGCAACCTCTGAGGTAGTGACATTGGCTCTGGTGGTCCCTGGGTGGGGGAGGAGGTTTCACAAATCCTAGCCAGGTCAGCCTGGAGATGGGCAACCTCCTCTCTCAGACCAGAGAGGTGCCTGCAAATAGGGCAGCATTGCAGCCTCCAGAAGGTCTCCCGGAACACTGCCGCCCCACAGCCATTGCACTGCACCACTCCTATCATGTCTTATTTTGTGTCCTCTCTACTGTTTCTCTGGATGCTTATTCTCTCCTCTCCCTGCAACTCTCACCCTTCCTGTTCTGGGACAGCAACTTCCTATCTTCTTCAGTAGCCTCCTTCTTCCTTGCTCAATATCAGACCACCAGCAGCTGGGGGTGAGCTACTTTTTTCCTTTAGGGTTGACAAAACCAATGTTTCTCTATGATCCTTTCCTTCCTACTGCCAAACAGGAAGTTCCTGTTGACAGTCAAATCCAGTGGCTATAAAAGTAGAACTGGCTTTGGGTGGGTGGGTGGAGGGCAATTAATAAGAAAAAAGGCTAGCAACAGGAAGTTGTAACTTGACTCACCTGCTTTTATAGTGTCTAAACCACACCCCCAGATAAGCTTTCTTTCCTCCTACTGGTTTAGCAAAGTCAGCTGATTAGTACCCTTCCCTGCACAGAACACACACTGACTTTCTTTCTTTTCTTTCTTTTTTTAACCCTAAATAAGACCCCTTCTACTTCTAATAAAGTTATCTGTCTACTTTATCTTAACAGACAATGACTCCTGCTGAGATATAAGTTTTAAATTAATAAGAAAATGTAGCTTCTTCTAGTTAGCTGCTTTCTGCTCTACAAGCAAGACTAGCAACAGGGAGGCTAAAGGAAAGCCATTTTGACAAATAAGACTGAAATGGGACAATGGCCTGAGCCAAATGTGAGCCATTCAAAACAGAATTAAAATAAGAAAAAAGATTAAGAGGAAGTAAACTCACCAAGCATGATGCAAAATCAACAATGAATAAATAAATAAGAAATAGCAAAAAAGACCTTTCTTAATGCGTCAGTTAGGGTTCCACCATCTAAAGTAGGGAAATGTGGCATTAGAGTTTCCAACCCTAACACCCCATCTCCCACCCTGCACAGACCAACAGGTGGAGAGACCCATAACGATCACCTCATTCCATTACAAAATAAGGTGACATAGGCACAGCATAAGAGAATGGGGTGACAGTTAGGGTTGACAACCACAAGCTTCCCCCCCCCGCCTGTTGGTCTGTGTAGGGTGAGGGATGGGTGTTAGGCTTGGAAACCCTAACGCCACATTTTCCTACTTTTAATGGTGGAACCCTAACTGATGCATTAACAAATTTTTTTGCAATTTATTTCCTTACTTTTTGGGATAGTATAACAGTATCCTTATTTATGTGTGGGAGTACCATCCCCCCCATACATGCATATGTGTATGCGCATATGGAAGCACAAGGCCGTCCGTGCCCTGGATTTTAATTTATAGGGATAAAGTGACCAAATTGACAACATTGCCATGTAATTACACCACCTCGAAATACATTTTGGCCAGGATTTGAAAAATGACACCTGTATCATACATTCCATGGAGTAATAGCAACTGTATGTTAAAACTTTGGTGTCAAAATATCTCACACTTACAAAGTTACCAGGGTGCATAGTAAAATTGCAGTGAATGATCATAACGCAGGCATTTTTTGAGAGCTTGACCCAAATTTTCAACTTGGCCTTTCAAGGACCCCACCTCACAAACAATATAACTGTTATTACACAAATCTTGCCTAAATTATGAATTTGCCAACTGACCATGAAGACACGTTTCAGGCAAGAGTTGAGAAACAACAGTGATACTATTCATGAGGTGGGGTCACCAAAAGACCATGTTGAACATTTTATTTATTTATTTATTTTTTGAACTCTAGAATTACAAATATCTTTGAGCAGGAACTGCTCGTTTACAAAGGTTCCATGTCAAAAGATGGAGGGATAACATACAGACAAAGGTACACTATACTACAGAATCTTAATAAAATAACACAATAGTTATCCCTTCCCCCCACCTTCACCTCTACCTGGTGTATATTTTTATTTTTATTTTTTTTCTTCCGTTAATTCCTCCTGCAACCTTAGATAACCTGCTTTATCTTCCTATAGACACTTCTATGTATGTAAATACCATGTAATCTGTACAATATCTGTATAATTCTATGTACATATGAACTTCTTTTTCTTTCTGTCTGTAAAGATTATTATCATATTGCCTTGTAAATACCTGTGTTGACCTGTATATACAATTGTTCATGCTCCACCCAGGTCCTTCTTGCAAATGAACTTCTGCTCAACGATGAACGCCTGGTTAAATAAAGACTTGATTGATTCATGTTGAGAGGCAGAGGCAGCAGGGTTAATACTGTTTTAGAGAACAAGTGGGATGGGGAAGGTAGGAGTGGGTCAGGAGGAGTGGCTGGTGAAGGGTCCATTGTCAGGAGGATGAGGTTGAATACTAGAAGTGCAAGGTAGGAGGGACAGATGTCCAAAGTGCCTACAGAAGATAAAAGGGAGTAGAGGAGGGAGGAGGGATGGGAGGAGGGGAAGGAAGAGAAGTGAGGAAGCGAGTTCAATATAAGAGGCTAAGAGACAAAGCAGGTAGGGAGAGAAAATGCGATTAGCACAAGCAGTCACATTGGCTAGATGTAGTGAGGTGGAGGCGTAGGTGCCTTTTTAAAGGGGCTGAGCATGGTAGAAGAAAGTGTTTCCTTGTTGAGTGTGTTGAACCACCGGGGAGCCCTCTGGACGAAGGACCTCTTAGCCATAGAGGTTCGGCATCTGGAGACCTGGAAGGTATGTAGAAGAGCACTTCGGGTGTGCTGTGAACTGCTGTGAGCTGTAAGGAGTTTTCAACCACTGGTGGCATGAGCCCGAGGAGAACCTTTTTGGTAATCAGGCAGGTCTGGTATTGGATCCTGCTGAACAGAGGGAGCCACCCAGTCTGGGCGTACAGGTCACAAGTGTGTGTAAGGTGGGAAGCAACAGTCAGGAGTCTGCAAGATTTGTTAAGCACCACCGATTTGCTACAGAGGGCAGTAGGGGATGCGGAGGCCTATATGGCAAGCCCAAAGGCTATGATAGCGGTGACAGAGCTGTAGATAGCAAGTCTGAGGTGACAGAGCTGTAGATAGCAAGTCTGAGGTCCTCAGTAGTCATGTAGTGCTTCTGCCTGTGAAGCATGCCTATCCGAATGTTAGCCATCTTAGCAACTGTGTCAATGTACAGGGCATATTTCGGATGAGATGTTAAACTGAGGTCCCATCTGCCTGGATTGGTGGTAGTTCAGGTGGATGTTAAAAATCCCATGGCATTTATCGAAAAGAGTAGGGGAATTTTTTATTATAATAACATCAAAAAACAAATAAATCATAAACCATAATAATTCACAGAAAAAAAAATTAACATAAAAAAACAAATCAAATAACACCCAAATCAAATAAGTATTACAGTCATACAATAGCCATTTGTACATAAGTGCACTAGTTACAAAAAAAACACCACACCCCTATATGCTTCCCCCAATCCCACTCCAACCATAAGGTACATTCTATTTATATTTAATGAACATTGAAAACCCCTTCCACCAACTAGTTATTCTCCACGCAGTGGTTCCTTCACAGTCTTTTAGATAAATTCTTTCCATAGCCCCTTGGATTAATAAACAAACAGCCTCATGAGACATCCTTTTTTGATATAAAACCCACTGGCACCGGGCCTGCCATAGATAATAGGTTAAACAGCAACAAAACAGTTGCCACGTCTCTTTATCATATACCCCACTCATCTGAAAATTAATACCTAAAATTAATGCATCATAATCCAAACTTAATAACCATAACATGTTCCATTTGTTGGCCAGAAATTTCCACAAAGATTTAGCATAGGAGCAAGAACATAAAAAATGTTCCATTGTCTCTTCCTGTGCAATACAGTCCGGATAAGGACAATATCTCTCTGTCAAGACTTTATGTTTTTCATTCCCCCTAACATTTAAATGACCATATAAAGATAGCCAAATGAATTCCCACATATGTTCAGGCAACCTGGAATTGTTCAATCTATTAATAGCCCCCTTCACGTGGGACAAAGGGCAATTTTTAAAAGCTGGCTCGTGTTGATACAGTAATTCCATCACTATTTTATACAATTTAGGCCCAGTGCTATCTTTAACTGTCTGAACTGAAAGACCCCACTTAAAATTTTTTAGCAACTGATACAAAATAATTTGGTAAATTCAATGATTTAACAGGTTTAGGAGGCAAGTGCTGCCAGGCTAAAAAAAATCAGGTCAAAATTTGTTTTGATAAATACCCAGGCAAAGTCACAATCTTATTTAATCCTAAATGGATGTTTTGAGATATAAACAATGTGTGAAAAAAAATTACTGGATCTATCATCCCAAGACCACCTTTATTTTTTTCAAGATATGTATATTGTCGTTTTATAGGATTAAGCCTATTTCCCCATAATAATTGAAAAAATAAACTATAAATCCGTGTTTCTAAATTCAAGGGCAAGGGAAATATTGCCGGATATAACAAACATGGGACCAGAAATTGTTTTAATATCTGTACCCTTTTCAATTTAGACAATTTCCACCTTTTCCATATATTAATCTTTCCTTCAATTTTAGTTAATGCAATTTCCCAGTTGACTTCAGGTATGTTTTTTGGCCCATACAACAAGCCTAATATTTTTATTGGATCTGACGAAATCTTTAGACCTTTTATAATCTTATCAGATATCCCCCCCTATAAATAATCCCTGACTTTTTTTTTCTTGAATTTTTGAATTAGATACCTTGGAATAATTCATCATGAACTCCAAAATATAGGTATATGTTCAACTTTAGAGAAAATAAACATAAATCATCCGTAAGCTTGGATATATAACTCATACGACAAGGGATTACCTAACATACCTTCCCATTTAGGAGTCTGTGATACAGATTGAATTAAAGTGTCAATTATAAAAGAATATAATAGAGGACTCAAGGGGCATCCTTGATGGACCCCACTTGGCACATGAAACCCTTGTCCACACGTGCCTTTCACAATCGGGTAAACAACCGCTCCTGCATAAAGTGCCTGTATCCAGCTAACAATTACAGCCGGAACACCATAATGCCGTAAGGTTAGAAATAAAAATGGGTGATACACCCTATCGAAAGCTTTTTTTTGATCTAATGAAACAATACATCCCTTTTTCCCTGTTTGTTCAGCATATTCAATAATATCACAAAGAATCATATGAGCCTGCTGAATTTTCCTTCCTGGTAAACCACAGAACTGATAAGGGGAGAGGACTGTTACTGCATAATGTTTCAATCTATTGTTCAAAATTCCCATAAAGAGTTTGTAATCAGTATTTAAAAGCATAACTGGCCTCCAATTTTCAATTAGTGTCATCGTCCCTGATTTATAAGAAA
Organism: Neoceratodus forsteri; assembly: GCA_016271365.2. Taxonomy (NCBI): domain Eukaryota; kingdom Metazoa; phylum Chordata; order Ceratodontiformes; family Ceratodontidae; genus Neoceratodus; species Neoceratodus forsteri. Next base: position 669,238,462 of record CM057456.1, on the reverse strand, counting down.
AATTACCAAACCTTCGAAAACCAAACAGGAAAACCACCCTGGCTAAAAAAAATTAAAACTGAAAATAAACACTGAGAAAACTCTTCAGGAAATGCCTTATAGAGCTCTGCAGTCAAGCCATCCAGTTCAGGTGAGATACGGACTTCTGGGATTTAATGGCTGCTTCTATTTCTCTTCTTGTGATCTGTCCAGACAATAAAGATTTTTTAAAGGGGGAAACTGGTATTTTAATAGAGGACAAAAATTGCCTCATTTCCTCTTCACTAGGGGTACCGTAGGTGCATGTGACAAAAATAATTTTTTAACAATCTTATGTAAGCCCTCCGTATCTTCCACCATACAACCCTCTTGATTTATTAATGCATTGAAGGATGTATTGGTTCTATATTTTTTAAAAGCTTCAAAGGGATCACCATAAGGCTGCTTTTTTAAACCATATTGAGAAAGAACTTGGGCAGTTTTTGCTCTGTCATATTGTGCCAGGTATAATTTTCATTTTAATGTTTGAATCTGTAAAGAATAATCAAATTTGGAAGTATTGGCAACAGAAAACAAGTAATATAATTGTTGTCTGAGTGCCAAATGCCGAGAAATCTAGAATTTTTTTCAAGCTTCCCTTGATTCTGTAATAATTTACATAAATCATTTTTTGTATCCCACCACCATTGTCCTATATCCTCATATAAAAAGGAAACTGACAGCCTCTCGTGAGTAAATTACTAATTTTTTTGCACACTCCCGGGGCCTGCAATAACGGAGCGCTCAACTTCCACCTTGATTTTTTCCACTGAGGGAAAGGGCCAGAAGAGAATTTACATTTAAGTAATAAATGGTCCGAAAAGGCCACTGGAATTGTATAAAAGGAAAAGGATAAGTTTTGCGATAAAAAAATATAATCAATCACGGAAGTATATGTTTTTTTTTGGTAAGTAAAGGTAGAGCCCCCTTGCTGGTGAGTGCTAGCCGAAACCAGCCCAGAGGATTGTATTAGTGATCTAAATGCATTGGTATCACGGTATAGTTTCTGTTTTACGAATTCCTTCAAATTGTTCCCCTTTGGGTGAAGTTCACAATTAAAGTCACCACACAGGAAAACTTCAAATGAAGTTATTAAAAAAGGTTTTATCCATTGAAATAGTGCCACCCTTTCAGCTTTTACTTGAGAACAATATACATTAATGAATCTACAAGACATAGACCGCCATACCCCGTCTAATATCATCAGCCTCCCAGGAATCAAATTTTTAACAAGGAGAATGTGAAAGAATTAAAAAGAAAACCTAACCCATCAGCAGATTGTTCTCCAAAAGACCAATACGAAGGACCCCAGCACCATTCTTTTTGAAAACTTCTGACCTGATTTATAGTATAGACCCAGGTTTCCTGTAACAAACAAATGTCCAAAGAATTGTTATGCACATAGTCAAAAACCACCTGTCTTTTTTTAAAGTTCAACAAACTATGGACGTTTACTGAACCTAAGTTAAAACCAGCCAGTTATAGACATTAGGCAGCTAACTATCTTTTTTTCGTCTTTTTTTCCTTTTACTCTTATAACCTTCCTGACCTATTGAAGGGGGAGGGGGACTATCCCGAAGGGTTTGAGAATCAAGATCTGGACATTCCAGTACTGAATCTCCCCATTGGGAAGATAATACCGAGAAGGATTACTCGCCTCATTTCCACAGTAGGTCGGGCCACCAAAGGGGTTAAAATTCTAGAAGACCGTCTCACCTGTGGTAACACCATAGGAACCACTTCACGGAACCTTGTCCTTGATGTTCAGTATAGCAAACTGGAGATGACTTTTGTATGTTATCCACTGAACCTTCTTTCAAAGGAATCTCAGAATCCACTATCAAAGGCCGTGAATCCGACACCTCAATATCACCACCAGAAACTTGTTTTACTGGAACCACCCCTGAGGCTAAATCTTGGGCCTTTTGTATAAAGAGGTCAGGACTGCTAATAGAAGCTTTATTCCTCGCTGCCCATACACATTCAGAAAAAAACATGCCCTGTGTCCTCACATAGATCACATTTAGTACGATTCATACAATGCAAAGCTATATGACCGGTCTCTCCACAATTATCACATCGGGGCTTGTCACATGAACTTCATAAATGCGTCTGAGAGCCACATTTATAGCATGCCCTTGGTTGTCCAGCATAGAAGCAAACCCCCCTATCCTGCCCCAACAAAAAGGAGTTAGGAATATGTAAAATTCCATCAATAGATTGTCTAAGTTTTTCCTTAAATTTCCAACCCCCTGTCCAAAACTGTTGGTCATCTAAAATGGCTTCTGGAGAGCTCAAAACATCACACTTCTGGGATAACCAATACACTATATCATCAATATGTACACCTTCATTTCTGAACATAATAGTAACAAATTTAATCAATGGTTTGGTCAGAGGAATTACCAAAAACGGGGTCCACAGCGGGGAGAATTTAACCTGATTGTAACGTTCCCAGAATAAATCTTGGGCAGCAGCAGAGCGAAAGCTTACATCAAAATTATCCTCACCAGAAATGTTAATGAAAGCAAAAACCTCCCATGGAGAAAAATGTAAAGATTCTTTCAAAAGGCATTTCCCAACATAATGCCTATCTGGCCTAACTTCTAGGCCACCTTTATACCTCAACCTCACTGCATCTGCCTAGGGGCTGCTTTTTTATTTTAGAAAATAACTCAGACAATAATGGTTTACTAGTTTCAACAATTTTCTGTCCACAACATTTTGTTCAGTATGTAAATCAATTAAAACTTCAGAAGGGTGTTCCTGAACCTGTTCCTGGGAAGACTCCTGTTGCTGGTTAACCATGTCCAATGTTCCAAATGCCTTAGGTGATGCAGAAATCTTAGGACGCCATGAAGGCTCATTCTGTGAAAAATTCAACTTAGGGTCCCAATCAGGTGTAGGACGCCATGAGCCTTTATCAAAGGACCAACCAGCTGCACTTAAAGCGTCCTGAGGAGTCCAATTTTCATCCGATAAAGGTTGCATCATAGGAACATCCTGTTTAATTGTAAATACAGAGTCCGTCTGTTGTTTATCATCTGTCACAACCTTTCCCTCCAAGCGAGTCCCTAAATGTCTTTTTGCAGAAAAAATAGCTGCTCTTTTTTCTTTACCATCCACACCCACAGTATCACCATGGACTACCCCTCGTTTTACAAACAAAAATTCAGATACACCAGTCTGTGTAAAAGGGTCTGTCTGAAGCACACAGCTTGCTTCAGGCGGCTGAGGCTCCATAAATGCTCTAGTAAAAGGGGGTTTAAACACAAACCCTGAGTCTTTCGATAATGTTTCCCCCTTCATTTTACTAATCGAGCATTCAGACACCACAGACACATCTGTGTTTATACAAGTTGCCATAGCAACTGGAGACGCTTCAGAAACAATTACAGCCAAATGGCCTCCTAATTCTAGCTCTCGGCACTCAATTTCCACAGTTTCATTTATGCCAGCCCAACATTCCGAATTAGGGTCATGTACAACAGTATTTGCCACAGTACCTGATACCGGAATCAGTCCCTGCATCCACTGATGCTCCGGTTCTCGTAATTCGTTTGCAACAGAAACCGCAACCTCTGGTAAGCGTTTTAAATCGTAGGCATCCAAAAGCAATTTCACTCGTTCATGTTCTTTTGCGAGTTCCGACAGTACCTGTTGCTTCTCCTGAACCTCTATTGTATCCAGTGCCACCAAAGGGTTACTATTTTCAGACAAATCCTCCTTCAGAACCGAAATTTCACCTTCCATAGCGCAACCATCCAAGGTTCGATTACCACGTTCTCCATTAGAATCCTCAGAGCTTCCAATGCAGGGAAACTGCTCCCCAAGCTCCATCCTGACCGCCTTCCACTGGAACCAAGCCAACAATGACTCGGCTGAGCCACTTGCCCCCTACTGCCAGCAATGCAGTAGGGGAATTTCCCTGGTGTCCTGGCCAAATTTCCCTCATTCACTAAAAATACCACCAACAGCTTAATCTGGTTCAAAGTCAGTTGGCATTCATCTGTATCCCCCTCCCCCGGGTCGTGCCTGAAAATAGGCAGAATTTGTCTAGTGCACTTACCCAGTCAACAAAAACTAAAAAAAAAAAAAAAAAAAAAAGAGCAGTCCAGGGTGATGCCAAGGTATTTGAAATGGGAAACATGCTCCAGTGTCACCCCTGATTGGTTAATGATGGTTATGGGTAAGGCTTTATATTTGCTCCGTGCATTGCAGAAAGACATAACTTTTGGGGTCAAAACCTCAAAGAAAGCTGAGTTAAGCATAGAAGTTGAACCACCCATTGAAATACATTGCACGGCATCTACATAGATACATACACACTGTCAGCAGATAAAGGCCTATAGCCTACCCAGTCTGCCCATTTGAGCTTGCAAGTTCCCTTTACGCTTTTCTAGAAGTATGTTGCCCCTTACCCCGACCTCCAGAATTCCCTTATGTCTATTCCATGCATTCTTAAATCTTGTGATTGTTTCAGCCCCCCCCACTTCCTCTGGCAGGGTGTTCCACTTGTCCACCACCCTTTCTGTGAAGAAATTCTTCCTCACGTTGCCTCTGAATCAACCTCTCTCCAACGTCATCCCATGCCCTCTAGTCCTGGAGCATCTTTTTCACTGGAAAATAGTGTATTCCTGCACCCTGTTCTTCCCTGTAAGGTACTTGTATGCCTCATTCATATCCCCTCTGTCCCTCTTCTCCTCCTCCAGGGAGTACATATTCAAGTCCTTCAGCTTGTCTTCATAGTACTTGTGATACAATCCCTGTACCATCTTTGTTGCCGTCCTCTGAACCTTCTCTACCCAGTCTATGTCCTTACGTAAGTAAGATCTCCAGAACTGTACACTGTACTCTAGATGGGGCCTCTCTAGCATCGTGTATAGTGGAATTATGACCTCCCTTTTCCTGCTTGTGATGCCCCCTGCCTATTCATCCCAGCATCCTATTTGCTTTACCTGCTGCCTTGCCTCATTGTTTCCCTACCTTGAGGTCATCAGAGATGATAACCTCAAGGTCCCTTTCCTGCTTGATGCATGCTGTATCCTCACCCCCCAAATGATATGTTGTTCCAAGGTTGTTGTGCCCCACATGCATTATCTTGTACTTCTTTGCATTGAATTTCAACTGCCAAACCCTTAATAATTTTTCAAGCTTCTGCAGGTCTCTCCTCATTCTGTTTACACCCCTCTGGTGTGTCCATGCTGTTACAGAGCTTCATATTGTCAGCAAACAGGGAAATTCTGCCTTCTAGGTCCTGCACAATGTCACTGATAAAGACGTTGAATAGGACTGGCCCCAGCACTGATCCCTGTGGTACCCCACTGGTCACTCTTCCCTCTGTGGAGTGATAGCCATTTACCACCACCCTCTGTGTTCTGCCACCCAGCTAGTTACCCACCCACCGCATTACTGTCCTGCCCACTCCCATATTCCCCAGTTTGTTTAATAGCCTTGCCTTATTTATGGCACAGTGTCAAAGGCCTTGTTGAAGTCCAGATAGGCCATGTCCACTGCCCTCCCCGATCCACCTACCTTGTCACCCAGTCAAAAAATTCAGTGAGGTTGGTCTGGCCATGACCTCCCCCTTGAAATCATGCTGTCTTGGGTCCTGAAGTATGTTGGCAACCAGATGTTCCATCAATCTCTCCTTCAGTAGTGCTTCCATGATCTTTCCCACTACTGAGGTCAGGCTGACTAGTCTGTAGTTCCCTGCTTCCTCTTTGTTCCGGCTTTTGTATAAGGGGACTGCATCTGCTGTCCTCCAGTCTTTGGGTACCTCCCCTGTTTCCAGTGATTGGCTAAACAGGATTGCCGGAGGTTCAGCCACCACCTCTCTTAGTCCCTTTAGGACTCTGGGGTACACCTCATCTGATCCCATTGCTTTATCAACTCTTATTCCTTCCAGTTCCTTTAGGACCCTTTCCCCATGGAAAGGAACTTGTGTCAATTTCTGTGCCATTCCCACCCCTTGTACTCCCTTCAGGCCCATTACCCTCCTCTTCCTCAGTAAAGACTGAGCAGAAATATCTGTTCAGCATGTCAGCTTTACTGTTGTCATCCTCCACATGTTCCCTGTCCTTCTCCTTCAGTTTCACTGTCCCTCCTTTTGCCCTTCTTTTTTCACTTATGTACCTGTAAAAGGTTTTGCCCCTCTACCCACTGATTTTGTGATGCACTCTACTGTCTGAGCTTTGGCTTCCTTTACTGAACTCCCCACCTCCCTTTGCTTCTCCTGGTATTTCTCCCTATCTCCTTCTGCCTGTGTCATTTTGCATTGCTGGAATGCAATCTTTTGGCTTTCTCTTCCTCTGCTACCTCCTTGGAAAAGCATAAAGGCTTCTTCTTCTTTTCTCCCCTTACTTACCTGCTTAATGCATAATTCTGTTGCTCTTGTAATCCCTATTTTAAATATTGCCTACTGTTCCTCCACCCCAATTCCCTACCCATTCCCATTAGTGTCTCTTTCAAGCATGTCCCCATTTTCCCAAAGTCTGCCCTCGTAAAATCCAGGATATGAGTTTTTGTGTGATTTGGTTCTGCTCCTTCTGTGATTTCAAACCACAGTGACTGGTGGTCACTGTTCCCCAGATGGTCTCCCACTGTTACTCCCATCACACTGTCCCCATTTGTGAGCATGAGGTCCAATATTGCCTTCTGCAGAGTTGGTTCCATGACCAGTTGCTTAAGGAAGGCACCTTGAAGGGAGTCCAGGATACATCTGCTCATGGTTGATGCTGCTGCAGGGAGGCTCTAGTCCATGTCTGGAATACTGAAGTCTCCAACCAGCACCACCTCCTCCTTGTCTGCCATCCTTTGGATGACTAGCATCAACTCACTGTTTCTTCCTCCTGGGCTGTTTGTCCATAGACCACCCCTATACGGATGACTGACTCCATTTTCTTTTACAACTTAACCCACAGTATCTCTCCCCTATTTTGTTCCTCCTGGATCTCTGTGGCCTTTAAGCCATCTTTCACATAAAGTGCCACTCCTCCTTCTCCCTTCCTGCCTGCCCTGTCACTTCTGAATATGTTGTAGCCAGGTATAGCCATCTCCCAGTTGTGGTTATCATTACACCATGTCTCTGTGATGACCACAGTGTCCAGGTCTGACTGCACCATGGTAGCCTCCAGGTTCTCCATCTTGTTGTTAAGGCTCCTGACATTGGCACACATGGCTTTCCATGATGTAAACTCCCTAGACTGTTTAGCTGTTCTACTCCAGCTCTTCCCTGGTTGTCCTTTATCCCTGGTTCTCCCTGCTCTCTGCCCTTCTGTTGAATGTTGCCCCCTTTCTGCCTATTCCATAGGTTGCTTATCTCCATCTTTTGCCTCAGTTTCTCATATTGCAGTCGCCGGTTCCAGCAGAAAGATGTGTCTTCAATCGGGAGAGCAGATATCGAACCCGGGACCTCTTCAGGTGAGTAACGTTGTGTGGGGTTCTCAAGGATGGTGTGGGGAGGTGGGTGCTCAGTGGGTGGTCAGGTGAGGGGTGGGGGAGTGATCAGCAATGGGCCATTTTTTTTACAGGTTTAAAAAAATGAAAACATACAGGGACAGTTTTCTTCTTTACAGCTAAAATGACATGGGAAGGTAGGGGAAAGCCACTGACCACCAATGAAAACAAGAAAATGGGTATCAGAGGGTGGGGGATACCACTAGACACCAGGGATAAACCCAGTAAACTGGGAATGGTGCTGGGAAGGGAAAATAAAAAGTATATATATATATATATATATATATATATATATATATATATATATATATATATATATATATATGCATATATTTCTTATAGGGTACAAGTTGCACCCTATATTTAGGGTTATGAAAGCATTTCTATGTTAAAGTGACATTTTGCACTTTAGTAACTTTGGACCTGTTCAACAGATTTGCATGAAATTTGGTGTGCACAGTGGGGCACGGTAGATCTCTTGATTTGCCAAGTTGCGTTTCAGTTGAACTTATGATTTTTGCACACCAAAACAAATGCACTTTTCACCAGTTCTGTGGGCAGTTTTTTGAATTTTGTCCATGGCTCTGCGCAGCCATCATGTGGTCTGCTGCTCTGAAACATGACACATAGAAAGAGCTTGGGTCAAGGAACATGTCACGTTTTGTTTGGTGAAAAAATATTTATCCATTCAAAAGTTATTAAACTTTTTAGCTCCCATTATACTGTAAGTCTATGGGAAAATCTATATGGTTATTTTGCCAAAGAAGAATGGGGGTTTGGCCATATGGTTACTCCTCACAATCAAAGAATTTGCAGGCTCATGATCAAAGAATCATTGATCACAAGAAATTTATTGATCGTGATGGCTGCCATCTGGTTTTCATCTTTGATTGCTAGCCTGCAAATTCTTTGATCATGAGATTCTTTGATTACGATCTTCATTTGTGAGGGAGGGACGAGATGGCCAGATTTTTTGGTTGGGAAAAATCAAATATCGCAGCCCAGAGGTGACTTGCGAAGTCAAACTAGGATGGGTTCTGCTCAGGGGGTTTCCTTCTATAGAGCCATGCCTGTGGTTTATTTATTTTTTTTTAATTCAAAATTTTTTATTGCTTTCACAACACATACAAACATACAGTTCAAGAAACTTACAGGAGGACGTAAATCCATTGGACCCCTTATACAAGAGTAAACTAATTCACCTTCCCAGCCTTCCTCCACCCCCAAACCTCCAGCCCCTCCCCTGGAGTGTGCTTATTATATAAAAAGTAAACATAAGTATAGTACACCAAGGTATCAATAACCTTAGAGGATTAAATACCTTATCCCTAATGGTCTGTAGTGTAAGTATAGAGCATATAATTTGCCCCACATTTTATTAAAGGACTTCAAATTATTACGAGAGCTGGCCATCAAACGTTCGGTTCTAAAACAAGTCGATAAATCATTCAGCCATTCAGAATATGATATGACTTGTTAGTCCATCCAGTGTTTTAATACCAATTTTTTTTAACTACTACATAAATTAATGCCATGTGGAATTTTTGTTCCTGAACCCCAATTTTGTAGAACATACCCAAAATACAGATTTAAGCAGTGAAAAGCTCATCCAGCCCTAGCAATGGATCCAATTTGGACTGAATTGATTGCCATGGGGGGGTCACTTTTTTGCATTGCCAGAAAATATGTATCAGATTCCCTTCTGCTTTGTCATATCTAGTACAATTAGAGTCCAGATGTTTACCCAATTTGGCAAGTAGGACCAGCGTGTAGTACATATTATTTAAGATATGATATTGAGTGAGTCCGAGTCTGTCTTAGGTGTGGTATTTATATAGATCTTCCCAAATTTGGCCCCATATAGGGGTTGTGTCAGGCAGGAGAGTATCCCAGACCTTGGAACCTGGAAGAGGATTTGGGAAATTATATGTTAAAAGATAGGAATATAGTGCTGAGACACAGTGGGGTTTACTTGCAAATTCTTGTAAATGGTTCAGTATGGGTCTAACCTGGGAAGGTCTAGGAACAGATCCAAACAGAGAACCAAGTAGGTGCCTTAACTGGAAGATTTTAAAGATATGTTTCTGAGGTAACATGAATTTGGTAAGTATTTCAGGGGAAGAGAGGAGGGAGTCCTGGGAGAAGAGATCCTCTTCCAGGGAGCTTTGCAATTGAGGAAGCCTGTCAGGACAGAGATATGATCCCCCTATTTTAATGATAGGGTTGAAGAAGAGCGATTGAGCATGATCATTCTTAATGGAAATCTTGAAATAGGCCCAACAATGAGATAAGACTTTGAGAGAGGTGCGAATGACAGAGGTTTGTAATGGAGCTGGCAGTGATGATTTTGATAGGAGGAAGATGGTAGAAGCATTCAGATTGTGTGATCTCAATAGTCTATTTTCTATCTGAAGCCAAATGGGAGAGCGTTCATTATCCGTGGCCGAGGACCATTTACCGAGTTTAGATAGGTGACTGGCCCAATAATACCGAAGGAAATTAGGGAGACGTAGACCTCCTAAGTCTCTGGGAAGGCTAGGTTTAAGAAAGGAACACCTGGGATGTTTGTCAAGCCAGATAAAGTTGGAAATAATTGAATGAATATGTTGTAAAAAAGGCAACGGAAGCCAGATATTTAGCAAGTTTAAGGGATAGAAGAGCTGGGGCAGGATATTAATCTTGATAATGTTTAAACGGCCCCATAGAGAAAGAGGCAGGGCTATCCATCTTTGAAGGTCTTGTTGGATTGTAACCAGCAAGTCATCAAGATTTAACTTTTTGAGAACTAGGGAGTCTTTAGTAAGGTGTATTCCTAGGTATTTAATTGAATGTGAAGACTATTTCATCCCAAGGTGGTTGAAGTCAGCTTTATGAGTGAGACCATTTAGAGGAAAAATCTCTTTTTTCAAAAGATTTAGTTTATAGTTAGATACACGCCCATATTGAGCAATAATTTCCAAAGCACGTACAAGAGATGTAGCCAGATTTTCCAAATGAAGTAAAATGTCATCTGCATATACTGAAAAGGTTAAGGTTTGGTGAAGTACTGAAATTCCTTGTATATGAGGGGATACCTTAATGTAATGAAGGAGGGGTTCCAGATATAAGTTAAGAAGAAAGGGAGAGAGAGGACAACCCTGTCTGGTACCTATATAGAGAGAAAACCAGGAGGAGAAAACACCATTGCAATAGATTTTGGCCGAAGGGAATGTATATACTGCCTGTATCCACTGAATAATGGGGATGGGAAAACCCATTTTCCTTAATGTTGCCCAGAGAAACTCCCAGTTAACCCTATCAAAAGCCGTTTTGGCATCTAACGAGATTAATGTCATGGGAGTCGAAGAGATTTGTGCGGTTTCAAAAATATGTGAAAGTGTTCTGAGATGATCCTCTGTGGAGCAGCCTTGAACAAAACCCACACGTTCTGGGCTCAATAAGTGGGACCAAATCTTTTTAAATCGAAGAGAGATAATTTTGGTTAATATTTTAATATCACAATTTAACAGAGAAATTGGTCTGTAACTAGCTGGATCCATGCTGGGTTTATCAGGCTTAAGAAGTAGAATTATCGTGGCTTCCAATAGGGTAGGATCTAAAGTGTCAGCCTAAAACATATTACTGTACAAATTAAGAAGAAGAGGTGCCAGTTCCTTGCAAAAGGCCCTATAGAAATTTGAGAGGAACCCATCAGGTTCGGGTGCCTTGTCTAGTGCTAACCCTTTAATCGCTTCCTCCACTTCAGCCAAAGTGATAGGAGACGACAGGGAGTTTTGATGATGAGATTGTAGACAGGGAAGTTGAAGGGCATCTAGATAAACTTCTATTATTGGAGGCAACGTTGGGGAAGAACTTTTGCCATATAGTGTACTGTAAAAGGTTCCAAAAACCTGGGCAATGTTTTGAGAGGATGTTTTGATCATGCCGTCTGAGGCTTGTGTAGAAGGGATTAACCTCGAGCTTTCAGTTTTACGAAGTCGAGGGGCTAACAGTCTGCCTGCTTTATCCCTTGTTCTATGTATGTGGATCTTGTTTTTAACATGGCATATTCCGCCTTCTCCCTTAGGAGTTCAGCATATTCATTCCATAGTGTTAGCAGGGTTTCCAAAGAGGTTGACAAGGAAGATGGTGAAAGAGAGTTTTCAGCCTCACGAATCTGTGCTAGCAGGGAAATTGCCCTTGCTTCTATCTCTCTCTCTTTTCCTCCTGGAAGCTAACTTAATGAGCTCACCTCGGAGGTAACATTTAAGAGTGCAGCATATCTGGTCCTCTCTTGGTATGGAGCCTTTGTTAATATCCATGAAATTGGAGATAAGAGTCTTTATGTGGGAGACCGTGGATTTATCTTTAAGGAGTTGTGTATTTAGTCTCCAGACTGTGTCTCTTTGTATATCCAGGCCAAGGGAAATTGTTAGCCATGCTACCGAATGGTCGGAGAGGATGATAGGCTCGATTCTGGCCTGGCAAAGACCGGGTATAAGAGGAAGATTAATTTGTACATAGTCTAGTCTAGACTGTGATTGGTGAATGTTAGAACAGAAAGAGAAGAGACGATGTACGGAACTAAGGAGTCTCCAAGGATCACAAAGACCAAGAAGATCCATAAACTCAGCTACGGCTTTCTGAGAGGGGGATAGAGGTTTCAATGGTAAGTAGGATCTATCCAGATCCTGGGACGGTGGTATATTCAAGTCTCCACCCAAGATTAAAGAGGATGGCAGGAGGGTAGCAATTTTATTAGCCAGGTCCATGAGAAATTTTGTGTCACACCTGACAGGGCCATATATGGATCCTATAATTACTTTGGTGTTGTTAAGGGATCCTTTAACTAACACAAATCTGCCATTTGGATCAATAATATTTCCTTCCGCCTGGAAGGACAAACGCCCTTTTATTAAGATAGCCACACCCCGGCTCGATGAGGACTCACCTGCAGCAAAGATTTGGGAAAAACCTTGTTGCCGCAACCAGATTGTTTCACTGGGCAGCAGATGGGTTTCTTGAAACAATATTATGTCCACATTAAGTAAGGCACAATGTTTGAGCACTTGATACCTTTTCGTTAGGTCTCTGATACCTCTAACATTCCACATGGCAATTTAAAATGGTTTATTAGCCATTATCATGACATAAAAGTAAAGACCAAGTATAAACATCCAGAAAATAACTATGCCCTATAAAGCACACTCTAATCCCTTCCTTCCCCAACCCCTCCCCACAATACATGTTCTAAAATCATAATACTGCTTATCCCTGAAAGTACCTACAACCTGAATTGTTGCCAGTAAACTATTTAACATCATCAGCTTGTGCTTTACAGTTATTAACTCTATTAATGTCAAAGACAACAGGCCTATAAAGGACACACCCCTTTTCACCCCCCTAATTCCCCAGCAACTATATACAGTAGGTCTCCACTGAAATACTAACTATAGCAGTAACAACACGTTGGTAACATCAGGAGACCAATCCCTATTGGCTATATCCCTTGGTAAATAGTACCCAGATATGTGGGATCCATTATTATTTGAAGCCCAGAATCTTAACTACAAAATGTATCCTACTTGACACCTTAATCCAACACAAATGACATAGATCCAGAGAAATATGCCACACTCCCCTACCTGGTATGCTGTGAAGCCTGACCTTAAGCCTACATCATCTAGGAGCTCACTCCCCACCCCCCAAACCAACAACATTGTGTTCAGTTCCCGTACTAATATCCCCTGGGGTACGTATAAAGGAACCCCTTCTATACAGAACGATAATTATACAGAGCGTTAAAGGATGTACAAAGTCAGGGTCCCTGTTAAAACAATGAATCCCGAGAGCTGTATAGCCAGAGTCATATTTATGTTATGTCTCAAGTATTGAGAAAGAAAAACAGCCAGGATTAAGAGTATATAAGATTACTTTGGACTCACCTCCCTGTAGCCCTAATGATCCGTACTGGAACCTCACTAGCCTCCGACTTCCCAACGACCACTATCGGTCGATTTGGTCTGATAAAATAGTGCCATAGGTGAGAATCTATTGACCATTTAAACAGTGCCAGCTAAACTACTGTGACCTGCTAGGAAGAACCAGGGGGACGATATTAGTGAAGGGACCAGAATCTGTCCATTCTCAAAAGTGCTGCATGGAAACTAACAGTGGAACTGTGGTTCCTACCCAGGTTAACCATGCACACCCTGGCACTACTGCAAAGGGGGATTTGGCCTACTAGGCATTGGCGGCCTACTCATCCCACTCAGCCTCGATCACCCTTAAATGAGCAAGGAAGGAGAACTAACTTCACTGGAGGTAGGTAAATATCACTAAAATGGTACAACAGCAAACCTTTAGGAGAAAGAGTCTCCGATTAATCAACTTTTAGCCATTATGTGACTATCAAATGTTCATCCAATTTTAAAAAGGTTGGGAAGCTTGACTGTGAGATCTGTTGTTGCTTGCTCTGGGGTTTCATATGAAATCCAGGACCCTTCCAGAGAAACTTGCATCTTTGCTGGGTACATCATTTTGAAGTGTATACCAGCCGCAATTAATTTACTGACAATCGGGTGGAATGCTGAACGTTTTGGGCGAGTTTCAAAAGGTAAGTCTTGTGTAATGTGAATTGTAGAGCTTCCCCAGGTGATTGATTGCAGTTCTTTAGCCTTTGATAAGATGTGTTGCTTCTCTACAAAACTAAGAAATTTAATGATGATCGGTCTTGGAAGGAGATCCCGATGGAGGCTTCGGCCTGGGAGAGCGATTGGCCCTTTCGATATGGTACTGTGGATTTAGTGGAGGTGGGCCCACAATTTTCTGCAAAAACTTCTGTAGGAAGGCGTTAATGTTAGTGCCTTCCTCAGTCTCCTGTAGCCCAATTATTAAAATATTGTTTCTCCAGCTCCTCCCCTTCAGACCCTTAGTTTTAAGTTGTAGTTTGTGCGACTGTTGGCGAAGCTGTACTATCTTAGGCTCAACTTTCCCTCTCCATTTCTCCAGAGACATTAAACAGGCCTCAGAGTCACCTGCCCTTCTTGCAAGGTTTGTGAGGTCTCATCTAATAGATTTGAGCTCGGTGGAGATATCTTCCAAGGTTTCTCGAAAGGGTAAGAGCTCCTGAAGAAGGCGATCCTCAGTCAAAAGAATCACCAGAGGAGTTGAAGTACCTGATCTGGTAATTGTTGATCCTTGAGCTCTGGATTTTTTAGGTGTTTTTTCTGGGGTTGGAGGTGGCATGTGTTCAATCATGGCCTGCCTCATCTCAGTGTCCATCGTGGCTACACAGCCAAATGCGATGCAAACTTAAAAGCAAATTCGATCGCTGAAGTTAGGAGGATTGTTGGATACAAATTCCAGGTTGCAGCTCTTCCAATGTATAGGTTTAAGGAGTTGGCAAAGGGTGGAGCTCCAGATTAGTGCTGCTACTAGGTGCTCTGCATCATGTGATTCCCCATGCCTGTAGTTTAATGTACTTATGTCAAAAAATAGAGTTTTAAAATTTTTTAATTCTTTGATCATGAGCCAGCAAATTCTTTTGTCGCTAACCTACAAATTCTTTGATCACGAGATTCTTTGATCTCGAGCTTCGTTTGTGAGGGAGGGACAAGATGGCCAAATTTTTCGGTTGGAAAAAAATTAATATCTCAGCTATGGGGTGACTTGTGAAGTCAGACTAGGATGGGTTTTGCAAAGGGGGCTTCCCTCTATCAAGCCATGCCTGTGGTTTAATGTAGTTGTGTCAAAAAATGGAGTTTTAACATTTTTTAATTCTTTGATCGTGGGCCTGCAAATTCTTTGATAGTGAGATTCTTTGATTGCAAGCTTCGTTCATGAGGGTGGGATGAGATGGCCAAATTTTTTATGCACCAGATGTCTCTGGGAGGGACCAGACAGCCAAAATTTCACGAATTCTTAAAGGTGCTAAAACTTTAAAATTAAATATCTCGGAAACGGTTTGGTGCTTTAACTTGAAATTTGGAGGGTGCTGAGGGAATGTCCTGTAGATGTGAAGTATCATGTTTAAGTGTCAGAAAATTAATTTTCTGCAAAGATATTGTGTGATGCAGTTTGCATTTTGTGGATAGTGTTCTCCATTCTGGTAGTGGCTTGATATTTATAGGGCAGCTAGGGTTTTATGTGATTAGGGCCCATCTGAAATAGCACTGCCCACAATGGTGAGGGTGACTGTTCAAAAGTGCTGACTGGTGGAAAGGGTGACTGCAGCAGGAGGCAGATAGAATGGCACAGAGCACACGGTGTGCCCTGCAAGGCAGAGGGGGCAAAGCATGCCACAGCATGGGCCACTTGAAAAGGGCACCACACAGAGAGAGGGTGGCTGGGTGTGTGAGTGGCAGGCACTGCCAGGGATGGTGAAAGGCAGGGCATGGCACAGGAGAGGCACAGCAGTGGCAGCAGCAGGTGGCTGGCACACAGGGACTGGGTGGCACATGGCATATGGGCATGCACAGTGTGATGGGTGGATGTGCTGTACACCAGAGGGCACAACCTGGGGGCACTGCAACAACTCACCATGCAGAGGCCAGTGGCTGGCATTGGGGGCCACAGGGGCAGACAGCATGTGGCACATGTGAGTCCACCATTGTTGTCCATGCAGCTCCCTGTGCCTGTGCAGTTCCCTGTGGCACCTTCCTGCCATGTGGTGCCCTTTGCGGTACTTGTCAGTGACTGCTTTGGGGCCAAGGGGGGTTGTATTGCACTGCACCTGTTTGTGTGCTCGGTCTGGCTCTGTTGCTGCTGGGTGATGTGGGCTCATACCACTGCCCCTCTGCCCTGTTTGCCACCTGTTTACCCTGTCCCTGTGTACCCCAGCAGTAGCGCTTCCACCTGTGGTGTCCCCTGGTCAATCATCTTTTGCCTCATACTGCCGCTGCTAGCTGCGGCCAGCTGTCTGAGCCATCCTGTGCTTGCTTAGTTGTTGTGGCTGTCTGTCAGTGGTGCCTCCTCTGTCAGCAGGCCTGCTGGGGCTTGTGGTTCTGCAGCAGGATTCTGTTGGAGGTGCCCTTACAGAGTTGCAGAGAGTTTCGCTCACTTACTGTGTGTCTGTCTTATGAAGCGCTCACCCTTTCTGTAGCTGCGCTTTGGGACTCACCCCCAGAGTCCATGCCATTCTAAAGGTGCTCGTCATGGCTGTTACTGGCAGCTAGTTTTACTGCCATGGAGGTAGTTTTCAGTGGCTAGGTGTGTAAAATGTAAACTGGTGTGGAACTGTGCCACTCCAATGAATGAAAATGTGTTTTGTTTCAAGCTGGTGGGAGCATGGGGCCCAAAGGTCCCCATGCTCCCACCAATACATGCTCCCACCAATACATATGATACTCAGTACTTGTACTGTTATGTTAAGCAGAAATTTGCACGTTGGCAACTTTGTACTGTTTATTGTTTATTAAGATCTAGGATTACAAAATACCTTTGAGCCAAGGCTCTTTTACAAAGGTTCCACGTCAGGAAAATACAGAGGTAGTGAAAAAGTAACATTACAAGGAGACTAGACATTTCACAGCGTAATACATTTTGTAACGTTATTAGGACCATAAGCTTTAACAAAAGAGGAGAGACAGTGAAGCAGCCAGTAGCATTTCTCAGGCTAGATAAGTCAGTAAGTGCTATATCCTTAGAGGGGGATGAGAGAGGCGGAGTAAAAGAGGGAATAGTAGACAATACATTGAAGGGATTAAAGAAGGAGGAAAGAGAGGATGGGCGGCAAGGGGAGGAAGTGGAGAAAAGTGCAAGTTGGGTATATGAATGTGCGGCAAGGCAGATTTGATTGGATTGGGGTGTCACAATCTGCTCAGAATGTGGTTCCGCAACTTAGGAGACGCAATTGCAAGAGCTAGAGGCTGTGAGGTGTAGTCAAAGGCTGGTTTTGAATATTCCAATGGTATTGGCAGAGGAGATAGAGTGGTTGAGGTCATTTAGCCCGAGTGACACTTTGTAGGTGAAGGAGTGTTGGCCCAGGCTAGTATGGCAGTGGGGAACTTTTAGAATCTGACACTTAGATCTCCTGGAGCTTCACTGACTGGTACTTGCAGGCAGTAGTGCTAGGATGCCAGGGGGTGCCAGGCCGAGATGGATTTTCTTCACCATAGTACAAGTGAAATATTTGATGCAGTTCGATAGTTGGAGCCAACCGGTGTGAGAATACAGGTCGCAGGTGTGGGTAAGATGGTGAGTGCCAGTGATGAGATGGCAGGCCTTATTTAAAGCAACTGATATCCACCTGAGGGTTGTCATCATGGCAGAGCTGTAGATGATGAGACCATAGTCGATGACCGAGACCACAGAGCTCTGTACGGCTATCTTCAGTGCCTCTGGGGTAAGGTGTTGTCTGTGTTTGTAAAGTAGACCAAAATGTATGTTAGTAGTTCTGGTGACATTGTCAACGTGGGCCACATATGTGAGGCATGGATCCAGTAAGATCCCAAGATACTTAAAAGACTGGACATGATCAAGGGTGTTACCATTTGCAGTGCAAATAACCAGCTGGTGCTGCTTATACAGGTTTTTTGCACTGTTAAAAAGCATGGATTTGGTTTTCTTGTGGTTAAGCACCAGCTTATGCTTTTGGAACCATGACTTAATGGAGCTGAAACGATGTTGGAGAGAATGTTATAGAGATGAGGGGTCTTTGTGAGATGAGAAGACTACTGCATCATCAGCATACAATATAATGGACTTTGAGCACGATTGTGGTAATGAGTTCAAAAAGAGGCTGAAAAGGAGAGGTCCCTGGATGGAGCCCTGTGGTACCCCAGAGCGTACGGGCAGGGTGTCGGAGAGAGCAGAGGCAATTTTTACTCTTTGGCTCCGGTGACCCAGGTAGCTGTTGATGAATGTGTGGAGTCAGATGACAGGCCAGTGGTTTGCAGTTGATCAATAAGGAGTCCACGATGGACAGTATCAAAGGCCTTGGATAGGTCAATGAAAACTGCTCCTGTGAGCTGTCCATGGTCAAGCAATTTGTGAACTACTACAGTGAGCTCAAGGAAGGCAGTGGTGGTGCTGTGACCTTTCCGGAAACCATGTTGTTTTGTGGTTAGGATGTAGTATTTCTCCAGATGGTCAGTGAGTTGATTTGCCACAATCCACTCAAGGGTTTTAGAGAGCAGAGGAAGAACTGAGATACAGTGATAGAGTGATTAGTCTTATCCCTACTTTTGAAGATGGGTCACAATCGCAGTTTTCCATCTGTCCAGGAATATACCACTAGTGAGGGAGAGACTGAGAATTTTTGTTAAGGGGAGAAGAAGCTCATCGAGGGTGAGGGATAAGAGCTTAAGGTCTAAAGTATCACCACTAGTTCTGGATTTTGAGATGGCTGTGGCAATGTAGCGACATGCAACATATGGTCTGACCTCTCTGAAGTAGAAGAGGGGTGGGTGAGATTGAGTACGATGGGGGCCGAGGGAAGAGGTGCATTGATTGAAGTAGTCTGAAGCAAGGACTGAACTGAGGTCAGTAAATGCCTTATTAAAGGTGTTGGCAATGACCATAGAGTCAAGAGTAGCAGATCTGTCAACTACAAGCATGGTCAGAGAGGTTTCAGGCCACTTCCCTGTTATGTCCTTCATATTTTCCCAGAAAGCTTATCCATTACCCCAGGTGTTAGTGAGTGCATCTTTGTAGTAGGAGGTTTTCATTAGCCATATGGCTTTAGTGCAAGCATTTTGGGCTTGTTTATATGATTGAATGTCTGGTTGATTTCTGGTTAATTTAGCTACTGCCCAGAGGTGGTCTCTCCATTTCAACTGTGCAAGGAGACCCGCAGTGATCCAGGGGTTGCAGATAGTTTTAGCCTTATGCTTTTTTACTGGGGCAAAGAGGTCACACGCTGTGTTAAAGGTCAGGATGAAATGGTCAAGTGCCAGGTTAACATCTGCTGTATCAAATACAGGTGACCAATCTTGAAGCATCAGGTATTGTTTAAGAGGGGTAAGGTTGCCACATGGGAGCACTCTACTGGAGATGATTTTTGGAGGAGGCTTTAAAAATGTGTTGGTCCATTCACAGATGACTGGTGAGTGGTCACTGAGGGAGTCTGACAGAACTGTGGTGCGATGGATCCTGGCAGGGTGGTTTGTGAGAACCCAATCAAGTAGGGTACTAGTCCCTGATTTGTAGTTAATCCAGGTAGAGGAGGTAACCATCTGTGAGAGGTTGGCAGCAGAGATGGTGTCTTTGAGGGCACTTGCATCTGGCGACAGTCAGTTGATATTGAAGTCTCTGAGTAGAATAAGTTCAGAATCAGGGGGGAGAGAGTTTATGAAGCTTATAACATCGTGTAGCCCAGGTCTTTGGTTTCTGGGAGGAATGTAGACAGTGATGATGGTGAGGGCTTTATGATTTGGACCTAGTAGTATTTTGATTGGTAGTATCTGGGCCGAAATAGCAGGTGAGACAGTGTCAAAAGGGTGCCATGTGAGAGAGTCCTTGATGTAGATGGTACATCCACCTCCTTTTTTTGCAACCCGGTCCAGCCTATGGATGTTGTAGCCCTGTATGGTTAAAGCCCAGTTGGGAACTTTAGTTGTTAACCAGGTTTCTACGACAGCAAGGATGTCAGGGTTGTGTTGGTGGATGAAGGCTTGAAGGGCATCAATCTTTGGCAGAAGGCTGCAGATATTTAGGGTAGCCATAGTCAGGGACCCAGAGGATTTATCAGGGCTTAGGTGAGCAGGGCCAGGGTTTGGGTGGACATTACCAGATATCAGTAGGAGAAGGAGTGTCAGTTTAAGACAGCAAAGGCATAAAGCCTTGAGAGATCATTTTTGTCATTTCTTCCTGGATGAGTAATAGGCTGTCACTGTTCGGTCATACCAGTGACATACTATTTGGTATAGTGTAGGTAGATGATCACACGTGTGATGTTTGTCAAATGTAAGGGGTATACTGATGTTACTGAGATGGTGGTCAAACAGGTGGTACGTGGGGTAAAGGAGGGTAATGTGAGGGTAGCAATAAGTACTTAGAAGGAAAGCAGGGCTGGGGGAGAGGGGGTGAGGGTAAGTGGGGCCAGGGGGGAGGAAGAAGAGGGAGGGCAAGGAAAGAAGTAGCAGAGACAGAAGAAACAGGTGAGGTAGTGTCACCATGACTGGCATAAGTACAGGAGACAGTGTGTGGGGGTATTTGAACAAGTATAGCCAGTGAGAGAGCTTGGGGAGATGAGCTGACTGAGGATGGCAGAGTGGGCATGAGGGAAACAGAGAGGGCCTAAGAAAGGAAAGAGGGAGGGGTAGGAAGTAGGTGTGGAGGGAAGAGGTGGTGGCTATAAAGATGAGCCAATGGGGGGAGAGAGGCGGGGTGAGATACGGTGGGTAGATGGGATTTAGGTACATTTAACAAGGGTAGGAGGAGGAGAGGGGGGTGGTTGAGCAGAGCAAGGCAGGGAGAAACAGAGCCAGCTAATCAGCGGCAGTCCAGGAGACAGGGTCCAATCAGGCACAAGCTGTAGTCGCTGAGAGCCAATGGCAGCCACTCATGGCTTTACTGACTGCAGGCAGAGGTCTTATCCATCGGTGCTGGTCCTGTAGGAGGGTTGATAGAAGTGGCTAAGTGGCAGGCTAGTGGAGCCGCGGCGGCGCTTGGCGTGGATCCGAATGGCCCGAACCAGGACTGGATCTGAGGGAGGAGAGAGAGGAGAGAGAGGAGAGAGAGATTAAGATCTGAGGAGGAGGAGAGCTGAGAGAGGGTGACTCAGAGGTTAAATCTGTGGGCGGGGAGTTGGGGGAGATGAAAGCCAGACAGTTAGAGGGGAATAATAGCAGAGGGGGTTGGGGAGGCAGCCAATGACAAAGACCAAGAATCGGTTGAGCTGATCCTGGCAACATTGGGGAGAGTGCAGAGCAGAGAGTAGAGAGGAGTAGATAGGTAGTGAAAGCAGAGGTCGAGGAGGAGAGTGCAGAGAAATAAGCAAAAGAAAAATAAGAAGAGCAAACAGGCTAAAGTACTGAGACAAATTACATGGGCAGTTTAAACATTTGCAATACAGTAAATCCAGTCACAATAAAATTCAACAGTTTGAAGCAGAGTCAGAGTGGGCAAAAGTTACAGAAAAATACAATGCAAGTGAATGTGCACAGCACTCAGTGAGCAGAGCAAGGCAGGGAGAAACAGAGCCAGCCAATCAGCGGCAGTCCAGGAGACAGGGGTCCAATCAGGCACAAGCTGTAGTCACTGAGAGCCAATGGCAGCCACTCATGGCTTTATTGACTGCAGGCAGAGGTCTTATCTGTTGGTGCTGGTCCTGTAGGAGGGTTGATGGAGGTGGCTAAGTGGCAGGCTAGTGGAGCATCGGCCGCACTCAGCGGGGATGTGAATGGCCCAAACCAGGGCTGGATCTGAGGGAGGAGAGAGAGGAGAGAGATAGAGAGATTAAGAGCCAAGGAGGAGGAGGAGAGCTGAGAGAGGGTAACACAGAGGTTAAATCAGTGGGCGGGGTGTCGGGGGAGCTGAGAGCCAGACAGTTAGAGGGAAATAATGGTGGAGGGGGGGTGGGGAGGCAGCCGATTACAAAGACCAAGAATTGGTTAAGGTGATCCTGGCACCATGGGGGTGAGTGCAGAGCAGAGAGTAGAGAGGAGTAGTTAAGTAGTGAAAGCAGAGGTCGGGATGGAGAGTGCAGAGAAATATGCAAAAGAAAAATAATCGAAGAGCAAACAGGCTAAAGTACTGAGACAAATTACATGGCAGTTTAAACATTTGCAACACAGTAAATCCAGTCACAATAAAATTCAACAGTTTGAAGCAGAGTCAGAGCAGGCAAAAATTATGGCAACATGCAATGCAAGTGAATGGGTGCAGCACCCAGCGAGCAGAGCAAGGCAGGGAGAAACAGAGCCAGCCAATCAGCAGCAGTCCAGGAGACAGGGGTCCAATCAGGCACAAGCTGTAGTCACTGAGAGTCAATGACAACCACTCCCAGCTTTACTGACTGCAGGCAGCGGTCTTATCTGTTGGCGCTGATCCTGTGGGAGGGTTGATGGAAGTGGCTAAGTGGCGGGCTAGTGGAGCCGTGGCCGTGCTCAGCGGGGATCTGAATGGCCCAAACCGGGGCTGGATCTGAGGGAGGGGAGAGAGAGGAGAGAGGAGAGAGAGAAAGATTAAGATCTGAGGAGGAGAGCCGAGACCGGGTAACTCAGAGGTTAAATTGGTGGGTGTGGAGTCTGGGGAGCTGACAGCCAGACTGTTAGAGGGGAATAATAGTGGAGAGGGGTGGGGAGGCAGCCAAGGACAAAGACCAAGAATTGGTTGAGCTGATCCTGGTGAAGTGGGGGCGAGTGCAGAGCAGAGAGTAGAGAGGAGTAGTTAGGTAGTGAAAGGAGAGGTCGAGGAGGAGAGCACAGTGAAATAAGCAAAAGAAAAATAAGCAAAGAGCAAACAGGCTAAACTACTGAGACAAATTACATGGGCAGTTTAAACATTTGCAATACAGCAAATCCAGTCACAATAAAATTCAACAGTTTAAAGCAGAGTCAGAGTGGGCAAAAATTATGGCAAAATGCAATGCAAGTGAATGTGCACAGCACCAAGCAAGCAGAGCAAGGCAGGGGAAAACAGAGCCATCCAATCAGTGGCAGTCCAGGAGATAGGGGTTCAATCATGCACAAGCTGTAGTCGCTGAGAGCCAATGGCAGCCGCTCATGGCTTTACTGACTGCAGGCAGCGGTCTTATCTGTTGGCGCTGATCCTGTAGGAGAGTTGATGGATGTGGCTAACAGCGGGCTAGTGGAGCCGTGTGGGTCAGGCTGGTGGATCCAAATGGCCCAAACCATGGCTAGATCTGAGGGAGGAGAGAGAGATATTAAGATCTGAGGAGGAGGAGGACTGAGAGAGGGTGACTCAGAGGTTAAATCAGTGGGCGGGCAGTTGGGGGATCTGTGACCCAGACAGTTAGAGGGGAATAATAGCAGAGGAGGTGGGGAGGCAGCCAAGGACAAAGGCCAAGAATCAGTTGAGCTGATCCTGGTGCCATTGGGGTGGGTGCAGAGCAGAGAGTAGAAAGGAGTAGCTAGGTAGTGAAAGCAGGTGTTGGGGAGAAGAGTGCAGAGAAATAAGCAAAAAAAAAACAAGCAAAAAGCAAACAGGCTAAAGCACTGAGACAAATTACATGGGCATTTTAAACATTTGCAATACAGTAAATCCAGTCACAATAAAATTCAGCAGTTTGAAACAGAGTTAGAGCGGGCAAAAATTACAGCAAAATGCAATGCAAGTGAATGTGCGCAGTGCCCAGTGAGCAGAGCAAGGCAGGGAGAAACAGAGCCAGCCAATCTGCGGCAGTCCAGGAGACAGCGGTCCAATCAGGCACAAGATGTAGTCACTGAGACCCAATGGCAGCCACTCACGGCTTTACCGACTGCAGGCAGAGGTCTTATCTGTCAGCGCTGGTCCTGTAGGAGGGTTGGTGGCGCTGGCTAATCAGCGGGCTAGTGAAGCCACGGCTGCACTCGGTTGGGATCCGAATGGCCCGAACTGGGTCTGGATCTGAGGGAGGGGAGAGAGAGAGAGATTAAGATCTGAGGAGGAGGAGAGCTGAAAGAGGGTAACTCAGAGGTTAAATCAGTGGGCGGGGAGTTGGGGGAGCTGAGAG
The DNA here is from genome assembly GCA_016271365.2 of Neoceratodus forsteri. Taxonomy (NCBI): domain Eukaryota; kingdom Metazoa; phylum Chordata; order Ceratodontiformes; family Ceratodontidae; genus Neoceratodus; species Neoceratodus forsteri. The sequence continues at coordinate 669,214,389 of CM057456.1, read as the reverse complement.
CCAGACAGTTAGAGGAGAATAATAGCAGAGGGGGGTGGGGAGGCAGCTGAAGATAAAGACCAAGAATCAGTTGAGCTGATCCTGGCGCCGTGTGGCCGGTGCAGAGCAGAGAGTAGAGAGGAGTAGTTAGGTTGTGAAAGCAGAGGTCGGAGAGGAGAGTGCAGAGAAATAAGCAAATGAAAAATAAGCGAAGAGCAAACAGGCTAAAGTACTGAGACAAAAACATTGGCAGCTTAAACATTTGCAATACAGTAAATCCAGTCACAATAAAATTCAGCAGTTTGAAGCTGAGTCAGAGCGGGCAAAATGCACTGCAAGTGAATGTGCACAGCACCCAGAGAGCAGAGCAAGGCAGGGAGAAACAGAGCCAGCCAATCAGCAGCAGTCCAGGAGACAGGGGTCCAATCAGGCACAAGCTGTAGTCGCTGAAAGCCAATGGCAGCCACTCATGGCTTTACCGACTGCAGGCAGAGGTGTTACCCAGTGGCGCTGGTCCTGTAGGAGGGTTGATGGAGGTGGCTAAGCGGCGGGCTAGTGGAGCCGTGGCAGCGCTCGGCGGGGATCTGAATGGCCCAAACCAGGGCTGGATCCATCGGCACTGGTCCTGTAGGAGGGTTGATGGAGGTGGCTAAGCGGTGGGCTAGTGGAGCTGTGGCCACGCTCGGTGGGGATTCTGAATGGCCAGAACCAGAACTGGTACCAGTTCTTTTCTATGCTTTCTCAAAAGTAAGAAATTCTATGCAAAAAACTGTGTTAATTCATCATTTTTGTCTATCAGAAAGTCAGAAGGGTCTTGAGTTTGACCCTACCCCCCATGTACCATCCCCACAGACTGAGAAAGACACTGGGTGTGTCATTGGGTTTGGGAGGCCTAAATGTCACCCCATTCTTCTTTACTGTGGCATGTCAACATGCTTCTACATGGAATGGGGTGACATTTGGGACTCACAACCCAACGACACACCCAGAGCGCTGTCAGTCTGTGGAGGATGGGGAGTACTTGGGGGAAGGGCAAACCCTAAAGTTCTCATTTACTGACTTTTTGTGCTTTAACTCTAAATGATGCATTAATGCAGTTTTTTTGGATAGAATAAATATATATATATATATATATATATATATATATTAATAATAAAATAAAAAATATAAAAAAACATATGGGTATACAGGGTGGGGGAGTGCCACTAGACACCAGGGATTTTTCTGGTGGGAGGGTTCAAATGAGAACCTAAAAAAAACAGTAAAAGGATCATTTTTCATCAGCACAAATCCTTTTCTGCCAATCCTTTGCTGTGGTGGCATAAAAGGATTCCCTCTGATGAAAAAAGATCCTTTTCCCCTAACAGATGGCTCTGTTTTTTGGGACCCGATGGCTCACAAACCTTTTTCCTGACCAGATGGCCATGTCACTAATCCAGAACAATTCCTTTTTCATCATCCTTTTCCATCATGGCAAAAAAGGAAATCAGCTGGAGAAAAAGGAGTTCCTCTTTTCACAACCAGATGGCCATGCACTAATCCTTTTTCAGCACAGCAATTCCTTTTTCACTATCCTTTTCTGTCATGCTGGAAAAGAAAATCAGCTGGCAAAAAAGGATTAGTGGCATGGCCATCTCGTCGTGAAAAGGGAAAATCCTTTTTCTTCAGCCGATTTCCTTTTTTGCCATCACAAAAAAGGACTGACGAAAAAGGAACTTAGTGAGTGGCAAGAAAGGAATTACTTGTTTAAAAAAAGTTCAGGCAGCATTCAAAGTATTAAAAACCACACAGAACAACTCATTAACACCTGATGAGCAAGATACATGGTTGGATGTCTGTAACAGACATCCCCAGGCACAGTTATGACAGTTTGTTTTGGATAGAAATGGAAAACAAGAAGGCAGCTCACAAAAAAAGGATTTTTGTCTGACAAAAAAGAATTGGCCCCTCAAGAAAAAGGATAACTTTTCATCAGAACCAAATCCTTTTTTGTTCCAGTAATCTGTCCAAAAGGGTGAACTGAGCATGATCAGAACCCACAATTTTAAATTTAATAACTTTGGAAAGGATTAATATTTTTCACCAAACCAGCGAAGATAAGCTCTGTGGGGCAAGCGCTTTCTACCCTGAAACTTTCAGATTAAATTCCAAACCATTTGGCTGCTGTTTAATGAGAAACAAACTGCCAAAAAAAAGGTAAATAAAAAAAAATGTTTTCACTATGCACAGTTCGAAATCCACTGATCTGACTGAAACAAAACTTGGTACGCCAAGAAATCTACCCCACCACACTGTGCGTGCAAAATTTTGGCAAATCCGTTCAATGGTTGCAAAGTTATTAAAGTGCAAAATCTGAGGTTTAAGTGCCTGCTCAACTCTAACTATAGTGGTGCTACTGCACCACTGCAATAAATAAATAAACCATGAAACAATGCATACATATAAATAGAAAATTGTAAATAAAATGAGAACGCTAAAACTTGCATATGACTGATATGCACTGTTAACTACACACTTCTGTATTACAAGCAGATGGTCAGACAATTAGAAAGTAAATACCCTTTCACCAAATGAAAAGAATGTTAAGGGTAGCAATCAACAGGAATTGAACAGAAGAATAAAATCAGGTAATTGTAAAAAAGAAACACAGAAACAACTAAGCTTTTTGTGTAAAAATACTCACATTAGCCTGCAAGCTGCAAGCTGCAGCAGAGTCCTAACTAAAATTATTAATATTATAACAACAATAGGCATAGCTAGTAGCAAAATGCAAGCAAAAAAATGCAGGGGGCTCAATTTTCAAAGGGTGACATACGGCTTGCATCAAACCCTGTATCAAACCCATTTGTTGCACAGCTGAGGCAAACTCCTTTGACACAGCTTCACCCAATTTTAGTACACTGGGAGCAATTGCGAATGTTTCCTCAATTTATGGCAGCTTGTGCCAAAGATTTGTTGCACACCATGTAAAAAGTGTCCCCCAAATGGCACAAGTTTGAGCAAGGCAAAGTTGGTCTAACTTGCACCATTTGGTGCTTGGGATTGAAAATCCCAATCGCCATCCGGGAAAATGCTGTAAGATCCATGTGCCAAACGATCAATACACCAGGAGATCGTGGAATTCATGGGGCTTTGACAATTGAGCCCAGTGACATTAATATATACTTTCAGTAGTTACACAAAAACAATGCAATATGATGCTGTAGATAAGACTGTCACACTGTGGGAGTAGAGTCTGCTACAAGCTGCCCTCCCACACTGATGCCCGCAGTGTGACACCCTTAAGCTATGGCCCTTCTGCTACAGGACCACAGTGGAGGACTGCTGGAAACAAGATCTAAAATAGTAATGAGTAGCTCCACCCACTGGTCCAAGCACAAATTCCCAACTGGAGCAGCAGAGGTCCCTACTAGACACTATGAACTGAGACAAATACCACACAGTTCTGGCTGCCTCACAAACCAATAGGGCACAGCACAGTAGAAACAGTCGCCAAACATACAGCTTATGAGAAAGAGGTGGCCACTAGAAAAAAAACTACTAGGGATCCCCAGAACAACAAAGACAGCCAAGTCTTTGTTTGGAGCAGACCACAACATTCTATTAGTTCTGGTAAGTCATGCCAACAATTAAAATCATCTAGGTTGCTTTTGAATTGCGATGCCAAAATCTTGGCAAAGGTTTTGGTGGGTATATTGAAAGTTGTGCTGCCTGACATAGTTCACCCAGACCAGACCGGGTTTATTAAAGGATGTCTCTCATATTATAATGTGAGGAGACTTTTAAATGTGATCTGGGGAGCAGAGGAGTGTAAAGAGGATACCTGTGTGATATCTATGGATGCAGAAAAAGCCTTTGATAGAGTGGAATGGGCGTATTTATTTGAGACATTAACCTGGTTTGGTCTGGGGACTACATTTGTGGCATGGGTTCAGGCACTCTACAACTCTTCCCCATGCCAGGGTACTGGTAAATGGTGCCATCTCAGAGGGTTTTGGCCTGGGCAGAGGCACGAGGCAGGGATAACCGCTGTCCCAAATGCTCTTCCCTCTGGCGGTAGAACCACTGATGATAGTGATTAGGCAAGAAGAGGGAATCCGAGGAGTGCAAGGGATCTCAGGGGAGCAGCATATGCTTGCAATGCATGCTGATGACATATTGCTTTTCCTCACAGAACCTGAGGTCTCTTTGCCCACTCTTGTGAAATTTGTGGAAAAATTTGCACAATTTTCCTGCTATAAACATAACCTTGACAAATCAGAGTTCCTGAGACTTCCTAAGATATTGGGAAGGGATCAGGGATGGGTTTTAAGAAGGTGGGAGGACATTTCACATATTAGGGGATTAAAATTGTCTGGATGGTGGGCTTCCTGTATGACTTGAATTATCTCCCTATAATTAAGAATATAGAGGCCGAATTAAGATGGTGGATGGCACTTCCGATCTCCTGGCTTGGATGAATTAATTTGATCAAAATGAACATCCTTTCTAGGTTAGTATACATTACACAGATGTTACATGTGGGAATCGCTAAGAGGAATATCAGGAGACTGGAGAGTACGTTTTCTTCGTTTATATGGAAGGGGACGTGTCCGAGGGTTAGCCTACAATACCTTAAGGTAGACACAGAAAGGGGAGGGCTTAATTTTCTGGATGTTGGGACTTATTACCTGGTGGCACAACAGAAGTATATATGTGATTGGATACATATGCCCCGGGCCGCTCATTGTTTGGACCTGGAGTGGAGGGGATATAAGGTGTGGCTCTCTGCATACTTAGAGAGAGAGAGATGGGGCCTCAGGGCATAGAGAGGGCAGAATACTAGGAATCCAATGGTATTAGCAGCTTTGGACAGTTGGGGTAAGATCTAAAAGAGGAGGGGGGTAATAATAGTGGATACTTATATGGTTCTGGTTGCTGGCAATCCCTACTTCTTGCCTGGATTTGAAGATTTGGGGTTTAAGACATGGGATAGTAGGGGGATAAGAAATTTAGAGGACTAGTGTTGTAGGGGAGGGCTTTGCTCTTTCCAGGATTTATGTCAACGACTACATTTGGGAGAGGGGCACCTATTCAGGTACTTTCAGGTTAGGGCCTATATGGCCGGGCTGACTAGGGAACAGCCCGGAATAGGGGAAATGAAAAAGATAGAATTATTATGCAGGGGTCAAAGCAGGAAGCAAAAGGCTTCAAAGGGAGAGCTGTTAGGGACTTTAGACATTGTATGCCAGATCCTTCACTTAAGACCAGGAAACTTTGGGAGAGGGATCTAGGTGTCCAGATACAAGAGCGGGACTGAGCGGATTTGTTCCATTTGCATATGGGGCTCTTACTTTGTAACAAATTTAAGAAGGTTTTTTATAAATTTATATATAAGATATATACCCCTCCATTGATAGTTCACAAATATCATCCTACCAAGTCCCCAATGTGTGGAAGATGTGTCCAGGACATATGTACATATATCCATTGTTTCTGGGCCTGCCCTGTACTACAACAATGTTGGAGAGCGGAGGCTCTGGAGGTGGGGAGGATGGGACAGGGTGATTTCACTGGATCCCCTGACATGCATATTCAGTGTAGATACAGAAGAAGGGGAAGAATGGGAGCCATTACCAAGATGGGTGAGGATTCTTTTAATTATGGCCACACATGGCATTCAAAACACATGGCTATCTTGTGCCCCACTTAGAGTACAAAGCTGGAGCACACTGGTGGTACACACCCTGGCCTTGGAGAGACTAACCCTGCTCATGAAGGACAGGTTAGACCACCTTACAAGAGAATGGGCTCCCTTGCTAGAGGATTTAAACCCACAAGAAAGTTTACCCGTCAGGGGTGGGTTCGATATGTTAGGGAATGGGGTATACTGCTGTTATGCTGGAACACCTAAATCTTTGTATATTCATCTTAATAGTACATGGTTGTCAACTGTGACAGAGATATGCTGGAAAGATTCACTACCATGTGATTATAGCTAACTGTGTAATATGCTGTTGTTGATTTGTGCCAAAGGAATAGCTGTAATTGACTGCAAATGTATGTGTGTGTTTTTTCTACCTTGAATAAACTCCTTATGAAAAAAAAATCATTTAGGAGGTTTAAAATACAAATAACAGCAGATAAAGCTCTAGAGATTTTGGCACAAGCAACTGACTGATACTTCAAGCATCCCTACTACAGACTGACATAGAATCATAGAATGTGATGGCAGATGGGGACTGTATGATCTATCTAGTCTGCCCTTTGATTCAAACCCCCTGCCTAGCTGGTAGCCTTCTATAGGTTACTGCACTGTCTGTCCCAAACCAGTTTAAACTCCCTGACCATTTTTGCTCCAACCACTGCTGGTGGCAGACTGTTCCAAGGCTCCACCACTCTCTCCGTAATGAAGAAGTTCCTCATGTTGCTCTTGAACCTACCCCACTTCAAGCGCATGTCATGACCTCTAGTACCATTATATTTGTTTACTTGAAAGAGACTCTACGCTTGTACCTTGTTGATAACTTTTAGGTATTTGAAGGTCTCTATCATGCCTCCCCTATCCTTTCTCTGTTCAAGGGAGTATAAGTTGAATTGATTTAGTCTTACCTTGTAAGGTTCATAATACAGTCTGTGCACCATCTTTGTTGCCCTCCTTTCAACTGTCTCTAATCTATGTCTCTCCTAAGGTGCAGTCTCCAGAACTGGATGCAGTACTCCAGGTGAGGCCTCACCAGGGACCTGAACAGTGGCATAATTACCTCCTGTTTCCTACTAGAGATTCATGTCCCTATGCACACCAAAGTGCTGCTAGTCTTTTGTGCAGCCTTTTCACATTGTTTGCCTAGCTTCAAGTCATCAGAGATTATTACGCCCAGATCACGCTTGTGCTTTGTTGTCGTTAGCTGTTCTCCACCTAGAAAGTATTTTTTCTCTGGGTTGCTTCTGCCTAGGTGCATAATCTTACACTTGAATCTCAGTTGCCAGTCATTTGACCATTCTTCCAGCTTCTTTAGGTCTGACTCCGTCATATGGGCCACTTTGTATATGTCCATTCTATTGCAGAGCTTTGTGTCATCTGCAGACTGGCACAACTGCCCCTCTAGTCCATCGGCTAAATCACTGATGAATATATTAAAAAGGATAGGTCCCAGTACTGAACCTTGTGGATCTCCACTTGTCAATTTTTTCTCCCCTGATAGTGTGCCATTTACTAGTACCCTCTGGGTCCTCCTGTCAAGCCAGTTTTGGACCCATTTTACTAATTTTTGCCTTATGCCAGTGTGCTCCAGTTTATTTATTAGCATCCTGTGTGAAATGGAGACAAAGGCCTTGCTGAAGTCCAGGTACACCACGTCCATCGCTTCTCTCTGGTCCACCATTTTAGTAACCCAAAGAATTCCATCACTGACCATCACTTTTTTAGGCCAAGACATACAAGCCCCCACAAAAGCATATCAGTAAAACAGAAACAATTCCAAAACACAAAATAAAGAAGAGGTATAAGGGCAAGAGGATCTGAAGTTCAGTTGCAGCCAAGCAGGTCTGAGGAACACAAAAAACAGATTTTAAATATATCCAGCATCAGTTTAACTGATTGCCAAGTTAGTGTTCTGAGTAAGAGTGTCTTTTTCTTACTGATCCAAAAATTAGCCATTCTTAAACTTAATTAGAAAAAAGTTTTTTGTTTTTTTTAGAAAACTCAACCTTAAAAAATACTTCCAAAGCACAAACTCTTGTGATTTTCCCAGGTATTCCTGTCATCACTTGCCTCCACTGATTGGCGTCCTATCAGAACATTACCTGATGTTGAGCAGGCTCTGGATTACTTTGTCAACACACTAAATACAATAATCAACCGGCATGCTCCCATCACAAAATGTAGATCTAAAGGTCTAAAATCTTTTTGGCTCTCCAAGAATCTGAGGAAAATGGTATGGTGCTTCAGGATTCTGTCTGGAAAAAATTCAAAATGAGTGGCAACCCCACTGATTGGCAAGCTTTTAGAAGCTTACATAACACTTGTAAAAGCAAGCTCTCCAACACCAGACGTCCCTTCTACTGCACAATACAAACCAAGCACCTCAGCAACCCAAAAACCTTTTGGAAACAAATTAATACACTTATAAAAGATCACTCCCCCATGCCTCCTAGCACCTTATATGCTGGTGATACCACCCTCTCTGACCGCACAGTCCTTTGCGGGTGCTCTAAATATTTTTTTCACCGACCTCTCCAGCTATACCTCACAATTCACCTCCCTCCCTAACTCTGATCACTCCTCCCTCTCTCACAGGCAACTTCCTTCTCATCCTGAGTTCCACCTTAAGCTGGCTACCAGCACAGATGTTCTATGACTGCTTTTAAAGCTCAAGGAAGATGGGTCCACAGGGTTCGATTCCCTAGAACCACATTTTCTAATGTTGGGGGCGTAAGTCCTTACAGCTCCCATTCATGACCTAATAAATAAATCCCTTATCAGTGGGAAGGTGCCAGTTAAATGGAAGGTGGCTATAGTTGTTCCTTTGCACAAGGGGGGGCATGCAGTTGCAAACTTCAGGCTGACTTCTATGCTCTGCCCCCTAGCTAAGATCAAAGAGCATTTCATATTCAATCAGCTCCACTCCTACCATGATCAATATCACCTCTTAACTGGCTGTCAGCACAGATTCAGAAAAAACTACAGCACCCACACAACCCTTATCAAAGTGACCAATGACATATTTGATTCCCTTGATAAAGGTCTGTATACTGGTGCCATATTCGTAGACTTATTCAAGCCCTTTGATTTGGTCAATCACACCCTACTTCTTTGTAAACTATACTTTCCTGGTCTTGACTCCCATTCCCTCTCCTGGTTCCAAAATTTATTGTTTTGTCACTCCCAATGTATGAAATGGTCTGGTGCACTCTCTTCATTTAAAACCATGACGCATGGTGTTCCCCAGGGTTCCATCTTGGGGCCTCTCTTGTTCTCGCTACTTATAAATAACCTTCCTTTACACTGTGTTGTGTCTTCAGTTCAACTTTATGCTGATGATGCCATCCTTTACCAATCCCATAGTGAGATTCAGTGGCTTAATCAAATCTTGGCTTCCGACTTTCATATTCTCAAAAATTTATTTATCAAGAAATCACCTAGTTCTCAACACTAAGAAAATCAAAGCAATTTTATTTTGCAACACTTCAGAGACAGCCACTTCCTATCATTCACTTCTTATTCAGTCAATCTCAAGTGATACCCTTGAATCCGTTCTCTTTCATTCAAATACCTAGGTATCTGCTTAACCCCTGTCTCTCCTTCGATGATCATATTATTATGAACACTAAGAAGCTCAACCAGAAACTTGGGCTACTCTATCGTATCCATACCCTACTTTCTCCTACTTCCTGTCAAAGGATTGCACCACCTCCCTCCTCCTCCTTATATTATTCTATGGTGCACTGCTCCTGCTCTCAGCAAAAACATCCATTCTGTCCCATCTTACTTTGCTCTACCCTAGGGTGGGATGATTTGCCCTTGGAGTTCACCCACAAAGCCATCACTGTGACATGTTAGCTGCATTAGGCTGGCCTAACTATGTCCAAAGGTTACAGTTCTTCACCCTCTGCTCTACGTACAAACTAATCTTTCTCTACTCCCCCTCTTGTCTGAGAAAGTTATTTGTGTGAAATCACTCCCTAAGACTGTTCAGATCCTCCTCATCCCCCCTGTTGTCTATCTCTTCTCCATGTCTGGCCATCAACAGGTGTTCATTTGCCTTTTCTGCCCTTACTACTAGGAATTCACTCCCCTTTTCTACTCTTTCCCTCAACTCTCTTGCTACATTTGAGCACTCTCTTTTCATGTATCTGTATCAGTGTAAGACCTGCACCTGCTTTGCCTAGATGCTTCTACTCAGCACCTTAACCATGTATTATTATCCTTTATATATACATCGTAATTCCTGCATCATTTGGATATGTACTGTACTGTGTATATTCTGCTATATACCACTGTGTACATACTGTAGCTTATAAACCTTTCTGATATATTGTATATACTCACTTTTTATTTTGTTTACATTATAAAATGTTTGTTGTACTTTGTATAATCACTGTTCTTTGAGTTTTTGATGAACCCATACCCCAGGTCTCCCCTTAAAAAGGGACTGCATGGTCTCAGCGGGCTCAGCCGGTTACCAAATTCCAAATAAATAATAAATAAATCCCACAACTGATCACCAACACTAAGGCTGAAAAAAATCAAGGGGCTCGATTCTCAAAGCTCCCAGCATGGCTCAAGGGGCCTACGACACAACAAATGGCACACTGTGCCCCTTGCGTCAAATGATGCACCAGAAGCAATTCACAAAGGCAACCTGTGGCACCCACAGGCTGTGTGCACTGAAAGGGTCTTGCGCCACCCTTTTACCATACATAATATGCGCTGCGGCACGGTGCCTGGGGGAACGTGGCAGATGCAAGCTGCCACATCCCCAATATTGGGATTCTCAAAACTCTCCCCAGAGGAAAACATTTTAAGTACTGTTAGACCAGCCAGGGTTGCTTCAACCTCCACCCTCTCTAGGCTGGACATTTTATTCAATGCTTTTTGACACTTTGCCTTAAATTATCCCCCAGGACCCATCACTGCAGCCTTTACTCCTCTCTATCACCCCCCATCCTCCCATCGCCACCATCACACCTTCATCATCACAGCCAAATTCTGGTTTGGTTCACTCACCCCTTACCTCGCCTCCCTCCTTTTCCCTACCTCCACACACCCTTTCATCTCTGCTCTAGAGATTCTCAAATTTTCTTCCTTTCGTGTCCCCACTCAAACTCCAGGAAGGCTGCTTTCTCCTACCTTTTCCCTCATAACTGGAACTCCCTTCCAATGACAGTTCATATGCTACCCTCTCTAAATCTCCTTAAATGTGCCCTCTCCCACTCTTTACCTCCCACCATTCTTTCTACCAGCCAGGTTAAGTCCCTTACTATCTACTTAGGCTGCTAAAGATGTGCTAGCTCAACTCTGAGCTAACTAAGCTCAACTATTGTAAGTCCTCTTCTGTATGCAATGCATTGTAAACATGTGTAATAATTACTGTACACAAACCTCAAATATTATTTTTTAACTCTTGTATTATATCATTGTAATGTTTCAGCAGAAAAGGATCATCCTGGTCTATCTAGTCTGCCAGTTTACCACCCTGACCCTACTTGTCTCCATTTCCTCAGGGATATTTTCCTCTTCCCACTAGTCAACCCCTTGTGTCTGCCCCATGTCCTCTTGTTTTCCTCAACTATTTCTGCACATACCACCTCATTAAGTAATATATTCCAGGGTTCCACCACCCTCTTAGTGAAATAACATCTGCTTACACTGCTCGTAAATCTTCCCCCTTCCAATCTTAAATTATGACCCCTTGTTTTAATTCCTACTTTCCTTTTGAATAAGCTACCTTCATTCACTTTATTTATTCCCTTCATATACTTAAAAGTCTCTATCATGTCACCTCTATCTCTCAGAGCAGATAGTAGGCAACAAACTTAGTTAGAATGTGACATTCTCTTTGGGCAGTTTATCAAACTTCTATATAACTACACTACTCTCCCAATGTTTGATCAGCAAGTACTGGTATTCAATTCCTACTTTTCTGCACATGACTACTTTGTGTTCCTGATAGCCTAATCATGATTGGATGCCATATGCTGAAACAGAAGCACACTTCTCACTCCACAGACCTTTCAGCCTTCTGCACAACAGCTTAGTGGAATTTGTCCCTGACTTTAATTAATGGGCACCCAGCATGGCAAGCATGGTTGAAAACATTGGCATTTCTTTTTCTTTTTTTTCATATTGTCACTAATGGTGGAAGCATCTTAAGTAATTCCTTCCATGCTATATTTCAATCTGAGTTCAAGTCCTCTATAACATAGGCTATCTTTTCAAAACTGGTAAATTCTTTTAGAGTGTGCCATTACTCATTATGTATATCCAGAGGGAGATCCCCGGTGTTGCAATATTTCAGGAGTATTCTTTTGGATGCCAAAGATTCCAAAAATAAATGCATCTAGTTTGTGCTGTAGTTAGATTAATATTTTCATGATTATGCAATAACCATATCTCTGGTTTGCAAGAGATATTTAATTGACTCATTCTTGATATATTTATGGCTGTTTTCTTTCACCCTTTTTGTATTACTACACACTCCCACAAATTATGGAATGATGTGCCAGTTTTTCCACACTTATGTCAATACATATTACTGTATACAAAAAACACAAGCCGGCGACACACTAGGGGTAAAGGCAGTAAATAAGTAAATCAAACAGACCAGAGGAATCCATTGCAAAATACAAAGAGCCAGTGGCTACTAGCCCCAGTGCTTCAAGTCCAAGGCATTAGCCTTTATCAGGGGAGCCATATTACTGTATGTGGGATTAAATTTTGATATATAATAAGGAGTGAGATATGCTCTATGAAGTATTTTTTGTTGGATCGTCTTATTTTTAGCAGACACTGGATATTTATTGATATCCATGGCAATTGTTTTCCATTTGTTAGTCGGTAATTTAAATCCTATTTCACTTTCCCTGGATAATTGTTGTTTGGCTTTTCTAAGGAGAGATGGTGTTACCAGCACAGCATACAATTTAGATAATCTTTTAACTTCCATTTGACTAATCATTTGATTCTCTTTATCAATTTGTGATTGAAGTTATTTTTCTTGTATTTGATGATTTGCCATATATTGTCTAAACTTAGTATATATGTAATTATAGTGAATAAAATTATTGATTTTTAAATTCTGTATTATGAAAGAAATTAATGAAATCTTGGTTTCGTATTATTTCCTAATAGAAGTTGATTCCAATTAGTTACATTTTGTCTCCTTAATAAATTCAATACTTTTTTATTAATCACAATGGTGCTGCTCTGAACCTGTAATGGAGCATGTAGCAAGGAAAACCTGGTTTCTTTTGTACTATATTTAATTGAACTACCTGCCCAAAAATCAATTTGAAGATTCTAGACTTATTAAATATTTTTTGGTTCTTAGTAAGTAATATATCTCCTATCTCTATTTCAAAACCATCTCTCTGTAGTAGCTCTTGCATTATTAACACATCTTTGTTAAGATAAAATGCACTTCCCATATAATTGATAAATGTTGTGCATAATTGTACAATAAAGGATCTGGGCATCCAAGACCTCTCTCTTTTACTGGCACATATAATTTGACCCAGGCTCTCCGGGGTTTGCCTCCCCTCCAGAAAAAAACTTTGTAAAGATTCTTCTAATATCCTGGAACCATTTCAGGTTAGGGGGTACCATTTAATGTTTGCATGACATAAATTAAATAAGATAGAACCATCATTTTCATAGCCTGTATCCTTCCCCATAATGAGATGGATAAGTTTTGCCATAGCTGCAATTTTTGTGTATTTTTTTCCCTTTGCTCTATTATGATTGATATAGGTGGTTTCTTCAATTTTTTTGGTTAAGATGATCCCCAAATATTTTAGTTGTGTGGCTTTCTGGAATCCCTTCATGTTTTTATATTCTTACTGTTCTTACCTTTCAGATAAATGCATTAATGGGGACCTCTGCTGGTTAAACATATAACCAAATATTGATGAAAATGTTTGAATTAGTTTTAATAATGTTGATACTGAATTAACTAAGTCATTGAATAGAATTAAGGTGTCATCATCATACGCAATCAACTTGTTTTCCTGTCCTGTCATTTCAATACCAGAGATAATATTATTATTTCTTATATTAATAAGCAATGGTTCTATACTTAGAACAAATAAAATTGGTGCTAGTGGTCATCCTTGTCATACCCCACTAGCCATATGGAATTCTTGTGTTATATTGCCATTGATTATTAATTTTGCTGTAGGTCACTTGTATAATAATTTAATCAGCTTTATTATTTTCCATGGTATTCTCCATCTGTCTAATACTGAAAACATATATTCTTTTTGTAGCAAATCAAAAGTTTTGTATGCATCCAGTGCAAAAGCACAATATACTTCTTGATGCATTTGTATATATTCAATTCAAAGTTGTACTTTTTTATTACCATTGCCATTGTTTTACCTGGGATGAATCTGGACTGATCAGTATGTACAGTAATGGTAATTTATCCAGGATGGGTCTGCATAGCCTATACCCTGCAGTTGTCCCAAATGGGACAACTTGATTTGGCCACCCAATCAAACCAAGATATTGATGAAAAGATTGACCAATTGATAAAAGAGTGGCCTGCACCTAGGAATCAAATGGATTATTCAGACCACCTAGAGGACATGCTAAATTAATTACAAAATAAGAAATAAAAAGAGCTTTACTTTTTAACATGATGATGGACTAAATGTTAAATGATTTCTACTTGTTTTAAGTTTGACAAGTGCCTTTTAAACATAAGCATATGGCTACATTATTTTGCATTTCTTTAGATTACTTGCAATTTAAAATTGACTATCTAAAATGTTTTGGAGTGTTTCTGTTGCTAGCTAAGCAAGATTTAAGGCTTGACCACAAGCCATATCCTGGTACTGACAAGCCAGGTGTTACATATTTTAAATTCTGTAGAAGTTTCTACTAGCAATAGTGCACTCTGAAGTTTGAAAATTAAGTAACTATAATCTAAATATTAAATAGTGTATACATGTTTTAAGCTTGATAGGTTATCTCCGTTAAGAATAAGTATAGGGCTACATAATTTGCATTTTAATTGTTTAAGTCACTTACAATTTAAAGTTGATTATTCTTTAAATATAAAATGTTTTAAGGTGTTTTTGTTCTTATGTTACTTGAATACGATCTGGGACATAACCACAAGCTGCATCCTGGGTCTAACAAGACAGGTGTTAGACATTTTAATTTCAGTAGAACCTTCTGCTTGCAGCACTGTCTTCTGAAGCATTGAAAACTAAATGATTATGATCTAAATGTTAAGTAATTTTGACATGTTTTAAGTCTGATAGATTACCTGCTTTAAGAATAAGTATATGATTGCATTACTTGTATTTTTTTTTAAGTTTCTTACAATCAAGAGATTCTTTCTCAATACAAAGATGTTTTAAGATGTCTTCATTGTCAGTTAGACAGTATGTTCATGAGTAAGATCTGGGACTTGACCACAAGCCACAACCCAGTGCAGTTAAGCTGAAAGTTAAGAGCATATTATATTTTTCCATTGAGGTCATCTTATTTGTCATATTCTCCATGACGTCAATTTTTCCCTTGCAACCAATGGCATAGAGGGGGCTACATGAAACGTCTCTTTCTAAGCTGGGAGTATATTTGAAACTCCCACAAGACTAAGAGACACCTCATCAGATATAAAAGTCAGTCCTCAACATAGACAAGGTAGGAGAGGAGAAGCAGGACTGCCAGAGCACAGCACTCTCTTAGGACCTCAGCTTGAAACATCTGAGTACTTGTGTGGTGTGGTAAGGTTGCCTTTATCACTGACATATAGGAGCAGGGACAAAGTTAATGCTTGGCTTATTTATTTTTTACTATTACGTCTAAAGTAGAGGGCCTGCCCCTCCGTCGCGATTGTTTAAACTGTTTTTGTTTGCATTGCTGTTCTGTAATGTTATTTCATTAATATAGACCTAGTAAAATCATATAACTACAAAATTACATTTTCTGGTATTTCTTCTCAACCAAGTGTAAGATTTAATGAAATGTCACACACACCGGGAACACAGGATATGGAATATAATGAGACAACAGAGACATATTTTAGAGATATTATAAGCTAGCAGGCAAAAGACTTGTTATGCAAGGGAAAAATTAAATATGATTATTGTTACATAGGCCATTCTGCCACCCTGAAGACCACCTTAGAGGGTTATAGACATTTATCAAACTGTGAAGACTTGGGGTGTACTGTTCATTTACACCAGTTTGTAGGTTGGTGTTTTTATGATTCAGACAAATACATGTTTTGAAAAGTCTTTAACTGTCCTAGATACCATAATCAAACCATTGACAGTATACAGATAAGAATATTTCAGCATATAGGTAGTGATTACTGCCCAATGCCACACAAATCATGACCACGAGATGCCAGGGGAATTTTGTGAATACAAAGTCTTCACCCTTGGAAACAAAATTATTTTGCGCAGTCACATATATCAATATATAAAGGAGGTAGGGTGGTTAAGGAATCCCAATAGAACTAGAGAACAGGCAGCACTATGTGTCACAACCCCTGTTAGACTCTATCCAAGCTTGACAAAGGTCCTAAAAGGCATGTCACTTCCTGACAATACAGATAGGGCCGAAAGGCCCCTCTGATACATGGAACTGAAATTAAGAGCCGAGCTTGGGAACAAGTGGAGAACCCAAGCAAAGCAGGCTGAACAGTTGTTTTTGCTATAATTTTATTATCAACGTTAAGTAAGTCTGTAAGCCTATAGTTCTCAATTGAATCCTTAGCTTTATTTTGTTTAGGGATCAAAATAATAACAGCCTCAGACGTAGTAAGGGGAAATCCCTTTTCTTCTTCCGATACTTCTTTTACAATACGATAAATCCATGGAGCCATTAAGTCTTTAAAGTGTTGATAAAATTCAACTGTTATTCCGTTTGGGCCTGGACTTTTATTTTTAGGGAAGGAGTCAATCATCTTTCTCATCTCTTCTATTGTTATAATGTCCCCTTCTGTATACATAGGTAGAATGTTGACCTCATCTAGGAATTTTTCAATTTCTTGTTGGTTAATGTTATCACATTTTTAATAAATTTCTGTATAATTATCTAATGCAATACTTTCTACATCTTCTTGGTTATTAGTAACTATCCTTTGGTTTTCAGTCCTGATATAAGGTTCTGTTCATAACTATTTTTAATAGATTGGCCAACAATTTCCCTGTTTTGCCCCAATGTAAATATCTAGCCTTTTTGACCTTCTTGATTTTACTTATAGTTAACTCTTATTACATTTCTAACATTGCTAATCTACAGTTCAACCATTATTGCATATATTGGTCATAATTTTGAGTGAATAAGTAATCAAATCTTTTTAATTTGTTCTCCAATTCTTGATCCTTTTGTATATTTTGCTTACTGTATCATTTCTGGGATGAAATCATAGTTGCTCTAAGTACCACCTTAAATGGGTCCCATAATGAAGCAATAGATTGTTGACCTGTATAACTAAATTGCCAATATTCGTATATTACATCACTTATTTTTTTATTAAATTATTTATTTTTCAGAAGTTTGTTATTAAATCTCTATCACTGTGTTTGTTTTTCATTAGAAGTTCTCATCAAGTTGATTTCAATAGCTGCATGGTCTGAATGAATGATGGATCTTGTAGATGCTATATGTAATCCAGATACGAGGACTTTATTAATAAAAATAAACTCTATCCTCTAGACATTCTTATTTTTCTGTCTAAATGCATATATTCTCTAATTTTGGAATTTAGACATCTCCATGCATCTATTAAAGTACTTTCCTTAAGAAAAGCATTTAATTGTTTAGCTGCGTTAATATTATCTCTAGTTATATGGGTTCTTATTTAAGTATGGATTAACCAGGCAATTAAAATCTCCCATAAGTATTAGATTCATGGCTTGTATTTCAAATAAACCTCTGGTAATATTAACAAGAACGTCATCATACTTGCTAAATGGGCATATACAGACCCTATTGTGCATTCAGTGTTGTAGAAAATTGTCCCCTTAACTAATATTGTTCTGCCTTCTTCATCATCCCAATTATTCTGCAACACAAACTGTAGCCTCTTTCTAAACAAAATGTGCACTCAATTATTTATTTTCGTTCCATGGGAAAAATGTTATGAGATATCCAGTTCCTTTTTAACTTAGAGACTTCCTTCTGGTCTAAGTGAGAGTCTTGCAGTACAATTATATCTGTCTTAATCTGATTTAGATAAAAAAGGATCCTTGATCATTTAACTCACATATTTATGCCATTGACATTAAGTGATGTACACTTTATAAACCCTTCATGATCTGCCATATTGGACTCTCATAAACAACAATTTTTCTCTTGTATTTCCACCAAAAACTCTTATAATTTTAGTGTCCCATCCTCCCAACATGTCCCAAGACCCCTACATACTAAAACATTACTAACCAGAATTAATAAAGTAATACATTCCCCTACCACCCTATTAAATTCCATACTAATGACAATAATCACTACTTCCTTTATACCCCCTTGAAAACAAGATACCATATGCATGAAATGTGAAGGAAAATGTCCTACGAGGCTAAATGGCCTTTAAAGTACCCCTTTTAATAGTGGCATGACCCACTTTTCAAGGTAAATCCTCCCATCTCCATAATAGAAGCAGAACATATTTATAGTCTGTGCTCCATCTCAAATGACTACATCAAAACTCAAAAGGAAAAAAGAGAAAAGATAAAAAAAGCTCATATGTAATCCCTCCTTATATACTCTGAGGCACCATAATCCCGTGACAATTTCTAGAAACATAACACATTCCCCCTCCTAAGACCTTCTGTATACTGTAACAGTAAATCTTGTATATAAGTTCAAACCTTTAACTCTTAAGTTCTTATTTCGATACCCCAGGTTCAGCCCCCCCACATAATTGTAACAGATAAAAAAACAACATCAACTCTCAGCATCTCTTGTGTCAGTCCTCATAACATAATAATTCACCTTCTAGATAGATGAAGCAGTTATTATAATAATAATAATAATAATAAAAATAAATAAATAAAATAAAAACACCAACTTTCAGTTTCTCTTGTGTCAGTTCTCATGACATAATAGTTCACCCTCTAGATAGTTGGATCGGTTACAATAAAAAAATAAAAAAAAAATCCAATCACAGTTACTCTTGTAACAGTCCTCATGGCATGATAGTTTAAACAAAAACGTCGGGAATCTTATCCCATAGCTCTTTTTGTACTTCTTGCACTGTATTATAGATATAGCCTAAATCATTAATAAAGTCCTTCAGCTTGGCAGCATACATGATGTTAGATTTATAATTGTGTTCTCACAGTTTTTTTCTAAACATGGCATAAATTTTCCTGTCATTCACTATGTCCATAGGCAAATCATTATTTATAGCAATAGACACTCCCATTAAATTAATTATTTTCTTTTTAAACACCACCTAATTTTCCTTGAAATGGAAGAATTTTGCTATGTTAGCCCACAGAAGGACCTGAGTAGTGCTGCGCAGAATTTTCAAATTCTGGCAGAATGAAATTACACAGAATTTTCAAAATTCTGCCACATTTCTACTGAATTTTGTCACAAACAGAATGGTCAAATTTTGCAGTAGAAAACAGTTGCAAAATTATTTTCCATGGAAAAAATGCTGTTCCGTGGGATATTATTCAGTGGATCTCAATATTTTCCACAGAAACTGATGCAGAATAATTTTCAGTGGAAAAAAAACACTTTTCTGCTTAGCAGATCACAGTAAACAGAATTCCACTGAAGAACCAATGAAATTCTGGCAGAAATTCCACCTACAAAATGGACATTCTGCACTAATTCCACCAACAGAATTCCATATTCTGCACAGCACTAGAACTGTGCCAAATTACTCTTAAATGTTTGGTGCATGCAGTCTATATCAAAAGAGACCTTTGAAACATCTGTGTCCAAGTATGTGGCTGCAATTTGAGAAAATATTTCTTTTAAATACTTTTCTGTATCCCATGCTTCAGGTACACCAATTATGTATATATTTTTACACTTAGCTCTGTGCTTAATGTATGTGATTTTATCTTTTAATTATTTGTTGTTTTGATCTAAATACTTCATTTGTCTTTCAAAAGGTATCAGGTTATCTTCCAGATCAGATATTCTTTGCTGGGCCCTGTTCAGTTCTTTTTGAGCACTTGATTTTCAGCAATCAGTTGCTGCATTAATAAATGGAATTGATTCATCTTATTCTCAAGTGGACCAATTTCTTGTTAGCAGTCATCCCATGTGTTGATTTTAGTTAGGATTTCTAGCACCCAGGATGGTGGAGTTGTATTGGGTTTGGAGATACTATCTATTACACTACATTTACAATGTTATTTTCCCCTTTCTTTCATTTGTGAAAGTGTTTTCTTGGTATATACATGCAGATTAATTTGTAAAGATTTTTACAATACATCTTTAAATGAGTTTGAGTCTTTTTTCAGCAATTGAGCTATCTTGTTCCACTTCAATACTTTCTTCAGAGCCATACACTGTAACAAATATTGTTGCTTCTTCCCTGCATTCTATGTATTCACTGCAATAAACCCTCTCTGAGCGTTATCAACAGGCTTAGAAAAGCAAACAGTGCCTGTGATTTTGGGGTCCAAGTCATTTGTCTTATCTAGATGGGTGTTTGTAATTGTGTTGTTTGAAGCTGTGGCCATTGCTGCTGTTCCTTCCAACAACAATGGGCTGCTCTGTTTAAGCGATTCTTCTTTTTCCTCAACTGTTACCTCCCTCGATAATTCTCCTTCATCCAGCTGAGCAGATCTATCATTTTTAGAGGTAACTTTACTCATTTGAACAGTATTTTTCATTTGAAAAATAGGTGCAGTATTTTTTTGCTGTCTCATCTCCATTTCCTTTGCTGAGCAGCCTCCTTTTGTTTATGGTGATAGGGGATTATTTCTTAGTTTTTGCTTACTGGATTTATTTGTTTATTTATTTATTGCAATTGTTTCACCAGGAAAGGCACACTGAGCAACAAGATGCTCATCTCCTGGTGTGACCTGGGGTACACATGGATATGATAACATGCAGGTTATCAAGTGAACAGTTAACAGAAGCAAATAAAAAGCAGCTTAAGGATACACAATTGCATGAATGTACAAGCACAGCACATTGAATGCTTAGGATATTATAGTATCAAATAACAATTTTTGTGACAAGAAGCAGCAGACAAGATCAGATAGCACAGTAGTAACAGCTGTAAACAACAGAAGATGTAGATCACAGTTATACAGTTATATACAGTACATGGGGCAAAATAGGCCCAGGACATAAATGCAAGGTTAGGGTTATATGCCAGCTTTTGTAGCAAGGCTTTCAGGCTAATCTGCATTTCTAATTGCTTACCAGAATTTGAGACATTTTTTTGCCACACCTGCCTGAGTTGTTCCATTTTGGAGCTTTCTTGGAGACATGTTAAGTCTGAAAAATCTGTATGCTTTTGAAAGTTTTTTCTGTAGATTTTCATTTTCTTCCTGCCAAAAGTCCATCGTGTAAAAGTCCAGCATTCAGACCCTTAACTCATGGGAGCTGCTGGTGCGTGGTCCATGCTAGGGAGAGAGGCACACCTGAGCTACCTCCTGCAGCTCACTCCACCACCATACCAATTAGGCTCCATCTCCTCTGTTCTCTGAATGGTCCTCCCTAGACAAATGGATTGAAATCATTGGCATCTGTTACCAAGTGATCCCTTTCTGGCTAATCCTGTGGGACCAGTATCAAGAATAAACTACTCAAAGGGTAAGAACCTATGTGATCCAGTAACCCATAGCAGCTAGACTAGTCCTGTTCCCCCTACACATTTAAATTGGTTACCACCATGAACCACAGAGTTTGTCTCTAACAGAAGATGTATCATCTTTTAACTGGTAGTACCTGGAAAATTTTATTCATGCCCAAACCTAGGCATACAAATATGGAAATAAAAATATTTATCATGTGTCACATGCCTGGCCTGGTGGTGCTGAGGGTTAAGGCAGTGGGACTGAATGGGATACATCCAAGTGTTTTTAATTTTTCAATTAAATTCAACACCATTCCACAAAAGAGATTTGTGCACAAGCTAGCCAGCCTAGAAGTGGATCCTAAGGTGGTAAAATGGGTAGGAAATTGGTTGAGGGATAGGGGACAGAGGGTGATGGTAAACTGAGTTCACTCTGAGGAAAGGACAGTGACCAGTGGGGTGCCACAGGGAACAGTATTGGGGCCAGTCCTATTTAATGTCTTTATTAGCAACCATGCAGAGGAGTTAGAAGGGAAGGTATGGCCTTCTGCAGATGACAATAAGATCTGAAACAAGATTGATACTCTGGGGTAGAGGTGAAAAAATGAAGAGAGAGAGCTAAGTTTGACTGAGGAGTGGTCAAGGGTGTGGTAACTAAGACTGAATGCAAAGAAGTACAAAATCATGCACTTGGGGCATAGAAGCCTAGGGGTGGAGTACATGTTTGGGAGCATAGTACTGGCATCCACCAAAGAGGAATGGGGTCTGAGGATAATCATGTGGTGACCCAAAACTGGCCAAGCAGTGTGACAAAGGCAGTTGGGAGTGCCAGTGGAATGTTGAGGTGCATAGGGAAGGTTATCACCAGCAGAGAGAAGGAGGTGGTAGTACTGTTGTACAAATCATTTTGAGATCTCATCTAGAGTACTGTGTCCAGTTCTGGAGACCACATCTCCAAATGGACATAGACAGAGTGCAGGCAATCCAGAGGAGAACAACTAAAATGATGCAGGGTCTGCACCAAAAGCCCTATGAGGAGATGCTGAAAAGCCTCAATATGTACAGCCTGGAAGAAAGAGGGCCGGGGACATGACAGAGACTTTCAAATACATCAAGGGCATAAATAAGGCACAGGAGGGAAGCATTTTTCAGAGGAAAAGAAGTTCAAGAACAAGGGATCATGATATGAAACTGGAGGAGGATAGACCTAGGGGAAATGTGAGAAAGTACTTCTTTACTGAAATGGTGGTGGATGCATGGAACAGCATCACAACAGAGGTGGTAGGGGCAAATATGGTAACAGGATTCAAAAATGCATGGTATCCAGAAGGGGAAGGGATCAGATCAGTTCCAGTATGGTAGCTTCTTCTTGCTGTTTTTACATTGTTTCTTGTAGATTTTATTTGATAGAAGGTTATTTCTTTTCTTTCTTACTACTTCTAAGGGGCTAGCAGGGTATTGTTTTGAGGCTGTTGGAATTTTGAAACCTATTTTGGTGGCTATAAGTGGGCTCATTTGCTTGATATTTCACTGTGTAGCAGACTGTGTTTGTGGAGGCCTATTTCTTCTGATTTAAAACCTATTTGGTGTGATTTAATTGGGGCAGTTTCTTTGAATTGGAGACCTATGTCTTCTAATTTCAAGCCTATTTTGATGTGTTGTTGGTGAAGCTGTTTGAATTGGAGACCTGTTTCTTTTGGTAGCAAACCTATTTGGGGGGCTTTGAGTGGAATTGTGATTCCTTTTTGCTGGCTTCACTAGCTGCAAAGTTTAGTGCATAGTGGGGGAAGGGTGCTAATGGTCTGGTCAGGGGCCTCAGCTACCTGATTGTTTCTGGAAGACTTGGGCTGGTCCACCCTCCCAGCCCTCACCCCACCCACCCCAGGTCCATGATTCCTTTATACCAGGGTTCTGACATCACTTCCTCAAATGGGAAAAGGACATGCATCTGTCATAGCAGAAGCAGATATCCAGGAAAGGAACAGCAGCGACTGAAGGAGGTGACTGCTATCTCAGTGGAAGGGAAGTAACTGCAAATCAAGGAGCTTTCATTGTTACTTCTTTGCATTACTGTTTGCATTGTGGAAAAGAGGAGTCAGAGTTTGAAGAAGGTTGTGCAATAGTTGCTTAAAGTCTCTTGTTGGGTGTGGCTAGGAAGGATAGGAAAGTAAAAAGCAGTTGCTCAATCTATCTAAACGTGTACAACAAAGGGGGTAAGGGAAATTAAGAAAATAATGTTTTGCACTGATAGAGGTGGGAGAATGGAGACTTGGGGGAGTGTTTGGTATCCTTCATCTGGAAGGGTGGGGGTCATTGGTGGGCAATGACAGCAATGGGTATGGTGGTAGGCTGCAACAACTGCGTTGCACCAATCTTTCTAAAGATTGCCTGGAGTGTGGGGGGATGTTTAGTGTGCAACCACATAGAGAAACTTAGAAAGGAGATCAAGGGTCTGCAGGATGAACTAAGACAGGCAAGGCAGACTGGGGATGAGTTTAGCCCAATACTGCAGGAAGGGAGGAGGGGAGATGAGGGAGGGTGATTTGAGCTAACAGTGGTGAGAAGAGGGTCAGAAGAAGGGAAGCGGAGACAAATGGGCCCAGGCCAGGAAGAACGATTGCCAGGGAAACCAGGTCAGGAGACGAAACACAAATGGAAGGAGGAGATAGGGACTTGTGAGGGGAGGAGAAGAAGTGGCAAAAGTCATGGAGTGGAAAGGAGAAAACAGGTCACTATGAAGAGAGAGGGAGCGGGCATTTGTGAAGGGTCTTCAGAAAATACTTCTGCACTGCTAGAGAGGAAGAAGGAGGAGGGAAATGATGCAATTGGAGGAGTAATTGATAAATGCCTCAACCAAACCGGTGCAGGGGGAAGTTCTGCTGGGAGAATTGCAACAGGGGCAAAAGGGGGAAATAATGTGCAGGAGGAAGAAGAGGAACCAGAAATGAGAGATGGAAATGAATGGAAGCAAGCAGGGAGTAAGACGGGTAGACTCTTAGTGCTGGGGGACTCAATACTAAGAGGAGTCAGGTGGAGTAGCAAGGGGGAGAGGCATAGTCGCATTTGGGTGGTGGCCATGCCAGGAATGACAGCAGAAAGGGTGGGACAATCTGTTCTGAAATATGCTAGAAGGGGTAGGGACAAGCCTCATTTAATTATACATCTTGGGACGAACGTCCTGGCTGACATGACAGTAGATATAGTCCAGAGGAGGCTTGTGGAACTAGGACAATTATGTGAGGGGGCAGGAAAATCAGTAACTTTCTCAGAGATACTTCCAATGCCCAAAGCAAGCACAACAAGAAAGCTGAGAATAGAGGAATTTAATGGATGGCTAAGAACCTGGTGTTATGCTAAAGGATATGGGCTGTTGGGGGGGTGGGGAGGAATCTGGGAGGACAGTAGTCTCTATGCCAAGGACAGATTCCACTTGAGTGAGGAGGGAAAGAAAGTGTTGAAACAGAGGATGGAGGAGTACAAAGAGGAAGTTGGGAATTTGAACTAGGAGCGGGGGGTGGCAAGTGGGCAAGAGACATGCAGAGACCACAGGTTGGGACACCATATGAGCTTAACCCACATAACAGTGACAAAGGACAAATGGCAAGTACTATTGGTGATGCTAGGAAAGGAGGGCATGATGAGAGGGGGGGAAGGGTGGAAGGTGGTTACCCTTAATGCTAGGAGCCTTGGGAGGAAAACTGCAGAGTTACAGGTGATCATGGCAGAGGAAGAGGTGAACATTGCAGCCATCACAGAAACATGGGCCACCCAATACAATGACTGGGACCTGTCTGTACCAGGGTACAGGTTATTTCATAGGGACAGGGTGATTGGGAAAGGAGGGGGGTGGCACTATATGTGAAGGAAGGACTAAAGTGTGTAAGGGGGGAGGAAGGGGAGGAGGGTAGTACGGAGTCACTTGGGATGCAAATCCAGGATTCCAAGAATAGGATTCTCAGAATGGGAGTAGTGTACAGGCCGCCATCTCAGATGGAGGAGTTAGACAGGGAACTAGCGGGACAGATCAGGAGAACCTGTGGGAAAGGTAGTGTGGTGATTGTGGGGGACTTCAACATGCCAGGAGTGGACTGGAGTACCCCAACAACCAGGAACAGAAGGGAGCAGGTACTGCTGGATACCTTCCAGGACAGCTTCCTGCTGCAAATGGTCAGTGGACCAACCAGGTTAGGGAATACCTTGACCTTGTGCTGGCAAACGGGGACTTTGTGAGAGAGAAGTTACGGTGGAAGAACCGCTGTCAGGGAGTGACCACCACTCAGTATGCCTCACATTGGATATGGGCAAGGAAGGATTGGAATCTGGCACAAGAGTGCTGGACTTCAGGAGGGCCAACTTTGGGAGGATGGGGGAAGTGGTAAAAGGGTACCTGGTCATAATTCAACCTAGTATGAACACTATCCAGATGTGGGAGCTCATAAAGATGGGGGATAATGGAGGCAACCAAAACCTACTGCAAGGCCCAGAGCAAGAAGGCTAGGGCTAAGAAACTGAGCTGGTTGAGCAAGGAGGTCATGGAAAAGGTAAGGAGGAAAAGAGCTGCCTTTAGAAGGTACAAGAAAACAGAGAGGGGAGGACAGGGAGGAGTACTTGACGGAATCGAAGGAGGTGACTCGGGCAGTAAGGGGAGCCAAGGCATCTACGGAGCTCAGGCTGGCACAAGGCATTAAGAAGGGGGAGAAGGACTTCTTTAGGTACATCAGGGAGAAAAGGAGCTGTAAGGACCACATAGTAAGGATTAGGAAGGAGGGGGGTTGGGTGGAAGCAGGGTGCGATAAGGCAGAAGCACTGAATGATTACTTCTGCTCGGTATTTACTAAGGAGAAGAGGGGGGTGACACCCAAGGGGGGAGGAATGGCAGAAATGGGGGCAGGGGGAAATCTTGGAGGGCAGAGTTTGGGAGGGTTTGAAGGCACTGAGGGTGGACAAGGCACCAGGCTCAGATGGCATCCACCCCAGGGTACTGAAGAAGCTGGCAAAGGTCCTTGCAGGACCTTTGGCAGACTTATTTAATGCCACACTACACTCAGGGTGTGTACCTCAGGACTGGAGGATGGCTCATGTGGTGCCCTTCCACAAGAGTGGGCCCAAGGATGAACCGGGGAACTACAGACCGGTGAGCCTCAGATCCATAGTGGATAAGCTAATGGAGACTATCCTGAAGGAAAGGCTGGTGGCCCTCCTAGAGGCCAAAGGACTACAGGACAGCAAACAGCATGGCTTCATACATGGCAGATCCTGCCAAACCAGCCTGGTGGATTTCTATGACTGGGTAACTAGGCAGCTGGACAGGGGCCATGTAGTGGATGTCGTGTATCTGGACTTCAGTAAGGCATTTGACTCGGTGCCACATGGAAGACTGGGAAGTAAGTTAGAAGGCACAGGGGAGGGTGCAAAGCTAGTGAGATGGGTAGGGAACTGGCTTCAGGGAAGGCAACAGAGGGTGGTGTTGGGTGGGGAGCATTCACACCCAAGGGTAGTGACGAGCGGTGTTCCACAGGGCTCAGTGTTGGGACCAGTGTTGTTTAGGATATTCATTGCAGACATATCATTGGACATCAAGAGCAAGTTCAGTCTGTTTGCTGATGATACCAAGGTACGCGCAGTGGTGGATGACCTAGGGGGATAGCAGGGGTTGCAAGATGATCTGGAAAAGCTTGAAACCTGGTCAGACACCTGGCAACTGGGGTTTAATGCCAAAAAGTGCAGGGTGCTGCATTTTGGGATGAAGAACCCAAGGAGGAATTACCAGCTGGGGGGAGTGCAGCTAGCCCAGACAGAGGAGGAGAAGGATTTGGGGGGATCATTACAGGGTCAATGAACAACTCGGCACAATGTAGAAAGGCAGCTGCAAAGGCCAACAAAATGCCGGGTTGCATTGCAAGGGGTATATCCTCGAGGAGGAAGGAGGTGATTCTGCCACGGTATAGGTCATTGGTTAGACTGCACCTGGAGTACTGCATGCAGTACTGGTGCCCGTATCTGAAGAGGGACATTAAGTTACTGGAGGGGGTGCAGCGTAGGGTGACAAAGATGATCAAGGGGCTGGGGGACTTATCATTCAAGAGGAGGCTGAGGGAATTGAACATGTACTCACTGAAGGAGAAGAGGGACAGTGGGAACATGATTGGAACCTTTAAGTACATGAAAGGAATAAACAAGATGGGGGCAGAGAGGCTGTTCAATGTAAGGGAGGGGAGGGACACCAGGGGCCATGATATGAGACTGGAGGGAGGAAGGCTGAGGAGAGAGATGAGGAGACACTTTTTTACAGAGAGAGAGTGGTAGCTGGGTGGAATGTGTTACCTGCAGAAGTGGTATCCAGTAGAACAGTGGACTGCTTCAAAAGGGGATGGGACAGGACAAGGGGTAGGGTCAATGTAGGGGAAGGGTGGAAGGGAGGGGCAGCTGCAGAATAAGAGGTGCTAGCTGCACATTCGAGCAGACTTGATAGACCTCTAGGCCTTTATCTGCTGGCAAATTTCGTATGTTCATATGTTCAGGGTTGGCAAACCTTGCTGAATTGAAAGGAGGGATAAAGCCAGAGATCAAGTAGGGTCTGTGGCATTACAGTAGGTAGGAAAAAATAGGCAGACCAAGTGGGCCTAGCGGTCCTTATCTGCCATCAGTTTCTATGTTTCTATCTGCACTTACTCCAAAACTGACATCAGCTGTAAAATATGCTGACTCAAAAAATACAGTACATATGAGCCGGCCCACTGGTGCAGTGGCAGTGCTACCACTTGTGGCGCCAGTGACCTGGGTTCGGGAACAAGCCTGGGGAACTGGAGTGTTGGCT
Organism: Neoceratodus forsteri; assembly: GCA_016271365.2. Taxonomy (NCBI): domain Eukaryota; kingdom Metazoa; phylum Chordata; order Ceratodontiformes; family Ceratodontidae; genus Neoceratodus; species Neoceratodus forsteri. The sequence continues at coordinate 669,186,159 of CM057456.1, read as the reverse complement.
GGGAATGGAAAGCTTGAACACTTGATGGGCAGCTTGTTTCTTCTAGGAGAGAGGGGGGTTGAGGCCTGGTGCTGTCCTGACCTCTGGTGGAAGCTGAAGGTACAGCAGCTAGAAGCTATATGTAGGGGGGGGAGCATGGTAGGCCGTCAGCGTACATGCCTTGACATCACCGCACAACCATGTCCTGGGGCCATAGTGGAAAAAATTGGAGCCAGCTGAGCTCCATCGATGGAAGAGGTGCCCTTCACCGCTCCACCTGCGAGGCCACAATGGGGGGGCCTGATGAAACAAGAAGGTTATGGGGGTTCCCTGCACCCCATCCCTGCCTGGGGGGGGATAGCCAAGGCTACATGAGGATGCCTAAGTGGTGGACTGCAGGCTGAGATGGGTCAGGGAAAGCTCAGCTGGATCCAGGGGAATAAAAAACAAGTAAAAAATAAAACGTACACACAGGAGAATATACAGCATATTTAGTAACCCTCTCCTTTTTAGGTGCCCTGCTGGGCCAACATATTTACTGCAACAGGAAGCTACTCTAGATGGATCTTTACACTGAAAGCTTTACAACCTGAAGGACTTAATAACTGCATTTACATTGTTTTATTTTTTTTTGGTACATCAGGCCCTTAGTTATGACAACCCATTTAATGCATTTTACCCAGTGTGACTATTCTGTACTATTGGAGTTTACTACTGATAATCAGCAATTAATTGTGTGCCCTTTTTTTCACTAATGCAAACACAGGAAATGTAGTTTTTCCTAGTAACAGATGTATCTAGCTATTTTGTTTCCCTTTTTATGTTGATTGCGTGCATATGCAAGAAACATATTGCAGTAGCTTTCTCCACAATCAGGTTGTGGAGGCCGGCACTGTTGTGGACAATGCCCCCACAGCCTTTAAAGGCTTGTTCAGCATCCCCCCAATGCCTTGGCATGATGTTGCTGACACTAGTTCAGCCAGCATGCCACCAACTTTTAAAAATGTAGCTGCTGCAATCAGGGGCTGCCTCGTCATTGCAGTGTAAGCCATTCGCCGCAATGAGGGAGTGACACGTTATTGCAGGGTGGGATCTTGACACACTGATATTGTTTGTGAACATGGCGGCAGTTTGTTGTCTTGTTCACAAACAGTATTAACCTTCCCCCCACCATGTTTATTTGACGACGGGGGCCCCAATCCCCATCGGCTTCAGTGCCCCAATGTTTATGTTTCTGATGGGGGAGCCCACTCCCTGTCGGCATTATGTAAATCTCCCCTGCTTATATTGTCTGCAGACGGGGTGCCCAATCCCTGTCAGCATAATGTCACCCCCATCTTTTTATTGTGTGCCGATGGGGGTGCCCAATCCCCCATCGACTACAGCTTGCCTCCCCCAAAAGAAAGACTCAGGTGGCATGCTGGGAGCCCACCCCAGTGTGCCACATGCCCCTGTAAAATAAAAAAACGGTCCTGCAATGTCTTTTTTTTTAACCTGTGAAAAAGGAAACTGTCCCTCGGTGGTCTCCCTCCCCCCTTCCACAACCCGCGCCCACCACAGTGCACCTGCCTCCCCACACCCCTCACCCCATACTTGCTCCAGAGCTTGGTGCGGCGATCTTCGTGGGCCAGGAACAGGTCTGCACTCTTCAAAGCCAACCGCTAACTGAGGAAATGCCGCTAAGCTGTATAATGGAATAAATGGGGTTTTCAAACTTTAATGCATATCTCAGTCATTTTTTGGAATTTTGGCACCAAATTTTCAACAAGGGTTTTGGACCTCCTCCTCATGAATTCTGGAACTGTCATGGCATTAATCAGACCCAAAGGTGATTTTGCGGTCACTGTGTGGAATCACCTTTCAGGGCTGATTAACAAAATGACGGTGCCAGTGTTCATGAGGTGGGCTCTCAAAAAGACTATGTTGCAAATTTGGTGAAAAAAATTCAATAAATGGCTTTACGAGCGTGCATTGAGCACTTTGCCTGCATGGTCATAACTTCACGAATTTGTAATATTTTCACTCCAGATTTTCAACATTGCCATTTTCCCACACCTACTTATGAACAGTACAGCTGTCATTTTTCCCCATCCTGGCCGAAATGTGTTTTCGCACTTCTGGTGCAGAATAGAGCGGTCGCTGTGGGAAATCACTGTTCGGGACAGATTAAGAAAATGACAGTGATACTGTTCATGAGCAGAGGTCCTAAATGCCTATGTTGAAAATTTGGTGATGATAGCCCATCAAATGACTGCATTACAAGTGTGCATTGCGCACTTTCCATGCACCCTTGTAACTTCGCAGATTTGTAATATTGTCACGCCAGGTTTTCAACACTGGCATTTTTTCACACCTCCTTATGAGCAGTACAGCTGTTATTTTTCACATCCTGACCAAAATGTGTTTTCACACTTCTGGCGCAGAATAATGCGGTAGCTGTGGGAAATCAGCATTCGGTACAGATTGAGAAAATGGCAGTGTCACTGTTGATGAACAGAGGTCCTAAAATCCCTATGTTGAAAATTTGGTGATGAAACTCCATAACACGACAGCGTTACAAGCGTGCATTGAACTGTTTCCACGCACCCTTGTAACTTCGCAAATTTGTAATATTTTCATGCCACATTTTCAACAGTGGCATTTTTTCACACCTCCTTATGAACAGTACAGCTGTCATTTTTCACATCCTGGCTAAAATATGTTTTTGCACTCCTGATAGACAATAGCATGGTCGCTGTGGGAAATCAGTGTTTGGGGCAGATTAAGATAGAGCGAGTGAGAGGGTGGAGTGACCGAGCTCAACTGAGCTCTGTCGGGACTGCTGCAGATTTGTTTGTGGGCAGAAAAAGGCCCCAACACAAGAGCCCAGTACAAAAGGGAAGCCTGCAGCACTGGGAGAAACAGAACAAGAGAGTGAGTGAGGGAGGGGGAGTGAGCGAACTCACCAGAGCGCTGTCAGGACTGCTGCAAATTTCTTTGTGGGCAGAAAAAGACATCAATGCAGGTGGGGGCCCAGTACAAAAGGCCAGCCTGCAGCAGTGGGAGAAACAGTACAAGCAAGTGAGACAGGGGGACTGAGTGAGATCAACGGAACTCTATCAGGGCTGCTGCGGATTTCTTTGTGGGCAGAAAAAGGCACCAATGCAGGCAGGAGCCCCGTAGAAAAGGGCAGCTTGCAGTGCCAGGACAAACAGAATGAGCGCGGAGAGAGGGAGACTGAGCGACCTCAACGGAGCTCTGTCGGGACAGCTGCGGATTTCTTTGTGGACAGACAAAGGTGCCAATGCAGCCAGGAGCCCCATACAAAAGCGCAGCCTGCAACGCCAAGAGAAACAGAACAAGCGAGTGACAGAACGGTAGTGAGCGAGCTGAACGGAGCTCTATTTTGACTGCTGTGGATTTCTTTGTGGGTAGAAAAAGGCAGCAACGCAGTCAGGAGCCCAGTACAAAAGGCCAGCTTGCAGCGTTGGCAGAAATGGAATGAGTGAGTGAGAGAGGGGGAGTGAGCGAGCTCAATGGAGCTTTATCAGGACTGCTTCATATTTCTTTGTGGCCAGAAAAAGCTGCCAATGCAGGCAGGAGCCCAGTACAAAAGGGCAGCCTGCAGCGGCGGGAGACACAGAACGAGTGAGTGAGGGAGAAGGAGTGAGTGAACTCAACAGAGCTCTATTGTAACTGCTGCAAATTTCTTTGTGGGCAGAAGAAGGTGGCAACACAGGCAGCAGCCCAGTAGGAAAAGGCAGCATGCAGCGCTGGCAGAAACAGAATGAGCGAGTGAGAGAAGGGGAGTGAGCGAGCTCAATGGAACTTTGTTGGGACTGCTGCAGATTTCTTTGTGGGCAGAAAAAGGTGCCAACAGAGGCAGGAGACCAGTACAAAAGGGCAGCCTGCAGCGCCAGGAGAAACAGAATGAGTGAGTGGGATGGGGGAGTGAGCGACTTCAACGGAGCTCTGTCAGGACAGCTGCGGATTTCTTTGTGGTCAGAAAGGTGCCAACGCAGGCAGGAGCCCAGTACAAAAGGGCAGCCTGCAGCACCAGGAGAAATACAATGAGCAAGTGAGACAGGGGGAGTGAGCGAGCTCAATGGAGCTCTATCGTGACTGCTGTGGATTTCTTTGTTGGCAGAAAAAAGCGGCAACGCAGGCAGAAACCCAGTACAAAAGGCCAGCCTGCAGCGCCGGCAGAAATGGAACAAGTGAGTGAGAAGCGGGCATGAGCAGGCTCAACAGACCTGTGTCAGGACTGCTGCAGAGTTCTTTGTAGGCAGAAAAAGCTACCAACAGAGGCAGGAGCCCAGTACAAAAGGGCAGCTTGCAGTGCCAGGAGAAACAGAATGAGCGAGTGAGAGAGGGGGAGTGAGCCACCTCAGTGAAGCTCTGTCAGGACAGCTGCAGGTTTCTTAGTGGGCAGAAAAAGCTGCCAATGCAGGCAGGAGCCTAGTACAAAACAGCAGCCTGCAGCACCAGGAGAAACAGACTGAGCGAGTGACAGAGAGGCAGTAAGTGAGCTCAACAGATCAACGCAATCAACATTCGGCATTGACAAATGCTTGTTAACTAAATACCTTTGTTGTCAGGAGTCCTACATGATTGTGCATACATGTGCGTTGTCCTAAGGCTACAACATATTGATGTGGAATCACTTTTCACCTTCCTTCAGACTTTTAAGCATCTAATGAAACCTGCTGTAACCATTGGTTTCCAGAATAAGCAGCAGACCCTCTCTCCATTTTCTACTTTTGTTCCCTCTCCCTCCCCTTTTTGATCTCTTGAATGCAACACCTTCTTTTCTAATCATTTTTTTACTCCTTATCCTTCACACTTCACTGTTTTTTTTTGTTTGTTTTTTGTTAACAAACACATGGGGATCTTTTTTATTTATTTATTTAGCTTTTTTAATTGGTGACAAGGAAAGGGGCACTGGGTTGAGCTGAGGTTGTTTCTCAGATGTGTTCTAAGACAGGGGAAGACAAATGAATGTATATGAGCAAAAAACAGAATAGTACATTGTACATAGTAGGACATGTAAAATACTATGGAGTACTAACAATTTAAAACAAGTTATGTACACATGACATACTAGAAACATAGAAAAATTATAGCAGAAAAAGGCCATTAATCCATCCTGACTGCCTACAATTCCTTATCCCACCTCAAGACCTACTGTCTAAGCAGGGTTTGTGCTCACACTACCATCCCCCATTTTACCTGCCTTACTATACCCCCCTCCTTGGACACTATTAAGAAAAAGATCATTGGTCATAGAATCCAAGACAGCATGGCTTCTCAGCAGGAAGGTCCTGTCAGATGAATCTTATAGATTTTTTTGACTGGGTAGACAGGGTGGTAGATCAGGGAGGGGCGGTGGGTGTAGCCTACCTGGATTTCAGCAAGGCCTTTGACACCATCCAACATAGGAGATTGCTAAATAAATTGGGGAGCTTGGGAGTATGCCTATGATAGTAAAGTGAGTTGGGAACTGGCTAAGGGACAGGACTCAGAGGGTGGTGGTAAATGGCATGAAATATGTGAGGGAGGTGACCAGCAAGGTGCCACAGGGGCCAGTGCCAGGGCCAGTCCTATTCAATGTCTTCATTAGCAACATTGCAGAGCATCTGAAGGGAAAAGTGTGCCTCTTCACAGGTGACCTCAAGATCTGCAACAGAGTGGACATACTGGAGAGGGGGTGGAAAAAATGAGAAAGGATCTAAGCCTATTAGAGGAGTGGTCGGGTGTCTGGCAGTTGAGTTTCAGTGCTAAATAGTGCAAGACCATGCACCTAGGTCATATGAATCCAAGGGAGGAGTACAGGATGAATGGGGAAATTCTGGCCAACACAAGTCAGGAGAGAGACCTTGGGGTTATTATATCTGATTACCTGAAGGTGATCAAACAGTGTGAAAAAGGGGTGGGGAGAGCAAACAGAATGTTGGGGTGCATAGGGAGGGGCATAACAAGCAGGAGGAAAGAGGTGGTGATGCCACTGTACAGATCACTGGTGAGGCCTCAGCTGGAATACTGTGTCCAGTTCTGGAGACCACATCTCTGGAAGGACATTGACAAAGCAGAGGTAGTCCAGAGAAGGACAACAAAGATGGTACATAGACTGCACCAAAAGTCCTAAAAGGAAAGACTTAAGAACCATAATATCTAATCAATGAAGGGAAGAAGGGATAAGGGAATAAAGAGGGTACAGATGGAAAGCATATTTCAAAGAAAATTCTGTAGAAGAACAAGGGGGCATGATATAAAGCTGAAGGTTGGAAGCCTCAGGGGTAATGTTAGGAAGTACTTTTTCACTGAGAGGGTGGTGGAGCCATGGAACAACCTTCCAGCAGATGTGGTGGGTACAAAACAATATGGGGGTTCAAGAGTGCATGGGATAGAAATAAGGATACCCTGGAGATGTACAGAGCAGGAGAACCACAGATCAGATAGGATGTGGGGCTGCAGCAGTGAGTAGGGAAATGAGCAGACTAGGTGGGCCACTTGGTCTGTATGTGCTGACAGATTCTCTGTTTCTATGTTTCTATGTCCATCCATTCTTCCTGTGTTTCCCTATACTACCCAAAGACCTACTGCCTAAGAGGGGTTTGTGCCCACACTACCACCCCCGTTTCCCTGCCTTTCTATAACCTCTGTGGGACACTATTAAGACCTTAACACTGTGCCAGCCATGTCTGAAGCCATTAATTGTTTTGGCACCCATCATTTCAGCTAGCAGGCTGTTCTACAACTCAACCACTGTGTCTGTACAACAGAGCTTCCTCACATCCCTCATGACTTTTCCATCCTTTATCTTCTACTCATATCCCTGGCCGGGATATTCAAAGGGGTTGCGTCTGGTGCAACTGAGTTACGCTGGTGCAACCTCACATTGCCCCCCAGTGGGATATTCAAAAGGCTGCCAGGCACAGTGCAATTCCGATGCATGGGGGAGCAATGTAATCCCTATGCAGCGCAGATGCAGAAGTGTGCCCATGCATATGCGGCACATCCCAATATTTAGCCCGGGATGTGTGGCTCATATGCCGGCACAATCCTGCATTGCGCCACACAGGGGGGCTCAATGTTGAGCCCCAGAAAAGCAGGAGCTGCTGTATTGCAAGGCACAACACAGCAGCCGCCAGCTGTGGGTGGCCACCTGCCCACCCAGAACACCGTTGCCAAGCACACATATCCCCCTGGTGGTCCAGTGGACCCCACACCCACCCTGTAAGCCTGATCATGGGCAGCTGAATTGTAAAAGTAACCCTGGTGGTCTAGCAATCCTCCCTAAACCCAATCATAGGTATTTGATTAAATAAAAGTAATCCTGGTGGTCTAGCAGTCCCCCCCATGTCCGATCATGGGCAACTGATTAAATAAAAGTAACCCTGGTGGTCTAGCAGTCCCCCCCACGCCTGATCATGGGCATCTCAATTATGACAAGTAACCCTGGTGGTCTAGCGGTCCCCTTGCAGCCCAATCACGGGCAGTTGCCACTTACATAGACATACCTGGTGGTCCAGTGGTACCCCTCTCCCCACCCTTCAACAGAGGACCCTCGGCAACCCGGCACTCCCCCCATCATCGGTGGGCTGCAGCACCTCACCCACATATCGCCCGTCTGTCCGCCGAATGACAGGTGCAGTATTCTCTGTAAGACTATTGGTCCACAGGTTGGACCAATGGGCTTGCAGACCAAACTTTACTACACAGGGCCAGATATGTGAATGAATGCGTTAGTGTAGTACATGTGAGTAGTAATGTGAGTATTGCACAACATCATGAAAATCGAAAGCATAACAACTCAGTATAATGCAGTAATAGGAATTAGCACCAGATCTGACCTACTAGGGGACAACTGAAAAATAAGTTATAAAATGGTGAAATATCAGTACTGTCATGTAAGCCATCAGAGGAGTTATAAAATGGTGAAATATAAGTACTGTCATTTAAGCCATCAGGAGGTCACTCTCAGTTTGTTAATCCACTTGGATTCACACTGCAACAGATATTGAACCCTATTGCCTCTACAAGGATTTGACAAAACTTATTCAATGCCAGTGAACCAAAAAAAACAGAGGGATTCTGATTATGGTAAGTGACAAAATGCATGCCTACAGCTGTATTCAGTTCTGGTTTGGAAATGGAGAGTATGTGCTCCTACAGCCTTTCTTTTAAAGCTCGAGTAGTGCATCCAACATAAATCATAGGGCACGTACACAACATTAGAGCATAAACAACAAATATAGTCGAACATTTAATGAATTGTTTGATGGAAACAGTTTTGCTCAAAATTATTGATGAAAGGTATTATCCTGGCGGCAGTAGTGACATATGTTACATTTCCTACAGCGACAACAACCTACTATTTTAGGTGGCATTCATTTGGGATGGAGGTCCAGTTGTGGTTTTTTGTACATATTGTTGGTGAATAAATGACTAAGACTTCTCCCTTTCTATAGGTGATTCTGAGATGTTCACCTTTAAAACTTTGATAAGATCTTGGTCACCATGTAAAACATGGCAAAACTGATTTACAGTTGTTGCAACCTTGGGAGCAAGCAGTTTAATTCTGTCACAAAGGCTACTGGTTGTTAGCCAAGATCTACCTCTGGCTTGGGGCTTAGTAAATCTGACTTATTAAGCTTTTTAGCCCTATTCAATGCTGCAACCAAAGTGGCCTCTGCAGAACATCTTTTGAGAAAATGAACTTTAAGTTCTTGAGCTTGTCTGTCAAAATCTGACAGATTAGAACAATTCCATCTAATCCGGACAAACTGGCCACATAGAATGGCCTTCTTTAAGTGGTGTGGGTCAGTACTGCTGGCAAGCTTTTGATTGTATCACGTGACCTATCTGCACTATTTAATTTTAAATCCAAACAACTGATATAGTGTAAATCAACTGTAAATGTAAACTTAAGTTTGCTGGATAAACAGCTGGAGTATTCTGGGTCTCAGGTGAGAGATGGGGTATTGACCACTGTGCCTTGAAATTTTGCAGCTTGTATTGCAATTAATGTATATTTTGTTGGGAGGTACTGGCAAGGGAAAGTACACTCCGCCCCTCTTTCTTGGGATGTCCTGCAAAGTGATAAGGACTGTGGGATACAGGAGGTGCCCACCTCAGGTCATCTTGAAATTTAAAAAAAACATTCACTGTCTGGGAAGTCTTGCAAGTCTGCTTTCAGCAGAAACAGTGAACTACAAAGCTCCTACACATGAATATGGTTTTTTATATGCTTTAAAAGAAGTTTTTAGGTCATTAATGTGTAGCGCTAAATTGGAATCTAGAAGGGTTTTTACTTCCAGTTTCAGAGCTACTAAAGGAGCCCCTTTGCAAGCGGGGCATTATTGCTAGATAAACGGCTGGAGTATTGCGGGTCTCTGGTGAGAGACAGGGTATTGAGCACTGTGTCTTGAAATTTTGTAGCTTGTATTGCAATCAACTCACAGTTTGGCGGGAGGTACTGGTGAGAGGAGTACACTCTGTCTCTCTTTCTTGGGATGTCCTGCTAAGTGATAAGAACTATGGGATACAGGAGGTGCCCATACCAGGTCATCTCAAAATAAAAAAAAATTAAAAACATTCACTGTCTGGGAAGCCTTGCAAGTCTGCTTTCAGCAGAAACAGTGAACTACAAAGCTCCTACACATGAGTAGGGCTTTTTGTGTGCTTTATGTAAGATTTTAGGGCATTAGTGAGTAATGCTACACCAGATGCCAGAAGGGTTTTTTCTGCCAGTTTTGGAGCTACTAAAGAAGCCCCTTAACAAGCAGGGTGAGCATATGTGGGGTCACGCATGGAGACGCGTACAGAGACTCACATGTCTGCGCATGTCGGCTGTATCCACTGGGGACAACAGGGGACCAGGGCTTGAGATTTTAAACATGTGACTAGGAAATGGACTGATACTGAGACCTTAAAAATGTGATAGAAAACATTGTGGATAAGGAAGCTAAAGTGAGTAATATGGAGGGGTATGTCAATGTGTATCAGTCATGCAAGATGTTCACTAGGGATAAATAAATGTTGGATTTTATATGTGTCAAATGTATACTTATTGAAACTGCATGAGGAAATAACATTTCTGACTAGTAGGATTAAAGTTAAATCTGAAATAGACCATCTTGAGGAGCACATTGACAGCATTGTTAGTAAGATTCCTCACTCCCCTTCAGTAGAGAGCATTATAAAACAACCAAAGCTATCCAAGTTAGGATTAATGCAAGAGATGAAATCTCTGGAAAACCAAACCAAACTATTGATGAATTGAGCATAGTTCTAAACAAAATTACAAAACAGAGAGGTGGACAAGTCTTTAATAGTGCCCCAATAGTACAACAAAACAGATTTGGACCACATGGCAAGCACCATGACTTGGACAGTAATAACATAAGCAATTGCAACAACATAACTGTTGATGGAAATTGGGCCAGTGGGGACAAAACAAAGGGTACAAGGATACCAGAGAAAGGTACACCATGTGCAAGGGGGAACAAGTCAATATGTTTCACCCACAAGGAAAGTTGACCCTCCACCTAAATCTCATAAAGACTTGCTAGTTATAGGAGATTCTATAATTAGGGGTACAGATGCATCAATTTGTAGAGGGCGAAAGGAGTGTATCACAATTAGTACCCTTCCGGGTGCAAAACTTAGCGATGTTAGTAACTTTTGGACAGCCTGATGGAAAATATATCAAAACCTTTGCTTGTTAGCCATGCTGGGGTGAACGATGTGGGTAAAAGAAATTTGCAGGATGTATACAGGGATTTTGAGAAAATAGCATCCAGAATTAAGAACACTGGAGGTGACCTAATTATATTGGGTTTACTACCTGTGCATGGACACTATCATAGTAAAAACAGAGGTAAATTTTGTAAATGGCTGGTTAAGAAATGGTACATTAAGGAAGAGTTTGGGTTCTTGGACAACTGGGATACTTTCGAAGACGTGAGGTTGTTCAAACCAGATGGTTTGCATCTAAATACATTTGGCTCTATGATTCTGGGTCAGAAAATAAATGAAAATATAAGATTTCATTTAAGCTGACTGAGCTGGGGTATGGGACAAACCTCAATAATTGACGAAAGTGTTAAGTTAGGGCAGCATCTCACAACATCTCAACCAGGATTGAGGTGCATTTTGTTAAATGCTAGAAGCATTGTTACAAAATTTGAGGAACTTAAACTAGTTCTGTTAGAACAAAAAATTCAGATATGAGCAAACATGGAGACTTGGTGGGACAAACATGATGACTGAGAGCATTCTGTAAAGGGCTACAACTTATATTGCAAGTCCAGAGAATATAGAAAAGGGGGAGGGATGGCAGTCTACATCTCTGAGGATATTCTGTTGGAAAAGATAGATATGGATTCAAATGTATTAGAATAAGTATGGGTTAAGATAACAACCAAGAAACCCCCCAAGATTATACTAGGAGTAATATACAGACCCTCCTCCATAAAACCAGAAGATGATTTTGTGCTCCAAAATTATATCCAGGAAATGAACCATCAGGCAGATTATTATTGTTGGGAGATTATAATCTGCCAGGCATTTTCTGGGAAAATTTTTAAGGCTCCAGTACAGTGGAGACACCTACTTAGAAATCTTTGATCAACTGGGTCTAGAACAGATAGTAAAGCATGTGACAAGAGGTGAAAAAATCCTCGACTTAATTCTAACAGACTTAGGGGACATCATTTATGACTGCCAAGTAGCCTTTCCACCTGGAGGTAACGACCATCAGATGGTAACATTTGCTCTAAGAGAAGTAAAAGTATCATGTACAGGGGTAACTATGCTACTAGATTGGGGTAAGGCTGATTTTGCCAAAATGAAAGAAGCCTTGGCAGAGTGGGATTGCAAAAGGATTTGAAAAATAAATCACTGGCTATTATGTGGGATACTTTTATAAATAAATTGGATCAAGTTACCAGAGTTAATATGCCATTAAAGACTAAATACACAAAGGGGAGTCACCTTGCTGGTTGACTCACAAAATCAGAAGACTGATCGATATAAAATGGAGGCTTTACAAGACTGTAAAGTGTAATAACTATAAGGATGGATGGGATAGATACAAATATATGCAAAAAAAGTTAAAAAAGAAATAAAAAGGGCAAAAGCAAATTACAAGCTAAAATTGGCTAGCAAAACAATGGACAACCATAAAGCCTTCTATTCATATACAGTATATATATATATATATATATATATATATATATATATATATATATATCTATATACAGTATATACACAAAATAAAGGGCACACAAAGTTCTATTGGACCTTTGTTAGATCAGGATGGCTCGCTGGCTCCTTCAAATGAACAAATGGCAGATATACAAAACAGATATTTTGCTACTGTATTTAGTGATAAATCTAACTATAATTGTGTGAATAAACAAGCACATATTTCTCAAAGTCCTATTCAGTTAGATCTTGAGGATTTTAGAAATAATCTAAGGAAAATAAACCCAAATAAATCCACAGGCCCAGATGGGGTTCATCCTAGAATTATTAAAGAGTTGGCAGATGAGATTGCCTCCCCTCGACATTGATCTTCCAAACATCTTTAAACATGGGTGAAGTAACAGAGTCTTGGAAACTGCAACAGTGGTCCCTTTATTCAAGAAAGGAAGCAAAAGGCAGCCTGCAAACTATCATCCAGTTAGTTTGACATGTATCCTATGCAAGACTCTGGAGGGGTTAATAAAATAATTTATAACAAACTGCCTACACCAACAAAATTTAAATAATAAGACACAATATGCTTTTTAAAAAATAGATTATGTCAAACAAACATGTTAAGAGTTCTATGATAGGCAAGTAAGATCTTGGACAAGAGTAACTCTGTGGATGTGGTGTTCTTGGATTTTACAAAAGCTTTTGATAGCTCCCCATTATAAACTGGTGCAGACTCTCACAAATCTAGGTATCCATGGTAACATTACTTCATGGATTTACTCATGGCTATCTAGTAGGAAATAGAGGGTCTGTATCATACGAACATACAAAATTTGCCAGCAGATAAAGACCTAGAGGTCTATCAAGTCTGCTCGAATGTGCAGCTAGCACCCCTTATTCTGCAGCTGCCCCTCCCTTCCACCCTTCCCCTTCATTAACCCTCCCCCTTGTCCTGTCCCATCCTCATTTGAAGCAGTCCACTGTTCTACTGCATACCACTTCAGCAGGTAATGCATTCCACCCAGCCACCGCCCTCTCTGTAAAAAAGTGTCTCCTCATCTCCCTCCTGAACCTTCCTTGCTCCAGTCTCACATCATGGGCCCTGGTGGCCTCCCTCCCTGCTTTGAACAGCCCCTCTGTACCTGTCTTGTTTATTCCTTTCATGTATTTAAAGGTTTCAATCATGTCACCCTGTCTCTCTCTCCTCCAGTGAATACATGTTCAACTCCTTCAACCTCCTCTTGTATGATAAGTCCCCAGCCCCTTGATCATCTTTGTCACTCTGCTGCACCCTCCAGTAACTAATGTCCCTCTTCAGATCGGATGCCAGTACTGCCGCAGTACTCCAGGTGTGGTCTAACTAATGACCTATGCAGTGGCAGAATCACTCCTCCCTCCTCGAGGATATACTCCTTGCAATACAACCCAGCATTTTGTTGGCCTTGCAGCTGCCTTCCTACATTGTGCCGAGTTGTTCATTGACCCTGTAATGAGCACATCCAGATCCTTCTCCTCCTCTGTCTGGGCTAGCTGCACTCCCCCTAGCTGGTAACTCCTCCTTGGGTTCTTCATCACAAAATGCAGCACCTTGCACTTTTTGGCATTACAGCCCAGTTGCCAGGTGTCTGACCAGGTTTCAAGCTTTTCCAGATCATCCTGCAACCCGTGCCATCCCCCTAGGTCATCCACCACCGCGCCTACCTTGGTATCATCAGCAAACAGACTGATCTTGCTCTTGATGTCCCATGATATGTCTGCAATGAATATCCCAAACAACACTGGTCCCAACACTGAGCCCTGTGGAACACCGCTCGTCACTGCCCTTGGGTGTGAAAGCTCCCCAGCCACCACCACCCTCTGTTGCCTTCCCTGCAGCCAGTTTCCTTCCCATCTCACCAGCTTTGCACCGCCCATGCCTACTAACTTCCTTCCCAGCCTTCCATGTGGCACTGAGTTGAATGCCTTACTGAAGTCCAGATACAGGACATCCACTACATGGCCCCTGTCCAGTTGCCTAGTTACTCAGTCGTAGAACTCGACCAGGTTGTTTTGGCAGGATCTGCCACATATGAAGCCATGCTGTCTGCTATCCTGTAGTCCATTGGTCTCTAGGAGGGCCACCAGCCTCTCCTTCAGGATAGTCTCCATTAGCTTACCCATGATGGATGTGAGGCTCACTGGTCTGTAGTTTCCTGGTTCATCCTTGGGGCCACTCTTGTGGAGGGGCACCACATGAGCCATCCTCCAGTCCTGAGGTATACACCCCGAATGTAGTGAGGCATTAAATAGGTCTGACAAAGGTCCTGCAAGGACCTCTACCAGCTCCTTCAGTACCCTGGGGTGGATGCCATCTGGGCCTGGTGCCTTGTCCACCCTCAGTGCCTTCAAACCCTCTCGAACTCTGCTCTCCATGATTTCCCCATCTGTAACCACTTCTCCCCCTGCTTCTGCCATTTCTCCCACCTTGGGTGTCGCCCCCCTCAACTCTTTAGCAAATACTGTGCAGAAGTACTCATTTAGTGTTTCTGCCTTATCGCACCCTGCTTCCACCCACCCCCCCCTTCCTAATCCTTACTATGTGGTCCTTACAGCTCCTTTTCTCCCTGATGTACTTAAAGAAGTCCTTCTCCCCCTTCTCAATGCCTTGTGCCAGCCTGAGTTCCGTAGATGCTTTGGCTCCCCTTACTGCCCTTGTCACCTCCTTCGATTCCGTCAAGTACTCCTCCCTGTCCTCCCCCTCCCTGTTTTCTTGTACTTCCTAAAGGCAGCTCTTTTCCTCCTTACCTTTTCCATGACCTCCTTGATCAACCAGATCAGTTTCTTAGCCCTAGCCTTCTTGCTCTAGGCTTTGCAGCAGGTTTTGGTTGCCTCCACTATCCCCAGCTTTATGAGCTCCCACCTCTGGTTAGTGTCCATACTAGATTGAATTCTGGCCATGTACCCTTTTACCACTTCCCCCATCCTCCCAAAGTCGGCCCTCCTGAAGTCCAGCACTATTGTGCCAGATTTCACTCCTTCCTTGCCCATATCCAATGTGAGCCATACTGAGCAGTGGTCACTCCCTGACAGCGGTTCCTCCACTGTAAGTTCTCTCACAAAGTCCCCATGTGCCAGCACAAGGTCAAGGGTATTTCCTAACCTGGTTGGTTCACTGACCATTTGCAGCAGGAAGCTGTCCTGGAAGGCATCCAGCAGTACCTGCTCCCTTCTGTTCCTGGTTGTTGGGGTGCTCCAGTCCACTGCTGGCATGTTGAGGTCTCCCACAATCACCACACTACCCTTCTTGCAGGTTCTCCTGATCTGTCCCGCTAGTTCCCTGTCTAACTCCACCATCTGAGATGGTGGCCTGTACACCACTCCCATTCTAAGAATCCTATTCTTGGAATCCTGGATTTGCATCCAAAGTGACTCCGTACTACCCTCCTCTCCTTCCTCCCTTACACACTTCAGTCCTTCCTTCACATATAGTGCCACCCCTTTCCCAATCACTCTGTCCCTACGAAATAATCTGTACCCTGGTACAGACAGGTCCCAGTCATTGTATTGGGTGGCCCATGTTTCCATGAAGACTGCAATGTCCACCTCTCCCTCTGCCATGAGAACCTGTAACTCTGCAGTTTTCCTTCCAAGGCTCCTAGCATTAAGGGTAACCACCTTCCATCCTCTCGCCCCCCATCCTGCCCTCCTTTCCTAGCATCACCAACAGTACTTGCCATTTGTCCTTTGTCACTGTTATGGGGGGTAAGCTCATATGGTTTCCCAACCTGTGGTCTCTGCATATCTCTTCCCCCAACTGCCACCCCCCACTCCTAGTTTAAATTCCCAACTTCCTCTATGTACTCCCCCATCCTCTGTTTCAACACTTTCTTTCCCTCCTCATTCAAGTGTAGTCTGTCTTTGGCATAGAGACTACTGTCCTCCCAGGTTCCTCCCCCCCCCAACAGCCCATACCCTTTAGCACAACACCAGGTTCTTAGCTATCCATTAAATTCCTCTATTCTCAGCTTTCTTGCTGTGCTTGCCTTTGGCACAGGAAGTATCTCTGAAAAAGTTACTGATCTTCCTGCTCCCTCACATAATTGTGCTAGTTCCTCAAACCTCCTCTGGACTGTATCTACTGTCTTGTCAGCCAGGTCATTTGTCCCAAGATGTATAATTAAATGAGGCTCATCCCTACCCCTTCTAGTATATTTCAGAACAGACTGTCCCACCCTTTCCACTGTCATTCCTGGCATGGCCTCCACCCAAATGCGACTATGCCTCTTCCCCTTGCTACCCCACCTAGCTCCTCTTAGTATTGAGTCCCCAGCACTAAGATTCCACCCTCTTGCTCCTGCTTGCTTCCATTCATCTCCTCTCTATTTCCAGCTCCTCTTCTTCCTCCTGCACATTATTTCCCCTTTTACCCTGTTGCAATTTCCCAGCAGAACTTCCCCCCGCTCCAGTTTGGTCCAGGCATTTATCAATTACTCCTCTAATTTCATAATTTCCCTCCTCCACCTTCTTCCTCTCTAGCAGTGCACAACTATTTTCTGAAGGCCCTTCACAAATGCCCACTCCCTCTCTCTTCATAGTAACCTATTCTCTCCTTTCCACTCCATGACTTTTGCCACTTCTTTGCCTCCCCTCACAAGTCCCTATCTCCTCCATCCATTTGTCTTTTGTCTCCTGACCTCGTTTCCCTGGCAATCGTTCTTCCTGGCCTGGGCCCCTTTGTCTCTGCTTCCCTTCCTCTGACCCTCTCCTCACCACTGTTGGCTTAAATCACCCTCCCTCATCTCCCCTTCTTCCTCCCTCCAGTATTGGGCTAAACCCACCCCCAATCTGCCTTGCCTGTCTTAGTTCCTCCTGCAGACCCTCAATCTCCTTTCTAAGTTTTTCTGTGGTTGCACTAAACATCCTCCACCTCAGGCAAATTTTAGAAATATTGGTGCACTGCAGTTATTGCAGCCACCTCCCTACCATTGCTGTCGCTGCCCACAGCGACCCCCCACCCTTCCAGAAGCAGGAAACAAACACTCCCCCAAGTCTTCCCTCTCCCTCCTCTATCAATGCAAAACATTATCTTTATTTCCCTTACCTCCTTTGTTGCACATGTTTAGATATATTGAGCAACTGCTTTTTATATTCCTATCCTTCCTATCCACACTCAAAAACAGTGGTGAATTTTTGGACTGGACTGAGGTGTCGAGTGGGATGCCCCAGGGCTCAGTTCTGGGGCTGTGTCTCTTTATTATACACGTCAGCTCCCTAAATTATACACACAAAATATTTTGGTTAACTATGTTTGCAGATAACTACTGACTGGGCATGGAAGTAAATAGTTTAGAGGATATGCACATTCTACAGCATACTGTATCACAGATCCATGTGTGGTGCAACATATACAAGCTGATCTAAATTTGGATAAATGTCGTGTTATGCAAATGAGTAAGAGAAACATAAATGCTATTTATTATTTGGGGAATGCTATTCTAAAGAAGGTTACAGAAGAAAAAGATCTGGGCATCACTGTAACATAGGATTTACAGTTTAATAAGCACTGTACAAACATGATCTAGAAAACAAAAAAGAGTTATGAACTGTATCATCAGACACATTTTTAGCAGAAGTAGAGAAGTGTTTATGCCACTGTATTGCACTCTGGTGAGATCTTCCTTGGACTATTGTGCTCAAGTATGGTCCCAGCACAAAAAAAAGGAAGTTGATGTGACTAAGATAGTGCAAAAAAGAGCAACAAGGGCTATTACAGAACTTAAGGTAATGAATTATGATTCAAGATTGAGAGAGTTAAATATGTTCCCACGGGATTATAGGAGAATTAGAGGTGACATGTGCTTTCTTTATACAGCTCAGACTGATAGTGATTTATGGGAAAGGCTAGGGATAGACTTTAGGGATCAGATTTATAATACCAGAGCACATACCCTACAATTCTGAGGCAAGACTTGTAACATGTTAAAAAGGCAAAAGTGGTTCAGTTAGATGGTGGTATTGATCTGGAATGACTTACCTATGGACATAGTGGCTAGTCCATCTATAAAGAGCTTTAAATTGAAACTGGATATGCATTTCAGAAATGGTATGCTAATGAGATTGTCCTGGTGGTGAGTATCATGGATGAAAGTCTTACAAAACTTTGATAAACCTGTGAAATCTATGAAACCTAAGATCCAAGTTGTTAAGATTCAGAGAATCCACAAATGCAGATACAGATGCCACATACCTCTCCGGCTGATAAGTATATCATCTATATATATTCCCCATAGTTGAATATGGGGTAAGGAGGGGATTGTCATGGTTAAATATGATGGTCTCCTCTCACCATGCTAAAAAAAAGTTTGGGCATAGAAGGGAGCTATCATGGTCCCCATGTCAGTACTCCTAGTTTGTAAGTAGTATTTTCTATCAAAACTAAAATAATTGCTTGTGAGTATGAGGCTGATAGCTTCTAAAAGGAAATCTTTGGGGAAGTTTTAAACTATGGAGTTGTGACTGAGATGCTATTCAATGGCAGTAAGCTCAAGGTTATGACATATGGTCATATACAGACTCTCACATCTATAGAAGCTGAAAGGAATTTAGAAGACCAAATCAACCCCTCTAGTTTGAATAAACTATTCATTGAATCACATATACCTGTGTTTCCCTATCTTACCCAAAGACCTACTGTTCAACAGGGGTTTGTGCCCACATTGCCGACCCCCATTTTCCCTGCCTTACTATAACCCCTGTGGGACACTATTAAGGCCTTAACACTGTTGCAGCCATGCCCGAAGCCATTAATTGTTTTGGCATCCACCATTTCAGCAGCAGGCTGTTCCACATCTCAACCACTTTCTCTGCACAACAGAAGTTCCTCACGTCCCTCCTGACTTGTCCATTCACTGTCTTCTACTCATAATCTTGTGTTCTAGATGCAGTACACATGGTGAATAGTTTGTTGCAGGTTTTTTATTCCTTTTAGCAATCTGAAGGTCTATATCATATCTGCCCTCTTCCTCCCGGTGTCCAGTGAATATGTGTTCAGTGACCTAAGCTAAGCCTCATAAGATCTGTCCTGCAAGACAGAATCACTTTGTTAAACAACACTGCACCATTTCCAGCCAGTACCTCTCTTTTCTGAAGTGAGGGCTGCAGAACTGGTCACAGTACTCCAGGTGTGGCCTCAACAGTGATCTATAGAAAGATAGTAATAAGTCTATTTTACTGCTATCAAAACCCCTCCACATACACCTCAACATTCTAGATGCCTTGCTGTCAGCCTTGATACAGTGGCTAAACTGTTTAAGGGAATTACTCATGATTACATTAATTATAAAAAGGGGGGCCTCAGGAGATTGGTCTACTTAAGCAAATAGATGGTAGCTTATTACAGGATAACAAACTGGTGGCCGAGCAATATAACAGTTACTTTTCATCTGTTTATAATAAAAAAAAAAACAAGGATATAAAACAGCATCTTGAAACACATAGTACAATGAAAATAAATAAGGATGATATTCGCAAGAGATTGCTTAGTCTAAACCCGGGGAACTCTATGGGTCCTGATGAAATTCATCCAAGGGTAATATTAGAATTAGCAGACCTACTGGCCGAACCATTTTCATACCTGTTTCAGACTTCCATTGAGCAGGGGATTGCAGTAGGTGCCTGGAAACAAGCAAATGTTATTCCCATTTGCAAGAAGGGATCCAGGCAGGATGTCAGTAATTATCGCCTGATTAGTCTGACTTCAATATTAGGCAAGATTTTGGAAGGGATAATAAAGGAGCATAAAGTATTGGATATGCAGCAGAGAGGAGATATTGATGAGGCTCAGCATGGGTTTAAACAGGGAAGATCTTGTCAGACAAACCTTTTGGGATTTTATGTGTAACCCCCCTACAAATTGGGGTTCCCAAAAAGTCTTTCTTGAGCTTACCTAAATGCTCACTGCCAGACTGGTGTTCTTCATTTTAGTAGTTTAAATGTGATTACCAGAGCCTGCATAGCCTCTGTGTACTGTCTCTGTAAGAGCTGCCTGGATTGTAACATAAGTAATCTGAGCGGGAGCTCTGTTGAAAGATGTAACTATTTGCTGAAAATCATTTAGAGTGATAATGATAATGTAGTTTGTCTAACCTGCCTTCTTTACAGCAAGGACTGTTTTATTTATCCCCACCATTTGGGCCCAGAGCTGTCGAATTGGACCATTCAGTCTGGTGGGACCTAAAATGGAGCCGGTCTACAGGAGCTAAATCTGTAGGAATTGTAGTTTTGGGCTTTTGGTGCCTTTTTGCAACTGAAGGGGGAGCTCTTGTGACTGACAGACAGATCAGCCAACCAAACCTTTTGGATCTTGGGGAAATCTCAGACTGCTTGCAATTTTCAGTTAGATCTAAGTTGAAAGCTGAGGAAGAAAGAGCTCAAGTGTTTGAGCACAATCCTGAGTGGATTTGAATTGGGCGAACTGTGAAAGGGCTGAGTTTTTGGCCTTCATGTCTGCCTGTTACCCCTGAGAGGAAGAGAAGAGAATTATTTTGGACTAAATCCAAGTTTGTGAGAATGAAGTAAGCCACTGATTTTTTTCACCAGGCTCATACCTGAAAAAGACAGATGATTTTACTGAATGCGATCGGCCTGTCAGGATTCCCAGCTGCTTTTGAATCCTCAGTTTGTGCAGAGACTTTGCGATTGTGACCGGAGAGCAGTTTGCTTGGTACAGTAGAATTTCCTTACATGTAAATAAACTGTGTTCTGCTTGCTGGAAGCTGTATCCAGCCCCAAACAGACTGTATCTGAATTTGTCTCCATTTGGCCTGGGCCTTGCCACACTGGCCCTGCCAGACTACCCGCTGCATAGAGAAAGCCATTGATGAGAAATCTGCCTGGGGATCAGCCCCTGCTCTACACTTGAACAGGAATGATGCCTCGGTGAATCATGTGGGCCCTGCTTCTCCTGGAACTCCAGATTAACCACCTGCTGTCTTGATATTCATCCAGCCTGTGTTCAGTCTTGGGTATCGTGAGTAATCATTAGGGTAGCTCCCTGCAACAACAGCCTAATCTAAAAGTGTGTCATCTGATTGTCTTGTTGTTTTTCTTTTCACGAACTGAGCGCTCCAGCTCCGGATTACAAATAGCGTGTGTTGTGCATGTTGTTTTTCTTCCATCACAGGGCCTCAACCAGCTGCAATGTTCCTGGTTAGCCCACCATTCTCCATCAGGGTACCCAGAGTGTGTGACTGTTTAAAGACCCTGAAGTGCATGCAGAACTGTTTGAATGATAGAGTCTATAAGCAAATTAACCTGATTACGCCCCTCCCTTGTTCAAGTCCCTTAAATAAATCAGATCTAACTTGTTTTTGCATTTACCCTGACTGTGGTTCCAGTTTGTGCAAGAGTACTGTACTGCTGTTATTTGCTGTGCATAACCTTGTTTTACAGGGGGTCCCCAGGGCCAAGCCAGAGGAAAGCCCTGGTGGTAAGTGCAAACAGTGTGGAGTACTTGTGTGGTGTATCAGGGTATTGTGAAAGTGATTATTGTGTATTGTTCTGGCCACTAGTAAGGAAAGAGGGGGGGGTTACATTGTCCTGGAGGGCTGTGCCCAGGTTAGCTTGACCACTACCAACCCTGATCCTCTGGGTGGAGGTACCCGTTTCAGAATTCAAGCCCCTTAACCTGCTACTAGCCAAGCAGGCAGGGTTAGTAGCCCTTGGAATAGTGCCACCTAGGGGTTACATATGAAAAGGTCAGTAGGGCCCTGTATGAGGGAAGTGCAGTTGATGTTATCTTCCAGGACTTCTCCTAGGCCTTCGATAAAGCGCCACATGGAGAGCTTGTTGATTCCTTGATAGAACATGGCATCCTTTAGAACATAAGAAGATGGATTAGTTCCTGGCTATTAGACAGAAAACAAAGGGTGTCAATTCGGGGATGCAGCTCAGGATGGTTGGAGGTGACAAGCGGGGTGCCACAGGGGTCTGTCCTGGGTCCCTGTCTTTTTAATATATAGATATACACTCTATGACAGCAGGTGGGGATGTATGGGAAGCAAAATGTGCTGAAGACACAATAATTGGCCATAAGGTAAATAATAATATGAAGGCTGCTAAGTTACAAGATACCCTACTAAAAATACAAGGCTGGGCACATAATTCAAGACTTATCTTTAATGTAGATAAGTGCATAGAAGTCTGAAACAGGTATGAAAATGGTTCGGCCAGTAGGTCTGCTAATTCTAATATTCTGCTCTTTGGTAGAAATAACCCGGGGCTAATTACATGCTTAATGGACAAATGCTCAGAGAAGTCAAAGATGAAAGAGATCTGGGAATTAGGGTCTCAAATGATTTAAAATTTAAGCAACACTGTAGTCTGGTAGTTAAAAAGGCAGAAAACATTCTGAGTTGTATAGTCAGGCACATAGCACAGAGCAGAGCAAGGGAGGTCCTATTGCCGCTGTATGGATCGCAGTTCTGGTCCCCCAGCTATAAAGGGGAGCTTGCGACACTAGAGAGAGTACAGAAAAGAACTACAAGAATGATTGAAGCTGTACAGGGAGAAGAATATCTGGAAAGGTTGTCAAAGCTGGGGATGTATACATTGGAATACCGCAGGCTAAGGGGGACATGTGCATGGTATTCAAGGCTCTCACCAATCTCAATTTGAGGGAGCAGTTGGGTTTAAAGCTACATGAGCAGAAACATCAGCTAAGAGTGCATAAGTGGCAGCTCATTAGGGAAAGGTATCGAACCACTAAAAGAAAGCATTGGTTCATCATCAGAGCTGTAACAATCTGGAATGGATTACCACATGATGTGATATTAAGTAGCTCCATGCAAGCATTTAAAACAAATTTGGATAGATTTCTGAGAGGAAATAACATCATGGGATACCAGTAATATTGCTAAGCAAGCTATATGGACTTTAAGTCTTCTGAGCTCTGAGTTAACCTATGAAACCTAAGAAACCTATGACTCCTAGGTCTCATTCCTCTGTACTAGTGCCCAACTTAACCTCTCCGATCCAATATTCCATCCTGGGGTTCTTGTTAACTATGTACATCCTTTTGCACTTTTTGACACTGAATTTCAACTTTATTACACTAATTACAATGAATAAATATTGCACTAATTAAAAAAGTGCATATATGAAGCATCATATATGGGACAGGAAGCACCAAGGCTAGTGCTGTTCTCTCACCTGGCTTGGCAACAGAACACTTCTGCTTCATTACAATGCCATAGTGTTTGTGAAAATTTGTGTCTTTTGTCTTATTTCTTGTGGTTATAGTTCCAATTCATAAGTGCATGAGTGCATGAGCCTGTATTGTTTATGGGAGTAAGCCCATTCAGTCCAAGACATGAACAAATAAAACATAAGTTACATAACAACAGAAAGTAGTTGAGGAGATGCACATGTACACACACACACACACACACACACACACACACACACACACACACACACATATACTCTCCTACCCCAGGAAGTAACACCACTGACCAAAATCCAAGATCTGGGATTTTTTAATTATTAATACTTTAGATGTGAGTCAAGTAATATTTAAACTATGCCAGGCAAATGTTATCAACTTCAGAAAAGGATCACCTCTTGGCACTGGCAGGCAGCACAGGTACCTTAAACCCAATCATCTGTTGATCTCAGCAAAACACCAGAACAGGGCTGATAAAGGTGTGGTACTGGGAGCTCATCTTGTTCATGGCATACTGGCTGTAAGAGAAGAGGAAACAGAGGAGGGGGAAGAGGAACATGATAAGAGACACTACTAGTGCTACTGGTTCTTATGTAAAAATGAGGGAAACAGTCAACTCATTTTTATTGCAAAATGAGTGGTATTTAGTCATTGTGCTTGGTCACATACCTCTGGAGGAAAAGTGATGAAAAACCCTCTTCTTAGAAAAAGGTATTTCATCCTCCAAACTAATACAGTCATTTACGTAGTTTACAAAGTTGCAAAATAATCACAAAATGCTCAGGGAACTTAAAGAGCTAGTGCATTGTCAGACATTAACATTACCTTTTAAACATAGTCAACTATTACTTTTTATATCTCGGGCACGGTTCCTTTTAAATTTGGCAAATTAGAAGATATTGTGTGGAACATCTCTCTGCCTGGAAAGTGACATATGTAGTTCTATTCTGCTTCATTCATCATCAGCATCATGACCTTACTGTGTGTGACATCACACAGCTGCTTGGGATGAGCCATTTAGCTGCCAGGTTTGTTACTAGTTAGATCATACAGTGAGTGAGCTTACAAAGCTGATGAGGTAAACAAGAACTACAGTAGTTATGTCAGCTGCCAAGTGAAGCACTGCTCTTTACATCAAGGTTAATAATATCCAGTAGACAACTTTCAAGTGAACAAAATGCAAAGAGAATTTGGGCTTCAGGAAGCGGATATGCAAAGGCTTGCCACAAATGGAGAGTTCTTCACTATTCATGTTTCTTGAATTTGGCTTAGACAGAGTGGAAGGACACTGGTGCATGTTCCCTTTCATATGCTTTGTCACACTGAGCAGTTGACACAATACTCCAGATCACTGAGATGTGGAGTCATGTGTTATATTCTGGTTTACTGCTTTGTTGTGCAAAATTGGTCCAGATGGCACAATTGCAGGGTTTGTCTGTGGCCCCATGTACCTTGTTTAGTAATTGCATCCACCTCACTCTCCCACTGAAGTTCACCAGTAAACTACAATACTTGATCAATGACCACCATTTCACAAACAAACACCATGGCTAAAATCTTGGTTGAGGTGCTGGAGCAAATTGTTATTTGGCTGCACCCATTATTGCTGAAAGGTAGTTTTATATAGAAACCTACAAAATATTGGCAGAAAAAAACATTGGTCCCTTCATTCTGCTCTGTTTTATCCATAGGACTTAATGTCTACTTTGGGTTATTGCAAGGGAAGAGACCCGGGATGCCTGTTTCCCTGTAGAATACAATCAGTAAGGTGGAGAGACTTGTAAAGTCAATGTGTATGAGGGAAAACAACGTTCAGCTCTTAAATATTTCAGTCCTTTTTATTAATTACTTTCACAGTAAAACTGCCAATGTTTTTGAGGCATGTGTAACTATCAACAGTCTATCTCAACAGCATATTCTGCTCAAATTGTCCAACTAGTATGCTTTTAAAAGTCTCTGAAAAGATGTAAGCTTTGAGCCGCCATCTCCATTGCTCCAGTGGAGATGGTGGCTTGAGGAAAGAGATGTTTACAAGTGTGCACGCATATGACATATTTGAATAAAGAAAATCAAGCCACTCACTGCTAAACTGTGCCATGCATAAATTGACAGCTAGGTAAACAGAAGATGCATGGCACCAGTGAACAGTGAAAAAAGTTTTTTTTTTTTTTTGTTATTAAATAAATACCTTGCTGGGCTGTGCAACTTTGCAGACAAACAAATTACAGCTGGTGCAACCTGACCTGGTTTCACCTCAAAGGCTTTCTCAAGGGACCCTCTGTGCATGTCATCCTGAGTCGTGCTGTTGCAGTGTGATCTGGACATTGTGCAGGGCAGCAAGTGTTTGCCAGCTGGCAATGCACTGGTGTCTGTCCCCTGGTAGCTGGCACCTTGGTGGCATCACACAAAAAAATAAAACAAATCATAAAATTCAAAACAATTCCCCACATTCCCTCAGATTGCCAAAGTTTCTTTCTCCTCCTCCTCATCCCCCACCTGAGTCCTGAAGCAGCCTGTGTGTGTGTGTGTCATTCTGAGTTGTGCTGCTGCTGCAGTGTGATCTGGGCAGTGGGCAGGGCAGCAAGTGTTTTTAGCTATAGCTTGCCAGTGCCTGGTCCCTGGTAGCTGGCACCTTGGTAGCATCCAATAAAAAAAGTAAAAAAAAAAAATTCCTCGCATTCTCTCAAGTTCCTCAAGTTCATTCCTCCTCCTTCTCATCCTCCTCCCCCTGAGTTCTGAAGCTACCTGTGTGTCTGGACCTGAGTTGCGCTGTTGCAGTGTGATCTGGGCCATGGACAGCATGTGTGTGTTAGTTGGTAGTGAGTCAGTGCTTGGTCTTTGGTAGTCCTTGGTGATATTCTATTGCTAAGGTAAAAACTAAATAAAAACTTAAAAAACTAAAATAAGAAATAAATAAAAATAAAAAGCTAAAATAAAACAATAAAAAAACTGAAATAAAAAGCAATAAAACAATAACATCAAAAAATTAAATAAAATAAAGTCTTTCTTTTCATTGTTCATCACCGAAGTGACTGAGTTCTGTACCAAGCGTTAGGAAATGGAGCAACAGAATCCAAGGCAATGGTTGCATGGGATCATACAGTCATGTCAAAGAAAAAGCAAAGGGGACTTGGTCCTAGACCCTCGGTCTCAGTCACTCTTTTCACTACCCAAACTCATTCCCCAGTGCTTCAGCCAGGGGTGTGGTCTTCTTTAGGGTCCTTGAAAGTCCTAAACAATTACCCCCGATTCCTACAATTTGTTCAAGCCACCTATAGCTTGTAGCACTTTGATAATTTGCACCACACTTTGCTCAAGCCTCCTATGTTTTGTGTAAAGTTTGCTCCTTTGCATCCTATTCATACACTGTATGTAAACTCGCACCTCACACTTGCCTCTTACCACTGCAATTTTTGCATCTTGCTCATCTGCACTGCTGTTTCACTGTATGGCCATCTGTACCTATGTACTTTCCTCTTACCCAGGCAATTTTTGTTACCTGTTCCAATTTGTGCCTATGTATTAATGTTTATCCTACTGTAACCTGCTTAACAATATGTATTGATGTAATGTACCTCCTAAACTCCCATCCCCTGGGTTGCACCTGAAAATGAGCCTCAGCTCAGTGTGCCTCTCCTGGATACTAACTTTTAAATAAATAAAAGATAAATAAAAGAAGGTGACAGTCATGGCTGAACAGTCTATTAATTATCACGCATGGTAGAAACAACTTGCGATGGCCCTGCAAGGCTTGCAACATGAGCAACCACTGTAGAAACAAATTCAGGCCAGAGCTGATAGGGCTGCAGCTGATGAATTTGGGGTACAAATATTGAAAATGTGTTTTTTAATATTTTTACACCAAATTTTCAACACAACCTTGTTAAGATCCTGCCTCATGAAAAAGGGCAGGGAAAATGTTCAACTCCTGGCCTAAAGGTGATTTTGCTCAGGGACTGGGAAATCAACTTTCGGGATGCAAAACCACATTTTGGGCCGGAGCTGAAAAATGACAGCTGTCACATTCATGTAGTGCTGTAAAGAAAAGTGTGTGTTTTAAATCTGGGGTAAAATATTGAAAATTACCAAAGTTACAAGCCTGCGTTGACAAAATTAAATATAGACTCTTAACTTTATTGTTTTTTAATGTTTGTATACCAAATTTTCAACATAGCATTCTTATTACCCCACCTCATAAACAAGGGCAGAGAAAATGTTCAAGTCCTGCCTGAAAGGTGATTTTGTGCAGGGATTGCAAAATCACCTTTCAGGACAGATCTGCCTAATGACAGTTCAATTGTTCATAAGATAGGGTCCCAAAGAAGGCATGGTGAATATTTAGGCCAAAAATATGTAAAAATGTATTTATTTATTTAAAATTGATGACTGGGAAAGGCACACTGGGTCGAGGCTCATTTCCAGGTGTGACCTGGGTACAGAGTGTACAGAGAGGAAAAAGAGTAACAGAAGGGTGAGGGGTTCAAACAGCATGTACAGACATTTCTACAGAGAGTACAAAAACAATATTTACAGCAAGTACAGACATTTTTACAAACAGTACAATACAATTTCTATAAAATATGATGAGTTGATATGCAGAATAAAAATAAACAGGGTGAGGCAAGAATACCTACGAGGGCTATGGTAGGTAGGTCAAGACAGTGAGGGGCCTCTGCTGGGACCTGGGATCACTGGAGCACTTAGGATAGTGTGGGATGAGGAGGAGTCTGAGGCATTGCACAAAGACAGAGCGAGAGGCAGAGAGGCGAAGGTTGGAAGGGAGGTTGTTCCAGACAAGGGGGAGACGTTACAGAAAGGCAGCTTGGCCTGTGAGGGTATGAGGGTGGGGCAAGTGGAAAGTGCAGGGGTTCCTTTGGCAAAGAGGGTAGTTTAGGGGATGGCAGGGGTAAGGCGGGAGGTGAGATGCGGGGAAGGGAGCCAAGTCAATACTTTGCTATGAAGGAGGCGCAGTGGATGGTTCTCCTGTGGGACAGCAGGGCTATGGTGAGTGTAGCATAGAGTGGGCAGTGGTGAGTGAAAAATGTCCAAGTTATGCCACAAAGTTCAAAACCCAATTGAAATACATTGAACAGCATACCTGTTTCTTCAGTTATCCGTCCGACTTTGAAGAGTGAAGATGTATTTGCAGTCCCGAGGGGATTACGGTGTTGGATCCCTGATAGGTAAGTAAGGGCTTGGGAGGTAGCAAGGTGGTGGGTGCTGAGTGGGGGATGGTGATGGTGCAAAAGACATCAATGAACTTTTTTTTTCAACTTCAAGGGTGAAAAAAGGAACAAGGACTCCCATTTACGACACTGAGATTGGACCTCCCGAGTGTCACTCTTATGTTTCTGGGGAGGGTGCTGAGAGGGAGGTTGGGTGGGGGTAATTAAAAAATGAAATGCTGAGGAGTCCAGAGTGTGAAACTTGGGATTGGGCACCCCAGTGTCACTTTTATGTTTCTGGGAGGGTGGGACAGGTGGGTACTGAGAGGGAGGGTCGGGTGGGGAATATCGATAATTTAAAAAAGAAAACAATTGGTGAGCATAGCGGAAGACAGCACACTCTGTCATAACCAAGATGGCTGCTCACTGCACTACACATGCCCTAATAATCGTACATGTGCAATACAGTTTGGTGGCCATCTTGGAAATGGAGGAGTGTGCAGTCTTCAGCCATGACCAACAATACTGAAAATAGTGCAGTGCTATTTCCAAGCCTGATAATAAGCAGACTACTTCACGGTTGTGGAGGCGACTGTGGTTCAAGTCCAACAGGTTGTTCGGTCAGCAGGAATGCAAGGAATGCAGAGTCCTTTTCTCATAGCAAGAGATCTGCATAGCTCTGCCCACTGTAGCCCTAAAAAGGAGTAAGAAAGGAGTGTGTCACATAGTGACACAGGCAGAAGAGGAAGAGCTAAGTGATTGGAACAGAGGTACAGAGTGTGATTATGTACCCAATAAAAGTGGTAGCAACAGCAACAGCTCTGGTAAGGAGGTGGCCGAAGTGAAACAGGTGGGAATTTGACCTGAGGAAGGAGCACATAAAGAGATAAAAAAAACAGAAATACTGGTAAAACAAAAAAAGGGCCACAAAACAACAAGGGAAAACACAACAAGCATCTGAAATGACAGCAGATAAAGAAGATGCAGGCAAAACTATGGCCATGACACAAGATAGAGGAAGAAGAACCATTCTCTGACCCTGAAGAACTGGTGTAGGAAAAGGAGGAGGTGTGATGAGGTGGAAGCAGGCTACAGTAGCCCACCTATTAGGAAACAGCCAAGAGTGCCAGGAGGTAAGATTAAACTGGTGACATCAGTAGTATGGGATTTCTTTCAACTGGACAAAGAATCACAGACACATGGTGTTTGACTTTTATGTAATGACAGACTGAGTCAGGGTAAGGAGAGAACATGGTTGAGAACATCTACTATGAAAAAACATTTGCTGAAGTCTCACAGACCTCAGTATGAGAAGGCATGCCAACACACGGCATCAGCAGCAGCACCACCAGGCAATGAAGCTGATGATGATAATGATGATGGCCAGATGGAGGGGAACGTTAGGAGACCAGGTAGAGAGGAAGTGGAAGGAGGTCTTTCAAGTGGTAGCAGACACAGAATTTTAGTATCTCCCATTTACCAGTTTTTTGGCCCATTGTGTCTCACACTTCCGAGAGGCTGCAAATGCCCATACATTTCCACCCTCAGGGGTGGTAAAAATAGTAGTCAACTGTCATACCCAGGGAAAAGAAAAAAATACTTAACTCTCACTGGTCAAGTCCCTGAAAATGAGACAGAACTATAAAGTCAATAGACCAGAGGCTAAAAAGTTAACAAGAGCAGTTGTGGAAATGCTAGCAACTGACTTGCTGCCATTCTCCTTTCTGAGCAATGCAGATTTTCTATCACTAATGCAAACTGCAATGCCAAGGTGTCAAGTACCCAGTCATACTTACTTTTCCATAGGGGGCTTTTCCTGATTTGTATGAGTGTCTACAAGACTGTGTTACATGCCCTGATAGCATAATTTGTTCCAGTCGTTTACATCACCACTGACATGTGGACTAGTGGTCAGACTACTGATTATCTGGCAGTAGCTGCCCCTCATCCTCCTCCCACCGTGAGGCTTTCAATTCAATTGACCTAACTCAACTGGTCTCACAGCCTACTAGAAAAAACCCTAGGGGGGGACAAGCACCCTCCTGGATGTGGTCCTCACCAACAGGCCAATCTGCATCCACAACATCCAAATCCTCCCTGACTGCCTCAGTGACCACTCCCCTGTGCTTTTCAACTGGGAAACCCCTCGGCCCTCATCCCCGGTCAAAACCACCTCTCGAAGGCGGCTTAGGCCTGGGGGGACTCATAGGCCTTAAGTGCTTCCTTGCCCACACTGATTGGTCCCCTCTGATGAGGGCAACCAACATTGACTTGGCCCTGGCCTTCTTTGTAAGCACTTTCAACTTTGCCTGTGATATCTTTGCTCCCATAACTGCTAGGAGGTCCAAAGTGAAACATGCCCCTTGGATCACCCCTGCCCTACTGTGGCAACTTAAGCAACGTGACAATCTTTGGCACCTTGCTGTTGCTACTGGCCATTCAGCTGACAGGCAGTCCTATGCTGCCACCCGCAACCAGTGCACCTGAGCCATCCGCAAAGCAAAGGCGGAATACTACCAAGCCTCTCTTACCTCCTCCTGGGGGAACCCCAGGTGCTTCTGGGACAACATCAAGCAAATGAATGATCACTCCCAGTCCCCCTCTCCTTCTCTTCTCAACATCAATGGTACCGTCTCCTCTGACCCTGCCCTCATTGCCACCCACCTCAATAACTCCTTTACCGACCTTAGCTCAGTACTTCCTGGTAACTTTTTCAGTCCACCTGCTCCATCTGTACCACCACCCATTGCCCGCCCCTCCTTCCACCTGTGTCGTGTCACCATGCAAGAAGCTAGGCCTTACTTGCAAAAGCCTAAAGGTAACACCATCGTAATGACTCACTTGATCCCTGCCTTTTACATCAGGTCCTGGATCAGGTCCTCTCACCTATTACATGCATTTTCAACAAATCACTCTGTCTCGGACAATTCCCCTCTGCCTGGAAGATTGCCACAGTTACCCCTGTCCATAAAGGTGGTGACAGGACTCTTCCGGGTAACTACCGACCCATCTCAATCCTCTCCCCCCCTCTCTAAGGCGTTAGAGAAAATTGTGGCGTCCCAAGTCTCTGACTACCTCCTGTAAGTACAATGTTCTCTGCCCTGAACAACACGGGTTCAGAGCAGGTCATAGTACCAATACAGCACTCCTGGAATTTTCAACTTCCTCCATGCCTTCTTGGACTCTGGTGCCCTGGCTGGTGCTATATTCATTGACCTGTCTAAAGCATTCGATACTGTTTCGCATCCTCTTTTGCTCTCCACCCTCGACCTAATAGGCTTTGCCTCAGGACCTGTTTCCTGGTGCACCAGCTATCTCTCCGCCCGCTCCCAATGTGTGAAAGTCAATGGTACTCTCTCTGAAACATGCCCCATTCGCTCTGGGTACCGCAGGAGCTCAATTCTTGGACCCCTACTATTCTCACTCTTTCTTAACTCCCTACCCAGCAGTTATGCGGGTAAGATGCTTCTCTATGCTGATGATGCTGTTCTCATTGCCTCCCACAATGACCCCATGCTGCTACAGAACTCCCTCCAACTAGTCTTTGACTCTGCAGCTACCTGGTTCACTGAGCACCGACTTGTTATCAACCTTAAGAAAACAAAACGATGCTCTTCTCCCACCCCAAAATAAGTACAGCAAGTTTCCCTTAGCTGTCCTCCACACCCAATCTCGTCATTGACCAGGTGCAGTCCTATAAATATCTTGGTATAACCTTTGACCCTGCACTTTCATTCCATGGACATATATCTGCCCTAAATTCTGTCACCAACTCATGGCTAGGCATTCTTTACCGGCACAAGAAATGCCTCCCTCCTGATGCCCTCCACCTGGCTGTCACCTCCTCTGTCATGTCTCTCATTGGCTATGGCCTTCCGGTCTATGGCTCAGCAGATCAGACTGCCCTCAACAAGGTTCGCCTCACAGTTAATAAGGCCTGCAGACTTATCACTGGTGCTCCCAGACTCACTCACACATGTGAGCTGTACACCCTGGCTACCCTACTCAACCTGGAAGAGCGACTCATGTATCAGACATGCCAGCTCACCTTTAAAGCCACGTGGCAGCCTATCCCCCATAGGCCTATCCAACTCCATTCACCGTACTGCACCGACCTGATCACCTTGGCTCACAAGAGCTACCCCTAGTTATTCCGGGAGAGCCAGGAACTCAAGGTCAGAGAGGGCATTCTCACTGCATGCTCCCACTGGTATAACTCCTCCCTGCCAGTGTCTCAAACTCACTAACCTTAGCTTGCTTTAAGCCCAGGCTCAGAAACTTCCTGTAGCTCTCTTAAATGCAGCTGCCGCTAGCTTAGTGTAAAAAAAAAAAAATATATACTCTGTTTGACAATGCTCACTGAGCAGCTCCCCCTTCCTTTCCCTACTAATTCCTCCTCCCTATCTCCTCCCTTCTACCCCACCAGCTCTCCCCGACCATAAGTTTGCACCTTTGTTATCTTTTGCTTCATTGGAGATTGTATTCTATTGTAACAAAATTGTAATTGAACTGTAACTTTTTTGTTTGTGAGTACTGTGTCCCTTGTACTACTGTTCTGATGTCCTCTTTGTGATGAAGTACCTTTGTAAATGAGCCTCTGGCTCAAAGGTTTCTAAACTGATGTTTAACTAAATAAATAAATAAATAAATTGAGTCAGTTTCCCCTCTTCATTCCCCTCTTCTTCCTCATCTGGGTTAAGTGCCAGCAGCAGCAGTAGTATCAGTAGTTGCAAGTCACTGGGGCCCCATCCTCTGCAAGCTGGCAGCTTTATGTATTGCTGACTTTGACAATAACCGTGGTGCAAAAAACGTGTTACACTTCCTTCAACAGAACTCTGATGAACAGCTGGCACCTCACTCATTAACATCAGGTTTTATAGTATCAGATAATGCAAAGAACTTTGTAAAGGCAATTGAAAAATGGGGATTATACACATGTTCCTTGTATTGCACACTGTATAAATCTGTATGTTCTGGGATTCCTAGATGAGGACTGCACCCAGATGTGTAGGTCTGACCAAAAAAGTGTGTGATCATTTTAGCTATTCTGTAAAGGCATGGAAGCTGTTTCAAAACATTCAACAGTGTGACCACCTTCCTCTTCACCACCTGAAACAAGATGTGGCAAGAAGATGGAATTCCATCTATTACATTATTTATTTATTTGAGATCTTTGAGATAGGCGCTCATTTACAAAGGTTCCACATCATGGTTAAGTACAGAAAAGAGAAAAATTACAAGTACGGACTTTTAAGTTCATACATTCGTAAATAAAGATATTAGGTATATACATTGATAAATAAAGGGAACAAATCATGGATAAAGTGCAATAAATACATGTGATAATGTACAGTGGAGGTTTAAAAGCATAATCTGATTAATCTGTGAAGCAAAAGACACAAGGCAAAATAGGAGGGGAGTGAGAGGGTGAGGAATAGAGTAGACAGAGCTGTCATTGTCCAGGTAACATAGGAGAGGAGGAAGTAGGTGGCGCGGGGGGGGGTGATGAGAAATAACTGAGAATGGGGAGGTGGGGAAAAGAAAGAGGAAAGTTAGTACTAGGAGAGCAGTTAGGAATGGACAGCAGTGTGAGGGGATAAGGAGATGAGTGATAAGGTGTGCAATGAAGGTGGATGTGGGAGACAGACAGGAAAAGGGGGAGAAGGTGAGGGGTAGGCAAGAGTGATGGGTAGTTAGGCAAGTGAGGGAGGGGGAGAGGGGAATTTGAATGATGCGTAAAGAGGCTTGCCACTAAAAGGCCAGCCAGATTGTCCTGGGACCCAGCCAGGAAGTAATGCATAGGGGAAAGGGGTATGTTAGAAATACCACTTTCTCTCAGTGCAGCTTAACACCTGCAAGGTATACATATTTTTAAATCAAGGATGGAAATGAGAAAGGAAAAGTGTGGCCTACTGGGATTCGAACCTCAGATCTCTGGTATGCTGTTCCAGCGCTCTAACCATTAAGCTACAGGCTCACTGATCAAAGCGTCTGAGGAATTTCCTTACAGCCACACACACATTCCTTTCTCTAGTGTTGCGCAATTATGCAACTAGGAACCAATGTTAGAAATACCACTTTCTCTCAGTGCAGCTTAACCCCTGCAAGGTATACATATTTTTAAATCAAGGATGGAAATG
Organism: Neoceratodus forsteri; assembly: GCA_016271365.2. Taxonomy (NCBI): domain Eukaryota; kingdom Metazoa; phylum Chordata; order Ceratodontiformes; family Ceratodontidae; genus Neoceratodus; species Neoceratodus forsteri. The sequence continues at coordinate 669,151,492 of CM057456.1, read as the reverse complement.
AGAAAGGAAAAGTGTGGCCTACTGGGATTCAAACCTCAGATCTCTGGTATGCCGTTCCAGCGCTCTAACCATTAAGCTACAGGCTCACTGATCAAAGCGTCTGAGGAATTTCCTTACAGCCACACACACATTCCTTTCTCTAGTGTTCTATAATTATGCAACTAGGAACCAATGTTAGAAATACCACTTTCTCTCAGTGCAGTCTAACCCCTGCAAGGTATACATATTTTTAAATCAAGGATGGAAATGAGAAAGGAAAAGTGTGGCCTACTGGGATTCGAACCTCAGATCTCTGGTATGCCGTTCCAGTGCTCTAACCATTAAGCTACAGGCTCACTGATCAAAGCGTCTGAGGAATTTCCTTACAGCCACACACACATTCCTTTCTCTAGTGTTGCGCAATTATGCAACTAGGAACCAATGTTAGAAATACCACTTTCTCTCAGTGCAGCTTAACCCCTGCAAGGTATACATATTTTTAAATCAAGGATGAAAGGGATCAAATAGGGGAAAGGGGGGAAAAGAGACTGAGGACAGAAAGGGGGAAGGGCTATGACCTCATAGGCAGGGTCATACGACCAACCCTGGGGCTTGCTGGACATTGGCTAAGGGGGGGCCAGAAGGGGTTCTGATCTGGGGTCCTTAGGGGCTACCTAAGGGCATGCAACCCACAGTAAGCCCTCTTTCTTGCTGTAGAATTCCCCACCCACCCTCCCTGCAAGAAAAGGAAAGGGAATGGTGAGAGGCACTGGTAGGTCAAGGCACAAGGTGAAGTGTCCTCATAGGCGGGCCCAGCATGGGCAGGAGTGGGGACACAGATAGGCGGCCAGGACCCAGGGGCTAGGTGGAGTCACTGGGTGGTTAGAAAATGGTGGGATGACAGGGGCAAGGAGGAGAAGGGTTGGGAGCAAGGAGAAAAAGGGGCAGGCAGACAGGAGAAGGAGAAGGTACCACGGACTGGGGACAAAAGAACCCAAGCGTGGGAGTAACGGGGAGGGGGGAAGGATATAGAACTAGGGTGTGGATCGCCATGTCCACACCTGGTGGGGGGGAGTGGTCCGGGTTAGTGTGGTACATGGTTATGGAGATGGAAATAGGGGGCCTGATCATGGTGTCCGGACCCCAAGAAGCAACCATGGAAGAGGAAGAGAACAGGGGAGGAACTCTGAGAGAGAAGACAGGACTCTTATGTCCTAGAAGCAACTTGGGACTGTTATGTCCAAACTGCACCTAATAATTGTTAGAATTTTGACTGATGTAAATTGATGAATATGAATTATGCCTTTAATAAATATACTAGTGAGCATCCAAAAGTGAATAAGTAGTGGTCTCAGTTATTCCTGGGTGGGGATCCAGGGATAATGGAATTTTTGCTAGAGCAACAAAAGGCTATCCACCAGTATGCCGCTGAGCGTGGCATTGGCAAGGGAGATGTAAACAGCCCAAATTAGTGGTATCAACCAGAAGTCCCTGATGGAGACCCTCTGCACTGTGCTGATACCCTTTGAGGAGGCCACAAGCATGGTTAGTGCTGATGCAACTGGTCTAAGGGCACGGGGTCATAATGTTGCAGCCCAAACTGTGCAAAACAACAATGCCACAGACAAAACAGTGTGCACTAAAAAATGGTTGTGGGAAAAAACATCGACCATAGCAGAAACAGTGCACACTGTAAAAACAAACAGCACTATCTTTTTTTTTTTTGGGGGTCTGCCCCCCCCACCTCCCAGCATTGGGGGGCTGCTACCACCCAGACTAATTATATCAAACTCCAAGGGGATATAGACTTCGGGGGTGGGGCAAAGCACTGGAGGGGTAATTTTTTTTTCACAAAAGAAAGCTGCAACACTATGGGACCTGGGGGGAACCAAACCACAACCCCAGGTCCCTGATGCTGCTGGGTGCTGGTGCCCTAGCCACTCCACTATGGGAGCAGCTCAATCATGCACTGCATTGGCAGCCTCCTTGACACTCCCCCATTAGTGCATACAGCAACACGGGTAGCGGGTATTACCATACACTCATTAACCCCTGTCACTGTACAAACTTTCACACTTTCTGCAGTGGGGTAAGTTCATGAAAAAAGGGTTACCAAAGTGTGACATGAGGGTGAATTTTTCAAATCAACAATAAATCAGTTTTTAATAAGTTTGCCAAGACATTGTGACTGAAGAGTAAAGAAGGAACCAGATTATTAGATAACTCTCTAGCAGGGATTTGAGAAAATTCACCTTCAGTGTTGCATGTGCAACGGGGACACCAAACATTGCACATGCAACAGTGGACACAACTGGTGTTTAACTTGAAAAAAAAATTAACTTTTCTTTTTATTATATTTTACTAAGCATTTTAAGGCACTGTGACCCAAGAGTGAAAAAGGGACTTTGTTGTGGGCTAACTCCATATCATACTTGAAAGAAAGCACCTTCAGTGATGCACGTACAATGGGGACATCAAATGTTGCATGTGCAAAAGTGGATACAACAGGCGTTTAACTTGAAAAAAAAAGTTACTTACATTTTTTATTTTAATAAACATTTCAAGACACTGTGACCCAATAGTGAAAAATGGACTATATTGTGGGATAACTCCATATCAGATGTGAGAGAAAAGCAATTTCAGTGTTGCACGTGCAATGGGGGCACCAAGTGTTGCACGTGCAACAGTGGACACCACACAACTGTTTAAGTTAAAAAAGCATTGCCTGCACCCCTCTCTCACCAGAGTCCTGTAGTACTTTTAAGACCCAATCCCAAAAGAAAATCACTCACTCAAAAAAAGCTGGATGCTTTTGCTGAAAATTTGGGAACATGTAAAAATGCAGTTTGCTTGGACACCACAGCTGCACACGCCATGCAAAACTTGAGTGAACCAGAAATTTTATGTGCATTGAAAAACTAGGGTGAAATGTTTTCATTAACAAAAGACTACACCCAAGGCAGTTTTTAACATAAATTTACTGAAGTGCAACTAAAATAAAGTCTTCATAAAAGCAATAGAATGTATTGTGGTTTTGCATGTCACATTTTGCTACGGAAAATCTGTGACATTTTGGAGCTGGACATGGAATAAAAATAAAATGGGTGCACTTAGGTTTCTCAAACTAGAAAATGTATCTGTACTTGTGGCTACCTTTTTTAATTTACTTATCATGACTGCGGTGGCTGTTGTTAATTTTTTTTTAAATTAACATACAAAGCATTGCGCACATTGGTACCCCTATTTCATGAACTTTCCCAGTGCAGTTAGTCATGCACTGTTTCAGCAGTGCTATATTTACCAGGTACTATTCTAAGCCGGGTTCTCCCCATCATTGCCCTCATTAACCTGTGACTTCTTTGTGTAAAAATTTAGTATGAGGAAAAAGAGAACACCACTGCTCTCAATCTAGTAGAAAAGATATGATCACATTTCAGGAATCACATGCACAATTCAAAAATGTGTACAAGTGACCATTACATCATGGCCACTCTTTTGGACCCTCATTTGAAATACGCATTTGAGACATTCTTTTTAATGCACAATAATGCCACAAGTATCAGCAGTTCTACGAAACTTGACTTATCTCTCTGATCTATGTACATATGACACAAAAGAAGAACAGGAAGACAAATAGAGCAGTAGAATAACAATCATTATCATCCCTTGCAATCACACAGACAGGACAGGTGGATGAGAGTGAAGAAGGAGGATGCCAGTGTGTTTCCACTGCTACTACTGAACATCACAGGAGTCACTAATTTTTGTCTCCAAGTCACCCTGCCACTACTGCTGCTGATAATTCAGCCCCCCAACCCGAAAGACAGCCATTGATGACAAACCACTATGGCAGCAACTGTCTGGCTATGGCTTGATGAAAAAGCATTGCAAGTCAATTTATGACACAGTGGTGCCTAGGATGCCAGTAAACAAAATGGTGCAGGATTATCTGGATAAGAACATGACACTAGCAGAAGAAGACTGGCTTCTATTGTTCTGGTGCCAAAAAAAAGACCATTTGCTGTGTTTGACACAAGTATCTGTTGAACACCTCAGTTGCCCACCTACAAATGTATACTCAGAGAAAATGTTCAGTGTTGCAGGCAGTATTGCCACCAACAGGAGAACATGCCTTCCAACTCAAAAAGTAGAGATGCTCACTTTTCTGAAAATTAACCTGCCCTTTTTCTAAAGCCCTTTTTGCCTAGTTTATGGATTATGAATCTCCTAAACTTCCAGCTGGGCTAAAGGCAGAGGAAGAGAAGGAGGAGGAGATGGATGGGAGATCTTCTGTGTCCATCAGTTTTGTTTTTTTTTTGTTAACCAGTAGCCTACACACAGTACACACACACACACACATATGCATGCACACACACACACACATACTGGGATGCTACACTGTTTTCATCACTCAGTCTTCTTCAAAATGTTTTGTAATTTTTCGGCAGGTCTACATGGGCAGAATACATAATTTCTGGGGCAACATTGCCAATGAAATCAGTATGTACAACACATCCATGGCATAACAGGAAGCCTTTGTCCATGTGTGGCATTGTCTCAATGGGCACACAATTTTTGGAACCAGTAGCCCACACTGTGGGATGCTGCACTGTTGTTTTCACTCAGTCTTCCTCAGATTAGTGTTTTGTGAATTTTTGGCAGGTCTACACATGCTGAATAAATAATTTTTGGGGCAAGGTTACCAGTGAATTTAGTGTGTATAACACTTGCCCATGGCATAATGGGAAGCCTTGTCCTGTGTCTGTGCGTGGCACTGTCCCAGCGGACACACAATTTCTGGAACCAGTAACCGACACTGTGGGATTCTGTATTGATATTTTGTGGGCATACATAAGCCTAACAATTACCACCATTTTATTTTTGATCATTGTTAGCCAGGTACTCTTGTTTACTACTAGCACTGTCCATGTTTGGCACTGACTGAATGGATGCAGCCTTTAGAACCAATACCCCTCAATGTGATTGTGATAAGCTGGCCTATGGTAGATGGAGAGGCAACACGCTGGGTGTAAAGTTCACAGAAGAAAATGTACTTTTATTGCTTAAAATGTAAGTTGTTGCTCCAGAAAAGCATAATCAGTCAGTCCAACTTCTCCAGCCTGGTCAGGTAACATAAAGGTTGACATAAAACAGTTCTTTCAGGCCAACTGACACAGGAATCTTTGAACCACCTATGTGGACCAGCAGTTTGTTCAATATACCATCTCAAACAAAACAAACAGTTTGTGGGCCAGCAGTTTTGACTGCAGTCTCAAATAAAACACAGACAGTTTTCCTTTTTTGCCTTATTTGTATGCTGTTATCAGTAGTACATTCCACCCACTGTTTTTGGCCCAGCTGGGTAGACTGATCCTTTACCTCAGGACTCTTTGCTTTAGTAATGGCCTGATTCTCAGCAGCAGGCTTCAGCTGTTTTCCCCCAAAGTCTCTCTGCATGACTTAAACAATCCCTTTGGTTTTCAGCTTTGGTTCATGTCTCACAGGGCAGCAGTTTCCAGCCTCTCTCACTCTCTCCCTCTCTCCCTTGCTGGCTTCCTCTGCCTTTTAGCAATCTCTCTCTAATTGGCCACACCTGTGGAGGCATCCTCCCCCCTGCCTATTGCAGTCCCTACATTTATTCAGGCTCAACCAAGGGGTTTACCACTTGTTCCCTGGTGTTGTGTTTACCCTGTCACATACCTCCCACCTTTGTACGAATGCACAGTTGGTTGGCCCCTGACCATTCCCCTCCCAGGACAGGAAGTCTGCTTTTCCATTCTGGGTCCCAGCCTGGTGGTGCACTATGATGGAAAATGGCTGGAGGGCCAAGTACCACCTGGTGATGCAGGGGTTGTCATCTTTCATCACCTGTAGCCACCTCAGAGGGGCATGATCAGTGACCAGGATAAACTGCCAGCCATGCAGGTAGTAGTGAAGGATGTAGACAGCCCACTTGACTGTGGGACACTCTTTCTCTATCACTGCATAGTTTTTCTCGTGGGGAAAGAGTTTTTGACTGAGGTAGAGGATAGGATGTTTCTCCCCCTCAAACTCCTGGGAGAGCACGGCTCCTAGCCTGACTTCAGAAGCATCCATCTGCAGGATAAAGGTCCTGTTGAAGTCAGGACTGTGTAACACTGGCTCTCTGCACAGTGTCACTTTGAGTTGTGTGATGGCCTGGTCACACTTCTCTGACCATTGGACCTTACTGGGGGCAGATTTCTGGGTGAGGTCTGTAAGGGTGCTGACAAGGGTATAGAAGTGTGGTATGAACTGGTGGTAATACCCTGCCAATCCTAAGAAGGCCCTCATATGGGTTTTTGGGGTGGTACGGGGCACTCGGCTATGGCTTGGACCTTACTGACCAAGGGTCTCACCTGTCCATTTCCTATACAGTACCCTAAGTACTTTGTTTCAGCTTTGGTCAAAGCACTCTTTGCTGGATTGGCTGTCAGCCCTGCTTCTCATAAGGACTGTAGTACAACTGCCACCTTGGATACATGGGACTCCCAATCAGTGCTGTGGATCACCATGCCATCTAGGTAAGCAGCTGCATAATGGGCATGGGGTCGCAGCAAGTGATTCATGAGCATCTGAAAGGTTGCAGGTGCCCCATGTAAGCTGAAAGGAATAGTACAGAACTGGTATAGCCCAAAGAGGGTAGCAAATGCTGTCTTTTCCCGAGACTCTGCGGTCAAAGGGATTTGCCAGTACCCTTTCGTTAGGTCCAAAGTCATTATGTACTTGGCTTCCCTTCGTCTATCCAACAGTTTGTCTACCTGGGGCATGGGGTAGGCATCGAACTTTGAGATGGTATTAACCCTGTAAGAATCAATACCGAAGTGGGTAGCCCCACCTTCTTTTAGTACTAACACTATAGGGCTACACCATTCACTGCTGGATTCCTCAATCACCTCCAACTCTAGCATGCCCTGTAACTCCTTCTTAATAGTGTCTCGTATGGCTTCTGACAAGTGATACGGACACTGCTGCACCTTCTCTCCTGGCTCTGTTTCTACTGTATATGATGAGCTATCATCTGGGTTGTCCCCGGGAGGAAGGATAAAACATCCAAAAACTGGCTTACTAACTCTCCTAGTTGCTGTTTCTGTTCGTGAGACAGCTGTTCTCCCATTGGGACTTGTATCTCTAGATTCTCATCTGGCACTTGGGTTCCCAGATCCACTATGTCTGGTTCAGGGGAAATCAATAGGCTATCCCTCTGGTTCCAGAATTTCAGCACATTGACATGGTAAATCTGGGTCTATTTTCACACCTCTGGCTGGCACACTTCATAGTCAACTGGGCCCAGCCTCCGGGTAACTTCGTAAGGCCCCATCCATTTGATTAGAACTTATTCTGGCTGCTCAGAAACAAAACTAGTACCTGATCCCCTGGTTAATATTCCCTCAACCGTGCTCCCTGATTATAGTAGTACTCTTGTCTTTGTTGAGTTTTCACCAGATTTTCTCGGGCAAATTTCCCCACCTGATCTAATCTTTCCTTCAATTGCAGGACATATTGCACCACATTTTCAGTCTTGGGGTAGCGTTTCTCCCACATCTCCTTTACTACATCAAGAACACCTTGTGGGTGGTGCCCATAGAGGAGTTCAAAAGGAGCAAACCCTGTAGAAGCTTGAGGGACCTCCCATATTGTGAACATCAGTAAGGGAAGTAACTTGTCCCAGTCCCTAACCTAAGTGGTTATGAACTTTCAAAGCATTGTTTTAAGGGTTTTCTTGAATTGCTCCATGAGGCCATCTGTCTGGGGATGGTAGATTGAAGTCCTTATAGAGCTGATTCCCAATAAAGTACAAACCTCCTGAGTCAGGCGGGACATGAAGTTAGTTGCCTGGTCAGTCAACATTTCCTTCCGTATAGCCATATGACTAAAGGCTAGGGCTGTGTGAATATCTTTTTTCAAATATTCGGATGAATATTTGGTATTCGGAGCCTATGCATCTGAATATTCGTCCGAATATTTGTATTCGGGCACTTTTGCCACTTTCCATAAAAAAAGCTAACATCACCCCCCACTCTCCTCTCTTACCCAGATCTGGCAAGATAAGAAAGACCCCCTTCCCTCACCTCAGATAACACCCAACCCCTCTTCCCCAACCAAGTCATAATAAAAATAGAAAGATTCAAAATCCAATGGGTGACCGGCTCAACCCCACCCGCCTCCGCGGTTGGCCGCTAAGTTTTAATACTGTGGCCCCTCCACACACACACACACATATCTCCACTCTAGTAGCCAGTAGTGGCACACACCCTGCAGCCTGCAGCTAAAGCAAAGTAAAAAAAAAAGGCAGCCGGTGCAGCCCGCCCTCCTCCTTTGCCAGCTGCCTTCTTGTGAATTAAATCATTCACTTGCTTGTGCTTATAGTAGAACAGCTGATCACGTGATGATCAGCTCATTCTACTATATAAGTGCAAGCAAGTGAATGATTAATTACAAGAAAGGCAACTTGACCGAAGATGGTAGACTGCACCATCACCGCCGCTGCAACGAAAAGTCGTCAATTGCGTTACTGACACTGAAATGAGGTGTATTGTGTGAGGAGCCACAGTATTAAACAGTAACCAGAAAGTAGAGCAGCGTGCAAAGAAGCCACTGGACCAGATCTCTTTGTGCGACAGTTGAAAAGATTCAGACTATCGGATGAGAGAAGAAAGGGCATGCTGTATCTTGCCAAATCTACTAGGGAGGGAGGGTGGGGTGATTTAAGCTTTTTGGAGAGTATTTCCCGAATACCGGACGAATAGTGCACTATTCGTTATTCAGAATCCGAATAACGAATAGCTCATTATTCGTGGCATTCTGGAAATAATATTCATTATTTGCACAGCCCTACTAAGGACCTTTAATAGCTCCATGGCTACAATTTTGGCTAAAATGATTCATAGTGGGATGGCCTCAGGGTATCAGGTAGCATAGTTTATAATCACCAGATAATCATTGGCACCACCTGCACTCTTTTCTAGGGGTCCCACTATATCAATCCCAATCCAGTCAAAAGGTGCCTCCATAACAGGTAAGGTCACTAAAGGGGCCCTTGGATTGTTCTTTGGAGCTACTAACTGGCACTCAGGACAAGATGCACAATAATCTTTAGCATGTTGATAGATGCCTGGCAAAAAGAATCGGGGCAACAGTCGGGCTAATGTATTCTCTACCCCACAGTGCCCTGCCGCAGTAATAGAGTGGGTGAGGCACAGTAATTCCCCCTGAAAGACTCAAAGGACTAGTAACTGATGCCAGATAGCCCCCATCTGGGCCTTCGTACTCACTTGATACAGGATACCCCCTTGTAACGCAAAATGAGGATATCATGCTACTCGATTCTCATCTACCACTTCCCCTTCCCTGACAGCCAATTGGGTGTATACCCGACTGAGTATACCATCAGCCCATTATTCTTTGGCAATGTCTGGGCAGTGCTTTAACACATCTTGTTCTGATAGGGACAGCCCTCCGGGACTTTGGTTAGGTGGGTCAGCATTAGGGTTGGGCTGTGGGACTGGACCCACTTTTGCCTTTGCTTCACCTCTCTCCTGTGCACCTGCCCCTTCAGGACCCCTTTCCATTGCTGCCCTATGTTCTTGCTTAGATTTGCAGGTTCTTGTTTCGGCATTAAAAATCCCTGGGTCTGGGAAAGGAAAATCTTCCCCGAACTGAAGGTGGCTGGCCCCCCTTCCTTCATGAACCTGAGACCGGGTAATTACCAAAGATAAATCTGCTTTCCATAAGTCATCAAACCATTTCCAATCTGTCCCCAGTAACACCAGATAGGGTAACCCCGGGGCAACCCCCACATTTATAATCTCTGTTTGGCACCCCAGAGTAAGTGTAACCATAGCACCAGGGTAAGTCTTTACATCCCCATGCACACATTGGATAGGGATGGGGTTCTGGTCCTGCCAGCATCGGGGGTTCACAAGGGCCACCCTGACTAGGGTCTGGTGGCTTCCTGAGTACACCAGAGCCTCTGTCTCTATCCCTTCTACCTCAACAGGGATCACAAAATCTCAGGATTCAGAGCCTCCACCCCCACTGTACAGTGAATACACATCTGTAAACATGCAGTCTAAGAAGATACAGTCCATGTGGGGGCAGTTCATTGCAAAGTGACCCTTCTGTCCACATGAGAAAGATGCCTCTGTGTCTCGGCTATTGGGTGAGCCTTTGGGTTTAGGCAGCAGGTCCTCAGGAAATGTCTCCCTGGGCTGCTGGGCTGTCATGTTTCCTAGAGTCTGACCCTTATTTGGCCCATAATCCCCCTCCCTACATGCTCAAGGCCCCTTCACAGTTCTAGTCAATATTCCTTCAGTCTGGCTCCTGGGCCGATTCCCCATCTTTTCAGGTGGCCTTGTAAGCTGGATCCTGGGGTGGGAGGAGAGTTCAGCATCCAACACTTGTTCTGAGATCCACATAGCCTCTGCTAGCGTGGTGATCTTCTGTTTGCAGACCCAACTCTGAATTCCCAGGGGCAGGATGTTCAGAAATTGTTCCAAGGTGATTAACTCAGCCTCCTCAGGGCCACTGCATCCTTCAAGTTTTAACCAATGCCAGCACAGGTCCCGCAATTGTTGTCCCACTGCTCTAGGTTGTGCACCTGCTGCAAATCTGAAGCTCCGGAACCTCTGTCGGTAACCTTCTGCATTGATGCCTAGGCAGTCCAGGATTGCTGCTCTCACCTCTGTGTACTCCCCAGCTGTGGTACTGTCCATAGCTCGATAGGCTGCTCGGGCTTCCTCTGGTCAGACAGGGGGCAAGGCAGACAACCCACTGGGGTCTGGGCCATCCAGCAGTTTCTGCCACTTGCTCAAATGTTATCAGGAAGGCCTCAGGATCATCCTCAGATGTCATTTTGGTCAGCATGGCATTCCTTCTAGGAACCCCTAACCCCGTGATAGCCAGCCCAGCCTCACCAGTTGGATCCTGGTGTGGCTGTTGCATCAGGGACTGCAGAAGCTGCTGTTGTTGTTGTACCAGCTGTATAAGAAACTGCTGTTGTGCCTTCTGTTGCACTTGTTGTCATCTTCGGCCTATTGTTGCACCTCCTGCTGCTGCTGAGCCAGCTGGTGAGAACCTGTTGTTGCTGAGATTGTTGTACCCATTGTTGCGGCTCCTGTTGGGCTTGCTGTGCTTGTTGTGCCCACTGTTGCTTCTCCTGCTGCTGCTGTGCCAGCTGCCTGAAAGCCTGTTGCTGTTGTTCAGTGAGGAACTTCAGCAATTTCTCCATATCCATTTTTCCAGAATGTAATTAGTCCTGCTCACTACAGCAGGGGTTCAAATCCCACTCTGACACCACGTGTGACAAGCTAGCCTATGGTAGATGGACAGGCAACACGCTGGGTTTAAAGTTCACAGAAGAAAATGTACTTTTATTGCTTCAAATGTAAGTTGTTGCTCCAGAAAAGCATAATCAGTCAGTTCAACTTCTCCAGCCTGGTCAGGTAACATAAAGGTTAACACAAAACAGTTCTTTGAAGCTGACTCGACAACCACCTATGTGGGCCAGCAGTTTGCTCAATATACTGTCTCAAACAAAACAGTTTGTGGGCAGGCAGTTTTTAATGCACAGTCTCAAATAAAACACAGACAGTGTTCCCTTTTTGTCTTATTTGTAAACTGTTATCAGCAGTACTTTCTACTCACTGTTTTTGGCCCAGCTGGCTAGACTGATCCTTTACCTCAGGACTCTCTGCTCTAGAAGTGGTCTGTTTCTCAGCAGCAGGTTTCAATTTTTTTCCCAAAGGCTCTCCCCAATACTTAATCATTCTCCTTGGCTTTCTGCTTTGGTTCCTATCTCACATTCCACCCTCCATCTTGCAGGGTTCTCTGCATAGGAGTCTCTGCTCCCTGCAGCAGTTTCCAGCTTCTAACTAACTCCTTGCTGGATTCTCTCTGCCTTTCAGCAATCCCTCTAATTAGCCATACCTGGGGAAGCACCCCCCGTTGCCTGTTTATGTTGCATTCTCTGCATTTCCTCAGTCTCAAACAAGAGGTTAACCTCTTGTTTTCTAGTGTAGTGTTTACATTGTCATATGGATCCACTGCATCATCCTGGTGTTTTGGGTGCTTCATCAGCCTAGTGCATTATATTGTTTCATTTTATCCCATTTCATAATGCTTTTTAATGGTTAAATGAATGCAAACTAGTCCACCAGTAAGAGAACTTTGGCAAGCTTTATGAGATTTGATGGCCAAAGTTTGCTTGGTCATACTTTAGGAGATTTGCCCAGCCTTACTCCAAATGCAGCTCAGCATCCTGTTTGCTTTCATTATTGCTTTGTTATATTGCACTGATGATCTGGGGCAAGATTCACAAAGCTTTGCCTGGGCACAAACACCATTTAGATGGTATTCATAAAGCCCAGTTTGCCCCAGTAAACTGGATTTGCAGACTGGCAAAGTAGTGAGGGGGGGCTGCGATGGAAATGAGGGGTAGGGGACCAGCATATTCCCACAAACCCATACACAAAGGATTTGCTCCATGCAAAGGCCTTTGTGAAGGTCCTTATATGGAGCAAATTACTACTGAAATAAAAACCTGGTGGCAATTTGTGCAACCCTAGTGGTTTGCAGAGGTACTGTGGCTCCCCACCCCCCTCCCAGGTCCCATTTCTCCCAGTACCCATATGGTAATAGATTGTCCCAGTACCCATATAAAATAAAAGTTTTTCCATGGTGTAGTGGTCCCTCCCCAGTCCCTGATCACCCAATAGAAACATAGAAACATAGAAGTTGACAGCAGATAAGGACCGCAAGGCCCATACAGTCTGTCCATTTCTTTTCCTACCTTATGAAAGTGCCATTGACCTTTGCTCTGTCAATGGCCTATCTATTCATACTCATCTGTATTGCTCCCTTATGCCTATCCTATGCCTGTTTGAAGCCCTGCACTGTATTCATATCCACCACTTCCTGAGGTTGGCCATTCCATGCATCCACCACCCTTTCTGTCAAAAAGAACTTCCTCACATTACCCCTCAATTGGCCTCCCTCTAATCTCATACTGTGTACTCTTGTCCTACTATTTTTCTTATATTGAAACATGGACTCTTTCACCTTGTTAATGCCCTCAAGGTGTTTAAATGTTTCGTTCATATCTTCTCTCTCCTTCCTTTGCTCTAGGGTATACATATTGAGTGCCATTAATCTGTCCTCATATGTTTTCTGATGCAGTCCCTGCACCATTTTGGTTGCCCTTCTCTGGACTGCCTCAATTTGGTTAATGTCCTTGTGAAGGTGTGGCCTCCAGTACTGCACACAGTACTCCAGATGGGGCCTAACCAGTGTCTTGTAAAGAGGGATTATTACCTCCCTCATCCGACTTGTGATGCCCCTACTAATATACCTGAACATCCCCCTAGCCTTACCTACTGCTTTAGAGGTATGCTTGGATGATTTCAGGTCATCGGTCATGATGATGCCCAAGTCTCTTTCTTCCCTTGTGACTGTCAGCAACTCCCCTCCCAGCCTATAGGTGGCTTCAGGGTTTCTCTTCCCTATGTGCATGATCTTGCACTTCTTTGCGTTAAACCCCAGTTGCCTCTCTTCCGACTATTTTGCTTGTTTATCCAGATCTCTTCTCATTTTGCCTACCCCATCGGATCATCTACTCTGTTGCAGATCTTAGTGTCATCTGAAAACAGACAAACCTTACCCTCTAGTCCATCTGCAATGTCACTGATGAAGATATTGAAGAGGACTGGCTTCAGAAGTGATCCCTAAGGTACCCCACTTATGACTTGCATTTCTTCTGACTGTATACATTTACCACCACTCTCTGTTTTCTGCCCGTCAACCGGTTTGCTTCCCAGTTGACCAACTTCTGACCCACCCCGAGCCTACTCAGCTTATTGATCAATCATCTATGTAAAACAGTATCAAAAGCTTTGCTGAAGTCAAGGCAGGTGACATCAGCTGCTCCTTCTTGGTCCACCACTCTGGTTACCCAGTCAAAGAAATCTATGAAATTAGTTTGACAGGACCTTCCTTTTGTAAACCCATGCTGTCTTGGATCCTATGCTCCCATAGATTCCAGGTGTTGCACTATCCTTTCCTTAAGGAGTGCCTCCATAATCTTGCCCAAGACTGACTGGTCTGTAGTTTCCTGCCTCCTCCCTGCTACCACTCTTTGGAGCAGGATCACATAAGCCCTTCTCCAGTCATCTGGGACCTCTTCTGTGCTGAGAGACTCACTAAACAGTTCTAATAATGTCTCTGCTAGTTCCACCCTTAGCTGCTTTAGTACCCTGGGATGTATGCCATCAGGTCACATTGCCTTGTCCATCCTGAGCTTATCGAGCTCTTGTTGGACCCTTTTCTTTGTGAAGGGACTAGTGCACACCTCCCTCCCCTGTGTCCATGGTGCTGTGCTGTGGGACCTGTCCTACCTTCTCTTCAGTAAATACTGAGCAGAAGTATCTATTTAGGATAAATGCTTTTTCATGGTCCTCCTCCTCAAATGCCTCCTTATCCCCGTTGATCTTAGCAATACCCCCTCTTGACTTTCTCCTTTCACTACTGTATCTATAGAAAGACTTGTTACCTTCATTTACTGTTTGTGCTCGTGTTTCCTCAGTTTGGGCCTTTGCCTGCCTTACTGCCTTCCCTGCTTCACTTATGGAAGTTTGGTATGCCTCCCTATCTTCATCCTACTGTGTTCCCTTATATTTCATGAAGGCCAGCCTTTTGGCTCTGACCATTTCTGCTACTGTTTTTAAGAACCAAAGTGGTTTCCTTCTTCTTTTGCACTTCCTTTTCTCTCTAACAAAATGGGATGTTGCTTCTAGTATTGCATCCTTAATGTTTGCCCACTTTGCCTGTACCCCCTTACCTGTATTTCTTTTTGCCAGGGCTAGCTTAACTCTGTTGGCCAGCTTATCAATGTCAGCTCCTCTGAAGTCCCATATTTTTGCCTTGGAATGAGATGATTTAGTTCTAGTGGCCAAATTGAACCATACCATGTGATGGTCACTGGCCCCCAGGTGACCTTCTGCTTGGAGATCTGTTATCCTTTCCCTGTTAGTCAATTCTAGATCTAGGATAGCCCTGTCTCTTGTGGGTTGTTGTACCAGTTGTTTGAGGCCCTCCCCCTGCAGGGAATCCACCATGTGTCTAGTTCTGGCAGATGTTCCTGCTGGTATTGACCAATCTGTATCTGGCATGTTGAAGTCTCCCATTATCAGAACCTCCCCTTCAGCTGTCATGTTTTGTATATCTTCTAACAGTAATGTGTCCATGTTCTCCCCCTGGTCTGGAGGCCTGTACACAACCGCAGTTCATATGGCTGTCCCATTTCCTGTTTCCAGGGTGACCCACATGTTCTTCTGGCTCCTTATGAGTATTCTGAATTTCTGTAGCTTTGATATTTTCATTGACATAAAGGGCCACTCCATCCCCCCTTTTTGCACCTCGGTCTCTTCTGAACAGTACATAGCCAGGTACTGAAGTCTCCCAAGTATGGTTACTGGTAAACTATGTCTCACTAATAGCTACTATGTCCAGTTTAGCCTCTGTCATTAATGCCCACCCAGTTTAGCCTCTGCCATTATTACCCACCCATTATGAAACTAAATTATTTTCCACAATGTATAGTCCCACACCAGTCCCTGATCACCCACCCAAAAATAAAAAAAGAGATTTCCATCAAGTAGGGTCTTTCCCCGTTGCCTGATCGCCCACCCAATATGAAACTGAATAGCTTTCCATAGTGTTGTGGTCCTCCCAACCCCCACCCACTCTGGTAACACAGACCACCCCACTTCCCACTCCCCAGCATGGCTGCTGATTGGTGAGCAGCACAGCCCTCCTCAACACCTCCATGGCTACCCACTGACTGAACTGTGAATAACAGCTTACAGTAAACACTACAAGCCCATTGGTTAACACTGTCATCTTGATGTTTTGGGTGCTTCATCAGCCTAGTGCATTACATTGTTTCATTTTATCCCTTTTCCTAATGCTTTTTAATGGTTGAACAAGTGCAAACTAGTCCACCAGTAGGAAAACTTTGGCAATCTTTACACAGTTTGACAGCCAGAGTTTGCTTGGTTAAACCTTAGGAGGTTTGCCCAGTCCTACTCCCAATGCAGCTCAGCATTCTAATATGCTAAACACAAGCACTGGGGAAGTGGTTCTTCTCCAATAGTGATGAGTTAAAGTATCTGGTGGAGAGCACTCACCCTAGCCAAGGAAATAACGAATAAAGCAGTTCCTCTCTGAGAAAGCCCAAGAAATCTGGAGAAACATAAGAGGCGGTGCATGGCACTGCCATTCATGTTATTACACTGTTGATCTGATGATACGGAAGAAGTAAACATAGCTCACTACACTTTTTTTATGTCGGACTGCTTTGTTTGTTATTTCCTTGGCAAAGGGTGAGTGCTCTCCACCAGATACTTCAGCTCAGCATTCTGTTTGCCTTCATTATTGCTTTGTTACATTGCACTGATGATCTGGGGCAGGATTCACAAAACTGGCACTATCAACTAATGGGCTTGTAGTGTATACTGTCAGTTGTCATTTACCATTCAGTCAGTGGGCAGTCCTGGAAGTGTGAGGAGGGCTGTGCTCCTCGCTGACCGGTGGCCATGCAGGGGTTGGGGAGCAGGATGATCTGTGTTTACCAGAGTGGTAGAGGGTTGGGAGGACCACTACACAATGGAAACCTATTCAGTTTCATACTGGGTAGGCAATCAGACAATGGGGAGGGACCCTACACTATGGAAATCCATTTTTTTTAATTTTTGGTGAGGGATCGAGGAATGGGATGAGACCCTACACTATGGAAAATAATTTATTTTATTCATGGGAAGGTGATCAGGTGATCAGGGACTAGGGTGGGACCCTATACTATGGAACATAATTTATTTTGTTAATGGGTAGGTGATTGGGCAATCAGGGACTGAGGTGGGACTCTGCACTACAAAACATAATTTTTATTACAAATGGGTGGGAGATCAGGGACTGGGAAGGGACCCTACACTATGGAGTAAGTTTTTCTTACCACTGGGTCGGCGATCAGGGTGGGTGAGGGCAATACTAGATGATGGGTGAATGTGGCTGCATTGGGCTTGGGCTGGTGGAGAGGGCCACACACTACCACACTAATGTCATGGAAATAAGCCTATAATGGGCATGCTAATGGCCACTAGAACCTTGCATGCCCAATGGGCTCATTTGCATGCCTCCATTCATGAATAGCACATTGGCGCCTGAGTGCTATTGCTGCTGGGCCATTTCTCTGGCTGGCTATGGGGGCAGTGCTACTGGGTAACACACTGCTTTTCCTGAGTTAGTGCTGTCCTCACTGGCCCCTGTTCACAGCTGGATAGCCCACCATGCTATCTGACTGTGAATAGCTCCATTGCCCACCAGTGCAGCTGGGAAGTGCAGCGCAAACTGTTGTGCCCACTTTGCATTCCCTTCATGAATCCTGGCCCTGGGGTTGTTAGAAAGCAACACTTTGAGATATCTTTCCTCCTCTGTCATAATAACTATTACCCTATCCAACCTGTATTCGGCACCAGGGATTCTTTTGCTTACATGCATAACTCTGCACTCCTTGGCATTGATGGTTAGCTGCCAGATCTCTCACCATTTCTCAAGTCTCTTTAGGTCATCCTTCAATTCCACAACACTCTCCTCACAGCAAATGGATCATCTCCCTCAGCACCCTGGGGAGCAGCTCATCTAGCTCTGAAGATTTATTGATTTTCAGCACCTTGAAACCCTTAAGTACCTGTTCAGTAGCTCTTGGTACCATACTGAGTTCACTCTCCCACTCCAATATGGTTGTAACTTCCCTTCAGGCAGTGATCCCTCCTGCTTTGTAAACACCAAACAGAAGTAATCATTCTGTATTTTTACCTTACCATTGTCTTGTTCCATCCAACCCTCACCCTGTCTCAGCTTAACTATATCCCTTTCACTGTCTGTCTCTTTTCCCTTATGTAACAAAAAAGGACCTTATCACCCATTCTTACCTCTTTCTGCTGTCTCAAGCTCTGCTATCATCTTAGCCCTCCTCAAAACACCATTAGCTTCCCAAGGTTTTCGAGATATTAGTACCTGTCCACCTAGGCTTGACTCCTTTTATATCTCCCGAATGCCACCCTTTCACCTCTAAATGTAGTCTCCACCTCCTTGTAAACCAATTGTTTTTCTGTACTTGTTTCTTTCCCCCACATGCCTCAAGCAACAGCTGATAATCTCTTGTAAGCTGCTCTTAATGATGCCCCAGTTTCTCTCAACATCCCTTCCCCCAGTTCGCACACCAACCTGCTTTTAAGTTTCTCCCTCATGACCCCATATATCATTCTGAAATCTAGGACTCTAGTTTTGAAGATGGTATGCTCATTGCCTAGTTCAGTAGCAAACCACACTGACAGATGATAACTAGCACTCAACAGTTCCTCTACTTTCATATCATTGACATAGTCATGATTTAATAGCACTAGTCTGTGATTGCCCCTTCCCTAGTTGTCTCCCTTTGTCTCCATTTTTCCACTCATCAAATACAAGGCAGCACTTGCAGATGCTACACATCAAAAATAGCCTTCTTCAGCACAACATGAAGTAAGAGGTATTCATGTTGGGAAATTCCACCCTCTACATGAATGAGTGTATATGTCAGAACAATAAAAGGTGATCTTGGATTATATGTGGCTCCACATCAACTCTGATGCCTCTGGAGAATTTGTGTACAGTACAGTACAGCAGTGGCATCTTATGAAGGGCTTGATTCTTATCTTCCAGCCTCTGAAAATGAAATAGCCCAGGCAGTAAGTGGTCACATGGCATCCATAAGCCCAGCAATCTCAAGTCTGTATGTGTGGAGGCAGGCACTGGAAAATGGGCATCAGCAGTTCACACCCTGATGACTGCTTGAGAAGTACAGATGGAACATAAGCAATTTCTACTTAATAATACCTTTGTACTCTCTTTCTGAGAATTAACAAAGTTGCCATCTTATTATACCCACTGTACAGATGTGGCATCCTAGCACCTCAGGGAGTGGAGATGCATTATAGATTGTAAATGATCACTTTATAGAAAAAAGGTACATGCACAGAAACTAGAACAAGGACAAACTAAGCAAATATTGGGAACCAGCACCCAAACATCAGTCATTTAAAAATGTTCCGAATCATGACTTTGCCCCAACACGTCAATGAAAACACTGGCCACCAGCACTGTACCTTTAAAGACCATACTGGAAGAAAGCATAAATTCTGCAATCAGTAGAGCCCTTTACTTGTGAACAGCTGTACAGTATATACCTACTTCATCCTGACAACACAATTATGACACACACATACGCACGCCCACACACACACACACACACACACACATATATACACTCAACCACCACCACCTCTGGCCACTTTCCTTCCAGTCACATCTATTGCCATTGATAAAACTATAAAAGTATCTGTTTTAAAACACTTTTTTGAAACCCATCTCACTTACAAACACTGTTTAGAGCACTAAAGAAAGCATATAACTGCACAAATGTATGTGCTAAAAATATCTTTAAACCTTTCTCACTTTCAGTCACACATAGGAACTCTCTAAAAAAAGGTATGAAAAAACTGCTGCACAAATTTAAAAAATATTTCTGTTTTTGTCTAATATTCTTTTGCAGCACTACTGGGAAAACAAATGAAATCCAGTGTTCTCCTTCCCAGATACAGCCCCAATATTCCTGTAATAGAATTTTGTGTCTGTATCTAACTCATTGCTCTTATAATGATTTAAATTCAGGTACTTAGTTATTAAACATCCAAACACCATTGAAGAGTTGAGTTAGCTGAGCCAACAACTTTATTGTAGCCCCCTTCAGTCAAGTTCTACATTATTCTATTTTCATTTTTACCTCACTGATAATAGTTTAGGTCCTGTTGTTTCATTCTCCTTTTTTTCACCCTCTGGGTCCCCATAGTGCCTTACTCTGCCCATACCCAGACTTATCTCACCATCTAGCCTTTATGATTCCCAGATTCAACTCCTCCCCCCAGTTGGGGAAGGTATGGCAGAACCCCCTCCTGCTAGTGCTATGATAGTGCATTTGTGGATCTGAGTATCCTCCATCGGATAGTGCTGGTATCTGACCTAGGATCTGGCCAATAGATCTGACTATGATACCTACAATCTGAGGTAGGATCCATTGGATACTACCTTAGATAGTTGGATCTGGTGGTTGGATCCCTGGTCAGATCGATCAGCTCCAACCTCAAGTCCATGAGATCTGATGGTCAGATCCATCAGCTCTATGTTGTATCCATGGATACCTCAGATCCTTACAGTGAATCCTAGGATGTTGGATTCCTGATTGGATATCTATGCCATCCAAGGCCATCTGTTATCCAGTCAAAATGATGGTATCTGATGGTGTCCGACCTGGTAGGATACTATCTGAGCAACACTACCTCCTACCTGAACATCATCCTCATTAGGCAGATGCAGAGGATTTCCAAGCATAGTCTGTGTTCAGTTCACTGGGGCCATCATTGACATCAGTAGCAGGGTTTTTCCTTGTTGCTCCCTCTCCCCTGAGATGCACATATGCATTGGAGGTCCAAGGAGTATATGTACACTAGCGCAAGCAGCTGCTCCAGACCTAGACCTGTGTCTCACCCTCCCACAGCATTCTTGACTGCACTGCCACTTTTGATCACCCAGGTGGCAGCATCAGTATTGCAGCGAGTATGAATCCCACTCAACCCAGGAAGAGGTGAGTGTGCCCTGGAAAGCTTGGTCCTCCTCCCCTCAGCCAGCTCCCATCAACCAGAGTTTGTTCCTGAACCCAGATCTATGGTGTTGCGAGCAGTAGCACTACCACTGCACCAATAGGCCCCTCTAGTCATTTACAAATTCATAATATAACTTGCTTAACCCTGGCAATTTAGTCATATTTTCAGGGTGTGCCTGGTGAGTTACTGATATTCAGCAACAAACAAAATCCAGTATGGCCCCCTTAAATACTGCTCCAAAAAGCCACCTGTAATCAGTTTTTTTATTTTTGTTTAACTCATTTTATCTTTGTATCCTGCTTTGATCAGGAGTTCACAGTTGCTAAATATTAGTTGAGATCTCAATAAGCTTAACCAGTGATTTATGGTGACCCCTTCCGTTCAAGTCCCATGCTATTCTATTTTCATTTTACCTTGGAATAGTAGTTGAGGTTCTACTGTTTTATTCTCCATCTTTGCAAAGACCCCTCTCCAGCTTCCTTGTCTTACACTGAAAGGCACACTTTCTATGGATCCCACCATACCAATGGACCTGCCATATACTTTATGGCACTAAACATTTGATTTTAGGTTATTACTAAAGATAACCCTAAAGTTCTCCTCTGTTGATTGTGCCACACTTACCCATCTACGGAACACTCTGTTTCTTGGGTTCTTCCTCCCTATGTCCATGACCTTGCACTTCTTGGCATTAAACCTGGTTTGTCATAGGTTCAAACAAATTTCTAGCCTCTACACATCTCTGACCATTTTCTTGACTCCCTCACACTGTCCACCAGCCTGCAGAGTTTGGTGTCATCCCCAAACAGACATAACTTACCATTGACCCCCTCCCTTATATCTATGATGTACTGTATACTGTTTGTTGAAAAGCATATGTCCCAGGACAGGGCCTTGGAGAATACTGCTTATTTGACCTGCTTGACTGTTGACCATTTGCCATTAAGGACCACCTTCTGGGTCCTCCCTTCCAGCAGGATCCTGACCCACCCTGTTAGCATTCCCACATCCCCAGGTAGTGATGCAGTGAAATTAAATTTTGCCGTCAAAATGCTGCACATTTCGCAGGTGCAATCTATTTAAAAATGTAAAAAATAAACTGTTTTCCCTCTACTGTCATGTCTCAATCCCTGGTGTCCAGTGGTCCACCCCCCCCACTAATATGAAGAATCCCCCCATCCTCGATCCCATTAATAATAATAAAAATATATATATTTTCAGTAGTATAGTAGTATAGTGGACTCTCCCCAGTTCCCAATCCCATTGAAATAAAAATAAAAACTATTTCCTGTTTCTGTGTGTAGTGGTCCCTCCCCCTTCCCAGTCTCATTAAAATGACAATAAAACGGTTTCCCCATTTCCCTAGTATAGTGGTCCCTCCCCCTTCCCGATCCCTGATCCATTAACATAAAAATCAAAGAGCTTAACCTGTTTCAATATAAGAAAAATAGCAGGACAAGAGGACACAGCATGAGATTAGAAGGAGGCCGATTAAGGGGTAATGTGAGGAAGTTATTTTTCACTGAAAGGGTGGTGGATGCATGGAACGGCCTACCTCAGGAAGTAGTGGATATGAATACAGTGCAGGGCTTCAAACTGGTATGAGATAGGCATAAGGGAACAATACAGATGAGTATGGACAGATAGGCCATTGACAGACTACAGGCCTATGGCACATTCATATGGAAATGCAAACTGTAATGCACACGGGCACGGGAATGCAATTGGAAACGCAAATGGTAATGGTAAGAACAACGATGACGCAAAACGAAAGACAAATGCAAATGAAAATGGAAGGGTGGCTGCCAACAGAAATCGTAATGCACACGATGACGCGAAGCAAAAGACAAACACAAACAGTAGTGGAGACACAAATGGCAACAGTAATGCAAATGCAAATGCAAACGCAAAGGGTAACACACACGGTGGCGTACACGGGAACGGTAATGCAAACTGGAACAGAAACACAAGTGTAAAGCCTACGTGTCACAGTAACTGGAGCACATACCATATTTTTACCCAAAAGCTCCATTTTGAAACACAGTGAAAACAAAGTATGTATACATAATAATGGGCCTCGGAGCAGAAAACGAACAGCTGTAATACTAAAATGGTAATATCTCAGTAACCGCATGACATAGGAAAAAAATTTAAATTTCACATTATTCATGAGTTTCCTGGTTAGGTTCTGTGGTAGGGCACAGTGTATGTGGGCAATCATTTAGAAAAAAATGTCTCACCATTCCTTGTAGATATTTTGGTTTTAATTTATTCTTTTTCAGATGTTATGTTCAACAGGAGAATTTCAGCTTGGTAGTGTACTTTTTGCAGCTTACACTTCCATTCGGACAGTAGACATCAAACAGACGGCATAATCTGGTATTTATAAATCTTCCATCCTAGACAGTAGATACCACAGTAGACAAAATATTCTGACAATTCTAAGTCTTCACTTCAGAGCAGTAAATGCCACAGTTCATTAAAACTCCATCGAGCACTTTTCAGCAGTATCCAGAGTACACCTCCAGACCCACAGCAAACAGAAGATCTGTCTCTCAACCCATACAGTCTAAATTTATACCCAGAAGGGGTCATGTGATTATTTAACTCCACCCCAGCTTATAATTATATACTTTAAATCTTTAGTTACTACGTATTTATTTTATTTATAAACACATTGCCCCTTTAAATAATCATAACAAAACATTTTCACTCCTATAAACAATTTAAACCCTTTTAATAATGTTTTAAATATCAGTTCTAACAATTGAAAGCACCTCCCCTTCCTATGTTTGATAAAAGGGAAGTGAATGAGGCCGGCCGGCTCTTAGTAGAAAAAAGACGCTGCCAGGATCCGAACTCGGGACCTCACCAAACACCGCAAACATCTTCGCTTCAAAGAGACTCCAGAATCAACTCCAAACCTCCCCACTCTACCTCCAGAAGGTCTGTAAAACACGAAACGACTATGCTTTGCTAATATAATCCATTTTAAGGGAAAGTTTAAAAGTAAATAACTGCGATAATGCGAAGGTCGCACTGCTCGAGAAGAACTAATGAATTTTTAAAAGACCAAGCGTTTTACTTTTCAGAAAATACATAAAATAAACACTTCAATTATATAACTAATGGAAAGGCATTAATATGCCTTTTCAAATCCCACTTCTTGATTTTATTTTATTCTATACACACCCCGCAACCAGAGCCTAGCGTAACACAAGCGCCCACTCTCACTAAATCCACTCTAATAATCCACATCGCCACAACATCCAGAAAAAAGAGAGCTACTAATCAATTTTAATACAAAAAGGTCAAATTTAGAACAAAAGAAGGCACTCGCCTGTATGATTAGAAATAGCCATTCAACATGAAAGAAGGGCATAGACAAGCAAGGGAATGCTCAAATAATTACCCACTGTCTTCCAACCTAATAAACCCACAGAAATGCCAATGGGCATCACAAAGACATTAATACAATGTAACGTCCTTCTATTTAATTATAAGTTACAATTAAAAGATAACGAATATATTTCATTCATCCCTTACATATTCACGATTGATAGATTAATTAAAAAGAAAACGCTACCAGACACTAAATCAGTCCTTTATTTCGGAATTTTCTCCAGCCATCAAAGTATACTAAGTACATTTTAAACAACGTTATGCACCAACATACTAAATTGAAACCACTATTCCCTGCCCAAAATCTCTCTCACCTCAAACAAAAGGGATCTAACAGAATAACTAACATTTAGGAGTTAGGAGTAGCAGCCATCATCAAAGATGTGAATCGCAGTAATGGACGCCTAAATACTAAAGGGAAATTATGCCTGAACCTGAGCAGAATTAACAAAGGTAGAAGCCACAAATACATTTACAGCTACCTGGGGGGAATTTAGGAATACTGCCACAAAGGGATTCCATCTCAGCCTTCACATTAAAGTAACCCTATCCTGTCATTTATTATACATTCTCCTTTTCTTTTTTTTTTTTTGTATTCACTCTATCTTTGAAAATGTCACTAAATGACAGCTGCCTTTAACTAAATGCACAAACCCAGACTAGACAGCCTGACTGTGGAACAAGAAGAATCATGAAAGCACCTTTAAAACAATATGAAACGGGGCTTTCAGGTAGCCCTCCCAGTTTTATGGATATTAACTCAGGGGCCCTAAACCCTTCACAGGAGCACCCTGTGACAGGTTCCCACTGAATGCGTAGCCCTGTCATGATGAAAATTCCGTATCTCATACCGTTTCCGAGATACGAGCCCCAAAAGGCGAGGCGGACACCACCATGTTAGTCTATGGGAAAAACCTTCAAATTCAGAGTACTGTAACTTTGCATCTATGCAATATTTTGTCACCAAACCACCAAAATGCACATCTGTGAGTTGTTGGCTGCCTTCCCTCCAAATTTCAGCCCAAAAGACCAAACCATTTTTTTGCAGCAGGGTAGCAAAGAATTCCTGTCATTTTGGCTATAGTCTAGAAAAGTAGTGTCGTGATTTGTGACACCTTTCGCTAAAATTTGCTAAAGTGTCGCAAGTGCAACACTACTATTCCCAGAAATTTGAAAAACATATTTCTGAGGTGTTTAACCACAAAGTAAAGATATGGCTAGCATCCCCAGGGCTCGAATAGGTAAACACAAAAATAATTGTGTCCCTAGAAGGTCCCAGTTTAAAATGCCAAGCATTTCTGTGATCAGTAACTGAAAAAAAAATGGCTGATTTGCGACACTACTAGGGCCATTTGCAACACTAAAAAGTGCATTTGCGAAAGTGTCAAACTTTTTGTTATCTTTTCCCATTGACTTATAATGGGAACTTGTTTTTTGAATAATTTTTGAACCGTTCAATATTTTTTCACGAAATCTTCAAAAGGCACACTGGGGACCCTGGCCACATATTCCATGAAGTTTTTGGATGGGTCGCATAAACCATGTGACCTGTAGGCAAGAGCAAAGAATGTGCAAAAAAACATAATTGCACACACAGATGTTGCTTAATAACTCCACAGTTGTATATCCAACTGGTACGAAACTTGCCAGATCCCAAGATCTATGATTGCACCCAATGCCTGCCAAATTTCAGGCAAATCTATTGAACAGTGGCAAGTTATATGTGCAACTTTCACCCTTTGGCCTTAAAAGGGCTACTCAACCCTAACTATGGCATAATATATTTATATATTATTATAGTGCCACAGTAGTGGCACTATAGTTAGAGTTGAGTACCCCATTTAAGGTTAAATCTGAAATTTGGCAGCTTAATAACTTTGCCACCATACGACGGATTTGCCTGAAATTTGGAATGCATGGTCTGGTGTCATAAGTCTCTGGATCTGATATGTTGTGTTATGGTCAGATGTACTGTTGCGGAACTACAGAGCACCACAAAATGCATAAATTATGGGTTTTGGTGCATTTCTTTGCTTGCACCTACAGCCCGCACATTTTGGATGGTCAGTCTGAAAACTACAGGGAACATGCAGCCGGGGTCCCAATGAGCCTTTCAAACATTTCTTGAAAAAATATTAAAAGTTTCAAAAGTTATTCAAAAAACACTGAATCCCATTATAGTCTATGGGAAAAGTTAGCAAACTATTCGAAAGAGTCGCAAATGACCTCTTTACTTTCGTGATTCAGCCATTTTTTTCAGTTGGTGATTAGAGAAATGCTTGACATTTCAATTTGGGACCCTCTAGGGGCACAGTTCTTGTTGTGTTCACCTAGTCGAGTCCTAAGTATGCTAGCCATGTCTTTTTTGAGGGTAAAACACTCCAGAAATATGTTCACTAATTTTTTTTAAAAATTAGTGTTGCAAAGTACTTTCGCATATGTGACACTTTCGTGATTTCTTTTAAAAGTGTCATGATTTGCGAAAGTACTTTGCAACACTACGCCCAAAACAATAGGAAATCTTTGCCACCCTGCTGCAAAACTACAGTTTGATCTTTTGGGCTGAAATTTGCTGGGAAGAAAGCCAACATCCCACAGATGTGCCTTTTGGTGGTTTGGTGCCAAAATATTACTGAGCTGCAAAGTTACAGCACTCTGAAGTTGACTGTTTTTCCATAGAATAACATTGCGGTGTCCGCCGAGTGTTTTAGGTCCCATATCTCGAAAAAGGTTCGAGATACAGACTTTTTGTCGCAAAAATTCTTAGGCTCTCAATGTGGGGCTGAGATCAAAGCTAGCTTGGAAAGTCATAAATAATATGAGATTTTAATTTTTTTTCTGCGTCATGCGGTTCCTGACATATAAGCAATTTAGTATTCCAGGTACTCATTTTCTGGTCTGAAGGCCATTATCATGCCCACATTCTTTGTATTCACTGTGCTTCTGGATGCACCTTTTTGGGATACAAAACATGTGCATTTGCGTTACTTTTACTGTTAGCATTTGTGTTCACATTTCCGCTTGCATTCCCATTACAGTTTGCATTAGCATTTCCGTTTGCGTTACCATGAGCGTTACCATTTGTGATTGCGCTTTCGTTTGCATTTGAGTTTCCATTTGTGTTACTGTTTCCTTTGGCGTAGCCATCGCCATTACCGTTAACGTTTGCTTTTCCATTTGCGTTATCGTTACCATTTATGTTTTCATTACCATTTGTGTTTGAGTTTCCATTACTGTTAGTGTTTGCTCTTGTGTTTCTGTTGTCACTTGCATTACTGTTTGCTTGTGCATTGCTGTTGCTGTTACCATTTGCATTTGCATTACTGTTACTCTCTGAGTTTCCATTACTGTTTGCGTTACCATTAGTGTTTGCGTTTCCATTTGTGCTTGCGTTTCCGTTACTGTTTGTGTAATCATTTGCATCATCATGTGCATTACCATTTGTGCTTTCGTTTGTGTTACTGTTAATGTTGCTGTTTCCTTTTGAGTCACCATTGGTGTTACCGCTTGCATTTGCTTTACCAATACCGTTTGCACTTCCGGTGCCATTTTCATTAGCATTTTCATTTATGTCATTTGAGCATTTACTGTTTGCATTTGCTTTTGCTCTTCCATTTGTGTTTCCATTTGCATTACCATTTGCGTTACCATCTGTGTTTGTGCTCACGTTTGCGCTTGTGTTTCCATTTGTGTCACCATGTGCGTTATCATTTTCGTTTGCTTTTGCACTTGCATTTACATTACCATTTGCGTTACTGTTTCCTTTCATGTCAACATTGGCATTACCATTTCCGCTTGCGTTTGTGTTACCATTACTGTTTGCATTTTCATTGCTGTTTGTGTTAACATTTGCATGTGCGTTTTCGTTACCGTTACTGTTCTCATTACTGTTACCATTGCTGTTATCATTGTCATTACTTTTAGCGTTAACTTTCCCATTAGGATTACCATTATCATTTCTGTTACAGTTACTGTTAGCATTACCATTACTGTAAGGGTTATTACACACAAATGGGAAGCATGGTAGGAGCGCAGGGACTGAAGGGCCTCACGCTCTCACCACCACTTACCATTCACTATTTATAGTGCACATTCTCAAAAATAAGGGACATTCATGGCAAAAAATTCAGTTTAATGCATCAGCTGGGTTGTTCCACAGTGACAAAAGTGAGGAAATTCGGAGTTAGGCTTGCCACCCCTACCATCCCACCCCCACCAACAGGCATTGTGGTGTGCGTTGGGATTGTCGTTCCTAACTCTCACCCCATCCTCCTGTACTGCACCACCTCAGCTTCTTTACAGAAGGAATGAGGTGAGAGTTAGGCTGATGACCCCAATGCACACCCCAATGTCTGTTGGTGGGGGTGGGTTGGATGGTAGAGGTGGCAACCCTAACACCAAATTTCCTCACTTTTGTCACTGTGGAACATATGAGCATACGTACGCACATACAAACATATGAAATTTGCCAGTAGATAAAGGCCTAGAGGTCTATCAAGTCTGCTCGAATGTGCAGCTAGCACCCCTTATTCTGCAGCTGCCCCCCTCCACCCTTCCCCTCCATTGACCCTCTCTCTTGTCTTGTCCCATCCCCTTTTGAAGCAGTCCACTGTTCTACTAGATACCACTTCTGCAGGTACTGCATTCCACCCAGCTACAACCCTCTCTGTAAAAAAGTGTCTCCTCATCTGACTCTGAACCTTCCTCCCTCCAGTCTCATATCATGGCCCTTGGTGTCCCTCCCCTTCCTTACTTTGAACAGCCCCTCTGTACCTGTTTTGTTTAATCCTTTCATGTACTTAAAGGTTTCAATCATGTCCCCCATCCCTCCTCTCCTCTCCTCCAGCGAGTACATGTTCAACTCCCTCAGCCTCCTCTTGTATGATAATTCCTCCAGTCCCTTGATCTTCTTTGTCACCCTGCGCTGCACCCCTTCCAGTAACTTAACATACCTCTTCAGATACGAGTGCCAGTACTGCATGCAGTACTCCAGGTGTGGTCTAACTAATGACCTATAAAGTGGCAGAATCACCTCCTCCCTCCTTGAGGATATACCCCTTGCAATGCAACCCAGCATTCTGATGGCTTTTGCAACCATTGATCCTGTAATGAGCAACCCCAGATCCTTCTCCTCATCTGTCTGGCTAGCTGCACTCCCCTCAGCTACTAACTCCTTCTTGGGTTCTTCACCTCACAATGCAGCACCTTGCACTTTTTGACATTAAACCCCAGTTGACAGGTGTCTGACCAGGTTTCAAGCTTTGCCAGATCATCCTGCAACCCCTGCCATCCCCCTAGGTCATCCACCACTGCTTCAGTCTTGGTATCAACAGCAGACAGACTGATCTTGCTCTTGATGTCCAATGATATGGCTGCAATGAATATCCCAAACAACACTGGTCCCAACACTGAGCCCTGTGGAATACCACTCTTCACTACCTTTGGGTGTGAGAGCTCCCTACCCACTTCCACCCTCTGTTGCCTTCCTTAAAACAAGTTTCCTACCCATCTCACCAGCTTTGCACCCACCCCTGTGCCTTCTAACTTACTTCCCAGTCTCCCATGCAGCATTGAGTCGAATGCCTTACTGAAATCCAGACACAGGACATCCACTGCATGGCCCCTGTCCAGTTGCCTAGTTACCCAGTCATAGAACTCCACCAGGTTGGTTTGGCAGGATCTGCCACATTTGAAGCCATGCTGTCTGCTGTCCTGTAGTCCTATGGCCTCTAGGAGGGCCACCAGCCTCTCCTTCAGGATAGTCTCCATCAGCTTACCCACAATGGATGTGATGCTCACCAGTCTGTAGTTCACCGGTTCATCCTTGGGGCCATTCTTGTGGAGGGGCACCACATGATCCATCCTCGAGTCCTGAGGTACACACCCTGAGTGTAGTGAGGCATTAAATAGGTCTGCCAAAGGTCCAGCAAGGACCTCTGCCAGCTCCTTCAGTGTCCTGGGGTGGATGCCATCTGGGCCTGGTGCCTTTTCCACCCTCAGTTCCTTCAAACTTTCGTGAATTCTGCCCTCCATGATTTCCCCATCTGTCACCCCCTTCCCCTATTTCTGCTGTTCCTCCCTCCTTGGGTATCACCCCCTCTCTTCTCCTTAGTAAATACCAAGCAGAAGAAATCATTTAGAGCTTCTGCCTTATCGCACCCTGCTTCCACCCAGCCCTCCTCCTTCCTAATCCTTACTATATGGTCCTTAGAGCTCCTTTTCTCCCTGATGTACCTAAAGAAGTCCTTCTCCCCCTTCTTAATGCCTTGTGCTGGCCTGAGCTCCGTAGATGCCTTGGCTCCCTTTGCTACCCATGTCACCTCCTTCAATTCCATAAGGTACTCCTCCCTGTCCTCCCCCTCTCTGTTTTCTTATAACTTCTAAAGGCAGCTCTTTTCCTCCTTACCTTTTCCATGACCTCCTTGCTCAACC
This sequence comes from Neoceratodus forsteri, assembly GCA_016271365.2. NCBI lineage: Eukaryota > Metazoa > Chordata > Ceratodontiformes > Ceratodontidae > Neoceratodus > Neoceratodus forsteri. The sequence continues at coordinate 669,120,908 of CM057456.1, read as the reverse complement.
AGCTTGGTTTCTTAGCCCTAGCCATCTTGCTCTGGGCCTTGCAGCAGGTTTTGGTTGCCTCCACTATCCCCAGCTTTATGAGCTCCCACCTCTGGTTAGTGCCTGTACTAGGTTGAATTCTGGCCAGATACCCTTTTACCACTTCCCCCATCTTCTCAAAGGCAGCCCTCTTGAAGTCCAGCACTCTTGTGCCAGATTCCACTCCTTCCTTGCCCATATACAATGTGAGCCATACTGAGTGGTGGTCACTCCCTGACAGTGGTTCTTCCACCATAAGTTCTCTCATAGACTCCCCATTTGCCAGCACTAGGTCAAGGGTATTCCCTCATCTGGTTGGTTCACTGACAATTTGCAGCAGGAAGCTGTCCTGGAAGGCATCCAGCAGTACCTGCTCCCTTCTATTCCTGGTTGTTGGGGTACTCCAGTCCACTCCTGGTATTTTGAAGTCCCCAACAATCACCACACTACCCTTCTCACAGGTCCTTCTGATCTGTCCCGCTAGTTCCCTGTCTAACTCCTCCATCTGAGAGGGCGGCCTGTACACCACTCCCATTCTGAGAATCCTATTCATGGAATCCTAGATTTGCATCCAAAGTGACTCCGTATTACTCTCCTCTCTTTCATCCCTTACACACTTCAGTCCTTCCTTCACATATAGTGCCACACCCCCTCCTTTCCCAATCACCCTGTCCCTACAAAATAACCTGTACCCTGGTACAGACAGGTCCCAATCATTGTGTTGGGTGGCCCATGTTTCTGTGATGGCTGCAATGTTCACCTCTCCCTCTGCCATGAGCACCTGTAACTCTGAAGTTTTCCTCCCAAGGGTCCTAGCATTAAGGGTAACCACCTTCCACCCTCCCCCCCATACTGCCCTCCTTTACTATCATCACCAATAGTACTTGCCATTTGTCCTTTGTCACTGTTATGGGGGTAAGCTCATATGGTTTCCCAACCTGTGGTCTCTGCATGTCTCTTGCCCATTTGCCACCCCCCGCTGTTAGTTTAAATTCCCAACTTCCTCTATGTACTCCTCCATCCTCTGTTTCAACACTTTCTTTCCCTCCTCACTCAAGTATAGTCTGTCCTTGGCATAGAGACTACTGTCCTCCCAGGTCCCTTCCCACCCCCTAACAGCCCATACCCTTTAGCATGACATCAGGTTCTTAGCCAACCGTTAAATTCCTCTATTCTCAGCTTTCTTGTGTGCTTGACTTGGGCACTGGAAGTATCTCTGAAAAAGTTACTGATCTTCCTGCCTCCTCACATAATTGTCCTAGTTTCTCGAACCTCCTCTGGACTATATCAACTGTCTTGTCAGCCAGGTTGTTCGTCCCAAGATGTATAATTAAATGAGGCTTGTCCCTACCACTTCTAGCATATTTCAGAACAGATTGTCCCACCCTTTCCGCTGTCATTCCTGGCATAGCCTCCACCCAAATGTGACTATGCCTCTCCCCCTTGCTAACCCACCTGACTCCTCCTAGTATTGACTCCTCCAGCACTTAGATTCCACCCCACTTACTCCCTGCTTGCTTCCATTCATCTCCATCTCTCATTTCTGGCTCCTCTTCTGCCTTCTGCACATTATTTCCCCCTTTTGCCCCTGTTGCAATTCTCCCAGCAGAACTCCCCCCCCACTCCGGTTTGGTCCAAGCATTTATCAAATTACTCCTCCAATTGCATCACCTCCCTCCACCTTCTTCCCCCTCTAGCAGTGCAAAACTATTTTCTGAAGACCCTTCACAAATGCCCGCTTCCTCGCTCTTCATAGTAACCTGTTCCCTCCTTTCCACTCCACGACTGTTGCCACTTCTTCTCCTCCCCTCATAATTCCCTGTCTCTTTTTTCCATTTGTCTTTTGTCTTCTGACCTGGTTTTCACGGCAATCGTTCTTCCTGGCCTGGGCCCCTTTATCTCTGCCTCCCTTCTTCTGACCCTCTCCCCACCACTGTTGGCTCAAATTGCTCTCCCTCATCTCCCCTCCTCCCTCCCTCCCTCCAGTATTGGGCTAAACCTGCCTCCAGTCTGCCTTACCTGTCTTAGTTTCTCCTGCAGACCCTCGATCTCCTTTCTAAGTTTCTCAATGTCATTGCACACTAAATATTCCCCCACCCTCCAGGCAATTTTTAGAAAGATTGGTGCACCACAGTTGTTATAACCTACCACACTACCCATTGCTCTCGTTGCCTACCAGCGGAACCCCCACCCTTCCAGATGAAGGATACCAAACACTCCCCCAAGTCTCCCCTCTCCCCACTCTCAGTGCAAAACATTCTTTTCCTTTTCTTAATTTCCCTTACCCCTTTGTCATACACGCCTAGAAAGATTGAGGAACTGCTTTTACATTCCTATCCTTCCTGTCCACACCCAAAAGAAACTTTAAGTAACAACCCTAACTGATGTATTAAACAGAGTTTTTGCCATGAACATATACATGTGTATGTGTGTGTGTATATATATATATATATATATATATACACACACACACATATATATATATATATATATATATATATATATATATATATATATATATATATATAGCCTGTCAGTGGCACAGCACAGTTCTGCTGTGTATGGCCTGCATTGACTGTTGCTGTTCTTGCGCAACACTCCATTACTGCCCCTCACATTGGCCTGCTACTGAAGCTCTGCCTTCTTCCACCTCTGTATCCACCACGCTGCTGTTGCATTTTGGCCTTCCTTGTTGCTATATTCAGAGCTCTCTTATTTCCTGGGCTGTTTTTGCAGTGTACTCCCAGCCCTGTTTGCACTGCTTCCTTTGTATGCTATATTCAGCAGGTTTAGCCCCCGAGCTATTCCTTTGACTATAACGTGCTTATGGTTCAGGGCTAATTTGCACACCATGCTGTCATAATTTTGCCCCGGGCTAAGTTTGGAATATCTAGCCCCGATGCATTACTGTTTCCTTCCACTGGATTGTTACAATTGGCTCTGTATACTGTACATAATATATGTATCTGATTTGTTATATTTTTTTGCTGTCCTCACCAGGACCTTCTTGAAAATGAATGTCACTCAATGGAGCCATTTCATGGTAAAAAAAATAAATACAATTTTCTCCATATGTCTCTTAGACTCCATTTTCCCACTTACATTATGTACAAAAATTAGCAGAGTCAGTGGCTCAGTAGGTAGCACACTCACCTCTGAGACCGGGAGATCAGAGGGCTGTGGGTTCAGTTCCCATGTCTGGCACTTGGGTCAATATCCCAGTACTGTCACTGGTGCAGCATGAGAGGTGTGCTGTACTTCTGAGGTGCCGTCTTTCGGATGAGACGTTAAACCGAGGTCCCATCTGCCTGGATTGGTGGTAGTTCAGGTGGATGTTAAAGATCCCATGGCACTTATCGAAAAGAGTAGGGGAATGTTTTATTTAGAATAACAAAATCAATCAATAAACAACACAACACAATACAGTGGCATCAAAAGTCAAACAGAAAATGAAAGCCATAAACAAGTCAAGTAAAAAATACAGACAGTCAAATATGAACTGAAACCAAAAGTAGAAATGAGACAAAAGCAGATAGGGAGAACCAAAAGAAAAACATTCTAACAAGAAAAAGTAGGAGAATATATATCAAAAGCAAAAAAAAAAATAGGTATTAAAAATATCATACAAAATCATAAGGAAAGGAAGCAAGAATAATCACATGTACTAAACTTTGAACAGAGAAACTAATTTAGACTTTATCGCCCCTATATCACTAAAAAGAGAAAAAAAAGAACAAAAATAAAAAAAGACTTGAAAGGGGTTTCAAATGCCCACTAAAATAAAATTCAACCAATATCCAACCACTGTATCGCCTTCCATTTCCTGTGAAACTGGGAAGACGATAAAGAACGTGAATCTTTATTCCAAATTTCAAAAAGCCAAACATGAATTCTCCAAAACAATTGGTCAGGGGAAATAAATAAAGCTCGCAGGGACCAAATACATCGAACCTGCCAGATATGATATTTTATGCCCCCAAAAATCAATCTAATAGTATCAGCATTAAAAGAGTCCCAGTCCAATGATAAAATTCCAAAAAATAAACAAGTAGGGCCAATACTCGGAAAATGAAAATGAGCCCACTGAACTGAAATTATCGACCAAAACAGCAAAATAAAGGGACATTCAAAAAACAAATGTAACATAGTTTCAAACTTAGTTGTACAAGTAAGAGTTCTTGGACAGTACCTCTCTTCAATACCCTTGTGTTTCAGGTTATTCTTAACATTTAATTTGCCATGCACGGTAAGCCATGTGACATCCCACATATAATTGGGAATGCTAGTAGAGGTAAGCATTGCAGAAACCTGTTACAAGTCTTTAGCTAATAAATCCTGAAACACAAAACGTTCTAAGAAATATTGATCTAATAAAGAAAAGTACATGTTTTTTCAAGAAAATCGAGTAAAAGAAACATAAGATATGTTCCATTTCTTAATTTTACTAAAACAGGAATGGAAATAAACAGGTAAATGAGCAATAGGTTTTTGTTTGTGTATGAGGCCATCCTTAGACCACCCATCCAACCAAGGTGAAACATGATCTAAAAGCCATAAAGTCCAGACTTTAGGATTACCAAGAACAAGAGGAGAAACATTTTTATATAAAAATATACTAAAGAAAAATAAAACGGGGTTAATCATATTCAGTCCACCTGATTTAATCAGACAATCTAAAATATTCCTCTTGATGGGGTTCAGGCGACTACCCCAGATTGTCTGAAAAAAAAAGACTATAGAGTGTTGTTTCCTTAGAAATCGGCAAAGCATAAACCGCACTTAAATGTAAGACTAAACCAATAAGAAAAGTATTGACCACATATAACCATATATATTCTTTTCTTTTTAGACATATTCCACTTATTCCAAAGGGTGACTTTCCAACTAGCAGTCTGAATAAGCTTGTCCCAATTGTATGTGGCTGTATCCATCCCACAAAAAAAAATAAATACCCCAAATTTTACAAACTTGATTAGTAACGGGAATCCCCATAATTACAGAATGTGAAGAGGAATGATTACCAAAAAAACAACACTTACTTTTAGATAAGTTAAAAGAAGCACCAGTCCCCTTCCTGTAAGCCACAGTTAACACTTTCGTAGCAGTACAGGAAGGAATATCAGCTAAAAAAAAACATAAATCATCCGCATAAGCTACAACAGTAATTTCTGCATCATCCAAGCCCAAAGAGGGACCTCTAATAACATTCATATGAGAGATGGCAGAAAGCAGCGGTTCTAAAGATAGAATATAAAGCATAGGACTAAGGGGACACCCTTGATGGACACCTTTGCCACATTTTTGTTTAGTGCCAAACCAGCCATTAACATATGGAATAATCTCAGCATTTAAATAATATTGTTGTAACCAGTGAACAAAACGAGGAGGAAAACCCATAGCTAGCATACATGTCCAAAGATAAAGGTGAGACACATTATCAAAAGCTTTCGCTTGGTCTAAAGTAACACAAATACCAGCAAGTTCAGCCCTATTTCCATGTTCAGTGATTTCCCAGATAAGAATCAGGGCATCTGTAATAGTACGACCAGACACTGAACAAAACTGTGTGGGGGAAATAATATCTGCTAAAAGACAAGAAATTCGTAAACCCAGAATTTTAGTAAAAATTTTACAATCAGAATTCAAAAGCGTTATAGGACGCCAATTATTTAGATCACCCTTATCCCCATTTTTATGAAGAAAGATCAAAAGTCCCTCGTTCATATTAGGAGGAAAGGTACCAAGGGAAAGGCAATCATTGAACATAGAGACCAAACGATGATCTCAAATGGAACCAAGTAAACCATAAACTTCATTAGGAAGACTATCCTTACCAGGGATTTTACATTTCGGAAGAACCTGAATAACTGCATGGAATTCTGTCAAAGAAATAGGGGCCAACAGAGACATCAAAAATGTGTCAGGGATCCATTTCAAAGAACTGTATGCCAACCATTCAGCAATTGAATGCGGTGTAATGTTTAAATCCTTGGCAAATAATAATTGAACATGAGCATCAATAATTTGAAAGAGATCCTGTCGAGTAGTAACCCGAACACCATTAGAATTCAACAAAGTATGCACATCCTTCTTAATTTTATGAGACATTTTACTGTCATAAGGATTAGTATAAATTGAAGAACCTTGAGTACTAAATCTTTGTTCCCTCTCAAGTTGCTTTTGCTTAGAATTATGTAACTTTGCTAATTCAACTTTTACCTCATTTAAACCGTGAAAATCTACAGGTAAACCCAGATTAATTTGGGAATAAAAAGTAGTCAATAAATTTTGGAGAGACCTGTGATAAGATTTACGGGAAGCTCCCAATATGTGGCCAATGTCAAGAAAATATTCCTTAAAATATATTTAGAATCTTCCCACCAATCCTGTTGGGAGTCATATAAGAAAAAAACAGAGTCACGCTCCTTTAAAAGAGACAGAAAACCTTCTTTTACTGCTGGAATATCCAAAAGAGATAAATTTAACTTCAGTACCCTGGGCCCTTGGAAGTTTGTGGATAATTGGAAAGCAAAAAACTTAGAAGGCAATGATCAGAAGAAGCAACCAAAGTAACTCGTGGGGTAAAAACTTGAAGTAAGGAAGAAACAAACCAATAATCTATCCTTGATTTTCGAAGGCCTTGAAATATGTAAAGGAAGGAATATTCTCAAAAACATCACAGAGGCCAGTTACCTTTAACAAGTCATTCAGACAATTTGTGTCACAATAAATCTTAGAAGTAAAAGATTTGGCCGTCCGGAAAATATTGAAATCACCACCCAATAAAATATTCCGACTAGAAAATAAATGGGGCCTAAGGAGGTGTAACAACTGAATGCGATCCCATTTGGTTTGAGGAGCATAAATATTGACTAGTCTAAAGGGGATGGAATGAATAGTAACATCGAGCAACAATACCCTCCCAGGAGAAATATGTACCACATCCGTCACTTTAATAGTATTAGAAGTGAAACAGATTCCAACACCTGAGCAGAGGTCAGTGCCCCCCAACCAGTAACAAGGACCCCAGCCCCAGAGATCAGTAGCAACAGAAAAATCTTGAATTGTGTACAACCTAGTATCCTGAAAGAATATAATGTTGTGACGTAAATCTGAGAATAAAGCAAAAGTGACCAGTTTTTTGTATGAGGACCTAAGGCTATTAGCATTAAGACTAGCCAAAGAAATATCAAGTGAGGACCGAGAAGTAAGTTAGGAGTGAGAGTGCAGTTTCCTGCTACTCTTACGCAACCCAACACGATTAGTTTTTTTTTAGTTTACGTTTTGCTCCCACTCTCGGATCTAAAACAGTTTCCTGATCTGAGGTCATGTCTACTTGTGAGGGATGTTGAGAGGTGGAATCAGAATCACGGTCTTCAGTATCCATAGTGGTCAAAATTCCAAATTTATTCAAGACAGACACTGGGGCTGGAGATTGAGCCCAGTCTAGCACTTAACAGTGTTCCACCTCCGATGGAACAGGGGAAAAGGAAACTGCATCTACCACAACCTGATTATCCAAAGAGGGCACTATTAAAGGAGGTGACTTAACCGTAAGGGGTGGGGTTGCAGGACCGGAGGATACAGGAGGAACAGCAGATGGAGGGGGAGCACATTTCAAAGGGTGAGAAAGAGGAACAGAAGAGGTAGTTGTCAGAGCAGCAGAATATGACTTCAGTTTTTGGGAAGTAGGAGTCCCAACCCCATCCAAAAGAGTCCTAGCCGCTTTAAAAATAAGTAAATCCTGCATAGCATAATCAGAGTCTGCAGTGTTATGGGCTGCTTTCGGGCAATCAGGAAAGAAATGCCCCATTGAATCACAAAAGGAACATTTCACCAGTTCTCACACTGATAGCCAGAGTGGCCACTCTCTCCACATTGGAAACAAAAAACCTTTTCACACGACGTGCTAATATGTCTCGGAGAGCCACATTTATAGCAACGTCTGGGTTGACTGGGATAAAACAAAAAGCCTTTATCTCAGCCAATGAAAAAACAATTAGGAAGATGTACAAATTCATCATGAACACTATGGAGTTTAATTTTAAATCGCCACCCCCCATTCCAAAATCCTTCCCATCCAAAATGGGTTCAGGTGTGCCTTGAACCTCACATCTCTTTTGTAACCAAGAAAGAATATCGACTAAATTCACTCCCTAATTACGAAATAGAACAGTAATGACTCTAAAAGTTTGCTTAGTTAATGGAACCACATGAAAAGGGGACCATAAAGGGTTAGTTTTTAAAGATGTATATCGCAACCAAAAAGTTTCTGAAGTCGTAGGAGTCCTGAAACTAATGTCAAAGGAATGTTCTCCTGGAGCGTGAATAAAGGCATAAATATCAGCAGGCGTAAATCCCAGTGATTGCTTGATCAAAACCCTGCCCACATAAAAGCGATCTGGTATTTCAGCCAGCCCTCCCAAATAACGCAGTCGAATAGCATTACGTCTTTTAGCTTGCTCAACAGGTTTCGCAAATAAATCAGCCGAATTAGTGTTAGGAGGGGTAGGCAAAGAAGCCGTAGAAATAACCGGAGCGTCTATAGGAAAGTCTACAGTGTCCGAAGCAGAAGAAACAGGAACAGTACTACCTGGAGCGACAGCCGAAGGTGTAGCATTTGACCCGGAGTCCAAAGGCAGAGCATCCTGCAAAACAACAGTGTCACCAGCCTCAGTAACAGAATGGGCAAATATATCCAACGGTGTAGTCGGATCAACTACCCAGGAACCGTCTGCAAGCTGCTGCCAGCCAGCTTTAGAAAGCGCAGATTCAGGAGACCAAGGTTCTTTCAGCATGCCAACTATCGAATCTGCAGTCAAAACAGTAGCTGAGTCAGGCGCTGGCGCACAGGAAACCACGTCATCAGAGGAGCCAGGACCCATCTTGAAAGTACGCCGCGTGACATCAGGAGAAACTCCAAGTAAGAGTTTTCACTTTTTTTCCAATAAATCAGCTCTAGCAGATGCAAGGGCCATTTCTGTTTGCAACAGCTGACCTTTTAAAACATCTCGCTTCAAAACCATTTCGGTGACTGTACTGTATTCAATTCTGTCCTCCACAGTGCTCATTGTAGCTGGGGTAGTAGCCGAACAGATAGAGGAAACTGAGGGAAGCAATATACCATCTTGGGTAGAAACAACATTCTCTGGTCCGACATCTTCCTTGCGACCGTCCTCCACCAGAACCGACAGTGAACTGTCTTCCTCCATAGGTGCCACGTATGAGACAATGCCCCTCCAGAGTAGGGGAATTTCCCCGGTGTCCTGGCCAAATTTCCCTCATTCACTAAAAATACCACCAACAGCTTAATCTGGTTCAAGGTCCGTAGGCATTCATCTGTATCCCCCTCCCCCCGGGTCGTGCCTGAAAATAGGCAGGATTTGTCTAGTGCACTTACCCGGTCAACAAAAATTAAATAAATAAAATAAGGTTTTACTGTTTGACATGACCCTCTTCACTGTCCTAATAAAGATTTCAGTGCATTCTCTAAATAAAAATTCAGCATTGGTTAATCCTTAGAGGGTGCTCATTGGACGGTCCCATAGCATTAGGTGTAGCATTATCCCATGATAATAGCAAACCAAATTCAGCAACTCACAAATGAGCACTTCAATTTGGTCACTTTCAAGATCAGTGATGGGGAATGAATAGCGTAGGGAGGGAACAGTAAGGGAGGAGAGGAACAATGACGAGGGGAGGGAATAGTGATGGAAGGGAGGGAGGGAGTAGTGGGATGGGCTAAATGGGTCTATGAAGCATCACTCTGCCAAGCTACCCACATAGCGTAGTGGGTAGGGACACAAACTGCAGTGCTAGTGGTCCCGGGTTGGGGACTGTACCAAGGTACGGTTTCTTTTTTTCCTTTTTCAGGTATTTGTGTTTAGTTTGTGAAGTATTGCTGTCCTCAGTCCCTCTTTTTTCCTTCAGTGTCACCCCACTCTTGGAGGTGATTATTTAAATATGGGGGATGAAACACTGATTTAAAAGTTCACTGAATTGGTGTTCATCATTTGTTGTTATGTGCCAAATTGGATTTCGGCAGGGTGAGTTGCCCAATTATCTTCGCTATCTTGACGTGGAACCAGGTGTAGCAGCGATACAGCCAGTGGACATCACTCCTGTCCTAGTAGCTGACAATCTGGCAAAGATCAGGCCAAGTAAGTCCCAAAGAGCAGATAGGATACACGTCTGGATCCTAGTGGAGCTAAATGAACAATTAGTGATGCCGCTTGTAGCAATCTTTTAAGGCTTTGGACGGATGTGGTGCCAGAGACTGGAATGTGCCCAGTTAGTGCCTTTCTTCAGGAAAGGGGCAATTACCTGGGAAAATACAGGTATAACAGTCTGGCATCTATGCTGGGCAAGGTCCTGAAGACAATTATTAAGAACAAAATACAGAAAGCTAGTTTGTCAGTGCAGTGGTAGAGGTAAAGTTGGTGATGCAGGTGAGCAGGACTGTGAGCAATCTCAGGTTGTCATGGGACATCTGGGGGGAAGAGGTCTGAGTATCCTAGAGGATGCTCTCCTCCACTGAGGAGGGAGGGAAGTGCGCTAACACCATCCAGGCAACCATAGGTGGCATAAAAAATACAGCTGCGAAGGGTGGGTGGGTGCTTCTGGGCTGTGATGGGAACATGCATGCATGCTCACGCTACTGCAGTCCTTGATCACAAAGCACCCAAGAGAAGAGAACACAGGAAAAGACTGCTGGCTGAGGCAGTATGATGTGGCATCCACCCGCAGGCCCTGCACTGCCTATTGGGCTTCTCTGCCTTCCACATCTAATCTAAAAAGTCTCCCCCAGGCTTATGGAACCTTCAGGAGCTCCACCACGGGAGTAAACTTTGGTTCACTGTACCAGGCAGGGGAGCAAATCTCAGAGACAACAGCTGACAGGACAGAGGAGGATGCTTCAGATGGGGGCCAGCCAAGCAGAGATGAGTGCAAAAATAAAACATTCTGGCACATTTAGTTTATGCCAGGTCTTTTGACCCTTCTCAGCATTGATTTTATGAGAGAAACATGGTAACAAACCAACTTGATCATTCAGAAATCTTGCTGAGCCATGTAGTGTCAAATGAGCAGAAGATATAGCTTGTGGTTAGTTGGGACCTATTGATAATGCCTGACGGAAAGATCCTTCTGTTTCCAGCCATGAGACTAGTGTTAACATAAGTGAGAGACAATCTCTCCCTGTACTCTGGATGTCTGCTGTGCTCTAGAGGATGTAAATAATACAGCAACAGTAAATGCTTAAATGCACAGTTTTTTATCTGCTTCTAAGTGCACTAATTTTTACAGTTACAGTGAGCGTAGCCCTGCAGACATCTTGTAAGCACAGTAGAGAAAGCAGAACTTTTCAGATAGCCCACAGACTTGTTAAATAGTGAAGGTGAAGGGCAGTCACTGCATGTTCACTGAACTATTTTGTCCGTCGGTACAGGCGGAACATAGCACAGTCCACCATTTCCAAGATGGTTGTTGAAGTTCTCTGTGCATACACAGTGACTCGCCCATGTGCACTGGGCTGCAGCGGCCATCTTGGAAAGAGTGGACTGTACTGCCATACCGCTGGAGTTCAGTGCACATGTGCGAGTCATCACACATGCACAGAGAACTCTGGCCACCATCTTGGACACAGCAGACAGTGCCGTGTTCCACCCACAATCTTGGCTGTAGCCGTACTGGCTCTAGCCAGAGCCTGTCATTAATATCTTGCAGTTGTACTGCAAGTTTCTCTACTTCTGTGCTATCTTTCTGGTCCAGATTTGATCCTGAACAAGGTCTCCTGAAGCATTACACCTACCCAGGCAACAAATAATATAATAATGTCAAACAACAGACCTTGTGCCCTGAGCGGCACTCCCAGCAGCTGCTCCATGGACACTAGCTCAGCCATAGCCATGCCTCCAGAAGGACCGCATACCTCTGGGACTTGGATCCTCTTCTTCCTGGCCACCTTGTGCCCTGAGTGAGTGCTCCTCGCAACAGCTACACAGACACTATCTCAGTTGTCGCCACACCTGCAGAAGGACCACATACCTCTGGGACCTGGATCCTCCTCTCCCCGGCTGTAAGTCTTCCTCCCTGAATAGCCAGAACTGCTTCTCCCAGTACCTGCACCCATTAGCAGACTGGCTGCAGCAAACAAAGGAGTGCTCCTGATTGGCGGACAGGACTGGCCTGCTTTTTATTTATATTTTTTGTACCTGCCAGAACTAGACTGCATGGACTGGTTGCAATAACACTTTCCTAAGCTTAAATTTAATAATAGTGCTGGCCTCAAGCTTGAATTTGTCCTGCCCACTCACCCCACCCCCGACTGCATGGACTGGTTGCAATAAGGCTTTCCCAAGTTTAAATTTAATAATAGTGCTGGCCTTGAGCTTGAATTTATCCCACCCACCCAACGCTGGCACTCTTTAAATCCAGCTCCCCCAAACTAAGACCCGCCCTCACAACTAAATACAGTTCCTCCAAATACTCTGTTAAAGGGAAATATCCTTCTCTCCTCTAAAAAATGTACCCTAGAGAAAATCTCTTTTCCAGGGACTCTCGCAAGCTTCTGTTGGCACTGTTTATTATTCTCCTGCCCTACCTGGTAGGAGTTGATGATGGGAGACTAGAACCTTTTTCCACTCTCCTCCTCTTCCCAATCCGATTTAGAAGCTCTATTGAAGCTTCAGAATGAATACGCAGACTTGTTAAGGGAAAAGGCCGAATATGCCATCCTTAAAACCAAAGCCCGTTATTTTGACCAAGGTGAGAAACCAGGTAGAATGCTAGCCCTTCGACTAAGGGAAGTTGAAAGTTCGAGACTGATTCCCACCCTGTATTCCCCAGATGGCTCTATTAAGACCTCCCCTCGGGATATCTCTCAGATCTTTGAGGCCTTCTATAGGGACTTATATAGCAAGGGCCCTTCTCAGCCTTCCCATGTCCGTATTGAGCAATTTCTGGATGATTTACATCTCCCCTTCCTACAAGCCCATCAGTCCGAGACTCTAATCTCCCCTATTACTTTGGCTGAAGTTGAGGAAGCAATTAATGGGCTAGCACTGGACAAATCCCCAGGACCTGATGGTTTTCCTTCCAACTTCTATAACGTTTTTTGTAAGGAAATAGCTCCCCTTCTTTTGAAATTATTTAACTACATGTTCACCTCTGATTCCCTAGATCCTACTTTATTGGAAGCCACGATTGTTTTAATCCTGAAACCAGATAAGCCTCAGAGGGATCCTGCCAGTTACTGTCCGATTTCACTACTAAACTAAGACATCAAAATCCTAACCAAAATTCTATCCCTTAGAATTAAACAGGTTTGGTCTAATTTGTTGAGTCCCGAACAAGTGGGGTTTGTTCAAGGCAGAACCCCTGCTGATCATTTGCGAACTCTTTTGCGTGTTTTTCAGGTGGCCCAAGACTCCCAGATACCTATGGCTTTAATCTCACTAGACGCAGAAAAGGCCTTTGATAGAGTACACTGGGACTTTCTTTGGGCCACTCTTCAGAAAATGGGCTTTCCGGAAACTTTCATTCACTGGATTCAGACGGTATGCAAATCTTCTACCGCTAGAATTTATTGTAACGGGGTTTTCTCCTCTCGATTCCCCCTGTTTACTGGTACTCGGCAAGGCTGTCGCCTATCTCCCTTTTTGTTTAATTTATATTTGGAACCCTTGTTACTTAGTATTAAACACTCCCCCCAGGTCATAGGTTGCTCGATATACCAACAATCTCTGACCCTCTCAGCATATGCAGATGATATTCTTTTGCATTTGGACAATCTGGAATCCTCTATAACACATGCACTGCAAATTATTGATAGGTTTGGCCAAGTAGCTAATTATAAGTTGAATTTATCCAAATCTGTTATATTCCCATTAAATACTCTCACTCTCCACGCCAACTTTGTCCATTTTGGTATGAAATGGTCCTCCTCCTCATTTAAAAATCTAGGTATACATCTCGCTAGAGACCCAGAGGCTCTCAGGAAACTTAATTTGGATGCTCTGTTGGTGAAGGTACAGCAGGATCTTCAAAGATGGGTCACTCTCCCACTGTCTTTATGGGGTCGAATTAGTATCATAAAAATGAATGTTCTGCCCCGTATTTTTTGCCCTTTAAATGTATTGAGCATTTGGCTCCCAATATCTTATTTTCAGCAGTTCCACTCTGACTTTTCTAAATATATTTGGCAAGGCAAACATCCCAGACAGGCTTTTCTCAAACTTAATTTACCCAAGGAGAAAGGTGGACTCCGCCTCCCCAATTTTATGTTATATTACTGGGCGAGCCACCTATCCAAAATGGGGAGATGGTCTGAAATTAGGCCTGATTCATATCTGCCCATCTGGCTACAGTTAGAAAGAAGGCTGCTAGATACATATAGTCTCTATTCACCTAGAGTTTATTACTATTACACCACCTCTGCGTTACCTCATTCTTTACAAAGTTCGGTTGCAGGGGTCTCCATAAAAGTTTTGACTCAGTGCTGGAACTTCTTTAACATTTCTCCCAAAAAGGACATGGCGCAACCTCTCATTTCCAACCCTAAAATTAAAATTGGGGGTGCTCTGCTTCCCCCAGATTGGCTTCCTCAACTACAGGATTCCCCTGTAGAAGCCTGTTCTCCCAGGATTCCCTCCTTTCATCAACTGATATAAGTGTTAAACTGAGCATCCCTCAGAAATATATCTAGAGTTTTTCAGTTGAGCATTCTTATAGTTTCCACCTTTGGGACTACGTTTAGACCATCCCAGGTTAGGCCCTTCCTAGATCAGATACATGAATATGCAAATAAGCCCCATGGAATCTCTAAGATTTATTCCCTTCTATTGGAGATTAAATACCCTAATGCCCTTACCGGGGCTAAAATCTGGATACCTTTTCTACCAGACTCCCCTCTGATCTGGAAGCAGATTTGGGTGGACCTGCACAGATATCTTACCCAAGATAGACATAAGTTAATTCAATATCATATTTTAAATAACCTCTATTATACACCGGTTAAGTTGTCTAAGCTAGGTAGACTATCCTCGAATATTTGTACACGGTGTGGGGCAGCAGAAGGGAACCTGATACATGTTCTCTGGCACTGTGACAAAGTGGCTCCTTTATGGAACACAATTCAGTCTAAGCTGGACCCACTTTTGGGTTTGGTGAGTTGTTCACTATAGAAATATGTATCCTAGGTATGTTTTCCAATATTAAAGTTTGGGAGCGCAGATTTCATATGGCTTTAATCTTTATAGTAGTTAAGAGGCTGGTTCTAAAACACTGGATGGATCAGTTGGTCATACCATATGCTGAGTGGATTAAAGAAATGTCTCTTTATTTAAATACTGAGAAGTTAATAGCCAGCTCCAGGAATTGTATTGCCTCTTTCAACTTGAAATGGGGTAAACTGTATGCACTATATTTGAACTAAGATCTATGTAATGCTCACCTCTGACAATTTCGGTTTTTGGCTTTTATTATTTTCTTTCTTCCTTTTCTTTTTCTTTTCCTGTTGCTTGATACTGCTAGATCACTATGCATCTTTTGTCATCTTTTACCATGCTGGTCTTTTAAACTAAAAAAGGCACACCACAGGGGTGGGGGGGGGGAGAGTGTGGTGGGGGGGCTTGGGTAAAGTGGTATGTTAGTTTCTTTTATGGTTTATTTGTGCCAATAATACTCTGGTGTACTTTTTCCATTAACGGGTTTTGGGGATGTTTTTGTCCTGTTTCATTATTATCTGGAATCTCACCTTCTGTTATTTCAAAAACCAATAAAGATGTTGAATTTCAGAACCTTTTTCCATCCCTGCCCTGCCATCCATATGCTCCCCTCTAGTTCAGCCTGAGCATACTATGTGGGTCTTTGATGGTATTTGTCCTAGCCTAACCCTATGCAACCCACCCCACTACAGAGCTATCTAATTTAGCACCTTTAGCAGCTACTATCAGATTGTCTGTGCCCAGAATAACAGCCAGAAAACTTAGGCCCAGCAATTGTAGACATGCACAGAGATTAAGGGCACTCTATTTTACTCTTTGGTAATATTCACCCAAACACTGACCCTGCAGGACCTCCAACAAAGCAGGCCCAAAGCTACCTAAGAATAGCATCAATCAATTATCTGTAGCCTTCTACCAAAAATTCCCCAGCTACAAGCTTGGATTGACCAGCACCACCCTGATATTATCGCCCTATCAGAAACATGGCTCTCCCCTGAAATACCTGATGCAGTACTCTCACTGCCTGGCTACAACACTTTCCGCCTTGACAGATGAAACAAACATGGGTGGGAGGGGTGCCTGGTATACTTAAGAAATCACATCAAAGCACAGGAACTAACAACCAGTGTCAATACAAGCGAAACCCAAATTCTACCAGTTGGGTTCTCAATTGGCCTCTAAAGTAAGCACCTACTGCTCACCACTCTCTATTTTCCCCCTGGCAAGCAAGAGCCAGGACTGGACCTGCTGTATGACCACCTCACCCAGATAAAGCAGAACTGGGAACAGGTGACCCTGGGAGACTTCAAAATGAATTGGCTGGCACAAGATGTCACTACCATCAGAGACAAAATTAAAAGTCTGTATTTCACACAACTGGTCGCACAAGCCACTAGGGTGAACTACAGTACAGGAACCAGTATACTCATTGACTGGCTTCTCACTAGCTACCCTGAACATATCACTGATGTGTCTGCCTTACCTGACTCCTTGAGCAATCACTCACGAGTCATCTGCTCCAGGTCCAACGAAAAGGGCAATCAGGGCTCTTCAAACAACACCTTAGGAACTGCGACTGGTCACTTCTTGATACCTCCATTGATGCCAGTCAGGCCCTTGAATACTTCACCTCAATCTTCAATAATGCCTGTGATCTATTTGCCCCCTATAAAAAGTCAAAAATTAGAGGTGCCACAAGCCCTTGGCTCTCAGGCCCCATTAAAGAGCAATTGAACCTAAAGGATAATCTCTGGCATAAGGCTAGGGTAACTGGCAAACAATCTGACTTTATCGCATATACAGCTGCCAGAAATTGCTGCACCAGGCTAGTGAGGAATGCGAAGACTAGTTACTTTAACAAGTAATTGGAGAAAAGCTGGGGAAAAGGTAAAGAATTTTGAAACAACATTAAAACTCTGATAGGTAGGGATTCCAGGACACCACCGACCTAATAGTCACTGCAGCTGGCCACCTACAAGAACCTAAAGACATAGCAAATGCTTTTAACAAAGCATTTACAAACCTAAGTTCAGTCCTGCCCCTGACTGCTTAAAGACCTCCCCTTGCAGTTCAACCCCCTCTGTCAAACCACACCAGACACCTACCACTGAGACCCCACTCTTCTACTTCAGAGAAGTAACTACTGCCCAGACAATTAAATTTGTCAGGAGGGTTCACGGCAAAACTAGGATGGCAGCCGACATGATCAATATGAAGATCTTGGCCCTCACCCTTGATGAGCTGCCCCCCACAAGGCTATTCAGCATCTCTCTATGATCAGGAGTCTTTCTGATTGGTGGAAAACAGCTCTAGTTACCCCTGTTACCCCTGTGTTTAAAAGTGGGGCGAAACCAACTTAGGCATTTACCACCTAATCTCTATACTTCCACCACCCTCCAAAGTCCTAGACAGGATCACATCCAAACAACTCACTGAGCATCTTAACAAGTACAACCTACTCTGCCCTCAGCAGCATGGCTTTCGCAAGTACCATAGCACCATAACAGCACTCACGGCTTTAACTTCTCAATTGTATAATGCCTCAGACACAGGTAAATCAGTGGGGTCAATCTTTTTTGACTTCACCAAAGCATTTGATACCATAAACCATCAAATACTTATAAATAACCTAGTAACCCTGGGCCTCTCCCAAGATACTGTATCCTGGTTCCATAGCTGTCTGTCAAACAGGTTACAGAGGGTAAAAATAAGTATGGAACTGTCTGAGCCCAGAGACGTATCCCAAGAGGTCCCGTAAGGATCTATCCTTGGCCCCTTGTTATTCAGCCTATTTATTAATACCTTCCCATCAGCTTGTCCAGGTGAAATGATACTTTACACAGATGATGCTGTGATCTTTGTCCCAGGAAAATACTCCTCAGACTTTGCTGCTGTGCTGCAGAATAGCTTCCTGCAACTCGAGAACTGGTTTTCATCACATAAACTGCTTTTAAACTATAAAAAGGCAAAGGTCATGAACTTCTCGGTTGTCCCATAATAAAAAGAAATCTAGCCCACTATTTATATCCAGTCCAAAAAGAGACACCCTTGAACAAGAAACCTCATTCAAATACCTTGGTATCCTTTTAGATGACACTCTGTCTTATGCACCTTACATTGACACATAGTGAAAACTGTGAATGCTAAGCTAGATATACTTTGCCGGCACAGGCACGCAATGCCCCCAGATGCCCTGAGACTAGTCACTCAAAGCTCAGTGCTATCTACTGTAGACTATGGGTTAGTGATCTACTCAATTGGTTAAGACACTACCTGAAAAGAATCAAGGTCCTTATTAACAATACATACAGGTAAGTTACGGGGGCCCACAGACTCACCCATACCTGTAACCTATATTCTGAAACAGGTTGGCTCCCATTACACCAAAGGGTCAAGTACCAGGCCTGCCTTTAAAGAAAAAGGCTTTACTTGGTTTAACACCAGTTTCAACTGCTGTACTCTTCCAGTGGTCCTCTTCAACACAGGTGACTCGGAGTACTACTAAAGGTGATCTCACCACCCCCTTCAAATGCATTGCCTTTGCCCAGAGAACCCTTGCATACCGAGGGCTTCAATGGTTCAATGAACTCCCAGCCCAGCTTATTGAGTCTGAAAAGATAGGTCCCTTTAAAAGGGGCCTGTGCCTACAGCTGGCAAGCGCAAACCATTGTGACTGCCCATTCTAGCCTTACCGCACATACCTCTGGCACCCGTCCCTGTTCTCCCCCAAAGATTCTCTTGTCCCCCCTCTCTCTCTCACTCCAAACTATCCTATGGTGATTGTCTGGCAGGCACCAACACTGGACTAAAATTCCCTGCCATGTCTTCTTTCACACTGCCACTCCCCAAACTTCAGTACTTTACATGTCCCCCCCTCCCTTTTCTAAGCCCTTACTAAGCTGTACCTCAGCTGACTATTAGCTGTCAGCCATCCTTTTCTCAGCACTCTCAGTCCCCTCCCACCAGCTCCCCCATCCTGCTGCATGCCCCTTTATCTGCCGCCACACCTTGCATCTAACACAGTCTAACTAGACAGCTACCTCCACATGCCTACACTTCTACCCCCCTACCTCAACATCCTGCACCGTCCCTCAACCCCCTTCTTCCCCTCCTCCTGTTGGACAACACCCTAGTGGATGGCTACTATAATCTGCTATAGCACCTACAACTATTGAAACTACTAAGTAACTGTGTAACTGCTGCAAATATTGTAACTTCTAGCACCATATTTGTTTCATGTTTATTGCACCTGTTATATCTGTGTATTGTTATCACATTGTTTTTTGTCTTTTACACACTCACTTTGTCTACAACTGACTTGGAACCTTTGTAAAGGAGCCCTACGACTCAAAGGTTGTAACCCAAAACTGAAATAAAATAAAATAAAATAAATAGTAGTAATGACATTTACAGGAATTTATAGTAGTACATGAAATAAGTAAGTATCACAGACTTGGACACAAGTAGCATATAAGCAACAAGAAATACAAATGACACTGTACACAAATCAGAGTAATGGAATTTACAAGATTTACAACTTGCAATAATAGATTTAGACATCAAAAGCAGTACAAGGAATGCAAAATCCATAAGCAAAAGCAAAAGCAAGAGGAACTGGGGGGGGGGCATGGTCAACAGCCAACTGAATTGGATGCAACCCTGAGAGCTCTGTGCACTTTGGCCTTGTTTAAATGGCTAAAATTCCGCTTTTTAAGCTAAAACCTTTCTTTTGCACTAGCATTACAGATCATTTGATGGTACCAGATAGCCATGTTAAAATCTGTGTTTGGAGTTATGGGGAACCCTAGAAAAACCAGATAGTCTGAGTCTGGTAAGGGGAAGCACAGCAAGCAACCCAATGGCGCAGTACCCGGTGGTCTGGAGGCTGGAGCTAGCAGAAGCCTTGAACCATCTAATATGCTGTCCTGCAAGCTGTACAAGCACTCGATAAATCTGTAAAAACCCTTGATGCAAAACTGGACCTGTTCAATAACAGAGTCAGCTTACTGGAGACTGAGGTGGAAACATCAAAGCTCGCCTGGTAAAGTAATCTGCAGAAGCCACATCGGCTGTGACTGCTGGGCTGGTGTCTACGAATAAGCTGC
The DNA here is from genome assembly GCA_016271365.2 of Neoceratodus forsteri. NCBI lineage: Eukaryota > Metazoa > Chordata > Ceratodontiformes > Ceratodontidae > Neoceratodus > Neoceratodus forsteri. The sequence goes on along the minus strand of CM057456.1, from coordinate 669,100,561 downwards.
TTCATTTACTACTTGAGCATCTAGAAAATGGAGCCCGCCTGTCACATATTTGACTACTAGGAGTTCCTGAGGGGTCAGAAGGAGATGATCTAATGCTCTACATCTGCCAACTATTGCAATGTACCCTGGTCTTCACTTCTCCCAACTCTATTTACAAGGTCTACCGAATTACACCTCGGAGACCAGCACAGGACTCAGACCTACCACTTACTATCTGAATTACTACAGCAGGACAACACATTAGAGACTGGTTCCTGCAACCTACAAAAGCTAAAGGCCCACTCCAACTTCCAGGAGGCCTTCTCATTTTTTTCTTCTTCTTCCCAGACTTACGTTTCACCACCAGCCAGTGCCAGAAGGCCTTCGATGCAGTATGTAGGTGAATTGAAATCTCTGGGGGTCAGACACTCACTTTTGCTCCCTGCAAATCTTAGAATTTCCTATGCAGGTAAAACTTTTATTTTTAATGATTCTACCGAGGCAGGAAAGTGTTTACAAAAAATCAAAGACTACTTTCTCCGTGGGCTGACTGTGACTGAGGAGCACACTGAGGGCTGAATTTCCTTACCTTCCATATTGACTGTTCTATCCCTGGCTCTCTACTTGACTCTTTGGAGTCATATCTACTGAAGATTGAGTGCATTTACTCTGTTTTAAACAATTGTTGTATAAGCTTATTTCTGATATTTCTAGTTGTATTTATGCTGTTCATAAATGGAGTGAGGGCTCGACGGCTTGCCTCTATTTATGGCTATATTTTTGATTTTTTGTTCCTTGTTTCATGGACTTTATATAAGCCATTTGCTGACTTATTGGCTCTAGTACCCCGGTACTTATAGGACATTTAAATATATATGGTATATAATCCATGGTCATGGCTGTGACTGGCATGTGTTAAGCTTTCTTCATCTAACTGTTTATTCAGTTGTACCTCCCCTTCCCTGTTGTACCAAATGAGGATAAGAAAAGTATCCTAGTTTATTGTATAAGTGTTGCCATTCCACTTACTATGGATTGGAATCCAGTATACTGTATATCTGCTGTATATCAGTTCTAGGCATACTGAATAAAGACAAAGGGTGGGATATTCAGACTGCGCCAGGCAGGGGAGCAAGCCTGGGCACAGCGCAACTGGGAAGAGCCAGGGTATGGACCAGGCGATATTCAACGGTGCTGCACCATGGCTCAGCATCGTTGAATATGGCACTGAGGGTGCACTCACTGCACATGGCACAGTGGCACTGTGACAGTGCAAGTGGCAGCAGGGGAGTAGGGGGCTGCGCCAGTGCAAGTGCAGTTGCACTAGGCACATCAACAGCAATATTCAGCTGTGAGCATGCAAATGAGGCCATTATGTATGCAAGGTGCAAATGGAGCCATTTGCATGTCATTATGGACCTATTTGCATGCGGTGCGCTGATCCCCGGAGATTTGCACCTGGCACCATGCCAGGCTGCAGCCATCAGGGACTGACACCCTGCTGCCCCTCTTCGGGTGCCTCTCCCATTCACCTGATCATGGGCATGAGTAGATATATTTCCCTGGTGGTCCAGTGGACCACTATCCATTGCCCGATCGTGGGCATAACTCATATATCTCCCTGGTAGTCCAGTGGACAGCTATCCATTGCCTGACTGCAGACATAAGACTTAAATATCCCTGGTGGTCCAGTGGACCAAACCCCTATGCCCGATCACAGGCAAATGTAATAAATAACCCTGGTGGTCCAGTGGACAGAACCACTATGCCCAATCGTGGGCGTAACTGACAACACCCTGGTGGTCCAGTGGTAACCCCCTCTCCACCGCCCACTGGGTCCCCATCACCCTGCACCCCCAGTCAGCGGCGGACAGCAGTTCCCCATAAGCCGCCCGGCCACCCACCAACTGACAGCGTACGGTAGGGCAGTACACTGATTGGTCCACTGCATGGGCCAATGGGCATGCGAACCATACTGTACTACACAGTCCGGAATCGTGAATGAGTGCTCATTCACCATTAGGAACTGTATGTGTATGGTCTGCGCGCCCGTGACCCCATGCAGTGGATCATCGGGCACTATTGTTCACTGTCATTTGGCAGGCGGCTGGGTGGCTTGCAGGGGGGTTGCCACCCACCACTGACAGGGGGGTGCAGGGTGGCGGGGGACTCAGTGGGAAGGTGGGGAGGGGGATACCACTGGATCACCAGGGTGTTGTCAGTTACACCCATGATCGGGCATAGGGGTTCGGTCCACTGGACCACCAGGGATATATATACGACATTTGCCCACGATCGGGTGTGGGGGGGGCACATCACCCCCTGGGCAGGGGGCATGTGGACTGTGTCCTGGGAGGTCGGATGGCCACCCACTGCAGGCAACTGCCATGTTGCACCTTGCAATATGGCAGCTTGCCTGTGGGTGGCCAGGACTTGCTCCTGGTTTCGCCAGGTGCAACATTGCACCCCCATGAGCGGTGTAAGGTGGGTATGTGTGAGCATATGTGCCGCACATCCTGGGCTGAATATCAGGATGTGCCGCATATGCATGGGCACGCCCCCTGCACTTGCGCCGGATACATTACTGGTGCACCCTGGAGCATCGGGGGTTGTGCAGGGCAACCTGCCCCTTTGAATATTGCACCGGGGCACATTGGTGGGTTGCGCATTGCGAAAGCAACCCCTTTGAATATCCCACCCAAAGTTTAAAAAAAAAAGCATGAGGAATCAGCATGACATAATCTTAAACAATCAGTACAGTCAGACATCAGTATAAGCAGCAAGTAGCACATTCAAGTAGCAGGCAGGAGAGGGCATTTGTGTCAGGACCAAGGGGCCCTATGATATTGCTGGAGCCAGGCCCTGGTAGACCATAAGCTCAGAGAAATGGAAAGGGTACTGAGTAGACCATTCCACAAGTGGGGGAGTCTGTAATGAATGGAGGCTTGACCTGCACTGTGTTTGTAGAGAGGGGTTTGGAACTAATTTCCCAGTTCTGATCTAAGGGGAATAGAAGGCATTATGCTCAGGGTTCAAAATCCCATTTAGGTACCCTGGGAATTTCCCCTCCCTAGAATTTAACTCCTAGGACAAGGGTGTTAAGAGCATCCCTTGACTCTAGAGGAGCCCATCCCAGTTTGTTTGCATGTAGCATAGTAATGGGCATGAGGGGACTGGCCAAAGGCACTGAACACAGTAGTGAGTTTGGAGATGCAAGACTGAGAGGCAACGGAGAAAACCACGTCATCATAATGTAATGTAGGAAAAAATCATACGTTCAGTAAGACTGTTTCTGGTGCTGAGGGTGAGACAATTGTTGACCCTGTACAAAGCACCTAATTTACCAAACACCTGGGAACCAGACCTTTATAATGAACAAAGTAAGCCTTGTAGAGTAAAATGGCTGATGCAGCTTAGCCAGGATCTTTTCAGGCACATCCTGAAAAACAGCTAATATGTATTTAAAGCTTGATCTTAGAAAATCTTTAATGACAACTGCATAGCACAGCCTCATGGCATTGGGGGAACAGCAAAAGGGGGGATCCAAATTTTACTTCAAACTGATTGCCAGTGCTGGAAAGCTGACCACTCACCAGGCAGTGTGCATCAGATGCTAGGCCATCAATGCACCTACAGGCCACAGGATGATTGAATTAGAGAACTTAATTGCAGGAGATCTCTCCATGCTCCACAACTTACAGTATGAGATGAAAGTCAGCTTTTCAAATATCATGGTTCAATTTACTCATTTAAGAGGAGTGGTCACAGGCTTGTCCAAAACCACTGCAAACATGCCTCTCACATTAATGAAGCAAGAAAAGTATCGGTGAGCAGGAGGACACATCAGTGATCTGGAGAATGGAGAGAAGCACACTAAAAGCTATGCTGGAGGAACTGAAAATGTACACCAACAACCAGGAAAGCAGGGCCAGGACATCCAACATCAGGCTTACTGGACTACTCATAGGTCTGGAAGGTCAGAAACCTGAATCAGCAGTGCATTAGTAGCTGGTGAAAAAGTTTAAATTGTGTCTTGAGGAGCAATTGGTCTCTTGAAGACATGGAATATCACTTTTTTTAACCATGCCCGCACTTGTTTCCTTTTGATGGGCGAATTTAAACCTTGAACATTCCATGCCACTATTTGATATAGACTGTGTTCAGATGCCATTTTTAATACTGGAAAGGGTGGTATGTACAGGGCCCTGGACCAGGACATGCTTCCCAAAGACTTTGTTCCCCCTCCCAACCATAACATTAAGAGAGCAGGGATAGATTTTAGCTTTGTGTGACTGAGTCTGTGATATACGTATCAGGCACAGTACTTGAGCAATCCCCTGCCCATTAGTATTTAGTAACCTGAACTCCTGAAGTGCATATTGTGAAACAGCCCCACTGCATCTTACATAGTAACAACCTATCAGTACATCCTAATAACAAAATATCTACTAAACTGAACAGCCTACAATATTGCCTATTCCTTCTGCTGTAAGATATCATTAAGAGTAATAAGATAAACATGTTAAGAAAAATTTAAAACACCAAAATAACTCCAATAGCATCAAGTGGAGAGGACAGAGGATATAATGCATGGGGAAGGACAGACCTTTCCTAACACCAACGGCTCACCACTGACCTCTATGCTTGCTGAGTACTGAAAGCAATACCACAACCATATCTGACACCCCTCAGGTTCAATCTTATTATTTTCACATCTTGGTTACATAGTGCACAGACTGGTCACAAGACTTGTGAGTGGCCATTTGCAATGAGCCTTACATACATAGCAAGTCAGAAGTGAGATAAACCAGAAAGGATGACTACTAGTCTTCAAGTCTGCTTCAGATTTTAAATAGGCAAAAACAGTGTCCAAGAAATAGTATAATCCTAGGGTCGGGTGGTGGACCCTGCCCTATAAACAAGTTTAATGCAGTATGTAATATCTATGCCCACTACACTAAACAAAAGATCCATGATTACAACAGCCCCGGATCACCCCGAGCTACTAGCCCTCATGAAACATAGAGACACACTGTGGTGCATAGCTAGAAACTCTGGCACCTGGGCAGACTACCAGAATTATAGCACTGCCCATAATAAGTGCACCTAGGCTATACATAAGGTCAAAAATAATCACTTTAAGAGTGAGCTGACAAACTCCTGGGGTGACAGCTGTCAGTTGTGGGAGAACATCAAGTCTCTATAAGACAAACCCAATGAAATTCCTCTCACCTTTTTGAACATTGAGGGTCATCACACGCTGGATCACTACCACATAGCTAATGATTTCAACAAGGCATTTACCGACCCTCAATGGCATGCTGCCTCCTAGCTTCCTCCTACCCCCAACTGATATATACCCAATACAAAACTCAGGGACCCAATCAAACTCCTATCCACCTTTCTACCTCAGAGTCATCACCCCTCAGTAGGCTAAAAAATACCTCATAAAAGCTCTCAGAAATTCCAGGACTAGTAGTGATCAGCTTGACCTCAAACTAGTTAGACTCACCCTGGAGATAATTCTCACTCCCCTCACCAAAATCCTAAATCATTCCCTGATATCGGGTGAATTCCCACAGATCTGGAAGGCAGCGGTGGTCACCCCTGCCTTCAAAAGTGGAGACAGAGCCAACTTTGCAAACGACCACCCAATATAAATCTTACCCCTTCTCTCAAAGGCATTAGGGCACATCGTTTCCAACCAACTGACAAAATATCTAGACAAATACAAACTGCAATGCCAGCAACAACACGGCTTTTGCAAACAACACAGTACTACAACAGCTCTAGTTGGGTATACCAGCTTTATTCACAACGCCCTGGACAGAGAGCTCTTGTTGGGGGCTACGTACATTGATGTCACCAAGACCTTTGACACCGTAAACCATAATCTGCTACTGGATCAACCCTCCCTTATTGGCCTCTCCTCTGAATCTGTGGACTTGTTCAGGAGCTACCTCACTGGGAGGGTCCAAAAAGTGAAAATACAAGACACCTTCTAGGAAAACCATAGTGTCACCACAGGGGTTCCCTAAGGCTCTATCCTTGGCCCTCTACTGTTCAGTTTATTTCTAAACAACCTCCCATAATCTATAAATGACCATGTTCTGCTTTATGCCAATGACGTGGTTCTATATTCTTGCAATGCCGACCCCACTATGCTTGTCAAGCAAATGCATGCTAATTTCTTCTCTCTAGAACATTGGTTCCTTCAATCCAAATTACTCCTTAATTACAAAAAAACAAGATCATATTATTCACATCGTCACATAACAAACACTGTACTCACCAACTTCACATTCTTAACAGTGAGAACTCTCCCCTTGAAATGGTCCAAACTTTTAAATATCTGGGAGTAACATTAGCACCCTATCATTCAGCCAGCACATTGACTCAATTGCAAAGTCATCCAATGCAAAACTGGGACTGCTGTACAGACATCATCAATGTCTTACTGCTGAAGCACTAAAAATTGCAGTAAACAGCTCAGTGCTCTCAGTGACTGACCATGGGCTAGCGGTCTATGGGGCTGCCTCCCAATCCTCACTAAAACATATCAGACCAGTGCTTAACAAAGCATGTCGTCTAGTCCTAGGCATACCCCGCCTCACACACACCTGTGAGTTATACTCTCAGACAGGGTGGCTCAACCTTGATTGCCACATTTAGTATCAAGTTTGCTTTCTTGCCAAGAAATCTGCTCTTGGACTTACCTCTCCAGGACTGCAAAGTCTCCTTAACTAGCCTAACACCACCAGATGCATCGGGGGGGGGGGTAAACATTTTTCCCAAATCATCCCCTTCAGCCGAACCACACAAGGTCAATGGTCCTATGAGTACCGGGTGCCACTATGGCTCAATGCACTTGACATAGGCACTATGAAAGAAGTAAAGCTAGGACTGTTTAAATCTAAACTCCGCACGGCCCCAGCCTCAAACAGCAACTGTGATCGTGGGACCTGATCCCCCTCCCATCTGCTCTCCTCTCATCAGCCTGCCACCTTCCTACTTGCCCTCTAATCTTGCTCCTCTCCCCTCCCTACTTTCTGTTCTACCCCTCTGGCTCTCCTCCTCCTTTGCCTCTCATTTCCCCCATTTCTCCCCTCCACCCTCGCTGTCCTACATCCCAGTGACATTCTTATTTCCCTCATCCGCTTTCCTCTCCCTCCCCTGTGTATCTCCTCCCTGTTTCCCTCCTTTTGTTTCTCCCCTTCCTCCATCCCCTGCCTCCTCTCTGCCCATGGTCATCCCTTTGACCCCTCCTCCACCTCTCCCCTCCCCATTTTTCATTTCCCCGACCCCTCCCCAGCTCACTCATTTTTCTTTCATTCAGGATCTCCCTCGTTTTATTTTTGTTCACCTCCCCCTCCCACCCTAGTAAGTCACTCCCCCCCATAGGCTTCAGAGTCTCTGCCTTGTCAAGTCTCACCCTGGTATCATGGGCCTCCCTCCTGTCTATTCGTATTAGCACTTCAGACAACAAAACTGATGCTTTAAGATGTTCTGGCAACCTAGATAAGTGTTTTCATAGCTTACCTAATTTTAGTTCTGATGCACACTGTGTTTCTTGAAACATCCTATATTGCTAACTGCCTTATTTTCTTACCTGGACCAAGTGACCTTGTCCTGGTTATACTATTGTGTGATACTCTCACCCCAAAGCAACTGTCTATATCTGCAAAAGTGCATAACTTTACCAACTGAACTTGTTCTAGCATTTTCTGCTCAGTATTTTATACTCCTTGTTTGATACTTTTACTGGTTATAACATTGCCCTACTGTAAACAGAACATTTGATGATTGTGTATATGTAACCTCTGTATATTAAATTTTTACATATGTGATTGCTATGATGTGGAACCTCTGTAAAAGAGCCTTTGGCTCACAGGTATTTTCCTAGATAATAAATAAATAAATAAATAAAATGAATAAATATGTTCTCCCTTATACTGTATTGGCCATACAATGCTTTGGTAAGGCCAGCCCCGTTCTGCCCCTGTTTGGGAGATGGAAAGACAGTAGTAGCAAGTAAGGTGGGAGTGTTATTATAAATCAGTTTAAAACGATTAGAATCTCTTACCCATAGTATATCATCGAGCTCATGCTGGGATTATGGTCCAATCCAATTCTTATGTGCATCAGCTGTAGATCAGACAAGCTGGAGCTATAGTCCAATAAAAACAGCTGTGAGTTTGCATGTGCAGCCTAAGACTTTGTGGTGACAGCTCCAAGGTGTCACTCACTTGTGCTATCCCATATGGCCACACTGGGTTGCAAAGTACCGTCGCTGCTAACGATTCTGATGCACACTGTGTAGCATAGAGGTTAGAGAAACAAGGTGTGAACAAGCTTAGTACATACAGCAGATTAGACCTGAGTTTGATTCTCACAACTTCCACTTGCATACTGTGTGACTCTGAGCAAGTCACTTAACCGCCCAGTGCTCCAGGCACTTGTGCCTAGTGGGCCGGTTACCAAAGACTAAAATAAATTAAAAAAAATAATTCACAGTGTGAGATTTGTTCTATATTTAAGATAGATACTAGGGGCCACAGGTGTGGAGGGCATAGTGCTTGTGCTGCAGGTTGAGCCTATAGGACCACAGGTTGGGAGGTACGAGCTCCCCATGGGGGGCAGAACTAGTCTATTGCAGTCAAATTTTGCAAGGTGCCCAGCATATTGTACACAGGGAGCCTCTGCATCCGGTTTAAGTTTCCATCTAAAAGGTATTACTGGTAACCCCTCCCATTCTCCCAACCCCTACCATCTGTTTCTCTGCAACACATCAGTAGAATTTTACTGGTCACTTACTATGCTGGAGATATAACTTCATGTTGCAAGTACTGCCTTTGTGATATGGACTGAGTAAATCGTTACCATCAATCCATCAACCAGTACTCAGAAACAGACTGTTCGCATACTAGAGGGGGGAAAAAAAAAACATGGCCACTATGGGACAACTGGTTACAGAAGCACCTAAATGGGGGAACAAAAAGGGGACTTTGATAGTGCTGGGGCTAGTAGGGAGTGCATTTTAAAGAGAAACCATGTCAACCAGAGCTTCTCAGACACACAACTGGCCTTTGCATTTTAATTTCTGGGTTTTATCTGCAGGTACTCAACAAGGTGCAAGGTTAACAAGATAGGTATGATCACAGTGTTTCCCCTTATGGAGCCATTAATATGTGAACCCCTCAATCCCTCTCTGAGGTGCCCACAAATCTTCTTTCTATAAATCTCTTTCCCTTAATAGCACTGTAAGTTTTATAACAAAAATGCATCACAGTACATAACCAGTGGCAAGTCATAAAGGTTACAGCTGGTCTGGTCATGCAATTTTTAACAAATGCACACAATTTTTCAGGAGGCAAGTCTCTACAGAATGTAGTTCATCACCCCCTGGCTACTGTTAGCTGACATGGGGTTTATGCTAAATGGTACAGACTGAGCAATCTCTGCCCAGGAGGGGATGGATAGTGTTCTAGAGTTCAAAGCAAGGTGTTGCTCAGATTTGTGGTTTGTTCTTTGTCCTGGAGGTAAAAGACCAGATTAGATCTTGTCAGCATAGAGAAATGGGAGGGTCTGTCAATCTTGGGGGGACTCTGATAAGGAGGATTCATGGTGAGAGCTTCTGGAACCCTGAACCAGTCTCCAATTATTGTTTTCTGCTGCCTTGTTGCCCTTGAGGAAGGTGTGCTCAGAACTTTTTCCTGTTATTTCTACATCTCTGCCATTGCTTCAGAGGGTCAGTACTGGTCAATGGTTCGGGTGAGTAATGGTGTTTTTCCATGTCCTGAACATCAGCTTTTGGGGTCTTGGCATGAATATGGCCCTGTGGTATGGTAGGTACATGATTGTCATTATGTGGAAAAGTCCAGTTTCTGTTGATGAAGGCTGCCATTTCTTGTGGGACTGCGAATCTGTGAAAGACCACATTTCTTTCAAGCTTGAAAATTGGCAGGGTACATCATTTTATATTTGAGTCCCAATTGCTGCAAGAATTTACTGATGTCATTAAAGGTAGCCCCCTTTTTTTCATTAATTGAGGTGTGCCATGTAGTCCTGGTAGGAGAGCCAATGCCCATGCTATGGTCTCTCTCTTTCTCTCTCATTCTCTCTTTCTCTCTTGCTCTTGCTCTCTCTTGCCATAACCAGAATCTATTCTTTCATAGCATACCAAAGTACCAGGTATTTTTGGATTTTAGCAGGTGCCTGCAGGCCAGGTGTCAGCAATTCAACACTGGCAAGACTAAGCTTCACAACAGAGGATGGAAAGTTTCCCATCTTTATCTCTCTAGGCCAGCATCTTGACACTGGGCAACCCCCAAGATGGTCCAATGACCCTATTGAGGCAGAGTGCTTTGTCAAGGTGAAAGATGCCATAGCAGAAGGCAGAAACCAGACACAGTTCTTATGCACTGAGTGGCAAGTGAAGAGACATCACATTATGACAGCAAAGATATAAAATCTTTCTTTAACTTTTTCACTGTGTTCATTATCTAAGGTTCTTGACCCCTGTAAGTCACTGGCCTGGTACTGTCCAGTCTTGCACGGTCCTAAGTCTGACTACCAGCTAAAGCCACTTAACTTTCCTTGGGGCAGAGGATCTGTGAGGATGGATACTAGGTCGGGGAGGGAATGTTAAACTCATACCAAGACTTACTCTGTGGTGGAATAAGGACTATTTCCTGAACAAAGAAGAAACCAATGTCTGGGCCACCTGTCATGCTATTGGTGCTTGTTACAAGACAAACAGTATTTTTTTAATCTATGCACTCAAACTCTATGGAATTGTACAAAGTGTGCATAGAAACTGTACACAGACTATTCATTAGATTGGGCTTGGCATAGCATGTGAGGCCAAAGACAGCACCTGGTCAGCTAAACTACATCAGAGAGGTGGGAAAGTGCTACACACAGGGAGCAGAAAATGGTCACTGCTGCCAGCTTGGTTGTCTTTGTTGAATTACATTCCTGCCATTATTTTCTGCTCTGGCTGTAATCATGATTACTAACAGACATAAATTATCACTGATCAGGTAACAGATACACTCTGTAAACTGCATGCACTACTTAAAGGCTGGCAAAGTAATGGTGGTTGTGATTAACTGCAGTGTGGAGATGCACTCTCAGCCAGATATTCAATCTCGTGTGCATTCCAATGTACTTGTGTGCTGTGCCACTGTAGTGAGCACAGCTGGGATACAAGCATCCATGTTTTCAGGAGGGAGCATCCATGCCTCATGCCTCCTGACTCTTGACTTGACAAACCTTTCACACTGTTGTGCAGTTTAAAAAAGAGCTGTGCTTGCTCGACACTGTTTGCTTTACAGCATCTTAATTAGATTTAGTACTCAACTGCCATCCGTTTAACAGAGAATAGCAGTTGAAGAATTCTTTCCCTGACCAGCAAGGGGTGGGAGGGCAAGGGAGTTTTGCATTAGCCCTAGATGGTTTACTATTCATGGGACTCTCTAGGAAGATGCTGAAAGAAATGGCGAGGACAGGGTAGGAGTTTGTCACAGTTTTGTCAAGGGATGTACACAAGTTTGCGGAGCGGGCTAAGGATGTTTTTACTGGGGAAAATTTGTTCACAATTTTTACTTGTTGATTTGAGCGTATGTAGCATTTGGTCTTATTGGTCCACGGTCAAGAAGGACTGGGGTTCTACAGTTTCAAACCTTGGGTCTGCAAACATTAAAATGCTCGATCCCACTGACTGAAAAAGTAACTATCACCACATGGAACGTGAATGGTTTGAAAAAAAATATATTGAGTACAAGAGAATATAAGGCAGGTCTAAAAAAATAAAATTAGCATACTTTTGATGCAAGACATGCTCATGTCTCGAGGAGAACTGTATCAGATTGGTAAAATATGGAGGGGAACAAGGGTGATGTCTTGCTACAGTGCCAGGGCTGGAGGAGTGACAATTTGGTTACCACTGTCTTTCTGAGGTAAAATCATACAAAGCAAAGTGGACTGCAGTGGGGGAGATACACCCTTCACCAAATCTAACTACACTTGGGGAAACAATAGTGGAGCAAAGTATGGGACAAACATGGAGGATATGATTTCTTTCTGTTGCAAGCCTTATAGAGGCCTCAATTCAAAGGCCTGCAGATTCTGATTGGAAGGATTATAACTGTGTGCTAGCCACAATTCTTGAGATGTCCAATACCACCCCTGTTCCGCTAATGTATAACGCTAGGGCCAAGCTGAACTGTCTACCACCTACACCTTACCAATACCTGGAGGCATTGTAGCCCCACAAGCCATGAATATGGCTTTTTTCCCATGCCCATCTATCATATGCCCAAATAGACAGACCCCTGGTGACCCCTTCCTTGATATTTAAAGAGCTAGTGCACTGCCTGGAAACTGCCTGCAGTTAATTGCAACTTTCAGATGTAAGTAGCTATCACTTCTTATACCTCAAGTATTTATTCTTTTCTGTTTGCCAATTAGAAGATTTTGCACTTGGCAGTACTGGGGTGATGTGTGGAGCAGCATTCTGTCTGGAGGGGGAAAAAAAAGTCAGTTCTGTTCCTCCCACAACATCAGCACTGAAACCACACTGACTATGACATCACTAGTAACCAGTGAGAACCATTTCTCACTCTCAGGTTTCACTTTCACATGAAGCAGCAGGGACTGGCTCTACCTGGTTACTAGTGATGTCACAGTTCCCTGCATTTTGATTGGCAGCTTGTGAAAGTCACTGCTCAGGCTGCAAGGACTGTGGTGCCTCAAGATGTTTGGTCTCAGTTCTGATGATGTAGTGGGAAGAACAGAACAGACTTTTTTTTTTTCATCCAGACAGAGTGCTGCTCCACACATCACCACAGTACGGCCAGGTGGAAAATAGAAAATAAAAAAAATACTTCAGATACTGGAAGCAATAGCTGACTGCATCTGAAAATTACTATTAATTCCAAGCAGGACACTAGCTCTTTAAAGTAGAGTCAGTGGCCTTCCACCATTCTGATCTAGGGTCATAGGATCAAAGTAACACAGTAGCATCAGAAAAAGTCAGGGGTGCTTGCAATGGGCTGGCAGGCCCACAAAAAAATATCCAAATAACAAAGTGATCAATCCAAAATATGAGCTCCAGGATTCAATATTATTATCAACTCATTTATGGAGGAATCTTAAAATAAACAAACACCCAAAGTAAACAGTACCTCAACGCTTTACTCTAAGGGGCTTTGTCAGAAGGAGAAAACTTTCACAAATCAATTACATTTTATACATAGTCAATGCTACATCACTCAGTTTGAAATGTCCAATCATCAGTGTTTACTTATTAAATTATATTACCAGTAGTTAAATCAAGCATTACAAGGCAGCCACTTTGACTGGTATGACTTAGTTCATAAAGGGGCAGCAAATTTGATTAAGGATTAATGTGCAACTAAAGAATAAAAGAACAGTAGCTGAACAATATAAAATGTAAAACCAAATCAGAACAAAATATATAGACAAAACTCAAGTAAAGACTGAGGGTTGCCTAGAGGCTAAGAACACTTTGAACTCCCTTTAAGCATCAAAGCATATCATTCCTGGGGATCAGAAACAGTTTTGCCTCATGACATTCAATTAAGATCTGCATGATGTCACACAAACACAGGAGTAACAGCGGCCCATTGGCCCTGTGGTTGGATTTCATCTTGCGATGCTGTGACAGGTTTAGGGAGATGACGAATTAAGTCAGAGGGCTATAGATGGAGAAGGATGAAGTGTCCAAAGGACTGCCTCCTTCTCTGGGAGGCAGGGTGGTAAGAATGTCCGGTGCTTGATGGACCCCTGGCAGAGGCCAAGGGTACCACAGCAACTGGAGTCAGAGTGCTTCAGTGGGTGGGGTGGACACAGGACATCATTGCACGTCCCCACCCCTAGGAAAAACTCAGGAAAATATTTCAACTGCCGGCCACCCTTGATGAAGCCTGCCTCAGCTTTGATTAGCCTCCAGGCCAGCCCTACAACCTAGTCCTGTCATTGTGGCACTGCTGCAGAGTCAGTGACACAACCCCACCCTGGGGGGTAAGCCAGGGGATATCAGAGGATCATGGCCAAATATGAAGGTGGAAGCCAAGGTCCGTTTACTGGGCTGAGGTTCCGGGTGGCTGGCGCTAGGGGCCAAAAAGTATAATAAATAAAAAAAAAAAAAACACTGGAGTAACAGAATCATGCCCTCTGTTTCATGGTTCTCACTAATGACTCTTACCCACTCCTTGTAAGTACCTGGAGAATGGACACAGCCCATTCTTAAAAACCATGGTGCCCAATTTTTAAAGCATTGGTAATGACATAAGGTATTTGCTTCAAAGAGATATGACACAAGGGGCTCACTGTGCCACACTTTGCTCCATTCCCAACATTCAAAGGTGCTTGCAGCATAATCAGGACTCATTGCAGCAGACAGCCTTGTGCCAGGCTTGTAGAGGGGTGCTGCGCCAAGACGTAGCAGCCATATTCCTGACTGCGGGATTTTCAGACCACTACAGCGGCCACAAAGATCACCCAATGTTATACCACACAGAGCTGGTGAAATGGGCCCTGTGCCATCAGTCTCAACAGGAGAACCACAAACTCAGTGTTGGGTACTGCATTATAACCCTGAGGACCGATGCAAAAGCCAGCAAGAGAGGGACTGGTATGTGCAAATATGGCACTGAACACATGTCTACGAGCAAAACTGGAACTTCTGGGCATCCAAAACTAACACAAGCCCTATGGAAATTGAGACACTTGCATCCACACAGAAACATGACCAGTAACCTAAGTAACACTGATCCCTAAGAAATATTGGAAGCTGACGGAGAGATATGCCAGTCAGTATTGATTAAACATAAATGGCTCCCCCCCATAGAACCTCGTGGAATTTCTACGATGAGTGCTGGGGACTTGTCTATGCATGAGTCCAACCCTACCATTATTCCAGATTGTGCAGAACATGACATGCTCCCACCAATAGAAATTAAGCTGGCTTCATATAGCGTAACCCCCTTGGCAGCATATAGTGCACTGCCAGACAGACAAGTAGTAAATGCAGACAATGCAAGCTCATTTTTTTTAAACTTTCTTTTTATTAGATTTTAAGCAATATATACGTAAAATGTATGTATTCAAGAGACAGCATGACATAATAGTGTATCAAACACAAATATTCATTATAGAATTAGCGTAACATGCCTTTTTGTGTCACAACAGTGGGGACAATAACCTAAACAGTTTAAACTTATTACTGCACATATTTGAGTCATTCTTTGCAGTGAAATGATCCATGGAAAAACTAGACAAAGGTAATCCTGCTGTATTTAATAATAAATACCGTAAAGGTTGTTTATGAAGAACACACCCATGGTTGTTTGATAGAAGCGAATGAATGAAAGAGGGTGTGCAACAGAGTGGAGTGTGGCACTGTGAACATACCTGAGCAACCTGTCAATGTACAACTTGAATGATGGACTGGCACAGTCGGGGACAGTGTCTCCCTTGGGTACACATGGGAAGTTGTGCATTGTGTGACCATATGTGTGCCACATGAAGCCACCTGCATATGCAGGGAGCCTGGCACCACATACCATATCTTCTGGGTGGTATGTGGCCAGGTTGCTGTGCCACCACCAATAGATATACTTCTGGTGAGCCAGGGTGGTCAAATATAGTAACTGTGGGCACTGGGCATGGTGCTCCATCATGGCGGACCCCTGTTTCCCTTCTGCCACCATTGATTCTGAGAATGGTGTCATGCACCTCCCGGGTCTCCCTCCATAGTGGCAGTCATCTTGATGCCAGCCCCACCACTCTGAATTTCAGCTTCTTGGCGCCAAAGCAGGAACTGTTTTAAAATCTCAGTATTGAAATCAGATTTCCTTGCATTAAGTTTTTTGTCCCCCCACCTCCTGCCTTAATTAAATATGCTTTGGCTTCACCCCCCAGGACATCTTCCTCCCCTCCTGTGTTCTCCAATGTCTCTTAAAGAAACGGATGCAGCTGTAGGTTTCAAATCATATTGCTGCTTTCCAATAACAGGCTTGAGTCTTTGTCTAACACAGCTAAACCTAGTGAGTTCCCTGGTGAGAAGGATGAGCTGTCTTCTCACTGGTCTCCTGGGAAATATATATATTTTGTCACCTGTCAATACAAACAAAGATGTTCTGCCCTGTCCTGTATTTCACTTTATGCTCCTTAACAGGCCTGTTACTTGTCACTGATTACTTTGCCATCGTCCTCGCCTCAGACCAGGCTGACTTACAATTCTTCACCGAAGCACCATTATTCAGTGACCCCCCTCTCAAACCTAAAGCACACCAGCTCTCTCCTATGGGCCCTGCAATATTGGCCCTCCTGACAAACCATGATCAGTGCCTCCTTGCTTTCTTTCTTCACTCCGTCACGATACTGTCCCCTTGGTGTCACCCCACTACCTGCCACCGCCTCTTATTTATCCTACTAGCAGAGGATGTGGAAACAAAACCAGGTCCCTCGAACATCCATATTGACCATGTCAAAGTGGTCTGAACAGGGTGCTGTAGCCTAAGGGTTGCACACCAGAACATGTGCAGCCTCTCAGCCAAGTTCTCTGAACTCGAAGCCTGGGTATGCCTATACAAACCACATGTTCTGGGACTATCTGAAACATGGCTCAAGCCATACCACAGTGATGCCTCCTACCATTTCCTGGCTACTCCCTACTGTGGCTTGATTGACCCAGCAGAAAGAGGGATGGTGGTGTTGCACTGTACATGCAAGACCATATTAATGCCACCATTACTACCCACTCAGCCAACTCCGAGGTTAGTGATTGGCTCATTGATGAAATTGTCCTGGGTGCATCAAAAAAATGGTACATAGGCTGCTGCTACAATCTTCCATCAGGAGGAACACCAGGACTATCTAGCTTCCTGAATGGCCTTGCCTCTACCGGTATGCCCCCACTCCTTATGTCGACACTAACACAGTGAACTACACTCCTGTTGGCAAAATCAACGCTTTGTCAACAGGTCGCTGTGTTGGTGTGCCCAAGACAGGGGCATTCTGTCTCCCTGTCCTGCACCCCCCCCCCACTTAACTCTAACTGGAGTTAAGAATCCTTTAGTCGGGGGGGTGCAGGGGGCATAGCCTCCATGTGGGGGATTCAAGGGGTGAAGCTCCCCAATGAAAGCAGGACCAGGAGTCTGTCAAGGAATCATGCCGACCATGATTTGCGGTCAACATGATTCCTGTCGCTCTAATGCAGATCGACATCAGAGATGTCGAACTGGCATGGTAGAGCCACCTCTACCCCTCCTCCAGGGACACCATCATGGTTGGGGATTTCAACCTCTACTGGACTAAATCCCCTGCATCTGAATATGCACACCTTCTTAAGTCACATCACCTTGAGCAAGTCATCTCTTTTCTAACCAGGTACAATCCTCACTCACCCAGCCACTCCACCATTGATTGGCTTGCCACCAACTGTCCAAGCCTAGTCCTCCAAGCAGGCACTATGGCAGAGACTATCAGTGACCACACCCCCACGTATATTGCTTTAACCACCAAAGCAATATGTCCACCACATAAATTACAAATTTTTAGGAAATTTAAAACCTCTAATTTGAACCTAGTGCTAAGGGATGCCTGGGACATTAACTGGTCCTCACTCTACCTACTTAAAGATGTCTCAATGGCAATGTCAGCTTTTTCAGAAACTCTTCACATGCTGCAGGACAGATATTTCCCAGTCACCACCAGGAGAATTAAAGGAGGCAACAACCGCTGGCTATCACATGAACTCCTGGCTCAAATGAAAGCAAGGGACAAATCATGGAGAGCCTTCAAGGCCTCCCCTTCCCCTCCATCATGGAACACTTACCGGTCACTTCGTAACTCCTGTAAGCAGGCGGTAAAAACACTTAAACACCCTCCTGAACCCAAAACTGAATAAACCAATAACTGAACTCACCTCCCCTGCTGGTCCCACAAACGATCTAGGTGTAATTGCCGATACCTTCAATAAAATGTTCACTGACCTCACTTCCTATACCACCAAAATCCCTCCTCAGTCCTCTTCTGTCCAGAACAACCACCAAAGACATCCTTATCCATCTACAGTAGCCCTGCTTTCTAGCTAAGGGCCATTGATCACAGGGTCACTGGCAAACTCCTTAGGGGGCTACCCTCCAGGGGCAGCCCAGGCAGTGATGGCCTGCATCCCTCCTTTTTGAAAATTATCTCCCCAGTCCTCATCAGGCCACTGACCCACATTTTTAATCTCAATCTGTCATCCTCCACCATGCCTGACTCATGAAAACATGTGCATGGGGTGCCTATTTTTTTAAAGTTGGTGACCCGACTGCACCGGAAAACTACCATCCCATCTCCCTCCTCCCGCACCTAAGCAAACTATTAGAAATAAGCATTTGTCAATGCTGAATGTTGTCTCACTGGCATTGGCATTGGTAGTGCAGGAATTAGAGATGCATAATAGGATTGGCAGTGAAGTATTGAAGTGATGCCAACCTCATCCCCACCCTGCAGAGGCCAACAGGCATTGGGGTGTGCCTTTGGGTCATCAGCTATAACGCTCATGCCATTTTACCTCACCCTACCCTGTAGACACTGACAAGTGTTGTGGTGTGCTTTCGGGTCCTTGGGCATTATACTTACCCCATTCCATAAGGAAATACATTGAGGTGGGTGCAGTAAAGGAGAATGGGGTGAACTTTGTGGCCGAACACTCCAAGACTCACTATGATGCCTGTCACTGGCTGCAGCATGGGGGTGGGGGTGGAATGGTGTGAGCATTACAGCCGATGATCCCAAGTCACACCCCTGATGCCTGTCAGTCTCTACAGGGTGGGATGCTACAGTTGGAAACCCTAACACGCTAGACGTGTGTTGGTATTTTCACTCCAGATTTGCAACATGGGCTTTTTGTGAGCCCACCTCATGAAGAGCAGCACTATCAGTTTGTTAGCTGAAAGGTGGTTTTGCACATTGGTTATGCCATTTGACAACACAGGGACGGAAACACATTTTGGGCAGTATGTGGAAAATGACAACTGTATTATTCATGAGGAGATGTAAAAAAATGGCAATGTTGAAAATCTGGAGTGAAAATATGAAAAATTGGAGAAGTCATGAGCATGCATAGAAACTGTGCAACACATGTCTGTAACCCAATTATTTTTAGGATTTTTTTAACCACATTTTTAAAATAGGCATTTTGGGACCTCCCCTCATGAACAGTGGCACTGTGATTTTGTTAATTTGTCCCAAACGTGGATTTCCCACAGTGACCATACCATTGTGCTCCACAGGTGCAAAAGCACATTTAGGACAGGATGTGAAAAATTACAGCCGTACTGTTCATAATGAGGTGTGAAAAATGCCAGTGTTGAAAATCCGGCATGAAAATATTGCAAATCTGCGAAGTTACAAGGGTGCGTGGAAACTACGCAATGCACACTTGTAACACAGTCATTTTATGGAATTTCATCACCAAATTTTCAACATAGGTGTTTTAGGACCTCTGCTCATAAACAATGGCACCGTCATTTCCTCAAGCTGTCCCGAAAACTGATTTTGCTAGCGACCACACTATTCTGCGCTGGATGTGCGAAACCACATTTCGGCCAGGATATGTAAAATAACAGCTATACTGTTCATAAGGAGGTGCGGAAAAATGACAATTTTGAAAATCTGGAGTGAAAATAATACAAATTCATGAAGTTACGAGTGTGCATGGAAATTGCACAACGCATGCTTGTAAAACAGCCATTTTTTAAATGTTTCCACCAAATTTGCAACATGGGCTTTTTGAGAGCCCCCTTCATGAACAGTGGCACTGTTGTTTCATTAATCAGTCCTAAAAGGTAATTCCACACAATGACTGTGAAATCACCTTTTGGGACTGAATAACGCCTTGACCAGGCCACGGACCCCTCAATTTCTGGAACAAAAACAGTTTTTCAGAAATCATCTGTACTGTAAGGGATCCAGCGTGCCTTGACCAGGCTACAGACCCCTCAATTTCTGGAACCTAAATAGTTTTTCAGAAATCCTCTCTACTGCAAGGGATCCAGCGGGCTTTGACCAGGCCACGGACCCCTCAATTTCGGGAACCTAAACAGTTTTTCAGAAATCCTCTGTACTGCAAGGTACAAGCCCTGACTTTTGGATTTGGTACCAGTGGAAGCTGATTTCCAAGTGGCCCACACTATCTCCTGTTGAACACATCTCTAACTATTGTATCTCCCTCTGTGTCTCTAGTTGAATTTATGTGCTAGGGTTTAATAATTTGTTTAATCCTTACAGTCATTTTAAGTTCTGAGTTGATATTTGAAGTGAATTTTGAGCCTTGACTGTGTAAATCCTTCTTTTGCTCTCTGCCCTGCAACCTCTCTCCTCTCTCCTCCTCCCCAGACTGTCTGCTTTGCTCTCTGACCCTGCCCACTTCTATTATTCTCTTTGTTCTGATGTAACAAGCCTACTCCTCCAGCCTTTAAAAATTCTGTTGTTCTACTTTATTTCAGGGATCCAGCATGCCTTGACCAGGCCACGGACCCCTCAATTTCTGGAACCTAAACAGTTTTTCAGAAATCCTCTGTACTGCAAGGTACAAGCCCTGACTTTTGGATTTGGTACCAGTGGAAGCTGATTTCCAAGTGGCCCACACTATCTCCTGCTGAACACATCTCTAACTACTGTATCTCCCTCTGTGTCTCTAGTTGAATTTATGTGCTAGGGTTTAATAATTTGTTTAATCCTTACAGTCATTTTAAGTTCTGAGTTGATATTGGAAGTGAATTTTGAGCCTTGACTGTGTAAATCCTTCTTTTGCTCTCTGCCCTGCAACCTCTCTCCTCTCTCCTCCTCCCTCAGACCGTCTGCTTTGCTCTCTGACCCTGCCCACTTCTATTATTCTTTTTGTTCTGATGTAACAAGCCTACTCCTCCAGCCTTTAAAAATCCTGTTCTTCTATTTTATTTCAGGGATCCAGCATGCCTTGACCAGGCCACGGACCCCTCAATTTCTGGAACCAAAACAGTTTTTCAAAAATCCTCTGTACTGCAAGGTACAAGCCCTGACTTTTGGATTTGGTACCAGTGGAAGCTGATTTCTAGTGGTCCATTTGACTTTTCCATTAGCAGATTATATCCTCTCCCCACTAGAGGGCTATATCTCTATCTCTTTCTCTATCTAGTATGCACAGTAAGCCATGTGGGTTCTCTCTGCCTTTCTCTCACCTCTCCTCCTCCTCCTCCTCCTTGCCCTGCCCCCCCTTCTCTCTCCCTGGTCCTAGCCACCCCCACCCTGCCACCCTCTACTCTGGTTTCCACTGCTACTCCAAGGGAACTCTCCACTTCCACTCGAGACTTGTGCTTGGTGCACCGTTTGGATATTCCTGGTTACTTAACCCAACCACTACTCTCAACAAGTGTGGCCACCTCTCTACACTGTACCACCTTGCAGTCCATATGGGATACAACCTGGAACCTTGCAACTTCTACTCCCGGAAACAAAGATCAAAACTATCTCTCAAAGAGCTGCGACTCTGCTCCTTAAAACTCCTCCTCCTCTTTCTCATCTCAGGCAGCGTCCATCCCAATCCTGGCCCTGGAAAGCGTAGGACACACACAAACTCCAAGTGCCCTTATCCTTGCAACCATTAATATCTGCAGCCTACTACCAAAGCTGGATGCACTCCAAGCCTTCATATGCCAACACAACCCTGACATCCTTGCAGTGGTGGAAACCTGACTGACACCTAAAGTTCCTGACTCAGCAGTAACAATACAGAGCTACAATGTCCACAGGCTGGACTGGATAACCAGAAAAGGCGGTGGTAGCGCAATCTATATCAAAGACTCCCTGTCTTGGCACCCTGTAGCAACTCCATCACTTTCTGCCTCGGCCCAGATTCTGCCAATAAAAATTGTCCTAGGTCCCAACCATAAAGCCCTGACTACTGTCTCTGTATACGTCCTGCCCAGGGACCCTAAACATGGATTCAATGATGTCCTAAACTTTATCAACTCTCATCCTCCTGAAGCTGAACTTATTCTACTAGGGGATTTCAACATAAACTGGTTAGCATCAAGCGCCAGTGCCTATAAAGACCCCATCTCAGCTGCTAACCTCACGCAAATGGTAAACTCCCCTACTAAGATTAACTACAAGACTGGCACCAGTACGCTCTTGGATTGGGTCCTCACCACTTACCCCACAAGGATTTCTCGTACGACCATTCTCCCAGACTCTCTCAGTGACCACTCCCCAGTCATGTGTGCATGGTCTAACAAATTCCTTAAGCCCACTCCCAAAATTATCACTAGCAGAGTCCTTCCTCGTGGAAAATTTCCACATCTCAAACAACACCTGCTTCTACAAGACTGGCTACCCACCTATGAAGCAACAGATGTTAACTTGGCTCTTGATCACTTCATCTCAATTTTCAACAAAGCCTGCAACCTCTTTGCCCCTGCTAAAAGGCACAAAACAAAATCTCTCTCTAACCCATGGGTCACTGTGGCTCTTCTCTCACAGCTGAAACTAAAGGATCACCTCTGGGCAGTTGCCAGGGCCACTGGCAAACAACTGGACATCCAAAATTACAAACATGCATGAAATGCCTGCACAAAAGCCATACGGCTAATGAAATACATCTATTACAAAGACGCTCTCACCAATACATGGGGAAATGGTCATACTTTCTGGGACAATATCAAGGATGTCACAGGGAAGCAGCCAAAAACCTCTCTGGCCATGTTAATGGTTGATGGATCCTCAACCCTCGACCCCAAGGTGATCGCAAACATCTTTAACACGGCTTTTTCAGACCTTAGTGCTGTTCTACCCCATGACTTTTTCGGAAACAGGGCCCACTCCGCAAATACCTCAGCCCCTCAGTCTAACCATCCCCTCTTCTACTTCAGGGAGGTAAGGCTGAATGAAGCTCACCACTATATTATTGCAGCTATCTCTAAATCTAGATCTAGTAGCGACATCCTGGACCTTAAGCTTCTGTTGCTCACCCTCGATGAGGTAATTCATCCATTAACAAAAATCCTAAACCTCTCTCTCAGCTGTGGAAAATTCCCAGACCTATGGAAAACAGCCACCGTGACACCCGTCCATAAAAGTGGGGACAAGACGAATCACTCAAATTATCGCCCTGTCTCCATACTGCCCCCACTCTCTAAGGCACTCGAGCGCATCATGGCTGATCAACTTACCGACCACTTGGATAAATACTATATACCTTGTCCACAACAACACAGCTTCCGGAAAGGTCACAGCACCACCACAGCCCTTCTTGAGTTCACTGGAGCTTTGCATAAATCTCTTGACAACGGCCTTCTCACAGGAGCCGTTTTTGTCGACCTCTCCAAGGCCTTCTATACAGTACTCCATGAACTACTAATACACCAACTACTGAATGCCAGGCTATCACCTGACTCTTCTCTCTGGTTTAAAAGCTACTTAGAAAACCGGTCACAGAGAGTAAAAATTGCGGACGCTCTTTCTAACACCCTGCCTGTTCGCTCGGGTGTCCCACAGGGATCCATACTGGGCCCCTCCTTTTTAGCCTTTTCTTAGACTCCCTTCCTCCCTTACCACTGCTCTGAGCAGATCATACTATAAGCTGATGATGCTGTTGTATTCTCCACTCACAAAGATTCTGCAACTCTTCAATACAACCTTCAACTTGGTTTCAGTTCTGTAGAGACATGGTTTCTTAATCATAAACTGGTCCTCAATGGCAAGAAAACCAAATCTATGCTCTTCTACAGCTCTCATAACCCACACAAGCTACACCACTTGGCTATCTCCACCACCTAGGGGAACACTCTAGATCAGGTGGGGTCCTTCAAATACTTAGGGATACAGCTTTACCCTAATCTCTCCTATGGACTTCATGTAGATAATGTAGCTAGAGCTGCTAATACATGACTTGGTCTCCTCTACAAACACAGACCACACCTCATGCCAGAAGCTTTGAAGGTTGCAGTCCTGAGCTCTGTGATCTCTGTAATAGGCTATGGTCTCATCATTTATGGCTCGGCCACAACCACAACCCTTAGACGCCTCTCAACTGCCTTAAATAAAGCATGTCGGCTCATCACTGGTGCTCACTGTCTCACCCACACATGTGACCTGTAGACTCAGACCAGCTGGCTCCAACTATCAAACCACATAAAGTTTCTCACCTGATCCATGGTGAAAAAAATCTACCTTGGCCTTGAGCCTTCTGGGGTCTCAACTCTGTTACAACACCGAATTAACAAATGGTGCCTTAGCAGATCCATGCTACAGCTACTGAAAGTCCCCCACTGTCACACCTCACAGGGACAATGCTCTTTTGCTTATCGAGTGCCACTCTGGTTCAATGGCCTCAGCCCAACCATCTCCTCTGCCCCAACAATTGGTATGTTTAAAACTAGGCTCCGGGACTATCTCACTACCAACAGCTCCTGTGACTTCCCAACTTAACCTTGTTTCTCTACTTCACTTTCTGCTCTAGTTGTCCCCCCCCCCACTGAATTCTACCCTCACATCTTGGTATACCCAATGCTGCACTTTTCACCCTCTCCCTGCCCTTCCAACATTCGTTCTGCCCCGCTCCCCTCTTCCCTCTTCCTATGACTCTGGCACTTATCTGTTGTCTATTTTCTCTGACAAATGCCGCTGGCTGCCTTGTTAAAATGCTACCCTTGAACTGTATTAATATGTACTCTTTTTTCAATGTCCACATTGTTGTAATGTCTGTCTTGATGTTCCCCATAATTTGTATTTCTCTGACGTGGAAACTTTGTAAAAGAGCCAAGGCTCAAAGGTATTTGTAATCCTAGCCTTGATAAATAAAATAAAGAAATAAATAAATGACAGTGTCTGAATTCATGAGGAGGGGTCCTAAAAACCCCATGTTGAAAATTTGGTGTCAAAATTCCCAAAAATGACTGAGATATGCACCAACATTTAAAAAAAACTATTTATGCCATTATACAACTTACTGGCATTTCTTCAGTTCGTGGTCAGCTTTAAAGAGTGCAGATGTGTTCTCGGTCCACTGAACATCATTGCGCTGGGCTCCGGAGGTAAGTATGGGGTGAGGGGGGTGTGGGAAAGCAGGGTGCGAGAGGATGGGTGTGGGTTGGGGGGCATGGAGACTGTGAGGGACTGTTTTCTGTTTTGCAGGTAAAAGTAAAGAAATAAAACAAAAAAAAAACATTGCAGGACAGGTTTTTTTTAACAGGGTAATTTGGCATACTGTGGTGGGCTCCCAACATGTCACCTGAGTTGTTTTTTGGGTGGAGGGCTGTAGCTGATGGGGGATTGGGCACCCACATTAGCAAATACCAATGGGGGAGGGAGAGCTGAGTGGGATTGGGCACCCCCCTGCACACAACAGATGGGGGAGGGAATTATGCTGATGGGGAGGGCTCTGTTGGCAGATTGAACTGGGAAGGGGGGGGACTGAGGCCAATGGGGATTGGGCCCCCACCTTCGGCAAAGAAAGACTTTTTTTTGGTGGGCACATGATGCCGAGGGGGACTGGGCACCCCCTCGGCACACAGCGGAAATGGGAGTGGGGT
Organism: Neoceratodus forsteri; assembly: GCA_016271365.2. Taxonomy (NCBI): domain Eukaryota; kingdom Metazoa; phylum Chordata; order Ceratodontiformes; family Ceratodontidae; genus Neoceratodus; species Neoceratodus forsteri. The sequence continues at coordinate 669,074,990 of CM057456.1, read as the reverse complement.
CATTATGCTGACGGGGACTGGGCTCCCCCATCGGCATTGTGACAGGTGGCAGCAGTCACTGTCGCCATGTTGCTTTGCATGTCGGGAGGTGTGTTGTGGTCCTGCTGCATGAAAGCTTCGCTGTCATTGCAGGAAACCTTTTCTTAGAGCTGGTGGCCACAATAGCTATGCATGATGTCAGCGCCTGCTGCTGGCTTATTGGTGAATGTGGGACGCACCTACTGATGCATGCCCTGCATTCACCCACAGTGACAGCACCTCCAAATCTGCTACTACTGCAAGATGTTGGCTGCGCACGCGTGAGCCAACATAGAAATCTTACACCAACAAATTTCCGAATATCTTGAAAACTACAACCTCCTGACCCCACTCCAACATGGTTTCTGCAAACATCACAGCACCTCCTCTGAACTGGCCCTTTTTTCCAATTATGTCCTAAGAAGCATGGACATCGGCATGGCCACAGATGCAGTGTTTGTGGACCTTTCTAAAGCCTTCAACCTTGTGGACCACCACCTCTTATGTTCCACCCTGCTTAACCTAGGTTGCTCCATGGATGCTGCTGCTTGGTTCAGCAGCTACCTGACAAACAGATCCCAGTCTGTCACTATAGGCAAGGTTACTTCTGCCACTCTGCTAGTCCACACTGGTGTACCTCAGGGTTCCATACTGGGGCCTCTGTTGTTCTCTCTTTTCATAAATACTCTTCCTACAGAGAACCAAAACTGCAATGCTCTCCTCTATGCTGATGACCTTGTCATCTACCATAGCGCCAGATCCCTCAAAACCATATCATCCACCCTCACCACTAACTATGGAGCAGCACAGAACTGGTTCCTTTCCAAAAAAACTCCTGGTAAATGAAAAACAAAATGAAGGCCATGCTCTTTAGCTTAAAGCCATTCCTCAGAAAGATTGCCAAAACAAATGCCACACTACTGATAGTAACCCCCGCTGGACCTCCTCTTGCCATAGTATCCTCCTTCAAATACCTAGGAGTGACTCTCGATCCTTCTCTTACCTTTAATTCCCATATTGATAATACTATAAAAAGGGTCCACCAGAAGTTGGGGGCAGCCTACCAGGTCAACCACCTTCTGACCCCTGAAGCTCGCCTTGCTATCACCCGGGAAAATCTCCTGCCCTTCCTTGACTATTGCTCTTCAATTTTCTCCACCACCTCGGCCTCACTTCTCTCCCAGCTAAGCACCACATATAACACCATCTGTCACTTTGTTCTTCAGGTTTCTTACTCCACTCATCACTGCTCTCTTACCCAGCCATTAGGCTGGCAATCCCTTCATGGCCACTATGAATATGCCATGGGCAATCTAGTCGACACCTCTCTCAGGAACTCTCTGAAGTCACCTTTCTCACCAATTCTCACTGCCCATGTGGTTACTTGTTCTCTCAGAGACTCCTCCATTCCCCCCGGTAGTCCCCCGTGTATCCACTGTTATGGGGAGTAAGACCTTCTCTATTTCTGCCCACCCCTCTCTCTGGAACAAACTTCCACCTGTCATCAAAATGGCACCCTCTCATCAATCCTTCAAACTGCAACTGAGAGAGTGGCTAAAGTCCCAGGCCACCTGTACATGCTCACTAGGCAACCCCCCCCCAACCAAACAGCCACCGTAGAGGCCACACTGTATCTCTCGATTTATCTCCAGGGTGCCGACCACTAATTTGTACCTCTTAGCACTGCTTGCTTCTCTCTGGGTACACATGTATTATTGTAATGTATTTCCACCATGCACTGTTGCATATCCTGACTGATCAAATGATGTGTGTATCTGACGATGTGACCACTCTACGTGTAATTGTCCATGTATCTGAGACTCAGGCATGCACTCTTGCATTTGTTATGAAACTTTTTGTGTTACATTTGTTGTGTAATGTATCATTGGTGTTGATTTCATATTACTCAGTGTATATTGCTCCTTCTGTATTGTAACCTGTGCCTATTGCTTCAACCTTGTATTGTATGCCATTGTCTGGACCGGGTCGCAACTGAAAATGATCTTTTGGATCAGCTTGCTTACCCTGTTACCAAAAACATAAATAAATAAAAAATAAATAAAAAAGTCCCCCCGACTGTCCATGTCGCAGTAGTGCTTCCTGACCCTGTCCTGGGTCTGTGCACCCCACCATCTGCCAACTCAACCCTTCTGGACCCTCATGGCCACTGCCGGCCACCAGGAAACATGGTCAGCAGGTCTCTGGCACTGGTTGCCATGATGCATGGCCGTCCCATAGCCTGCAGCATTCCCCTCCTATGTGCCATTTTTTTGGCACAGGAGAACAGTTGTGGCTGCATTGGGGATTTTGGCACTAGGACCCCACCTGTACGAAAATCAGGTGCATGGTCCCTGGTGCACTGGGCTCTGACACAAACTGCTATTTGCTGCAGCTTGCATCACTCTAAGGATCCGTTCAAAAATCGAGCCCCAGGAGTTTAAAATATTTACATCTGTGGTGCTCCAGGAATATCTGACACATAATAAGCGGGGCAATACTGTCCACTCAATGAGATGGGAATCCCTAAAGGCATTTGTTAGAGGGAAAACTACAGTATATCATATGCCAACACAAAAAAAGTTGTGGTGAACAGGAGCTGATGCACCTAGAGCAAATATGGAGACCTGTGAGAAAACACACATGCAGAGACCTTCCCCAGCTCTCTATCACATGCTCCAGAAACTTGAATTGAAGCTAAATACTCATAGTAGTACACAAATGGAATGGTTCATTATTTTTGCAGAGGCTGGGCAGCACTTCCATGAGGATCAGGTTGGCATGCTGTTAGCCTGAGAACTTAAGTAAAGAGAGGAGTGCAAATGTTTGCACAGATTCAAGTAGAGGAAAGGGGGCTGGTAACGGACCAAACTTACAAAGGGTTAGCATTTTGTAATTTTATTTAAATCACTCTATACCACAGAAATCTCACCCTCATGATATCAACTTAAATATTTTTTCCAAAAAGTCACAGTGTTGCTAATCCCTCCATCACATGAGGCCATCACAGGTCTGCTGGTGTCCTCCTCTGAGGTTTATCAGCTGTTAAGTCTCAACAAGGTGCAAGACAACTGGGCCTGAAGATCTTCCTATAGATTTTTTTAAAACCTTTGCAAAACAAATATGTGTGCCTCTATATGATACAGTATGTTGAATGAAAGCTTTAAAAAGGGTATGATGCCCCCCCCCACATGTGGTGTGTCACCATAACTGTCCTTCCAAAGCTGAGCAAGGACCCCACTCAATGCTCCTCATATCGCCCAATCTCCCTACTTACTTTGGACTACAAGGTTGCTGCAAAAATCATTGGTGCTAGATTAGAGGGCATGTTTCCAAAATATATTCACCCTGACATAGCTGGATCAGTAAAGGTTAGGCAGGTGAAATGTAACATCTGTATAATCCTAAATATTATTCATAGGTTGACAAAAAAATCAGAGAGTCATGGAGCAACAGTCTTTGCCTTGGATGTGAAAAAGGCATTTGACCTCATGGAGTGGGGGTACATGTTTGAGACCCTGTGGAGGTTTGGCATTCAGGAACAGGTGATTAAATAAATTGAATCATTTTGCAACACACCTGAAGGGCAATTAATGGTTAATGGCAGCCTAACTCTATCATTTACCATGTCCAGGGACACCCAGCTGGGATGTACTGTATCCCCACTGCAATATGTAATATCCCTTAAGCCCCTTACAGCCGCTATCAGGCACCATAAGGGCATAACTGGCTATGTGGAATGGGGTAGGAGAACACAAAATTGCTCTTTTGTAGATAATCTGCTACTATATCTGCAAGAAGCATCAAAGAGCCTGAAGGAGGTACAGGCCCTACTGATGGAATATGGCTTCCTGTCTGGACACAAAAGAAACTGGACAAAAAATGACATACTGCTCATAGGGAAGCTCAAAATGTACATTATGGTGTCTAACTCTAAGGGTCTGCAGACATTCTGGATCTGCAGGCATTTGACAGTATTACATATCTTGGGGTTCAAATTACAGCAAAAGTGTTCCCAGCTACATAGCAAGTTACTGAGCTGCAAATTTGGAGACCTAGGTTTGAATCCCATAACCCTCACTTGAATACTGTGTGACCTGAGCAAGTCACTTAACTTCCCTGTGCTCCCAGGTTGCATCTGTAAACAAGCTTTCAGCTCAGTGTGTCTCACATGGTTAAACAATTGGAACTACATCTCCTTGATGGCCATCTTAAGGGAGGATTGTGTGAGAGAGAGAGAGAGAGAGAGAGAGAGAGAGAGAGAGAGAGAGAGAGAAAGAATGAGAGAGAGAGAGAGAGAGAGAGAGAGAGAGAGAGAGAGAAAGAATGAGAGAGAGAGAGAGAGAGAGAGAGGTCTACCCCTGTTTGTCTGGGGCAGAATTAACTTTGCTAAAATGTGAATCTTCCTCGTGTGTCTATTTATTTCAAGCACTGCCCTCTCCTTTGCTTGGTTCCTTCTTTAAACACATTGATTCCACGTTGCATAAGTTCCTGTGTCAAGGTAAAAATGCCAGGATCCGTAGAAATATATTACAGAAAACAATAAAGATCAGGGGGAACTACTTCACTTGAGGCATTATTATTGGGCATCCCAGCTGACCTACATATCTGTTGGGAGCCCAGCCCCCATGTCATTGAGCGAGCTAGAACAAAATGAGCTTGGAAGAAAACTTCATAGAGGTTGCCTGTCTCCACTGCTCCAGACACTAAAAGTGCCAGTGCTGTCAAATCCATTTACAAAACATATGGTTAATATCTGGATCGAAATACATAAGTTGTTTGGAGTCAAACCCCTGGTTTTCAGACATTCAGAAATTACAGAAAACCCCAGATTAACCTCAAATGGAAATTTGTAAATCCTGGCCTGATGGCTGAGTGTACCAAATGATTCCCAAATTGAACTAACAATGAAAGGATGTGCTGCAGGGATAAGAACCTGAATTTCCCTTTGTCCCCCTGATCAGTGGGATCTCCTAAGCACAGGGTGTAGTGGAGCACCAGCATTGTATTCCTGCTCTGGTGGGTTCAGTGTGTCTCCCATTGCAGGGCAATGTGATGTCATGGAAACACAGAAACGTAGACAATGATGTCAGAAGAAAACCAATGGTCTTTCCAGTCTGCCCATATTTCCCCTGTCAAACCCCAGGACCTACTGTCCATACAGGGTACTAGCCCTCACTATCCAACCCCACCCCACCCCCATTCCCCTCTCTATGACTACAGCCCCGAGTAACCACTATATCCTTTACTCTGTCCCAGGCATACTTGAAACCATTTATGGTTCTGGTGCCCAACACATCAGCACACAGACTGTTCCATGGTTCCACCTCTTTCTCTGTAAAATAAAATTTTCTCATATCCTTCCTGAATCTCCCTTCTGTCAGATTTCAGTTGTTCCCCTGTTTCCTTGAACTGTTACTCATGCTAAGTAGTTCCTCATAGTTCAACTTATTTATGTCTTTCAGGAAGTTGAAGGCTTCTGTCATATCATATCACCCTTCTCTCATCTGGCCTTCTGCAAGTACATGTACATTGCCTCAAGGTGATCCTTATAAAATCTGCCCCGCTGGCCTGGAATCATCCTGGTTGTGCCTTATTGCACCGCCTCCAGCCTGTCGTTATCTTTCCTGAGGTGAGGACTCCAGAACTGGGCATAGTATTTCACATGTGACCTAACCAATGATCTATAGAGAGGTGGTAATACCTCTTGTCTTCTATTGTCAATACCCCTAACATGACATGTGCAACTGCTTTCTGAAGGGTAAATCAAGGCTATTATCCTTTCCACACGTAGAAAACTATCTCTCTCTCTCTCTCTCTCTATATCTCTATTTCTTTCTTCAAAATCTCAGGTACAGGTTCAGCCTGTGAAGCCTGACTGTGTCAGACTAGTAAACCACTTCCTTGCATCCAGTGCCTGTGTGTACTGCAACAACCAGTACCATCAGTGCTGCTGGCTGGGTGACTCCCCAGACACATAGCTTCTCTGTTACAGCATTAATGCTGTTACGTAGCAAAGTGTCTCTAAGTGCCTAGAGAGTGATCACAGGGAGATTAACCCTTGCCAAAACCTCTTCTAGATTCTTATTTTAAGTCACTCAGCTCTGAACTGTGTAAGTATGTACTTATCTCCACTTTGACTGTGCAGGAATTCTGCTTGGTTCTGACAAATGTGTGGTCTGTTTCCTTTGGCTGTACACTGCAGTTCACTCCAGTCTGACAGCTGCACAGACTGAAAATGTCCTGGAATAGCTCCTGATGTTCACTGGGTAGTGCAAGAGGATGATTCCTTGATGTATGATTGGCTGCATAAGTCACCCCTGTATTAAGTAAATCCTTTTCTTATCCATGAGCCCTTCTTGCTCCCTTTGCAAGCTTCTGTTGCCTGATTATCTGTACTGAGACCCCTGAACTCAGTTATTATAGCAGTGGAGCATCAGGGGTAGGAATGGTGGTGGTGTCTCTTCTGTTATTGGGACACTGGACCTCCCAATGTCCTTATTTCTGATGGGTTTCATGATGAAACCATACTGTGCCCCCCTATAGTTGTTGCATGTCATCATATGCTAGTGTTTTAGTCAGGTCATGAAGCAAGCGGCTGTGCTGTGCAGTCATAGGGGGAATCCCTGGACTTCAAGGGCATGATTGCACTCCTTTTCTCAGTGACTGTTTTGTTGTGTGGCAGGCTCCACTAAAGACAATGGTGCAGTACACCAAGGATTCTCCTGCCCTCATCACTCTTAGCCCCCATCTGCAGTTTTGGGGACTGGGGCGCAACAGTGCTGGCAAATGATGCCATTGAGTAGGCTCTGTTGAGTCATTCAAGAAAGCCCCAAATGGAGAGGGCTATACTTGCTCTCCCATTTATTTTCTGACCGATACCAGTGTGGCTTCTCACATGAAGGCAGAGATGCTAGAATGTATTTGTTTTACTTGTATTTTTTTCCAGGTGTGGGTGGTAGAAGGGTTTTAACAGGGAAGCTGGATTAATATAGAATGGGAACAAGTCACACAGTCATAGTGTCATAGTAACATAGTAGTTTAATGTTGGAAGGTACTGTACATCCAACATGTCATTCCCCTGCTTCATAAGCAAAGAAAAAAAAAGGAAGTATTCCATGGAAACATGTACAGCACTAATCCAGAGGGATTCCATACCAACTGTACTATGAAGGGAATCCATTGATTCCCCTGTTAAGTGAAATGTGTCCATTCTTACCTTGAAGACCAGTACTATCTTTATATATGTTGATCCACTGGTTGGTTATTCTATAGTATCACCACTTTCTGAGAGAAGAATGTGCCTCCTAACGTTACCTCTGAATTCACCACCTCTGAGTTTCAGGGAATGTTCCAACATCCTGCTGGAGTACACCAGATCAAATACCTATTTGAGTCTTGTCAATATCCATGAACCTGCAGAAGACTGAGATCGTGTCCTCTCTAAGCCTCCTTTTCTTTAGGGTGAGCATGTTAAGGGCATCTAGCCTCGCATCGTAACTTATGTCCCTGATACCCCTGATCACTTAGGTGGCCATGTGTGGCACCCTCTTGAGTCATGACTGCTTTAATCTGCATTATATATTGAGCAGCCCAGAGTAGCATGCAGTACTCCAGGTGGCCCTAATCTGGGCCCTGTAAAGTGGTAGAATTACTTCCTCTGTTTTGATGGTTACTCCCTTCTTGATGTACCGCCACATTCCTGTGGGCAATGTGACAGCAGCAACAGACTGCTTGTCATGTGTGAACCTTTGTCTAATATGGCCCCAAGGTCCTTTTCCTCCTCTACTGCAGAACAAGGAGCTCCACACACTGAGTAGGTCCTATCTCAGTTCTTCCCCCAAAGAGTAGCACCTTGCTTTGGCTACACAGAATCAGAGACTCCAGGAGTCTAGCTGGTCATCAAGCTTGTTCAGATCATGTGTCCCCATCCCAATGGGAGTCCACCACGCTGGCCATCATAGTGCAACAAAAACTTAAGCAGCTTCCTGAAGATCACAGTCATTAAATCACTGATGAAGATTTTGAAGAGCAGTGGCCCCCAGCACAGATCTCTGAGGGATGCCACTTAACACAGCTCTCCAATTTGAGTAGTGCCTGTCCACCATCCTCATCTGCTTCCTGCCCTCAAGCCAGTTAACAATCCACCTTGAGCATGTGTAAAGAAAGCCACATTTATGTATTTTGCCAAGAAGTATGTCATGTGCCCCATCATAGAATTAATAAGTCAGATTCCGGAACACCTGTTAGAAATCTTAAATGACATAGTCTTTACTACATCTGGAATGTCTGGAATGCTTCTTTCATTAAATGGGTTAATTCCATTGTGTACAGCAACAGAGGACTGATTAATTGTTTAACGGAAAACTGTGCAGACTCAAGTTTTTAAGAGTAATGTAAACAATTGGCTGACAGTATAGCCTAGAGGTTAGAGTAACAAGCTGTTAATGAGCTTGGTACAAACAGCAAACCAGAGTTTGATTCCCACAACTTCTACATGCACACTGCATGACTCTGAATAAGTCACTTAACTTCCCCAGTACTCACAGGACACCCTTAAAATAGACACTTGTGCCTAGTCGGCCTTACCTGGTTACCAAAGAATAAAAACCAAAAATATAAGTCTTGACAAGGTGTGACAGCCCCTTGAAGTGTAGGTTTCCACTAGTACCTCATATCCTGAAGAGTTTTAATGTGCTGAGATAATAAGCTGGGCAAATTAAAAAAAAGTTCTAAAGGGTCAATAAGACAGCAAAAATAATAAAATGTGGTTAGAAAATGTCCAGTAGTCCCTCCACACGTACTTCCTACCTGTCAGTCATTTGTCTTTCTACACATGCAGCAGAAGGTTTGTTTGTTTACTAAGAAGCATAAGAGTTCAATATTCTGAAGTATTCCTAAAAATAGAATACTCACTCCCCATCCACACACTAACATGGAATGTTAACATGGAATGCATGAATTCAAAATTCTGCAGTATTCCACTGGCATAGACTCACACAGACACACAGGCATCATATGAAGCCAGAAGCTCAATTTGATCTTGCACAGGGTCAGCAGCAGAGATTGCTCTGTAAAGTTAGTTAGGCTATGAGGGCAATTTTTCATGGTCATCAAAGAAGCATCTGAAATGAAAACTCTGACTAGTGCTTGATTTTATTTAAATGTGTTTATGTGTATATGGAAGCGATCATAAGTAGAAAGAGTTTCTATTTTTTTAACTTAAGGGCATTTTATTTTCAGGGCCTAGTTGAAGGTTTTTGTGCAAGAATAAATGTGGCAGCCATGTTTGTGATTGGAATCAGGAGTGAGTGAAGTTGCTCATGAATTCTGTATGCAATATTTTTAAAATATTTTTTTACTGTGTGTGAATTTAATGCACGTGAAAGGTACTGAATTGACAGCATTTTAATCTGAAGTCCTATACTTATCCACATGATGGGTACAGTGTGGGCTATCACAGTGCAAGCTTCTCCACACTACCCTGCCAATGGCCTCAACCATGCCTCGGATGTGCCACCATGTAGGTGAGAGGGTGGTTAGGACGCCATGCCCATTCAATCCTTGGCCTCTAATGTAAGACTGTCAACAAGTGTGCCAGATTCAGTGCCAGTTATGTTGGTGGTTTTTTGATGTTGACACCTGTCCACTAGGAACAGAACTGAGACCACCACAACTCATTTCATATAGGCCACTGAACAGCCCTCAGGTAATAATGGCTGTGCTGGACTTCAGCCAGTGACCTAGAGGTGGAAAGCTCCTTAACCCACTACCAAGTCATAGAGCCGTCCAGTTGTCTCATGAAAATTTGTATGTGATTTGTCCCAATTGTAGATCACAAGGTTGGATCTTTTCTTTACTGGCTGGTACTGGCGCAAGAGCATATGCCCATGGAAGGGTAACTGCTAATCAGAACAAAGTTATTACTTGCCCATGTTCTGAATTTCTAATAAAATACTAGAGTTTGATCAGTGAACCATATCTTTCTAGATAGGTGCAGTCATTGAATAACTGACATACTGTATATCATGGGCTGGTTAAAAATATTACATTTACTTTTATCTGCAGAGTTTGACCTCTGTAGATTTTACATGTGATCCCACTGCTCCTGAGGTCAATGGAGGCCAAGACCTGCAGATGAAAATACATGCAATATTTTTAGCTAGTCCATTGCATATCCTAAATCTATACAATGACAGTGAGATTAACAATTATCAGATGGAGTAGACAAGGGACCTGGTATGATCCTAGTAAAAGTATGCCTGCTATTTTTTACAAGTGGTCTGTTGCCCCATGACCTAGTGAATGGTAAAGCCACAAATGATGACACAGGATCATGGACCACAAGTGAAATATCAGGCATATTTTGGTAGGACCCAAGTCATATCTGATTTTTTTATTTACATAGGTCTGTATGGTAAAATGCTTGGATGAGCTGTTCTTTCAAAGTTACAATTAAAGTTTTGTAAGTTGGCAAGCCAAGGCAAGGCAATTATATCAGGCACTATACAGTGACAGGAGATAAATAAATACAAAATAAAATAGATTTCCCTATAAATTTATGGTATCAATAAATAAACATATATACATAAATAAGTAATTATAATTATATTGGTAGGCCTGATAGAAAATATATGTTTTCAGGAAGGCCTTACAATCGTTCACTGTGTGGGTAGAACAAATATTCACAGGGAGTTAGTTCCATAGTTGTGGAGCAGCCACTCAAAATCCTCTGTCCCCAACTGTTTGAGGTAGGCATGAGGCACCACAAGCAGTCCTGCATCAGTGGAGCAGAGGAGACAGGATGGATGTAGGGCAACAGGTGTGATTTAAGGTAATCAGTACCATGAGCATGTAGAGATTTTGAATGTTAGGAGGCACATCTTGGAGGAGATGTGCCGTCTACTTAGCAGCCAGTGCAATGCATGAAGAACCAGCATAATGTGTTCGCTTTGAGAAATTCTTTTCTTTATTCTTTCTTCTTTATTGAATTCTCGGATTACAACCTTTGAGCTACAAGCTCATTTACAAAGGTTCCACATCAGGAAAATAAGGCTAACATACAATAATAACCACAGATATGCAAAGAATTAAGCATTTAACAATGGCAAAAAGACCAATATAGAACTTGGGTTAGGGATAGAGCCTTAGTAGACAGTCAAAGATAGAACAGCAGGCGTAATTGCCTGGGAGGGGAGGAGGAGGATGGGAAGCATTTAAGGGAGAGGGGAGGAAGTGGGGGTAGTTGTCTTGCAGTAATCCCAGGTTAGGGGGTCACCATGTCTGAGAGAGAGGTTGGCGAAGGGGAGGAAGGGGTTGCAGCATAGTGGGGAATGGAGCCCGGGGGAATGGAGGTAAGATCCATGATGGGCAGGGGTCTGTGGGCCAGGGGTTGGGAGGAGGAGGGAGGGAGGGGGTAGCAAATTAGGTGACATTTAACTCATGTGGCCTCTGTGCCAGGGCAGTGCCTTGGTGAGATCAGGAGCATATAGGGATTTGAATGTTAGGCGGCATATCTTGGAGGAGATGTGCTACCTAATTGGCACAGTGCAACGCATAAAGAACCAGCATAATTCTTACCACCATTTGGACCACCGCATATTTGATAAGGTGCAGGTGGTGCGTCAAACCTTCAGATAACCCTAAATCCAGAGCATTTCAGTTGTCTAGCCAAGAGGTGGCAATGGTGTGGATAAGCAGGCGCAAGATGTGGCTTGATCTGGGCAGTGTTACAGAGATGGTAAAAGCTGACACCTGATGTACTAGTGTCAGCTTGCAGTTTGCAATGAAACCCATAATCCCTACTGTATCCACAACTCTGAGTATCTGGCCATTTAAAGCTAGTAGACACACCAACTCACTCTTCATTGTTGACCCATGCTGAACTGTTTTGACAACCGTCTTGTCAATGGTGAAACACATCAAATCAGAAGACATCCAATCACTGATCTCACCAAGGCACTGCCCTGGCACAGAGGCCACATGTCTCCTGTCAGGAGGGCAGGGCAGTTAAGAGTTGAATGTCATCAACTGAGACTCAACACCATACCATTTAATTAAATCACCAAAGACAAAATGTACATAACAAATGATGCAGGGGCAAGGATAAAGCTTTGAAGAACACCACAAGTGGCCACAATCACTCCAGAGATAAAATTACCTAGACCAGCCTGTTGCATTCTCCCAGCAATGTAGGACTCAAACCAATGCAAAACAGTGCCAATGAGTCCCAAACAGTTCCTCAGGCAATCTACAAGTGCTCCATGATCTACCATGTCAAATACCAATACAAGCTCCAGCAGGACCTAGATGGAACCATTTCCACCATGTCGATTCAAAACCCAGAAGGATGACCAACATTACAGAGATACCCAAATGCTGAAGGTGACCATGTCACCCAGCAATTGTGTACCTGAACGCCATCAATACCCAAAGCACCAAAGCACATCCTGACTATTTATTTATTTTTTTTTTAGTCTTTGGTAACCAGGTAAGACCCACTAGGCACAAGTGCTTGTTTTCAGGGGCAACCTGGGAGCACTGGGCGGTTAAATGACTAGCTCAGAGTCACACAGTATGCAAGTGGAGGTTGTGAGAATCAAACTCAGGTCTGGTCTGCTGGATGTATCAAGCTCGTTCACACCTTGTTCCTCTAACCTCTAGGCTATATTGCCAGCCTACCTGCTGGCAGTATAGCTATTTAAGGGGGGCTCCACCCCTCCGTGCCCCATGGAAAATAATATAATCTCCTCCAAGTCAGAGATGTAGGGGGAAAGTACAGAACACCCCTGGGGCAGCAACAACAGTGGTTGCTACAAAATCCTGATCATCAGAATGATCGTCGGATGGGTTGCAGTGCCCACATTGCCGTTGCCATAATGGATTCACTGAGCTGACAGTGTATGGAGGGAACATAGTTCTTAATCCTCACCATGCTGGGATCATGTGACATCATGATGAGAGCAGTCTCCCTACTATGACAGGGCCTGAAACCCAATATGAGAGACTCATCAATGTTAAATTGTTCCACAGCCACCTTCCTGATTACATTCATTAAAAACGGAAGACTAAAGACAGGCCTGTAATTCACCAGACTGTCAGGTTTCAGAGATGGTTTCTTCAAGAGAGATTTAACCCCCATGCTTTTTAAAGTGGTGGAAAAAGCACCATCCATTAAGGAACACCTAACAATCCCAGTGAAAATGTGTCCCAAGGATTCCCATCAATTTGATAGCAACCAACCAGGGCCAGGGTCCAATAAAAAGCAGGTGGGGTGGACAGCCAAGATCACCCAGAGCAACTTTTACAGCTGAGTGAAACTCTGCCCAGAATAGAAGATTGTTCATGCCCCTCACCAACTTTACACCGGCTGATTCTTTCTTACAGCAATCATTTTTGACAGGAAATCATGTTTAAGGCGATTGCTCACTAATACTCACCACAGTGAGTCCTCAGTGTTAATTTGCCCTCCATGTAGTAAGATTCCTACAAAGGATGCTCCAACATCTATCTCTAAGTCTTCTCTTATATCAGCTCATCACCGTGCAATAATGAGCTGTGGTGGAATGTCAATGGGTTGGCAGTATAGCCTAGAGGTTAAAGTAACGAGGTGTGAATGAGCTTGGTACATCCAGCAGACCAGACCTAAGTTTGAGTCTCACAACCCACACTTGCATACTGTGTGACTCTGAGCAAGTCACTTAACCGCCCAGTGCTCCCAGGTTGCCCCTGAAAACAGGCACTTGTACCTAGTGGGCCTGACCCGGTTACCAAAGACTAAAATAAAAAATAAAATAAATAAATACATTGGTGGACTCAGTTAGGAGCTGGGGAGTCCAAGGTTGCCATGTGAACTATATTGTAGTGCTCCACTCCAAGAATTTTGCAGCCTCCTGAACACAGGCTAACATCATATCAAATATGTCCTGTATATTCTAGTATTAGTAAGTCTCCAAATCATGTTTTGGATGGTACCAGATTATCTCCACAGGGTGAGTGTTTATACAGGGATCCAACAAAGAAATGACCCAGCATGATGATCCAACCAAAGAACCAGATCAGCCTTGGCTGCACTAATGTCAAGCCTTGATAAGAAGACCAGATCCAGGGTGTGACTATGCTGATGCTGAAGAAGCAATTGCCTATGGTAGGCTCCATGATGACAACTAGAATTGTCTCAGAAAAATCAAGTCCCAAAATGAAACAATGTCATGCTTTATTTTCTAAAGAGGTGAGAATATATGTTTTGTTATCCACCTAAACTGAGAATATCACAATATTCTCATTGCTGGTCCTCAGCAAGCACAAATATCAGATTAATATGGCAAAGTTTATTTTCACAAGCATTACAGAAATGTATTTATGCAGCAGGTGTCAGGATAAAAATTGGCACAAAAATCCATTTATCTGAGTACTGTTTGCATAAATTGGGTATGATGTAATCACTAAGGTAATAACTTAAAGTTATCACCTTAGTGATTACATCATACACCATTTATCCACACATTGACTAGGTCACCAGCTGCTCCCCCGGTCAGCCAGCACTACTTCCAGCTCACACATAATCTCAGAAATCCCAAATGTTTCCTGTTATATTCCTTCTGCTCCCCTGCCCACTGCCCACCTGCCTCACTGCCTCACTGCCCCACTACCCCTCTGACAACCTGCCCTAGTTCTTTTACCATTGGACCACTTTCCCACACAAGAATTTAAAGTCCTGGTTGTTGTTGCTCCTTTTTTTTTTAATTACCTGTGCTTCTCTTGTCCCCGTATCTTCTACAGCATGCTGCAGCCGGTCCTCGCAACACCACCTCACCCACTGTTTCTCCCGCAAGTCCCACTCCCATTAGCTTTATTGGCCACAGTTTCCCTATGTTTACTCCTCAAAAAACAACTTTTCAACAAACAAATAAAGTGTAAGAGGATGCATTTGGCACCATCCTTACTGGTTATTGCTAAGCAGCTCCACCATTATTTTTACAAAAAACAAAGTCCACTCTTGAAGTAAAATATCAATCAGCTGCTATGTAGCGGCATCAATCCTAACGTCATGATGTGGCTCCCAAGCAATGCCCATAGCAATAGGGCACACAAAAAACAGATGAGCACGAAGACATTAAAAAGACTCAGATTATTTTCTTAATTTATAAAATAAAAATAAACTTTGTTCCATAAATAACCCATCACAGAAACTCCTGCCCTGTTGCATAAATGAAATATGTGGATGGCAAGTGTGCAATAACTGATTTATCTTGTACAGTTGCCAGTGACCTCATGTAACACTCACTCATGACTTTGCCACTTATGAAGTTACCTGAGGTCACTGGCAACTGTACAAGATAAATCAGTTATTGCACACTCGCCACACGCATATCCCTTATTTACAGTATATAATGTAAGTAGGAATTTCACTGTTTAAATAACTCTCATATTTTCCAAAACATCTGTCTCTAGTGAAAGATAAACACTGTTATTCACCCACTGGGTAAATGACACCATAAATGTTTCACTTGCCTACAGTACTCTTTCAAAGAAACTAGCAATTTGATTGACATCCTGTTCTGGCCAATTCGACAATGAATCCTTCTGCCAATTTCTTTTAATAAATTCACTAAAAAAAGAAATACCATCAACAGCTTAAGCTGGTTCAAAGTCATTTGGCATTCATCTGTATCCCCCTCCCACGGGTCATGCCTGAAAACAGGCAGAATTTGTCTACTGTACGTACCTGGACAACAAAAACTAATTAAATAAATAAATAAAATAGTGCTTCACTAATTATGTTGAACTCTTCACTCACTCTACCATCTTCCCCCACTACTCCAAAGTGTAGTCAGTTTTAATCATTTATTGTAACCTAACTGCAGTGATGTTCCTCTGTTCTTTTCCACCCCAGCACACTTTTCTGTGTTTCCTAACTGTTATTAAAAAAAAAATTACTTGCCGCAGTTTTTGAACATTCTCTCAGGGCCTGCCACAGAGTGTGCTTTTTTTCAAATTTCGTAAAGTTAATTTGGATTTTATAGACATAAAATAACAACAGCAATAAATGGACATACTAATAAACAAACTACAACAATAACAAACTACAAATAATAAAACAATACCCACACCCACTCCCTCAGAAGAGACTCAGAATAAGTATATAGGACTGGACAAATTACTACATAGCAGCATAATAGAATTAGAACATTAATTAAACTTAAACTACTTGGGACCATATCATCACACTTCAGAGTAATAATTAATCCTAACTTACTAAATAAAAATACATAAAGGACTTAAAGTATCTAAAATATCTAAGATATTTAAAATACTTAATATACTTACAATACTTATAATATTAGGTGTTGCTCAAGGAAGCTAAAGAGAATATAGGGTAAACAGTTTGCTCCATTTCCTATTGAAACCCACCATTCTATGATGGATACAGGCTATCATCTTCTCCAGCTGAATATTATAAAGAAACTCCTGCAGCCACTCATGGTAAGAGACTGAAGTCTGGTCCTTCCAATGTTGCATTACTACTTGCTTCACTGATAAAGAAAGCAATGCCATATGATATCATCTTTCTTTTGCCTTAATACCTGCATAGTCTCTGATAATACAGATCTTAGGTGTGAAAAGCCCTTCCAGACCTAAAAGGGGGGTGGACTTTTAGCTTTATTTGCTCCTATAAGGGGGTAATTGTAGAGCATTCCCATAGAACATGAAGAAGCGATCCCTCCGCCTACCCACATCTAGTTTGAAAAGGGGAAGGTAACTTTCCCATTTTTGCCAGTTTCACAGATGTAAAGTATATATTATGGAGTATATAAAACTGAGTTAGCCAAAGCTTATCATTAATCACATATTGATATAGCCCCTACCAAATGTGCTCCCAGTTAAATGTAGTATGCGGAAAGCCTGAGGACCAGTACTCTGAATAACTAGAGATCTCAGGAAAATTTTTTGTAAATAGAGGGGAACATAGTTGGAACACCGAGTGGGGATGTATTGCCCAATCCATGAAAGACCACAGGAGCTCTCAAATTTTCATGTTCCTATTTCCAAGACCAAATTCTTGAAGTAAAAGATGGTGCAGCTGAAATACCTTAAAAACACATTTGCTCGGCTCATCGACACAGCAGTTGGATTTCCACATGTGACACCGGCGACCCAGGTTCGGGAACGGACTTGGGTCACTGGAGAGCTGGCCAGGGGGAGAAGGCTTGAGCGTCCCGCGACTGCTCGCTTCTCCTGGGGGAAGGGAGGGGAAGTGGCTCAGTGTCTGCTGCCCCCTGGTGGAGGCCAGAGAGCAACAACTCAAGCGAGCCCCACTGTACAAGGGGCATGGTGAACATCAGCTTCAGTCTAGATGTCTGTGGCAGCCATGCCCCCCCGGGGAGAAAATCAGAAAGCTGCCTCCTGGTCTGCCGGATGATGGCTGCTGGCTCCTGCTGTCTCAGATACCCTGACTCCCCGGAATCCACCTCAGCAGCACCCGTGGACTGATCATAGTGTGCACTGGTATCCCCTCCTGGCACCTACTCCCTCAGAGGAGAGGGACCCATCCGGCGAAGGGTTAGCGGGCCACCCCTGGGCTGGCTGCGATCTGAGGTAGTGAGGAAGAGGGGGTCAGAGGCGAGCAGGTCGGGGAGCTGGTGCAGCCGGAATGAGAGGCAGGCCAGGGGGCAAAGTAAGGCGAGGAAAAAAAACAAAAAAAAAACAGATTTGTTTGATAAGTGGAGCTGGTGTAAAATCTCTTCATAGGATCATACTGTAGGTGCTTTACAAATTTGATAGGCAGAGACTGTCTTTAATGAACTCACCACCATTATAAATGGTGGAAATCAAATTTTTTGTTACCCATGTGTATGTCCAATCTATTTTTAAAAATAGATTCGTGAATTTAAGTTGACCAGCTAAAAAAAGTTCTCCAACATCTTATCACTTAAATGGGGTAGCCAATCTGCAGAAAGCATCACACCACCTCGCTTGAAGTTGGGGTTTGCACATAATGGTTACGACGTATCTTTGGTCAGATCAAAATGCATGTACTTACATAACTGTGCATACACTTACAAAGATGTATATATCATCGTGTCCTGTAGCGGGTTTGGTAGGGACTTGGGGGTATATAGAACATGCTGTGGAGAGAAAGCTTCTTGAATTAAAGCTCTTTCTATTTGGAGCCAAATTGGGATATACTGAGATTCACATTCTCCTCAGGGAGAAATGGGCCATGTAATGTATTTAGATATATGACTAGCCCAATAATACAGTAAAAAGTTGGGTAATCTAAGACCCCCCAACTCTTTCAGATCTGACAGATGGATATAAGCCTGCCTTGGAGGTTTCTTTTTCCAAATAAATCCAGAGATTAACTTATGGATCTTTTGAAACAAAATCTTTGGGAGTAGACGATTCAAGGAGTGAAGGGGCTGAAACAACTGGAGTAGAAAATTCATTTTAATAATGCTGATTCTACCAGGAAAAGAGAGAGAGAGAGAGAGAGAGAGAGAAAGTGGAAGAGTGCCCCAGCCTAGCCAAATCATGTTGAATAACTGCTACCAGCTCATCCAGGTTCTGTTTTTTCCATTGGGTTGTATTCATTGTTAGCCACATGCCCAGATATTTAATACACAAAGTACATAAGAGTCTCATAACCTCAATGTCAGCCCTAAAAACACTAGGAGTTAGAGGCATCACCATGGTTTTATTGATGTTCAGCTTATTATTGAAAAGTCTCCCAAAGTACTGAATAAGCATTAGGGTGGCAGGCACAGAGTGTGCTTTAAAGAAAATGGATGGCCTTGGTTCATGCTTACTCAGCTCACTCAAATGGCAGAAACTGTCTCCAGTCAGGACAGGTATAGAACAGCGGCCATAGTACTTTTTTTGGGGGGGGGAGAGAGCTGAGCTGGAGGAGAGGGAGCTAAACTACCACTCTGCTTTCAACAAGGGTAGGGAGTGGCCACCACAGTACATTTAGGGTGCGGTTCTCGAGCTTCTGCACTGCACAAGCCTGCAACACAAAAACACAGCTATTAATAATAATAAAAAAAACACATAACCTTGTATACATAGAACATACTATGGTATGTGTTCAAATATGCCACTTATTTCCATTCATGAGGGCATAGCACTTTCATAACTCACTCGTGACTTCACCATTCATGAGTTATGGTCCTGCACCCTCACACATGGAAATAAATGACATATTTGGGAAATTTGCCATTGTATATACTCTATACAATGTAGGTGAGAGTCGAATCTTACAGATAAATTATTTATTTTAACCATTGAGGCATTCTAAATCAAAATAAATAATTTATTTCTATGTTAGGTGGCTTATCAGCATATATTTCCACATTAGCTGGGTAACAAAAGAAGGTTTTCACCAACAGAAGAGCAGTTTGAGGAATTCTTGATAACATCACAAAGGCCTCTGTTGTACTCAAAACAGAGCAGTGAAACCAAACAAAAACAATTAAGTCTTCATTAAAATAACTAATCTGAAAGCTCTTTAGTTTAAAATGTAAATTCAACACACAATGGCCTCCCTTAGAATATGACATTTATCATCACTGGTTAGGGGACAGGGACTTTCAGAACTCTCTCATGGCTCTCCTTTTGTGAGTCATGGTCCTGCTCCCTCACTCATGATGATAAATGGCATATTCTTAGTTATGGCATTTTGTATACCATGTTTATTCAATGCTGGTTTGAGTCAAACCTTAAAGATAAATGACTTATGTTAAGCAACTGAATGATTCTATTATAAGATAAAGCCTTTATTTCTACACACACACACACACACGCACACGCACACACCCATATATTATTCTATATTTTAATAATGCAGTTCAGATTGTTTGTTTTTTTTAAACACTCTTGTCCATCCATGTGTTTTTGCAATTAATAAACAATTAATGGTGTCCTATATTTTTTCATTTCAAGTCAAATCTGGATAGAAAGAACATAATATTTTCATAATCTTAACACATGCTTAGATTGTTTTTACTGTCTTTGTCTGGGAAAGGCACACAGCAACAGCTTGTTCCTGGGTGTGTTTTGGGAACACAGGGAGGTTAAGTGACTTGCGCTGGTCACACAATATACAAGTAGAGCATGATGGAATCAAAACCCATTCTGTTGGATGAATGAAGCTTGTTCACAGCTCTTTGCTTTAACCTCTAGGCTGTACTGCCAGCTGAGAATCAAAAACTTCACATTTCAAGGCTGGTCCCATGATGCCAGGCCAGAAGATACATAGCCACATTTACATCTTGTAGACCTGAGTTCACACCTGAATTTGTAAGAGAAAAGACTATAAGATAGGGAATGGAAAAAGACAGAAGCTGGTGCTGTGGCAGCCCCAGAAATCTGTACTGACATGAACACAGATAGAGTTTAGAAAGCCTGATATGGAGCCCCCATTCCCTTATGGCACCACAGAGCCAGCCTTGAGATGTGTAGTTTTTGATGATCAGCTGGCAGTATAGCCAAGAGGTTAAAGCAACCCTAAAGATGGATTATTTTTACTAACAGTTTGAAATGTAAAGGTGATGACCCACTAGTTTCAATGCACATACAAAGCACATATTATAAATGTAGAAAGTGTTGTAATAACTTTAAACACACTTAATAAAACAGAAAATTTCCTATTTAACCTGCAGTCAATGGAGGGCCAAGATCCTCAGTGACATCATTTCCTGTCAGGAGCCTAAAACATATGACTGCCCCAGCCCTTAATTACAGGCTGATTTACATATGAATAATTCTGCATTACAAAGATTCACAGATAAACACAATGGCTTACTCAATTTTGCTGTCTATGGTCTTTCAGCCATTAAAGAACCCTGTTGATGACAGTTCCCCTTAAATTCTAAAGCATAATCAGAATTTACCTCCACTTGGAATTGTTACAATGAAAGTCTTAGCCAATGGGAGTGCAGCTAGCACAATGCCTGATGACATCACAGTGGCTTCTACTGTACTTGAAGCAGAACAGTGAACTCAACCAGAAATGGTGAAATGTTCATAAAAACAATTAACTGAAAAGCATTACAATTTCAACATACATGGTACTGTGTGACTGAGAATATGACCGTAGCCATCTTTTCACATGAAAAAGGTGAGTTTTTACTAGAATGTCCTTCAAGGCACTAGATGCCAGTACACCAGTTACTTTGCCCTTTATGAATGGGGAAAGAGTCTTAGGCCAGTAAGATAAATAGGAGGTATGGGAGGAAATGAGAGTTAATCTTTCTTGGAGCTCTTGAGGTAGAGGCAGGTGACCAGTGTTCTAGAGGACTAGACAGCATCTGCACCACTGCCACCATGTAGGTCTGGGTTCTGGGTACACCCAAGGATCCTATCAGACATGGCTTAGTTGCAGGGTGCCAGGATCAGATTTGCATGGGATCCTTCATGGGTCCCATGGCACTGTTGGGAGTCAGAATGCATATGTTGGCCTTGGTTTGGTGGCACAGTGCTAGGGTCGGAATCATATGGAGCTCTTTGATGGACTCTTTCTGCCCATAACATCAAGAAATGGAAGGGTTCAAGATTGGGTAATTATAAGGTTTTTCTCAGAGAGCATGAGGGGTATATTTTGTCAAGCATTTGAGGGTCTGGATCAGAATAGACACCCTTTTGAGGAGGGGTGAACTTTGTGTTTCAGAGGAATTAGTGCATCTTCACTGGCATCCATGTCTAGGCTGCACACCTGAGCTCATCTAGGGGGACTCTGGTGTTTAATCTGGGGTTTTGAGTTTCTGGGCATGCAGCATGGGAGAACAAGGGATTGAAGGGGGGGAGTGATTGCTGGGTAATGGCTTGGTAGCAGCTTTGGAAAGCAATAGTGGATTCCTGGATCATCATCCACTCAAGGGATGTGCATCAATGACTTTCAGTCATGGATGGTACCATAAAGATGTCATGTGGGGCAGCAAGGCTGAAGCTAACACCAGAGCATCAGGTGCATGGACCAGCTCTGAATGGGTTTCAGAGAAGTTAACACTGAGAGCTTTTGTCAGAAGTAGTGGTCTAAATAAGGTAAATAGTATGTATTCTATTTCTTAAGAATGGGCTGAGGTTTGTTTGGGGGTGGCACTTAAAACATATCTTTTTAAACATGCGTACAATGATTTTTAAATGTTATTAGGTTTGGATAAATTTTATTGTTTTAGTAATATTGTTTTTATTATGTGATGTACAGGCGCCTTGGTTCTAGAAAGGCGCCTTTTAAAAATAACGTTTTGATTGATTGATTGATTGAAATGGGATACCAATACAAGAGGCAAACATGTTATCCGATGAGGTATCCATATGGGGTGACTGTGACTCCATCAGCAGTAGTAGTAGTGGTACATAGGGGCACCAAAGAAACATTAAGGAATGGCAAAGTCTCATGTACTGCAAAGTAGATATGGCTGTGGATACCAAAAGTGCATGAATGAAATAGGGCCTAAGGACTAATCAGTCATGATATGGGGTGCCAACCCCAACTGTGCTAAAGTATAAATTGTGAAATGCCTTATATGAACTACTTTGGAATCCCTACCCCTCAATAAAGGGACACAAAGTACCAATCTGATGTCAAGAGTGATTGTGTACCATCAAAGCTGTTGCTGATACATGAAAGAAAGGGAAAAAGGCATGCATGTCTAATGTGTTTGCAAGGGGACTCCTGGTGAGCTATTCCATCCTGATACCCCTAGACACAAAAGTTGCTCTGGGCCATGCTCTTTCCCGTCTGGTCAAGGAGCTATTTGGCAGTGTAAGCCACAGGCAGGGGGTTGCATGACAGCATTTGTGAGGAGGCAGGACTTACTCAACTCACTCATGACTTTGTTGCTAGTTAAGAGTTATGGTCCCTCACTTGAAAAAGTAATTGGCATATTCCAAGTCAGACTCCATCTATTTCTATTCATGATGCTCTTAGAGTGGCAATAAATCATTTATTCCAGTCCTGAAGAATCATAATAAATATGCTACTCCACTTCCTGTTTCTTTTGTTTCTTGCTGGCTCATCTCTGACAGAGCATCCTCTTATCTCTTGCCCATCTCATACCCACCAGCACTGAGGTGCAACACACTGTTAAGGAAGCTAGTCCTGTGAAGTCAACTAAGAGATCTGCCCACCAAGTTGCTCACCAAGTTGCACCATGCTGAGAACAACCCAGGGAAGTTAATCCTGTGGAGAAGTTAACTAAAAGAGTAGCCCACTGAGATGCTCACTGAAGTGTAACAAGCTGAGAACTCCAAGAAAGACATGTCCTGTCTGCTCTTGTTGCTGAGCTGTCAAGGAAGGCACATCCTGAACATTCCTGCCTCCATTGCCCCCCCCCCAGCTTTCCCAGCTGACCATGAATTCTTTCGGCTCTATGCATCAAACCTACATGCTGCATATCTCAGGTATGTAGGCAAACATACACCTGAATGCCATGCAGCAGGGGTCCCATGGATCCCCAGTGGGCATTAATCAAATGTGCATGAGCCAGGTACACACTGGATCCCCCAGCTGCATGGAATGCAACGTGCCATGGATGGACAGGGGGAGTGTTCAGGGGACGTGCTTGCACTATGCACCTTTCACTAAGACATGTTGTGCCAGGCATTGGGGGTGCAGGTTATGGCAACCAGGACCCTTCTATAACACAGTTCATGCCCCCACAGATGACACCCACTGACCACGGCAGGATCGGGAATTGAGCCTCCATGTTGATCCAGCCAGGTAGGTGGGTGAGGAGGGCTGGGGGCAGCCATTCAGACATGTTCCTGTCTGTGCAATAATGTTCAGATCAGCACCTCCCTCACTCCCCTGCTCCCTTGGCACAAGGGATCCACTCTGGGAACGAGGATGGCATCCAATTGGATGCCTACCTGAGTCCAGCACTCCGCACCCATCTGCCCCCATGTATTGAGCAACAGGGGGGGCTGAATGGCAGACAGGTGTCCAGCAATGATACAGTATATACCAGTTGGTGTGCACCTGTCTGTGGTTGCAGAGCTGTGCAAGCGGGGTACTCACCTTTGGCACATACCTTTTGTCCCACTGATGCATAGAGCCCATTCTCCCTGTACTCTCATCTCTGCTGTACCTGCCAAGTTGCTGAGGAAAAACTGTCCTGAATATTCCCACTTCAGCTTATCCAGCTCGCCCACTGAGCTGTACCATACTAGAAAAATGTGAGAGAAATTTTCTAAGCAAAACATGGCCTGTCTCAGCCGGAACATTAGTGAGCTACATAGATAAGATTATTTTAAAAAGATTTTAAACACTTCACACGGAGTTTAATCACATTAAATCTGAGGTAATGTCTCATTCTAACACATTTTTGTCACAGGATTGATCTGGCATTATTTAACTCGTATTGCTAATCCTGTGATGTCAGATTCTGGTCATGTTGATGTTTCCTTTGTGCAAATGCAATGAACATCTTGTTATGATATACTGGGTTTTGAGAGGTGTGTCACTTTCATCCAAAGCAGGTCAGTCTGCAAGTGAATTGTCAGTGTCACACAAATCATCATCAGCCAGGCTGATCATGACACTGTTCTGGATAGCTGGGTGAAGACTTTGTATAGTTCAAAGGAGAGATCCTGCCCAGTCATAGGCAGCTCTTTCCACTGACCTATGTAATGCCACCCAGCAAGCACAGCTAATCTGTCATGATCAGCCAGCTATGATACCTCCCCCCCCCAGTGTAATCCATGGTGCATGCTACAACCCCACCCTACCCATTTTCATTGTAAGACACTGGGGAGCCCACCCCCCGGTGCAGACAAACATAAAAACCTCCCTTCTCACAAGACACCTGGAAGCCCAACCCCAGTGCTGCCAAACATAAAGAAAACCCTCCCTCAGTCTCTCCCAACCCATTTTCCGGCATGGAGTACCCCATCCCCTGTGCCTGCTGCTACCCCCAACCCTGCCCATTTTGACAGTGTAACACTGGGGAGCCCACCCCTGCTGCTGCCAAACATAACACCGACAATGGGGTGTCTGACACTGGGGTTCCCAATTCCCAGTGTTTGTAGCTGAAATAAAGAAAAACATTTCTCATAATTCTTTTTTTTTGTGTAAAATGTATCCTGTAAAAAAGAAAACTATTCATCAATGTCTCTTGCTGCCACCGTAACTGTTCCTACACCTGACCCTCCCACTCTGCACCTACAACCCACAAGCTTTTACCTGCTTACCAGGCTTCCAATACTGTAATCCTTTCTGGACTGGAGACAAGTCTTCACTCTTCTATGTTAGACTGTGAACTGATAAAATCAGGTATGCTTTCAGTGTATTTCAATGGGTTTTGAACTTGTCATCATTTTTAAATAATTTTGCTCCAAATTTTCAGTATTGTTTTTTGGGACCCACCTCATGAGCAATGACAGTGAAATTATGCAAATCTGTTCCAAAAGCCGATTTTGCAGTTGTATGAAATCACCTTTAGGCAGGATCTGAACATTTTCTCTGCTCTTGATCATGAGGTGGGGTCATATGAAGGCTATGTTAAAAATTTGGGGTAAAAATATTAAAAAACAACAGTTTGGAGCCTACGTCAAAATTTATAAATGCACACTCATAACTTAATTTTCAATATTTTACCACCAAATTTTCAACATAGCCATTTCTTCACAGCACCTCATGAATATGACAGCTGTCATTTTTCAAATCCTTTCCAAATTGTGTTTTTACACTTGTGGCACAAAATTACTGTTTGGGCAGGATTTGAAAATTTGCTTTGCCTTTGTTCATGAGGCGGGGTCATAAGAAGGCTGTGTTGAAAATGTGCGGTACAAATATGAGAAAACAACAAAGTGATGAGCCTACATTGACATTTTTCAATGCATGCTTATAACTGTGGTAATTTTCAATATTTTGACCCCAACATTACAACATAGTCATTTTCTCATACCACCTCATGAATGTGACAGATGTCAATTTTCAAATCCTGCTCAAAATGTGTTTTCATACTTGTGACGCGAAATCACCTTTTGGGGATGTTTTGAAAATTTTCTCCATCCTTCTTTATGAGGTGGGGGCATAAGAAGGCTACCTGGGGTCACGAGATGTCTATGTTGAAAATTTAAGGTAAAAATATTAAAAAACAACAAAGTTATGAATGTATTTTGACATTTTTCAATGCACGCTCATAACGGTGCTAATTTTCAGTATTTTGAACCCAGCTTTTTTGAAATTGTCATTTTTTCACACCTCATGAAGCTGTTATTTCCAAGATCATACCTAAAATGTGTTTTTACACTTGAGGCTCAAAATGTTGTTTCAGCCATAGTTTTATAAATGACATCTGTCATATTCAGAAGGAGTGGTCATAAAAAGATAATGTTGAAGAAGTGAAAAAACAATGACGTTAACAGGAAATGATGAATCATTCCAACATTTACTCGTAACTTTATTTTTCAGATTTTGGCCCCTAATTTTCAACGTATCCTTTGAGTAACCCCACCTCCTGAACATGGCAGGTGTCATTTTTCAAATCCCCCCAAAACTTGTTTTCACAGTTGCAGAGAATAAATATATTTTTTTTTTAATTCCACCCATCTTGATCATAACAGCAGGTCATAAAAAGACTGTTGGACATTTGGGGTCAAATTGTGGGAGCCCACTTAAAAGATATGTAAGCAATAATGCCCGACAGGGTGGGCGGTATTGCCCATACAGCCCACCCTGGAGGGCATTATTGCTCTTAGAAAATGGGCTCTGTGGCTTTTTCCTATGGGATTTTAAAAAGTGAAGTAAAACAGTTAAAAGATATATTAATAATAAAGTTTAAATGTTTGCATAGTAAAGTAGTCCCAATTTCTGTGCTGTTCCATCTGTTGTCCACTACCCCACTAGAATCTTGAAGTTAGCCCCCCCCCCGACACAGAGTTTGTACTTACTGTGTCAACAGCAGTGCCTTTACTTTATTTGGGGTTGAAAAATGTATACTGCATGATGTCGTTAATTATTTAGAGATGCAGTGTTACTTCGGTGTGCTTGATGACATGCAGCATTACTTCGGTGTGCTTGATGACATCATACCTGGAAGTAAAAGAGGCGTTTGAATGAAAAACTAATTTATTTCTTTTTTTTATTTCTGTGTGCAGTTTTGGGTTGTTTTCTCTTTTGGAAATACATTTTATAGTCAGCGATTGATGTGAGGGGTTGGAGAGCGCAGGAAGGAGAAATGAGACAGGCGGCATCACGAACAAGTGAGGAGACATGAATGGCGACCGTAGATCTGTTTAGAAAGTCGAGATTGCTCAGCCCAGAGCAGTGTGTGAAAACAAAGGGAGATGAAGGAGCCAAAAAATACTGCAGGTACTGCTGCGTTTTTTACCGTAAGATGGATGATTATTTTTTAAGTAGGATACTGGGGACACAGGCGGCAAACTACTGAGAAGGGGCATAGGTGCTCTGTATGTCTCACTCATGTAACCTTGCCACCAGTTACTTTTGTGTTACGAGCTTCTATCCCGACAGTTTTTCCCTCTGAATTGAATTTCTTTTTTTTTTTAATAAATAGGCTAGGTTTTGGGGATAGGGCACTGGAGTTGTGGGCAGGGTTGTGCGTGTCTGTCTGTGTGACTAGTTGGTCTTTCCTGTCGCTTAGCGAGGGCAGAATATGGTGGCAATTTTAAATTTTAATTATGTGGTTTTAGCCAGTCAGGAAGCAGGGTGGGCACTAGGATTCTTCAGTGGGTGAAGAGGCTCTTGTGCTGGAAATTTTTATTTGCTGGACGTCTATTGAAAGTTAATGTACCCCCCTGGCAGGGGTACCAGCCAATCAGAGCTCAGCAAATAAAAAGCCCATTTTCTAATGCTGCTTAGCTGCCCTATCCTGTGTAATTACAGTCTACCAATGTGTCAAAGCAGGACACCACTGAAAATGGGATATTGTGTCTCATCTGCTGTATCCAGGGTAAATATATATTATAATAAAACCAGTAATCTGATTGGTTGTGGAGCTTGGAACCCAGTGTTGATATCTCATGATGACAGATCTGGAAGAAGGTCCAGCAGCTTTACTCACTAATATCCTTCAACTAGGCCCCAAAAATAAAACTGTCATAAGTTTATAAACATAAGAACTAAATGTTATTTGCCCTCATAAAACTCTTGTTACACACACATATACCATATAACTTAAATAAGCATTTGTCAATGCTGAATGTTGTTGTGCTGGCATTGGCACTGGTAGTGCAGGAGTTAGAGATGCATAATAGGAATGGCAGTGAAGTATTGAACAGATGCCAACTCCCCCCGCAGAGACTGACAGGCACTGGGGTGTGCCTTTGGGTCATCAGCTATAACGCTCATGCCATTTCACCTCATCCTACCCAGTATACAATGACAAGTGTTGTGGTGTGCTTTGGGGTCTTTGGGCCTTATACTTACCCCATTCCATAAGAAAATACACTGAGATGGGTGCAGTGTAGGAGAATGGGGTGAACTTTGGGGCCGAACACTCCAAGGCACACCTCGATTCCTGTCACTGGCTACAGGGTGGGGGTGGGGTGGGGTGGAATGGCGTGAGCATTACATCCGATGATCCCAAGTCACACCCCTGATGCCTGTCAGTCTCTACAGGGTGGGGTGTTACAGTTGGAAACCCTATCACCATAGGTGTCTGTTGGTATTTTCACTCCAAATTTTCTACATGGGCTTTTTCTGAGCCCACCTCATGAAGAGCGGCACTATCAGTTTATTAGCTGTTAGGTGATTTTGCACAGCGACTGCTCCATTTGGTGCCATAGGTACGAAAACACATTTTGGGCAGGGTGTGAAAAATGACAACTGTATTGTTCAGGGGAGGTGTAAAAAAATGGCAATGTTGAAAATCTGGAGTAATAATATGAACATTTTTAAGTCATAAGCATGCATAGAAACTGCGCAATGCACATCTGTAACCCAATTATTTGGGGGATTTTTTTAACAACATTTTCAACATAGTCATTTTGGGACTTCCCCTCATGAACAGTGGCACTGTGATTTTGTTAATCTGTCCCAAAAGTTGATTTCCCACAGCAACCATGCCATTGTGCACCACAAGTGTGAAAACACATTTCAAGCATGATGTGAAAAATGATAGCTTTATTGTTCATAAGTAGCTGTGAAAAAATGCCAGTTGAAAATCTGGCATGAAAATATTGCAAATTTGCCAAGTTACAAGGGTGCATGGAAACTGCGCAACACACGCTTGTAACACAGTCATTTTATGGACTTTCATCACCAAATTTTCAACATAGGCATTTTAGGACCTCTGCTCATGAACAGTATCACTGTCGTTTTCTTAATCTGTCCCTAAAACTGATTTCCCCACAGTGACCGTGCTATTCTGCGCCGGAAGTACGAAAACACATTTCATCCAGGATATGTAAAATGACAGCTGTACTGTTCATAAGGAGGTGTAGAAAAATGCCAATGTTGAAAATCTGGAGTGAAAATATTACAAATTCATGAAGTTATGAGCGTGCATGGAAACTGTGCAATGTATGCCTGGCAACTTGTGACTCTCTGGGTAACCATGAGCCTCTCCCACAACCCCATTATTGGAGCTTGGGGAATAGACTACTCTCCTCACACTCGCCATACATGTCAATCTAGCCTGTCTGCCCTTTCCACCCCCCTATGGGCTGTCCTGTTTCAGCCACCTGAACTGGTTACTCCATCAAATGCCCTTGACCGTCGCCACCTACTACATGCCTACCTAAACTCCCAGGCGCTACCTATTCCTACTGTCCCTTCCTCCAAACCCCATACCCGTATAGCCCTCCTTAATAGGAGAAAGTATTTCAGGCACCCCCTCTTTAGATTCCTGCTTCTCCTCCTCCTATTGTCTGGCAACATTCATCCTAATCCAGGACCGCAAAAGAGCAAGCTACCTCCCCAAAGTATCCAGGGTCAGCTGCGCATCACATCTCTCAACATTTGTAGCATCCTAAAAAAATGGAATTCCTTCCAGGGTTGGGTGCAGATACACCAACCAGATGTTATAGCTCTATCAGAAACCTGGCTCACCCCTCAGACCCCGGACTCCTCCATCTCACTGCCTGGGTTTACCCTCTACCGTGCAGATAGACATGGGAAGAGAGGGGGTGGTTGTGCCCTCTACACTAGGGACACCTTACAGGGTCACCTACTCCAAACCCCCCAGTTGGGGGCTAGTTCCCAGGCACTTACCGTCAAGCTGACTCTGGGAAGAGCCCATGATCCTATATACCTAACAACAGTATACATCCCCCAAAGGACCAAAATTGTACCTTCCAAGCACTTCTGTCATACCTGGACACGTTACCATCCCAGTCGGAAATATTAGTACTTGGCGATTTTAACATTAATTGGCTAAGTAAAGATGCCATACCATATATTGATCTCGCTACAGCCCAAGACCTTACTCAACTGGTCACCTCCCCCACATGTCAGAATATGCGTACTGGATCTTCTTCCTTACTGGACCTCATCTTCTCCAATCGCCCATCTAAGATCACCAATGTGTCCATCCTCCCAGATGCCCTCAGCGCTCATTCCCCGGTGCTCTGCTCATGGTCCTGGAAAATCCCCACCAAAAATAATTTTGCAACATAAACTGGGTCCTGGTAAACTGGCACAATTAAAAGTGCACCTCAGGGCCATGGACTGGTCTTTCATCTCGATCTCCGGAAACATTGACAGTGCCTTGGATCTATTTTCCCGGGCCGTTAATAATATATGTGACCTCTATGCACCCTTCACGAAAAGAATGGTCAAAAGCAATCACGTACCCTGGCTCACTGAAAGACTCAAGTCTCTAATGAGAACTAGAGACTCACTATGGCATCTCTCCTTAGAGTCTGGCCTCTCCCATGATAGACAGAATTACAGAACGGCCCATATCAAGTGCACCTGGGCCATTCGCAGGGCAAAAGCTGAATACTATAAAACTGCCTTAACTTCGTCCTGGGGCTGCGGCCTTAAGTTCTGGAACAACATCAATGAAATTTGTGGTAAGGTCCCCAATCTTGTCCCCTCCCAGGTCTTGTCTAATGGGGCCCTGACCTCCGACCCCTCTACCATCGCTGCTGTCTTCAGTGACACCTTCTCCAATCTCAGCCATGTCCTCCCCCTAAGTTTCCATGACCCTCCAGCACCTAGTGCTTCCCCCCCACACCCATGTGCCCCCCCTTCTACTTTCACCGCATCTCCCACATCTGCGAATCATACCTTACCGCTGCCCTTAGTCGCGCCACCTCCAATGCTGACTTCCTTGATCTCAGAATCCTCAGGCTCTCCCTTAAAGAAGTACTAGCTCCTCTCACCCACATTCTAAACCTCTCACTCTCACTAGGTAAATTCCCCGCCATCTGGAAATCGGCCTCTATCACCCCCATATTCAAAGGTGGTGATCGTTCTGCCCCTAACAACTAGCGCCCAATCTCCATACTCCCTTCCCTCTCCAAGGCCTTAGAGCGAATAATTTCGGATCAACTCACTGACCATCTCAACAAATATGACCTTCTCTGCACACAACAACATGGGTTTCGCAAAGGTCACAGCACTACTACGGCCTTGCTTCAACTAACATCACGCATCCACACAGCACTGGATAAAGGTCACATCACCAGTGCTATCTTCATCGACCTCACCAAGGCCTTCGATACCATCCACCATACACTACTCCTAACCTCCCTACTCAACCTAGGTCTCTCAAAGGATGCAGTAGGTTGGTTTGCCGACTATCTTTCCAATCGAACTCTTCAAGTTAAAATTGGCAATACTCTTTCCTCCAAATCTTCTGTCCTCACAGGGGTCCCTCAAGGGTCGATATTGGTTCCCCTCCTATTCAGCCTATTCCTTAACTCCCTCCCGGCAACCTGCACTTCCAATCTATTACTTTACGTGGACGATGCTGTCATCTTCACCTCCAGCCCAGATCCCTCTCAACTCCACCTCTCCCTCCAGTCCTCTTTCACAGCCGTCGAAAACTGGTTCACCTCCAAATGCCTTATCATTAATTATAAAAAAAAACAAATGTATGCTTTTTGCACATCAGTTAAATTCCAAGATAGGGAGTTTCCCACAAATACTATCTGGGTCTCAGACCCCCTTGGAATTTGTCCATTCCTTCAGATACCTGGGCATAATTTTGGATACTGGCCTTACCTATCACGAGCATATTCATCATTTATCGAAGGCACTAAATTTTAGATTAGGGCTTTTGCACTGCTTTAAACATTGCCTAACCCATGAGGCCCTTAAGCTCGCTATCTCCTCCTCGGTACTCTCCCTGCTTGACTATGGACTTCTTACCTTTGGAGAGGCAAGCTCCTCAGCCCTTGATAGTCTTAGACTTGTCCTAAATAGGGCCAGCCGGCTTTTACTAGGGTGTGATAGACTTACCCATACCTGTGTGTTATATCAGGATACCAACCGGCTTGATCTGGACAATAGAATCAAATTCCACACTTGTGTCCTAGCAAAAAAAATCTCATTGGGCCTCTCCCCGGCAGCCCTAACCCCTTTAATCAACATGGACCAAAAAGCTCAGCACACCCGTAGCTCTGATACTCTATGTCTCTCCATCCCCTCCTGTCGTACAACACAATTCCAAAGATCCTTTTGCTACAGGGCACCCCTTTGGTTAAATTCCCTACCCAACGCCTTGTGTCTTGATCAAAGAATTGGTCAATTCAAATTGCTCCTGGGTGCACATCTTCGGGCCATAAGTATCTGTAGCTGTAAATGAACCAGTGCCCTGCCCTTAACTACCTTGACAATGGCCTCTGGCTGGCCTCTTCCTCTATTTCCTAAAGCTGTCTTCTCAGGGTGTTAACTCCCAGACACCTGCTAACTGCCACTTTCTGCACCAGCTCGGATAGCTAGACTTCTAGTCCTGTAAATAACTTAGCTTCCTTACCCTGTAACACTTACTGTATTGTTTGTATGCACTACCTGCATTGTGTACTCTGTTCTATTGTTTATGACATGGATCCATGTGAATAAGTCTGTAACATTTCCTATATTGCTTTATTCTGCTCTAACTGTTTTTTGTATCTCTGTAACTATTATACGTGACGTGGAACCTTCATAAAGGAGTCTTTTGACTCAAAGGTATTTCTGATCCCTGAAATAAATAAATAAATAAATAAATGCTCATAAAACAGTCATTTTGGGATTTTTTTCATCAAATTTGCAACATCGGCTTTTTAAGAGCCCACCTCATGAACAGTGGCACCGTAATTTTGTTAATCATGAAATCACCTTTCATGACTGAATAATGCCATGACAGTGACTGAATTCATGAGGAGGGGTCCCAATAACACCATGTTGAAAATTTGGTGAAAAAATTCCCCAAAATGCCTAAGATATGCACCAAAGTTGAAAAAAACCCTATTTATGCCATTATACAGCTTACCTGCATTTCTTCAGTTCACGGTCGGTTTTGAAGAGTGCAGATATGTTCCCAGTCCACTGAAGATCATCGTGCCATGCTCCAGAGGTAAGTATGGGGTGAGAGGGGGGTGTGGGGAGGCAGGATGCACAGAGGGTGGGTGTAGGTTGGGGGAAGGGCCACCGGACACAATGAGGGACCATTTTCAGTTTTACAGGTTTTAAAAAAAAAGAAAAACATAGCAGGAAAGTTTTTTTTTTTTACAGGGACATTTGGCATGCTGAGGTAGGCTCCCAGCATTCCACCTTAATGTTTTAGGGGGGCTGTAGCCAATGGGGGATTGGGCACCCCCATCGGTATACACTGAGTGGGGAGGCAAGAGCCAAGTGGGATTGGGCACCCCTCTTGGCACACAACAAATGTGGGGGACATTATGCCAATGGGAAGTGGTCTCCCCCATTTGGCAGATTGAACTGGGAATGGGGGGAATGAAGCCGATAGGGATTGGGGCCCCGTTGGCAAAGAAAGACTGCTGGGGGTGCATGATGCCGAGGGTGATTGGGCACCCCTTTGGCACACAATTGAAATGGGAGGGGGGCATTATGCCGATGGTGAGTGGAATCCCCCATTGGCACATGAACTGGGTAGGGGCATGCCAACAGGGGGATTGGGTACCCCTGAAGTCAGCATTGTGGCAGGCGGCAGCAGCAGTCACTGCCACCATGTTTATTGGAATACTTCCCCAGGAAGGGCACGTTGGGAAGCATGTTATTGTGCCGCTGCATGACGAGTTTGCCTCTCATTGCAGTGGTACTTTTCTTAGATGTGGTGACCACTTTACATATTGCTGGTGTCAGTACCTGCTGGCTGTCTTATTGGGGAATGAGGGACGCACCTATTGATGCGTGCCCTGTATTTGCCCACAGTGACCGCACCTTCAAATCTGCTACTACTGCAAGATGTTGGCTGGTGTGCAAGTGCTAGCCAACATAAAAATGAAGTACAGCAGTACTTAGAATTGTTATTTATGGAGTTTCTTTGCAGACCATGAAAAATCCCCCTCCAATCTTCACCTGCTTACTAGGGAAATCTGTGTTCTTTAACCTGTTACAGATAAAACAAAAGCCCTGGTTCCATCTGAGGCCTTCTGTTCTGTGCCAGTGGGAGTAAACATTCAGCCAGCAGAACTGAACAGAGGTTTGAATTCTTACATTTTATCTCTAGTAAACATTCCATCTCTTGAATGTTGGCAAGACAGAAAATAATCAAGACAGAGAAAACGGAGGGAATATTATAAAGAAGAAGAAGAAGAAGAAGAAGAAGAAAGAAAGGTGAGGAATGGGGAAAAGGGGGCGGGTTGGGGAAAACTAGAGGATTTAAGAGACAATTAAAAATCCAAGAATTTTGCTGTACATAATATTTAAATCTGAGATGGCATGTCAGTGAATGGATGTGCTGGGGTTATTTTAAAAAAGTCATAAAGAATGCTTAGTTTTGGATTTAGTACATTTCTTCACCCACTCCCACCCCCAAAAAAACACATCTTGGATCCATTGTGTAATCACAGTAAAACACTCCAGGGTACACACTGTGGTGTGGTAATGGCAGTTCTCAGGTGGTTGAAGTGATGGCACTCTGCAATGTCTCATGCCACACCTGAGGTGTGCCACTATCCAACCACAATGCATACCCTGTCAAACCTTAATGATTAATTGTTTTTTTGTTTGTTTGTTAGGACAGCCTTCACTCCTGTTAAAAAAAAAAAAGGAAAAGAAAATAACCATATGGATGCCTCTGACACAGCCCAATAGATCTCTATAGGGACACTAAATGGGGCTGTCAATATTAATGTGTTCAATTCTGCAAAGTGAAAAATGAGATAAAAGCAGGAATATAAAAAATATTGCTAAGCTCAAAGTAATAAAATCAGCTATAAAAAAGTCAGTGTAAGCAATTTGGAGGGGTGCAGTAAAGCTCTTAAAGGGACTATTTTATCTCTATTTTATATCTAAATTACTTATAATAAAGTTAATAACTTCTGATTGGTTTCTTATCTCTTTTGCTTATTCATTAAAGTCTTGTTGGATTTTTTTATAGCCATATTATAATTGCAGTAAGGCACTTGAGGGTGTGCGTCGTCCCTGAATAATATCACACTTAGGGTGGGTCAAAGCACTCAGCCTGCAGCCCTGTGCTTTGACCCACCCTAGGCGTCATGTTATTCAGCAATGACGCACACCCTGTCATACCTTATTGCTTAAGTAAAAATGTGTGCAAGCAAAACCCAACAGAATAGCAATACCAGTGGTGAACATTCGGCATTGACAAATGCTTGTTAAAGCTGTGAAATCCTAACTTGGATTGCAGGGTTTGACAAGAAAGAAGAGAAGACGTGTTATACTTTTGATGGCATTATGTCATGGACTGTCTTGAATCAGTACAACCCTCCCACCAACTTATCAAAGATCAGCATCAGTGAAATAGAAAAGTGCTTACCGCTTGCTTTGTCAGATACAGGGTATGAAGAAAGGGATTCTGGAGACAGTTGGACAGTGCATTTTTTATAGGAGTCGAATGAAGCATTGGTAAGGAATGTGAAAAAAAATCCACCTGATCCCATGAGTAGGGTGAAGTGCTTCATGAGGGCTTTTTCTAGTTGGCAGCTTAGCACAGTAACAGATTGTAGGGCAGCGCTATATATGACTCTCATGTCCTTCATCACTGTCATCTTGTATATGCACAGCTGTCGCTACAAGTCCAGTATCCATTATTACAGCTATTTAGTCTGGAAGATCTAGGAATTAAAGTAAGACATGTGACTCTATGATGAGCAGGACATTGGTGGTGTAAGGGTCCATGCCTGTTATTACACTTGCAGTAATAAAGCAGGCGGGACAGCATGAGTATTGTAATTGGGCATTGCGGCTGGTACTCTTATGTCTGTCATAGTTATGTAAGCAATAAAACATGTCTGGGTGTTGGTAATACTGAGATACCTTGGGGTGTGCAGGTATCTCAGTACTACCAACACCCAGCCATATCTTATTGCTTATAAAACAAGCATTTGTCAATGCTGAAGTTCATTGTTGGAATTGCTATTGGTACGTACAGATTGGCAGGACTACAATTCCCAGCAGAAAGAACAAGTTATGCCACCAAGTTCAAATTCCCATTGAAATACACTGAAGTGCATCTCTGTTTTCTCAATTTGTGATCTGGCTTTGAAGAGTGAAGATGTGTCTGCAGTTCAGAGAAGATGAGGACACTGGAGCCCCACCATGGGTTTGGGGGGGGGCAGAAATGGCACAAAAGACATCAGTGGACAGTTTTATTTTTACAGGAAATAAAAAAAAAACAAGAAAAGTGAATTGAGGATTTGTTCATGAGACTGGATGATTGGGAACCCCTCAGTGTCACTGTAATTTTTTTTTGGGGGGTGGGTTGCTGAGAGGCAGGGTCTCAAAAAATATATTAATAGTGGTTAAGCCAGTTCTGCAGCAAATTTTTTGAGCACCCTTGGGTGAATGCCATACTGCCCTATGACTTTTTCTATGTTTAGTGTTTCGAGCCCCTTCTAGATCCTTTCTCTGATAAATATGAGTTGCTTCGTGTCAGGAATGCCCCTGATAGCTGCTTTGATGCCACTTTCAGGCTGGGGCCATCAGTCTTCTCTTGTGATGGAAGAGCAAAATTCATCTTTCATGATGACTGCTTTTTGTTCCTCCCCCTCTTGCAGACTAGCAATAAGTACTCATGTGTTCCTTTTTTCCTTAATATATATCTGAAAAATTGTTTTTCCCAACACTGACACCCTCTGCAACACATAGCAGTGTGCCTGCCTTTGCCTTCCTGACACTCCTCTTTGTTCTCCCCTTCATCCTCCTCCCCTGTTTTTCCTTGTACTTGGATAAATAATTTTTCAGGGCCCTCACAGCTTCACTGACACCTTCTGAGAACCCAGCTGGTCTCTTGTACCTGCTTCACTTTTTAACAATTCTTGTGCATGACTTTGTTGCCTTAGGAATGGTTCCCTTGATTGCCCCGCCCCCCCCCCATCTAACTTTCCTCTACACCTCTGATTCTCTTCCTTGTTTTGGACCACGTGCCTCATCCAGTGTTGTGTACTGTTGATATCTCTGAAAAAGAGAGGCCTTGCTCTCAATTTGCCTTTCAATAAACATCGAT
This sequence comes from Neoceratodus forsteri, assembly GCA_016271365.2. Classification (NCBI taxonomy): domain Eukaryota; kingdom Metazoa; phylum Chordata; order Ceratodontiformes; family Ceratodontidae; genus Neoceratodus; species Neoceratodus forsteri. The sequence goes on along the minus strand of CM057456.1, from coordinate 669,037,425 downwards.
GGATTGATTGAAACATCATACAGTGCAGTTTGATGAACTGCAGTTGGGAAGAGTTCCCTGATTTTTTTATTTGTACTTTGCATTTTTTATATTAAAAACTTACACATTTATGATTTAAATAAAAACAAAACTATTAAAAGAGCACTGTCAGCTTTGCTCCACTGTTTGCTTCAAAATCACATGTGTGTGCCTCTTGGGACACACACAACAGAAGATTACCGTAGAATGCACCCCCATGTCTCAAAATTCCCAATCTGTAAGCGTGTTTATTATTTTTACCTTTTAAGTTATTCATTTGGTCGGAGTTCAAGGCACGCACCTTCCAGAAGCTGATATCAGTCGGGAATGCACGTCTGCTATGAGCTTGACCCCAAACTGCATTTTTTCATGAGCATGGTATGAAAGTACGCTCCACCGATCCATTGCAGTAATTCAGATGTTTAGTTGGGACTCCAAAAACAAACCGAGCACTCCGAGTTGTATAAGTAAAAGTTTTTGTCGAAGGTCAAAATCCCATGCATGTGCAGGAGTGGACTTGGCAAAGATCCCACTCATGCGCAAGAGTGCGCTGCTCTTGTGCAAGCACGGAATTTCCACCTCAGTCAAAAACCTCCATTTATACAACTCGGAGTGCTCACTTTGTTTTTGGAGTCCCAACTAAACATTTGAAATACTGCAATGAATCGGTGGAGTGTATTTTAATACTGTGCTCCTGGAAAACATGCAGTTTGGGGTCGCGTACATAGCAGACGCACGTTCCTGACTGGTACCAGATTCCGGTAGGCGTGTAATTTAAACTCGGGTCAAAGGAATAAATTAAAAGGTAAAAATAATAAAAACATGTACAGATTGGGAATTTTGAGATATGGGGGTGCATTCTACAGTAATCTTCAGTTGTGTGTGTACCAAGAGGCACACTCATGCGATTTTGACGCAAATGGTGGGGCAAGGTTGACAGTGCCCCTTTAAGATGACTGAATGCAAACAAGTTCTTGCTGCATGAGTGTCTAATCTGAAGGAAGCCACATGTTTTACAATGAACATCTGGTAGCAATTAACCCACTCCCCCACAAAGGGAAAAAAAGAGTAAAATACTTCCCTCATCATCTCCCCTCCTCCAACTTCATAAGGAATTCCAGGTCCTAGAGAACAAAGACTGGCCCCTGAAAGACTTTTAATGTATTCTGAGCCCAAGTCACATTCTGTGTTATAGTAAACTCCATCTTGCAAACTCATTCATTTCAAAAATAAGATAAACGCATTGCAAAATAAAGGAAGAAAGGGGATGTGAAGTACTGGCCTCCCAAAAGGAGAAAAAAATATTGGATGACATCCAATCTGGCTGAAGTGAAAGTCAGCAACATGTTTCTGAATCCAAGGGAGTTATAGCTATAATATTTATTTTTTACCTTTTAAAAACTGGCTTCTCACAATAATAACTTCTGAAATGGGGGACTTGGTTGGGGGTTGGAATAATATTTGGGAGTTCAAAAATCCAGACTGACTTCCAGATGTGGATCTTATGATGTTTCTGACTTTCATCAAAATTAACTTTAAATGATCCCTGTTCAGCCAGCCCGGTGGCACTGAGGGTTGAGGCACTGGATGCCACACCTTGTGCCTCGCTAGTGACCTGGGTTCTGGAATAAGCCCAGGCCATCAGGGGTCAGCAGGGGAATGGAAAAGATCATGCATCTGGAAGACTGCTCTCTTTTCCTGGGGGAGGGTTGGGTCACTTGTCGCTACTCAAGCAGCTCCTGGCAGTGGCTAGGAGTTGCCACACCATGCGGCATGCTTATATGGGGGCAGCATCAGCGGATGCCTTATGCATGGGGGCAAGAACATACCCATTGTGTGCAGGGCATCATTGCATGTCCATGCTCAGTGAAGCACAGAAACAAGGGAAAACCCCTGAGCTAGTGGTACGCGAAGGTGGGACCAGGGACCAATCACCACGCCCAGCACCGGATCCTCCAGCCTGCCCCAGATGCTCTGTTTGTGAGTCCTGGCCACACACTAAATTTACAGAAAGGTTGCCAGAAAGGAGCTGGCAGTCCGACCCTGGGGGGCTTAAATCCAGGGGATCAGCGGACCAGGAGTGAATGAGGGAGGTCTTTCCTCATCCGGTAAGTATGGCTGGGGATCTCAGGTGGGTGGGATCAGAGTAGTCCAGTGCCCCACTGGAGAGAGTTTGGTGGTCCAGTGTGTAGAAGGATAAAAAGAATGTACAAAAAAAATTATCCTTGTTCACATTATTTCTAAGCCATTACAGTATGTGAGCCCCAGTTGGTAAAACTAACAAACACTGTCACTGTACACAAAAAAAAAAAAGGTTGCTCTAATATCGATTTTATAAAAATGAAATGGTAATAATGAAAAAAAAGACTGCATTTTTGCATGTGGAACAATTCAGTTATATTGCTAGAAAACCTCTTCAAGGTTCCCATTAGGACTGTTAACTTGCAGTAGGATGGGACTGTGTCTACACTGTACTTAAGAGAAATTGCAGTTAACAAATACAAACATTTGTCAATGCCGAATGTTTGCCATGTGCACTGCTGCCATTGGGGGGGGGGTTATGAGCCGGTGCTGGCAAATTTCAACACAGGTTCATGACTTTATTGTTTTTTAATATTTGTACACCACATTTACAACATAGCTGTCTTATTACGCCACCTCATGAAGAAAGGAAGAGTACAATTTCAACTGTTGTCCGAAAGGTACTTTCACGCAGTGTGCTGTGAAATCACCTTTTGTGATGGAAAAAAACATTTTGCCCAGAATCTGGAAAATGGCAGCTGTCATGTTCATGAGGTGCAGTGAAGAGATGGCTATGATGAAAATTTGGGGTCAAAATATTGAAAACTACCAAAAGTACGAGCCTGCATTTGTTAATTTAAGTGCATGGTCGTAACTTTGTTTGTTAATATTTTCACACCATATTTTCAGTGTAGCATTCTTATGAACCCATCTCATGAAAAATGTCAGTGTCATTTCTTTCGCTCATCCTGAAAGGTGACTTTGCAGAGCCACCATGCCATTCTGCACCACAGGTGTGAAAACATGTTTCAGGCAGTATATGAAAAATGTCAGCTGTACTGTTCACAAGAAGGTATGAAATAATGGCAATGTTGAAAATCTGAAGTGAAAATATTAAAAACTGGTGAAGTTAGGAGTGTGCATAGAAACTACGCATTGCACACTTGTAATGTAGTCATTTTTTGGAAGTTTTTCATCAAAGTCGTAACATGAGCTTTTCGGGACCCCAACTCATGACCTGTGGCACTATCCTTTCATTAATTGGTCCCGAAAGGTGATTCCGCACAGAGATTGTGAAATCACCTTTCAGGACATAATGACTAAATGGTAGTGACAGTGTTCAGGAGGTGGGGTCCCAAGAACACCATATTGAAAATATGGGGCCAAAATTCCTAAAAATAACTGAGATATCAGCCTTAGTTGACCCCCACCATTGATTCCCATTATACGGCTTACCTTGAAATCTTCACTTTGCTGATCAGCTTTGAAGAGTACAAATGTGTCCCAAGTCGACAGAAGATTGCTGCTCCCAACCATCGGAGGTAAGTATGGGTAAGGGGGGATGTGGGGAGGTGGGTGCACAATGGGAGGGTCAGGATCGGGGAAGGGACGGGAGACAATGATGGACCATTTTTTTATTTCAGGTTTAAAGAAATAAAGACACCAGATGGTTTCCTTTTTTTTATATAGGGAAAGGATGTGAACATTTCTGGACACTGGGAGTGTGCTCCCTGGTGTCTGGGGGGATGGGGAATGGAGGGTGCGAGGAGGACAGCTGCAGTGGGAGGGAGAGGGAGGGATTTGCTGTGTGTGTGGGCTAAAACAGAATGCAAGTGTAGGAAGGACAGCTGCAGTGGAGGGAGAGGGAGGATTTGCTGTGTGTGGCTCAAACAGAATGCAAGTGTAGAAGGACAGCTGTAGTGGGAGGGAGTGGGAGGGATTTGCTGTGTGTGTGGGCTAAAACAGAATGCAAGTGTAGGAAGGACAGCTGCAGTGGGAGGGAGAGGGAGGGATTTGCTGTGTGTGTGGGCTCAAACAGAATGCAAGTGTAGGAAGGACAGCTGCAGTGGGAGGGAGAGGGAGGGATTTGCTGTGTGTGTGTGGGCTAAAACAGAATGCAAGTGTAGGAAGGACAGCTGCAGTGGGAGGGAGAGGGAGGGATTTGCTGTGTGTGTGGGCTCAAACAGAATGCAAGTGTAGGAAGGACAGCTGCAGTGGGAGGGAGAGGGAGGGATTTGCTGTGTGTGTGGGCTCAAACAGAATGCAAGTGTAGGAAGGACAGCTGCAGTGGGAGGGAGAGGGAGGGATTTGCTGTGTGTGTGGGCTCAAACAGAATGCAAGTGTAGGAAGGACAGCTGCAGTGGGAGGGAGTGAGGATTTGCTGTGTGTGTGGCTAAAACAGAATGCAAGGTGCAGGAAGGACAGCTGCAGTGGGAGGGAGAGGGAGGGATTTGCTGTGTGGGCTCAAACAGAATGCAAGTGTAGGAAGGACAGCTGTAGTGGAGGGAGAGGAGGGATTTGCTGTGTGTGTGGGCTAAAACAGAATGCAAGTGTAGGAAGGACAGCTGCAGTGGAGGGAGAGGGAGGATTTGCTGTGTGGGCTCAAACAGAATGCAAGTGTAGGAAGGACAGCTGCAGTGGGAGGGAGAGGGAGGATGCTGTGTGTGTGGGCTCAAACAGAATGCAAGTGTAGGAAGGACAGCTGCAGTGGGAGGGAGAGGGAGGGATTTGCTGTGTGTGTGGGCTCAAACAGAATGCAAGTGTAGGAAAGAGCTGCAGTGGGAGGGAGAGGGAGGGATTTGCTGTGTGTGTGGGTTCAAACAGAATGCAAGTGTAGGAAGGACAGCTGCAGTGGGAGGGAGAGAGAGGGATTTGCTGTGTGTGTGGGCTCAAACAGAATGCAAGTGTAGGAGGGACGGCGGCAGTGGGAGGGAGAGGGAGGGATTTGCTGTGTGTGTGTGTGTGTGTGTGTGTGGGCTCAAACAGAATGCAAGTGTAGGAAGGACAGCTGCAGTGGGAGGGAGAGGGAGGGATTTGCTGTGTGTGTGTGGGCTCAAACAGAATGCGTGTGTAGGAGGGACAGCTGCAGTGGGAGGGAGTAATTTCCTGCCGGGGGGGCCTCTAACAGTACATGGGTGTGGGAAGGATAGCAGCAGTGGGAGGAAGTGGAGGAGGGATTAACTGGCAGGGCGCTTCCAACAGAACACGGTTGTGGGAAGGATAGCAGCAATAGGAGGAAGCAGAATGGAGGGATTTACTGGCAGGGGGGCCTCCAACAGAACACAGGTGTGGGAAGGATAGCAGCAGTGGGAGGAAGCCAGAGGGAGGGATTTACTGGTGGGGGCCTCCACCAGAACATGGGTGCAGGAAGGATAGCAGCAGTGGGAGGAAGCGGGCAGGGGAGATTTACTGGCGGGGGACCTCCAACAGAACACGGGTGTGGGAAGGATAGCAGCAATAGGAGGAAGCAGGAGGGAGGGATTTACTGGCAGGGGGCCTCCAGCAGAACACGGGTGTGGTAAGGACAGCAGCAGTGGGAGGAAGTGGGAGGGAGTCATTTGCTGATGGGGGCCTCCAACAGAACACAGGTGAGGGAAGGATAGCAGCAGTGGGAGGAAGTGGGAGGGAGTGATTTGCTGGTGGGGGGGCCTCCAACAGAACAAGAGTGTGGGGAGGATAGCAGCAGTGGGAGGAAGCGGGCGGGAGTCATTTGCTGGTGGGGGGCCTCCAACAGAACACAGGTGTGGGAAGGATAGCAGCAGTGGGAGGAAGTAGGAGGGAGTGATTTGCTGGTGGGGGCCTCCAACAGAATGAGTGTGTGGGGAGGATAGCAGCAGTAGGAGGAAGTGGAAGGGAGAGATTTGCTGGTGGGGGGGCTCAATTGGGAATGCAAGGAAGACAGGAGAAGTGGGCAGGCTCAGAGCATTCACACTGTAAGTGCTACGGCAGTGTAAATGCGCAACCAGGAAGTCAATGTAATGCAGGACTTTACACATCATAGGACTGAGCCATGCCACTATTGGTGAGGCTCTGTCCTTTGGAAAATTAGCCAACTCTGCCCCAACAACAGAAAGTGAGTCATCACCAGCCTGCTGACTGATTCGCCTGCCCCTGACCTGCCCCTTGAAACTGAGCTCTCCACTGGACGCATCCCTCTCACATCCCTGTATAGCACCTCTCATGGCAATGAGTTCATCTGCACCTTCGCACCCCGATAAACTCAAAAAATGTGCATTTTTTTTGCGAGAAAAAAATTATTGCTGGGAAAAAAACTATATGGTTATTAACAAATACTGCTGCTTTAAGTTGGAATTTTAGTGAATTTATTGAGTTCTGATTCCATTTCCATTCATTTGCTGGCCTCTCACATGAGAATGCCAGCAAACATGCCACATGGTATCAACTGTGACAGTGGATCCCATCACTAAGCTGGTTGAAGTAAAAGGGGTGGGTTATTGTCCTTCATGAGAACCTGTATGAAGACCAGCACTACAAACTCAGTGTGTGATGCTGAGGTATTCCCTGCATGCATCATAAAAATGCAAACAAATAAACCTGCAGCTTTGCCAGTTCTTGGCCTGGATTTAACAAAGTAATTCTAAATGGTAATGAGGTATGCCCTCAAGCTCCAATGTGATATAGGGCTGTTGAAACAAAAGGTACAGGTGTGTGTGTTCGCCCCCCCCCCCAGACACACACACATATACAAACACACACACATTGTGTCCCAGATTCATCTTCTATGTTAACAAGCTTCTAGCTGCATGTCAGTTTTCACAGTGAAGTCTATATGCTGATAATACTTGGAGAATCTGTAAGAAGCTTTTAACATCAAACAGTCTTTTTGTTTCAATGAAATAAGCTTGATAACGCAGCAGTACTACCGAACCAGGAAATGAGCCGTTACAGCCGTTCTAGTGCCACAAAAAATATGGCAGCTGCATGTTTTACTACTGCTGTCAATGCAGCTGGGCAGCAGAAATGTAAACAAAAGAACACTGAGCAGATTACTGGGTAATAGTACAATGTCAGCGGGAAAGAGTACCAGGTACATGATCAGCAGAGCATAGGGACTAAACCGTTGAAAAGCGTAGATTTTTTTTTTACATAGTACTGCTGCTTTAAAAATGCAAAAAGGCAAATAATGTGGTCTTTGACAGTTGGAATTATTACAATTTTTGGCATAATACCAAAAAACCTTAACACTGGGACTCGACCTTTCTAGCCACATTTTAGAACTAAAGTAGCTGAATTTAAATACTTGGGACTTGGCAGTATTATACTTGGACAGCACACTGCCATTCATCAACCATGTCGAATACCTGGTAAAATCTGTTACCTTACCAGTCATTGGTTCATTGTGCAGAAATAAAAAAAAAAATAAAAAATAAACATTTTTGCTTAGCCCTAACCAGTAATAACCACACACCTAAGAGCTCATCTATGAAATCCTGGCTAAACAAAAGCAAACTTGCCTTTTTTCCTAAACAAATCTCAGGCAACTGAGACAAAGAATAATGCTGGAAGTGACTTTGGAGACCACAGACACCTGACAACAGTCTCAGAAGCAAGCCAGGTTAGTCAGCCAACCTGAGCCTATACTGATCTGAGCACTGCTCTCCTGCCCCAGTGCCTCTGTTAGTTCTGTGAAACCTATCTGTACAAATATAGATAAAAGTGTACAGTCCCACATTTTATGTTTGCATTTTAAAGCAAAACCCAACAATGCATGTAGAGAATGTGTTGCTCAGTAAACGAAATCTTCACCAACATTGTGGCACATAATTATATGCATTCTGTGGTAGTCTCTCGAAGACTTCATAAAGCGTCCCACAATTTGCCCTACATTTTGAGTGCCAGGGTTCCACCTTTCTGGGGCAATGAGACATCTGCAGAGGACTACCACCTCAGGTGTACAGCAGCAATGGGGGTAAAGAAAGAATAGGGACTGATCTGTATAGGGCATGATTTGTTGTCAGGTTAATATACAACATTGTGCAAGCATTGCTGTAAAACTGTGACACTGTAAAGAACAAGCATTTGTCAATGCTGAATGTTTGCTTGCTGATATTAACATTGGACATGTAGGAGTTAGACAGATGCAGAATAGGAATGGCAGTGACGTACTTAACTCACACAAACCCCACCTCCACCCTACAGAGATGGACAGGCATTGGGGTGTGCCTTTGGGTCATTGCCCATAACGCTCACAGCATTTCACCGCACCCTATCCTGCAGACACCGACAAGTGTTGAGGTATGCCTTGGGGTGTTCGGTTTTACAGTCACACTATTTCATGAGGACATATGCTGAAATGGGTGAAGTATAGGAGAATGGGGTGAACTCTGGGGCCAAAGAGTCCAAGGCCCACCGCAATGCCTATCACTGGCTTCAGGGTGGGAGTGGGGGTGGAATGGCGTGAGCATCACAGCTGACAATCCAAAGGCACACCCCTGACACCTGTCAGTCTGTACAGGGTGGGATGTTATGGTAAGAAACCCTTATGCCTCAGGCGTTTGTTGGTATTTGTACAACAAATTTTCAGCATCGCCTTTTTGTGACCCCCACCTCATGAAAGCATTTGGGACCTCTCCTCGTGAGCAGTGGCACTGTGATTTTGTTTCGTCTGTCCCGAACGTTGATTTCTCATAGCGACCGTGCAATTCTACACCAGATGTGCAAAAACACAGTTTGGGCAGGATATGAAAAATAACAACTGTACCATTCATGAGTAGGTGTGAAGAGATGGTAGTGTCGAAAATCTGGAGTGAAAATATTAAAAGTGCTCCAGCTTACCACAGCGGCCACGCTATTCTATGCCAGAAATGTGAAAACACACTTCGGCCAGGATGTGAAAAATGACAGCTGTACTGTTCATAAGGAGGTGTAAAAAATGCCAATGTTGAAAATCTGGAGTGAAAATATTACAAATTCATGAAGTTACAAGTATGAGTGGAAACTGCGCAATGCACACTCATAACACAGTCATTTTTTGGAATCATTTCACCAAATTTGCAACATAGGATTTTTGGGAGTTCACCTCATGAACAATGACACTGTCATTTTGTTGGTCAGTCCTGAAAGGTGATAGAAACATAGAAGCTGATGGCAGATAAGGACCGCAAGGCCCATCCAGTCTGCCCATTTCTTTTTCTACCTTATGAATGTGCCATCGGCTTTTGCTCTGTCAATGGCCTATCTATTCATATTCATCTGTATTGCTCCCTTATGCCTATCTCATGTCTCTTTGAAGCCCTGCACTGTATTCATATCTACCACTTCCTGAGGTAGGTCATTCCATGCATCCACCACCCTTTCTGTGAAAAAGAACTTCCTCACATTACCCCTTAATCGGCCTTCCTCTAATCTCATGCTGTGTCCTCTTGTCCTGATATTTTTTTATATTGGAACATGTTGGACTCTTTCACCTTGTTAATGCCCTGTGCCCACAAAATCACCTTTCAGTACCGAATAAATAGATGATAGCCACTGAATTCATGAGATGGGGTTCCAAGAACCCCATGTTGAAAATTTGGTGCCAAAATTTGCAAAAATGGCCAAGATATCCACATAAGATGAAACAAAAAACATTTATGCCATTATACAGCTTACTGGCATTTCTTCAGTTCACAGTTAGCTTTGAAGAGTGCAAACGTGTTCCCGCTCCGCGAAGATCATTGTGCTGAGCTCCGGAGGAAAGTATGGGGTGAGGGAAGGGTGTGGGGAGGTGGGTGGGCAGAGTATCGTTGAGGGTTGGGGGAGGGGGCACTTGCCCCCTGACAGCGAGGGACTGGCTTCTTGTTTGCAGGTGTAAAACAAAACCAAACAAAACAATGGGGAAAGGTTTTCTTATTTTACAGGTGGTCTGGCACGCTGGAGTGGGCTCCCAACATGTCACCTGAGTGTTTGTTGGGGGGTCTGTAGCCGATGGGGATTGGGCACCCCCCTCATGGCACACAACAAATGGGAGGACATTATGCCAATGGGGATTGGGCTCCCCATCTGCAAATGAACTGGAGAGGGGGCATGCCTACAGGGAATTGGGCACACTTGTCAGCTTTCATGGGGACTATCAGGCAGATTGAGATAGCCACCATTTGTTTATTTAAAACAAATGGGGGAACATTATGCTGACGGGGATTGGGCTTCCCTGTTGGCAAATGAACTTTGGAGGGTTCATGCTGACAGGGCTCAGCATGTTCACACTGTAAACACTACAGCAGTGTAAACACACAACCAGGAAATCAACAATGCAGGGCTTTACACCTCAAAGGACCAAACTGCGCCACTATTGGTGCAGCTGTGTCCTTTGAAAGTTGGCCAGCTCCACCCCAATAACAGAAAGTGAGTCATTGCCAGCCTGCCAACTGATTCTCCTGCCGCTGACCTGCCCTTTGGAACTGAGCTCTCCATTGGGCACACCCCCCTCACACCCCTGTATAGCATCCCTCATATCGATGAGTTCGTCTGCACCTGCGCTTCACGACAAACTTAAAAAGGCCCCATAGTCAACTTTTAAAAAAAGAACATTCTAAAAGTTTTCAAAGTCACAAGAAATATACTTAAATGTTGCTAAATAATTAAGCAATAAACAATAACAGGGTGTGGGTGATGCTGAATCTTTCCACACCTGGTGTGGTTCAGTCATGTGACTGCAGGCCGAGTGATCAAACCATGACAGGTGTGGGTAAATCCCAGCATCACCCACACCATGTCATGGTTTATTATGATTATACAATTTTCCTTTCTGTTTTCTGACCAAGAAAAATAAAAATAGTGTTTTTTTTAAATTGTAAGTTATTTTTATTGAATTTATTGATTTATTTTATATTTATTGTGCAGCAAAAAATAGTCCCAGGTTGCTATGGCTCACATTTATTGCTCATGCGTGTTTTCTAGTCCTGATCCTGATATATTACTTATGGTCGGGAAATTTTTAATTCTGAGTCCCTTGTAGGTACAAATTGCTTGATGCCAGATTTAAATTATGGAGCAGAGTGTGTCCTAATAACTAACATGGGCTAAATCTTCTATAAATCAGCGCCAAAAAGCAGACCTATAAAACCAGACATGCATGGACTCATGCATTTTCACAGGCTCATGCCCAGTTTTATAGATCCTCTTCTCAGTGGTGATTTATACAAGTTTTAGCCCCCATTTTTTATTAAGACATACTTGCTCCACTTCAGCATCGATGATCATCTTAAGATATATGTTTATGTGACTCGTGATGGTGGGTGGCGTGAACGCCCTGGTGCCATGTTTTTAATTCAGAAGAAAAAGATGCTGGAGACGAGTAGTGGTTAAAGAGGATGGGCCCCAATATTGACTCTTGGGGTACCCCATTTGTCACCCTTTCCTCCCCGGAGAGTATCCCATTTATTACCGCCCTCAGGCATCTGTCTCTAAGCCAGCTCTACACCCATTTAGTTATTTTCAGCCCAACTCCTAAACTGACCGACTTGTTTACAAGCCTTCTGTGAGGGACAGTGTCAAAGGCCTTGCTGAAGTTCAGATAGGCCACATCCACTGCCCCTCCCTTATCAATCACCCTCATCAGTCAATTGAAAAAAATTATACGGTTTGTCTGGAATGACCTCCTTTCCATGAACCCGTGCTGCCGGTCATCTTGGAGACCACTGGCTGCAAGGCAGTCTACAATTCTTTCCTTTAGGACTGCCTCCATAATCTTACCTTCCACTGAGGTAAAGCTGACTGGATGATAGTTTACCACCTCCACACTGCTGCTGCTCTTGTGCAGCAGCACCACATATGCCCTTTTCCAGTCTCCCAGAACCCTTCCCATATCTAGTGACAGATTAATTAGTCTTGTCAATGGTGATGCCAGTTCCTCCCTAAGCTCCCAGAGCACCATTGGATGTAGAGCATCTGGATCCATTGCCTTACCTACCCTCAACTTACCCAGTTCCTCCAGTTCCCTGCCTTCTTCAAATGGGCTAGAGTCCACCTCTCTGCCCTCCATGCCCCTCCCCAGTAACTCTGGTCTCTTACCCTCCATTTTTACTGTGAAAACTCAACAGAAGTACCTGTTCAGCAAGTCAGCCTTCTCGATGTCCCTCTCTATCAGAACTCCCCCTTCCCCTTTAAGCCTCATTATACCATGTTAGGATTTCCTCCTCTCGCTGATATATCTGTAGAACTTTTTATTCCCCCTTTTGGCATCACTCGCTGTCCTCTCCTTTCTATCTGCCTTTGGCCTCCTCATTGTCTGCCCCACCACCCTTAGCTTTTCTCTGTATACATCCCTATGCTCCTTCCCCTGTGTTCTTTTATATGTTCTGAATGCTTTATTCCTTCCCTTTATTGCCTTTATCATCTCTCTGGTGAACCAGAGTGACCTTCTTCTTCTTATGTTTTTGCCTACCTTCCTAATGCACTGCTCAGTGGCTCTCAAAATTCCCACTTTATTACACCCTACAATTTTTCCACATCCCCCACTTTTTCCCTGCCTTCCATAGCTTCCCTGAAGATCTCCTTCATTCTATTGTAGTTCACACTCCTGAAGTCCAGTACTCTTGTGGTGGTCTGACTCACTTCTGTCCCTGCCCTAAGCCTAAATATAACAGCCCTGTGGTCACTTGACCCCAGACTGTCTCTCATTAAAACCTCATCTACACTGTCACCATTTGTCAGTACTAAGTCCAGTGTCACCCCACCTCTAGTAGGTTCAATGACCAGCTGTTGAAGGATGCTCCTTGCAGTGATTCCAGCAACTCCCTACTTCTTGCTGATGTTGCTGATGGGATCAGCCTATCCATATTGGTGAGGTTAAAGTCCCTACTAGCAGAAGTTCACCCTTGCTTGCCATCCTTTGCACCTCCTGCATTAGTTCCTTGTCCACCTCCTCCCCTGTGTAGGTGGCCTGTTGATCACACCTAGGCATATGGTCTCACCAGACCACTTTTCCAGCATGACCCACAGGACCTCTGCCTCCCCCTTGTTTTTCCTGCCCTACTGTCACCCTTATACTGTCCTTTACATAGAGTGCCACCCCTCCCCCCTTTTTACCTGCTCTGTCCTTCCTAAACTAGCTACACACTGGGATAACCACCTCCCAGTCCTGGTTCTCAGTCCACCAGGTCTCCATTACGGCCACTAAGTTCAGTCCCTCGTCCACCATCATGGCCTCTAATTAACCCAGTTTATTTCCCATACTCCTGGTGGTGGCAGCCGTAACCCTGCACCAAATCCCACCCTCCCCTTTTCATCTTCTACCTACTTCCCCTGCCCCCTGAACTATCTAGGCAAGGCCCTCCATTTTTGTCCACCTTCCTATCCCTAGTCTCGTACTCTCCCATTCCTAGTTTAAATTCCCCCCAAGAACTAATCTATATAACCTTGCAGTTTCTCCCTCAGTGCCCTAGAGCCTCCCTCATTAATGTGCAGCCTATCTTTTACATATAGACCTTGGCCTGCTCATGTGTCTCCCACTCCCCTATGCAGGTACACTCCTCCTTTTTGCACCACTCCCTGCGTCGACTATTGAAATCTGCAATTCTCTGGTGCCTAACAATACTGGCACAAGGGACTGGCAAGACTTCCAAGAAAGCCAGCAAGCTTACCCCCTCCCTGTATCAGCTGACCAGCTCCCTGAACCTGTTTTGAACCTCCTCTACTTCATTGTGATTGGCAGGAGTTAAGCAAACATTGGAAGTCTCCAGATTTTACTATTATCAGTCAGGACTTGGTTTGTTGTTATTTTTCTGCTAAATGGACTGGGATTGAGTACATTACATTGTGCTTGCTTGTGGCCTCTTTAAAGTGATGTATCTGGCATGCCAGTGGCTCATATCTCCTTTAACAGAAGCCAGTGCCATTACTTCTGTTGATACAGTTCATTAACAAGGAACTTGGGCTAGTATATCAAAGGGAGCAAAGAGTTTCCCTGTCAACCAATCTGACTTGCACTGGAAAAAGTTTATTTGACTTATATAATCACTATGACTTTTTGATAATGTTTGTAAGGAGGCCCTTGCAAGTAGCAATTAGTTGATGTTGCTTTTTTCTTTGAGTTTTCTTTTTGTTTTATCTCTTTATTTCCATTATGGTGTTTTTTCTTTTTTTTTTTCATTTTTGTTTTCATGCTCATTATGTTGTGTAGTTAACTTGTTTCTTTTGGTTTGCTGTTGTACATATTCTTTTATGAATGAACCACCCCTTCTCTTCATTGATAAGTGTCATGGGATCTTTTACTTCCAGCTGGACAGTGATCAAAGATGGCTAGGAAGGACCTAGGTGTTAGTTTTTCATCTGAAAGTTGGCACCTTGGCAGTGCAGCACCCGTCATACTGCACTACAGTGTCATACTAGGATTCATACTAGGATTTGATAGATGTACAGATGGTAGTTGGCCTATGTACATACATCTCCAGCAAGCTGGAATTTATCACCGGTGATTTAACAAGTGAATATCCAAATCTTCTTGAAAATCTCAGGGCTTCTGGAGTTTACTATGTGGTTGGGAAGAGAGTTCCACAATGGAATTATTCTTTGTGTAATAAAGAATCATCTGCTCTCAGTTTTGGGACAGGTTAATGGTAGTTGATAGTTGTGGCTTCTCAGGTTGCCCTGCCTTATATTGAATGTCATGTCCAATTCTGACGTTAATTCCTTATCTCTAGATATTTTAAACATAAGAAGCAAGTCACCCCTGGTTCTTTGTAGCTCCAGGAGATACATGTTCAGCTCCACTAACTGATCATCATAATTTTTATTGTGCATATTGTCAATCATTTTTATGACCCTTCTCTGGGACCCCGCCAGTCTATTCACATTCCTCTTCAGATATGGGCTCCACACTGGTGAACAACAATCCAGGTGAGGTCTAACATAGGCTCTATAGAGGGATAATATACAGTCCTTATTCTTGGATATGAATGATCTTTTGATACATCCTATTATTCTGTCTGCCTTATTAATTAATTGTCCACGGTGTTTGCTGAATGACAGATCTGAAGAGAGAATTATTGCAAGATCCTTTTCATCACTGACAGTGTTCAATGTCTTGCCATTTGGTGTATATTGGTGTTTGACATTCATTTATCCTACAGTAGGTGCATAATTATGCATTTATCAATGTTATAAGACAAATCACTTTTCTGTGCCCATTCTTCAAGTAATTTCAAGTCATTTGTCATGGTTTGTATGTCCTCATCTGATTTAACTTTGGAAAGGTGTTGTCTGCAAATTTTAGAGCGCAGTTCTTTAGATTAGTGGTCATATCTGATACAAAAATAGAAAATAAAACTGGCCCCAAGACAGAACCATGTGGTACACCACTGGTCACCAAACCCATATTTGATCAATGTCCCCTGATACAAACTCTGTATATGGTATTTTAACCATTCTTCCACCCATCTTACTATAATGCAGTTTATCCCAAGTCTGTGCAATTTTTGAATAAGGGTTTATTTTTTTTTTTTATTTTATTAACGGTTTTACATAACAAAAACAGATCCATAGCATTAGTGTATGTACATATTGTGACCATAAAGACAGAGGATCTTCCCTCCCCCTCCTGCCATCCTAAAACTCTCCCCTCTCCCACATCAAACCCGACCAATATCCTACCCCCCAATCCCTCACCACCCGAATAAGAGTTTAAACGATGTCCACAGGTGTTTTATTGTTTAGCAGTTTACTTACTTTCTCATAGAATATTAGGTTACTGGTGTATCAGGTATAGGTATTATTCCAAGTGCCTGGTGTAGGGCTGGAACCTATAATCTTCCGATCTTCCAGCCCCAGAGATCAGTATGCTACCTATTGAGTCATTGGCAATAATTATGCATCATTTGTGACATCCTCCACAATTTTATTTTTCTGGAACCCACACTCCTCTAGGATCAGACTCTATGCTGAGTAACTGTTCCCAGAGGAAGTAAGTTAAAGTTTAAAATCGTTGTACCAAAAGCTATGCCTAGGGTCATAATGAAGCAGCAACACCTGTTATACAGCTGAGAGTGCTAAAGACCTGGATGATCAAGTGACTTGCTCATGGTCTGACAGTAAGTTAACTTAGTTTCATTAGGTTTTATCGAAACAATAGAGGACAGAGACCATGGAAGACTATCCCTTAGTAACAATCTATGAATACTCTTTCTTTCAAATATGTATCCAGGTTTATTTTAGAGCAATCATTACTCATACTGTTTATGTTTTGTGGCAATTGATTTCAAATACCAACCACTCATTTTGTGTGGAACAATATTCTCTGATTTGTTTTAAAAGAGCATTTTCTTGATTGTTTATGCTCTCTTGTGACAATATTGTTATTTTTGAATACCAGTCCAAGTAGCGCCAGTGTTTTCCGGTCTTTGTGTACATTGAATAACAGAAGTGGGTCACCTTACAATAACCTTTTCAATTTCAAGTTCAAGTTCAAGGTTTATTTGTTTGGCTTTTTAAGTCATTACAAACTGACAGTAAAAACAGATAAAATACTTCACAGGCACAATAAAACACCAAATACAAAATAGTACAAGAAACAAATATTGATATATCATAATTTGTCTTCTGTCACAGTTAATCATAATTTCCGTAATGAAGTCTAATGCATAACATTAAAAATATTTTTATTTATTTATTTCAGATTGAGATTAATACCTTTGAGTCAGAGACTCATTTACAAAGGTTCCAGCTCATCCATAGAACCTAGGATGAACAAACTGAACATAGTTGACAAGCTGTTATATGGATGTAATGAAAGTTACAATTACGTAGCAAGATAAGATACATTACATAATAATGCGGGATTCACTATAATACAAGAGTTCCAGCAGCCAATACTTAGTCCTAGGACCCCAGGGTGCAGCAGTAACTAGATTTGGAGTCAATAACTTCATGCAGAGAGCTATTTACAAAACAGTGCAGTTTTCGCCAAAGGCCTTTCCAGGTTAAGTGCAGTATAAAGCCAGAGATACCAGAGAGAGTTAGCTGGGGGGGGGGTGGAGCAGCCAGACAAGGCTTTGTCAGAGACAGGTGGGGAGAGGGGTGTAAAGTGAAGGAGGAGGAGACCCTGAATGGTAGGGGAGATAACCTAGGGGAGGATAATATTGGCGGGGTGGAACCATTGGGGGGCTAAGGGAGTGAGGGGATGGGAGAAAAAAAGGGGGGGGTTGAGTGGACAAAGGGGACAGTGTGTTTGGGAGAATTGAACGGAGGATTAGAAGAGGAATGATAGGTGGGTGAGGTAAGATTGCAGAGCACACTGGTGAGGGAAATGATAGAGTAATGAGGGATACTAGGGATCCCTGTAATTCGGCATGGTGATGGAAGGAGGTTAAGTTAGGCAGAGACAATATCATGATATTCAGCATTAATTTCACTGGGACCCCTCAATATAGCTGGTAGCTCAAGGCCCTTAGATGTGCTTTAGCCCTTCAAATAGGATATAGTTATCCAGGACCAAGGAAATTGCAATAGAAATGCCCAATGTTCAGGTAAAAGGACTTTGCTAAACATACATATATTACTATAGATGATCAACTCTCCTGTTACTCTTCTGGGACTCACTAAGTTAGATAGATTGTAAATTCAATACCTGAGCTCCCATAAATGTGAGACCCATAATATGCTGATAGGGCAAACTCTCTATGATCCATTAAATCCTTTGGGTGATACTGATTCAAACAAGATTCTAAACCTCCACACTTTAGGGAAAGGACCCGTAAGAAGCCCAGAGGCTAACTAGGTTTAGGATTACTGTTAATCCTGTCCCAATATGTACATTTCATCCTTGCAAACATTACTTCTCCCCACAATTTCTCGGGTTAGCAAGTCAAGGCAACAATCTATAATTTCCAACAAATAATCTTCCTTACCCCTTGGTGAAATCATAGCGTAACCCTGCCCCTCATGAACCACTCCTAAAAAATAAAGCTGAGTAACAAATCGGGGCTATGTCAAGCCTGTTACTTTCTGGTCACAAATAGACTGAAATAAGTCCAATTTAGTGGCCCAGATAATAACCAAAGAATTAGAATTTAAATATCAGTAATACAGATGTGGGCTATAATAAGTCTTTGTGACAAATTTGCTTAAATTTAGAAGTCTGAAATACATTAATATTAAAAAAAAATCCTCAGATTATTCACACATAAGACACACTCTAAATAAATATAAAAAAAATCAGAAATTAATAGTACGGAGTCCTGCTATCAGTGTAGGAGTTTGTTTTCTCTTCAGAATATTAATTCAGCAGCATATTAAAGTTATATTCAAATTACATTTGAAGTAGGGTTCTTTAATAAAGATTCAGGCCATACCTGACTACAGGACTCATCAAATCGATATCAGCAGCTATAGAAACAAGACCAGAAAAAGGCCCTCAGGCAATTTAGTAATTCAAGCTTTCAATTTGCCGCCATAAGTAATCATTTATCCCAAGAAGTTAATGGTCTGCCAATATGAAATATTTCATCTTCTTTCTGACTGTCTATCAAACCAATTTATTAGTAAAACTTATTAGTTCACAGTGCCTGTGTTTCTAGTTCACAACACCTGTGCAGGGAGAGGCACAACCGAATGAAGGTTGTTCAGTCTGAACAAAGCTCATTTTATTAAAGCCTCAGACACCTTTGCTCCCTCTTCCCTTGGAGAGCCCTCAAATTGCTCTTTCTTTAATGGAGGCTATATACCTTCTGGGTGCCCAGGCTTCAGTGTCCAGCCCCTCCAGTTATTTTATCTTTCTGTCATATTTTAAGTCATGCACATCTGGGGGATTAAAAGAGAAAATCACTCTACTGAGAGTTGTAATTTCTAACAAATAACATTTAATGAAGACCCCCTGTCCCAGGCAATGATGGCATACCTTTTTAATTTTAAAGATGAGCCAAAAGCACGTAAGTGCAGGCTCAACCTTTTGGCAGCATTTCCAGCTTTCGCCATCCTCTCACCAAGATCACCTATGGCCAATTCAGGAATTAATCGGCTGCTCCTGAGAACTATAGTCAAGCCTTCTGTGTGAGTTATGTGAGCCCACTCTTTAAATAATATTTAAATATCTTATTGCAATCTCACAGAAGGAAATTAAACACAGGTCAAAAACTTTGTAATCGTTAGTATGCCGAAAAGGGTTCCTGTATAACACGCAAAAATGTTAATAAACCTATAACCAGTAAATAGCATTAGCATTAGCATTATTGTTAGCATTTAGCATTCATGCTCATCACGGCATCTGCCAACAACCAGATATATTGCTTGGTTCCTCGATAATCACTAGGTGAACGGATTTCACCATCATTTAAAAAGAACCTCTAATGAAAGCGAGTAATTTCCCCAAATGTCCTTAATAAAATGTGTATAGGAGCTCAAATGCTAAACAAATATGGAGCAGTTAGGAGCAGAGCAGCTTTGCAGCCATGTAGCTGTGCCCCCCCCCCCAGCAGCCCAAGAGATCTGCAGACTGTCACTCACACAGGCTCAGTTTACAAACTCAAATTTTCGCCATAATATTCTTTTACTTAAGGTAAATAAGTTAAGTGATCCTAAACTATTGTTATATTCAGTATTTTAGAAAAGTCTTACATCATTTTGGTTGCTTTCCATTGTATGTTTTATGTTTGGTTTTATCTATGGCTGTTAGATCCCCCAACCCCACCCACACCCACACAATTGTGACCCATAATCACTTAATGGATGTACATATGTGTAACAAACCTTCTTTAAATTTATAAATGAAATATTTCTTGATAGTAGTTGTTAAGTAGCTTGTTTTGTTAAATATGCTTTAATTGTGTTTTTTGGTTGTGAAGTCATTTCACACTAGAATCCCCAAAACGTTTCTTTGTTTTGATTCCTTTAGTAAAACTCCATTTATGTAATAGTTGATATTCATAGTATTTCTCCCTAGATGCATACACATTTTAGGAGGTATTATCATTCCAACTGCATATTTCATCTAGTTCATTTAGCATCCCAATCAAAAAATTCATCTTGTTCATTTTTAAGTCTTTATTGTTCTGCTGAATTTATGATACTCATAATTTTATGGTCATATACAAATCTGACACAACAGTTTATTATTTTGCCCTAGATCAGAAATATAAATGCTGATAAGTACTGGTCTCAGTATAGATCCCTGAGGGATACCAATTGTAACTGCCCACATTTCTGACACAAAACCATTCTGGCATACACATTGGGTCTAGTTTGTTAATCAATTTTTAATCCACGTTATCAATTTTGGATTCATGCTTTTTCTGTCAATTTTTTGATTAATTTATCATGTGGTACCAGGTTGAATGTCTTCCTAAAATCCAAATAAATCACGATAACTGGGTTGTTTCATCTAAGGCCTTGCTTACTTACTGGATTGTAGAAAGCATGTTTGTTGTACATGGCCTGCGTTTTCTAAATCCATGTTGCAATGTATCCTGTTAGCCATTTATTTTGTAATCAGTTTGTATTAGAGTTTTAATATGCCACTCAAATTGTTTTCCAAGAATGGAGGTTATACTAACTGGCCAATAATCTGATACTTCAATTTTTTGTCCTTTTTATGTTTGCTTGCTTGTGCAATGTGAAGCGAACATCTTGTTGCAATAAGACCATTTCAGAAGTGTATCACTGTCAGGTCCAATGCAACTCAGGCTGCAATGGGCTCAGCAGTGACAAACCAGTGATCAGCAAGATGTTCATGATGCATTTCTCTGTTTGTGGGGCGTAAACTGCTTGTAGTTGAAAGGAGCCAACCACTCCATTCACAAAATGGCTGGCTCCTTTCATTTGCATAAACTAGCCCCTGTCTTGTTACTGATACAGCTCACAAACACCCCAAACTCTCCGAAATACCCCTTGGCCCAGCTTGTTCTCCCACCCAACAACAAATGCCACTCCCCTGGCTTTGCTGCTTCTCTCCCCCTCAACAACAAACACCACCAAGAGAAACTGCACCACATGGTTGCCAAATCCATTGCTTTTGTTGCTGCTGCCAGCAAATGAGTATGATGCTGCTGCCCAGCACTGGTATCACAGTGGGATCGAAAAATAACTCCCAGTCCTGGGTCAGCAACTCACAGCCTGGAGTGGAGTCTCTGGTTCCACACAGCTCACCAACAACCACTGCTGGGTGATATAACAGATCCAGATCCACAGGACTGGAACAGCAGAGCTGCTTTTCAGTAGATCCCTTTACCTGCCTGGCTTTGTATCTGCAATTGCTACTGATGGTAAAGAGACTGGAAACATGAGTCCATGCAGATAATTTCTGGCCTATATGTTTTTTGCCACAGCTGCCCCCTAAACAATCACAATCAGGACAGGCCAGCTGCTCCTTCAGATTTTCCATAACACCACACAGCTTCAGTCAGTGGCAAGTCCTTCAGCACCCCACATCACAGCTATGATTGGCGGCAGCTCCTTCAGTGCCTTCCCAATAAACAGTCATGATCAGTCATGATTGGTGCTAGCTTCTACAATGCCCCATAAACAGCCACAACAAGCCACTCCTTCAGTCCCTACCTTCCTTGCCCCACTGAACACAGTTGTGATTGACAGCAGCTCCTCCATCACCTCCCCAACACATTTGTGATCATGGCAGCTCCTCCAGAACTCCAGCCTCCCTTCCAGACTCAGCCATGTTTGGCAGAAGCTCCTATAGCCCCACTGCAGATTCTCAGCAGCACCTCTGACTCACTTTAGTAAAGGGGGACCTACAAATCTGTAAACTGTTAAGATTATCACATTGTCAGCCTGCTGAAAGATATTGGCTCTGTCTGCAGTAACTTAACATTTAGTCCAAATGTGCAGGACCAGTTCATACTTGAACAGCTGCAAATGTCCCTCTTGTTAAACTAGCTGCATTGGGTATGCGCGTGTGTGTGTGTGTGTGTGTGTGTGTGTGTGTGTGTGTGATAGAGAGAGAGAGAGTGAGTAATTCAACAACAGTTTTTGTAATCTGACAGCAGTTTTTTACTGTCTGGCTTGCTGTATGTCCATCTATTGACTGTGAGACAAGGCAGTAATTTAGTTATTTATTTGTTTTTGGTGCAGTGAAGGATACATTGATGTTTTATTAATGTCACTGCAAAGGGATAAAATTATCAGGAAACGTCCAACAAAATATTGTTATGCTATAAGCAAAGCAGTATAGCATAAATATTATTTGACCTGTGTAGGCCAGGAATCACATTCATATATGATATATTTTTGCCCATGAATGAATTGCTTGACTCTCCCTTTTGTGGTCAGGCATTATCTGGGGTGTTTGATTGCTCCTGCTGCTGTTGCTACTGCTGTGGCCTGGACAATCAGTCTGCAGATATGCCATTTTGACATAAATGTATCCTTTTCAGCCTAGTAACAAGAAGTTTTTAGAAGTGTAATCAATATGATAAATTTTCAGGGCATGAGTGCAGAGTAAAGTAGGTAAGACTCAGGCTTTTTTGAGTTATGTGGGCTACCATGGAAGCGATAGGGAGGGGCTGGATGGAATGGCACTACAATGAGCCCTGTCATAAGAAAGAAGGCCTCTGATCTGCAATCTCATTGTTTTTGGTGCTCTGAACCCTTACCCCAATGGCACACCTTCTAACTGCACTGCTCTGTATATGGGGTTATGTTGGCATATAACATAGTGACTATGAACTGTGCTGACACAATCCCAAACTGAAGATGACAAACAGGAGCCTAATAGTGATAGCAGAGTCTAAACAGGATAGCACCAGTTCTCCTGTGGCCCATATTCATCCCTGACATGCTAATGAGCTAATATTCATCTGTAACCTGCTAATGAGTTGATTGTGTGATTATGTGGTCAAACCAGTCAATGCAGTGTGGTAGCATTACCTGGGTTACCCACAATAGGGCAAAAACAATTTCACCAAGGGCAATTGGAATGCAAGCACAAGAGCGAGGGAAAGGAGCTTGGTAAGCAATTCAGCTGGCAGAGTCAGAGAGGGAAAATATGGTGAATACATTTGTGAAGCAGGAGGCACTGCCACACCCCCCCCACTGCACCCCCCAAAATATATGTAAACAATTCCACCTGCATGGCATAGTGGGGAAGAGCAGAGCAGGAGGTGGGGGGGAACCACCTACCCAGCACCCAGCATGCTGCACCAAGTCAGACCTGCACAGCCCAGTGGAAGTACAACAACCAAGACAGTCCTGGTACCCAAGCACAGCCAAAGACAGCAGTGAAAACACAACCATCCCATACATCCCACACTCATGACACATCCATGTTTGCCTCAAACAGACCTCTCACACACTTACCCATTAGCATGCCCAAACCTCCACATGCTCCAAACACCGAGTCACAAATTTTGCTTTCACCCCAATTGCCTTGACTCCATCTCCTCGTGCTTATTCCTCCACTCTGTTGATATGATACTGCATTACTTCTGGTAATGCTGGCCACCTGAGTTTGGGAATGAGCTTGAGTTGGTTGAAGGGGAAGAGGATGATTCAGCATCCCGGAGAATACTCTCTTTCTCTAAGGAGGAAGGATCACAGTGGCTGATACAATACTGTCACCTAGGTGTCCACAGGTGGCAGTACAGCAATGGGTGGGAACCCCAGCCAAGTTCCACTCTAAACACTCTGCATGCATGATGCTTTAGGTTAATCAGCTGATATCCCAAGGTGCATGGACCTGAAGAACAAGGAAAAGCCCCATCTCAGGCAGGGTGAACCGATCGGGCCTTGTAGGAGAGGGAGGGAGTGAGCACCTATGTGGCACTTATCGGTGTACTATTTTCATTTTTCCTTATATATGCAATAAATTATATGACTTCTGAATTGTAGTCAGTGAATGGTGCTTCTTACTTCTTACTCCAGATTTACCTATTATTTGTAGCACATCAGTGAGTGAAGCAGGTGTTCCTGTCTTCCTGATCCCTCGTGCATTCAGCTCCAATTCCCTGCCACCGTCCACTCCTCTCCCAACCCTGGGAACTCCTGCCTCTACATTCAGAAGCAGGTGGGAGGTTGGACCTGGTATTGTCATACCCTGCCATGTGTTGGGGGGCTTGTATACTGGTGTGGTTAAAGGAGAAGGGATGCGGGATCCAACCCACAATATGGGTGCCAAGATTATATTCATATGGTGGGGTAATAAAAACTACTATTCTGAAAATCCAGGGTCACAACCTAGGAAAGCAACATTAAGTGTGAACCTCTTTATTTTCTAATCGTGGCAATTCACTGGAAGTACCACAAACAGCTTAATCTGGTTCAGTCTCACTTGGCATTCATCTGTGTGGGGAGTTATTGTGAAATGGGCAGGGGCAGCTGCAAAGTGGGGTTCTAGCTACACATTCGAGCAGACTTGATAGACCGTGTGGCCCGTATCTGCAGGCAAGCAGTAAGTAAATAAGTAAGTAATTCCACTATTATAACTCGTGTTATTAATTTGTTAGATTTATCCTCTGCACAATCTATGCCCAACAACTACACATCAAATACAAGCAAGCAGCCATTCAACATTGTCAAATGCTTGTTATCTTGATGAGAGGGTATTGATCTGTTGATATCTTATGAGTGGCAGAGCTAATATGCTATTAAAATTGGAGAGTTACTACTCCAGCACTTTCTTTCTTATCCAAAGAAAGTAAATATTTTTAACATCATCTAGCTATTGGACACAATTAGTGATTAGTTAATTTTATATCCTTATCAATATACTTAATCCTAGCAGGGTCCAAAAATATTTAGCACATCAATGTAGTAAATAACGCAGACTACTATGAACATTTTCAAGAGTAGCATCTTCATTTACACAATTAAAAAAATGTACTCAATAATATTTTTTATAAATTCCTACCAGATATTATTCTGTATTAAAATATAATATGTAAACAATAACAACATTTTTGGATCATAATTGAATAACTGCGTATTAGAACCAAACCAGCTTTATGCATAATAAATGCATTTTGACCCAACATATTATATTCATTTCAAGCTTATTCAGCATAAACAAATTTGTGCTACTTTCTTTTTACCATCCCTTTAAAGAACAAAAAAATCAGATAAGTGATCAGAATAAAAAGAATACATCCATTCTTACATCTGTCCATTATGTCCAAAAAGGATGAACATAATAATTTGTTTGACTTATTTACTAGTGTAGCCCCAGAAGTCCCTTATGAGTTTGAAACATTACTAGTTTATTATGTTTTCATTTACTTCAGCCCAGCCTATCTTTCCTTAGTAGTTTGTATTCACTAATATGTTTATGGCTGCAGTGGGCATAGCCTTGCAGCCATCTTCTGAGCACAGTAGAAACTAATTCTGACCAGAGCCAATAGGGCTGCAGGCAAGGAATTTGGTGTAGAAAATTTGAAAATTACCAAAGTTAGGAGTCTTCATTAGAAAAATGTAACATAGGCTCCTAAATTTGTTGTTTTCTAATATTTGTACAC
Source organism: Neoceratodus forsteri (assembly GCA_016271365.2). Lineage (NCBI taxonomy): Eukaryota > Metazoa > Chordata > Ceratodontiformes > Ceratodontidae > Neoceratodus > Neoceratodus forsteri. The sequence goes on along the minus strand of CM057456.1, from coordinate 669,011,998 downwards.
CAAATTTTCAACATAGCCTTGTCATGACCTTGCCTCATGAAGAAGAGCAGAGCAAATGTTCAAATCCTGCCTGAAAGGTGATTTCATGCAGGGACTGTGAAATCAGCTTTCAGGCTGCAAAAATACATTTAGAGCAGGAGTTCAAAAATGATAGCTGTCACATTCATAAGATGCTGTAAAGAAATGGCTATGTTGAAAATGTGGGTTATAAATATTGAATATTACCAAACGTATAAGCCTGCATTTACAAAATTCAATGTAGGCAGATTTTTTTTTTTTTAAATATTTTTACAACAGACTGAGAATATAGCCTTCTTGTGACCCCACCTTATGAACAATGGCACAGAAAATGTTCAACTCCTGCCTGAAAGTTGATTTCATGCAGGGACCGCAAAACCTCCTTCCAGGATGTTAAAAAAAAAAGAAAACATTTTGGCCAGGATTTGAAAATGACAGTTGTCTCATTCATGAGGTGCTATAAAAATATGGCTATGTTGCAGATTTGGAGAACAAATATTAAAAATTACCAAAGTTATGAGCGTGCATTTGCAAAATTCCATGGAGGCTCATAACTTTATTGTTTTTTAATATGTTTACACCAAATTTTCAACATGGCCTTTTTATTACCCCATCTCATGAACAAGGGCAGAGAAAATGTTTAACTTCTGTCCAAAAGGCGACTTTGTGCAGGGACCTCAAAAGCACCTTTTGGGATATGAAAAAACAAAACAAACATTTTGGTCAAGATATGAAAAATGACAGCTGTCACATTCATAAGGTGCTGTAAACATATGACTATGTTGTGAAGTTTGGGGAAAATATTGAAAATTACCAAAGTTACCATCTTACATTCACAAAATTCAGTGTAGGCTCATAATTTTGTTATTTTTAATATCTTTACACCAAAGTTTCAACACAGCCTTCTTATAACCCACCTCATGAACAAGGGCAGATAAAATTTTCAACTCCTGCCTGAAAGGTGATTTTATGCAGTGACTACAAAATCACCTTTCAGGACAGATCTGCCTAATTATAGTTCAGTTGTTCACAAGGTGCTGTAGGGTCCCAAAAAATGCATGTTGAAAATGGTGGGCCAAAAATGTGTAAAAGTGCCCAAGTTATGCCGCTACATTCAACCCCCCCCCATTGAAATACATTTAACTGCATACCTGTTTCTTCAGTTTGTGGTCTGACTTTCAAGTGTGAAGACATGTCTGTGGTCCAGAGAGGATGAGAGCATTTGACTCCCAATCTGTAAGTAAGGACTTGGGGCTGTGGGGTTGTGGGTGTTGAGTGGGAGGATTGGATGGGGGGATCTAATAGTCACAAAAAATACATCGCTGGACAGTTTTCTTTTTACAGGGTTTTAAAAAAAGAAACCCAAGGATTCTGGATCATGACACTGGGGGACTGGACACCCCCAGTGTCACTCTTCCATTTTTGGGGTGGGCACAGAGAGGAGGGTTGGGTGGGGAATATGTAAAAAACAAAACAGAAAATGGAGAAGTCCTGATTAGGACACTAGGGGATTGGGCAACCCCAGTTTCACTCCTATGTTTCTGGGGGTGGCGGTGGGTTCTGAGAGGGAAGGCCAGATGGAGGTATGTAAATTTAATAAAAATCCAATTGGCACCTTCTTGATTGTGACATTGAGGGATTAGGCTCCCCCAGTGTCACTCTTATGTTTCTGGGGGGGGTGGATGTTGAGAGGGAGGGTTGAGGGTATCTCTAATTTTAAGCAAAAAACAAATGGCTGTCATAGTAGAATGCAGCACACTCTGCTATATTCAAGATAGCTGCCACACTCTATTACACATGTGCAATTGCTAGTGCATGCAGAGTAGACTGCGGTGCCATCTTGGACACGGCAGAGTGTGCCGTGTTATATCGTAACCGCCATTTGTTTTTTCTTTAAAATTAGAGATATCCCCACCACCTGACCTTCCCTTTCAGCACCCACCTCCCACCTTCTGAAACATAAGAGTGACACTGGGGGTGCCCAGTCCTCCAGTGTCACTATCAGGACAGCACAGATTTTTTTGGTTTTCAAATGAAAAATAGTGCAGTGGGAGAGAAGTGCTCCATGGATACAGAGGTGACTGTGGTGCACCTGCAACAGGTTGTTCATTCAGAAGAAATGAAGAGTCCTTTTCTGACAGCAAGAGGTTTATAGGGCTCTACCCACTGCAGCCCTCAAAAGGCAGCTTACCAGATACCCATTGAACTTTCAAATAGTTGATATGAATGGCAATCACTGTGTGTTTTTTTCTCTTTTTAGTCCTGCTCCACACATGCACATAAACAGTGTAAAATACATGCCACCTCCATGCCAAAGACACAACACTTTTAAGTAGAACTGCAAGCAAACAAGTACAGAAATAAAGCCTGTGCAAGAAAAAAATGCAAACCATTCTGTGACTCGCTCTCTCCTGCAGTTGTAAACAATTGAGATATCTTAATACAGTTTTAACCTCCCAGACCAGAGATGGACACCCACCAGTTCCCAAAACGTGCACATTTGCCAACTAAAGCAAGATGAAACCACTGATGCTGCATAAAATCCTGCCCCATAAAAGGAGATCTCACAGCAGCTCCATGCAGTTGGAGATTGCAGCAAGGTGGCCATGGACACCATGTGAGTTTCAAACTGCTGCACTAACAGCTATAGCTTGTCAGCAAATGTGGTCACACAACATAGTAAACAAAACCTAGGAGCTTTTGGCTTATCAGCTACCAACACAATTTAAAATATTATTTACATGGTATTCAGTCAACTCCTACAGGTGAATTTTTTAATATCTCTGTGCATAAAAGATGTGCTTACACACACACTGCTAGCATTGACTTGTTAGAAAAACAAGATGAAATCACTGATGCCACACAAAACTCTGTCCCATGAAAGGAGAGCTCATGGCTGCTCCATGCAGCTAGAGATTGCAGCAAGGGGCAGACCAGAGACTTGGCTACCCATTCTGCTTCCAAAAGAAGATATTCATAAGCATTGATGCATAAGGTTAAAAGATAAACTTTATTCCATTACCTCCAGCAAGCATGGTTACAAGTACCGACACCCCTCCGCACCCATGTTTACACACACAATGTTAGCAATGACTTATTTTATAAACTACCTATTACAGTGCAAACCGTATTATAGCCTGCATGGCCTTTTCTGCAAAGATCACATTGTAGTCCCCTTAAATGATGTGAATCTAGAACAACTGGAATGGAAACCAGTCCTTTGACTTGACATTTTCAAAAATACCAGTCAGTAAGATAAACACGTTTCCTTTACCTACACCGAAAGCTAGAGTTAAAAAAGAAAAGGTTTTATGAAAGTGACAGTAAGACAATATCATGTGATCCAACCCCAGGGCATTTCTTTCCCCCACCCATAAAAAAAAGAAAGGGAAAAACCTCCACATTTGCTAAATAAATTAGCATAATTAATTGCATCCCGTTGTTACAGAAATATTTTTACTACCAAGTGGAGTAACCATGTTAAATGAGTTGTAGCCTACATTTTACACAAACACCACTATAATCAGTTACTGTTCTGTTTTGTATTTATTTAACATACTGTAGAAATGTGCTTTATTGCTGTGGGAAAGAAGCTAATTACTTCAGCTATTTGTGCATTTTGCGCTTGGGTACAATTTTGAAAAACTATGTCTGAGACAATTTCTTTCAGTGCTTACAAATTGTCTTGGCAAATAGGCTGTTATGTTTTTATAGACTTACAGCATGGTAAAATCACTGAAATCATGGTAAACTGAAATTCATAATATGCTACATAAAAATATATCTGGTACTTGCAACAAACACCTATGTAGAAAGAAACTTGATCATTTTAGTCCCACAACCATAAAAACAAGTTTAGCACCATGCATAGTAAGGATTGCATCCTTATAGATCTGTAATGTCAATGCACATAATGAAATTTGAAAACTGCATGAGGAAGAAAAGTGGATTTAACTTGATTTTTTTTATTGGGTGTGATAACTATTGTAATCATAATGAAACCATCAGTGCATGTGTTTGTCTCCATGATTTCAGTGACTTTACCATGCAGTAAGTCTATAAAAACAGGCTGGAGAAGGTCCAGAGAAGGGTGACTAAGATGGTATAGGGTTTGCACAACAAAACTTATGATGAGAGATTAAGGGACCTCAACTTGTACTTGCTGGAGGAAAGAAGGGAGAGAGGGCACATGCCAGAAACATTCAAGTACGTCAAGGGCATAAACAAGGTACGTGGGGGGCATCATTCAATACAGGTGGAGTGCAAGAACGAGGGGGGTTGACATGAAATTTGAAGGTAGCAAGTTAAGAGGGAATATGAGGAAGTTTCGCTTCACATAGAGGGTGGTGGACACTTGGAATGGACTGCCACAGGAGATGGTGGGAGCAAGCACTGTGGTTGGATTTAAACATGCATAGGGCAGACCTAGAGAATCATGGAGGTATAACAGAGGAAGGGTTCAAAGCTGTAATCATGTACAGGGTTAACAGGCAGACTAGATGGACATTGCAGTCCTTATCTGCTGACAATTTCTGTTTCTATGTTTCACAAAATATTGCTTTTGAATGTAAAGAACAATCTACTGCTGCAACAAAGCATTTTTAAGAAGGTACGTGTGATCAGCCCCTGCTTTCCGAATTTGTGGTCATTATGTAAATAAGTGCGCAGGGGCCAAAAGCTCTATGACCCCTTCACCCCATCTCCCTTCCTCTCCCCCATGCGCAACAACCACACAGGCTTTACCACAAACCAATGTTGTTCATGGTGAACATCTTCTTGTCCCCTAGCTATGGAGAATTCCAACATTCAGAGCCTCGGGAAAATGTGTATACAGATGCTTGCTGACCTAGCAGGCTTTCTGGCTTTTCTGTCCACTGGTTTTCCATACTGGAATGTAAGGATGGGTTCTAAAACTAAGTGTATTTTTTTGGTGGATATAGAAAAGTTTTGTGGTTAGATTGTTTATGTGGTGCTATCCAGTCAGTAGCCAACAAGCAAAGGCTTTTATAAACTATACGCTGTGGACGAATTTAGAAGTAGACTATTTAAGACTCTGGAAAGTGATCGGTTTGCATCTTATTCTAGAGTATTAAACTTTAAATCAAAGAAATTACATAGTGCAATGAAAGCAGTTATATTGTTAGGATTGGAGAGGATTTCATTTTGTAGAAAGAGCGTGTAACACGGATAAGCATGCTTTAAGCAGACACAGTTTGTTTGATTTTATCTTCCTGCCTGGGTGAAATTGTGTACCTTGAGTCCTCTTATTGGAGCCATTTGTCATTAACTTATTAAACCAGAATATGACACTCTCAGGCTGGTAAGACTGTATTTTTCCACTAATCATTAAATGGCTGTAATGGGTTCTGTAATAACTTTTCTTTTATTTCAGTTTCATTTTGACTATTAGCTCTGTGTGTAATGTGGGGAAGGGTGTTTCCACTTTGGGCTAATAGTTTATGATTTGAAGTGGTTTTTAACTGTACATGTTTTGTATAATGTTTGATAGTTGAAAAAAAAATAAGAAAGACTAATTACTGGCAGTCCCCACTCAGTAAGAGGATTATGCTTGTTTACCAAATTTCTTTAAAAGGTCCTTCAGACTTGCTTCATAAAATTGTATTTTTATTTGTACAAGTAATTGCAATACGGTTATTTAGAAAACACCTATTTCCATATATATTCTATGTGAGAAAGCTTTCAAACATAAAATTACCCTTTTAGTCTAATAAATTCTGTAATATATTCATATTTTCACTTATTTCTTCAACTCCGATTCCCATAAATAATTAGATATTGCAGAGCATAAGGATACATTGTAAATTCCATAGCTGAAATATCTTGTTCAGCAGTTGCACAAACCTGTTTTTAGTCAACTTTAAATGGCACAATGCCCTGTAATTCTACTAAATGTAAATTACAGAGATCAACTTGATTTACTTATGTTTGTTTTAAAAAGCTGTTTTTTACTGCTAAAGTAGAAAGTTTACACCCTGGGCCGGATATTCAAACTGCACCCAAAAAGTGTGTAACAGCAGCAAGCACAAGTCAATTGCGCACATGCGCAATAGACGCGATATTCAAACATGGAGCAAGCCAAATTGCACAAACAGCCAATGTCTGAATATCGCACAACCTGCGCTATAGCACAAACAGGAAGGGGAAGCTGAGCAGAGACAATACGCCATAGCGCAACAAAGGCATCCCAGCTGAGCAGTCCAGAGGCGCCATAGCGCAAGCAGAGAGACCCCCAGCAGAAAAGCAATGGAACTGCACAACCAGGGAGGTAGGCAGGGGCCCACCACCCATGCCACAGATGAGCACAGGGACACACTGCAGAACCAACAATGTACCCCCACACCCCAAGCACAGCATAACTGTGGGAGGGACGGAATAGCCACTGGACCATGGGGACAAGCAAACAAAGCACATCCCGGCCGTGTTACCGCAGCACACCCACTGGCAAGCTGAGACTGCCACACAAAGGGGGCGGACCACCCCAGTGTACAGCAGCCCTCCCTTGTGCACAGCACACCCTGCACTGTGACCCCAAGACACCACCCATGAGCAGTGACCAGCACTGCAGGAATCCCCACGCTCCCCCCTTCCGGCACACTGCAACCTCGTGAACCACAGAACTATACAAGCCAAACCCACCATGAGCACTCAGCAGTGGGTGGCAGCACACTGCAATACTGACTGAAAGCCACACCCACACCAGAGACACCACCCCACACACATGCACACACATACCCATGACCAGACCACCCCAGATGCCATGCACACCACTGCAACTGAGCACCTATAGCCAGCTGCAAATCAGTGACCACCACAGTATTCATATCAAAATATATAAATGTAATAAACAAGAATAAGAAGAACAACAAAACAACTATGTAACATATATACAAAGCAGGGTGGGGGTATGGGTATAAGGTAGGTGGTAGGGCAGGGAAACAACCCGAGAGGGAAGGTGGGTGAGGTGATGGGCAGCTACTGCCTGCCAGCCTGCCCTCCTGCCACCTGGTGCTGGGCCCTGGCCTCCTCCTGTGCCGCACCCATGCTGCTGTAGGTCCAAGAGGATGGCAAGAGAGTCAATGGCCACCTGTGTCAGCCGCTGCAGTGTGCGTTGCATCTGTCGCAGGATCTGGATACCTAGGACAAGGGATCAGAGTCAATGGCTGTGACTGTCCACATCCCTGAATCCCACCCATCATGCATGACATACGGCCAAGTGCCCCGCTTCTGTGATGGACTGCACCCACCCACAGTGACCGTGCACAAGACATGCCTAACCAGGCAGCAACAGCCATGTGTACCACTGCACACACACACTGCCCATGTCCATCACAGCACAACCAAGGCTGTCCGGTGACGTGGCTACATGGTGGGATGCTAATGCCACAGCCATGTGCCCAGTGCATGCATGGACCACCAGTGACACACACACAGACATGCAGTGCCACTGGACAGTGATGACTGTCACATGTTGCATGCATGGTAGTGTTGTCCATGGATGGTGGCCATGCCCCCCCAACATGCAATAGCATCCATGATGTAATGACGCCACCTCATCAAGCGCTGCTGCTGCAGCGCGCTGTGGCTGCTGCTGCGTGGCTCACTACCTATGCCACCCTGCCAGCCACCCCGGCACCGCCATTCCATGCCTCAGCCCGGGCCCGCCTCCGCTCCTCCATGCCTGTGGGAGACAAATGAAGAGAAACACATCAGTGAGATCCCAAAGCAGACAGCCCCTTGCGCCATTGAGTGTGCCTGCCCACACAACCAGATCCATACAGCACACACCTGCAAACACCTTCACAGCAAACCATAGCCCAACCCACCCCCATGCGCAGGTCACAGTACACAGTGTCACCCATGTGGACAAAACAGGTGCATACACAGCACACCCACCTGGCCTAGGCACAATGTCCCTCCTGGCACGTGACCTGAGATGCTCCAGCAGTTCCTGCTCCCTCCTGCAGAGGTCACCATACCAGTGCCTGCACTGCTCTGGAGTCCTCTGCCACCCAGTGGCCTGCTCCAGATATGTCGCCACCTGCTGCCACACATGGGTGTGGGCCATATGCAGGGGTTCTTCCCCAAACAGTGACCCATGGTGTGGCTCCATCACAGCCACCAGGTTTGCCAACTCCACCGCACTCCACTGTGGAGCTCTCCTGCGTGCCATCACTGCAGTTGTATAGTAGGCAATATGGCGCTCCACAGCGCGGTAACCCCACGTGGAAATGTTGCGCAATACAACTCCATCAGTCCCTATCGTGCTGTTCGTATAGTGCCGTCTGTCCACATCACGCTGTTACCGAACAGCGCGATAGAGCCATAGACATGCCAGACGTACAGCGCCAGGGGGCAAAGGTTGTGCACTAGGTCATGGGTCTGTGGCGCAAGACCACACACGGTGCCATCGGATCTCTACACGTCCAGCACAATTGGTCAACTGCGTGCCAGTGCCACAGTGTACTATTGCGCAGGTGTGCCACAGTGCTATGCGGTGCCCAGCATTGTAGCGCCACTGGCACAATAGTGGCCGTGTCCTGTATTGCTGATCGCGCACAGCATCGTCATCGGCAGGGCAGACGCCTGTGTCAGCTACCTGGGCATGCGCAATGCGGTGTACTATGCAGTCACAGAACTGTGCCATTGGCTCAGCCGGCACAACCGTATTGCGCAAAGCGCAACAGCACGATATTCAGCCGACATATGCAAATCATCTGATCAGCCATTCAAAGGCGCATTCGCACGATTTACATCTCATTCAAGTTGCTCCACTCCTAATTTGCATGCATTGCGCTATAAATGTGCGACAGTGATCTGCGGTGGCCAGAGTCGGTTATGCAGGTGAGAGGTGAGTTGCATGCTGTGTCATGTTCTGGGCAATGGTCATGGGATAATGCTGTATACTGCACAGTGACAGGTGTCCACTTCCACCCATTCAGACCGACATGGCCGAGCAAGGACTGAGTGAGGAGGATGATGGTGGGTGAAGGAGGAGGCCCAACTTCATGAAGTCCGAGACAGAGGCACTCTTCCAGGCCTACCTGGATGAGGAGCCACTACTTAGTGGACGGCGGGGCACCCCTCAGGCCCATGCTGCTGCATGGGAGGGGGTAGCTCGCGCCATAAACCTGCACGGAAGCCACCAGTGCTCCGTGCAGGAATGTAAGAAAAAGATTGGGACTGACAGGAGACGGGTGAAAGAGAAGGTGGCAGCCCTCAGGGCAGCATGCGCTGCCACAGGCAAGGGCCAGCCAGAGGTGGCGCAGCTGACCCCGGTGGAGGACCGTCTGGCTGCATCCATGCAGCGCAGTGCAATCGAGGGCGTTCCAGGAAGTGGCTTCCAGACAGGTGGAAGCCCATCACTGCACGGTATGACATGGTGGTGGTGGGGGGGGGTGGTTGATCCCATGCACTAACATGTCCTCACTTTCTGTTACAGATCCTGTGCGTCTGCAGGGGACAGTGGTGGTGGGACCATGCAGTGTGCACGTGCAGCAAGAGTTGGAGGAGGGTCCATCCACCTCTGCTGCCAGCTGGCATGCATTGCACCAGTGTGCACGCCTGGCTGCCATCTCTGATGTCGGTGAGTCAGGTGTGGGGGGTGCCCATCCTGTGTCACAGCAGTCTGGCATGCAAGCATGCCAGCACGCTGTGACTGTGGCTGTTGCATGAACCTGCACCATTGATGATGCAAGGACTGCAATGGGCAGTGACACGTGTGTGTCTCAGTGCGGACACACAGCAGGACAGCACGTGCCCCTGGACCTAGCTGGTTCCAACGTATGTGCCAGCACGTCAGCACAGTCCCAGGCAGTGCCTGGCGGCACCGGTGGGGCAGCACCGGTAGCTGTTCAGGTCTCTGGCACTGTTGCTGACATAGCTGTGGAATGACTGGTCCCTGGGGCACAGCAGTTGGAGGGGCAGCAGCGGCAGTCACCTACCGGGTCTGGGGGTACAGGATTCAGCGGTGGCACATGCACACCACCTGATGACTTGCCCATACCTGGTCCTGGTGAACAGCGCCCACCCTCAAATGTGTTGAGCATCAGGCCCTTCCATACCCTGGGAGACAGGTTGCCGGAGTGGCAGACTACCTGTTAGACAAGCACACCCACCTGCTGTGGGCATCAGTACAGCAGCAGATGCGGGTTGCAACATCCCTGGTGGTACTGTGTGTGGCTGTGGAGCGGCACAGCAGGGACACTGCAATGATCCATGCAGAGATGGTCCAGATGCGGATGGATGTGACTGCCGCCATTGATAGGCAGACCCAGGCATTGGTCGCTGTCGTGGCCGCAGTGGGCACACAGTCAGGTGCCTCTGTACTGCGCACCCCACGCAGTATGCTCTCCACTCCCCATTCCCGGCATCGTACGACACCCAGCCTGTCGACGCAGGGTTCCGCTGTGGGCATCCCAAGCACCCCTGGTGCAGGTATGTTTGGCATGCTGCAGACCCCTGCGCGGAAAAGGTCGCTCGCGCAGGGGGACTCCTGGTGGTACATCGGTGCCACCCCATGTGGCCCTTGCTCAGTCTGCCAGTGCTGCTGGGTCACGGTGGGGCCACCCACGCATCCGAGGTGGCCGTGGCACAGTGCCACCTGACTGACCTGTCTCCCAGTGCAGGCCCTGTCTGGTGCTGCCCTGTGTGCAATGTGTGTCATGGTGGGCAGTTCACTGGTGGGTGCCCTGCCCAACACGCCGACACACGGACCACCTGCACACCCACCCTACTGCTGTCCACAGGTGTGTGTGTATGATGATGCCTGCATTGTACTGTACACCAAGGTGCAAGGGTGCCCAGCATCTGACACATGTACTTGGACAGTCCAGGTGGTGGGGGTGGTCTGTGGATCTGTGTGTTTCACATGTCTGTTCCTACTCTGCTGTGCACCTGCCCATGCGGTTTGTGCCTGGTGTGTGTGTGTGTCCATATGGCATGTAACTATTCACCCTCCTGATGGTGTGTTTGTGCATGGACCCTTCCACTCCCCTTGCCATCATGCACCCCTGGTGTGTTACCCTGTGTGCCTGTGGGTTGCGCCTAGACAGTGTTGGTTGCACATGGCCCCATGACTTACCTGTGTCGTGCAAAATGCTCCTCCGTGATGGTGTCCCGGTGCAGCTAGGCCTGCTGGATCAGTCGGGGGTCCTGCCATCCACGGGGGGGCTGCTCATCCCCATCATCACCAGCGTCACCGGCGTCCCCATCGCTGTCCCCCTCCTTGACCTGTACGGCTATCCCACAGTCTGTGGCCATGTTGTGCAGGATACAACAGGCCAGGAATATCCCACAGGCCTTTGAGGTGCTGTACAGTAGGCACCGCTGGAGGTGTCTAGGCATCAGAAGCATGCCTTAAGCATCCCAAACACCCGCTCGATGATGTTGCATGTGGCGGCATGTGCCTCATTATAACGTTGCTGCGATGGGGTCGTGGGGCGCCGGTAGGGTGTGAGCAGCCAGGGACGGAGTGGGTATCCACTGTCACCTGTGTGGAGATAGTGTAGTTAGGTATCATTTTCAGGTCCATATTGCCCATAGCCCTGTGTGCCACTACCATGGCACCTGTGCCTTTCCCACCCTTGCCCCACCTTTGCAACCCCTACATGCATACTCACCTACTAGATGTCCTGTGAGGATGTCCCCACTCTCGATTCGATGGCACAGTGCAGATTGGTACCATATGAAGGCATCATGTGCTCCGCCAGGGTGTGTGGCACAGACACTGATGATGCGCCCACTGGCATCACACACCACCTGGCAGTTGACACTGGTGAACCCCTTCCGGTTTCAGTATGCGGCCCCATCATGGCCAGGTGGCGTGCGAATAGCCACATGGGTGCAGTCTATTGCCCCTAGCACGCCAGGCATACATGCTACCCTGTGGAACTCCTGCATGTTTGCTGTACACTCTGCCACGTTGCTGGGGAAATGGATGTACTCTGCAGCATGTGGCAGCAGTGCGCTGAGGAATTGGGTGAGGATGCGTGACGTGGCCGACTGTGTTATGCCTGTGGTGTCCCCTGTTGGCCTCTGGAAGGTACCGGTGGTGCACAGGCACATGCAGGCTGTTACCTTTGTCTCCACTGACAGAGCGTGACTCCGTCGTGAGGGTGCCTGCATCACATCACTGCACAGCTCACAGAGACGCCTCAGTATTGCCCTGTTCAGGTGGTACCGGCCCACAATCTCAACATCCGTGTACAGCGCAAAGCTGATGCGTGCATGGTACTGCCTGTTGGGGGCGTATCGCCGACGGGCCCTTCCACGGCCACGTCCCCCTGCAGCATGCCTTCTCACTCCCCTCATTACAGCTTCCATGTGGAAGCTGGCACTGTCCATGTCCCTGGCTTGTGTTCCCCCCCTGGCTGTTGTTGCTCTGTTACCCCGCTGTCCTGACTGCTACTCCACTGCACGGTACACCTACTGGCCTCTGCAGTCTGTGGCCCCACACCTCCTTCCCTCCCTATTTTGTCCTGGGATCTCCTGGCCTGCCCTCTTTGTCCCTCTTGCCTTGTCTCTCCCTGCATCATGTGGCTTCCCTGTAGCGTTCTTGCGCCTCTTCCTTGAGCCTTTTATTTTGGCTCATTTCCGCGTCAGCGCACCTTCCAGCTGATCCGCTGTTGCGCATTGATAAGCTTTTCAATATCGCATTGCGCTCTTTATGCATGGTTCCACCCCCTTCGGTTGCGCATGCCTTCATTTGCATTGCGCTGTTGCTCAGCATGTTTTCGGTAGCGCAACTGCCTCCCGCTGAATATCGCAGAATGGCACATTTTCGGACTTGCGCTAGCACAACCCTATTGCGCATGGCGCAACCCTTTTGAATATCTGGGCCCCTGTCTGCATACAGTTACATTCTTTTTATGGGTTTTATGTGTCTTTTATTTATTGATTTATTTGTTTTTGTTTACCAGGTAAGCACACTAGACAACAAGTGCCTATTTTCAGGTGCGACCCGGAAGGTTACAGAGTACATGAGAAACATTATACAGAGTCAGGGTAACATACAGGCCCATATACAAGTGGTTACAGAGTACATGAGAAACATTATACAGAGTCAGTGTAACATACAGGCCCACGTACAAGTAGGTGGGTCAGCAAATGGTACACATGGTGTTATACAGTAAAGTAGGCAGTATGTCAACAGGGTACTTAGCAGCATTGAGAGGTAAAAGACAACAGGTAACATCATGGCAGAGAGTTGGCAGTATGTCAGCAAGATACATAATAGTATTGAGAGGCAGAATAACAGCAGGAGACATCGTAGCGGTGACTACCTCAATGAAAAAAGAAAGTACAGACATGCATTTGTAGCTAGAGTGGATACTGATATGTCAGGAGTGCCTCTCCAGTGGAAGGATGGAAAAGTGCTTAAGTCTGGATTTCAACAGAGAGTAACAGTGGCCGGGGAGTCAGCTCACCGACTCCCAACTTTCCAGTAAACCAGTATTTTCCACATTGTGTACTTCAAAATCATCTGATTAATTATTAATAATTGACCTCACAATTACTGTGTTTGTGACTTTGCAGTCCATCCTGGAAATGACTGTGTCATACACATTGAGCTTAGAAAATCCTTATTCAGGTATCATATATGGATTTTGTAGATAAGCTGACAAAATGTATTATAAACTCAGAGCAAGCCATCTTAATTTAGGCTTTGTGTATTTCATGGATACAATGACAACATAAAGGCCATTAAACTGAAATAGAATATAGTGTTGTTTTTATAGTTTATTTTATACAACTGTATTCTCAAATGGTTTACACTTGAAAATGTTATTGCGACATGAAAAAGCACATGTACACATATGTAATGCTGGGTATCCTGTGACATGTGCTATTGGGAAGTGGGCACCTACCGAAACGGCGACCCACTTGCAGCGGATGTTGACAGGGCAATGGCATAGGGATGGCAACCGGATAGGGTGGGAATGCGAATGTTGACGGGATGTAGCTATATCTACATGCGCGTGGGGGAGGGGAGCGAGCAAGCTGAGCGAGGGACAGGAGGAGGGAGGGAGGGTTGGTCAGGGTGGTGCTGTGGTGAGCTGCTGAGCTGGCTCTATGGCATGGTGGGTGGGTGCGGGGCTGGGATGGCCAAGATGCTGGATTTGGGTCTGGGTGCAGGTATGTTTTGTTTCACCTGACCAGTAGTGTTCTTTTAATTTTTAGAATTTTGCATCCCCCTCCCCTGACATACACACCCCTGGAGTTCAGAATCATAAAGTAGGGGGTGTGGGGGGCATAGCCCCCCACATGTCAGTAAAAGTTTGTGTCCTTTGTGCTGTTTTGTTTTGCGCCGGGAGTGTACATCACCAAAATTCAGTTTCAGCATTGTACATTCACCATAATGATGATCGCCTTTCGGTGATTGTCCTTATGACATAGAACCATCATACTGTATATGACCACACAATACAAAGAAAGCCAATAAAGTAAGCATTCTCTAGTTTATTGTAAAAGATAAATGCATTTTGTTCACTGAAGTGCACACTAAAAAAAGAAATCTGGTGGTAGATGTTAAAGCAGCAGTGCATAAAATCAGTGAATATTCTTATCTGTACTTCTTTATTTTATATTGCCCCATATCTCCTTTGAGTTTGTTTTAGCACTTTTATTTACAGTCAAAATAATGAAAGGAGTGCTCCTTTTAATATGGCTGGGACTAAATTTTCGTCAGTATTTTCAACACTCTGGGCCCGATTCTCAAAGAGTGCTGCATTTGGTGCAAGCTGCAGCAAACTGCAGCTTGCACCAAAGCCCCCTGCGCCAGGGACCCTGCACCTGATTCAGGTACGGGCCGCATTCCAGAGCCTAAGTCCCCTTACACATGGCAGCACCCCCATGCATCCAATGCATGGTGCATGGATGGGGTGTGCTGCAAGCCCCTTGTTCCAATGCCCAGCTGGTACCCCCTATCCCGATGGCCCCAACACAGGCCAATGACCCTCCCAGTGGTGGTCCAGCCCCCCCACTCCAACAGATAGTGCCCACCCCATTCCCAGATAGAGCAGGAGACCAGCATAGCCCTCCACACACCTCCGCGGAGGTCCACAACTGCCTGGAATGTGCAGCAGACTGTGCAGTGTACATGCTAATATTGGGGTGTACACTGTACAGTCCACTGCACATTCTGAGCAGTCAGGGACCTCGACAGAGGTGTGTGGGGGGCTATGTTGGTCCCCTGCTCTTTCTGGGGATGGGGTGGGCATTATCTGTTAGGGTGGGGAGCACTATTCCACCATGTGGGTGGCACTAGTGGGAAATGTACTGGGGCAGCATCAGGGTTCGGGGTGGTATGGGGACAGTACTAGTACCATGGGCTGCATAGGGGATGGGGGTGTACATTACCATTGGCATGACATGGGCCCTGGCACCACTGGAGGACTGCGGCATAGTGCCGCATACAGGGGTTGTGCCCAGCAGAGCATTTTCTAAGTCCCCCTAGACCAGCTCTGGCTGGTCTAGGGGTACTTAGAATTATGCCTTCAGGGCACAGTTTGTGAATCCTGTGCCCGGGCTGTGGCAACTTGTGTCTGCCGCAGTGCCTATTGCACCTTGTTGCAGCTCAGCTCTGGGCGCAGGGACAGTGTAAGCCCTGTTTGGGGCAGGCAGCCTGTGGTCGACGCAGACCACCTTTGTGAATTGCGTGGAGGCAGCCCTGGGCACAAGGTGCACCTTGCACCATATCTGTAAGGTGCTCGCACCTTGTGTCAGACATAGGGCTTTGAGAATCGGGCCTTCTTTGTTTAAGTCACTTTTCATGTGACTATAATGAACTACACATACATGCCTCCAATGACCATCCCTGGCTTCCAGGGCCCCCTGTCCCTAAGGCTGATGACTATAACGAATTAACATGCAATAGACACTGCTCCCTGACCTTATGAAAAAAGAAGCGTACAAAAACAGCTGAGAAGACTGATAAAAGTCTGAGCCATATTGAAAGGATAACTCCATTTATTATTTCAAATTCAGTCAATCATTTCAATCTGTGGGATCCTTTAAAAATCAGTCTATGCCATCATGCCATACTGTTTTGAGTTTCAGCAACTATGGCAGCTTGCTGCCTTTGCATTCCATTATCAAGCATTACATTCTGTGTCCCATCCAGTTCACTTCTCTGTCAAACTGCCTGGTTTACACCTGGGATATGGAATTGGCGGCATGCGTCTGCCATCATTGTGCCATTCCTTCAGTCTCAACAATCATGCAAGCCTCAGTCAATACTGAGTCACATACTATGCTTAGTTGTTAGTCTAGCCTACCTCGTTCATTCTGACTCCATGTCAGTGGCCTTCTGTCTGGGCCATGAGCCTCCTGCTGCAGCCCTGCTCTCCTACTGGCTCTGGATGCATGCCTCTGATGATAATCCCTGGCTTCCAGGGCCCCTGTCCCTAAAGCTGATGGTCTTGCTTTGCTCCTGTCTAGTCTTCATCCTGAGGCTGGTTCTCTTGACTTGGGCAGGGTCTTTCTCTTTCTGCTGTTCAGGTGAGAATGTCCTTCACTCTGGGGGACACTTTACCCATGCAGACAGATTCAGCAGCACATCTTAATGTGACATGTGCGACCTCAGTTACCAAAGAGTGGGGCCACTAAGTCATTTGGAGCTTCTTAAACTGTGCAGACTATGTCAACAGCACCTTCAAAAGTTATTTCCTCCACAGCCACTTAAGATATACCTGGTCTCCTTCAGCTTCCCTTCCTCTGTCCCTCAAACATAGAAATTTTAATTTAAATTGATGGCAGATAAGGACCACTAGGCCCACCTAGTCTGCCCATATTCATTAACTTCCGCAATATTGCAGGCCCCGCTTGATCTCCATCTTTCTCTCTCATTCCCATCATTAGGGTTCCCTTATGTCTATCACATGCTTTCTTGAATTCCCCTACTCTTTTTGCCCCCACCACCTCCGCTGGGAGGGTGTTCCATGCATCCACCACCTTTTTTGTGAAAAAATACTTCCTCATATTACCCCTGAGTCCACCCCCCTCTAGTTTCCTACCATGCTTCCTGGTTCTTGAACATATTTTTTTCTGAAAGATGCCACCCTTTTCTATGTTGTTTATGACCTGGAGGTATCTGAACATCTCTATCATATCCCCTCTCTCTCTTCTCCAGGCTATACATATTGATGTTCTAAAGGTTATAGAACTACTCAAATGCTCTGCCCTAAAGTGCTCAATCCTATGCTGGTACCGGGTCAATACCATGCATGAAACAGAGGGCGGCATTAATTGCGCTGTGTAAAGCGTGCTTGTGATTACAATGACAGGAGTATAACAGTGGTAGGGAATTACAGCCACCCCGGTTGCTGTATGCTTTTCTTGGGAGGCATCAACATACCACGTGCTGGGTGCCTGGTCAAGCCTTTCCCATGGTGGAGTGGCTAAGGCACCAGCACATGGTGAAATTGGGAGACCTGGGGCTGTGGTTTGATTCCTCCAAGGTCTTCCCATGCTATTACATCTTGCTGTTTTTTTTTTAAACAAAGCTCCACCCTCCTGAGCTTCTCCCCATGCCTAAGTCCACCCCACCACCAGAGTTTGCTATGTAAATTCCAGGGGGTGCAGTTGGTGAAGCCCCCTCACAAAAACACAAGAAAACCCATTGTAGAGAGCAGCGTGCACTGCTTGTGTAGGTCGGTGTTTTACCCAAACTTATTTCAGTGCACACTGTTTTGCCTGTCACATCTATTGCTGCGCTGTTCTTGTTTGAGGAGATAGGACCCCGTGCACACATGCCTTGACCAGCAAGGGCTAAGTTTCCTCTTTATGCCTTACCTCAGTTGAAGGCCTAGTGAATGCTTCTCAGTGGTTGTTAGTGCCCTCCTTCCCACCTGATAGGGTGGGCTTCCTTCGTGGGGAACCCTCTGTATCTGCAGAAACTGGTTTATGGCATCCCTATGGCATTCCTGTTGGAGGGATGCACAGCAGTTAGAGAGTGTCCTCTAAAATAGTTCCCCTGAACTGGGTCTTTAAATTGCAGCAGCTGAACAATCACTAATTTTAAACCAAGCCTTTAGGGAAGGCAACCCAGGTCTTGGATCCTTAGATAGTTCCCACAGGAGCTTGAGTTGGTTGGTGGTCTCTTGGTCCAAGTCTCAGTCTGTCTACATCTCTTATCTCCTTGGGAAGAACATGCATGTCTGTCTTCTGCTGTGTTGTGGGGCTGTCTTCCCTAAGGTGAATTTGGTTCTGGCATCTCATCCCTGTGACTCCTCCTGGAGTTGGAAGCTTTTCATCAGGGATCCCATGTCCTTATAACACCCTGACAAGGTGTTAGCCCCCCTTGCAAGGAGGACAGAGAAAACTTCAGCCAAATAACACAGTTGCACAAGCACCACCTACTCCTCTGGCTTCACTCAGTCCTAAACCTACTTATAAGAGCCTGATAACCCTATGAATCAAAAGGCTTTGCCTGTGGTTCAGATGGGTGGGCAACACATGCCATGACCCTCTCTGTGTGGTACAAAACTGTGGATGTCCAAGCATCCATTGGATGCTCTGCATTTTTGGTTGTATCCCCCCCACTCGCAGCACCTCCTTCTTCTTAGAGTTATGTCTTTGGTCCTGGGCCTTGTCCCTGCAACATCTCGAGAGGTTGGAACCCTTTCATCTGGGTTCCTGTATCATTATGAGACCCAACAGTGTGGAGACTGTAAACCAAAGTACACAGTTGCACAAACACCACATACTATTCAGTCTTCAACCAATCCAAAACCAACTGATAAGAGCCCAATTACCCTATGAACCTTTGTTTTTAGAAAGTATTTGGGCTAGTAAAGTTTATATTTAGGCATCTTACATTAGCTGAAATACAGTTATTTGTCCCAGCCTTGGGTACCTTTAGGTGTTGTTGAATTATTTGTACATTGATTGGACGGACTTAACTATGCTGATAGACAGAGTATTATTTTCACTCGATGAGATTGCTTCTAGTAGGGTTGGTGCAAGTCACGGCAAAGGCAACATGTGCTAAACACCATTGCTCCAGGGACCCTGCACCCGATTCTCTATCGGGAAGGGTCACTGCGGCTAAGTCTTGCGATTTGTGCCAACCATACAGGTATGCCAAAGAGAGGGTGTACATGAACAGGTTGTCACAAGGCACAGCAAGGTACAAGGAAGGGCATAAGTGCTCCAGCCCCAGTCCCAAAGCCTGCAATGCCCCCCCCAAGTCCTGATTCCATGATGTATGCTTAAAGCCCCTCAGGGCTAATCATGCCCCCCCCAGACCTGATCCCTCGATGTACACTTAAAGCCCTGCAGGGCTAATGATCTAATCATGCCCCCCAAAGCCACAATCCCCCAATGTTTGTTATAAAGTCCCGCAGAGCTAATCATGCCCCTCCAGACTGATCTTCAATCACCAGCCTGCCCACAAATGTTTTTTTTTTTAATCCATATTCCATTATCCCTGGTAGTCCAGTGACCCCCCCACCCAGCAGTGCCAGTCCACCTCACTCCCCCTGACCTGTAGCCAGCTGGCGACTAGCACAGCTCACCTCTCATCCCTGTGGCCAGCCACCAACTGAGCTCCTTCTGCATGCTTACTACTGTATATAGTACGCTCTCTTAATGAATGAGCTGTCATTCATTGATGTCATACTATATACATCGTCGGTATGAAACACTGCCGCCTGAACCAGCTTTCAAATAAAACTGGTGATGGTTGCCAAGTCACACCACTGGAATCACCTAATCCCTCCTGACCACCTTTTCAGCAAAATGGTGGTGGGGGATCAGTCCCACCACCAAAGCTCTCTCAATATGGTGTTCAGCTGTGACTAACTGAAAACAAGGTAAGTCCAGTTAATGTCTTTTTAATGCATTTTGAGCTTTTACAAATAACTGTGTAATTTTCTAGCACTTTTGACACAAATTTTCAACATAGCCCTTTTTTTCCACACCTTATGAACAAGGCAGTTATAATTTTTTCAAGTCTCCTCCAAAACATGTTTTCACAATTCCTCTACAAAATCACCAAAAAGAGGGATTTAAAAAATTCCTCGTCTTGATCATAAGGTGGGGTAATAAAAAGATTGTGCTCAAAAGTTATGAGTGAATGTCACAAGGCAAGACAGTTATGAAGAAATGTTGACATTTTTCTATGTTTACGCATAGTTTTGTTATTTGTGCAGATTTTGTCCCCAGATATTAAACATTGCCCTTTATTACCCCACCTCATGAACATGATTGGTGTCATTTTTTTAAATCCCACCCAAAAAATAGCTTTTCAGCTCCTGCAACAAACTGACATTTTGGACAGTGTTTAACAAATTATATATGTCATGCTCATAGGGTGGCATCATAAAAAGAATATTAAAAATTAAAATATCACAAAACAACAAAGTTACGAACTAATGTTGAGATTTTTCAATGTGTACGCAAAACAGTGCTATTTGTTACTTACTGAACCCACATTTTCAACTTAGTCTGTTTACCCCATCTCATGAACATGACAGGTGTCATTTTCAAATTCCCTCTATAACCTGTTTTTGCAGTCATTCCACAATATCATGTTTCGGGTGACATTATGACACCTTTCATGTTCACATGCTGGGGCAATAGAAGTGCCAGGCTCGAGTCTGAAAGGTTGACGCAGGGCTTTCACAAGTCCTGTGTCAAACCCTGCATGGCCCCAAACACATTGCCACACTTTGCACCCGATTCACAAAGGTCATGTACATTTGCACCATTTTACCCTCTTTACAGTGGCCTGCACCAAATATTTGTCACAAATCCCATAAATAGGTCCGCAAAGTCAGACCAGCAAAAGCTTAGCCACCAAATTGAACATCTTCTTCACCACCTGTGCTTCCACCCTTCTTGCATCCCTTCCCCCCTCAGCTCCTCCACTGCCAGCTCCTTCAGCATCTACTTCCTCCTCCCCCTCCTGCTTCACCTTCTCTCCAGTCTCCCCATTGACACTCTACAAGCTGTTCTAAGCCTTAATGTTTATAAGGGCAAAAGCCCGAATGGGCTTGACCTTTAGCTCCTACACTTCTCTGCCCATGCCATTGCTCTCCCACTGTCCATGCTTTTGAATTTCTCCTTTACACTTGCCACTATCTCTGATGCCTGGAAGCTGACCACTGTCATTCCTCTTCCCAAGGGCAGTGACTCCTCTAACCCAGGTAACTACCACTCAATATCTCTGCTCACTATCCTTGCAAAAATCCAAGATCACTTAGTTCTGTCCCAGTTTTCACCTTTTCTTGACTCCTCCTCATTCTTTACCCCCTTCCAGTCTGGCTTCCACAAAGCCCACTCCACTACAACCTCCCTTCCTCACCTCACTGTTTCCATTCTGTCTGGCATGGATCAGAGATACAACACCTCTCCCATCTTTGTTGATCTGGCCACAGCCTTCAGCACTGTTTGTCCATACCCTTCTCCTCAACAAGCTTGCAGCAGCTGGCCTCTCTGAGACAGCCACTGGTTGGGTCCATTCCTATCCTATGGGTAGGACCCAACCAGTCAGGATAAGCAACTCCCTCCCCCCCCCCATAAACATTGGAGTCCCTCAAGGTTTGGTAGCTGGACCGATACTCTTCTCGATATTTTTAAATGACTTACCTACAGCCTGCTCTACAGCTGATATCCTCATGTACACGGATGATACTGTTTTGTATGCTTCTGGTACCTCCCCCTCTGATGTGGCAGCCAGCCTCCAGCTGGACTTCAATACTGTCCAATGCTGGATTCACTGAAATAAACTGTCACTAAATATCAAGACAGTCTCTATGACCTTTGGTATAAGGCAAATGCTCACCAGGCTTACTGCCACCCATACCTACCATACCCTTGAGGGGTCCATATTCAAAGATGTCTCTTCCTTCAAATACCTCAGGCACTGGCTCAAACAGAACCTCAACTTCGCTGGTCATCTGGATGCAATCCACAAAAGGCTACTTCCCGAACTAGGTGCTCTGTACAGGCACTGTGGCTGCCTTCCCCCTCTGGCCCACTGGGAGATTGTCCAGAAGATGATCCTCCCTATCTTTGACTTTGGAGACATAGTCTATAGTCTTGCCTCTAAGTCTACCCTTACCAGACTGGACACTGTCTTCAACTCCTTCTGTCACTTTGCTCTTGCCTGCCCTCCACGTTCACATGACTGTGACCTTTACACTGGTCTCTCCTTCCCCCCTCTTGGGACCAGATGTCTTACCCTCAGTGCTTCATTAGTTGGGAAGTTCCGGCTTGGCTCCCTTCCACCCTAGCTCAACACCCTCCTCTCCGCCCCTTCAACACCATACTACTCTCTCTGTAACTCCCTCTATAGGACACTCACCCTCCCAGCATGAACTTCCAAATCAGGGAGAGCTGCCTTCCATCACTTTTCCAACATTTGGAACTCCCTCCCCTTAGATATACACTCTGTCCCATCTACTTGCTCAGTGTCCTATCTTCTTCGACACTACATTTCTCCTTCCTGCAACTGCTTGTGACCCTCACCTCCCTCACTCTTTGTTTTCCCAAGTACTGTCCTATTTTACCATCTTCACCCCCCCCAATCAACAAAAACATCATAAATTGGATTCCATTAGAAAATAAGGTGACAAGAGTACGGCATAGGAGAATGGTGTGAGCATTAGGGCTGACAGCCACACGACCCCCTTCCCCCAACCTGTAGGTCTGTGCAGGGTAGGGAATGAGTGAAACCCTAATGTCACATTTCCCTACTTTTGTCACTTTAACCCTAACTGATGCATTAACAAAGTTTTTTTCAATTTATTTCCTTACTTTTTGAGATAGTATTAGAGTATCCTTATTTTACTGTAGAACTGCAGGGTCCTCAATAGATGTGTATATGTATCTACCTGTGGAAGCACAGGTACATCCAGCCCCTGCGCTTCCAGTTATAGGACAACAGTCACTAAACTGTCACCATAGCCATGTTATTACACCACCTCATGTACCAGGTGCAGAAACAATTTCAATTTTTTAATCCCTGCCAAAACATAACCCCATACAAGCGCAATGCCCATCCACAGTGCAGGTGAAAAAACAAATTTTTGACAGGATTTGAAAAATGACAGCTGTGACATATATAAAGTGGTGTAATAAAAAGGCTACGTTGAAAATGTGGGCTCACAATATTCAAAATTCACAAATTTACGATCACGCATAGCAAAATTGAAAGAAATTGTCACAACTGTGCCATCTTAACTAATTTTGACCCCAGATTTTCAACATAGTCTTCTAATGACCTCACCGCATGTACCTAGTACAGAAAATGTTCAAATCCCCACTAAAACCTAATTTTGGTCAGGTTGGAGTGTATGTGTGATCAGCAATGGACTTTTTATTTTTATTTTTACAGTTTCTTAAAAAAACACAAAAGACCTAGAGGGACGGTTTTCTTATTTACAGGCATAAAAACATAAAACAGAGGGTTGGTGGGGAGTACCACTAACCATCAATGTGAAAAAATGGGGATTGGAGGGTGGAGGGTACCACTGGACACCAGGGATAAAGCCAGGAGCCATGTAAGGCCCACCTCGCAAAACAACAGGGTACGGGGCTCCAGGAATAAAGGGCAAAACAAGGCAAATGCAGCCCATACATCACAGCAACTAATCCACAAGTGAGCAAACAGGGAAGCATAACTAGATGTAATCTGCACATGGTACAGCACTGTGTTCAAACTCTCATGTTTAGAAGCTCCATGTTACTGTGCTTCCCGACAATGGACTCTGTACAACTCTGCCTGAGGCAATAGCTGCAAATTGTATATTCAGGCATGGATTGATTGCTTTATATTAAAAAGTAGCATAAATACTGTGCTATAGACAAGAGCCATAATGTTTTTTCGGCAGACGTTGAATGCTATACAGTAACAGCAGGATGAAGCAATTTCAGCAATTGGCTAAAGGGTTACCCAAAGGGCCATATACATCTACTTCAAATGTACCCAGTATATTTCATTGAACTATGCATAATTCATCGCCTTTTGTTTCAAAGAAACAAAATGTACTGTTTGAGAGGAGGACTAACAATAGGTCTAATGAGAACAGGAATGAAGTAATGGAAACAGGACTGAAGAAATTTGCATAGACCTTAGTTATACTTGTCGCTCTGTTGCAGGGGCTAAAAGCACCATATGAATATTGATCCACTTTACATTTTTCATTCCATTTCACTTAATTAATTACCAGTCCATACCATGGAATTTACATTAAATAGCATCTCACTGGAGCAGAAATGGTGAGGTAAAACCCGAAAAACCATGGCCCATAACGTCCCACAGAATAAAAAGACAGAGTTCAGCTCTGACTGTCTCAATCCCAACAACATCCTGGGTTTTCACGGACATCGCAGTAGCAGTTTGCCGGTCTAACCAAGACCAGAAAGCTCTGTTGATGCATGATAGTTTGACTTCTTTTCTATTATGAGATAGTTATCCAAGTGGATCCCAAGCTGTGGAGTGAATTTACCTTTTGAACAGTAACGTTCGATCAGTAAATGGTCATTTACCGTTCGAACAGTAAAGTTTGAACGGTAAATGGTTATTTACTATTTGGACAGTACAGTTAGAACAGTAAATGGTTATTTACCATTCGAACAGCCTGTCTTGTGGCTATCACAAAAATTGTTTTGTTTTTTTTTGCTCCCCCCAGCTCCGGGACAGCCTCTCCTTTGGGCCCTCCTATGCCCTCCATGCCACACTGCCCCAGTACAGCCACCTCTTCACCCTATATTGCAGCCCCCCAGGTAACCCTGGTCATAACCCTTCACCAGGTGGGTCCCCCTCCTCTGAGAGGGAAGGCACTGGAGGGTGGCCAGCACCATACTTGCCCCAGGTGGTGCTAGGGTGGTTTGTGCACTGCCCAGGGTCTTGCAGCCACAGGAGCTGGCGGCCATCATCTGGTTGGCCTCAGGGCTCTTTTTTCTATTTGCTCCCCAGGGACAC
Source organism: Neoceratodus forsteri (assembly GCA_016271365.2). Taxonomy (NCBI): domain Eukaryota; kingdom Metazoa; phylum Chordata; order Ceratodontiformes; family Ceratodontidae; genus Neoceratodus; species Neoceratodus forsteri. Next base: position 668,987,031 of record CM057456.1, on the reverse strand, counting down.
GGCGTGCCACTAATGTCAGGCTGACGCCGATGTTCGCCATGCCACACTGAATTGTGGGACTCTGTGTATTGCTGAGCTCCCAGCCTCCACCAGGGGTCAGCAATCGCTGGGTCACGTCCCCACCCTACCCCTAAGAGAAGGCGAGCAGTCATCTGATGCTTCAGTCTTCTCTCCCCAGCCGGGCCTCCATCATCTGTCCATTCCCAAACACGGGTTGCTGGCATCACAAGCGGAAATACAACCACTGCACTGATGGGCCAGCACAAAAATTGTTTTAATTTAAAAATGGTAATACATTTTCATACCAAACCATCCAAAGGCACAGCCTTTGAACACACCCCATCATCGCTAACAATTTCAGAGAAAAATTACATTCTGTGTGAGCTGTAGATTATGACAAAAAATTCCTGTTATCCTGTGGGGAAAGAAACATCATTTATTCCCTTTTTGACCACTTTATATCTCAAAAACCATACAAGCTGCCATCACAAAACTTTCAAGATCTTGCGACACTGGCAAAATGACAGCACATCCCAATTTTTGGGTTATTTCATTGAAAAATGCCAAAGTTATTAAGGTACAAACATTGCAATTTAACATTGAAGTGTTATACCAATTCTAACTATAGGGGTGCTACTATGCCGCTATACTATATAGAAATTTGTTGCAAAAAAACTTTGTTAATGCATCAGTTAGGGTTGAAGCAACAAAAGTAGGGAAATGAGGCATTAGGACTTTGAACCCTAACACCCCCTCCTCCACCCCTACCACCCTACCCCTGCCCCCACCCTCCACTCACCAAGAGGTGTTGGGGTGTGCCTTTGGGTCTTCAACCCTAACTCTCACCCCATTCCATGTGTCATGAATGCTGAGATGGTACAGTATAGGAGAGCGGGGTGAGAGTTAGGCCTGATGACCCCAAGGCACACCCGACACCTGTTGGTGTGTGGAGGGTGGGTGCAGGGTGGGGGGGTAGGTGTGGGGGAGGTGGGTGTTAGTGTTTGAAACCCTAATGCTGCATTTCCCTACTTTTGTTGCTTTAACCCTAATTGATGCATTAGCAAAGGTTTTTGCAATGAATTTCATTACTTTTTGAGAAAGTGAAATCTTACCCTTATATGGTTGTGGGAGCACAGGGCCCATCAGTCTATAGTGTGTTGTGGTTGCATCTCCCTGTGGGAGTGCAGGGTGGGAGTGCAGGGCCCTCTGGGTCCTGCACTTCCACCTACCCATAAGTGTAGAGGTGCAGCGCAGGCCTATAGACATTACAAGTAACCTTTGTGATGCAAATGGTGCAATATCTCAGTAACCATAGCAAGTTTGGGAAACATTCAACTGCAGTTGTAATCATGGACTGGCAACCTGCACACGTGTTTAGTACACCTAGCTGTGTTTAGTGAAAAATTTGTATCTCGAACCATTTTCGGGATATAGGTGCCAAAAGGTACTGCATCCACCACAATGTTATCCTATGGGAAATTTCCAAACTTTAAAAGTGTATAACTATGGAAGGAATGCACATTTTATCACCAATCCAGCAAAAGTCACATCGGTGGGGCAAATTCTTTCTACCCTGAAAATTTCAGCCTGAATTTCAAACTGTTTCTTTGCAGTAAAGTGTCAAAGAAATAGTAAGCTTTAGAAATCCCTTTTCTTTAACTTAAATCCCTCTTCGAGAGATGTCAAAATCCCTTTTTGAAAGCCAAATTCCTTTTAGCAAGATGTCAAAATCCCTTTTCATGATTGTGGGACCAGACGGCCCTGCCAGAAATCCCTTTTCACGATGCAAAAAGGGATTTTGACAGCTCATGAAAAGGGATTTTGTCAGCTCATGTAGAAGGATTTGAGATATCAGATCAGATGGCCCTGAGGGTAATCCCTTTTTGATATTTTTTTTAAATTTTTTATTTATTTATTACTAGGATTACAAATACCTTTGAACCAAGGGTTCTTTTACAAAGGTTCCACGTCAGCAATGGGTGCAAGCAAAACAGTAGTAAGATACAAAACAAGGTCAGGAGGTTAACACAGAAGTAAGCAGAAGTAAGATACAATAAATGTCAGGAGGTTAACTTAGTAGCAAGAGACAGCACATGTGTATAGACTAGCACAGTAGCAAACAGTCAGTGGCAAATAACAATGCACAATTAACAATATGGGTGTATATATAGCAAGACACAGATACAAATGAAAACCATCCCGGGGTGACATAAGTGGAACAAGGTGGGGATAAGAGGAGAGGGGGAGGGAGGGTGGGGAAAAGGGGAGGGAGTCAAGGATTTGACATTGTCACAAGTGCAAGAACAGAAAGATAAGTGCTAGGTAGTCTGGGGTGGAGATCAAGAGATAGGGTGATAGGGAGGGGAGACAGGAGAAGAGGAGCGGAGAGGGCGTGGAATGGAAGTTGGGAGGTGAGAGGGGGTAGAATGGTAGATGGGGGTCCGAGAGAGATGGGGAGTAGCAGGGGATGGAGGGGCAGAGAGAAGTGGGGAGGATAGCAAGGGAGGAGAGAAGAGGTGAGACAGAGGTGAAACAAAGCCACAAGCCTAGGCAGAGCAGTCACAACTGCTGAGGTCAGTGAGGTGCTGCAAGAATTTACGTTTGAATGGGCCAAGTTTGTTTTCAGCTGCAATTTCAGGGGGAAGGTTGTTTAGCAGCAGGTGGGCCCCGGTGTGGAAAGCACGTCGAGCCTGATTGGCACGGTAGAATGTTGGTTTGAGGTAACTGCACGTAAAATGTGCAGTGACTGCAGACAACATTAAGGCATGAGTTGCAGGGGGTGTGAGGTTAAGACAAATTTTCTTAGCCAGTAGGCAGGTCTGGTAGGTAAGTCTACTATTTAGATTGAGCCAGTTGGATTGCTTGTAGAGATCACAGGTATGCATATGACTCCCTGTGCCAGTGAGAAGTCTACAGCATTTGTTAAGGGCTGTCTTGACTCATTTTAGGGTGGTATCAATGGCAGCCCCATAGAAGACAAGCGCGTAATCAATGACGGATAGGACTGAGGCAGTTATGGCTGTGTGCATAGCTTCTCTGGTAAGGCAGTGATGGTGGTGGTAGAAGACCCCAATTCTTGAGTTGACTGATTTTGAGATGTGTTGAACATATGAGTAGAAAGATATTGTGCAATCAAGGGTAATACCAAGGCATTTAAAATCCTACACTTGCTCAAGTGGCTGTTCAAGTCCATTATGTATGGTGAGGTTTATGGCTCTATATTTGCTGTGAGAGCTATGGAACAGCATGGACTTTGTTTTTTTGTAATTCATCAACAGCTTATGTTGGAGAAGCCGTGTTTCAACTAGGCTGAAGTTCGTCTGTAGCATCTTGGCAAGCGAGATGGGGTCAGGATTGGAGGAAATGAGGACTGCATCATTGGCATAGAGTATTAAGGTTTTATTGCAAGCTGCAGGAAGAGTAGTGATGAAAAGGCTGAAAAGTAGAGGGCCAAGGATGGAACCCTGGGGTACGCCAGAGCGGACAGGAAGGGCACTTGAGAGAGAGTCAACGATTCTGACTTTTTGTCTCCTTACCGAGAGGTAGCGTTCAAACCATTTGGTTACATCATTAGATAGTCCTAGGAAGGAGAGTGAGTGAAGCAGGAGCTGGTGGTTCACAGTGTCAAATGCCTTGGTCAAATCAATGAACACCGCACCCAGTAGGCGGCCAGTGTCAATCGCCTTATGAATATGACTGGTGAAGTCAAGCAGAGCGGTGGTAGTACTATGGGCTTTTCTAAAGCCATGTTGTTGTGGACACAGTAAGTTGTATTTGTTGAGGTGTTCAGATAACTGGTCAGCTACAATTCGTTCCAGTGCCTTAGAGAGTGGTGGGAGGGTAGAGATAGGGTGGTAGTTAGAAAAAAGAGACCTATCACCACTTTTATGAACGGATTACGTGGAAAGGGATCTTGACACCTCCCAAAAAGGGATTGGGCTCTCAAAGAGGGATTTTGGCAGCTCACAAAAAGGGATTTACAAAATGAATCCCTTTTGTAAGGTGTCAAAGTCCCTTTTCGCGATTTTGGGACCAGATAGCCCTGGTAGAAATCCCTTTTTGCAATTCAAAAAGGGATTTTAACAGCTCATGAAAATGAAATTTGGCAGCTCACAAAGAGAGATTTGAAAAATTAATCCCTTTTTATAAGGTGTCAAACTCCCTTTTCGCGAGGTGTCAAAATCCCTTTTTGCATCGTGAAAAGGGATTACCCTCAGGGCCATCTGGTCTGACAAACCAATCCATTTTTGTGAGCTGTCAAAATCCCTTTCCACAAGGTGTCAAAATCCCTTTTTGCACAGCGAAAAGGGATAGGAAATAAGTCACAAAAAGGGATTTTAATTATTAAAATTCAGCATTCTAAGGCAACAGTAAAGCAAACCAAAGGCATAGGTTTCTAGAGGACATCCGCGTGAGCAAAATCGCTACTTACTGTAGATGTCTGCAGAAGTCATCCCTCGGTAAAGGTATAATGTTTTGTTTGATGAAGAAACATGGAAACAAGATGGCAGCTCATGAAGAGTGAATTCTTTCTCAGGAAGAGGGATTTAATGAATCTCTTTTCACGAGCTAGCAAAATCCCTGTTCGTGAAGCCTAAATCCCTTTTTGTACCGTGCAGCTATCCAAAAGACTGAACTGAGCATACACAGAAAAAATGAATAACTTTGGGATGCATTCATATTTTTTCACCAAACCAATGCTGGCTTGTTCTTTTGGCAATCTCTTTCTGTCCTAAAAATTTCAGACCAAAATTCCAAATGGTGTGGCCACAGTGCGATGAGGAATAAAACAGCCAAAACAGGTGAAAAAAAAGCAATTTATACACTTTTTTCACTATGCGCTGCACAAACTCCACAAATCTGATCAAAATAAAATTTGGTACATCAAGAGATCTACACCATGAGAAAGTGCACACCAAATTTCGTACAAATCTCTTAAACAGTTGCAGTTATTAAAGTGAAAAATTTGATGTTTAACATTAAACTGCCTACTCAACCCTATAGTGGCACTACCCTGCCACTGTAATATATATTAAATTATATGTATGTGTATATTTATGTATAATGCATCTATACCTGGATAGCAAGTGATGCCTACCTAAACCTCGAATATGTTTTGGCATATTTTTAAATGTATTACTTTGTATGTACAGTCTAACTCTGTATATTTTATTTTGATCTCCTATTGAAATGTATCCCTTTTCCCCTCTCCCCAGAACACTTCTGGAAATGAGCTGTGTAGCTCAGTATGCCTTTTCAGGTGAAACTTTTCAAATAAATAAATAAAATTCTTCTCCCTAATATTCTTGTTCATCCCCTATATTTACAGGCAGATGTTACTGTTGCTTCCTCACATAAGAGGGCCACAGCAGTATCTCCATCCAGTTCCTTTATTTGATGCATGTCTGTCAGTCTATGTTTTAATTCCTTATTTTTAGATTCCATATTTTTTATTAAGTGGCACCAAGCACATATACTGTATAAAGGTGGCACTTGTGCTGTTTTTTCCAGAAAAACAATTTCACTCAGGAAAGTTGATAAAATTGAGTAAAACACAGTTACAGGCAGGTTAAGTTCCAACTAGATGAGAAATCTACCTTCTAAACTATTATCAGGCATGCAGTTTTGATGTTTCCCTAGGAGTGGGGAAGAAATGTCACCTGAATTAGGGAACCCATAAATTCTGGATGGCGCATGACAGATTACTGGATCAAGAACTGTCACCTAGCAGCAGTTCCAGCCCAAAGGCTGAATGGAATAGGTTACAGGCACAAATGGCCTCTGGGGAACCACTTACCCCCAAGTCCTGTTTTGTGCTGCCCTGCCTAGTGTCTAAAAACAGCATCATGTCAGAGTGAAAGCTACTGCTCACCGGTTCCATTACATGCAAGTAAGGTAAAGAAACGCCACCTGCTGGCAAAGTGATAACATCACAGTGTCCAAATGGGACTATCTTTTTCTTTGTAAAGATTTTTACAACATTTTGTATCTTTCTTGGCAAATAAAATTTATATGTTTGTTATTTATTTACTTATTTATATAGTGCTAGTGGGGACCCATTTCATAATCACAATAAGGCACTCCAGGGGGTGCATTATGGTGGGATAATTGACCTTCTTGGGTAGTGGTAGCACTCGGCTTCACCTCATGTTTCAACACACCCGAGTCATGCCATTATCCCACAATAACACCCCCCCGTCATGCCTTCCTACTTAATCAAGCTATTACATAGCTCATTTATCTCTTGTGTATTTATATAGTTCTAGGAAAAAGGAGATAGTTGGCACTGTGATGGGCAGAAATTTATTAAAGATTGTTTTCAAAAGGCTGAAAAAGCTGTAAACAGTGTTACTCCTCCCCTGTAATGTTTTAAGTGTTTTTTTTATTTACATAGGAAAAGATGATTGCATGTACTCTTCAAAGGCAAGAACTGACAAGTTTCTTTTTTTGTGTGTGTGTGTGTTATCTCTTTTCTTCCCTACATGCTCTAGGACCCACCACTCCTTCAAGCTGTCAAGGTCCCCAACATACCTCTTACTACCCCTCTCACGAGCCTCCGACCTTATATGGCAGCCCTCCCTGGGGTAATCCGGCATAACCCTTCGCCGGATGGGTCCCTCTCCTCTGAGGGGGAAGGTGCCGGTGGAGGGGGTTAGCACAATCTACTTGGCCCCAGGGTGCTGCTGAGGTAGACATGGCTCCTTCTGGGGGCTTCGGTGGTGTAGGTGAATCAACAGCCATCATCCGGCCAGTCCTAGAGCTATTTCCGCATTTCTTGTTCCCCTATTGTGCCACCCTTGTAGTGCTCCCAGTTCCCACCGGGGGCAACTACAGAGTGAGGCTACCCCCACAACCCAACCCAGGAAAGGAGAGGACAGCAGTCCTCTGGATGCTTAATTTTCTCCTTCCCCTGCCAGCCCCCAGCACCCTGAGTCCATTCCTGAACCTGGGTCTCCGGCGTGGAGTGAGATGTGATGTCCAGCACCTCAACCCTCAGCACCACCAGGCAGGCCAGTAAATTTCTAAACTATACTTAATCGAAAGTAGATGAATTTTGTCTTATTGTGTGTCCTTCATATACCCCATAACCATGAAAGCAGTAATACATGACAAAAGTGCAATAAAGTACAGTATTTGTGATGCATGCTGCAGGGGTATTGTAAAGCCTGTGGCCGAAGGCTGTGTATCCTTCTGGCCCTGCAAAGTGTACAAATGGTTTAATGCATACACTGGTTTGTGTTATCACACTTAAAAATGGATTGGATTGGATAAACAAGTTTTGAAGACACAACAAGGAGACCAGAAACCTGACCATGCATTAAATTGTTCCAGTGATAGTGCTCATTAAGGTTCCTGTAATTGTTTTTGCCATATTACAGAGAGTTACAATGCATGATTATTTGTCAGCTGTTATTGGACAAGCATTGGAAGTTAACCCGAAGTGAAGCAAACATTAGGAGGATTATTGAAAGAAAGAGAGTGCAAGAGAGAGAGAGAGAGAGAGAGAGAAGAGAGATAGTGAAGTGAGCACATGGGAATTAAATAAATTGTTCAAGGTCCCAGACTGTAGCAGTGGTGGATCAGTCTTGCCCATCTGCCTAAGCCAACCTACCAGTCCCAACCCCAGATTCTTTGGCACTTACCACAGAATACTCATGGATTGTCTCCCTTCCGTGGAAGGGTCCTTCAGGCCAGGGGGAGGAGCCTTCAGGATGTTGTCTCTCCCACAGAGAGACATGTTTCTGACAGGCTAGTCACTGGATTGGGGCATGAGAACACCTTTGAGTCATCCTGAAGCATGCTAGAGTTAATTTCCTTATTCTGTTCCTTCCCATCAGCCTCCAGGATACCAGGATGCCAAGATCACTAAGTTCAGGCCTGTGCAAAGCATGCCATCACAGAGTCTAGCCAGCATTCACCTTTCCACTATGTCTCTGCTGCAGTGCCACCCAATGTAACCCAGAGTGCAGTGTTGTGGCAGAGATGGTGAAACTTCATCCCCAAACAAGCACATCCTCTGGGATGCCCAGTCCTCCTTCCTCTGGCCAGCCATCAACATCCCAGGCTCTCTCCCAAACACAGTTCAAAAGTTGAAAGTGTCAGCTCTGCAACTGCACTGATGGTCCAGCTTGAATGCATTTCTGTTAACAAATAAGCAAGAGAGGGGGCTTTGGGAAGTGACTGCCACCATTCCTCACAACCACAGGGTTCCCATCCCTGAGTTTCTCATATCCACAGAATTAGAACCAGAACAGAGGATTCTGGTAGGACACCATACTCCTCCCCGGAGGGCCATGCTGGAAGGTGCATCTGAGCTCCAGGTACCTACCTGTACATCATGGGGCAGGGCAGGGGGATGTGTGCACAGTTTTGTATGATTCCAGTCAGGGATGACATATATTGTCTGATTTTTCATATTAGGCCCCTACAGTAGCTCCATTGTTTCTTTTCTTTTTTTTTCCTCATCAGATAGGTTGACTGACTCTTGGCACTACATTAAAAAGATTTGTAAAGATAATAAAATTAATAAAAAATATTTTTTTGCAGAGGAATTTCCTTCTCAGTATTTCTATGGCTTTCTTGCTAAGTTAGTCTTCACAGTAGACCACAAAATTTAGAAGTGATGACTGGAAAGAAACTTTTCTACCATGCAGAGCAGGTAAACTGCAAGTCATTAGAAGTTTAACTAGTTATCATACATAGATACATCGATACATAGAATTTGTCAGCAGATAAGAACTGCCTGTCTCATCTAGTCTGACTATTTTTCTTACCTTTCACTTATGCTGCAAACTGTAGCTAGTCTGTGGCTTTCCCTCTCCTCCTCCTTGTCTCTGGGGTTCCCTTATGTCTGTCCCATGCATTTTTGAATTCCTCCACCATATTAGCCCCCACCACCCCTGTGGGGAGACTGTTCCAAGCATCCACCACCCTTTCTGTAAAGAAGTACTTCCTCACATTGTCCCTGATTTTACCTCCCTCCAACTTCATATCATGTCCCATGGTTCTTGTCCATCTTCTTTTCTGAAAGATTCTGCCCCCCCATACCTCAGTTATACCTTTGAGGTATTTGAACATGTCTATCATGTTCTCCCCCTCTCTCCTTATCTCCAGTGAACATATATTGAGGCCTTTCAGCTTCTCCTCATATGACTTCAGGTGCAGCACCTGTACCATTTTTGTAGCCCTTCCTTGTACTGCCTTCACTCTGTCTATGTCCTTTCTGAGATGCAGCTTCCAGAACTGGACACTGTACTCCAGATGAGGTCTCACCAATGATCTGTATAGTGGCATCACCGCCTCCTTCTGTCTGCAGGTGACACCTCTCCCTATGCACTCCAGCATCTCGTTGACCCTTCTAACTGCCTTCTCACACTGTTTGACAACCTTTAGCTTCTCAGATATAATCACCCCTAGATCCCTCTCCTGTTTGGTGGCCAAGAGTACCCCCCCCCGACAAGTACTTCTCCCTGGGGTTCCCATGTCCTAAGTGCATAATTTTGCACTTCTTTGAATTGAATCTCAGCCATACACTTGACCATTCTTCCAGTATGTCCAGGTCCCTTCTCATTCTCCCCCCACCCCCCGGTGTGGTGACCCTATTGAAAATCTTTGTGTCATCTGCAAAGAGGCACACCTTCCCCTCCAACCTCTCTGTAATGTCACTTATGAAGACATTAAATAGAAAAGGGTCTAGCACCAATCTCTGAGGCACCCCACTGGTCATCTCCCTCTCTATGGACTGAACTCCATTCACTACCACCCTCTGTGTCCTACTCTTAACCAACTTCTAACACAGTTTAGCACCCTGGACCTGACTTCCAGGCTTCTTAACTTGTTTATTAGCCTTTTATGTAGGACGGTGTTGAAGGCCTTGCTAAAATCCAGGTAGGCCACATCTACCACCCATCCCTGATCTAGTCCCCTTGTCACCCAGTTAAAGAAATCTATCAGGTTTGTTTGGCAAAATCTATCTGCAGTAAAACCATGCTGTCTCGGATCCTGCTGTCTGCTGTATTTAAGGTATGTCCCAATCTTTTCCTTGAGTAATGGTTCCATCAATTTCCATACCGCTAAGGTTAGGCTGACTGACCTGCAGTGACCAGACTCCTAAATATCCATATCTAGAAAAGAACTGCACTCTGCTACAATAATGGGGTGCTGCACCTACAGGTAGCCTGTCTATTGCTTACCCAAATGAAGCAAACAAATCACCTTAGTGCAATGCACATAGGAAGGTGTGCAACAGGTGGGTCAGTAAATAAGGAATTCCAGGCTATGAAAAAAATAAAATTTCACAGCATTTTATTTATCACACGCGGAGTACATAGTATACAAAACTGGTGCAAAATCATGCAAAAATAGGCAATATTGCAATTTTAAAAATCTACTGACCTCACCCCAAACAGCCAGCCACCTCTAATCCCTACTCTGTACTCTGTGTGTGATAAATAAAATGCTGTGAAACTTTAATTTTTTCATAGCCTGGAATTCCTTAGCTATCAGCCTCCTCCCTGCTCCTGCTCTTATAGAGAGGGACAACATTCACCCTTCTCCAATCTGCCTGAACTACATCTGTTTCAAATGATTTGTTGAAGAAGGCTGTCAATGGTGCCGTTAGCTTCTATCTAAGTTCCTTCAAAATTCTGGGATGAATTGTGTCTGACCCCATTGCCTTATTCACTTTCCAGTTCCTTTAGGACTTCCTCTTCTGTAAATGGACTGGTGTCTACCTCCCCACTCCTTGGTACTTCTTTTAGCTATCTGTGGTCCCTTCCCCTTCCTTTGTATCGTAAACACTAAACAAAAATATTTGTTCAAGATTTCTTTTTTTTCTTGGTCCCCTTTAGCCAACCTCCCGTCCCCTTCCCTTTTTAGTCTCACAATCCCACCCCTGGTCTTTCTCTTTTCTCTAATGTATCTAAAAAAAGGTCTTGTCTTCTTTCTTAATTACCTTGGCTATTCTTTCCTCTATGCTTTGGCTTTTCTGACTGCTTTTCCTGCCTCCTTTAGCTTTCCAGATACATTCTTCTGTCTTCCTCCCTCTGTGTTTCTTTGCATTTTCTGAATGCTAATTAGAGTGCTTTTTCTTCCTCTTTGTTTTACTTATTTCCTTAATACAAAGGCTTGAGGCTTCAGTTATGGCTTCCTTAGGATTTGCCCATTGCTCCTCTACAATCCTCTTTCCTATCCTTCCCCCAGGGCTTTCTTCAGACATACCCCTAGTTTTGCAAAATCAGCCCTTCTAAAACCCAGGATTCTTGCTTTAGTGTGGCTGGATCCCTCCATTGTCCTCACATTAAACCACACTGTACAATGATCGATGGACACCATGTGCCCCCCCCCCACACTTCTACATCCCTATCTCTTTCCCCATTGGTGAGCATCAGGTCCAATATTGCTCCCTCATGGGTGTGTTCTAGTATTAGCTGTCTGAGTCACACCCTCTGAAGAACTTCCAGAATGTCTCTACTTCTTGCTGTGGCTGCAGTATGGGTGCTCCAAATGACATCTGGCAAACTGCAGTCCCCCATCAGCAGTATTTCCCCTCTTGCTACCATTTTGTGGATGATTTCCACAAGCACATTGTCCAGCTCCACCCCCTGTGCCAGAGGTCTGTAGATCATGCCTGCTTGAATGGTAGTACCATTCCCTGTTTCCAGCATGACCCAAAGTGCCTTCATTCCTCCATTATGCCCTGTACTTTTGTAGCTTTTATTTCTTCCTTAACGTAGATAGCCACTGCTCCTCCTCCTCATTTTCCTACCTTATCTTTTTGGAATAAAGTATATCCTGGCATGGCTATGTTCCAGTAATGGTTCCCTGTGTACCATGTCTTGGTGATAGCAACAATGTCCAGGTCTGCCTCTGACATCAAGCTATTAGGTCTGAGATTTTAGTTGCCAGGCTGTGGGCATTCTTGCACATGGCTTTCCATGTTCTGTTGCCCCTCATTTTGCTTTTCTTCCCTTGACCTCTTGTTTTTCTTCTAGTTTCTTTCCAGTAGACATACTACTGTGTTCTGCTTCTGATTGGGTTTGTTGACCTCCCTTTCTTTTCCTGCTAGTCCTTCTTTGTATTCCATGAATAATTCCTGTTTTGGAGGGAGTTATGGCTAAGTTCCTATCTTCTAAGTTGCCCTGGATAAGGTCCTTTGCCTCTAGCTCCCCCTATACTAGTTTAAACACAGGATGCTGACGTCAAATTTTTGGCCCAGTGCTTGTGCTCCTTCTTTTGTTAGGTGCAGCCCATTGTGTTTGAATAACTTCCTCTCCCAGAAGTCTCCGCACACACCAATGAAGTGGTAGCCTTTTGCATGACACCAGCTCTATAACCACTTATTGAACTCTTTGATTTTCTTGCTTCTGATCTTATCTGTGCTACTGCCTTTTCCCCACACAGGAAGGACCTCAGTGAAGGCCAGAGAGGTTGCTTGAGAGGCCAATTGGTCTCCTAGTTTAATTAGGTTTCATTTGGCTTCCTCAATTAACTGACCTGCCAGGTTATTCATCCCCCAGTGTACCAATATCTTCAGGCCATCCCCTTCTTTCCCCGCTATTCTTTCAATGTGATCAGGGTCACATTTTGTTGAGCCACCCGGGATATATCTAGCTCCCTTGTTTGTGCACAGCCATTTAGGTGGGTCCACTCACCATATTATTGAGTCTCGCACTATGAATACTCTTTTGCTGTTTTGTTACTGTTTGCCTTCACTAAGTCCCGTCCTGTCTCCTCAACTGGCTTGTTGTCTTTTCTCTCGTTGTTGCGTTCCTTTTCCTCAGTAAGAGGTGAAAAACTGTTTGTAGTGGGATTGGTTTTGCATGGACCAACCGTATCTGGTCCCTTCTGACTATTTTATTTCCCCTCCTCTTTACCACCTTCCATTCTTCTGGACTGGTTTGCCTCTCTGGCAGTAGTTTGCTAGGTGGGATCTGAGGGTGGGGATTTTGGGGGTGCAACGTTCTGTTACTATACATCAGATACTGCAGCTGTGAAATTTTTTCCCATGTTGCATTCAGATGCACTCTGAAATTGTTTAGAGTCCTACAAATGGGGCAATGCCCTATTTTCCAGAGAATCCCTCTGTGGATGAGTGCCCCACACCTGTGGCAACCAACAATATTCATGACTCCTTGTAGGATTCTACTTTTTCCCTGATGCATACTGTTTCCATGAGAGCTGTCTATGCTCCTGGATCCTTAATTTAGCTTCGCTTAGCTGACTCCCTCACAGATTAGTCCCTTTTTCTGTAGATTGGGGCTCAGCCAAGTATCACTGCCTTTATCACAGGAAGTTTTTTTTTCCCTTCTTTCTGCAAGTGGGACCTAGTCCATCACCACTTTCTGTTACCCCAGGATGTCTCTGCTGTCACTCAGCTACAGTCCCTAATATACTGGGCAACCCCCATGTGGGTCGGAGGAGGGGGAGTGGAAGGACAGTACTATATGGCCGGTTCCCTAGTGATGTGGCTCCTGAAGCCTGCTGCTCCCTGTTGGCTCTAAGCCTGTGTTCTGCAACAGAATTGCCTGAAAAAAACAATCAGTTAGTGCCAGCTGACATTATGGGAATCCCCAAGTCCTGACTGCTCTCACAAATGAAACTGAGAGGGGGAAATCTTGCCAGTGGTTGATCATGTCACAAAGAAGAGTATAGCTTTACTTTTTAATTTGCAAATTTAAAAGGTGTAAAATACTTCTATTTAAATAAACTGGTTGTCCTACAGAAAATATAAAAAATCCACTACATGTTCTCACAGTTATTAACTAATGAAATAGTAACTATTTCAGCCCATACTACTCCTAGTCCAGTAGATGGTGCTGAAGTTCTAGATTTCACTCTAAAAACTGAAAAGAGTGCCAACATTTTGAGTTCATATTCGTGGGAGGTATTGAAACAACAGAAAAGGTGCAGTGCATTAGAAGTTCCCATATCTACCAAGTTGATTATAGAATTTTAAAACTAAAACAGTTTGTCTGCACATTAGAGATTTATCAAAACAGTCTGAATAACTTGAATGTTGTTGTGAAGAATTGACATATTCTGAATCCGGTAAGCTTCTATGATTATTTTTGTTCTCTTGAAACTTGTTTCATTTTCCACTGGCATTAGACACTGTAAATAAACATTCTGTACTAATGAGGTAATTACAGTACTGATATAATGAAACATGAAAGACATTTTGACAAGAATTTGGTTCTAATTAAATTATTCTTCTCCTTAGGAAGAAAAGGATGAATGTTTCACATGATGAGATACATGTCCCTGAGTCTGTCTCTGAATCTTACGATTATTCAGGCTACAATAATTTGAATGAAACTTCTGATTCTTTTTTATGTCAAAAGACGGACATGAAACTCCTTGGATCTGTTTTTCTGCCAATACTCTACTCAGTTCTGTCTGTGTTTGGCTTTATAGGGAATACTTTGGTTGTCTGGGCCCAGGCAACCTCCAAGAGACCGAAACGCATGACTGATGTTTACCTTCTAAATCTGGCAATCTCCAATTTTATGTTTGTTTTTACTCTTCCATTCTTGGCATATTATGCTAGAGACCAGTGGATTTTTGGAAATATAATGTGTAAAATGGTTTCTCTTCTTTATTCAGTTGGCTTTTACAGTGGTATATTTTTTATAACTGCCATGAGCATTGACCGGTATCTAGCAATAGTGCATGCTGTATTTGCATTGAGAGTTAGAACCATTGCCTATGGGATTATTACAAGTTCAAATGTTTGGTTTATAGCCCTGCTAGCCTCCATTCCAGAATTAATATTCAATGAAGTGCAGCAAGACATTAACATTCTAACATGCAGACCTAAGTATCCTAGTAGGGGCTGGAAACTTTTCCTTAATTTTGAATTGAATGTATTAGGTCTATTAGTCCCTTTGATTGTTATAACATTCTGCTACACATGCATTATACGAAGCTTACACAGGAGCAGAACTATGAGAAGGAACAAGGCTATAGTGCTTATTTTTATAGCAGTAGTTGTGTTTTTTCTCTTATGGATACCATACAATGTAGCTGTATTCCTGTCTTCATTAGAAGAACTTATTTTAAAAGACTGCAAGACAAGCAGACAGATAGACCTTGCAATATTGGTGACAGAGGCCATAGCATTTTTTCACTGCTGTATGAATCCATTGATCTATGCTTTTGCTGGTGAGATGTGTTAAGCAGAACTACATCAATTGTTTTTTGTCAGCTATCTAAATTAGATTATTCAAAATAGGGTTTCTGTTAAAGCAGGAAAAAGAACTGTAATGATGAAAAATCTATTTTTTTCCTATTTTCATATTTGTTTATTGTCTAGTGTTTTATGATAGTCATGCACGTAATTGATGTAAACTGCATCAATACAGTATGTGTTCTATACTTTAAATGTTTTATTTGTCAGTGTTGTGTTGCATTTGTTGTTAAGTTAACATTTCCTATACAGTACAGGGACAAAAATAATCTCACTCAAAATAAAGTTGCAAAAAGAAATTTGCTTGTACTAGGGTTGCCACCATTTTCAGTGAGGCCGACAGAGTAGCAGAGAGTGATGCTGAACCCAATAGCAGCAGTTAGGCTTTAAATTAATATTGTCAAACCGTGACAGATCACGGGGGGAGCAAAAGGGAGGTTGCACTCCACATTGTAACTTGCTTGCTGCTGCTGCATTTCTCTTTGTTGAAGAAGTCTACTATATTGATTGTAAGAGAATATACATTCAAAACTATACATTACATTTGTATTTTCTGTCAAAATGTAATGAGAAAGATAATAGCAGACAATATAAAAGATTACAAAAATGTAAACAAAATGCATATCAGATATGCATACCACACCAACATCTCCACTGTAAAATCCTACATCTATCACTGCTGTCAAAAAGGGATCACAGGGCATTTTTTGTCTTCTCTTACAAACGGCAAGAAGGAGGTGAAGAATGAGGCAGTCAACTAATTGTGTTGCTTGCACGCATGTGCAAGAAACACATTGCTTTCAGCAGTTAGGGAGAATGCCTAAATGCATCAGAAAATTCAAGCCACGTCACCACGCAATCAACTGTTTTGGTGCATTACAAGCTACCAAAACAGCTGATTGGGACGGCTTCTCCATTGGCCTCTCACAGTCCCCAGTAAGCCGATGAAAAGCCGTCGCCCACCATTCAGTGTGCCTTCCAGGTGAAACATTTCAATAAAAAAAAAAAGCAGATGGGGTGCCCAATCTCCCTGTTGGCATGACCCCTCCCCAGTTCATTTGCCGATGGGGAGCCCAATCCTCATCGGCATAATGCACCCCCCCCCGTAGCACATGCATCCCCAGCACACTGTGGCCCATAGGGTGCCCAGTCCCCTTCGGTTCCACTGCCCCCCCCAAACAAACTTCTATCTGCAATGCTGGGAGCCCACCCCAGCGTGGCAAAAGTCTCCTTGGCCATCAGGGGTGCCCAATCCCCCGTTGGCTCCACTGCCCAAAAATAATTCCAGGTGCCATGCTAGGAGCCCACCCCAGCATGGCAAAAGTCCATGTCGTCTTTGCAAAATAAAAAAAAAAAACTGTAACAAAAGAAAATGGTCCCTCGTTGACTCTCTTGCCTCCCAACCCACACCCACCCTCTGTGTGCCACCTCCCACCCCTCACCCCATCATTACCTCCAGAGGCCGGCACGACAATCTTCAGTGGACTAGGAACACATCTGCACTCTTCAAAGTCGACCATGAACTGAAGAAATACCGGTAAGCTGTATAATGGCATAAATGGGTTTTTTTCAACTTTGGTGCATATCTCGGCCATTTTTAGAAATTTATTTCACCAAATTTTCAACAAGGAGTTCTTGGGACCCCACGTCATGAGCTCAGTCACTGTCATTTTGTTATTTGATCCCGAAAGGTGATTTTGCGGTCACTGCACAGAACCACCTTTTAGGACTGAATAATGAAACAACAGTGTCACAGTTCATGAGGTACACCCCAAAAACCCTATGTTGAAAATTTGGTGAAAATATTCCCCAAAATGATTGTTTTACGAGCATGCATTGCACAGTTCCTATGCACTCTCGTAAGTTCAAGCATTTTTTTATATTTTCACTCCAGATTTTCAACATTGCCATTTTATCACACCTTCTTATGAACAGTATAGCTGTCATTTTTCACATCTCACTTGAAATGTGTTTTCGCACATGTAGCGCACAATGGCGTGGTCAGTGTGCGAAATCAAAGTTCAGGACATATTAAGAATATCACAGTGACACTGTTCATGAGGTAGGCCCCCAAAAACCCTATGCTGAAAATTTGGTGAAAAAAATTCCCCAAAATGACTGTTTTATGAATGTGCATTGCACAATTCCTATGCATGCTCGTAACTTTGAACATTTTTAATATTTTCACTCCAGATTTTCAGCATTGCCATTTTACCACACTTTCTTATGAACAGTACAACCGTCATTTTTCACATCTCACCTGAAATGTGTTTTCGCACATGTAGCGCACAGTGGTGTGGTCGGTGTGCGAAATCAATGTTCGGGACAGATTAAGAAAATAACAGTGTAACACTGTTCATGAGCAGAGGTCTTAAACTAGCTATGTTGAAAATTTGGTGACAAAAGTCCATAAAATGACTGTGTTATGAGCGTGCATTGTGCAATTTCCACGCACGCGTGTAAGTTCACAAATTTGTAATCTTTTCAGTCCAGATTTTCAACATTGGTATTTCCCACACCTCCTTATGAACAGTACAGCTGTCATTTTTCATACCCTGACAGAAATTTGTTTTTGCACTTCCAGCACAGAATAGCACGGTTACTGTGGGAAATCACTGTTCGGAATAGATTAAGGAAATCACTGTGACACTGTTTATGAGCGGAGGTCCCAAATGCTTATGTTGAAAATCTGCTGTAAAAAATTCCCAAACTAATTACATTATGGGTGTGCATTGCACAGTTTCTACGCACGCTCATGACTTCACCAGTTTTTTATATTTTCACTCCAGATTTTCAACATTGCCATTTTACCCTCCTCATGAACAGTACAGCTGACATTTTTCACATCCTGTTCGAAATGTGTTTTCGCACCTGTGGCGCCAAATGGCGCAGTCGCTGTGCAAAATCACCTTTCGACTAACAAACTGATAGTGTCATTGTTCATGTGGTGGGATCACAAAAAGCCCATGTTGAAAACATGGAGTAAAAATACCAAGAAATGCCCAGGATGTTAGGGTTTTTGACCATAACGCCCTACCCTGTAGGGACTGATAGGAGTCGGGTGTGACTTAGGCCTGTCGACAGTAATGCTCATGCCATTCCACCCCCACCCTGCAGCCAGTGGCAGGCATCGAGGTATGCCTTGGACCCTTTGACCCCAGAGTTCACTCCATTCTCCTATACTGCACCCACTTCAATATATTTCCTTATGGAATGAGGTGAGTGTAAAGGCCGAACACTTCAAAGCACACCTCAACACTTGTAAGTGTCTGCAGGGTAGGGTGAGGTGAAATGTCGTGACTGTTATGGGTAATGACCCAAAGGCACACCCCAATGCCTGTTCATCTCTGCAGGGTGGGGGTGGAGTTGGAGTGAGTTCAGTACTTCACTGCCATTCCTATACTGCATCTGTCTAACTCCCACACTTCCACTGCTAATGATAGCAAGCAACACTTGGTATTGACACATGCTTCTTTTAGTGGGTGTGCATATGCAAACTACTGAACATTCTTTTTCGACCATGTCATTAAGGTCACCGAAACCTCGTCCTTCATCATGTTAGACCCTATATCTGGTATTGTTATTCAAACTCATAATCCATTTGCAAGTATACATGCAGTATATCCCATTGTTTTTCTAGGGTGTTACATATGTCGACTGCAGTGTGTGACCAAGTATGCCTTCCACAATACAGTCCTGTTCATTTTAGGTTAGTCTGGTGTGACTGGCACACAGTAAATGATCTAGTGCACAGCAGGAACAAATGTCCATGTGTTGATATGCTTGACCAAATGACTGATGTGAAAGTGTACAACCCCAACCTCTGCCTCCCTCACTGAATTTACAGTAGAAACATAGAAACATAGAAATCTGTCAGCAGAAAAGGACCCCTTGGCCATCTAGTCTGCCCCTTCCCCTTCCCATGGGCTCTTCTGCCCTATTCTCCTTAGTCCACTTTCTTGCCCACCCTCACAAATGCAGTCTCCAACCCCCCTTTTTCTAACTAGATTCATACCCTTAACTTTTTTATTTAATCTCATGTACATTGGCGTCCCCCAGGATGAAATGGAATTCTGCAGCATTTTGCAGTACTCTGGCTCCATTTGCATGTGCACTTTTGAATATCGCAGTGCTTGCGCCTATCGCAACGGCACTTGCGAAAGCGCATCCCCCTGCTCTACTTTGGCCACTTGCGCTGGCGCAGTGCCCCTGCACCATGCGCACAGTGGGTGGCCAAGGTGCGATATTCAAGGATGCTGTGCCATGGTGCAGCTCCGTTGAATATCACCCTGTCCATGCCCCTACACATCCAAGTTGTGCTGTGCCCAGGCTTGCGCCACAGCCTGGTGCAGTCTGAATATCCCGCCCCCATGTACATTATTTTGCATTTGTTTTGCATTGCAGTGCAATTGCCACCTCCCTGACCATGCTTCCAGCTTGATTAGATCCTCCCTCATTTTCTCAACCCCCCCCCCAGTGTATCCCCTCTATTACAGATCTTTGTGTTGTTTGCAGATAGACACATCTTCCCATGTAGACCCTCTGCTATATCCCCAATGTAAATGTTGAACAGTATTGGACCCAGCACTGACCCTTGCGGTACCCCACTTGTCAGTCTTTCCTCCCTGGAGTGAGCCCCATTGACAACCACCCATTGAGTTCTGCCTTCCAGCCAGTTTTCCACCCAGTTTGTTAATTTCCCCCTACCCCTAAGCTGCCCAACTTGTCCACCAGCCTCCAGTGAGGGACAGTGTCAAAGGCCTTTATCAAGTCCATATAGGCCACGTCCACCACCCCTCCATGATCACATACCTCTGCCACCCCATCAAAGAATTCGATCAGGTTTGTCTGGCATGGCCTTCCACCTGTAAACCCATGCTGGCTATCTTCTATGAACCCGCCCTCCTCCAGGTATTGTACTAATCTTTCTTCAAGGAGTTCCTCCATCAGTTTACACACCAGAGGTAAGACTGACTGGACAACAGTTTTCTGGTTCCTCCTCTCTCTGCTCTTATGCAATGGCAACACATATGCATTTTTCCAGTCCCCTGGGGCTTAACCTTTGCCCAAAGATAGATTAAACAACTTTGTGAGTGGTGCCACAAGCTCCTCCCTCATCTTCTTGAGCACCCTGGGATGTAGTGCACCAGGACTCATTGCCTTGTCCATCTTTAATTTACTTAATTCCTCCAATACTCTATACTTCACAAAATGACTTGTGTCTACCTCCCTGCTCTCCAATCCCCTATTCTTAGCTCTGGTCCCTTTTCAGCTTCCTTAATCATGAAGACTGAGCTAAAGTACCTGTACCTAATTCCTCCAATACCCTACATTCTGTAAAAGGACTTGTGTCTACCTCCCCGCCCTCCATTCCCCCATCTCTTAGCTCTGATCCCTTCCCCTTCCTCATTCATGAAGATTGAGCTAAAGTAGCTGTTTAACATGTCCACTTTTTCTTCATCCCTCTTGATCAGAGCTCCCACCTCCCCTTCTAGTTTCATTATACCCTGCTTGCTTTTTTTTCTCTCGCTGATGTACCTGAAGAACTTTTTGTCCCCTCTACTGGCCTCCCTCACTGTTTTCTCCTCTGTATGTGACTTTGCCCTCCTGACTATTTGCCTGCCACCCTAAGCTTTTCCCTGTTTACATCCCTTTCCTCCATTCCTTGAGTAGTTTTGTATGTTGTGAAAGCTTTCTTTTTTCCTTTATTGCTCCTACCACGTCTTTAGTGAACCAAAGCTGCTTTCTGACACTTTTTTTTGCCCACCTTTGTAATGCACTGCTCTGTTGCCCTCAAAATTCCCTCCTTTATTGCCTCCCACAATCCCTCAGTCTCCTCCAGATTCTCCTTCCCTTCCATCTCCCTTTTGAAAATTCCCTTCATTTTCTTAAAATCTGCCCTCCAGAAGTCCACTACCTTGGTGGTGATACGACTTTCTTCCGCCCCAGCCTAAGACTAAACTTAACTGTTCTGTGGTCACTAGCACCAGATTCTCCCACACGTCGACCTCTTCTATACTGTCTGCATTTGTCATTATTGAGTCCAATGTAGCCTCCCCTCTAGCTGGTTCTCTGACAGGTTGTTGAAGGAATGCCTCCTGCATGGATTCCAACATCTCCCTGCTCCTTTCTGATGCTGCTGTTGGAATCCTCCACTTCACGTCAGGGAGATTAAAACCCCCCACCAACAGAATTAGCCCCCTTCTTTCCATTCTTTTGAATTTCCTTAATTATCTCCTTATCAACCTCCTCCCCTTGATTTGGCGGTCTGTACACCACTCTCATACATACTGCCTTCCCTGTCCTCTTGGTACAATGCAGGTATTGATTGCTTGGTAAATGCCTGGGACTACTTTGCTGGTGAATGTAAACCAGCAAGGTGTTTCATGAATGTGCATATGCTCTGAACAAGCAAACAAACAGACCTTGCAAAACACTAGTGACAGAGACTATAGCATTTTCCACTGCTGTATGAATCCAATGATCCATGGTTTTGCTGGTGAAATATGTTAGGAATTAAATTGTTTAACAATGAACAATAGGTGTTTTTGTCAGCTATTAAACAGATTATTCAAAGTAGGATTTGTGTTAAAACAGTATGAATTGTAATGAGGAAAAATCTATTTTATTCTATTTTCACATTTGTCTATTGTCTACTGCTTTATGATATTATATGTTATTAAAACTACATCAGTATGTGTTCTATACTTTAAATGCTTAACTTTTCAGTGTTGTGTCTTTCGTTAGGATAACATTTCATATACAGTACAACCATTAAAATATTCTCACTCAAAATAAAGACTCAAAAGGAAATGTGTTTGTAGTTGGGTCACCATCATTTTCAGTGACGCTGACAAAGTAGCAGAGTGATAATGAACCCAATAGCAGCAGCAGTGTGGCTTAAAAAGGGATCACAGGGCATTGTCTCTTTCTCTTCCAAACAGCAAGGAGGAGGAGGAGGCTGTCAACTAATTTTAATGGGCGTGCATATGCAAACCACTGGACATTCTCTTACGACCCTGTCATTAAGGTCACCGAAACCTGATCCTTCATCATGTTAGATCCCATTATCTGTTGCTGTTATTTAAACTCATAATCCATTTTCAAGTATACATATATCCCATTGTTTTTCCAGGGTTTTACTTATGTTGACTGCGGTGTGTTCCCAAGTATACATTCCCCCATACAGTCCTGTTTGTTTTAGGTTAGTCTGGTGTGACTGACACAAAATAAATGATCTACAGCACAGGAGGGAAAAATGTCCATGTGTTGATATCCTTGGCCAAATGACTGATGTGAATGTGTACAACCCCAGCCTCTGTCTCCCTCACTGAACTTATAGTACAATGCAGGTGTTGCTTGCTTGGTTAATGCTTTGGACTACAGTACTCTGCTGGTGAATGTAAACTTGCATGATTTTTGATAAATCTGAATGTGCTCTGAACAGAGTTGCACCAATTACAGCAACTCAACTGGGGTTAGTGCTATTGCTGCTGTAGTCTTGTTGTTGGTGACCTGGTGACATGCGCAAACAGTTGGAAGGTACTTGTTGAAATTATAGCAGTTCATCTTCTTGTTGTGTAGTTTGTTTTTTGTGTTAGTGCTTTGGTGTATATATTGCTATAATGTGTGCATGTGTCTTGTGCACTATGTGTTCTTTGTGTGCATCTTATGTAGTGCTCTGTATGTGCTCTATATGTGTTTTTGTGTGTAGTATGTGTTGCGTGTATCTGTATGGATCCAGCCTCTGTGTGTATATGTGTGTGTGTGTACACATCTGTATATAGTGTTGTGTGTGTGCACCAATCAATATGTAAAGCTGTGTGTAGTATGTGTTCTGTGTATTTAGTGCTGTGTAGGTGTGAATCTGTGTATGTAGTGCTGTGTGTGTGTGTGTGTGTGTGTGTGTGTGTGTGTGTGTGTGTGTGTTGTCTGCATCTGAGTAGTGAAATTGTGAGTGTCTGTGTGTGCACACAAGAGTGTGCCTGTGAGTGTGTGCACACGTTTCCATATGTGCATTTTTTCCATATGTACAGTATATGTATATTTATGCCTGTGTGCAGAGCCCAACATGCAGCTGATTCTGTAGTAAGTGGATTTGTAAGGTTTGATTTTTTTTATTCTATTGCTGTGGTGTAACTGTGTGATTATTACTTTACAATAATACAAGTAAATTACAATCGAAACTATGCATTAACTCTACATCCTTTGTCAAGTAAATGCATAAGCAGTAAATGTGGCTCTGGCTAGACCTTAGAGTTTTTCCTTTAAGAGCTAGTGCACTGCCTAAAACTAATCCATTATTAGTTTTTAAAAGCAGTCATCTATTACCTTTTATACCTGAAGTACCTTTTCTTTTCCTTTTGGTTAATCAGCAGATTTTTGACCTTATGTTAGTAGTTGTGATGTGTAAAATCTAGCTTTTTCCTACCATTATATCAACAACATTGCCACCTTGCTGGCTGTGCCATCATAGTTGCTCAGGAAGAGCCACTCAACAGCTGCAAAGACAGTCATCTGTGATGTCACTGTCTGTGAGGTCACAGTGCTGATGATGTGGCAGGAGGACTAGAACAAGATATGACAGCTGCCAGGCAGAGTGCTATTCAATGCATCCAGCATAATACCATCACATGGAAAACTTTCTAATAAAAAAGGAGAAAGAAAAATACTTCATAAATAAGTGTAGCAATTGCCACAAATAAGACCATCTTTTTCTGATCTAACTTGTTGCAATCCTGGGGGCCATTTGTACGAGCTTACACCAGATATTTGGTGCAAGCTGCCATAATTCATGGAAACTGTCACAACAGTGCCCAGGATTGTAAAATTGGGAGCATTTGTGGTGAATGGTTGGTGCAGTGCCAGAACCTAAGTGCCACGATGCAGGCCTGGATGCAAGCCGTGTGTCACGCTTAGAAAATCCTTCTCAGAATCTTTTGAATCTCTTACATTATACATTATGTGTTCAGTTGGCTTATACCTGCTGTGACATCATAACCATCTGCTTAGGAATCACAACCTGTTTCAGAGGAAATCACTCTGATGTCACAAGCAGATGATTTTTTTTAAACAAAAAAAGCAGCTGGAACAGATGCTGGCAAGAGGAAAAGAGATTGTTTTCAGGTAGAGGTATTCAATAATGAAAAATGAAATATCCTGAAATGTAGCTATTTTTTAGAATGTCATGAAATTTTAGTCCTATGATACCAACTGTAATTGTTTTGCAGAAAACTGGAAAATCACATTAAAGTTTGATGAGTGTGTCTTCCTCTACACATTAAAAATGCTGTTCACCTTGTGCATAATCAGCTTTTTATACATTATAATGATTGGCAACTGGCCTCTACCTGGGCAAAATGTTGAGGATGGTTAAAACTGGTCTCGCAGTTGTTTCAAATCCACAAAACCATCATTTGTTGGTTACCCCGTGTCTCCCGAATGCTGCCCTTCCATTGCCTGAAGCAGCTCATCACCAGTTGCAGTGAGAGTTCTTTGTCATGCTGACTTCCTATAGTATCACATCCTTCAGTTACTGGTGTGGATGTGCTCTGTGTCCCTTTCTCCTTTATAACAGCTATTATTTTGTTGACCCCTTGCCTTTTTTCGAAATTGTACCATGCTGTGTTAATCTAAAAATAAGACCCCCAAAGTAAGGGATTTTTCCTGTACTTTATCCTTTATTTGATGAAGATTCCACTTCTTGCTGGGTCTGTCGTTACTCGCATGGACTCCATTTACTGTTGGAGAAAATGTATCACTATCATGATCTGCCACATCTCTGAGAGCTTGATCTACCCCACTGATGCTTTTTTTTGCTCATGGTAGACCTTTGCAGCCCTTTACAACTTATGCTGCTTGTGACTATTTCTTTCTTATGGGTTGCCAGTTTGTTTTTCTTTTACCATCTCTGTAGCTCCTCAGAATCAGCTAGGTTTGATAATTCCTCTCCAACCTCATGGATCTCTTTCAGTATTTCCTTGTGACTTTCAATGTTGTGAGCTATCAGAATGTCAATACATTTGCCAGAACACTGACTACTACTGCCGTTTCTTGAAGTTTGAAGTTTATTGTTCTAGGAATTAATACCTTTGAGCCAAGGCTCTTTTACAAAGGTTCCACGTCATTAAGTACAAAAACATAGTAGACAGTGTTACAAACAATCTTTCCAGAGAGTTTTGCTTGTATCATTGATAAATCCCCTGCAGGTTCTATATATTTTCCCAAGACCTCAGGGAGCCCAGCTTTGTTCCATGTATTTTTGTTTTCTCAATCAGACACAATTGTAATATAGATCAATTTCAGATATTTTTAATCTTTCCAGTCTTGTAAAAATTAACTTTAGATCACCATCATTTCTCTAGTAAAAAATGATTTGAAAATATGTCTCCAATCACTTCAAAATGTATTAAAGATGTTGCTCTGTTCTCTAGTACTATTAATTTGGATTGTCTCCCCTTTGTAGCTGTAACTCAAGTCTGTTCCCTATACACATCTGAATATTTCAGCATGATAAAATCGATGGCCCAGACAGAAAGGAAAACTGGTGCTTCTGGAGTGGTGCCTTGACAAAGTGTCGGATAACATGAAATGTTGGCATTTTGTGGGGAGGGTGTTGTGGTTGTATTTTTTAATGTGCCTGTGGTTCAATGGGCCGTGGCAACCAGTCATGCCTCCTGCCTGAGTTATATTGGGCAGTCCTTCCAGCTTTAGCCAGAAGCATTTTTTGTTTGCACCACCATCATTCCCTCCTACTCCTCCAGTGGCTTGCCTCTCCCTCAGGGGACCTCCCTAAGGTACCTTTAGCCAAGGGAATTCTTCCCGCAACACCTCAAGGGGTGGAACCCTCCTTGAGGGTTCCTTGCCTTTGGTACTCCTACAGAGTGGTATTCCCCATTGAATAAATAGGTGAACGGCCACAAAGGTTTATCAGGTTACACAGGCATAACACTACACCAAGTCGCTTAAGCCCATTGAATTCATATTAGGGGGTAAGTTCCAGCAGGACCTTTTTCTATAGTATGCACATCTAAAACTGGTTAAACATAACCAGTTGGTCTGTGTATGTAAACCACAGCTGGGGATACACTTGTCTGCATCTACTGGAGGACAAATCTGCAGCCTTTCTTACAGATAACCTTAATCCTCTCTAATACTGAATCTGAAGTGCAGCCTAGCAGATCAAATGAGCACAGAAGGAGATCTAATAACAGTATGCCTTTTTGTGATCACAATTTGATATGTATAGAGTACTTAACAAGTTTATATATGTTCACCATTTTATTTCTCAGTGTTAGTGTGAATCAATAGTTTAGACAAAGGGAAATTCATATCATACTTCAAAACTGTACGTCCACAGGTCAATCAGATATTGTAGTAATCAGTTAACAGTTTACTTAAGCAAAATCAGTGTCCAGCAGTGGAAAATGCTTTAAAGACACCAATATGTTCTCCATTTAATTTTCCATGTTTAAATGTCCAGTTAAATCAATTGTTCTAATGAAAAGAGAACTAGCTGCTTTTAAAGTGGTGCTCTGTGGGTCAAATGAGACATAATAAAGGTGTAATTGCATTGTGCTTTAGCCAAATCACATTACAAAACTAAAGGTGTTAGAAAGGCTTACTCTGTGGGTCTGCGGTCCATACACTATAAATGGCATTACTGCAGCGGGCCACATAAGGAACCTGTATATCCAAACTGTAAGGAAATCACAAAAACAGCCATGCAGTTAGCTTGACTGATGTGACTGAAAATTGAGAGTCATTCCAAAACAACAGAAGCAGTGCACTCTGACTGACGAAAAAAGTGGCCAAGTCACAATGGTATAGATAGTAAGAGCACCATTTAATGGGGCCTATTCAATAACAGGTGGGAAGAATGTACAAAAGGCGCGTAACCTGCCCATGTAGCTCTGCACCCATGGAAAGATGCACGGTGGCCAAATTCACAGACACTGGCCATCACACAGCTCCCATATGCAGCCCCCCCTGCGTGCAGGTGCATGGGGTCTGTTCTTACATTGATGGACATCCAATGAGATGCCCAAACCCAGTCCACCACTGGACCCTTACACCCATGGGGCACCACATATGGCAGACAGTGCATGGTGCGCCTGTAACACTGTTGCAGGCAGGTGCCAGGTTGACCACCTCCAGCCCTTCTTGTGATCTCTGATGGCTGGGTTGGCATGTTGGGGGGGTTCAATGTGCCCCAATGTCTCCGCTGCAGCTGGCGATGGCCTCCCGCGGGAGGCATGTATCCTTTATGGCTGGGGTCACCCAGCATAGCTTGCTGCCCTTGTGCCCAGCACTCTGCACCTTTGTGAATGGTGCAGCATGAGGCCATGCCCCCACACCTTCCCCAGACCCTTCCCTGCATGGATATCCACAGCCACTGAGGGGATTGGGTGTGTACAGGACAGGCTTTCCATTAGTGAATCCTGTGTGAGGGGTGCAATGATTGTGGGGTTGCTACACACCGCAAATACGTGGCATGTAGGCACTCCACACCTTTGTGAATAGGGCCCAATATGCAAGAACAAGCACAAACATTGCCCCAGCATTTCAGGTCACAATGACTTTTCTTCAGTGGGTGGAGTTTCCCTGGTTACAAGTCATCTTACATACACAGCAGCTTAAAATTAAGGATACATATAAGTACACACTGTATTAGCTGTGTTTGGTTACCCAGTGAATTTATCTCTTGTGACTTCAGCAGTGCTTGTTTCAAAAAGGCCTTAGAAGCGAATGTCCCAAAACAAGGGATAGAAAAGTTTGAGTAAGAAACTCACCAATTGTTAATCATCTGACTTCACAGAAAGAAACAAGCACTGTTGAAGTCACAAGAGGTGAATGAACTGGATAAACAAACCAAGCTAATATACTGTATAGTTAGATATGACTGTAAATTTAAGCTGACATGTATGTGTGGTGACAGCACACCCACCCCCCCCCCGGCAAAACTCCATTTCAACAGGTTCCTGAGGGGAAAACTACCAAAGTGGTCGGATATGGGTGGAGTCCATACCAGGATTAAAGGCAGACAAGGCAGGACAGGCAATCCTAAGGTGTGTAAAGAGGGGTAGGAGGAAACCACACATTATGGTACATGTGGGGACAAATGACCCAGTGGGGGAAATGGTGGAGGTAACAAGAGAGATGATTGAGGAAGTAGGAAGGTTATGTGAAGAGACTGGGGAGTCTGAGGCCTTCTCTGAGGTGCTCCCAGTACCCTGCACAAGCACAGTGAGAAAGGAGAGGATTAGGGAGTTAAACACATGGTTGGTAGAATGGTGTTGAACTAAGGGGGAATGGGGTTGTGGACGGCTGGGACAGTACCTGGTATAATAACAATCTTTTTGCAAGGGATAGGCTCCACCTCAGTGGGAAGGGGAGGGAGGTATTAAAGAAAAGACTGGGGAGGTATATTGTGACAAAGGTGGATTTAAACTAGATGGGGGGGTGGCAAGTGAACAGCAGGTAGGCAGGGATCCGATAGAGTGGAGTCACAGCCTAGCCCCCAGGCTAGCAGGGAAGGACTCAGGGTGGCCAAAAAAGGAGGGAGAAGAAGGGAGGAGATGGAGGCCAGTGAAGGGAAAGGGGCAGGATGGAGGGTGGTCTCATTATATGCAAGAAGCTTAGGAAACAAATCAGCTGAGCTACGGACACTCTTTAGCAGTGTGAGGGTAGATATTGCAACTGTCACAGAAATGTGGGCAACTGTTTCCAGGTTTTGTTGTATGTTTGTCTTGTACTTTATTAAAAAGATGAATAAAGAGGTGTTAAAAAAAAAAAAGAGAAATGTGGGCAACTGTGCACTGGGACTGGGAACTGGCAATCCCAGGATACAAATTATACAGGAAAGACTGTAAGGGAGGGGGGAGGGAGTGGTGTGGCAGTCTATGTGAGGGATGGGATCAAATGCACAAGGAACGAGGGGGAAGAAAGGAGAACAGAGGCAATCTGGCTGCAACTCCTAGACTCAAGGGGTAGGAAACTGAGGTTTGGGGTGGCATACAATCCACTGTCCCAGTCTGAGGAGCTTGACAGGGAATTAGCGGGACAAGTCAGGTAGGTACAGTGGCGTGAAAAAGTATTTGCCCCCTTCCTGATTTTCTCTATTATTGCATATTTGTCACACTGGATGTTTTCAGATCTTTAGACAAAATATAAAATTAGATAAAGGGAACCTGAGTGAACAAATAACACTTTTTTTTTTTACTTATTTTATTTATTTAATGAAAAAGGTTAACCAACACCAACCGGCACTGTGTGAAAAAGTAATTGCCCCTAGTTAAATCAACCCAATTAAAGGGATAATTAGAGTCAGCTGATTGAACACAGCCAGGCTTGATTACAGCCAGCCCTGCTCAATATAAACCTCACTTATTTTGACCCTTACCATCAGAGTCACGTTGCCAGCACAAAGATTCAACAAGCACATTATGCCATGATCAAAGGAAGTTCCTGAAAAGATCAGAAAACAATGTGTTGCCCTCTGTTAGTCTGGAAAGGGTTACAAAGCTATTTCTAAGGCTCTGGGACTCCATCGAACCACAGTGAGAGCCATAATCTCAAATGGAGAACACTTGGAACAGTAGTGAATCTTCCCAGGGTAGGGCGGCCTGCCAAAATTACTCCAAGGGCACAGCGTAAAATCACCCAGGAAGTCTCAAAGGATCCTAAAACAACATCCAAAGAACTGCAGGCTTCTTTTGCCTCAGCTAAGGTCAGTGTTCATGACTTTACAATCAGAAAGAGACTGGGCAAAAATGGGCTTCATGTGAGAGTAGCAAGGCGGAAACCACTGCTAACCAAGAAGAACATAAACGCTCATCTCTCATTTGCCAAGAAGCACCTGGATGATCCACAAGCCTTTTGGGAAAATGTTCTATGGACAGATGAGTCCAAAGTGGAACTTTTTGGACGACATGGATCCCATAATGTCTCGCGTAAAGCAAACACAGCATTCCACAGTAAGAACACCATACCAACAGTCAAACATGGTGGTGGTAGTGTGATGGTGTGGGGATGCTTTACTGCCTAAGGACCTGGATGACTTGCCATAATTAAAGGAACCATGAATTCTGCTCTGTACCAGAAAATTCTTAAGGAGAATGTCTGGTCATCCTTCCATCAGCTGAAGCTGAAGCGTAGTTGGGTCATGCAGCAAGACAATGATCCAAAACACAAAAGCAAGTCCACATCAGAATGGCTAAAAGAAGTAAAATTAAAGTTTTGGAGTGGCTAGTCAAAGTCAGACTTAAACCCAATAGAGATGCTGTGGCAGGACCTGAAACGAGCAGTTCATGCTCGAAAACCTAACAAATGTTACTGAATTAAAGCAGTTCTGCGAGGAGAGTGGGTTAAATTCCTCCACAGCGATGTGAAAGACTGATATTGAATTATAGGAAGTCTTTGGTTGCAGTCATTGCAGCTAAATGTGGCGTAACCAGTTATTAAGTGTAAGAGGCAATACTTTTCACACAGTGCCAGTTGGTGTTGGTTAACTTTTTTCATTAAATAAGTGAAATTAAAAAAAAACAAGTGTTATTTGTTCACTCAGGTTCCCTTTATCTAATATTACATTTTCTCTAAAGACCTGAAAACATCCAGTGTGACAAATATGCAATAATAGAGAAAATCAGGAAGGGGGCAAATACTTTTTCACGCCACTGTATGTAGAAAAGGGAAGGTGATCATCGTGGGAGATTTCAACTTGCTGTGTGTTGAGTGGAGCATTCCGGTCACCTCCAGTGCTAGGGAGCAAGTACTCCTGGACACGATCCAGGAGGGTCTCCTGACACAGTTGGTTAGTGTACCTTCTAGGCTAAAGAACACTTTAGATCTGGTATTGTCGAATGGTGAGGCAGTAATGGAAATAAAAGTGGAGGACCCACTAGCCGACAGCGATCACCAAAGGGTGTAGTTTAATATCACAATGTGCGAGGATCCAGAGAAATCAGTTACTCGGGTGGTAAACTTCAGGGGGGTGGACTTTGGGAGGATGCAGAAAGTACTGAAAGGGAAACTGGAGGGCATAAGGCAGGAGATGGATGCCGAGCAGAAATGGGATATTATTAAATGGGGATTACAGAGGCAAAAGAAGCCTGCACCAAGACACAGAGTAAGAGGAGCAGAGCAAGAAAACCATGCTGGTTGAACAGTGAGGTTGTGGAGGTGGTGAGGTCAAAACAAGTGGTGCGCCAGAGGTACAGGAGAACGGGGAAGGAAGTGGACAGGGAGGAATATGCAAGATGGTCCAAGGAGGTGACCAGAAAAGTGAGAGAAGCCAAGACCCAGAGGGAGCTGAGATTAGCACAGGAATTAATGGGGGAGACTTTATCAGATACATCAGGGAGAAAAGGTGCAAGGAGACAATAATAAGGATAAAAGGGTGGGAGTGGATGGAAAAGGGTGAGGAGCAGGCAGAAGCACTGAATGAATACTTTTCCTCAGTGTTCACGGAAGAAAGGGGACCGCTACCACCATGGGCTGGGAGGGTGGGGACAGGGGAGAGGAGGTGACAGATGGAAGAATTGGGGCAAGTAGAGTCCTTGAGGGACTGAGGGCACTGAAGGTAGACAAGGCACCAGGGCCAATGATATCCACCCTAGGGTGCTGAGGGAGATGGCGAAGGTGTTGGCGGAGCCGCTGGTGGATCTGTACAGCACCTCACTGGAGTCAGGATGTGTACCACTGGACTGGAGGATGGTACATGAAGTACCATTACACAAGAGTGGGCCAAGGGATGAACTGGGTAATTATCATCCAGTAAGTCTCACCTCCATAGTGTGCAAACTCATGGAAACTATACTAAAAGAAAGATTGGTGTTGTACCTGGAGGACAATGACATCCTGGATGTGAGGTAGCATGGGTTCATTTCAGGGAAGTCTTGTCAACCCAACTTTATTTATTTATTTATTTATTTAGTTTTTGTTGACCGGGTAAGTGCACTAGACAAATTCTGTCTATTTTCAGGCACAACCCAGGGGAGGGGGAAACAGATGAATGCCAACTGACCTTGAACCAGATTAAGCTGTTGGTGGTATTTTTAGTGAATGAGGGAAATTTGGCCAGGACACTGGGGAAACTCCCCTACTCTGCAGCAGAGGGACCCTTTGGCCATTTTGGTAGCCTGCCAAGATGGCTGCTGTCCCAGACCTCGGTGGTGGTGGTGGTGGTAGACCAATTCTTGCTACTCAGCTTGCTACTACTGATCCTCAGCTAATAGTTCAGCCCAGCATACACAGACATGGTCTTCCTGACTCTGTGCCTAACCTGGAATCTCAGACTGGATTGCTTTCTTCTTCTATTGCTCCTCCCGTTGAGATTGCTGACACTCTATCTACAGATCATTTTTGAGCCAAGGTCCCTGAGGCCTGCACAGTTTCCCTGACTCCTTTACATCTGCGCCTCCTCTACGAACAGCATTGCTCCCAGTTGCGGCAGTTTGTTCTGGATGAAGATGCCCGACACATTGCTTCGGGGCCATTGTCTACTTCAGCGACCCAGCCGCCAGTTCCACCCATATCTATCTCTATGGAGCAACTGACATCTCCTTCTTGTTCATTACGGTTTGTTCTAGGCTCCTGTGCTCCTTCGACCTCTTCAGGAGGTACCTTCATACCCAATTCGGTGTGGTCCCCAGCTTCCACTCTACGTGCAGCAGGCTGGTCTCAGACGCTTCCTGGCGCACCATGAACTTCCCCTCGTGTGGTTAGCGCATGTGACATTATGAGGGAGAACTCTGATTCTGGACTGCCTGTTTCAATGGCTCCTTCTCCGGCGTTACCCCCTGGTTCCTCACCTTCCTCCCAGATTTCTATGGACAACCACCTTTCAGCTGCAGCTTCAGCCTCGGATCCCATTTGGGACTGTTCCACGGTACCGCACCTTCTTTACTCAGTACACACTTCCTCTGATGATGACACATGTGGGCATGACTCAGCCCTGCCTACTCAGCCTACAGATGAGACATTACAGGATAATTCTTTTTGCTTCAGCAATCTATTGCACAACTTTGGAACCCCTGCACAGCGTTGGAATGCTGTACGATTGAAATTCTTTGATGATCTCTCTACAGCACCCAACAAGAAAACTGTGTTGCATTCCTATTTGCGTGACTCTCTGGGGATTGCAGCTAATGAACTGTTTGCCTTCATTCATGTTAAGGGGGAGTCAATTTATGATATAAGTTTTAAAAATGTATACACCTTGGAAAGATTTTGGTCTAAGTATGATGTGGTAAAATCTCAGCCTCTATGGGCCCCCTTTATGCTCATTCCCTTTATGAAACCTACAGTGAAGATAATTACACTTCTTTTTCATAATGAGGGTGTGAGCATAGCGGATGTCCAATACTGGCTGAGGCAGTGCTGCAATATTCTTGAGGCCCCTCATCCTATTTTGGATGAGGACCTCATCTGGACTGGGGGTTGGAAGGTTAAGGTGAAGTTAAACCAGACCGAGAGAGGTATTTCACATTTACCTGGTAGCTTTTATAATGGTAGACAGGGGGTTTGTGTTTTTAACCTGGCCAGCCCTGTACATGTCATAAGTGTGGTGCAAGGACTCACCTCAGCCATACCTGCAACGAGCCTCGATGCTCTATTTGCCTGGCTTATGGTCATGTGAGCCTGGGTTGCCCTAACCCACAGAAATGTAATCTCTGTGATGAGGCTGGTCATACCTATCAACAGTGTCCATGGGCTGACCATAATCAGATGGACCGCCCCCCTCAGGACCAGGTGGCCCTTATAATGGACTCTCAATCTCAGGTTCTTTGCCATCATGGTGGGGACCACACAGATGTGGTGCCCCCCCCACTGACGTCATCTCGTCTTCTCCCCTCACCCCTAGTGGGGAAGATCTAGAGCTCCAGGGTCAGATCTCTCCCTGTCCAGACCCGGCCCTGGTGATTGTTCCTCCCTCGGATCCTATTCCCCCTCCTCCCCCTCTGGATCAGGACCCCTTTTTGCAGGTTTCTCCGGGCAAGAGGGGTAAGTCTAAGGGTAAGTGGAAGGCCCCCCCCCCGGCAGTCCATTCTGGCCAAGAATCATTATCAGGCCTTGACTAAGTGGAAGCAGTGGAGCAACATTATGGATGAGGAAAATTATTCTGAATCTTCCCAGGCCTCCTCTCACCATATGGATTACTCCACTGATTGCCAGCAGGACCCTTCCCCCTCTAGATCAGATACCGGGCATCACACGGCGGTTACTTGACATGTTTCAGTCTTTAGAGTCCTCCTGTCTTTCTTATTGGTCCTTTCTGCCTTCCTTATGTCTGTGGGTTTGAGTCTCCGCTGCTTCACGCTTAATGTGTGCAGCATGCAGTCCAATAGGAAAATGCTTACCACCTTACGGTTTCTTTTGGATCTCCCACATGACATCTATTTAATCCAGGATACCAGGCTAAAGACTCGTTACGAACTGTCCCAGGCTTCGGACAGATGGACCAGAGGACCTTCTTATTTGTCCTCTGGAGAAGACAAATGTGAAAGCTTGGGTATTTTATTTTCTGGTTTTGACTGTACTGTTACAAGACTGGTAGACATTGTCCGTGGCCGCGCCCTATTGCTTGATTTTACTTGCCGTCGTCTGCAGCTTAGGATTTTTAATGTTTACGCCCCTCAGGGTATTGTGGCCCATTTGGACTTCTTTTGGTTGTTGCAGCCTTATTTGCACACCTCTCGGCATCTTTACATGGGGGGAGATTTCAATGCTGGGCTTACTCTAGCTGATAAAGGAGGCTCCACTCAGAAGCTGTTTGGGGACTCAAATGCGTTATGGACTTTCCTCCAGACCACTTCTCTGAAAGATGGCTTCTGTGAGGTACATCCTACAGGTGCAAAGACCTATTATAGAGGCCCTTTGGCCAATCGCATTGATTTTTTCTTCCTTTCCCGAAATAGTTTAGTTCATCAGGCAAAGGTTGTCCCTTGTGAAACCTCAGATCACATGGCGATTTCTTTGCTTTGTTCTCCTTCCACGTCTTCCCATCCACTCCTGGTGACCTCTCATTGGAAATTGAATAGCTCTTTGTTGTCCAATAGTGGCTACGGCTTGTCAAGAGTTTTTATTGGCCTGCATCTCGGTTCAGGATGCTTATGCCTCCCCCTTGCATTGGTGGGAGGACACCAAATTAGACCTTAAACGTTTCTTTCTCGGGCATGCAAGGAGAAAATCTGCCTCCTCTTACCACCAGTATTTACTCTTGAGGCAGCATTTACTGGATGTTGTCTGCAGGGCTTGTTAGTCTGGCCAGGATTATTCCCCGCTTATTGCTTCTTTGAAGGCCCAGATGGCAGACATTCAATATAACAGGGCTCGCTCTTTACATCTTGAGGCCTCTTGTGGCACCCGCTCTTCCTCAGCCTCTTTCAATATCTATAAGCGCTGTTCTGACAGGGTGGCAGCTACACACATCGAACGTCTTGCTGACCCTGACTCCCCCATAGTCTATGACTCGATATCCTGTATCAAGCAAAAGGTTTTGTCCCACCTGGCCAGTGTTTTTGGGACTCCTACTGAGACCATGCCGGCTGATGCTTGCTTCTTTGATTTGAAGATTCCTTCTCCCCCTCAGGACCTCTGCTCCTGGTTGATAGCTCCGATTTCCTTATTAGAGGTGCAAGCAACCATCAAGAAGCAGAAAAGGACTACATTGCCAGGGAAGGATGATCTTACGGCAGAGCTTTATCAAGCATTTTCTGATCTTTTTTCTCCCATCCTTATATTACTCTTTAACACTGTTATTATACTCATTCAGTTCCTTGACATTTTTCTGATGCTATCATGTTTCTTTTATTCAAGAAAGGGGATAGGTCAGACATACGGAACTGGAGACCATTGAGTCTCTTGAACGTGGACTATAAGATTTTTGCATCCGTTTTGCTTTCTCGTCTCCTTCCTGTTGTATCCCATGTTATTTCTGAAGTTCAGACTTGTGCTGTTCCTCATCGTACTGTTGTTTCAAATCTTTCTCTACTTACAGATGTCTCCGCTTTCAGCTCTTCTTCTTCTCCTTCGCTTCTCCTTTCTTTGGACCAAGGAAAGGCATTTGATAGGGTGAATCATGAATACCTTTTTTCTGTTTTATCATACTATGGAGTTCCACAGCGTTTTATCCATTGGCTTCAGTTACTCTATTCTACGGCTTGGATCCATCCTTTTGTGAATGGTGCCCCTTGCCCCCCCTTTTTGAGTCGGACTGGGGTTCGACAGGGCTGTCCTCTAATTCCTCTCCTTTATGTTTTCCATATTGATCCCTTGCTCTTTAGGATTTTACATCATCCACCTATTCCTCACATATCTTTCCCAGTGGAGTGCCCTATTCCTGCAGTGTTGGCTTATGCAGATGACCTCTGTGTTCTTACCACTCCTCAGCTTCATGAGGCAGCTCTCCTCCTTCTTCTTCAGGATTTTGAATGGGTGTCCGGTTCTAAGCTGATTTACAGTAAGAGCTTGGCATTGCATCTCCCTGTGTCTCCTCCTTCTGATTCTCTTCACCTTATGGCTGGGGTTCCTTTGCAATTTACCCCGATCAAGGTTTTAGGATTGACTTTTGGCACCCATGATGATGCCCTTACAAATTGGACTGTTGTTCTGGATAAGGCTTTCTGCGTGGTCTCTTCCTGGAAAGGTCATACTATTGCAAAAAGAAAGTGTTTTTTTTTGTTAAAGACCTTTGTTCTTCCTTTGTTTCTTCACTTGGCTTCGTTTTTTCCGGTCCATTTTCCCTTGGAGGCCCATTTATATAATGTTTTCTTTCAGGGATTCTGGGGCAGCCGTTTGAATCCAATTAAATGGAATTACACGTATCTGGATTATTGCCACGGTGGGGTACGGATGTTGAACCCCCTAGTGTTTTTTCACTGTTTATTTCTTAACCTTACTATTCCTTACCTTTTGCAAACACCACCGGTGTTTTGGATATCTGTTCTTCATTATCAGCTTGCTCCATTGTGCGCTGTCTGGCGTTCTCCTCCCATGGAAATTTCACTGAATTTTCGTAAGTACAG
The DNA here is from genome assembly GCA_016271365.2 of Neoceratodus forsteri. Lineage (NCBI taxonomy): Eukaryota > Metazoa > Chordata > Ceratodontiformes > Ceratodontidae > Neoceratodus > Neoceratodus forsteri. Next base: position 668,949,819 of record CM057456.1, on the reverse strand, counting down.
TCTTCCCAGTTATATCATCCCTGCTTTTTTGAAGATTCATCAGTGGTCTTTGAACCCCACAACGACTTTCTCTTCCCTGAGGAAGCATTTATAGTATTCTGTTTTGGGGACATCATTTTTGGACAATCCAGTGTTACGGCATTCCCTTGGCACTGTTTTGGATTCCTCCTGTGTTTTTCGCCAATTAATGGACCCCACATTCCCCAACAGGTTTGGGATGTTACCTGGTTATCTTGCCATGGACCCTTCTCCTCCATAAGTGGAAAAAGAAGACTCTTCCGACCCTTAAATATGAGATTTTGATTTATGGTATTTATCCCCCTAGCCTGAGTCATTATCATCCCAGTACTCTACGTTTGATTTTTGCATTTTGTCGTTTTAATTTGTGGCAGGCCAGGTGTGCCTTTCTCGTGCAGCAGTAAGTATGTAAGTGCTGCTCAGATAGTCTTTCAGATTTTACAGGGTTTACACACTGTTTATCATTCTAAAAGTACCATGGTATCACCTGGGGCTTTTCAGAGGTATTGGGATTTGTGCTAATGGATTTTTTCCTGACTTTGTTGTTTTGCACCCTGTTGCCTTTTTGGTTTTGTCTTTTGTTCTGCTTTTTGTTCAGTTATTAAGAGGAATGCGTGTCTTTGTGTTTTCTAGATGATGTCATGTTACTTTATGTTTATGATTTCTTTCTTTCCTTTTGTATGACTTAATACAATGATGATTGTTTTGTTTTGCTTTATGTTTTTGACTGCTTCACTCCACCTACTCTTTTAGTAGGGATGGGGCTGGGGTTATGTTTCCAATACAACTTATTTTTGTTTAACATGCATGTCCACTGTTGTAAGTTTTTACCCTGGTCAGCCGCGCACTTGTCATAAATGTGGTGCTTGAACGCATCCTAGTCATACTTGTGGCAAACCACGCTGTTCTATCTGCTTAGCCTTTGGTCATGTTAGCCTAGGCTACCCTAATCTGCAGAAATGTAATCTTTGAGATGAGACTGGTCATATCTATCACCAGTGTCCGTGGGCTGACCATAATCGAGTAGATCGCCCCCCCAGGATCAGGTTGCTCTCATTACTGACTCTCAAGCTCAGATTCTGTGTTGGAGAGAGGGGGAACACCAGGATGTGGTGCCTCCCCCCCTGGAGATGTTCTCCTGTCCTCTCCTCCTGTTCCCTGAGTGGATGAGTCTGTACTACAGGATCCGATCCCTCCCTGCACGGACCCAGCTCCAGAGGTTGTTACCCCCCCCCGACCCCATGCCTCTCCGCCCTCCAGACCAGGACCTCTTTGTGGAAGTCCTTCCAGGCAAGAAGACTTGGTCTTAAGGGAAGCGGAAGGTTCCCGGCCCCCCTCCCCGGCAGTCTATTCTGACTAGGAATCGATAACAGGCTCTAACCAAGGGGAAGCAGTGGAGTGACATAATGGAGGAGGAAAATGATTTTGAATCATCTCAGACCTCTTCTCTCCATATGGAATACTCTTCTGATTCTCAACAGGATCCTTCTAGATTGGATGCTGGGCAGCGTTCAGCGGTTACTTGACTCCTTCTCTTTTAGTTTTTCCTTGTTTTTTCCTGTCTTTTCAGTATTTTTTCTTCTTCTTATGCCTGTGGGTATGAGTTTCCGCTGCCTCACACTTAATGTGTGCAGCATGAAATCCCATAGGAAACTTCTTACCTCCCTACAGTATCTTTCCAAGCTCCCTCATGATTTTTACTTGCTTCAAGACACTCACTTAAAGACTCACTACAAGCTGTCCCAGGCTTCTACCGGTTGGACCAAAGGGCCTTCCTATTGGTCCTCTGGTGAAGACAGAAGTGATGGCTTGGGTATTTAATTTTCTTGGTTTGGTTGCATTGTGTCGCTGCTGGTTGATATTGTCCCTGGTCGTGCCTTGCTGCTTGACTGCACTTTCTATCTTCTAAAGCTTAGGATTCTAAATGTTTATGCGCCTCAAGGTATTGCTGCTCATTTAGACTTGTTTCGGTTATTGCAGCCCTATTTACATACCTCCAGACATCTTTACCTGGGGGGCCATTTCAATTGTGGTTTTACCTTGGTAGACAGAGGTGGCTCCACTGAGAAACTTTTCAGTGACACTACTGCATTGCGACTGATTCTTCAGACTGCTTCTCTTAAGGATGGCTACTGTGAGGTGTATCCCACAGGAGCGAAAATCTACCACCGAGACCTATTAGTCACTCGTATTGATTATTTCTTCCTTTCCCAGAATGTTATGGTCCACCAGGCTAAAGTTGTTCCTTGCAAAACCTCAGATCACATGGCTATTTCATTGCTGTGCTCCCCTTCCATGGTTTCCCATCCCCTGGTGGTTTCTTCACATTGGAAGTTGAATAGCTCCTTGTTGTCTGATGATTGCATTGTTAGGGATTGTTGAGAATTTTTGCTGGCTCGTATTTTGGTTCTGGATGCTTATGTCTCCCCTTTACCTTGGTGGGAAGATACTAAATTGGATCTTAAACATTTCTTTCTTAGGCACGCTAGGAGAACATCAGCCTCCTCTTACCATCGGTATTTGCTTTTGCGGTGGCAACTACAGGATACTATCTCCAGGGCTTGTGAGTCAGATCATGATTACTCCCCTCTTATTGCTTCTCTGAAGACCCAGATGGAAGGGCATCAATATGACAGAGCTCGCTCCTTGCGTCTTGAGGCTTCTTGTGGCACCCATTCTTCTAAAGCCTCCTTTAATATCTATAAGCGATGTTCTGACAGCATGACAGACACACATATTGAATGTCTTGTTGACCCTGACTCATCTGTGGTTTATGATACTATGGCCTCTCTCCAGCATAAAGTTTCTTCCCACCTGAATGGTGTCTTTGGGACTCCTACAGTGACCTCACCAGCGACAGCTTCTTTTTTTGATTTCTAGCTTCTCTCTCCCTCTCCTGATTTCTGCACCCTGTTGATTGCCCCAATTTTCTTGCTTGAGGTGCAGACGGTCATCAAGAAGCAGAAGTGGTGTACTTCTCCAGGGCAGGATGGCCTTACAACAGAACTCTACCAAACATTCCCTGACCTTTTTTCTCCTATTCTTGTCTTGCTCTTTAATGCTATTATTACTACTCTTTCTGTTCCCTGAAATTTTTCAGATGCTATCATGTTTCTCTTATTTAAGAAGGGAGATAGGACGGACATTCAGAATTGGAGGCCATTGAGTCTCTTGAATATTGACTATAAGATTTTTGCATCTGTCCTACTCCATTGGCTCCTTCCTATTGTGTCTCATGTTATCTCCGATGTTCAGACTTGTGCTATTCCTTGTCACTTTATTGTTTCAACTCTCTCTCTATTCATCGTGATGTCTCGGCCTTCAGCTCTTCTTCTCCCTCGCTTCTCCTTTCTCTGGATCAGGAAAAAGCATTTGACAGAGTGAACCATGACTACCTCTTTCAAGTCCTCTCTCATTATGGTATTCCCCAGCGCTTTATCCAATGGATTAGATTACTCTATTCTACTGCTTGGATCCAGCCTTATGTGAATGGTGCCCCTTGTCCCCCCTTTTTGAGTCGGACTGGAGTTCGGCAGGGCTGCCCCATGAGTCCACTCCTTTATGTTTTTCATATTGATCCTTTGCTTTGCAGGATTTTACACCATCCATCTATCCCCCATTTATCTTTTTTTTCTTAGTGCCCTATTCCTATGGTGTTGGCTTATGTGGATGATCTCTGTATTCTCACCACTCCTCAACTCCGAGAGGCAGATTTACTCCTTCTTCTTACGGATTTTGAGCGGGTGTCCAGTTCTAGGTTGAATTATGGTAAATGCTCAGCTTTGTAGCTTCCATTGTTGACACCCCCATTTCTCCTCACTCTTTTGCTGGGGTACCTTTTCACTTCACCCTGATCAAAGTTTTGGGACTGACATTTGGTGACGCTGATGATGCTTGGGCCAATTGGACTGTTGTTGTAGACAAGGCTGTCCACATGGTTACTTCCTGGAAGGGTCTTACTATTGCTAAAAGGAAGTGGGTTTTGTTGTTGAAAACTTTTGTTCTTCCCTTGTTTCTTCATTTAGCTTCAGTTTTCCCAGTCCCCTTTTCCTTGGAAGCCCTTTTATATAACGTTTTCTTTCACGGATTCTGGGGTAGTCGTTTGAATCCTGTTAAGAGGAATTACACTTATCTTGATTATTGCCATTATTGACATATTGTTCAGATGTCGAACCCTATTTTTTCAAGGTTTGTTTCTAAAATTAACTATTCCTTTCTTATTGCAATTCATGCCGGTCATTTGGATATCTCTTCTCCACCATCGTGTTGCTTTATTGTGCCCAGCATGGTGTCTTCCTCCTCTGGAGATTCCTCGGAATTTTTGTAGGTATAATCTCCCCTATTACATCATCCCCACTTTTTTGAAGATTCGTCAGTGGTCTCTACATCCAGCTACGATTCTCTCTTTCTCGAGGAAGCATTTCTACCAGTCTATTTTGGGGTCATCTTTTTTGGATCCTCCTGTTTTACGGGACTCCATTGGCACTGCTTTGGACTCCTCCTGTGTTTTTTGCTAATTGACTGATCCCCGCATTCCTCAATGAGTTTGGGATATCACCTGGTTATCATGTCATGGTAGGCTTGGTGTTCATGATAACCTGAAACATAAAGCTCGGGAGGAGAGGACTTGTCCTCATGACTCGTGCCCTTCAATTCCTGAAACTATGTTGCATTTCTTTATTGAATGCCCACATACGCAACCTGTATGGACCCTTCTCCTCCATAAGTGGAAGGAAAAGGCCCTTCCACCCCTTACGTACGATATTTTGATTTATGACATTTATCCCCCGGTCTGAGTCAATATTATCCCAGTACTCTACGTTTGATTTTTGCATTTTGTTGCTACTATTTGTGGCAGGCCAGATATGCATTTTTGCTGCAACAGAAAGTGTGTAGTCCTACTCAGATAGTATCTCAGATTTTACAAGGTTTACACACTGTCTATTGTTCTGAGAAGACCTCAGTATCACTGGTGATACAGGGAATTATGTTCATGGATTTTTTCCTGATTGTTCTTTTTTTTTTGTTACGTAGATTACTTGCTTTTTTATATTTGATTTTTTTTCTTGTTAGGTGCTGAGTTTGCTGTTCTTTATCTTTGTTTTATTTTTTTCAGTTTTACTGTTTTTATTTCTCTTATTTTCTTTTTTATGTGTTATTCCTTTGTTTTTATATGACTTTGTTTCCTGTTTAAGGATTGTTTTCTTTCTAACATCTTTATGTATGAAGTAATGCTTCTTCTTGTTTTTGACCTCTCTTGTTATGATTTGTATGACTTAATACATTGTTGTATGTTTTGTTTTGAAGTGTTTGAATAAAAAATTCCCCTACTCTTTTCGATAAGTGCCATGGGATCTTTAACATCCACAAGAACTACCACCAGTCAAGGCAGATGGGACCTCGGTTTAACGTCTCATCCGAAAGATGGCACCTCAGAAGTGCAGCACCCCTCTAATGCTGCACTACAGTGTCAGTACTGGGACATTAACCCAAGTGCCAGATGTGGGAACTGAACCCACAGCCCTCTGATCTCCCGGCCTCAGAGGCGAGTGTGCTACCTACTGAGCCACTGACACTATTACTTGATACAATATTATGACTGGGTGACAGGTGAGCTGGATAAGGGTTATGCAGTAGATCTTCTTTACTTGGACTTCAGCAAGGCCTTCAATTCAGTGCCTCATGGGTGGCTTGGGGAAGCTAACTGGTGTGGGGGTAGGGGCAAAAATGATGAACTGGATTACAAGCTGGCTGAGTGGGAGGCTACAATGGGTGGTGGTGACAGGGGAGCTCTCAACTCCAAGCCCAGTGACAAGTGGGGTGCCACAGGGTTCTGTGCTGGGGCCAGTATTATTTGGGCTCTTCATATCAGACACTGCACAAGGGGTAGTGAGCAAGGTAAATCTATTCGTTGATGACACCAAAATCAGAGCAGTGGTGGATGGAGGGGAGGGATGAAAGCAGGTGCAGGTGGACTTAAGCAAGCTAGAGGAGTGGTCAGAGAGGTGGCAGCTGGGGTTCAATGCAAAGAAGTGTAAGGTTATGCACTTTTGAGTGAAGAACCCAAGGAGAGAATACTGGCTGGGGGGGGTGTTAAGCTGGGGATCACTAAGGAAGAGAAAGACCTAGGGGTAATGATAACAGGGACTATGAACAACACTGCCAGTGCAGGAGAGTGGCTGCAAAAGTGAACAAAATGCTGGGGTGCATAACAAGGGGGTTTTCATCCAGAGGAAGAGAGGTGATCTTGCCCCTCTACAGGCCACTGGTAAGGCCGCACTTAGAGTATTGTGTGCAGTTTTGTAGGCCATACCTAAAGTGTTATATCAGGCTAGTGGAGGGGGTGCAGAGGACGGCAACAAAGATGATATGTAGAATGGAGGGGAAAGACTATGAGAGGAGGCTGGGAGACCTGAATATGTACACTCTGGAAGGCAGAAGTGACAGGGGACATGATAGAAACATGCAAGTATCTGAGGGGAATTAATAAGGATGGGGCAGATGGGATCTTTAAGCTAAGGAGGGGGAGGGACACCAGGGGGCATGGGCTAAGAATAGAGGGGAAATTTAGGAGGGAAATGAGGAGACACTATTTCACAGAGAGGGTGGTAGCAAAATGGACTACCAGAATGGGTGGCATCATGTAAATCTGTGAACAGCTTCAAAAGGGCATGGGACAGGGAACAGGGGAAAGTTAGGCTGGGGAAGGTCGGGGTGGCAGTGGGATGATAAAGGGGAGAGGGTGGGGCAGCTGCAAACTAGGGGTACTAGCTGCACACTCAAGATGACTTAGATAGACTGGATGGTCTGTTTCTGCTGGCACATTTGTATGTTCGTATGCTGTACTCTATTTATTTGAAAACTGGTAACCAGGAAAGGCGCACTGAGCCAATGCCCATAGATCCTTGTTTATATCCCTAAGATCTTACACCTAAGCAGCCTAGCTAGTTTACCCCTTTGCTAACTGACTACTCTATAAACTGTCTAAATCTCTGAGGATTAGTAATGAACATGCCCCCCCAGTGGAAGGAGCATTACAAACACTTGTAACATGGCTGTAAAGATAGGAAGCAAATGGAGACTCAAGATTGGTGGAAAGGCATCATGTGACGAAAAACAAGCAGTGATTAAGCCACCAGTAGAGCCCGCTTGTGTAGTACCCAAAGTGTCCAGAGTGCTAATATACAATTAGAGCCCGATTGTAAAGTACCTAGGGTGTCCATCAGCCACAGGGTGCAGCACTGGGAGGGTAATGAAGAGAATAGAGATGCAATGGTAAGCTATAGCCCGGCATCGGGATCGCGCAAAAGCAGAAGAGAAACAACTAGTACATGCTGCCATGTGTCTTTGTGTATGACAGTGTGTGTGCCTGTAGGTGGGGATCGTATAGGAATGCAATAGCCAGAACAGCGCGGGAAAGTCAGTAACAAAAAGCCGAATGACTACACACATCCAAACAGCACATGAAGCGCTGCAAACCAAAGAGAATGACTTTAATTATCTCCCTTGTGCCCACATCTATTTCTGTATGTCATGCACAAGTGTGGAGAAAGTGGGAGAGATATCGCTTGACACAATGATAGCGGAGTATGTCAACATGTAGTGGTGTAAGTCCATCTAGCAAAGAAATTACCCATAGTGCACTGCCGCTCTACAGCATTGGGTGTCACTATGAAGGCTTAAGCAGTCAAACGGTCGCTAGCAATTAGTCATTTGTACCGTAGTTTTTCTCACACAAGTAGTAATAGTGTGGTGCTCAGAACTGTGAAATAGTGGACACTATGTAAATAAATGTCTATCGCGACGCTGGGATGTGCACGTTCTCACATCATGTCAGTATCCTAGATGAAAACAAGTGGTGCATACCATAGCATCCAGCAATAGTACTGTCAGGTAACGTTTGTCTACCGCAATGTGAAATACTGGCGGCACAATATTTGCATCGTACTTGCCATGTTACAAGCGCATTAATCACCTCCAGCATCAGGCTCTACCGGGATCAATGCCCGCTGGGTGGTTGGAAGAACTTGGCCTTCGGCCTCGTGCACCAACCCCCACCCCCAGCAGGGAATTAATCCACCAGTAGAGCCCTCCTCTATCAGTGATTAATGCTTACTTGGTGGGACAGGTGGCCACTGTTGTCCCCATCTTTAAGAAGTAGGCAAGTGCAGCCTTGGACAAAGTACAAGCTGTTCAGCCTTACATCAGTGGTCCTGCAGGCCATTGTAAAGGACAGCACAACAGAACTTGATTGAGGCCAAGGTTCTTGTCTTCTCTCAGCACGGCTTAGTGAAGGTGAGATCATGCCAAACCAACCTAAAATACATCGTTGAGGGGGTAACCAGGGAGGTGGATGAGGAAGATTTGTGGATGTAATGTATCTGGGCTTCAGCAAGGCCTTTGATACTGAACAGCATGACATGATCCTGGGCAAAGAAAAGCAGTGTGGTGTAGGGTTACCACCTGTCCCTATTTTCGCAGGACATTCCTGATTTGGGCAGCTGTGTCCTGCAGAAAAACATGAAAAATGCTACATGTCCTGACATTATAGCAGTAAAAAATATTTTCTGACTTTCCTCTAAATGCTGCAAAACAATGTAATAACTTAACTAAATTACCTTAAAATGATAAGAAACACTAGAAACAGCTGAAAAACAACAACACTTAGTCTTAATTCTGATTATTTAGAGAAAACAAGTCTGTTGCATTGGTCAGGATTACATATCGGCCTACACAAAATCATGTTTCAGTAAGAAATGTCCCACTTTAGGCTTTTTAAAAGGTGGTAACCCTAGTGTGGTGTACATGAGACATGCACAAGGTGGGCTGCGAACTAACTAGGGGAAAGAAGCAGAGGGTAGTAGAAGGGCACTACTCTGATTGGAAAGGAGTACTCTGTGGTCTCCCTCATGAACAGGTACTGGAACCACTGCTCTCTGGCATTTTCATCAGTGATTTGGAAGCTTGGGTCTCTAGCAGGTTGCTTAAGATTGCAGATGACACTAAGCTGGCCAGGGTAGTGGGCTCCTACGAGGATGTGGACAAATGTCAGGAGGACCTGAACAAACATGACTGTTAGTCTGATTCATGAAGCATCAGATCCAATGCAGCTAAATGCTAAGGTCCTTTGGATCCCTTAGGGTCATTGTACTTTCAGGTCCAGATTAAAGCAAATGTGTTTCATAATAAGAAATGTTTAATTTCACCTCTGATCAATTTCTTCTAATCTCCTGACATTTCTTGAAGTTTGAAATGGCTGTTTTGGTTACTACTGCTATGCATTTTGCAACTTTACCGTTATAAAAGATATCCATCTCATGTTATGACAGTTAGCACATATTTTTGTTCTGGGAAAAGATTAATTAGGAGACAATGGGGAAACAAAATGTCTGTTATTTCTGAAAGGTGCCCTCTGGGGATGAAGTCTTCTAAGGGGTGAGTGCCCTCCCTGATACCTTAGGAATACAAGGCCTTTCCCATACAATGCCATCAGGCTGCCATAGAAATCATGTTTCCTCCTAGGTTTGTTTCATCTCTGTTGCTAGGGAAGGGGATTCATAGCCATTGGTAGTAAGAAAATAGCATGGTGTCTCCATCCTGAGACAGACTACAATGGGCTAGAATATGATGCTGTACCACCCCCTGGGATGATGTACCTACTCATCTGCCCACTATAGTCACCCCACCCATGGACCCTCACGACGGCTGTACAGTCCCCAATAGGCATGCACTTAATCTCTAACAGATAGCAGTGGACAAATAAATTCAAACAATAGACATCAGTTTATTAGGGCAGCGAAACCAAAAGGGGAAAGGAGAAATAGCAGCAAATGGAGGTACAGAGTGTGTCTGCGTGGTCTTCCAATGCCCTAATTAGGGCCGGCCTCTATAACTCATGCAGCCGCTAGTCACTTGCCCTAAGCATACACAGCCAAATTAAATACTTTCCTGGGCAGTCACTAAAAATGTTAATCCAGGTGCAGCCCTCATAGGAAGCCCACCCTCACACTCCAGTGAGCAACACAACACAGTATAATGATCTTGCACTCTCCTGTACTGGAAGTACTACCCTCTCCCCACTAGTACCAGCTATTTGCTCTTCACATCTGTTAAGGGAGCTTTCAAGTGCTACTGGGTAGTCAGCCATGGAACTGGAGTAGGTCTACTGTCATTTCATGTGTCCTGCTGGTTGTGCATCACTTTAAAATAAGAATCAGCATCTCAGGGCAATGTCAAACCCAAACTCAAAGGCCATGCAAATGCAGACAACAAATACAAATCTCAAATGGAAATATTTGTAACTACTGATTGGTTTGAGCAATGCCAGTGCATTTTTTACCCATTTTTTTCAGGTCTGCAGTGCGCATAGCCCTACAGACCTCTTGCTATGTGAAAAGAACTCCAGCATTTCGTGCGACCGAACATGATGGTGTGCCAACACAGTCGCCTCCCTGTCTGTGAAGCACTCTGCACTGCACTATTTTACTCTTGGCAGTCAATTTCTTTCTTTCTTTTTATTTTTGTATTATATGTATCCCCCCATCCGACCCTCCCTCTCAGCACCCAACAACCCCAAGAATCATAATAGTGACACTTGAGGTACCCAATCCCCCAGTGTCCCGATTACAAAATCCTGTTACTGACGCCCCCACTACCACACGTGTGCAGTTATTTGTGCATTGCTTTTCGTTTATTTATTGTTTCTTCCCCACCCAACCCTCCCTCTCAGCACCCGCCATCCCTCCCCTCCCAGAAACTTAACAGAGGCACTGGGGTGTCCAATCCCTCAGTGTAGGAATCCTCATTTCCTCTTACTGACCCACCCCCACCCATCCTCTACCATAAATGCAGTTATTTCTGCTTTTATTTTTATTTATTGTTTCTTCTCCACCCACCCAACCCTTCCTCTCAGCACCCACCACCCCACTTCACTCCCAGAAACATAGCCATGGCACTGGGGATGCCCAATCCCCAGTGCAAGAATCCTCATTTGTTTGTTTTCCCCACCTACCCTGCGCTCTGCACCTACCACCCTCCCCCAGAAACATAACAGTAGCACTGGGGTGCCCAATCCACAGTGCAGGAATCCTTGTGTGTTTGATTTTGGTTTTTACCTGTAAAAAAAAGTCCATTGATGTCTTTTGTGGCCACTGAATTCCCCCCCCACCTGATCCTCCTCTCAACACACTCAACACCCATGACCCCGCACCTCCCCAAGCCCTTACTCGGCCATTGGGTATCCAACACCGTAATCCTCTCTGGACCACAGACACATTTTAACTCCTCAAGGCTGGACCACAGACTGAATAAACAGGTATGAATAACATACTAACATACTAGATGCCAGCAGAGTAAGTCTATTGGTCTATCAAGTCTGCTCATGCTTCAGCACCCTGATTGGATTCTGTAGCCCTCTATCTGTCTCCTTCCACTGTTACTCCATCCCCCAGTCTTGTCCCCCCCCCAGGCAAACCAGCCTCTGCTTCACCCGTTGTCTATACCTGTCCCACCCTCTCTTGAATCTTTCCACCGTAGCTGCCATACCAGCTCCCCAGGCAGTGCATTACATAGTTCCACCACTCTCAGTGAAGTTCCTCCTCCTCCTTTCCCCCCTAATCCTACCACACTCAATCTTCCAACTGTGTCCCCTGGTGATTCCACCCTCCTTCAGTTGAAAGATCCTATCTCGGCTTACCATATTTACTCCCCTGAGGTACTTGAAGACCTCAATCATGTCCCCCCCCGGTCCCTCCTCTCCTTCAACGAGAACAGGTTGAGCTGCCCTAGTCATTTCTCATATGTCATATATCCCAAGCCCCAGATCATTCTGGATGCTCTCCTCTGAACCCTCTTCAGGAGTTAATTAATTGTTTAATTGTTTAATTAGTAACTCGCTGGAGTTGGATGTCCCTCATTAGGTGCGGCCTCCAGAACTGCACACAGTATTCAAGATGTGATCTAACCAGGCTGTTGTACAGTGGCAATATCACCTAACTGGCTTCCCAGCCAAATGCCCTTTGGGGTAACCCTTGCCTCAGTGTTTGCGCACAGAGGTTCTTTGTCTTTTAAATGTTTTTTTATTTTAATGGGTTCACCACAACATAACCAAGACACACTGCCTTAGGGTAGCTGGTTCATTACACTGGGGTGTCAAACAGATGAGGCATATTGATGAGTCCTGGTAGGACGAAACACATGTCTATGTCATCTGTTAGCACCCTTTGCAAACTGTGTGAGAGGCCTTTCGGCACCATGCAATTCTGCTTAAAGTTGAACCAGCATAACATTCTGTGGTGATTTGCACATGCAGCCCATGATGCTTTGCATTGTGGGGGCATGTGTGATTTTGTATTTTCATATCACCTAACTGTTCCTTGAGGTAATACCCCTAGCAATGCATCCCAGCATTCTATTTGCCCTGACCGTAACCCTCCTGCACTGCTCTGAATTATTCATGTTAACATCCACCAAGACTCCTAAGTCTCTTTCCCCTGCAGTGGCCTGCAACACACCCCCGCCGGGTGTACACATAGTTGGGGTTTTCCCACCAAGGTGTAGCACCTTGTACTTGGAGGAGTTAAATTTCAATTTCCAGGTGCAGGACCACCTATCCAGAGTATCCAGGTCCACTTGCAGGACCAATCTCCCCTCCTCCCCCTCCACTACCATCCCCAGCTTAGAGTCATCCACAAAGTGACTCATTTCACACCCGATACCTTCCCTGATATTGGAGATATAGGTGTTAAACAGGGTTGATCCCAGGACTGATCTCTGTGGGACCCCACTTATGACCTCCCTAGTAGAAGAGACCTCCTCTCCGACCACTACCTGCTGAATGTGACCTGAAAGCCAATTTCCAATCCACCTAACCGTCAATGGGCCTACCCCCATCCCCCCCAGCTTCTCCCTTAGTCCAATGTGAGGGACCGAATCAAATGCCTTGCTGAAGTCCAGGAACAGTAACATCCACTGGTCTCTCCCTGTTGAGTGCTGATGTCACCCACTCATAGAACTCTACAAGGTTTGTTTGATATGATCTACCTGGCACAAATCCATGCTGCCAGTCATCCAGGTAACCCATCTCCTCCAAGAAACCTCCCAGCCTTTCCTTAAGTATGCTGTCCATTACCTTCCCCACCACCGATGTCAAACTGAAGGGTCTATAGTTTCCTGGCTCTTCTCTCGATCCCACTTTATGCATGGGCACAACATGCACCTGCTTCCAGTCCTTTGGCACCTTCCCTGTCCGGAGCAACAAGTTAAAGAGATCTGTCAATGGCACAGCCAAAACATCCACCAACTCCCTCAGTGTTCTGGGATGAATCGCATCAATCCCCAGAGATTTATACTTTTTTAGGGACTGGAAGGCTTCCCACACCCGTCTGATAGGAATATCAGCATCTGACCCCCCCATTCAGCAGAACCAGACTGATATCTCGTTCCTGGCCTGCCTCCCCCAGCAGCTTGTTCTTCAGCAGGTGCCCCAATAGTCAGGTCTGTTGTGCCTTCTGTGTCCTTCAACCCCTTTTTGGAAGTTCCCCAGCCTCCTCCCTAGTGAACACTGAGGCAAAGTACTCATTCAGTACCTCCGCCTGCTCTCCAGCCCCTTCCATCCACCCCTAACTGTCCTCAACCTACTGAGCTGGCCCTTGACCTTGCTGCACTCACCGATATACCTAAAGAACCCCTTTTCCCCACCCTGTATCCCCTGCGCCAGCCTCTGTTCTTTCCAGGCCTTTGCCCCCCTCACCACTCTGGTGACTTTCCTTGTTGCAGGACAATGGTTATTTCTGTCCCTCTCTCATCTCATTTTTTTGTACCTACTGTAGGCAGCCTTCTTCTCCCTTCCCACCTTCTGGACCTCCTTGGTCTACCAGCATGGTTTACGAGACCTACCGCTCTTGCGTTTCACTCTTGCACAGGTCCTGGTGGCCTCCTGTAGCCTCCGCTTTATGATCTCCCACCTACCTTCCACGCCCAAGCCTGGTTTTATCTCCCACAAATGCCCCTTGAGAATTTTCCCCATGTTCTGAAAGTTCACCCCCATAAAATCAACCATCATTGTCCTTGAATAATCCCCCTTCCCCACCCCAGTTTAAGCCGAAACCAGACTGTGTTATGGTCGCTCCCAGCCAGGGGTTCTTCCACAACCAGATCTTGTGCAAAATCCCCAGCTGCTAAAACCACATCTAGGATATGACCCTCCCTCATTGAGTCCATCACCTGCTGATTGAGGAATGCATCTAGGAAGCCATCCAGCAGTTTCTGCTCCCTGGTTACAGTGGACGTCATAGTACCCCAATAAGAAGCTGGCATATTAAGGTCCCCATTAACACCACTCCTTCCCCTTCCAGTCCACACTGCTCCTTAATGTTAGCCAACAGGCAATCCTCCAGTTCCTCTGCTAGTCCTAGGGGGCCTATATACCACCCCCAACTTAATCTTCCCTCACACAGGGGTTTGCAAGGTGACCCATAGGGCCTCCATGTTGCCCTTTGCTTCCTCCACTCTCATAATCTCAATGTTATCCCTAATGAACATTGCTACTCCTCCCCCTCTGCCCACCTTTCTGTGCTTCCTTTGCTCAAGGTACCCACTCAGATTGAGGTCCCAGTCATGGCCAGGGGCTGCCCAAGTTTCATTGACTGTTGCTATATCCACCCCACCCTCAAACAGCTTGGTCTGGAACTCAGGCATTTTATTCCTCAGGCTCCTGGCATTTATTTAAGCCACGCTCCAACCCTTGTCCCTACCCTTCTTTACCATATCCTCCCCAGATCTTTCTTATAATTAGTAATTTCCCTGGTGGGTTAGTGGTCTCCCCACAAGCCCCAAGCCCCATTATGTAAAATAAAATAGCCTTGGTAGTCTAGTGGACCCCAACCCACTCCACTGCAGGCAGTGTCCCACCACCGCACTTCCCCCCAACCCAAAACAGAGCTGGCAACTGGCACAGTCCTCCTCACACCACCGCATCCGGCCACCAACTGAGCTGTCAATAAGGAGTGTGTACTGTATACAGAATGAGCTCCTTACTGACAGCTCAGTTGATGGCCAGACGCAGTGGTGTGAGGAGGGTTGTGCCAGTCACTGGCTCTGTTTTGGGTTTGAGGGAGCAGGGTGGTGGAACACTGTCTGCAGGTGTGGGAAGATGGGGTCCACTAGACCACAGGGCTGTTTTACTATACATAATGGGGGGGCGGAGGCTTGAGGGGACCGCTAACCCACCAGGGATATTATTAATATATTCATAAATGGATCAATGCTGGGGGGGTGCTATACTACCAGGGAGGGACATAATTAAATGTATTCATAAAGGGACTGGGGCTGGGGAGGACACTAGACTACCAGGCCCATTATTAATTCTATTCATACAGGGATTGGCTTTGGGGGGGTGCTAGACTACCAGGGACATTAATAATTCTGTTCCTAAGGGGATCACATTGGCGCATCCTTCCAGAGGATTTTTAAGTACCCTTAGGCCAGCCTTTGCCTGGTCTAATGGTACTTTGACCTTTGCCCTCTGGGAGGGTTTTGAGAATGCTAAATTAGGGGGTATGGCAGCCTGCACCTGCCACAAGCCCCCTAGTGCCATGCCGCAGCCCATTTTGTGGCATAAGGGTGGCACAAGACCCCTTTGGCACATGCAGCCTGCATTTGATGCAGGCTACTTTTCAAAATAGCTCAGGGTGCATTTTTTTCATGCAAGGTGCCACCTGCATCATTTATGTTTGACACAGGCACCTTACTTAATCTAAGGGCTTTGAGAATCGGGCTCAAGAAGTCCTAAGGATCAGTCACTCAGCAGATGATTGACAGTTTGAAAAGCACTTAAATTAACTGTGGCCTTTTGTAGCTGCTGAATCCTGTGGCACCCTGAGTTGGCAAGCACTCTTGATTGGTTTGCACAGTGCCCTGTGACCCTGACACCGGGCAAAGTAGGTCAAAGGGTGACAGTCATGGCTGGCATTATGTAGTCCCAAAGGCAGTTTAAACAAAAGTCCGGATTCACACAAAGCACAATGTCCATACAGAATTCCACACCCCAAGCCAGTCCTGTCTGGGAGCAAACACGTCCAGTTCAGTCAGCACACAATTTGGGAGATTCTTACACCAGTCGCTAACACAGCAGTCTCAACTCTGCCGGTGGTAGTGAATGTTGTTGATGCTTAAGCAGCAAGGGAATCTTAAAGGTACAATACCAAGTGGGGTAGGGGGTGCTACATGTTTTGGTCAATGAACATGTTTCAGACATGAGACTCCTCTACTGGTCTTGTTAAGAAATCAATGCATGGAAAAAGTGCAGCATAAGATACATGTTTTAAAATATTTTTTCTATCGTGTTAATTCTCACCTTGTGTAAAGCCTGAGCCTCTTTATTGTCACAAATGTGTGACTTTGAAGCATCTGATAATATTGTATCTGGAAGGAATTATTGTTATATGTATACTGTTACCTTCCTAATTAAACAAGATTTAACTTTGCAATTACTTGAAGAAAGTTCAAACTCTAAATAAAATGTAATCACAGTTCCATGTGGTTGTCTTTCAATCTAAAGAGGTTGGAGAGAAAATGGTTGCTCAGTGAAATGTACCATATAAAATACGAATATTTTGAGAGAGAAAGAGACAGAGTGAGACAGCAAGGGAAAGAGAGAGAGAGAGAGAGAGAGAGAGAAGTGGTATCTCAAATCCTGTTAAAGCCTCATATCTGAGGCGAAATGTTGGTAAGGTGGGTCCAGCTGTCTCCTCTATCCACTCTCCCGCACCTGGTGCTATTGATTGTATACTGGTTGTACTGTACTGTACAGCACTGAATAAATTACAAATTAGCACACTACCTCTGTTGTCAGTAGCACTTATCAGTTTCACTTATGTTTTTCTCTTTGTGATTATCCTTAAGTGTACGTGCACCTTTGACACCGGAAGTAAAATAGGCTTTTTTTTTCTGCTATATCTACAGCCTTTATCCTCCTTAGCACCTGACCATCCCCCTTTTGGTCATTTGCCTTGCCCAGCCCTGTCACCTGCAATCTCTGGGACTTACCTTGCTTCAATTTCCTTGTAGATGACCCCCCCCAGGGAAGGGCTACTTGGGGGCCACCTCATTTCACCACTGGGCACAGTTTAGCTATGGTAAGGCATGAGAGCTGTTGTTGAAGGTGCGGGACCTCCTGCCAGTTGATGGATGGCGTCCTGCATGGGAGAGGGATTTTCACTTGTTGCAGCTTCACCCTTGAGAGTCGATGGATTCATGCGATCTGACACATCGATGTCAGTGCAGCAATGCTCCCCACTCTGACACTGGCTTCAGCTGTTTTGCAACCTGCGGTCACCCAGGTGGCAGTAGAATAGCAGAGAGTAGAGACCTCCCTCCCCCTGAGGAGGAAAGCAATCAGGGGAATGCAGTAGCGCAGAGGAATGGAGTGGGACGGATCCCTCTACACCCAAGTAGCAACACAAGCTTAAGTGGATTGCACCACCTAGAGCTGATGCCCAATATATTGAAGGGCCACAAAAAAGTAACAAAATCTTTGGAGAGAGGGAAGTGGACACTAGTCCATTTTTGGAGGTGACAGCCCTGAAGGGACTTGCTAAACTGAAGATGGACAAAGTAGTTGGGCATGATAGGGTTCATTCAAGGGTACTGCAGAAGCTCAGTGAAATACTGGCTGCACCACTGGCAGTTCTAGTTACCAGATCACTGGAAGTAGGAGTGGTTGTGGAGGACTGGAGGAGGGCTGATGTAGTCCCACTACACAAAAGTGGAAGCTGGGAGGAGGCTGGCAAATATTAGGCCAGTCAGCCTAACAAAGGTTGTGGGAAAGTTAATGGAATCACTGCTGAAGGAAAGGATTATGGAATATCTTGTATCCAGTTGGTAATGAGACCCAAAGCAGCATGGTTTCACAGGGAGGATGTCATGACAGATGAATCTGATAGACTTCTTTGACTCGGTGACAAAGGAATTAGAGAAGGGTGGAGCGGTGGACCTGATTCCAGCAAGGGGCTCAATGTTCCACATATGAGAATAGTAAGCAGGCTGAGTAGCTTAATAGTGTGTCCAGTTGTGGTAAAATGGATAAAAAAATGGTTAGAGGATAGGAGACAAAGGATGGTGGTAAATGGAGTTCAGTCTGAGGAAGGGAGGGTGACCAGCAGGGTGCCTCAGGGATCAGTGCTGGGACCGGTCCTCTTTAATATTTTTATTAGTGACACTGCAGAACAGCTGGAAGGGAAGATCTGCCTCTTTGTGGATTATACCAAAATCTGCAATAGGGTGGATACTCCAGGGAAGGTGGAAAGGATGAGAAGAGACCTGAAAAAACTAGAGAAGTGATCAAGGGCATCGCAGCTGGGTTTTAATACAACAAAGTACAAAATAGCACACTAAAGGCACAGAAACACAGAGGCAGACTACAAAATGTGTGGAGTGGTATTGACAACCACCAAGCAGGAAACAGAACTGGGAGTAATCATATCGGATGACCTAAAGGTTGCCAGGCAGTGTGACAAGGCAGTAGGGAGGCTTAGTGGGATGCTGGGGTGCATAGGTGGATCTGTATTAAATCCTGACATAGAAAATCCTGACAATTTGTTTCCCGAACAATGAAATCCCAAAATTACAACTGCTCAACAAAGCAAATGCCCAACATACAAAATTCCGACAAATGACTGCAATTACAAGTGCAATACAAACCCCCCTGAAAATCCAGCAACTGTCTTGTAAGCAGACCAGTATGGCAATATGTGCCCATCAGTGACATCTGAACAAGGGAGCACAGCTAGCAATTGCAATGGAGCATCTAGTGAGCCAATCAGTAATTACATGCAGCTGTAATATATGTACATCAGTAACATCTTTTGCCGGCACGATTTCAGCTATTGTCAATCCAAGCACACATTTTGACAAGTTTAACACTCCAACTTAAAAAAAGCCTAGAAATACAAGTGCAGACTCATTGCAGACAGTTTTGACAAAGACCGTCATGCACCCAAATCAGCAATCATTCCCAGCTGTAAACCTGCTTGTCTTGTGAAACAGCCACCTAGCAAATACAACTCAGTGCATTACAAGCATTTTGACAACTGACATAAAGAGAACGTGACTCACTTTGTTTTAAAAACAGCTTGTCCGCATCCTCCTTCGGATGTTTTCCATTAAAATCCAAGCAAACTTTTTTAATGAAACTAGAGACTGAAATCACAGTCGCAGTTGTACCCTCTTTCAAATGTTTCCCATTAAGATCCAAGAAAATGTTGTTAATGTAACTAGAGATTAAAATCACAGTCACAGTGACTGATTCACAATGTCAAGTAGTGTGATATGCCCCTTAATAATTCGTGTGTGGACCTATGCTGTCTTTCATTGACCACATTTTGTAAAAAGAGATTCCGGTTGTACTGGTCCTTGGAAAACAGGAAATGATGGAAGGTTTGATATCTTTCATTGGACCAAATAGTGTCTTCTACAAAGATGGAATTATACACAAGCTTTCGGGGCCTCACAGGTCCCTTCTTCAGGTGATTAGGAAAACTGAGTAACATAAGCAGTATTTATATCTACTGAGAAGCAATTATAAAATATCAGGAAGTGAAGTAAAAAAATGATAAAAGGGGGCCTAGGGATGAAAGTCTAAATAGGATACAAAATAAAATAATTATGTTTGAGAAGAAATGTGAGGGGGAGGGACTAAGTAGGAAAAGGTAAGCAGGAGATAAAAGGAAGCTTGAAAGGGAAAACAAAGGACCAGACAGGAACACAGATAAGAAAGGTCAAGGATCAGAGGTTGGATGTAAGGGTAGAATAGATAGGAGATGCCTAAGAAATGCATGGAAGTCAAGAAATATGAAGAAACAAAATAACAAAGGCCTAGATAAACAGAGTGTGAGGTAGTATAAACAGTGAGGTGTGAAAACAATTAGGGAGTGGGCAGGACTGAGCTGAAGGGTTTGTAGGAGAGGCAGGGAGGATGTAAGGTACAGGTAACAAAAGCAGAGTAGGCAAGAACTCAGGAAAAAAACAATAACAAGAGAAATACAAAACCACAGTGTGATAAATAATGTCATGATTTAGTCCACAATAAAAAGAGAATTATAGCTTACTACAGTGTGTCATAAATCCAATGTCACAATTCAGTCCAGAAATGTTAGATTTAAATTGTTTAATATATTTCAATTCCATGTCCTTCTGTCTGGTGTGTTTTTGAAGTTGCCTCTTAGTATCAAGACAGATAAATCCAGGAGAGAATGATCTGTTTGGGAAAAATGGCTCCCTACTGGTGTGCTGCTAACTTGGTTTACTGTTGTGTGATGGTGGTGATTCATCCTGGTTTTCAGTGGTTCACTAGGTTCCCCA
This sequence comes from Neoceratodus forsteri, assembly GCA_016271365.2. Taxonomy (NCBI): domain Eukaryota; kingdom Metazoa; phylum Chordata; order Ceratodontiformes; family Ceratodontidae; genus Neoceratodus; species Neoceratodus forsteri. Next base: position 668,929,443 of record CM057456.1, on the reverse strand, counting down.
ATATAGCATCCACTTCTTGCACTGAATTAGGTAAATAACATTGCTGGATTCACATGTGTAGGATCCATTAATTGGTATTATGTTGTGGCTTGTCTTGATGGTGACCTGTGTGCGTATGTGGGTGCAAGCCTTTCATCTTGCCATGCTGTATGGTGTGGCCCCTCTTTTTTCTTGGTTATTATGGTCTGCTGGGAGTTTTTATGAATTGTTATGTTTGAGAGGCTGGGGGGCTGCTTATAGGCAATGACCGGTGGTTCAGGGAAGATGTCCTTCAGTGTTTCATCTTCTCTCAGCATGGGCTGTAGTTCTTTAATAATTTTCTGAAGGACTTTTAACATGGGGCTGTAAGTGACCACTAGGGGTGTGTGGTCAGTTTGATGTTTTTGCCTGTATTCCGGCAGATTGTCTCATGGTATTTGTATGGCCCATTCAAATTCTCTATCAATTTGTCTTTGAGAGTGGCCCTGCTGAATTAGAGAATTCTGAAGTGAGGAGAACTGTCTGTCTCTTGTTGTCTCATCAGAGCAGATGCAATGGTATCAAATCGCCTTACCGTAGATTACAGATTTTATTGTATGATTTAGGTGGAAGCTGGAATTATGCAGGTAGCTGAGTCTGTCAGTGGGTTTCTTGTAAAGATCAGCTTGTATATGTCCATTTTTAGTGATGCAGTTTGTGGTATCAAGAAAATGTATGCTGGTGGAGTATTCAATAGTCAGATTCATAGAGTGATAAGAGTTGTTAAAATCATGATGGAATTTTTTGAGAGAGTCTTCACCTTCTGTCCAAATCAGGAATATGTCATCAATAAATTAAAGGTAGATAGATGGTTTATGGGGGTGTTGTTTAAAACAAATCCTCCTCTAAACAGGTCTTGAAAAGATTGGCACATTGTGGTGCCATTTTAGTGACAATGGCTGTCCACATGATCTGTAAAAAGTGCTTGCCATTAAAGATGAAGTTGTGTGTCAAAATGAATTTTATTAGGGTGCTGATGGTGATTCCTGGAATGTCTCCTGTGGATGTGTGGTCCTTTAAAAATTTCTGACATGCTACTATGCCATCTTCATGTGGAATATAGAACAGGGGAATGATATCCATTGTTGCTAGAATAGTGTTGGGTGGCAGTTGTCCAATTTGCTTCAGTTTCCTGAGGAAATCTGTGGTGTGTTGAATACAACTGTTAGCAACTTTTACAACTGGTTTTAAAATGGAATCAATGAGTCCTGAAATGTTTTCAGTGAGTGTGCCAATGCCAGAGATGATGGGTCATCCTGGATTCCCTGGTTTGTGTATTTTGGGTAGCATATAGAATGTCCCTGGAGTAGGTTTGTTTGGAATTAGTATTTTTAACTGTTCTTGGATGTTGTTTGGTAGAGACATGAAGATTTGTTTGAGTTCTTCTGTGTATTGTATAGTAGGGTATTCAGTGAGATCTCTATAATAAACTGTATACGGCAGCTGTCTGCAGGGCTCCAGATAAGATTTTTTTGGGATGAGTATTTTACTCATCATTTTGTAAGTGAGCTGAGTTAAATCACATTTAGATGTGTACAAATGTCTGTACGGAGCACAGTGAGGAGTACATTTTCTAAAACAATGTAGTTTTTTTTCTAGATAAGAATTGATCAGGTACCAACAATACTCCAGCTAATGCTGGCAGGTAGGAATCATTTACTTACCACTTTAAAATACAGTGAGTAAAACAAAATTGGGATGGGTATGGGTGCTGTAAATTTGGAAAAAAATGCTCCTTTTGAGTCACCAGTTATGTTATAAAGCACTATTCTGTGGAGTGTGCAGCATTTACCAATGTTGGGTGAGTACTGGTACTCATTAAAACATTTTTTTGAAGAGTATTTCCTAAAATATGGTGAGAAAAATGTATTTAGTTATTTATTTAAGAGTTTTACCAGAAAAGCATACTGAGCAGAGTACCGCTCGATTCCAGATGCGCTGGGGGGGGGGGGGTTACAAATGGTAAAGTAATACAGAACTAAACATACACAAATATAAGTGTGGTACAAGACAGTTGGTCATAATTACAATATACAGGTACAATTTCAGTAAACATATGGATCTGTAAAAATATCAAAATAGGTTGGTACTCAACTTATCTGGAGTCCTGGCTGCCTGTGTGCCTCTTTAATGTAACCTTCAGTGTTCATCACAACCTCAGCTCTGCCCTTATTAGCTTGTTTTATTACAATGTTGTGGTTATTTTTCAGAGTTTGTATTGCAATCTTTTCCAGTGGTGTGATATTATGCAGGAGTTTCTGCTGTTTGCTAAGGATTTGGGAGTTTATTCTTCCACAAAAGCAGTCAATGTAGGCATCCACCTTGGGGTTGCATCTGCTACAAGGGTTCTAGTCTAATGTTTTCTTTGTACTATAGTAATGTGTTGTTTGTATGTTGTTTTTATCAAAGAAATATTCTTTTAGATGAAGCCGTCTAAAAATTCTATCTCACAACAGAATCTAATGTTATCAAATTCCTGTGTGGGGAAGAAAGATAAGCTCATGGATAATACAGATGTTTCAGCTTGTGCAAGTTTTTTATTAGATAGGTTGATCACTGGTAGTTGTTGCAGTGTATTATCTTGTCCCACAAAGTTAGTGCTGTGGTTTGCTTCACCTGGATGAGTCAAGATGTTGTTGTGGCTGCTTTCTTTTAGTTCTCCGAATTTCCTCCCCTTCTGTGATAGGGCTGCCTGGAGAGCTTTTCGGTAATGTGTTTGGATATCACAGCTAAATCCTGGTAATACATTGTTGTTGTTGTTGTTTCCTTAAGAGGTGTGTGAAAGTTCAGAAAACATATTTTTAAGGTGAGATTTTCTAGCATATATCTGATGAATAACATGATTTCTGAGTTTCTCAGATGTCCTACGACATAGTTGTTCTGCATGCATTGAATTGTATGTAGTTTGCAGTGGGTTGTAGATCTGAACTCCTTTGGGGATAATGTTCTGTTGTTTGCATGCAGTTAGGAAGTAGATGCCACTGTCAAGTGTTGCTTCCTTTTTATGTTGATTGAGCGCATGCTCAAGAAACATATTGAGGCAGCTTTCTCCACAAGCAGGTTGTGGAGGTGCGGCACTGTTGTGCCCAATGCCCCCACAGCCTGCAAAGGCTTGTCCCCCATCCCCCAATGCCATGGCTTGCTGCTGCTGACAGTAGTTCAGCCAGCGTGCCACAACCTTCTAAAAAACCAGCAGCTGCAATCAGGGGCCACCTCATCATTACAGTGTCAGCTATCCGCTGCAATGAGGGAGTGACCCGTCATTGCAGGGAGGGATGTAGGATCCCTGATATTGTTTGTGAACATGGCGGCAGCTTGTTGCCATAGTTACAAACAATATTTACCCCCACCATGTTTATTTGCCGATGGGGGAGCCCGCTCCCTGTTGGCATAATGTAAACCCCCCTCCTGGATTTATTGTCTGCTGACAGGGTGTCCAATCCCCGTTGGCTACAGCTGCCCCTTCCTCCACAAATCAAGACTCCGGTAGCACGCTGGGAGACCACCCCAGCGTGCCACTTGGCCCTTTGTTGTTTGCCGATGGGGGTGTCCAATCCTCCGTTGGCTACAGCTGCCCCCAAAGCAAGACTCTGGTGGCATGCTGGGAGTCCACCCCAGCATGCCGCATGCCCTTGTAAAGTTAAAAATGGTCCCGCAATATTTCAATTCCCATGTCCTTCTGTCTCCTGTGTTTTTGAAGTTGCATCTTATTACCAAGACAGATAAATCCAGGAGAGAGTGATCTATTTGTGAAAAATGGTTTCCTACTGGTGTGCTGCTAACCTGGTTTACTATTGTGTGATGGTGGTGATTCATCCTGGTTTTCAGTGGTTTGCTAGTTTCCCCAATATAGCATTGATTTGTGCACTTCTTGCACTGAATTAGATAAACACCATTGCTGATTGACATGTGCAGGATCCATTAATTTATATTATGTTGTTGTGGCTTGTCTTGATGGTGGCCTGTGTGCATATGTGGGTGCAGGTCTTACATCTTGCCATGTTGTATGGTGTTGTCCCTCTTGTTTCTCGGTTATTATGGTCTGCTGGGAGTTTGTTATGAATTATTATAAAATGGGCATGTAAAAATAAGAATTCTGATTGGCCAGAAACAAAGGGCCAGATATTCAAAGCTTTGCCCCGGCTCAAGATTAGCACTGCCCGGTGTGCAAACATAGCCGGAGCAAAATGCAAGCTATATTCAAAAGGAATAGCACTATGCAAAGCCAGGTCAATATAGCAAGCAAAGGAAGCCGGGCAAACAGAGCCAGGAGTGCAGGGCAAAACATAGCCCAGGAATAAAACAGCACTGAATAAAACAGATAAGACAGCACTGAATATACCACCCAGGTAGGCAGTGCAAACACACAAAGGAACATAGCGAAGAGCGAGATAACCTGACCCTGGGACGTGCAATGAAATACAGGCTGGAATGAGTCCCCAGGTGCAGAGCACAGTGCACTCCCGGATGATGACACATGCACGGAATGGCAAGTAAATACCTGGACCCATGTGCGGAACCCAAGGAACAGCACAAACCAAGTGAAACCCCAGCACCCAAGAATGACACAGGACACAGTAGAATGTAATAAATGAAATGTAATAGTAAAATATCAAATAACATGGTAAAGGGAACAGAACAGTGAAGAAATGCAACAGTAAATGTAAGTCAAACCCAAACGACAAACAAAATATGCCCCTACCACCTCCCGCTAACCCTTCCCATACCAAAGAAAGACAATGTAACAACACTCACAATGTGACAAGCTATGCCCCCCAACACACAACCCAAACAACAAGAAGACCACCACTGGAACAGCAACATGGAAAAAACAATAAACACCCCCAAGCCAGCAATGGCAAACATATATTCAACTATGTACAATGTATGCATGTATGCCTTGGCATACATACATACAACTATGTACAATGTATGCCAAAGCACAGGGGAAGGGTGCAAAGGGGAGGGGATTGCACACGGGGATACAGGAACAGGGGCCAGGGGACAAAAACAATGCCTGGTGGGGGGGAAGACAACACAGAATGGGTAGAAGGGCATGGCTAACTGCCCGCCGGATCTGGGAGCCGAGTCTCCAACACAGCTGTCACCCTCCTTGTCTCCATGATCAAGATGACCTGCTGCTTGATTACAGTCCTCTGTTGGCGGATGATGCAGCGCAGCAGGTCCTCCATCCCCTCTGACTCCTCTGGCCTGGTTGCCCACAGTGATGCCCAGAGTGGACCTACAAGAGGAAGGGGGAGACCGTGATGATGGGACACCAGCCAGGAGGCAGAATGCAGCCACAGGTGGCCATACATGGATGGACAGCATGTCCCAATGGACAATCCTGAGTGGAGGTGAGTGCCGTACTGGTAGGCCAACCTGGAAGGTGCTCACACAGCAGGCCAGGGTGACACAGGCACCAACCCAAACCCCAATACACATGACAACGACAAGCCTAACAGCACCAGGGCACAGGTGAAACTGCCCACCCCGGCAGAGCACACAGTGAGACAGTGCAGACACATAGTCGGACCCCCGGAGAGCTGGGTGCAAGGGCCACGCCACAACATGCACAAGGGCACCCACACATCGGGACATGCTACCCACTGACAGATGGCAATGTACTGTAATGCAGAGCACAGCAACAACAACAACAAAAGGCATGCTGGAGCAGCACTATACTGTGACAGTGGTCTGCCAATGACCAATCCAGGCCAGGGGATAACAGGCAGCCAGGGCACAGATGCTGGCAGTGATGGGCCTACACATGCTACCAAGTAAGGCCACTGAAAACATACCTCACAACTGTACCACAGTACAAGGAACATTCCACAATCCACAGGGCAAAAGCCCCTGTTCCACCCTATGAGGACATGTTCCACAGCCAAGGTCAAAATTGTAATGAACACTCCATAGTAAATGATGCACATAATATATTAGTAAAGTAATAACAGACCCTCAGAACATAAATGCAACACAGTAACAGTGTCATGAGATACCCAGGTAAGTATTCCACTACGTGCTCCACACATCACCAATATGTACCACAGTATGACAGGCAATGTTCCACGGTTGGTGGACAAAGGGATGAGAGGTATGCCTGGAAGGCATGAGGCATGGTGTCCCTCAGCCACAACAGGCACATGGGCGGCACTATGCAGGCCTGTCCAGTGAAGCCCCAGGATAGCAAGGTAATGCCAACTGTGCACATGCAGACAATCTTTGGGGGGGGCTGGAGGGATGGAGCACACTGCACCGCAGAGGTGGGCATGGCAACCAACAGCGTGTGAGCCCCACTGAACACCCGCCGCCAGAGCCCCCACCATCATATGGCACCCTCACAGCAATGCAAGCTGACAGTGCCCCACAGCTCCCCCCCAGGGCACAGGGTGTGCAATACAGGTGTGCAGCACAGCATAGTGCCACAATGCCACTGGCCCACTGCCCATCACAGCCATGCCATCTGACCAGTTGGTGGCAGGACACAAAATGAGACACACAGAACAGTGAAACATCACAGAGCACAGAGCAACAAGACAGATATTCAGGCAACATGCCACTGCACTCAGGGCTGCTCTCCTGCACCCACTGTGGCACCCTCGGGCTGCCTCTCTGCTGCTCCTGGGTCATGTCCTGGCCCCCTCCTCTGGCCCTGGGCTGCTCAATCCACTCTACAGAGGACAGGTGAAACATTGGTGTTAGAACATGACACAGCATACACCACATGCAACCCCAACAACACTGCACATACAGGGACACCCACAGTCAGTGAGTGAACATGGAGGACACCCACACAGAGGGTGGCATGGCCCATGGATCATTCGTCAGGCACAAATGACATGTCGTCATGGCAGTGCAGTGGTGCAACAGTGCAGGTCACAGCTGTCCTGCAATATTCCACACACCTGTGTGTGTAGGTCAACAGTACCCCAGGAACAGGACCCCTGCACCATTGTGTCATCAGTTGCAGACTGGTGCTGCACCAGGACCTGCCACTAACCATGTCCCAACCCACCACCCGCACCCGTGTCACCCCCATGGCCACAGCATGCACCGTGCCCCCACTGTGCATGCCACCACACACCCTGTACTGCAATGCCCCCCTAGGGGGCCAACATGTGAGTCCCCACCAGTGCCTCATGCGCCCAAGCACTATACAGAGTGGAACACACATGTGCACATACACACACACACACACACCAAACATGCACAGGCACACTTGCAGCCCGACATGCCCATGATGGTGGGTGTCAACATGCAGTGCCACTTACCTGGCACAAGCACAGTGGCCTCACTCACCATGCACTTGTAACACTCAAGCTGCTGTCGCTGCCACCATCGCAGGTTGATGTATCTGTGCCTACACTTCTCTGCATCACTGGCAATTCCTGTGTGGGCACACAGCTTACTGGCAACTGAGGACCACACCTGCATGCATGGGAGGTCTCCCTCCCTGACCTCCCCAAAGAGCTGCCGGTTCTTCTTCTGGACCAGCTCAACCAGGTTGTCTGTCTCCACCTCCCCCCAGCACCTGGCCCTGTGCACCACAGCATGCTGTCTCCCACATCCTGGCATTGCCCACATAGCACAGATACCCTGCCACCTGTTGAAAGACCCAGCGTTTGCCACACCCAGGACTATCCAGCAACAACTGCAGTAGCGCCATGATATCACATGACATAGTGTGGCGCTAGCCAGAAGCAGACGCACTGTACATGCGCGACCCCTGGCATGACCCTGGAGAAGCAACACCATGCATGTGCATAGCGTCGTGCTGTGTGGGCTGGCACGGTACTACATCATGCTATACCAGTACACTAGCACGGCCATGGGGCCTCATAAGCATGAATGGTGATCGTGCAATGCCACAGAGTGCTGTGCTAGCAGGACAGCATGGTACTGGCCTCCCAATAGCCCGACGCTGATGTTTGCATGGTGCTAAGGTGTTAGCCCAGTTCTGATCAGGCCCATATTCAACCAGCATATGCAAATGAGGGTACTTGTGGTGCATGGTGCAAACAGTGTGAGTATGATTAGCATATCATTATGTGCTGATTTGCATGCATAACAGGATGGATTGCCTGGCTAGGCAATGAAAGGGCAAGCAGTGCACCACTGGTGTTGTCTTGTGGAAATACCGTGTACATCAGTTACTGCGGAACAACACTGTACAGGAGGAGATATGCAACAGGAGGCAGAGCAGCAAGAGGCAGGTCTGTAAAACTGCTGGGGAACTCTTGGAATGACACTAGGGCAAAACAGGGTCAGCCTGTACACATGGCGTACCTGCAGCCCATAGATGTACTGACTGGGGACAGGTCAGCCAACTGCAGGACCACAGGCAAGCACTGTGCTGCATAATGGTGCACATCAACTCATGGCTGCCAGTACAGCAGACTGGTCTGTGCAATGTGCATGTGCTCCTGCATCATACTGCGCCATGTGGCACTGCCTGCACACTGTGGGTGCCAGGCAGGGGCCAGTGTGCAATACCGCAACATGCATGTGTGCCCCACAACAATGGCTCACTGCCATGGGGTCCATGGGCCCTCGGATGTCACCCTGGATGTGGGGGGTGGAGGGTTGTTAACACTGTGCTGGTGGAACACAGGGTCCCGGCACTGTGCTGTCACCAGCACCATGTGGTCTGTGTCTGGTAGCCTGCCATTGTATGCACACCAGTCTCCATGTCTACGCCCTCAGTGCAGTGAACATGTCAGGGCACAATACAGTGCCAGGTGGTGGGCATAGGGATGGCCCCATTCTCAGGTGCACATGTCAGCCATGGGTGACAGTAGTGCACTTGTGGGTCCAGTGCATGCTGTTCAGACAAGGGGTGGCCGGCACACACTAAGGCCGTGTGCACATGCTGCCCAGTGCCATTTCCATGTGAACTGTGACACTCTAGGTGGTGGCGTGCACAGGCTGATGTGCATGCATGATGCACCACACTCCTGCCACAGCTGGTGACACATGTCCTTTTCCAACTGTCCCATAGGTAATGCAGCATGACCAGAATGCATATGTACACATCGATTCTCTCAAGAAGAGCTCAAGACCCTGGTGCTGTGAAGGAGAGGGAGCAGGTGCTCCACTAGCACAAGGCCATGGATGCAGTGGTGCACCAGGCATGGGAGGAGGTGACAGCTGGGGTCAATGCAGTCGGCGGATGTGGCAGGATGACTGAGGTGGTGCACAAGCGGTGGAGTGACCTGCTGCACTGAGCAAAGGTGGAGGAGGCACAGTGGCTGTGTGACTGTACGCAGACCGGTGGTGAACCGTAAGCCCAACATCAGTGGGAGGAGGAGCTGATCATGGCCATGGTGGCATCCACACTGCAGCCAGTGGCAGTTGCAGGTGTACTGGGTGGTGGGTGTGAGATGCCTCTGACGCAGCCAAGGCAGGTCTGTATTTGCATGTGTGTACCCTGCATGGTGTGACAGCACAGGTGCAGGTGTTGCTGTTGTGTTGCCTTGCATGGGGTGCACTGTGGGCCTGCACTGTTGTGGGCTGCCTAACAGCTGCCTGGCCATAGCATGTGTATTGTGTGTTGGTTGAGTGCATGTGGTCACAAGCTAGAGTCGTATGGATGGTGTGTAGGGTGTGCACGACCACAGCAGGTAGCACATGTCCTAGGGTGTGTATGGTTTGTTGTTGGTGGTGGTGGTGGTGGTGGTAGGGCACACTGTCCGTGTACAGGTGACTGACCCTGTCCCATTTTCCTCCACAGCAGTGTGTGCAGGTCCTGCAGCAATACAGGTACAGGCCAGGATGGCTGCCCCTGGTCCAGAGGAAGTGGAGAATGAGGATAATCAGCCATCGATGTCCGGTTTGGGTGCTGGTCGAGGACACCCAGAGCCACAGCATGTGTGGCAATCCATTGGTCAGGGGTTGCATCTGCCAGGAGAGGGGGGACACACTGCAGGTGGGAAACTGGATTTCATTGAGCACCTGGAGGATGCTCAGGTGGAGGATCTGGATGTTGGGCAGGTACTCCTGGTGACAGTCACCAGTGACATTGACTCGGACGTGTCGGAGAGTTCATACCACCTGCCCATGGACATGCCTGTGGAGGGGGATACAGAGGTGAGGCTGGGTACAGGCCATGGAACAGGTGCTGGGGGGTGTTCAGCATTGCTGGCATGGCTGTACCTATGCAGCTGGTGGTGGGCTGTGTGGGGGACTTGTGTGCACTGCTGGACATGCAGTGTCCCACACAGATTGTGGTTCCGGGACCTCTGGGTCAACAGCACACTACCAGCGATCTGCAGCAGTAGGACATGCTGGACGTGCAATGGTGTCCCGAACCATGTGAGCAGCAGGCAGCAGTGCCAGCTGCCATAGAAGGGGCTGCGCCCTGGAGCAGGATGCCACTGGTGCCCGCCCACTTCTGCAGGCTGCAGTAACATCCCAGCAGGAGGCTCAAATGTACCTGCATGGCCTGCGGAGGGAGCTAAGGCATGAGCTAGCACTGATGCAGGAGTCAATATCAGTGGGCTTTGCCCATGCAGAACAGCAGACAGAGGACAGGATGGGCTGCATGGTGGCTGGAATTGACTGCGGCTTTGCTAGCCTGACAGCTGCAGTGGTTGACATCATCACTGTACTTTGTGGGAAGCGTGGGTGTCACTAGCCTGAGCTTGTTGGTCAGGGCGCACATGGCACAGGGGCCCACAGGCAGGCAACCCATGGCCACAGGGCTGGCACTGGATCCAGCTCAAATGCTTCATGCACCTCTTCAGGCACACAGCACTGCCATGGCCATCCACCCACCCTGTCAAGCTCCGCTGGTCAACAGGGGCCCAGGAAGTCTGCCCTGCCTGCCTCACCTTGTTCCTCAGCCATGTTCTCGGCTCAGAGCACCCCTGCATCTGTGACCCACACTCCTGGTGCATGTGTGCATGGTGGTAGTCAGCAGTGATTGTCACGGTCGATCTGCACCTCTGCACAGTCATCACCCCTGTGTCCACATTGGCACACCCACAACCCTGTGCACACATGCACACACACCGACACACACACACACCTACACTCCATCCCATGCACAGTCACACTTCCACTGCCATGGTGGTCCTCCTCACACTCCCACCACATATCATGCATCACCAATTATACTATACCTCGACTGTGTGTCCACCTCCCGTGTGACCTGCACACCCCCCACATTGCATCACACTCACACATGCATTCTGTGCCACTTAGTTGTGTTCCTTATGTGATTGTTGTTGTTGTCACTGTTCTGGTTGTCAGTGCACATTAAATATTTCACCATTGTACTGTTTCATGTTGCTGTGCAGTCTGTACTTACCCTCTGGCCTGTGATAGTGTCATGATGATGTTGGCCCTGTGGGCCATGAGAGGATCCCTTCTCTCGAGTTGCTCTACTATTCCCCAACCGCTGGCTCTGGGTCACTGTTGGCTTGTCCCTCAGGTTCAGTTGCCTGTGTCCCATTGTTCATTGCCATGTTGTGCAGCATACAACAGGCTAGGAAGATACGGCATACCTTCTGAGGTGTATACTGTAGGGCACCGCCTGATGTGTCTATGCTTCTGAAGCGCATCTTCAGTATGCCAAATACCCTCTCTATGATGTTTCTCATGCTGGCATGTGCCTCGTTGTACATCTCCTCAGCCACTGTGGCCCGACGGGGTACCGGTGTCAGCAGCCAGGGTCGCAGGGGATAGGCACTGTCCCCTGTCAAGAGATGTGTACCTGTTAGTCACGTACTGCTGTCTGGCCGTTACTGTCTTGCACCCCTGCGTTGCCCTCCAACACCCCTTCCCTGGCCTCCCCTACCTGCCCGCATCCATGCTGTAGTGTGTGTGCCTTGTATGCTGCTACTCACTGACTAGATGCCCACTGGGTATCCTGCCCTCCTCAAATGCCTGACACAACTGGAACTGGTGCCAGATGAAGGCATCATGAGTACTGCCAGGGTACTGCGCATAGACATTGGTGATTCACCCAGTCGCATCGCACACCACCTGGCAGTTGATGGAGTGGTACCTCTTCCAGTTTATGTACACATCACTGCCATCACCAGGTAGTGCATGGATGGGGACATGGGTGCAGTCAATGGCACCCAGTACAGATGGTAGGTGCGCAACTTGATGGAGTTGCTGCATTGTTTCTTTGCGCTCTGCTGCTGCCGTGCTGGGGAATACTCTGAACTCCCAAGCATGTGGCAGGAAAGCCTCTAGGAACTGGGTCAGAAGGCATGAGGTGGCAGACTGCGATACCCGAATGGTGTCCACCGTTGGTTGTTGGAATGTTCCTGTGGCAAGGAAGCACATCACTGCTGTCATCTTCTCCTCCACTGTCATGACATGGCTGCGTCTGGTGTTTGGGTGCAGCTGCTCATGCAGGAGTTCACATAGCTACCTCAGCATTCCCCTGTTCATCCTGTACTGGCCAGTGATGTGGTCATCTGGCAGGGTCTCGAAGGACACCCTGGGCTGGTACCACCTGTTTGCAGCATACCGTCTCCTCGGCCTGCGTTGTGGCCCATGTTAGGCCTGCTCCCTCTCCCCCTCCTCCACTACAGCTGTCATCAATGGCAGCATCACTGCTACTGGTACAGCACTCATTCCCACTTCCTGTTGTGGTATCTCCTCCTAGGTGTTTTGCCCTGGGTTAAGACCAGCCTTTTATAGGCTGTAGCTAGCACCACTCTAGGTGTCACACTGTGTGTCCTAGTGTGGTGCTAGGGCTTTGAATATCACTTAGTATGTGTATGCAGGCCAGTCCCCCTCTCTCTTTGCCCCTTGCATACATTATTGGTTTGCCCCATACTAATGCTGTTAGCACATGCTAACCGGTCCTTTTAATATGGCTGGTCCATGCTACTCCAGCGCTATTCCCGCACAATTGGTTTGTGCGCTGTGCTATGCTTTGAATATCTGGCACAAAGTGTCAAATATGTTTTACACATAGAGAAAACAAAGTACAGGTAACTAAATCAATGCCCCTAAATGGAATGTTCAGAGCTAGGCATGGAGTGTTAAGATGTGCCAGTGGAATGTTTATTTTTTAAAGGCCACCATTGTTTTTAATCTCGGTAAGTGAGGGCGTGAATGTCTTGCTGACAATCCCGCTTCCGACCAGCCACATTAACTGTACTAATGCCAGTGTTTGTGATCTTGCTGACAGTCCCACTCCCAACCCACTGCAGTAAGAAATCTTGATTTCAGTGCTCCATTATCATGAGAGCTTCCACATGTTTTCTTATCCCACTTAAACTGAGTTCTTACCTTGCATCCCGCATCATTGTTTTCTCTGCCTCTTCTGTGTGTGGCCATCGCATTGCCAAACAGAACATACCACTAATGATCTCTTTCTGTGGCCATCATGCTATTTCTCATATCTTCCATTTATTGTAAACTGCTGTGATACTCCACAATAAAAACAACTACTAAATTGGCTCAAAGATTCCCTGTTCATGCTTCTAAATTGCTGTGACCCTGCTGCCATCAGACTGCAGTTTGTTCTGTGGTGAAAACAAACTAAAAAAGGAAACATCTCTGTAAAAATGAAACCATTTCTACTGACAGCACCATAGGGTGAATGTTGCACAGCACATACAAAATTATGTCATCATATCATAGGTGGAAGGAATATTTTATCATAAATTTCTATAAGAAAATCTGTTGTTCTGCAAATAAACAATTTTTGTGACTGGCAAAAGTAAATAAAAAGTAGCCCATTTTATAAGTGCAATAAGACACTCTGGGGGTGTCCACGGAACAAATGTTACCACACTTCCATGGGCTGAAGGCACTCAGCCTGCAGCCTAATACCTTACTACACCCCTAGGTGTGTGGTAATATCTGTTCCTTGTGCACCCCATCATGTCTTATTGGTTACTTATGTTCTAGAGGCTAGGGGCTGCTCATAGGCAATGACAGGTAGTTCAAGGAAGCTGTCCTTCAGTGCTCTATCTTCTCTCAGCATGGGCTGTAGTTCTTAAATAATTTTCTGAAGGAGTTTTAACATGAGGCTGTAAGTGACCACTAGTGGTGTGTGGTCAGTTTGATGTTTTTCCCTGTATTCCAGCAGATTGTCTCATGGTGTTTGTATGGCCCGTTCAAATTCTCTATCAATTTGTTTTTGAGAGTGGCTCTGCTGAATTAGGGAATTCCAAAGTGAGGAGAGCTGTCTGTCTCTTGTTTTCTCATCAAAGCAGATTCGATGGTATTGAATCACCTCATTGTAGATTACAGATTTTTTTTGTATGATTTGGGGGGAAGCTGGAATTATGCAGATAGCGATGTCTGTCAGTGGGTTTTTTGTAAAGAGCAGTTTGTATATGTCCATTTTTAGTGTTACTGACTGTGGTGGCAAGAAAATCTATGCTGGTGGTGGAGTATTCAATAGTGAGATTTATAGAGTGATGAAAGTTGTTAAAATCACGATGGAACTTTTGAGAGTCTTCACCTTCTTTCCAAATCAGGAATATGTCATCAATATATCAGAGGTAGATAGATGTTTTATGGGGTGGTGTTTCAAAAAAATCCTCCTCGAAACAGGCCATGAAAAGACTGGCATATTGTAGTTCCATTTTAGTGCCAATGACTGTCCCCATGATCCGTAAAAAGTGCTTGCCATTGAAGGTGAAGTTGTTCTGTGTCAAAATGAATTTTATTAGGGTGCTGATGGTGGTTCCAGGAATGTCTCCTGTGGATCTGCTGTCCTTTAAAAATTTCTGACATGCTTCTATGCCATATTCATGTGGGATATTAGTGTGCAGGGCAGTGACATCCATTGTGGCTAGGAGAGTGTTGGGTGGCAGTTGCTCAGGTTGCTTCAGCTTCATGAGGAAATCTGTGGTGTCCTGAATAAAACTTCTAGTAGCTCTTACTAGTGGTTTTAAAATGGATTCAATGAGTCCTGAAATGTTTTCAGTGAGTATGCCAATGCCAGATATGATGGGTCATCCTAGATTCCCTGGTTTGTGTATCTTGGGTAGCATATGGAATGTCCCTTAAGTAGGTTTGTTTGGAATTCATATTTTTTTGTGTGTGTGTGTGTTTATCTGCCTGCCCGAACTCCCATCCAGTCTTCCCTTCAGGTCTTCTAGGCACACTCCTGCCGCTCCCACTACCCTACTGCAGCCTTCAACCCCATATCACAGCCCCCCAGGTAACCTGGCGTTTCCCTTCGCTGGACTGGTCCCCTCCTGGGGAGAAGGCACCGGTGGGGACAGGCCAGCGCACTCAATTGTTGGCCCAGGTGCTGCTGAGGAAGGTGCGGGCAGGCTGTTTCAGGGGCCTTAGAGTCGGCGGAGAATTGGAGGCCATCATCTGGCTGGATAGGAGTGATTTTCCTTGGTTTACATGGTATGTGGTGTCCGGACATCTAGGCGAGAGCCGACTTCTGCCACGCACCTCCCCATGATAAACCCGACATGCTGTCCTACCCCTGGCCTCCACCAGCAGTCACCCAACACTGGATTGTGGCTCCCCTCCCTCCCCAGAGACAACGAGCAGTCGTGGGACACTCAAGCTGTCTCTCCCGGTCGGCCCTCCAGCAACCCAAGCTCATTCCCGAACCCGGGTTGCTGGCGTTGCAAGCGGAACTCCAACCACTGCGTCAGCGGGCCAACCATGGAATTAGTATTTTTAACTGTTCTTGGAAGTTGTTTGCTACAGACATGATGATTTTTTTGAGTTCTCCTGTATATTGTGTAGTAGGGTCTTCAGTGAGTTCTCTACAATAAGCTCTATCAGGCAGTTATCTGTGTTCATCACAACCACTGCTCCACCCTTGTCAGCTTATTTTATTACAACATTGTGGTTGTTTTTCAGAGTTTGTATTGCCTTGTTTTCCAGTGGTATGATATTATACAGGAGTTTCTGCTGTTTGCTAAGGATTTAAGAGTTTATTCTTCCATGGAAGCAGTCAATGTAGGCATCCAGCTTGGCATTGCGTCTGCTCCAAGGGGGTCTAGTCTGATGTTTTCTTTGTGCTGTCATAATGTGTTGTTTGTGTATTGTTTTTAACAAAGAAATATTCTATTAGATGAAGCTGTCTAAAAAAATGATTCTATCTCACCATAGATTCTAATGTTATCAAATTCCTGTGTGAGGCAGAAAGTAAAACCCATGGATAATATAGATGTTTCAGCTTGTGTAAGTTCGTTACTAGATGGGTTGATCACTGGTAGTTTTAACAGTGTATTATCTTGTTCCACAAAGTTAGCGTTGTGGTTTACTTCCCCTGGATGAGTCAAGGTGTTTTTGTGGCTGCTGTCTTGTAGTTTGCTGTATTTCCAGCTCTTCTGTGATAGGGCTGCCTGGAGATCATTTTGGTAATGTGTTGGAATATCACAGCTAAATCCTTGTAATACGTTGTTGTTTCCTTGAAGGGTGTTTGAAAGTTCAGAAAATTTATTTTGAAGGAGAGATTTTCTAGCATATATCTGATGAATAAGGTGATTCCTGAATTTCTCTAATGTTCTGTGACACAGTGTTTATGCATACCATGAATGTTATGTAGTTTGCAGTGGGTTGTAGATCTGAAGTCCTTTAGGTATACTGTTCTGTTTTTTGCATGCAGCTAGGAAGCAGATGTCACTATCAAGTTTAGCTTCCTTTTTCTTCATGTTGCAGAGCTGCCATTTCAGACTACGAATTGCAGTGTCTTCTATTATTTTGTAAAAAGAGATTCCAGACATATTGGTTCTTGGAAAACAGGAGATGATGGAAGGTTTGATACTTTTTATTGGACCAACAAGTGTCTTGTACAAAGACGAAATTATACATAAGCTTTTGGGTCATTTTTATTTATTTAGCTTTTGTTTACCGGGTAAGTACACTAGACAAGTAGTATGTCTATTTTCAGGAATGACATGGGAGAGCACAAAACATACAGTATACATACAGGGCAACATTGGAGAAACAGCATGATACAGTAAAAAACAGCTATAACAACGCTTGTATAAGGGCAGAGATACTGCCACACATAGTACAAATTGTTACAGGACAAAGATAGATATTAGAATCACTGAATACATATTTCATAGACCATCATGGACTCAGAGTGGACAATAGTGGACTGCAGAGTATTACATTACAGAGACTAGGAGCAGTCACATCTTGTCGTTTGTTTTAGGTGGGACCACAGGGAGGAGCAAAAGGTCCCATGGGAAGTGGCAGAGTGAACAGAGTCTGGAATGGAGTTCCAGAGCCTAGGCACAAAAGCGGCAAAGTCACGATCCCCCATAAGGGTCCGAGTAGGGGGAACTTTAAGCAACTCGGTGGTCTGTGACCTGAGCTGGTAGGGAATGGTGTCCAGTTTTGGGAGGAGATGCGCCAGTCCCGACGGTATGCCCGTGGCAAGCACTTTCCTGTGAGAGTTTCCTACACCAAGGATCAGGAATTCCATGAGGGAGCCAGTTGAGTTTGTCATAGAGCTCACATCGGTGGGTGAGTTTGGGAGCAGCAAGTGCAAACCGACAGATATCATTATATGCCGTGTTCCACCGATTAAGATGGATTTCAGGTGACCTGGCAAATAGGTGGTATCCATAACTAAGGTAGGGGAGAAGCACTCCCCTCGCAAGTGCCAGCCTCGCTCCCAGAGTCAGGTTGTAGTTGGCCCTGTAGGCAAGGCCAAGCTTACACCTGGTGGCTCTGCAGATGTTTTGGATATGGCTTCATCACAGGTCCCTTCTTCAGGTGAATAGCAACACTGAGCAACATAAGCAGTATTTATATCTACTGAGGAGCAATTAAAAAATAGCAGGAAGTGAAGTAAAAAAGTGATAACAGAGACCTAGAGATCAAAGTCTAACTAAGATACAAAGTAAACAAATGATGTGTGAGAAGAAATGAGGTGGGGAGGATCTAGTAGGAAAAGGTCAGTGGGAGATAAAAGGAAGCTTGAAAGGGAAAACAAAGGAACAGACCAGGAACACAGATAAGAAAGATTTAAGTTCAGAGGCTGGCTGTAAGGGTACAATAAACAGGAGATGCATAAAAAATGCACGGAAGTCAAGAAATATGAAGAAACAAAGGAACAAAATCCCAGATAAATAGAGTGTGAGGTAATATAAACAGTGAGGTGTGAAAACTATTAGGGAGAGGGCAGAACTGAGCTGAAGAGTTTGTAGGAGAGGCAGGGAGGATGTAAGGTACAGGTAACAAAAGCAGATTAGGCAGGAGAGCAGAAAACAACAGTAACAAGGGAAATATACAACCAAAGTGTGATAAATAATGTCATGATTTAGTCCACAATAAAAAGAGAACTACAGTTTACCATAGTGTGTCAAAAATCCAATGTCCCAATTCAGTCCAGAAATGTTAGATTTAAGTTGTTTAATATATTTCATTTTCCATGTCCTTCTGTTCTGTGTGTTTTTGAAATTTCCTCTTAGTATCAAGAGAGAGAAATCCAGGAGAGAGTGATCTGTTTGTGAAAAATGGTTTACTATTGGTGTGCTGCTAACCTAGTTTACTATTGTGTGACAGTGGTGATTCATTCTGGTTTTCTGTGGTTTGCTAGTTTCCTCAATATAGCATCCATGTGTGCACTTCTTGCACTGAATTAGGTAAACAATATTGTTGGATTGACATGTGTAGGATCCATTCATTTGTATTATGTTGTTGTGGCTTGTCTTGATGGTTGCCTGTGTGCATATGTGGGTGCAGGTCTTATATCTTGCCACATTGCATGGTGTTGTACCTCTTGTTTCTCAGTTATTATGGTCTGCTGGGAGTTTGTTATGAATTATTATGTTCGAGAGGCTGGGGGCTGCTTATAGGCAATGACAGGTGGTTTGGGGAAGATGTCCTTCAGTGTTTCATCTTCTTTCAGCATGGGTTGTAGTTCTTTAATAATTTGCTGAAGGGGTTTTAGCATTGGATAGTTAGTGATCACTAGGAATGTGTAGTCAGTTTGATGTTTTTACCTGAATTCCAGCAGACTGTCTTGTGATATTTGTATGGCCCATTCAAATTATCTATCAATTTGTCTTGCAGAGTGGCCCTGCTGAATTATGGAAATTCCAAAGTGAAGAGAACTGTCTCTTGTTGTCTCATCAGAGCAGATTCGATGGTATTGAATCACCTGACTGTAAATTGCAGTTTAATATCCCACATGAAGATGGCATAGCACATGTCAGAACTTTTTAAAGGACAACACATACTCAGAACACATTCCAGGAACCACTATCACAACCTTAATAAAATTAATTTTGAAACACAACAACTTCACCTTTAATGGCAAGCACTTTTTACAGCTCATGGGGACAGCCACGTGCACTAAAATGGCACCGCAATATGCAGATCTTTTCAGGGCCTGTTTAGAGGAGGATTTTTATGTTGATTGTGCACATGTGCAAGAAACATGTTGCATCAGCTTTCTCCACAAGCAGGTTGTAGAGGCATGGTACTGTTGTGCCCAATGACCCCATAGCCTGCAAAGGCTTGTCCCCCATCCCCAATGCCATGGCACGCCGCTGCTGACACTAGTTCAGCCAGCGTGCCACAACTTTCTAAAAAATCAGCCACTGCAATCAGGGGCCACCTTGTCATTGCAGCGTCAGCAATCTGCTGCAATGAGGGAGAAACCCGTCATTGAACGGCATGATGTAGGACCCCGGGTTGCCATCATGTTCACAAACAATATAACCCCCCCCACCGTGTTTACTTGCCGATGGGGGAGCCCCCCGTCAACATTCTGTAACCCTCCCATGTTGTTCCAGCTGATGGGGTGCCCAATCCCTGTCGGCATAATGATACCCCCATTTGTTGCTGCCGACGGGATGCCCAATCCCGCATCGACTCCCTTCCGTTTCTATAGCCAAGGGGTGCCCAATCCCTTGGCTCCTGCAGCTCCCTCCCCTTTCTTGTTTGCGACAGGGTGCCCAATCCCCGCCAGCTAATGCACCCACCCACCCACAGGTGGCATGCTGGGAGCTCACCCCCAGCATGCCAAAGCACCTGTTAAAGAGGAAAATGGTCCCCCATTGTCTTATTTTTTTTCACCCTGTGAAGAAAAAAAATGGTCCCTTGGAGCTCTCCCAGGCCCACCTCCCACAACCCGCACCCACCCACTGCGCACCCTGCCTCCCCACACCCCCACTACCCCATACTTACCTCTGGTGTCTGGCGTGACAATCTTCGGCGGACCGGGAACACGTCTGCACTATTAAAAGCCGACCATGAACTGAGGAAATGCCGGTATGCTGTATAATGTAATAAATAGGGTTTTTTCAACTTTAGTGCATATCTCGGGCATTTTTAGGACTTTTTTCACCAAATTTTTAACATGGGTTTTTTGGGACACTTCCTCATGAATTCTTGAACTGTCATGGCGTTAATCTGCCCTGAAAGGTGGTTTCGTGGTCACTGTGCGGAATCACCTTCGGGGCCAATTAATGAAATGACAGTGCCAGTGTTCATGAGGTGGGCTCTCAAAAAGCCTATGTTGCAAATTTGGTGGGAAAATTCCAAAAAATTACTATTTTATGAGTGTGCATTGTGAAGTTGCTACATACACTTGCAACTTCATGAATTTACAATATTTTCATACCAGATTTTCAGAATTGGCATTTTCTCACACCTCCTTGTGAGCAGTACAGCTGTCATTGTTCACATCATGGCCAAAATATGTTTTTGCAGTTCCAGTGCAGAATAGCATGGTCGCTGTGGGAAATCAGTGTTCTGGACAGATTAAGAAAATGACAGTGACACTGTTAATGAGTAGAGGTCCTAAAATGCCTATGTTGAAAATTTAGTGTAACACTCCATAAAATGACTGTGTTATGAGCATGCATTGCTGCGCAGTTATGCGCTTCATGACTTGTAAATTTATAATATTTTCACTCCAGATTTTTAACATTGCCATTTTCCCATACCTACTTATGAACAGTGTAGCTGTCATTTCTCCCATCCTGGCCAAAATGTGTTTTCGCACTTCCAGCACAGAATAGAATGGTCACTGTGGGAAATCACTGTCTGGGACAGATTAAGAAAATGACAATGATACTGTTCATGAGCAGAGGTCCTAAAATGCCTATGTTGAAAATTTGGTGATGATAGCCCATCAGTTGACTGTGTTACAAGTGTGCATTGTGCACTTTCCATGTAATATTGTCACACCAGATTTTCAACAGTGGCATTTTTTTCACACCTCCTTATAAACAGTACAGCTGTCATTTTTCACATCCTGACCGAAATGTGTTTTCACAGTTCCGGCGCAGAATAACGTGGTCACTGTGGGAAGTCAGTGTTGGGGACAGATTTAAAAAATGACAGTGGCACTGTTCATAAGCAGAGGTCCAAAAATCCCTGTGTTGAAAATTTGGTGATGAAACTCCACAACATGACTGTGTCGCAAGCGTGCATTGAACTGTTTCCACGCACCCTTATAACTTCGCAAATTCGTAATACTGTCATGCCACATTTTCAACAATGGCATGTTTTCACAACTCCTTATGAACACTACAGCTGTCATTTTTCACATCCTGGCTAAAATATGTTTTTGCACTCCTGTCAGACAATAACACAGTCACTCTGGGAAATCAGTCTTTGGGACAGATTAAGATTGACCAAGTGAGAGGGAAGGGAGTGACCGAGCTCCACTGAGCTCTGTTGGGACTGCTGTGGATTTGTTTGTGGGCAGACAAAGGCCCCAACACAAGAGCCCACTATAAAAGGGCAGCCTGCAGCACTGGGAGAAACAGAACGAGAGATCGAGTGAGGGAGGGGGAGTGAGCGAACTCACCGAAGCGCTGTCAGGAATGCTGCGGATTTCTTTGTGGGCAGAAAAAGGTATCAATACATGCAGGGGCCCAGTACAAAAGGCCAGCCTGCAGTGGTGGGAGAAACAATACGAGTGAGTGAGACAAGGGGACTTAGTGAGCTCAATGGAGCTCTATCAGGACTGCTGAGATTTCTTTGTGGGCAGAAAAAGGAGCCAATGCAGACAGGAGCCCTGTATAAAAGGGCAGCTTGCAGCACCTGGACAAACAGAATGAACAATGAGAGAGGGAGACTGAGTGACCTCAACAGAGCTCTGTCAGGACAGCTGCAGATTTCTTTGAGGACAGACAAAGGTGCCAATGCAGCCAGGAGCCCCATTCAAAAGCGCAGTCTGCGGCACCAAGTGAAACAGAATGAGAGAGTGACAGAGCGGTACTAAGCGAGCTCAATGGAGCTCTAGTGTGGCTGCTGCAGATTTCTTTGTGGGCAGAAAATGCGGCAATGCAGGCAAGAGCCCAGTACAAAAGGCCAGCTTGCAGCGCCGGCAGAAACAGAATGCAAGAGTGACAGAGGGGTAGTGAGCGATCTCAATGGAGCTGTGCTGGAACTGCTTCAGATTTATTTCTGGCCAGAAAAAGCCGCCAATGTAGGCAGGAGCCCAGTACAAAAGGGCAGCCTGCAGCGCCAGGAGACACAGACCGAGTGAGTGAGTGAGCTCAACAGAGCATATTGTAACTGCTGCAAATTTCTTTATGGGCATAAGAAGGCAGCAACGCAGGCAAGGGCCCATAGAAAAGGGCAGTCAGCAGTGCCGGCAGGACAGAATGAGCAAGTGAGAGAAGGGGAGTGAGTGAGCTCAACGCAGCTTTGTTGGGACTGCTGCAGATTTCTCTGTGGGCAGAAAAAGACGCCAACAGAGGCAGGAGCTCGGTACAAAAGGGCAGCCTGCAGCGCCAGGAGAACCAGACTGACTGAGTGAGACAGGGGGAGTGAGCGACCTCAACGGAGTTCTGTCAGGGCAGCTGTGGATTTCTCTGTGGGTAGAAAAAGCCACCAACACAGGCAGGAGCCCAGTATAAAATGGCAGCCTGCAGCACCAGGAGAAGCAGAATGAGCGAGTGAGAGAGGGAGAATAAGCCACCTCAATGGAGCTCTGTCGGGACAGCTGTGGATTTCTTCCTCAGCAGAACAAGGTGCCAATGCAGGCAACGGCCCAGTACAAAAGAGCAGCCTGCAGCACCAGGACAAACAGACTGAGCCAGTGACAGGGCCACTGGGCAAGCTCAACAGACCAATGCAATCAACATTCAGCATTGTCAAATGCTTGTTTTAAACACTACCCCTATAAACCATCTGTCTATCTTCAATATATTGATAACATATTCCTGATTTGGACAGAAGGAGAAGACTCTCTCAAAAAATTCCATCATGATTTTAAAAACTTTCATTACTCTATAAATCTCACTATTGAATACTCCTCCACCAGCATAGATTTTCTTGACACCACAGTCAGTATCACTAAAAATGGACATATACAAACTGCTCTTTACAAAAAACCCACTATCAGACACCGCTACCTGCATAATTCCAGCTTTCACCCAAATCATACAAAAAAATCTGTAATCTACAGTCAGGCAATTCAAAACCATCAGATCTGCTCTGATGAGAGAACAAGAGACAGACAGCTCTCCTCACTTCAGAATTCTCTGTTTCAGCAGGGCCACTCTCAAAGACAAATTGATAGAGAATTTGAATGGACCATACAAATACCATGAGACAGTCTGCTGGAATACAGGCAAAAACATCAAACTGACCACACACCCCTATTGATCACTTACAGCCCCGTGCTACAACCCCTTCAGCAAATTATTAGGGAACTACAACCCATGGAGAGAGAAGATGAAACACTGAACAACATCTTCCCTGAACCACCTGTCATGGCCTATAAGCAGCCCCCCAGCCTCTCGAACATACTAATTCATAACAATTTCCCAGCAGACCATCATAACCAAGAAACAAGATTGACAACACCATGCAACATGACCAGATGTAAGACCTGCACCCACATATGCACACAGGCCGCCATCAAGACAAGCCACAGCAACAAAATACAAATTAATGGAGACTACACCTGTGAATCCAGCAATGTTGTTTACCTAATTCAGTGCAAGAGTGCACAAATGGATGCTATAATGGGGACACTCGTAAACCACTGAAAACAGAATGAATCACCACCATCATATAATAAACCAGGTTAGCAGGTCACTAGTAGGAAACCATTTTTCATAAACAGATCACTCTCTTCTGGATTTATCTGTCTAGATACTAAGAGGCAACTTCAAAAACACACAGGACAGAAGGACATTGGAAGTGAAATATATTAAACAATTTAGATCTAACATTTCTGGACTGAATTGGGACATTGGATTTATGACAC
Source organism: Neoceratodus forsteri (assembly GCA_016271365.2). NCBI lineage: Eukaryota > Metazoa > Chordata > Ceratodontiformes > Ceratodontidae > Neoceratodus > Neoceratodus forsteri. The sequence goes on along the minus strand of CM057456.1, from coordinate 668,905,280 downwards.
ACTATGGTAAACTGAAATTCTCTTTTTATTGCGGACTAAATCATGACATTATTTATCATACCTTGGTTCTGTATTTCTCTTGTTATTGTTTTTTTCTGAGCTCTCGCCTACCCTGCTTTTGTTACCTGTACCTTACATCCTCCCTGCCTCTCCTACAAACTCTTCAGCTGAGTCCTGCCCACTCCCTAATTGTTTTCACGCCACACTGTTTATACTACCTCACACTCTGATTATCTGGACCTTTATTCTTTTGTTTCTTCATATTTCTTGACTTACATGCATTTCTTAGGCATCTCCTGTCTATTCTTCCCATACAGCCAACCTGTGATCTCAGATCTATCTTATCTGTGTTCCTGTCTTGTCCTTTGTTTTCCCTTTCAAGCTTTCTTTTATCTCCTACTGACGTTTTCTTGCTTAGTCCCCCCATTTCTTCTCGCATATCATTTGTTTACTTTGTATCTTATTTAGACTTTGATCTCAAGGCCCCTTTTATCACTTTTTTACTTCACTTCCTGCTATTTTTTAATTGCTCCTCAGTAGATACAAATACTGCTTATGTTGCTCTGTTTTGTTATTCACCTGAAGAATGGATTTGTGAGGCCCCGAAAGCTTGTGTGTAATTCCATCTTTGTGCAAGACACTTGTTCATCCAATAAAAGGTATCAAATCTTCCTTCATCTCCTATTGACCACTTTTAACATTTTGATTTCTCAGACAGCATAACGTTTCTTTGTAGGTGATATTGGCAAGCCTCTGATAATTTTCTTGATAATGGTCTCAGTCATTAATTGCTTTGTTTTAGGTGCTGTGTAAATCTATTTGTTCCCACTTGTGAGGAACCAATTAATGTACCTAGTCATAGATGCCAAGGTTCAACTTTGTTTTGTGTATGTGGAAATCCCTGGTCGACCTTGTCATGCACTGACCAAAAGTGAGTCAGAAACATAGGTGGGCTTCTGATGACTGTTTTGTCTTTCATATGCCTCTTTTTTCAGCTCAAAACATAAGTCTTTTCAAACCATACAATTAAATCTGCACTGTTTTCAGGCATTATACCTTTCAGTTCTATGAAAGCTGATTTGATTTCCTGAGGTGGAAGAAATGCCAGTGAAACAAGATGCCTCATTAAAAGACTGAACTCGGGATCACACCCATACTGAGTCGCTAGGCCCAGACTTTGAATTTTCCGCCAAATTATTTGTCCCAACTTGAACAAGCACCCCTTGTTTGTAGCCTGTGCAAACTCTGTTTTACTTGCATTAGTAGCTGCCATCTCAAAGTGAGTAATGATAAATGTGGGGGATAAACTTAAATTAGATTATCAGTGATGTGGTGTAGATCCTGAAACAAACAATGACAGCAACTTTGTGATTTGGATGACATAAGTGCAAATACCAATGGCATGATCTATGAGTTTTTAGCAGTCCCCTCCGGGGCATGAATGGAATATAGTTGGCAAAAAATAGAAGCTACAGTGTGAAATGTTCCATCCATTGCCCAAAACCTGGCCATTTGTAGGTGTTCAATTTTGCCTGGTGTTGTGAATATTGAAATGCATTCATATCCCCACAGCTGGAATCTGTGACTAACCAGGGATGACCATTAATGCCCCCAAGCTCATCCGGTATGGTCAGTTCATCTAGATACCTGACTTCTGTAGGCATATGCAGTAGCCTGGCTCTCTTGACAACCTTCACTAAAGCCTGTTTTTTGGGGAATTTTTGACACACTTCATCTGGTGCCGTGGACATGGCAGCCTGAATAATCTGTGCTGGATTATCATGGGTGTCCATAGCCCTTCTTTTCATTGATGCCATGGCATTTGCCACAGGAGCATCTGCAGCATTGGGTGCATGGCAATGTTCCTTGTGACTTATAAAATTGTGTTACCCACCAAATAATACCGTTGTTGCTCTGCCGTGGCAATATGAGCTTTTGTGATACTAGCAACAACAATAGAACCAGTTGCTGTACTTCTATTTATTTACCAGTAAGTAGCCAGTAATGCATATTTTGCCCCATCCCTTCTGGAAAGGGACAATCCTGCAAATGTCTGCCATGATTCAATATCTTGGTCTTCAAGAATACAGACTTGGTATCCAGGTAACCCTTATATCTGGGATACCAAGTCTTGCAACTGCGCCCCAGGCAGTGTAAGTAATGGCCGTGCAGCACTATGAGGTCATTGCTTATTGTATGTCTGAAGCTGTGAGCTTTGTTTCTTTGTAGCAAGTGTGGTCAATAAATTGACAATTGTTGCTTGAATGCACAACATCAGTATTTTATATGATGAACTTCTGTATTGTTGGGCTTTGTAGCAGTCTGGAAGTCAGTGATGAGATTTTAGATGTTGGGCATCTGTTTGCAGGGATTCAGTACCTAACCCGCATAGTGAGGGGTATCACCAGCAGAAAGCAGGAGGTGGTGTGGCCTCTGTATAGATTGCAGGTAAGACCCCACCTAGAGTACTGTGTCCAGTTCTAGGGACCACATCTCTGGAAGGACACAGACAGAGTGGAGGTGATCTACAGGAGGGCAACTAAAATGGTGCAGCGTCTGCATCAAAAACTCTAAGAAGAATGAATGAAGGACCTTAAAATGTACACCATGGATCAGAGAAATAAGAGGGGGAATATGATAGAGACCTTTAAATACCTCACTGGGGTAAATAAGATACAGGAGGAGAGTATGTTTCAGAAGAAAAGGTGCTCAAGAAAAAGGAGACATGCTATGAAGCTGTAGTGGGTAGTTTCAGGCAAGATGTGAGGAAGTATTTCTAAACAGAAAGAGTGATGAATTCCTGGAACAGCCATTTAGTGGAGATGGTAGGAGTGAAAACAGTGGTGGGTTTCAAGAATGAATTGGATAAGCACAAAGAAAGTATAGTGGAAAGGAGGGGGAGAAAGAACTGGACTGCAGTAATAGTATAGGTAGGGAAAAATGGGCAGACTGGATGGCCAAGCAGTCCATATCTGCTGTCAAATTCTATGTTTCTGTGCTTCTATGGCACTTAAACCATTTTCCCCTGGCTGACCTTCCAGCAACTCAGGCTTGTTCCTGAACCTGAGTCACTGACATTGCAACTTTACAGCTACTGCTGCACCAGTGGGCAAGCCCCAGGTTAAATATGCTTTCTTTACTGTGGCATCTATAAACATCTGATTCCATCAGCAGCATGGGATGTGTGTGGTACCTTTCAACATCTAGGTACTTACCAATGAGTGGATAGTGGTATCTCTCAGCATCTGATGCCATGATCAATTTGGTGTGTGCATGGTACCTTTCAAAATTTCTGTACTCACCATTATCTCCTTGGTATCTTTTAACATCTAAGGATACCATCACAAAGGTATCACAACCCCTATGTTCTATCAATAGAGGGACCGACTGTAGTACCCTCCACCATCTAAGAATGTTTTCATGACATCTTTAAGCAATGACTCTTCCTGCAGCAACCTCAGAACTATGGCGCTGCAGGAGAGAAACAACATGCAACCTCCTGCTTTATCTACCATGCCTCCATATTACTGTGAGAGAATTTAGCCAGTAGTGAATCTCATCAGCTCAGGACATTTACCACGGGACTGGACCATCCAAAAAAAGAATGGCAGAAAGAATCCCCCAATGGATAATAGACAAGGTAAAAACAAATGCTTGTAATTGACTGGAAACCTTTGCCAACAAAACTTCCTAATCAATGTTTCATCATTGCCAACTGAATAAAAGGACAGGGAGTGAGATTTTTCCTTGAGGGGAACTGGGTTCATCAAGTGCTAATGTGTGTTCATATAATTATGTTTGCTATTTGTATCATAATATTTATGACTGTGTTAAATGCATTTATTCATGATTGCCGCTTTGTAATGAATTCTGGGTTACTCTTGAAAAGGGGTCTTTAGTCTCACTGAACTTAACTGTCTAACAAAATCCATATAAATGAATAATTGTGGTACAGCTGTCATCATCTGGACAGGATACATAGCAAGCTAAAATCAGGCCTGCTATTATGAGGGTATGAGCTAAAAAGGGACAATTCAAAAAATGTACATGACCTTTCCAGTATTCCTTCTCCACATTGGGTGGAAAAAGACTGTCACCAATGTAACTAGCTTCCAGTGAGAGAGTACTGGTACTGTTGCCTTATTGCTATCTTATTGCCTATATAATCATATTCCAAGTATGTGATCCTTTAACTAATGCTAACTGAAAAAAAATTGTCCTTCTTCCATGGAATTATGCACAATGGGTTCTTGAATTCTGTTCTTGTCCAGCAAAATTCACAACACTGAAGGATTTATGTAAGGTCCCAGAAAATGGCATTAAGATTTACTCTTGGGCTAGTACAAAATAAATCAGTTGCCTCCCACATATCATGTTTTGAAATTTTGGTTGGGAGTAACATAAACCATGTCATTCTGCTCACAGTGATACAATCAGGTATAAACAAAACTGAATTACGACTTATACACTGTGTTGGGCTCCTCTTATTGCAGTTGAGGAGGAAAAGTACATGGGGGGTTATACTAGAGAATGGCTAAAGCAAAACAAGCACTGCACAGTCACTGTCAAGAGGGCCAACACATTTCTTGGGTACATTAAATGGGGGTGATCAGCAGAGCACGGGAAGTAATTGTGCAACTTGTCAAGGCCCTGGTCAGGACCCATCCAGTGTACTGCATGCAGTTTTGGCCACTTTGAGGCAGTTGAGAAGGTACAATGCAGGCCCACTAAAATGAAAAGGCATGAGGGCAAAAGCTATGAGGAACAGCTAGAGGCCCTAATCATGCTAATTTTAAAGAAAAGGAACTAAGTGGGGACGCAATCTCATTCTTCTGCATACCCAATAGTATTGACAGGCTTGAACAGTCAGAGGTGATTAACCTGATGTCATGCAGTAGGATGCAGAGATGTGCTGAAGCTCAGGGAAGTACATTCAGGAGTAATATTAAGAGACACTTTTTCTCCCAGATGGTGGTGAACCTATGCTATAGTCTACCAGTGGAGACAAAGGACATGAAGAAAGTACAGACCTTTAAGTTCAGGACAAATATCCGCTTATTAAAGGAGTCACCAGGTATCCTGGTTAGTAGAATGGATAGGGAATCCCTAACTTTGCTACATGTTTGGACAGCATGCATATTTCCTTACTGCTTATGAAATTTTTTTGGGGGGGCAGTCATGCTGGAGTTTGTGCCCCATTATGGCAAATGGCCAAACATCAAGGGCCATTATCACCCCAAGTGAGTTATGTGATTCCAACAGAACTTGGATAAGTAGATGGCAGCTTAATGCGGACATGTAATGACATGGGCAGTGTAGTTTATTTTGTAGCAACAAATTCAGGAGTAGTGATGATATGGACATGCGCTGGGCCCGACATTGGTTGGGAGGGTGGACTGCCTGTGATGGTAAGCTGCCATACAATTTGTGCTCCAGTGTGAACTGATAGATTTTGTGCCAAATCAGATCTAAGGGTGTGTGATCTGAGAGACTGCCACAGTTAGTCTGGGAAGACAGCATCACCAGCTACTGCGCCAGAGTTGCCACAAAGTTTAACCAGTCAGAAGAGCTGGTTGATCCTCAGTAGGTGTTGTACCCTCTGGCTGAACTATCAACAGAATGAGCAATAGATGAGCCAAGAAACCTGAGTTACTACAAACCATAGCTGAAAAAACACCCAGCAACATGATGAGGAGAAGGGGCACTGTAGCTGAGAGCTGGTACATCCAGCAAGGCTTGCACTGAAGGGTAGAAACAATGAGCTACCTTACAGGACTTAGGTGCTGCAACTGCAAATATAGTTAACTTAGTTTTGCATGACAGACTTTGTTTGAACTGGACTGTTTGCCTTAAGCACCCATTTTAGTCATTTCAGATTACTAAATGTCCAACAGATCTTTGGGATTCAAATGGTGCACATAACTTGCATTAAGATCACATACAACGCAACTGTCAATGGGCCTTCTCCTATTTAATAGTCGGGTACACAGTAACATTACAGGGAGCTCTCTATGGGACTAAAGGTTTATCACTGGTACCAGTGAGAAATTTGGAAGTGATGTCTGGAAGTTTATACAATTCATGTGCAGCAAACAAACCTCTCAACTCTCCCCTCTCTTTGGTAAAATATGGAGTGTAGACCACTAAGTGCTGAAAAAGATATATTTTTATTATACTTAAATATAAAGCACACTGTGGAAACATACAAAAAGATGCCACAGCCATACAGCTTTATCAGGGGCCACTAACAGAACACCCAGTGTCCAGGAGGGGGTGGCCTTTTGCCTGTGGGCATGCCCCCCCTTCGATGTCACCTGGGCAGGGGGGATGGGCAGGTAGGCAGAATATAGGAGGCCAGTCCACTAGGGGTGGCAAAGGTAGAGAGGTGTTCCCAGGTGAGGGACAAGGCGGAAGCCGAAGGGGAGGAGCATCTACCTACATAAGGTGGGTGCTAGACAAGTTTGCCTTCTTTTGTCTCCCCTCTCGGAAGAAGAAATAACTTTTCTGTGAACAGCTCCTCTAGGGACATAGAAGCAAGTAAGGCTTTATCTTGTGGCCTGCTTCAGGAAAGATTCCAGGCTGGGTTAGTCAGGGAGGCCAAAACACATGGTTCCTGGGTGATGGTGTTCAGCCTGGTGCTTTGCGAGGGCTAGCGCCCACTAGGCTTCGGAGGCATACCGGGGGGATCATGCTCCTGACCTGCTGGTTGTCCGAGAAGGCTAGCAGAAGATGTGTGGTGGGCCGAGGATGAAAGGTGCACCCTGCTGAAATGTTTTACTGCACTCAAAGTTTTTACCAATTGGGACGTGGCATGGATGCTGCCAGCTTGCCATGCCTGCATGATGACCCCCTTCTCCTGGTTGGCTTACCCCCCCAGGCACAGAGGTGCCCAAACCATGCAGATCTTACTGTCCGAATGAAGCTGCAGTCCCCTCCAGACCTCACCAGTCAACTCCATAGCCACATCCATGTGGCAGTTGGGGCAGTACAGATGGGAATCATGCTGCCTTGCAGTGGCCACCAGTTGCCTTTCAGCTGGACAATTTTGGCTCAGTCCATGCATGTGGCAGTGATGCGGCCCAGCATGCTTTCACCTCGTGACTACCCCTCCTTCCTCTGGTCCTCCAGTGGAGTCTAGCTCTTGGTTCGGAGAGGGGGGCGCTGCCTCAACAAGACTTATCCCTTGTATGTGATGGCTTCCTGCCTGGCTCATCCTAGTGTAGGTCACGTGGGCCTGGAGGATGAGCAGCTTCCCCTTTCTCACCTCCCCTTCCCTCTTTTGACTTTAGCAGTTCCCGGCCTTCTTACCTGGATTGTTGGTCACAGCAGAGTTACCAAGGCGGCATTGGTGTCAGAGTTCCACTCTCCAGGGATGCGACGGGGGAAGTCCCTCTGGTTTGATCTGGCTGAGTCACCACAACACGAAGTGGCATGAGGAAAGGGGCTGAGTACAGCATGCTGCGGGCATGGGAAAAACACACAATGAGAGACTAGAGGTTAGGCTTTGGCAGGGCCACAGGATGCCAAATTTAAGGTGGGCAATCAGGGGGCATGGTGTGGTGGTGGATGGCTAATGCCATGTGGCCCTCCACTGGCCCAAACTTTAAAGAATGATCAGAGCCCATTTACTTAGCCTGAGCAGCAGTGCGGGAGCCTGCAACAGCCCCAAGCAAACATGATAAAAATAAACACAACTAATAAAATAAAATGCCCAAAGGGGGTCTATGAATGGTGTGGTGCTCGGGGACAGGCAGATGGTGTTCTGGTGCTGGACAGCTTGGTGCAGAGGATGCCAGAAGCCACATGGGTGACTCCAGCCTCCTTCTTACAGGAACAAGCCACCATCCACTGCAGTGTTAAAGGGGACAGTTGGTAAAAAAGAATGCTAATGTTTTTGGGTCAGATAGGATGAACAGCTTTTTGCTAAGGCTGGCTCATCCCCGGGGAGAATCATATATGGCCACGTGGCAGCCTACAGCCTCCCCCAAAAAGTGACCACTCAGTAGCGATGTTATCTTTAGATGCAGAGTAAAAGATTTCAATCAAAAAAGAAGTACATATATATATCTATATATATATATATATATATATATATATATATATATATATATATAATGACCAGGACTACAGTAGCTAGATTTTGAGTATGTGACAGGAATATTGCACAGCTCTGTAACATGTTTTGACAGTTTCCAGCCAGTGGTTATTGCAGGCACATACCTGGGGGAGTCAGTTACTGCATAGCTGTGAAAAAGAAGATCTTGGTTCCTAATGTTGGTAGCTGGTTTTGGGGTGAGGGATGTTTCAGCTAGTGCTGCTGCATTACAATACAGGGCTGCATAGAGCAAGGGTGCCATCTAGTGGCAGCCCAGGGGGAAAGGTATCTGTTGTAGTTCATTCAAGGTACACTAGCAAGGTGATAGGATAAAAAAAAAAGAGGCATGGTAAATGTGGAAGGGATAGGTATCAAAGTACGCATGTACATAAGTAGGTGTAGATAGATGGACATACAGTACACAAAATAAAAAACAGAAAGACACAGGTAAAAAAGAAAACAGAGCTAGTGTTGGTGGTTACAAGGTACTAATTCATTCTTCATTTGGCCAGATCTCGGGACAAGGTGCAATGGAAGTGGCACTACAGCCAGATAGGGTCAAGTCTCTGTGTGTATTTCGTGGATGTTTTTCAGCTTCTAGTCAGGACAGACAGTGCAGGGTAATCTGGCGAAAGCACCTTGGAGAACCAGTTGGCAGACTTGGTGAGGAGCAGGGGCAAAGCATGGTGGGATGCCTTGTTTCACCACCAGCAACAGCCGTCAGAGGGGCCAGGGACATCGACTGAGTAACAGCTGGTTCCGGAGGACAAAGCGGTGACCCACCACCAGAGCCTGAGCAAGTCCAGCCACCCAAGAAAGCTAAGACACAACAACCAGCAGGTAAGCCTGATCTGGAGAACATGTCAGTAGAGGAATTAAAGGAATTGCTTAGGCAGTCACTAGAGGGACCATAGCAGGCACCTGTGCGCTGAAGCAGAAAATCTCACAAGGCAGCAGGGGGTGACCAGCACCTTGAGGAGGAGGAGGAGGAGGGAATTTCAGAATCAAAGTTAGCTGGAGGGGTTCAGGAAAGAAGGCCTGAGGCTGGTCCCCAGGGAACCTCACTTGTTCAGACACAGGTGCCCACAGAGGTGGCAACAGCAAGGGCAGAACTGGTCCAAGTGTAATCAGTAGAGAGGCTGTCATTGAGTCAGGCTGGGCTGGAACAGAAGCTGGATAAGGTGCTGGCCTACATTGCAGCACAAGAAAAGGTGCAGGCCACACCGTGGGCAGTGGTCTCAGGTCCAAGTGGATCAGTGGGTTTGGGTACAGGGCCAGCTGCAGAGCAGGCCACTAGTAGTCCACAGCCAACAGAACAGGCAACATGAGGTTTTGTGAGCCTGGGTGAGCCAATAGCTTCCTCACTTACCAGAAAAGACAAGACAGTAGATTATCAAAGGGGACTTTATAGATGTTTTTACATTATTGAATAGACCTAGAGAGCCTAAGGAAGAAAAAGATAAAAAGGAAAAAGAAAGCGATGATGGTGTGGAAAGAAAACAAAAAGTGACAATCAAAAGAACATTGGAGAATTGGTTAGCTGGTTTCCAAATTTGTGCAGGCTCACTAATGCAGGGAAATACAGCCATGGCAGAGGGCCTATGGGTGTACCTGAACTGGGTTATTGCCATGTGGGCAGCAATGCCGGAGGGGGATGGTAGTTAGAGTATGATAAGGAGTTTCAGAGACACATGCAGTATGATACAGGTAGATCATGGGACATGTTGGATTTCCCCTGCTTTGGGTGATAGATATGGGAGGAGGGGTCCAACATACTGACAACGGTTTTCCAGTCAGAAAACCATGGTCTTCCAAGAAAGGGTCATCAGAGTATGGGGAAAAATGGGGAAGGAGTTGTTGTTACTACTACAACAAAATCTCATGCAAGGCCGAGCGGTGTAAGTATAAGCACTAGTGCTTGGCATGTGGCAAGCCACACTCCTTGACCCAGTGCAAGAGGGACTCTGGGGCTCTCTCCTTTTGCCCATATAAAATAGGATGGCACAAAAGTCCCAACACCCATAAAGGTGGACCATCTTAAAGAAAGATTAAGACATTACTGAACACGGAGGCCACACGTTACCTGGTAGAGGGACTCAGAGCAGGGTTCCAGATACTTTATGAGGGTCCACATCAAGCGTTTGAGGCAGAGAACCTGAAGTCAACCAGGGAGTGACCAGAGGTAGTCTGGGCAAAACTGGAGAAGGAAGTAGCAGCAGGTAGGGTGAGCAGTCTCTTCAAAGCACCACCTAGCAAGACATTCAGGGTGTTACCAATCGGGCTGATACCAAAGGAAAAACCCCAGGGAATTCAGGATGATTAACCGTCTATAGGGTGAATCGGTGAACCATTTCATAGACCTGGCACACACAGCAGTGTTGTATGTGCATTTTGATGCAGCAGTCGAGGTAATTCGGGCTGCTGGGCAAGGGGCCCTACTTGGTAAAGCAGACACTGAATCAGCCTTCAGACTCCTACCAGTACATCCAAATGACAGAGATCTGCTGGGAATGAAGTTTGAGGGGCAATACTTTAGGGACAACTGTATGCCAATGGCCTGTGCAGTGTTTGAAGAATTCAACATGGCTCTACAGTGAGCTACAGGGCAGCAAGTGGGAACAGAAGAGATCATCCACTATTTGGACGGCTTTTTATTCATGGGTCAGGCTGGCACCAACAACTGTGCTCCACTTATGGCTGCTTTCCAAGAAGTGTGTTCGGATCTGCAATAATTGGTGGGCAACCTGAATTTTGCATGCAAGATCATGCTGATGGACAGGACATTTATGCAATGCATAGCCTAGAAGAGCGCAGGCTGCTCCAAACCCTATCATAGGATTTGTGTTACAGAATCTATGAGGGAAGGTCTGGGGATTTGGTGGGCCTTCCTCAGTTGTTTCAATGGCAAGGCATTCTGGCAGACCTCATTGATCAGCCAGGGATTCAAACTCTACACTGACACATCAGGTGACCTGGGGTTCAGAGCTAATTTCCAAGAGCAATGGTGTATGAGTCACTGGCCTGACTCATGGCATGCAGGTGGACTGCTGAGGCAGGTGACACTACTGGAATTTTTCCTGATAGTGGTTATGTTGGCTATCTGGGGTGAACAGGTTTGGGATAGGGCTATCCTATTCTGGTCAGACAACATGGGAGTGGTGTATACCATTAATAAACAACTGGGAGGGAAGGGCCCATGGGGGAACACATGAGGGTTTTCGTACTGAGATGTCTATTGTTGAATATTAGTTTCAGGGCACAGCATGTGCCCGGTGTTGGCAATGGAATTGCTGATGCTGTTTCTCATTCGCAGTGGCAGAGGTTTTGTCAGGTGGAACCAATAGCAGAGAGAGCCCCCATGGAAGTTCAACCATATCTGTGGGACTTGGTAGCTCTGAAGCCTAGGAATTGTCAGAGGTTCCTTAGCACTGAGCACCCGGGTGGCTTATCAAAGGGGAGTAGATAGCTTTCTTAACTTACATCAAGAGCAAGTGTGAGACAACACCTGGCCTATCCCAGTAGAGCACTTGTGCGCATGCATCCTCCATAAGAGGTAGAATGGGTGTTTATGTGCAGTAATCAGGCAACACTTAGCAGGGATTGCCTGGTTCTCCAAAGTGATGGGGTATGCAGATCACAGTGGCACTTTCCCATTGCGTAAATTACTAGAGAGACGGGCATGGGGGGCTCCGAGGTGGCTGGACAGCAGACACCCTCACAGCCCAGAGCTTTTGATCTGGGTCTGGCATGTACTAGGCGAGGTGTGCTCCACTGAAACTGAAGCTCACCTGTTTCAGGCAGCTTATGTGGTCACATTCTGCGGCGCCTTTAGGATTTCTGAGATACTGTAGTGCAGCCAAGGAAGGCAGCACACTTACCAATGGTGCTGACAGATGATGATGTCACACTCACAAATGCTGTCATGTTTATCTGGCTAAGGAACAGCAAGATAAATAGCATGGCCCAGGGGTTTCTGGTGCTGCCTCAGACCACCACCTGGGGTGCAATGGAATATACGGGAGATGGTATTTAACTATGTGTCACATAGAATGGTACATGGGGTAGCATTTTTTCATCACAACAATGGGTCACCAGTTATGATCCTTCAGTTCAGGTGAGTGCTGAGCAACAGCCTGGAAAGACTAAGGATAGACATGAGTGGGTGCAACACTCATTCTTTCAGGACTGGGGCCGTATCTCATGCCCGGGCATCAGGATTCACGGATGAACAAATTCAGGCCTGGGGTGATGGTGGTCGCAGATCTTTTAAATTTATTTAAGACCACATATGCTTTAATTTATTTTCTTGTCTTGACAGTCATAGTTTGGCAGAGGAAGCAGATTTGGATATGTGGGCACACTTACATGCACTGGGTGGCCATACATGCAGGAAAGAGTTGTTGCAGAAAAAATCTGAACCTGGATCCATGAACCTTCGAAGTGCTATGTTTGGGCCACAGGAGCATGTGTCGGCACAGTTTTCTTCCAGTGGTTACAGAGGAAGCTTGATGGAGGGGTCTTCCATAGATCCTGATTGCTCACTTGGGGTTATTGAAATAGGAACTCTATCATCTATTGACTTACTCAGAAAAACAAAAGAGGACTTCATATATCTGAAGGGCATGTGGCCTGAGGTTCAAATAATATGGTCAGACATAATTCAAGGTCACCACTGGCACCAGGCGCACAACCCCCAAGGCCCTGGAAAAAGTAAGGTGCCAGTATAAGGATGCCATGAGGGCATTTATGGGAAGTTTATGAGGTACTTCAATGAGACACAATATTAGAGCAAACAACACAGAACTTTACACTAGAGATGAAGTACACTTGTCAAGTGCAGGTCTAAACAGATATTTAGAGAAATTACGCAGAGCATTGGAGAGAACATTAGAACAATGTGCCTGCGGGAGGGGGCTGCGGAGATCATGCCTTGTGGCGGCTAGGTGGTATTGGCTGGTTGATGCGGGGGGGTAATGGAGTATCTTGGTCTTGTGCACAGCAGATCACCCAGAGGCTGATGGGAGGGGTGGGATATCTGGTCGGGGCTCACCACTTTCAGATTACGGTGGCAGCTGGGCAGCAGCCTCCTTGGGCAAGAGCCTGTGATGACAGGGCATTCCTGAATGGGGGATGTCTTGGTAGCCGGTCATGAGACACTCCTCATGCCCTGGAGACCGTGTACCTCATGTGGGCTTGTGATGGTTGGTAGCTTCCTTCAGCTGGGAAGACTGTTGTTTGACAGTAATATAGGCCAGCCAAGACCACCTGGCAGTGCATGTTCTTTACGTATTCATGATTGATTAATACACACATGACAGTGGCCATTTCTCTCCAATGCTTGGTGTGTATCTCAGTTTGTTCAGGTGAAATGGAGTTGGGGGGACTGTGCCTTATAAGACAATGTGTGTACTGTCCTTGCTCCTTAAATACCCCTAACAGTAAAAGTTAATTATATTCTTGGATAAAATTATTCCATTGCTAAAACAGTCACAGATGATTTCAGTATTTGCATGAATAAACACTCCATTAAAACCTTCTCTTTTGTAGAGAACAAACAATACATATCCCATAGCCCTGGTGTCAACAGTTTTCATTTGTGCCGACTGTTTCACAAACCATCCTGTGGAAGTTTCAAATGTTCCCCCATAAATTGTTGTTAAATTTATTTGCACCGGGGTCCTGGTTGCTGTTTACCTCTCAGATCACATTCCAGTCCAAAAGCATGCCCATCATAATATTCTTTTTTTCTTGCTATTTTTTTTTTATATAAAAATCTTCTAAACGTGATATTATAACTCTGACTGCATTACTGTGCTGCATCCTGGCTGGCACGGCTGTCAGCTTTGAATTTTCAATTCAAACCATACTATATCTTATAGGAAAATTAGATGCAAAACTTAGAAAAATGCATGTTTTGAACTGAGTTTTTGTTTTACTGATTGTTCCCTGTGTCTGTGGCAAGGTTTGTTTTTTTGTGTTTTTTATCTTTTCCCTGGCAGTTTTATGCCCTCTAGGGGTTGCCACGCAGTCTTCTTTTATTGTCTTTGATCTGTTGGAATTTTCCCAGAATGCTTCTACTAATGATGTCAATTAGACCAACTAAGAACCCAGGATCCTGGTTACAACTTTTAACCTAGTCACAGCATCCACAATACTCATTTTTATTTTATTTATTTATTTATTTACTGTAGTCATCAGAATTACAGCCCTTTGAGTCAGGGACTCGGTTCCAAAGGCTCCACGTCAGAGTTACAGAGAAGAACAGTAAATTACATATGAGCATTCCTTATAGACATGAACCATTCAAGGGTACAGGGTACAAATACAGTAGGAACACTCCAGAATTTTAAGAAGTGTTACAAATTGTATACAGGTGGGGTTACAGGCCTATACATCGAGGTAGCTAAGGACACTTATCAAACTTGTCAGTTGACCAATTTTGAGACTGAGGGCTGATAAGCTGGCTAGGAAGCCATTGTCATAGACTCAGAGTCGTGACGGAGGAGGAGCCCAGTGGACTTGGGTTCACTGAGAGCTACACACGCACGAGCGAGTAGAGAGTATATGATTCCTGTGGCCCCTTTAAATAGTCCTAGATTGGGCAGACTACTTACTGAAGTGGGTAGTTACTGAAGTGGCCTAGCACTTACTGATACAGTGACACTCATCCAGTGTCACTGTACCAGTAAGTGCTATGCTTATTGTCAAGTCCAAAACATTGACTAAATGCTCTTTTTGTACAATAAATGTGCATGTGTGTGTGTTCTCCTTTCTTAGTTAGTATTTTGTTGTTGGTGGACAGCAATCCTCCCTCCCAGAAAAAGTCAGGCAGGCAGACATCAGCAAAAGGTAAAACTCTGATTTGCAAGGCATGGATCATGCAGGCAAAACATCGATTATATAGGTAATTCTGTGGTTTTATAACAGCACTTAACTTGTGATTTTGGTGGTGTTCTTTAAATGTGTTGGGTTGTGATGATGACTGAAGGTAATAATTAAAATAAATCTGTAGTATCCAAATGCAGATCCAAGCAAGCTAGAACAGCACAGACTTTTATGGGAGGGAGGGTCTCAGTCCTCCACAAGCAAATTACTAACTAAGAAA
Organism: Neoceratodus forsteri; assembly: GCA_016271365.2. Lineage (NCBI taxonomy): Eukaryota > Metazoa > Chordata > Ceratodontiformes > Ceratodontidae > Neoceratodus > Neoceratodus forsteri. The sequence continues at coordinate 668,890,080 of CM057456.1, read as the reverse complement.
GGAGAACACATGCACATTTAAAGGACAAAAAGAGCATTTATTCAGTTCTATGTGATAACGATGACTGCGAATGGCAAGCCGTGTTATCTCGATGTCAGGGCGGTGGAAATATATTTGCCATCCTGACATACTCAGCTTATGGAAGAGCAGCATTGGGGACTTACTTATTTTGCTTTCTGTGGGGGGCTGCGCCCCCCCACGTGGGGTGCTTCACCCCTGCACCCCCCCCACTAAAGGATTCTTAACTCCAGGGGGGTGCATGTCGGGGTGGCAAAAGCAAAAAAATCAAGTTTGGGCCAGGCACAACAAAAATACAGTAGCACCCAGACCCAGACCAGAACCCAGTACCTCCCACACTGCAACCAGACACCAATCCCCGATGCCACGGCGCAGCTCAGCATTTGACTGCAGCACCACCCCCTACATCCCCTCCTCCACCTCCCAGCCCACACTCACCCTGCTCTCTCCCCCCCATGCGCGTGTACATATAGTGACATCCTGTCGGTGCAGTCGCCCACCCCACCACATCCGGTCACCCTACCCCCGATTGCCATTGGGGCTTTCACCCACAACGTGTCACTGTTTCGGATGGCACCTTCCTTCAGGCACCAACATCACAGGCTACCCATTTATTCAAGGTTTTGGACTTGAAGATAAGCATAGCACTTACTGGCACACTGCCACTGGATGAGTACTGTGGATGCTGACACTACATTATGACTAGAATCTTGAACTCTTAGTAGGTCTAACTGACCTCCTTCCCATATGCATTCCAGGAAAGTTCCAACAGATCAAAACCAATGAAAGAAGCCTGTATGGCTAAACCCAGGGGCCATAAAACTTTAAAGATAGGAACAATAGTAGAATCTTTCCAAATAGGAAAACTAGACTCACATAGTGAAAAATTAAAAATAGCAGAGGGAGGAAAACAAAGAAAATCAGCATTGGTCTTCACAAGTTGGTAATCTATACCATCCTTACTCACAGACTGATGAGGGTCCATAGAAAGAAGGTATTTCAAAACATCAACTGGTGACAAAGATTGAAAGTAAAACATTGAAATATTCAAGGAAAAGTTCTCAAGAGACAGTCTAAAATGAGGCATTAAATTCCCAGATGAATAATTGGAATAATCAGAAAAATTATCATTTAGTTCCTATGCTTTTTCAAATGGATCTGTAATAATACCATTCTTAGTTTGTAAACATTGAATAGTTGATGTATGCCTTTTTTCAGTAAGTTCATGTATTAACTTCCAGGCTTCTGTAACATTCCTTCCCAGAAATTCCTTTTGCCTATCATGTAACTGAAGGCATTCAAGGGCAAAGAAAACCCATGTGCTATGGTCTGGCTTTAAATGAGCTTTGAAGGGATGGGTATTCTAGCACACAGCACGTACAAAAATATTATTTCTGGGAGTAGGATATTTAAGCAATAAGGCATGACAGGGTGTGTGTTATCCTGTAATAATTAGTGGGTTGCATTTTTTCCCATTGAAAAAGGAGTGTATTAAATGCCATAATACACGTATGTGTATTATGGCATTTTTTTAATACACGGCTCTTTGTATCAGACTGTCAGTGGTATCTGAGAAGACCAAGTGGTCTGGATCCCTACTGTGTGCTAAGGTTCCCCATTTGTTTTATTATTTAAAAAATAGCTTTGGTCCCTCTTCGTCAATCTCACACACTCCGTCGAGCTGGAAGAGACAGAAGTGTCAAGAGCAGCAAGACCTCCAAATCATCCATCCTACTGCCTGTCTCCAGCACCCCTCACCAGCCAGCATCTCTTGCCTCCTTGTCCCCTAACTTCACCCCAGGCTGAGGTGGTGAGTAGGCGGTAGCACTACTGGTCGGGTTCTTGCCACCTGGATCAAAATAATTAACTTTTTATTTCCACACAGCACAGTGAGGGCAGACAGGAGTCAGCGAAAAAACACGACCCCTTAAATTATAGAAAACAAAATATGGGGTACAGTGTATACACTCAAATTTCATACACATCCTCATTGTTGGATGGCTATCATAAACCCCTCGGGCTTCACCCTTGGGTTTTATGTGCCATCCTACAACTCGAGTGTGTATTAAATTGTAGTAACTCACTGCACCCCATACTTTATCCAATATATAACGTCAATCCTGGGGTGGCGGAAGCACTTAGTTTCACCTCGTGCTTCCACCACCCCAGGAATGACATTATTACATGATAACACACACCTTGGAGTGCCTTATTGCAATTATAAAATGGCTCGATGTTATACAAAACAAAAATAAAAATAAAAATGTTTGTAGTAGATTTTTAGTGAGACAGTATATCTTTGTTTCTGAAAAAAAGGCTCAGGCTCTATAAAATCAACACAGTGATGTTATTGTGTAATATCATCACTGTCTCAGGCACACACTGACCAATCAGAGTCCAGGAAATTTTATTGCCATTGTATAATACACGATAACACACACCCTGGAGTGCCTTATTGCAATTATACAATGGCTTGTTGTTATATGCAGTATAAAAGAATAATTTTAAATAATGTTTTTGTTAGTGTGGGAAAATATTTTTGTTTCTTAAGAGAAGATGGAAACAATCATGGTACTCCAACAAATCCAATGTTACAGTGATGTCATTGTGTAATAACATCACTGTCTCAATGGGTTAGCAGCCAATCATCTTTTTACATTTTTCCTTGCCATTGTATAATGTATGTTATTTATGTATGAGATATCATCTATAATTGCTTGCTATTTATGTACATGGAAGTTGTGCTGTAAAAATGTGACTGTTTTTTAATTTGCATAATCTGTAATGTATTTGTACTCAGACCCCATTAGAAATTAACCTCAGATCGATAGGAGATATGTAGTGGGGACAAGTGTGATACATTGTTTATCCACACAAGATCAATTTGACCTCGGGTAATCTCACTAGTGGAGTAAGCCATAAGTGACGTGCTTGAAGTTAAACTGCTCAAGTATGGATAAATAATGTACTGTATAACACATGGTCCAACTGCATATCCTGTTTAACCAATAGGCTGATGATTTTTTTGGGGGGAGAGGGGAGTGACAGATAGTGCTTATCCCAACATATGTGTGATAAACTGTAGGTCCTAAACTTTATGACACATGTGGAGATATAATTTTTTATGACATTGTTTTTACGTACCTGTACATTGTATCATCTGGATTGTCCTGTTCATATTTTGTAACTTAAACAATAATGCATGACAAGGTGTGTGTCATGCTCGGATAACATCACTCCTTGGGTGGTTGGGTATGGGCCACAGACTGAGTGCATCCAACACCTGAGAGGTAACGTTACCCCAGCATGACACACACCCTGGAGTGCATTATTGCAATTATACAATGGCTCCTTTGTTGAACAAAATTTGTCCCTTTTTCTTAAATCAGTTACCTCTTATTTTGATAATGGTTACAGCAGTATAACAGCTAATATGCTGATTTACATACATTAACAGGGAATTATGGGTAGACTGTAAAGGTCATTTAAATATCCCTTACTCAGCAGTGAAGTCTCCTATTTTGGTAGTGGTAACTGCTAAGGGTTGGTGTTAAGTCAGTTACCAGTAAGTCGGTGTCCCAGTATCTACCAGAAGTAAAGGCACTAGACAGTCACCCTTCACAAGAGATAGTCTCCTTAACAATTGTATTACTTCATACTGTTAACAGCCATAAATCTGTTTTTGTTGGTCTGATTCATACAGCTAAGTTGCCCCACTAGGGTAACATATTGTACACTGTGTTCATTGTAAGTTACTGCAACTTAAAATAACAATCTGCCTGATCAATTGAAACAGACAATCACCCTATCTCAGGTAGGCTTGTTTATTATCCCTATTAATTGTAAACCACAGAGATTAGAGACATGGGTATTTGTCAGCTGGGGGCAACTGCCTGCACCATATCTAATTGCTTGATTCCGAAATAAGCAGTTGCCAAGCCTATCCAAACAAAATCATTTATCTGTATCTTAGGAAGTATCTAAAATATAAACTTTGTTTAAAATAATTACATTTAAACTCAGACTATAGCAAGGCAAGGCAAGTCAAATTGTACTTATATAGCACCCTATCCAGGGACTCAGAGCGCTTCACAATAAAACATCCTCAAGAGTTAAAATCAGAAAAATTCAAATAAAACTAAAGGCTTTTTCAAATAAGAATGTTGTTAAGGAGGCTTTAAATGCCTCCACGGAGCTGGCTGCATGAATGTGTGGTGGTAGAGTGTTCCACAAAGATGGTGCAGCTATATCAAATACTCTAGCACTTCACTGCTTTAGGTGAGAGGATGGTGTAACAAGCAAGCTGACATCGGTGGAGGGAGGGGATGGATAAGCTGATATGGAACCAGGAGCTCTTAAAGGTAGAAGGGTCCCAAACCACATTAGGCCTTGTATGTTAACAAGCAGATCTTGAAGGTGATGTGTCGGCTCACAGACAGCCAGTGCAGAATGTGCAGAATAGGAGTAACATGATCCTTCATTGAGGCACCCATCAACATCCTGGCTGCAGTATTCTACATTATCTGCAGTCATTGCATCAGTCTTCTGGCTAGATAAAGAGTATTGCAGTAATCTAGCCTGCTGGTAACAAAGGAATGGATGATCATAGCCATATCAGCAGGCATAAAAAATGACTGAATCCTGGTGATATTCCAGAGATAGAAAAACCCAGATCTAACAACTGATGGCACCTTTTGTTCGAGGGTAAATTGGTTTCAAGAAAAATGTCAAGGTCCCTGACCACATTAACCACCTACAAGGGCCACCCATCAACTGCCGGAGTAAGCAGCCTCCTGTCAGTGGAGACACCTCCATCACGTGGCTCAATCACCATAACCTCTGTTATGCTGGGGTTGAGACTTAGTCAGTTTGCAGACATCCAATTTTTGATCTCAGCCAAACACTGGCTCAGCATACTTGGGGCGGATAGGTCACCTTGGGGCACAAGACAGGTACAAGTGGGTGTCATCCGCATAGCAGTGAAACCCCAGCTTGTAACACCTAATGATCTCACTCAGTGGCAGCATGTACACAGAGAACAACAGGGGAGCCAAAATGGAACCCCGCAGAAACATAGAAACATAGAATTTGATGGCAGATAAGGACCACTTGGCCCACCCAGTCTGCCCATTTCCTACCTACTGGATGCTGCAGATCCTAGTTAACCAGCAGCCTACTTTTCCTGCCCCACCCCCCAGAACTGCCTTATGACTATCCCATGCATGCATGCTTGAATTCCACCACTGATTTTGACTCCACGACCTCCTCCGGAAGGCCGTTCCATGCATCCACAACCCTCTCTGTGAAAAAATACTTCCTTAAATTACCTCTGAGCCCCCTCTATCTTCAAATTGTGCCCTCTTGTTCTTGCACACCTCTTTTTTGAAAGATGCTACCCTCTTGGACTTTGTTGATTCCCTTGAGGTACTTGAAAGTTTCTATCATGTCCCCCCTCTCCCTCCTTTCCTCAAGGCTATACATATTAAGCTCCTTAAGTCTCTCTTCATATGTCTTCCGGTGCAGACCCTGCACCATTTTAGTTGCCCTCCTCTGGACAGCTTCCATCCTGTCTATGTCTTTGCGGAGATTGGGTCTCCAGAACTGCACACAGTACTCCAGATGGAGTCTCACCAGCTGTCTGTACAGAGGGATAATAACTTCCTGTTTTCTACTGGTGATGCCTCTCCCTATGCATCCCAGTATCCCCCCAGCCCTCCTTGCTGCCCTCTCACATTGCTTGCCCATCTTTAGGTCATCTGATATGACTACCCCCAGGTCCCTCTCCATTTTTGTTGCTGTTGTTATCTCACCCCCCATTGTGTACTCTTCCCCAGGGTTTTTGTTTCCCAGGTGCATTACCTTGCACTTCTTAGCATTGAATCTAAGCTGCCATACATTTGACCATTCCTCTAACCTTGCCAAGTCCCTTCTCATCCTTTCCACCCCACCCTGTGCATCAACTCTGTTGCAGATCTTAGTGTCATCTGCAAAGAGAAATACTTTTCCTTCCAGTCCTTCTGGAATGTCACTTATAAAGACATTGAAGAGGACCGGTCCTAATACTGAACCCTGCGGTACCCCACTAGTAACCCTCCTTTCTTCTGAGTGGACTCCATTTACTATTACTCTCTGTGTCCTATTCTCCAGCCAATTCTTTACCCAGGCTGTCATCTTGGGACCCACTCCCAGGATGGCTAACTTGTATATTAATCTTTTGTGTGGGACTGTGTCAAATGCCTTGCTAAAGTCTAGGTAGGCCATGTCCACAGCCCCTCCCTGATCTACTACTTTGGTCACCCAGTCTAAGAAATCTATCAGATTCATCTGGCATGACCTTCCCGCCAGAATCCATGCTGCCTAGGGTCCTGTGCCCTCTGGCCTCTAGATACTCAACAATTCTTTCCTTTAGAAGTGATTCCATCATTTTCCCTATCACTGAGGTTAAACTAACAGGTCTATAGTTTCCTGCTTCTGCCTTGCTCCCACTTTGTGAAGGGAATCACATCTGCCCTCCTCCAGTCCTCAGGTACCACCCCATCCTCCATGATTTGTTAAAAGGGTAGTCAGTGGTGTCACTAGTTCTACCCTTAGTTCTTTTAGAATTCTGGGATGAATCCCATCAGGCCCATTGCTTTGTCCACCTTCAGTTTTAAGAGTTCTTTCAGAATCCTTTCTTCTGTAAATGGGCCGTATCAACTTCTGTATCCAATGTGTTACTACTGTTTGTTTTATGTACCTCCCTCTTCCTTTGTAAATACTGAGCAAAATATTTGTTTAGTATCTCTGCCTTTCCAGTCTCCTCTGCCCATCCTCCCTCCTCTTTATTAAGCCTCACTATCCCTCCCTTGGTCTTCCTTCGCTCCCTGATGTGCCTATAAAAGGTTTTATCCCCCTTCTTAACTGAGTTGGCTATCTTTTCCTCGGTTTGGGCCTTTGCTGTTCTGACTGCCTTCCCAGCCTCCTTTTGCTTTAACTGATACAGTTCTCTATCCTGCTCCTTCTGCGATTCCTTGTACTTCCTGAATGCTTTCTTTTTCTCTTGAACCTTCACTGCCACTTCCTTTGAGAACCATAATGGTTTCTTACATCGTCTTGTTTTGTTTATTTGCTTCACACAAAGGCTCGTTACCTCTGTGATGGCAGTTTTTTATTATTCCCCATTGTTCTTCCACCCCTCCTTCCTACCCATTTGCTAGTGCATTCCTTAGGCACTCACCCATTTTGGCAAAGTCAGCCCTCCTAAAGTCCAGTACTTTTGTCTTTGTATGGCTTGACTATATTGCTGTGTTTATTGTGAACCATACTGTTCGATGGTCGCTAGGCACCACAAGGCAGCACAAAAAGTCCAGAGGAAGCTTCTCAAGAACTATGTGCTGCAAATTTCTGGTTAAATATGAAGCTAAATCAGTGCAAGACTGCACTGGTAGCACCCATATAGTTCCACACCTGATCCAGCAGTACCACCATGTCAAATGCTGAAGATAGGTCCAAGAGCACCAAGATTGTAGTGTGCCCTCAGTCCCTTGCCAAAAAGAGATCATGTGCTACCCTGATCAAAGCCATCTCAGTACTATGTCAGGACCGATTGAAGAGGTTCATAGATGCACAATCTCTCCAGATGCTCAACCAGCTGGTCAACCACAATCTTCTCAATAATCTTCTCCAAAGAGGGAAGATTAGAGATAGGCCTGTAGTTCGAGAGACCATCAGGGTCTAAAGATGACTTTTTTAGGAAGTGTCTCACCACAGCTTCTTTCAAGGCCATTGGAAGGACACCATCACTTAAGGACCCATTAATGATATTGATGAATACTGGAAACTGGCAATCTAATCAGCTAATAGCAAACCATGTTGGACCTGGGTCCAGGGCACAGCAGTGGGACGAATGCTGGAAAGCATGTGGAGGGCCTCAGCTGCCAAAACTGGCCAAAACTCACTCCGACTTGGTAAAAGATATTTACCAGCAGGCCTGTCACCTCCAACAAAAGATGGACCAGAGGAGGCAATACTCATCCTGACCGAGGACACCTTGTTGGCAAAGAAACGCCCAAACTACTTGCTTTTTTTTCTGCAGAAAATGCTGTCCCAGACTACAAACAGGAGGGATTTTTTGAACTGTCAACAGTACAGAACAGTGCAGCTGGGTGGTTTCTTGCCTCAGCAATCAACCAAGACAAAAACTCTGTCTTCTTAAGATCAAGTGCTGACTGATACTCCAAATAATGAAGCCTCAGTGCTGCATTGTCCTCCTCAGAGCAAGATCTCCTCCAGGCACGCTCTAACCTATATCCCTTAGTCATCAACTGATGCAACTCAACACAGTATCACAGAAAGCAGGAATTGGGAGGTCAAGGGGTGAACATGGAAAGGTGCAATCTGATCCAGAGCCTCAGTTAAGGCAGTATTATAAACCTCAACAATTGCCTCTTCACTCTGGACACAGGCAAGCATCAAACTCAAGACATCCAGCGACTCCTGAGGTTGGTGAGGCTCCAATTTATCAAAACAATATTGTTTGGACCCTTGCTTCTGTTGTGCTATTTGGGAAATCCCCTTTCCCTGGCACCCCACACTCCTCATCCAACAAACAAACAGATACATTTTATGGGGTCAGTTCTGAAATGGTGTACTAATACCTCAAAACTAGCATACTGTCTTACCACTATAAAACCAGTGAGCATGCAAGCACTGTTATCTTTACAGGCCTCATCTTCCAGCAATGTAGCGCCTTTTAGGCACAGTCTCTACTTAGATTACAAGATTAAAATATTACATTGGTCTTACACTATGTATACCAGACTCCATAGGATCAAAAAGCTAATCCTACTACTGCTATTATGTTCAGGCAATGTCAAAATTAATCCTGCCCTATCTCATCAATTGCATCACCCACTGAATTAGAATCCATTAGAGGTCTGAAATTCATGTTAATTAATGTATGTAGTCTGCTGAAAAAACTAGATGACATAAAAACCTAGGCCTCACATAAGAACCTAGATGTCCTCATCTTGACAGAAACATGGTTAAATGTGATGGTATTGCACCAGGAGATCGCTTAACCCTCGTATAACCATTTTCACCAAGAAACATCAACTAGAGGAGCTGGTCTTGACATTTAGATTAATAATAAATTTAAAGCTATTTGAATTCAGTTTCCTTTCAATGCCTAAGGAATTTGAATATTTGGCAATCAAACTCTCCCTAGCTGATGCTGAAACCATTAACATCATAAGTTTCTATAGACTGCCTAAAGGTGGCATCAAACTCTTGAACCATGTCAATACCATTCTTGATTCTCACCCTAATGAACCAGTCATTTTAGGTGACCTGAATATTGATTGTAACTCCCCCAAATCTAACAATTTAACAACAAGTACAAAATTATTTAATTGTTTGACTTTAGGTCATTATAATTTTACATTAAATATCACAAAGTGTTTAAAAACTCTCCCACATCAACATGTAAGTAGTAAATAAGTGATATTCCATGCAGTAAATATAGAAAATATAAAAATAAGTTTGACATTCATAGCTTGTTTGATAGAAATTTCTATAAACTTTATTGATTGTTCTATCACAAGGTCCTGACCGATATATTCATAAGGTAGAGACAGTAAACAAATATTTATTAGCTGAGTTTCATATCTGTTAATGCTACACATTTTGTTCGTCCTCTCTTATCAAAATTAACATTTTAATCCCTGGAGAAATTGTGTTAATCTATATAAAATTAACCTATCCCTAGATCTAAATGGATCCAAGATAAGTTTGAGGATGAGTCAGATAATGCCAAGATTGAACCAAGTCAAACTTTTCTGCTCTTTTCATATTTTGGACAGTGAAGGACAGTGTGTTTTAACTCATCATTAATATTTAGTCCATAGCTACAATACTGAGTTAGTATTCCTTCCCAGTTTTGATGATAAAATATATAATTGGCAGCATATAATTCCATATGGAACCTGATTAGTAGTCTCTGATCCTCTGGTTTATTTAAAACTGTCAGATACAGTTCCATGGAGTGATCTAATTTTAGTAACTTAAACCATCCTAAGTGTTTGAGACTCATTATTCTTATTTGATCTTTTACTAGTGCTGTGTCTCTGATTCTTGTTTTAATTTGCATCAGTATCTCATGAAATGGTATTTGGTAGACTTCATAGAGAAGATGATCCAGACCCAAAAGAAGGATATAGTTGCTAATATCTGATTATTGAGAAAACAAAACCTGTTAGATTATAATCAATTGCCTCTTCCAAGCACAGTCTTGGAAGTCAGTGTTCTGGGAGGAGAAAAAGCTTCATTATTTGGTTGAGCCTTTTTTCCAGGGATAGAGTAGCCAGTGAAAAATGACTCAGTTACCTGTGCATAATCTCAGCAGGAACTGATTTTTGCACTTGCAGTATGTATCTATATATGTTATTAATTATAACTTCAAGTCATTTAAGATTGTCTTGTTCCCAACTTTCTGTCCTATAATGTGTGCTGGTTTTTAATTTTGCATTGATCACTTTGATTAATCCTATGGTGGTACCATTTCTCATCTTTCCACCAAACCTTTTAAATGCGTTGAAAGACGTTTTCAATTTAGATGTCACCTGGTCTATGTGTTTAGTCCAAGTTAAATTTTCTTCCTATCTCATGCCTAAATAATCATGAAACTTTAATGATTTAATTCTGTCTTTATCAATATGTAATGAGGGACATGGTTTATTTTGTTTACCAAATATAATTAGGTTAGTTTTATTTTTGTTAATGACCAGTTTATTGTCCATGCATTGTTTAGAAAACTGGTTTAATTTTTGTTGTATACTGATAAGTGGAAATAAGGACCAAGTCATCTGCATATGCTAGATAAGGTATTAAATATATTGATAAATGATAATCTGGATGATCAGTGCATTTTATTAAAGATTATACATAAAAATTAAAGAGTGTAGATGCCAGAATACAATCTTGTCTGACACCCCAGTTTGTTTTAAATATTGAAGATAAATGTTCCATTTGATTAAATTGAACCTTAAGCCATGTTTCCTGATGTAGCCTGATTAATAGCACCGATAAAGTAGGATCTGTCTCATATGTTTTTAGCTTTTCCCATAAAAGTTTGCAACTAATCGAGTCAAAGGCTAACATTAGATCAGCAAAACAAAGGAAAAAATTTGAGATTTTTATCTTGGCATACTTCCATATAAGATGAGATAATACAAAGCAATATTGGACTGTTGATCTATTCATTCTGAATCCATTTTGCCATTCACATAATATGTTATAATCTATTTTGTAATTGAGCCAACAGAATTGTGGTGAATAATTTTTGTGATGAATCCAATAAACTTATCGGTCTATACATCGATGGGTCATTGGTGTTTCCTTTTTTTAAGGATAGGATGGATTTATGAGATAATGGGTGATCGCAGAATAGTAATCGCCATTATGGCAAACTACACATCGCCGAAAAAAACTTTTGGCGATGTAGTCCCCAGTGCACAACAAAAAGGTGCCAGGGACTTACACTTTCCATGTAAATGTGGGGAGCTGTTCCCTCTGCACCCCCCTACTTAAGGATTCTCAACTCCAGGGAGGTGCATGCCGGGTGGGGTGAAAAATTTATAAAAAATTTCTGGCTGGCATAACAAAAAGTTATTGCACCTGGACCCAAACCTGGTACCCTATGTAGCCTAGTGCTGTGCCCACTCACCATGCCACTGGAGCAGCTCAGCAGCTCACCATGGCACTCCCCCTCACAATCCCTCCCTCCCCTCCTGTCCCTCGCTGTGTGTGCTCACTCCCTCCACATTCGTATACATGTAGCAACAGGATGTCACTGTATTCGTGCACCCCCCATCCAGTCACTCTCTCTCCCTCATTGGTGTATTATGAGGCACTGCGATTGGGTCTCCATTTCAGTAGGTGCCCAATTGCAGTCGTCAAACTCACGGGATACTGGATAGAACAGATTATGCTGCCCTTCTAAGAATCTAGAAATTATCCCCCCTGTACATATTGATTAAATAGAATGTGGAAAAGTGGCAACTACCAGTGTGGAAACATTCTGAATATATCTGCTATTATATTATCTGGTCCTGGGGCTTTATTGAGGCCATCTTTCTTAATGCTATCTAGATTTCTTGATTATCAATATATATATATATATATATATATATATATATATATATATATATAATTAGAGGCAAAAAACAGTTTCATGCATTAGTTAGGGTTGTTCCACAGCGACAAAAGTGAGGAAATTCGCTGTTAGAGTTTCACCTCCCCAGCACCACACACACACAGACACATACACACACACATATGCAAGTATGGGGGAGGACCAAGTCAACACAACCAATGACAGACATCCGGCAGCAGGTGACAGAAATAACAAACAATTGTCTAAATGTACTATGAGACATCCCCACCCACCTGACCAGGTACTGCATGCTCAGTGGAGATCAACAGCAAAACTGAGGCCATGTACACCAAACGTACACATCCCTGATTGCAGCTGCACACAACGTACCACACTTAGTAGAATTAACTACACACTGTGCCTGTATTTTTTTATTGTGCCTATATTTGTTTGTGTGTATGCTGTAGACATCTATCATTGATATTGTACCTCTGTGTTTTATGTAAACTGCTGCCTCATGCAACTTTGTACTCAGGTTGCACCCTGACTGTACCTTATATATGTATTTCCTGATATGGAACCTTTATAAATGAGTCTTTGACGCAAAGGTTTGTAATTCCAATATTTTCAATAAATAAATAAATAGGCCTAGGGTATAAATGCTTCTGCAGGAACTTTCTATATTGGAAAGTTCCTCATTGTAGTATAATATAAAGATGTAAAATGATTTTCCCCATTCTGTGTGTTATTAAAGTTTCTATCTTCCTTGAATATTGAGCATAACCATGGCTTACTAAGAACCAAAATTGTGTAACATTTGTATTTTTTGCTTTCCTTAACATAGCTCACAAATATTATTGAAATGTCTTTTTCTCCCTTTTCATGACTTCTTTATACTTTTTCCTATTTTTATTTAACCTTTTCAAATTCTCCTGCTGAGGTGTTTGTTATATTGTCTTATCCCTTGATTAAGTTTAGTTTTTGCCTGTTTGTATCTAATGATATACCAGGATTTATCTGGTTGTGATCTAATGAAGGTTTGCCTATATAAAGGTCTAATAAAAAGGTTGAGCTTAGTGTGCTACTCCTGGTTAAACAATTGCAAAATAAATAAAACTATGTATTTTGTCTCATTTCTCAGTTAGTCATTGGGTGCCTTTTCCCAATATGATATCAAGTCTAAGGGCTGTTAAATATTCTGAGTTTAGAATTTCTGCAAATTTAAGTCCTGTTTGTGGTTATCATCAGATTATATGCAGGTTTATTATTTCTAAATCTAGATTATGTAATTTATTATGACTCCAATCAGTGTTTGAATCTTAAAAATTCATATGTAAACTAGTTAAGACAGAGATGTGCACTGATTCTGGTCTTTCTAATATTATCATATTTCAACACTATTAATAGCATCCAAGTTGGCCCATACCAGGTCAATTACAGAAGAGCCATTAGACACAATAAAGGTAGCATTACCATCCTTGCCACCCTGTGTCCTTCCATTTATTAAACAGAGATCAATATTTCCCATAATGTTCATCAATAGTTTTCCTTGAACCCAATTCCAAAACGCATGGTGCAACTTGCGGGTATATCTGAGTTGCACCATGCGGCACTGTGCTGGTGACCCTGCACCCTATTCTAAGACAGGCAGGGTCCCTGGCACCTATGTCTGTGATGTGTGGCAGCTACAGGCTAGCGCCAAGAGAAAGTGCACTGGACCTGGTTGCCGCAAGTCACTGGATGAAATCAACTGTCCCCAGAGCCCCCCACCCTGTACTGCACCCAAGTGCACCTGAAGGCATTGGGGGGGCTGACTGATTGGCAATGGTGATCAGGGGAGCACAATAGAATTCAGACCCAGGGGTTCCCAATGTTCAGGGGTGGGGGGCATGACAGTGATGGGGGCATGGGGCACACACATGTGTTTTCCATGGTACTGTGTGGGGGCACCCATCACTATGCCAGGATGGATGCCCCTTAGACCACCTCCTAGCTGGTCAAACCCCGCTTTACCATTGCCTCTTCTGGAATGGCGTAAGTGGGTTATGGCAGCCACCCTGCCAGAATAGGGCACAGTTGCTGCTGTAACCCACCCTTGTACCATGCCATTGCAGGTTCCAGGCATAGTGGGTGGTGTAGCCCACCTTTGGCACAACCCGGATTCGACATGACGCAAGTCACAACTTGGAATCACAACTTGCATTATGCTTGGTGCAAGGTGTGAATTGCACCATTGGGTTTGGTGTAAATCGCCTTGTGCCAGGCATATCACCTCCTGGAATCATGCCCCCTGTGTATTTTTCACTCTATCTTTTGTTCTGCAGATTGACCTTATTTTATGATTTATCACATTAATCCCCTTGAATAAGTCATTTTGTAAGGAGAATTGTGTCATTTCAATATAGACTCTTGCATTAAGATCACCCATAATAAATAAAAGAATAGAATGATATTTATTGACTATGATACCTAAATATCATTTGAGGCAGTTACAGTTTTAGGCTGGGGTTGTGACTGTACTGCTTGGGGTATATGCATGTTTATCATCACAATATTATACTTTTCATTATTCAAAAGCAGAGGGAGAGCAAATAACAAAGGACATTCTAACTGTGTAATATGTAAACCTAATGAAGTTCTTATGTATGTGGTCACACCTCCACTTGCTCTACCACTCTTCTTGGTATTCTTTGCTAAGTTTGCAAAACCTACAGTATGTATCCTGGAATCACTGGAAGATTTTCCTCCACCCACCATGTTTCCTGTATACATATTATGTTAGCTGTATCCAAAAATTTCTTTACCTTAATATCAGCTAACTTATTCCCCAATCTTTTTATATTCCAGGATAATATCTTAAGCAAATGCTGTACATCTTGATATTTCTTTAGACTAGTATCTATTTGTCTATCTGTTGGCATAGTCAGCAATGGGGCAAATTAATTTTCATTGAATTGGTTCAAAGGCCTTTGCCTACTGTTTTCCTTTTCACTATTGCCTTCCCATAGTTTTATATCTGTTCAGCAAATCCCCATTGTGTCCAAGACAGTTGCTACTTCTAAAATCAATGCTGATGATTTTGTAGACTTGAAAGTTAGATCCATTTGAGGGTAATTTGATATACCTTTATGTATTTTTATCTGCTCAATTAGATTATGGCTAATATTCATTTTAAGAGCAAGTGAAAAAAGTGTCAAGTTCCCTCTTAGTTTGTCCCAGAGATTGTCCCTCAGATATTTCCCATCCAAAAAAGGAGAGTGTTTTGTTTTCTCAAGAGTTTTTTTGATTGTCATTGTAATCATCAATTACTTCAGTTGCTCTATTATTCCAATTATCTTTTAATATCTCACCCTTTTTTAAATTGGTATTTACAGCTATAGATGGGACTGGAACTTTCTGAGGGGGACAATGTTAATCTCTTTATTTTTTAATTCAGCTTCCAAGTCCCATATCCTATTTGCCATATGTTCAGTTTTATAGTATAGCAACACACAATCTGCATATGCAGTATTCGGAGGTCTGGAAATATTTATATCATTAACATCATTCACTGTGTGCAAAAGCGATAATATTCATTCTGTCAGGGCTTTTGGTGTTTATAATTTATGGACACCATATATTTCTATTAAAAGGACACTATCAACCTGTTTTTCATAATATTATTTCTAGTTAAAACCCTTCATTTAATGATTGCTTACCATCTCTAAAATTCATTGATGTTGCTGTTTGTTTTGTCTGTCTCCTTGTTTAGTAGAACTGAAATGTATGCTAATGTATATTTATAAACAACCTTATTTTGTTTACAGTCTGGGATCTGTTCTTACTGAATACTTCCTGACCACTAGAAACATCTCCAAACAGTGCAGTTACTCATGAGCCAGTAGCATCCTGAACTCCCACTGCATCATGAGTGGCTAGACTGTGTTGTGGGTGTTCATAAGTCCAGGAAAGATGTTGCTGGAGCTGATCAAGGAATGTAAACAAACTTGTTTTTGTGTGGTGACACCGCTATGGTGGACAATCTTTTTTTCACTTTTGTAAAGGAAAAAAAGAACCAGAATCAAGCTACCAGCTGCATTAGCAATATTTACAGAATGTTGGCAATCATAAAATGTGTTTTTTAAACTAGGGACACTTTGAGACCTAAGGGTGTTGACAATGTCCCTTTAAATATTCAATAGGCTCTATTAGATCCACCAAAGGTTGGTCATGAGGGCAAATGTCTCTAGGCCTTTTTCCAAGGTTCCCTATAGATATCCTTGAATTGTAATACAACTAAAAACATGCTCTTTGGACCAAAACCTAGGCTTACTAAAGTGGTTGAGTTAATAATAATAATTGACAATTCAGGTATCAAACTTGAACAGGTAAGCCAGTTTAAGTAGTTGGGCATATTTTATGATTTGAATTTAACATACTTCAATCATATAGGTACTATAACTAGACAGGTAACTCAAAAATTGGGAGCATTATTTAAATTGCAATGTTCTTTAACTTTACAAATGAGGCTCGCCATAGCAAAGGGTATTTTATTATCTAATTTGAATTATAATTCATTCCTATTCACAGATTTATCCACATAAGATGTAGCTACCTTGACGTCAACTTTTCACAGTATTTGTAGATTTACATACAAATTACTTTATCATACCCATCACTGTGTCTTGTTTCAAATCACTGGTTGGCTACCACCAAGTTTGAACAATCTCTACAATTTGATTTGTCTCACAGGCAATATCCTTAAACAAAAGAACAACTCTCCACTGTATTCACTATTTCAGTTTAATAATGTAAGTAGGGATTTGCGTTCCAATGAAACAAGAACACTTGTTATTCAGAAGACAAAGACAAAAATGGGTGACTGTGCTTTTTCAACTAGGACAGCAGAGAACTGGAATGAACTTCCTGTGACATTACAGCATGGTAATAGTCATGATACTTTTAAATTAAAATTGAGGAAGCACCTTTTTGCCAGTAAAAATATAAATGTATTTCTAAATATTTTTATTTCACTGCACTGCTTTATTTGTATGTTTGTACAAGTATTGTGCAATAATTCTATGTACTGTCTAAACTGATATGGTCCCGGGTGGCACATAAAAAAGAGCCATTGACTCATTGTGCTTACCCTGTAAACGAAATTTGAAATAAATAATTAAATATCTCATGGTGGGATTTTTGTTTTTTTATATCTGACCATACCCTGTTACAAACTTGATTGTTTGGGGAGACTGAGGGTAAAGCTCCCACTTTCTGAGCACATTGCACTGCTTATTTTGGATACATCCGTGTATGTGATGATGCTCTGATATAGCCGAATTCCGAGATAGCCTAAAAAGGCTGTGTCAGCCTTTACATAGAAATGTAGAAACATAGACTTTGATAGCAGATAAGGGCTGCTTAGCCCACCCAGACTGCCCATTCCTCTTCCTGTTGGATAAGCTGCAAATCCTAGTTAACCAACAGCCTACTTCTTTCTAACCCCCACCAGAATTGCCTTATGACTGTCACATGCATTCTTAAATTCCCCCACTGTTTTTGACCACACAACCTCCTCAGAAAGGCCTTTCTATGCATCCACCACCCTCTCCATCAAAAAATACTTCCCCACATTGTCCATGAGCTGTCCCCCCCTCGATCTTCAAATTGTGCCCCCTTGTTCTTGCAGATCTCTTTTTCTGAAAGGTGCTACCCTCTTAGATTTTGTTGATTCTCTTGAGGTACCTGAAAGTTTGTATTATGTCTGCCCTCTCCCTCCTTTCCTTGAGGGTATACATATTAAGCTCCTTTAGTTTCTCTTTGTATGGGCTCTGGTGCAGAACCTGCATCATTTTAGTTGCCCTCCTCTGGACTGCCTCCATCCTGTCTATGTCTTTGTGGAGATGGGGGTCTCAAGAACTACATGCAGTACTCCAAATGTGGTCTCAACAACTGTCTGTACAGAGGGATAACAACTTCCTGTTTTCTACTGGTGATGCGTCTCCCTATACATTCCAGTATCCCCTCAGCCCTCCTTACTGCCTTCTCACATTGCTTGGTTACTTTTAAGTCATCTGGTATGACTACCCCAAGGTCACTTTCTATTTTTGTTGTTGATAGTACCCCACCCCCCATTGTGTACTATTCCCCTGGGTTTTTGTTTCCCAGGTGTACTACTTTGCACTTTTTGCATTGAATCTAAGCTGCCATACTTTTGACCATTCCTGCAGCCTTGCCAAGTCCCTTCTCATCCTTTCCACCCCCCCCTTATGTATCAACCCTGTTGCAGATCTTTGTGTCATCTGCAAAGAGGCATACTTTTCCTTCCAGTCTCTCTGCAATGTCACTTATAAAGGCATTAAAAAGGACTGGTCCCAGTACTGAACCCTGCAGTACCCCACTAGTATCCCCGCTTTCTTTGGAGTGGACTTCATTTATTATTACCCTCTGTGCCCTGTTGTCCAGCCAATTTTTGTTTACCCAGGCTACCACCCTGGGACCCACTCCCAGGCTGGCTAACTTGTTTATTAATCTTTTGTGTGGGACTTTTTTGAATGCCTTGCTAAAGTCTTGGTAGACCATGTCCATAGTCCCTCTCTGGTCTAATACTTTGGTCACTCAAAGAAACCTATTAGATTTGTCTGACATGACCTTCCCATTGTGAATCCATGCTGCTTTGGTCCTGTGTCCCGCTGGTCTCTAGGTTCTCTTTTCTTTCGGAAGTGATTCTATCATTTTTCCAACCACTGAGGTCAAACTAACAGATCAGTAGTTTCCTGCCTCTGCTTTGCTCCTACTTTTGTGAAGGGAAATCACATCCACTCTCCTCCGTTAGTGGCACTGGCGACCCGGGTTCAGGAACAGACCCAGGTCATCGGAGGGCCGGCCAGGGGGAGAAGGATTGAGTGTCCTCAGGACTGCTCTCCTTCTCTGAGGGGAAAGGGGGGACTCGTGATCGCACAGGAGCAACACATGGTGGAGGCTGGGTTGCCATCCTGGAAGTGACACCTAATCAAAGCTCTCTGGGGTGGGACAAATGCTGGACATCATTGCACATCTCAGCCCAGCTTACAGGAGAAGGAAAAACATGGTGGGACCCCTGTCTCCATGAAGCCCTCCCCTGGACTTCAATTAGCCTCTGCCATCAGAAGTTCTCTCAACCAGATACCAGTCCCACAGCACCGTAATACCGGGGACTGGTGCCACAGCCCCACCCTCTGGGGGGTAAGCTGGGGGTGACCGGGAGAAGCAAACAGCAAAAGACAGTAGGTGGGAGTCCCAGGGGCTGTGACCAGGGCTGATTACGAAAGCAGGGTCCTGCCAGGAAAAAAGCAGGATAAATATAAATTTAAAAAAAGGGTACTCAGTGGTGTCACTAGTTCTCCCCTTAGTTCTTTTAGAATTCTGGGGTGATTCCTATCAGGTCCCATTGCTTTGTCCACCTTCAGTTTTAGAAGTTCTTTCAGAACCCTTTCTTCTGTGAATGGACTGGTTTCGACCCTCCTATCCAGAGTGCTTCTATTGATTGGATTAGGTACCTCCCTTCCTCTTATTTTATGAATGCTGAGCAGAAGTATTCATTCAATATCCTTGCTTTTTCACTGTCACCCTCTGCCTACCCACCCTCCCCTTTATTAAGCATCACTATCCTTCCCTTTGTCTTTCTTCACTACCTAATGTACCAATAAATGGTTTTATCCCTCTTCTTAATCAAGTTGGCTATCTTTCCCTCAGTTTGGGCCTTTGCTATTCTGACTGCCTTCCCCACTTCCTTCAGCTTTAACTGGCACAGTTCTCTGTCCTGCTCCTTCTGTGTTTCCTTATACTTCCTGAATGCTATCTTTTTCTCCCTAGCCTTCCCCACCACCTCTTTTGAGAATCATAGTATTTCTTTCCTTCATTTTGATTTGTTTATTTGCTTCACATAAAAGATTGTTGCCTCTGTGATGGCAGTTTTGATGTTTCCCCATTGTTCCTCCACTCCTCCTTCTTCCCCATTTGCTAGTGCTTTTCTGAGGAACTTTCCCATTTTGCTAAAGTCAGCCCTTCAAACGTCCAGTACCCTCATTTTTGTATGGCTTGACTCTATGGCTGTGTTCATTGTGAACCACACTGTTTGGTGGTCACTTGTTCCCAGATGGCTACCCACTTCTAAATCTGAGATCTTCTCTCTGTCCCCATTTGGGAGTACCAGATCAAAGATTGCTCCCTCTTGAGTGGGTTCCAACACTAGCTGTCTGAGGCATGCCCCATATAGGGCATTAAGAATGACCCTAGTCTTGGATGTGGCTACAGCAAAGGTGCTCCAGTTAACACCTGGCATATCCAGGTTCCCCATCTACAGTATCTCCCCTTTTTCTGCCATCCTAAGAAAGCCTTCTGTCATTTCCTTGTCCATTTCCTCCCCTGAGATGGGTGTCTCTGTACAACCCCCATGTGTATTGTGGTGCCATTTCCCATCTCCAGGGTGACTCACAGTGCCTCCTCTCCTCTCTGTTTACCCTTTTGCTCTGTTGCTTTGATTCCGTCTTTTATGTAGAAAGCTACTCCTCCTCCTCCTCTTCTACCCTCCCTGTCCCTCATGTAGATTGGGTACTCTGGTATGTAGACATCCAAGTATTGGTTCTCTGTGTATCATGTTTCTGTGACTGCCACTATATCTTAAGAAGCATAGTGCTGTATGCTTCAGTGTGCCTGATGTATTGTTGGCAGAGTTTGTATTATAGGCACATTGTGAGAGCACTGTACAACAGTCATGAATTGTAAGTACAGAACTGATTACTAATGTAAGCATTTTTAGGCTTTTTATTTCTTTTTTATGCCCACTTACATATACAGGCACAGTGTTGAAGTTTTTTTTTTTTGTATGCTTAGTGCTTAGGGTTATAGGTGCTCGATGCTTCATACCTGACTTAGAAATGGAGTGTGTTTTTGGTGCTTGTGCTTTTAGTGCTTTAGGTTATAACCTTTGACAGAAGTAGCTCATTATGGAAGCTTGGTGAGAGTGGCTCTTTGTGCATGTGGCCCATTCTTTTTATATGTGATGGAGGATGGACCAATTGGGGGTTATGATCGAGTCTGTTCCATGGCTCTTCAGAGGGTAATCAGTGCCTCTCTCACATCACTTGAGCTAACATGTGGCTCTTCAACTATGCCCGTATCATCATCCTCATCATCGGCATCCATAACACAGGCAATTGACAATAAAGAAACAGCTTCAACAATGTCATCTTCTTTGGGCTCTATCTCCATGTCATCACCCATGTGGCACAACTTGTCAAACTCCTCCACTGTCAGATGGGGGGGTGGCAGTTTCTCTGGCCCTTGCTGTCTGACCCCTTCTACTTCTCCATCCCTGCTGGAAACAGCAAAGCCCTGGCAAGTAAAACTGCCTTTAGTGAAGCAGTGAACAATTATCTTTGTGGTCACAGCATTCCATGCTGTTTGCATCATCCTCATGCCATTCAGGAGATTGATTTTTTTTAATGCAGTCAGCTGCTGACAAATCATTGCTTTGGCCATCCAGCATTTCTAACAGCCTAGCCCACATTGCTTGGATATAGTGCTTCTTAAAAGAATAAATTATGCCCTGAAGGGGCTGTATCAAGCAAGTGGTGTCTGCTGGAAGAAAGCTAAGCTTAAGATTAGGTTTTCAACTTGAGAATGCCAAGAAAAATCATCAAGGATGAGTAAAATCTTCCTTCCTCTCAGCCTTCTGTCCCAGGCTCTGATCCACTCAGTGAAGATTCCAGCAGTCATCCAAGCTGACCGACTTTATTTATTGATGACTGACAGGTGCCTAACCCCCCCAAAAACACTGTGGCAGTGCTGCTTTTCCTATTACCAGCAATTCTTTTTTGTCAGAGGCATCCATGTTACAACAACACCGCACACAGAGGCACTCTTTAGCTTTTTTTCACCCCAACTGGCTGCTCTATTTTAAAAATCAGTGTGACTGTGCCAACACACCAAAAAAAACCCTGGCTCTTCACAATTGTAAATGTTGGCAGGATCATAACCAGCAAGCAAACCAGGCAACACATTGGAGATGAATTGCTCTGAGTGGGCAAAATCTGCACTCTGTTTTTCTCGATGGGCTTTATGAAAGCCTATGTTGTTTCTCACTTTCTATCAGTGGAGCCACCCCATCAATGGCACAAAGTTATTTTTACCTAAGGCTTTCACAAGCTGAGATGACTTTTCCATTAGCAAGGGATCACAAATTAAAGCATCTCTTCCCCTCACATTGATAAACCAATGCAAGAGAACTTCCTCTGTCTTGCTATCTTTTCCATCTCTCTTGCATTTTCTGTTGTGGTTTTGGCTGGTGTGCCATGCTATCACAATCTGCTCCCTATCTCTTTATATCTGAGAGAGTGGATTTAGGCATGTTGAAGTGGCTGGACAGTGCAGTTAGGGTCATTTTGGGCAAAGACTGCATCTCTGTAAAAATCTGGACCTTGCAGGCTAGCAAAACAGTATTTTGTTTTGAAGCCATTGTGGCAGACTCAGAAAGATAGAATGAATGAACTGGATGAGGTCACAATGGATTAAGTTGGCTTTGTATTGTGTTAATTAGCACCTCATCAGCCTCATGTAACCTCGCTGAACCTGTACTTGTATCTAACTTGGAAAAGAATAACCGGGAGTAACTGTGGCCACACATTCATGGCTGTAAATGACATGTTAAAGACATCGCTAATGTAGATGTGAATGCAGTCAGCTGTATGCTAAAAATGGGCTGCTTAATTCGTTGTAGCAGCTATTGTTAGTGTTGTGACTTATGGATTTGGCTTTTGGCAGGCAGGAATGTGTTGGTGAAGCCAAATGTCCAACTTATCCAGATCCAGTATAATTGGGCTGTTCTGTAACTGTTTTTGTATTTTGTAGCTCCCTAACAGGCTCTTGCAGTCCTTTTTGTAAGCCTTTGTTCCTCACTGTCTTTGCTGTTTCCAAATTTAATGGAAGTGAATTTGAATTTGTGTTTATTATGTTTGCTTCTTTTAATACATTAACCAATATATTTGCGTTGCTTAAAAAGGATTTCTTACTTCTCCTGTTCTTTCCCTTATTCTTCTGTGATTTAATGTTTTCCTATTGTTTTTTTCATTGTCTGCTCCTTTGTTAAATCTATTAACTCCACTACCTCTTCCTGTCCTTTCTGAAAAGGTGGAGGGAGATGAACTTGTATTACTTAATTTTGTGTTGTTTTCTCCCTAGTTCTCTCCTCTTCCTTCCCTTGTGTATCTGCTTCCTGTTACATCATCTGATCCAGAAATACTTTATTACAGAATACATCCATTCTCAAGCTTGCTAACTCCTCCTTAATAGCCCATACATTTTCTAAAATAACAATTTTAGCAGAGTATGGCTTTTTGATTATTTCTAATATTTGAATAGATAATAATGTTGATGAAGTGAAATATTCCTTGTTAGGAAAACATTCTTTGTTATACTGTACATTATTTTATCTTTCTGATATTCATTTCTGTCAGCCCACAGTGTACTGTAGTTGATGAGAATCTGGTGGAATATCCATATAATGATCCCAAATCTCATTAAACTGTTTTATTTCTCCTTTATTGTCAGTACTTGTATGACTGGTGACAAATCTTTTAAGCCTGTCAGTGATGTGATTCAGGTATTGTATAACTGAAGGCAAACTGTCTTTCGGTCTTCCTTCCTCTTGACATTTTATACACTGTGTATTTCCTTCACTATGAAATCTAATGAAAGGTAGAGACGACACTGGAGTTAATTCTGGGGTTAATCCCTCTTGCACTAGTACCTCAATATCTGGTGTTATTTCTATATCAGTTTTAACAATAGATTTATGTAGTTCCAAAGCAGCACTGGGGGGATTCATAGGTGCCAGTTCTAAATTTTTTCTATCATTTAATAAGCCTTTTACTTCTATATCAGCTGCCAGTTCTGATCCCACAGTGCAATCATAAGAATCCAAAAATACACTAGAGTCAAAGGAATTATATGTATTATACGAAGCAAAGGAAATAGCTTCCATATATGAATCTGTTAATCTTGGTAATCACAGATTGCTAGATCTTTTAGTTGCAAAGGAAAGTGGTAGTTGGTTATTTTTTTATTCTTTGCAACACTAAAGTTGAATGGACTTTTTCTAAATATTATTTTTATTAAAAATGTCTATTATTTTAATATTATTTCCTCCATTTTATCTAGGGTTTGCAAGCTATACCCTTGCTCTTTGTGTTTATTTTACCTTTTTGCCCTTTATTACTGAGTGACTACTTGGACGTAGTCACTAAGAGAACAAACAAGGACACTCCTGGTACTGACCATAATAAACTTTTGTATGTCAAATATTTATTTTCCCCCTTCTAGTTTTAAACAGCTGCAATTATGAAATAAAAAAATTGATTTGCAAATAATCAACCTTTATAAATACTATGTATTAAGTGTTCTTGTTATAGTACTTCAATAAAATTTAAATGTCAGCCTTAGAGTTGAGTTAATATCTTCAGTTTCAATTGAATGACTCCTTCCTTTCTGGATCCTGCTCATTTATTTCTGTAATCCACTTGAACCAATACACTAAAGGACAGCTGCAGCCTTGATAATCACTTATGACTTAATATATTGACATAGGAACAGTATCTTCCAGCATCTTAGAGCCATAAAGGAGACCAGCTGTGCAGAATAAAATATTCCAGTCTTGTACTGGGTCCATTAATAAATACATTCACCAAATTTAACCTGGCCTCCATTATTTTATAAGGAGCACAATGATCCATACTGTATAATGGCAACAGAGATTGTTGCCCTGACAACCTATAGGCTCTGCTTGGTATGTTAAATGAGTTATAAGTAATTAAAAATAAAATCAATAAATCCAATATGGAGTTAAAATGGAGACAGCAGAAAGGCTACAACAAAAAAAGACACAAAAATAATTTAATAAGTGACTATCTTATCAATTCTAAAATAAAGATCTTCTGCCACTACTTATTTAAAAGCAAAATAAAGCACCTTAACAACATAAAAACAACTATGATGATTTACGTCTGTCACAATTAAGCACCAAGCCTACAAGACCTAATACTAAAAGCCGTACAAAAGATATACCATTGGACCTCATTTTAACAAATAGGCCCCATAAATACATGCATGCCGTGGTATTCTATAATGACATTAGTAACCACAATGTAGCTGCCTGTGTCAGGGGCACCATAAAGCATAAATACAACCCAAAATTCATCACCAAAAGGTGATTTACCAAACTTAATAAAGCTAACTTTCTATTTGATCTGGGTGCCATAAACTGGCAGCAGTTTTACCTTGCTAATACAATTCAGGAAACAGTCACTTTATTAAACCAATTGGCACTTGAAGTCATAAATAAACATGCTCCTCTAATGAAACAGTGGGTTAAAATATTTCTTGCCTGTAGTTTAACAGTGCCCTAAAAAGAGCACTGTATATGAGAGATGGTTTCTGCACTACAGCCAGGCATACTAAATCAGAATCTGATTGAGCAGCATT
This sequence comes from Neoceratodus forsteri, assembly GCA_016271365.2. NCBI lineage: Eukaryota > Metazoa > Chordata > Ceratodontiformes > Ceratodontidae > Neoceratodus > Neoceratodus forsteri. The sequence goes on along the minus strand of CM057456.1, from coordinate 668,864,435 downwards.
TTGGAAAGTTAGGAATTCATGTACAAAACCTATAAGGGAAAAAAAAGCAGACTTCTACCTTAATGCCTTGGACAACTCAAAAGGCAATGCAGCCAAAGCACTGAGGATCATAAAGGATATAGAAGGCAAAATAAAAAAAACCCTCCCTCTTTATCAAAATTGACTAGCAAGGAAAAATAATAATAGTCAAATTATCTTAGAATAACTAAACTCCCATTTTGCCACAGCAGGACTAGAATTTGACAACTCACCTTCTGCATAGTATTGTACTCCTATCCTTAACTCAGAGAATATTTATGCTCAGACAAGGCTGACCAACTCATTTACCTTTCAACCTGTAACATTTAAATAGGTAGAAGATTTAGTGCTAAGCCTAGATGTCAGAAAAAGTGCTGGCTCTGGTGGGTTAGACCCTCTATTTTTGAGAATTGGCTATTACCAACTTAGGACACCAATAACTCACCTTTTTAACCTATCACTTGCCAGCAATGAATTTCCTGCAATTTGAAAAACTGCACACATCATACCTCTTTTCAGAGTCGCTGACACACGCAACATAGATAAACATAGACCTATATTTATACTTCCTGTCTTAGCCAAACTTCTAGAAAAATTAGTTAATGCCCAATTAAGGGACTATCTGGAGTATACTGTACTATCTCCATAAACCCTTTGCAATCTGGATTCAGACCCAAGCATGGTACTGTATCAGCACTAGCTAAGGTCACTAATTATTGACTGACAGCCCTAGATTTTAAGCAACCTACAGGTGCTGTGTTTTTTGGCCTGAATAAAGCCTTCAACACAGTAGATCATAATATATTGCTATATAAACTAAGGGAGACTGGCCTGGGTGTTTCTGCACTCCCTTGGTTTGCAAGTTACCTCCTGGACAGACACAGCAAATCAAAGCAGAAGGGGAATTCTCCTCTCTTACAATGCTACCAAGAGGGGTACCACACATTTCAATTCTGGGCCCCCTCTTGTTTATGATCTATATTAATGACCCCAATAGGAATATTGGCAAATCCAAATTGCACCTGTTCACTGATGACACAGTCCTGTAATTATCAAGATCAACTGTAGTCATTGTATGTACTAACCTACAAACAGAGTTTAATTTTCTACAGATTAATCTTTTCCATTCCAAATTGCTTTTAAATGCAAAGAAGACAAAAGTTATGTTCTTTCAGTCTACAAATATGGCAGCCTCCTCCAAATTTGTCTCCACCATATCCGCATTATTGGGTGACACATTTGAAGTAGTGGACAGTTTCAAATACCTCGGCATATGGCTTGACTACCACCTGTCCTTTACTGCTTACGTAGGTGTTATTTGCAAAAAGTTAAGAATCAGGTTGGGCTTTTTCTATAGAAACTAGAGTCTTTTCCCATTAGATGTTAGGAAGAGGCTGGTGCAAGCCTCATTCTCCCTCTATTAGGTTACCCTGTCCTGATTTATAGTCACTGGCCCCTTAAATACCTCAACAAACTAGACGTATCATACCACAGGGCCCTTCAATTTATTACAACTTGTCTGCACAGAACTCACCATTGTATCTTACTGTATATATTGCAATGGGGTGCACATCACTGGCCACAAGGAGACTCAAAATCTATATGTGGGCCTACAATATATTATCAAATAAACTGCTACATTATTTCTAAGAACTTGTTTCTTGTTCACACAGTAGCTACACATTAAGGAGTACTTATATGCTGCTAGAAACATTAAGGTTCACCACCCTTTATGGAAAGTCAGCTATCAATGGCATCATTCCTAGGGCATGGAACAAATTGCAAAATATCCTCAAACTCACCAACATAGTAAGCTTAGGTGTATTTTCAAATCTCTTTTGGAAAATGTATGTAGAAAGTTATTATTTATTCAGTTAGTTTTTGTTTACCGGGTAAGTGCACTAGACAACAACATAGTCTAATTTCAGGCATGACCCAGGAGGGTTACAACACAAGAATGAGCAACAATAATAGATGAGTACAGAGAATAAAACATCAACATGATGTACAAAATACAGGAGTGTCAAGTAACAATACACAGAACACAAGAGATATCATAGTAAAACCATTTAAAGTATCAAAGCAAAAACCATTTAAGTGCAAAGAAGACTAGAGATACAGAAGATAAAGCCACTTACAGTAAGTTACACATACAATGGAGTAATCACATGATCACGTGTCCTTAATAGCCTTGTGCAGAATATAAAATTCTGTCCTTGGAGTCCCCCTTGAATGACCATTCTGATTCTGCAGAATTCTGCAGAATTTTCATGAAAATTCTGTGAACTTTTGCACAATTTTAAATGTTAGTTATTTTTCAATACGTTTAACAGTAGATGTCCATATAACACCACATTTGGAAAATAAGCAATACTCCATGGATTACAACAGTGTACCAAATGTCAGAGCTGTAGATTGAAAGGGGTGGAGTTATGGCTGGCCAAACATTTAATCAAAATTTAATTTTTAGTTATTTTGAGATAATTTTAAATTTCTTATCCAAATTTCTCCACAATAGCAGGATTTAAAGAAGCACCTAGAATGCATATATGTGCCATGTTTTAAGTCTCAAGCTTCAATGGGATTGGATAACCCTGGCAAGGCACTCCCAGCACTGAGTAAGATCTTTGAGAAATATGGCCCCCTATCGGGACACAAAATTAATTGGAACTAAAGTGAGTGGCTCCCCTTGGAGTAAGGAAGACCTCCATAGAGATAGCTGGGACCATAATAAACCCCACCAAACAGATAAAATATTTGGTGGTCCTGCTACCAAGCAAACTTTCTCAAATTATACCAGTTAACTATGGGCCCTTGATTCAGAAGCTCAAGATAGACTGCATCAACTGGAGGGCTTTACCTCTCAGCCTATTGGGATGGGTTGACCTTGTCAAGATGTATATTCTTCCCAGGGCACTTTAGGTCTTTCAGCCTATCCCAATTTCCCTTCCACAAAAGTATATCAAGGAACTGGAAGGGGCATGTATGCAGCTCCTATGGCAAGGGAAAAAACCTAGAATTAAGAAGGAGATACTGTGGTTGCCAGAGAATATGGGGGACCTGAATCTACCTAACATGCATTTATATTGTATGGCTGCCCAGCTAGACCATGTCCAAGATTTGTCAAGGGTTGAAGGGAAGGCCCCAACTTGGAGGCAGATAGAAAGTGGAGGTGACCCTCATCTATACTATACCTTGTTTGTTAACTCTCTGGGACTGGAACCCCCCTCCCCCCACATCCCCAACCCATGCACTAGGGCAACTTGGAAAGCATGGACAAAGGCTCACTCATTGTTGGGACACAACCCAGATCTATCTCCAGATGTGATTCTTGAGGTACTTTGAAGGGGAGAGAAGGACTAACCCATAATGATAGGACAGGTCTCAGAAGGTGGGACAAACAGAGCCTTTTCTGACTTAGTCAAATCCTTGAAGGAAGGGAGGTACGCCAGCATGGTACCTTGAAAAGAAAATATAAGCTATACCCTTCCCAATATTTTCTGTATCTTAGACTAAAACACAGACTACAGGGGATGCCCCAGGGCTCCAGGGTTCCCTCTCAATACAACACTCCCCACTTGAAGAACTATTTACAAAATTCTCCAATATAAAAGGTTTTAGACCATTAAACAGGTGCTATAGAATACTATTGGAGAGCCTACCAGACCCTATGGAGAGAATGAAAAAGGGCCTGGGAGGATGATGTCTACCCTGAGGGAGTCACCATAGGGGACTGGAGATTACTTCTAAAAACATCTTAAAATGTTCAGTTAATAATCGCCTAAGAGCCATTCAATATATATATTTTTTTTATGAACCTATCACACCCCTAAATTGGCTCATACAATAGACCCTGAATCCTCCCCATATTGTCCTAAATGTCTTGCCCAGGTGAGTAATTTTTTCATATGTCTGGACGTATCCTAAAGTGTGAAGGTTTTGGATGGAAATAATCAATATTTTATCTAAAACTCTAAATATCACACCTAGCTCAGACCCAATGAAAATTTTGTTGGGGCTCTCTACACTGGGTAGTTGAAAACCTAGAGGAGGACAGTTGTTGCGGAGGATTGGTTTAGTAGTGGGTATGCAGGAGCTGACTTTGTATTGGAGACTTGGCCAAGTCCCCACTACAGCCTCCTGGATTACATCCCTTATGCAAGTAATGCAACTGGAAAGGACACAATATTTAGTTCGAGGACAACTCGGTAAATATGAGGATATATGGCTCCCACTGGAAAAGGCCATCCACAGGGACTGGTTCCCAAGCTTCTGAGGAAACTGTGCAATCTGTTGGCAACCTACTATTCTATGGCTGTAATATAATTTTATTACTATACTATTATCTCATCATCGATGGTAAGATGCTAAGGGAAGCACGACTCTGTGTTTGCAGACATATTCTTGTCTTTTTCTTTATCAAGTTATTCTTACCAATAATTAATTTCATTAATAATAATGCTCATGCTGGAATGTTAGATAAGAAATGTACCTCTTTTTATGTACCTGTATCTTAAGAAGTTGGAAGTATCTCCCCTTGGTTGGGAGGTATGGTATGTCTGAACATGTCTTATCTTAAATAAAGTTTACAAAAACAAAAGCTTCAATGGGAACTGAGTTATAGGTAGCCAAATATTCTGGCAAAATGTGTATTTTTTTTAATTTTAGTATAATTTTGATAGTATTCATTAAAATGTTACAAAAATTAACAGGTATACAGGTTAGCACTGCATTTGTATATGAACATAGTTTCAGATTTCTAGCCTTAAATGAGACTGAGCTATAGACTGCCAAACATATTGCCAACATTTTAATTTTGGTTATTTCCCTCTAGTTTTAAAACTACATATCCAAATTTAACCAGAGTTGAAACATTTAAACTACTACACCACATTTATTTATTTATTTGCTTTTGGTAACCGGGTAAGCACGCTAGACAGCAAGTGTCTATTTTCAGGTGCGACCCGGGAGAATTACAGGGTAGTTACATAGAAGGAATACATAGTAAACATAACAATCTGGAGTGGCATACTCCAACAGTGGAATTTACATGACAGAAATGCATAGTCATCATTGCTAATAGGAGCAGCAAAGTCCAAATGGAGGGACAAGACACTAGAGAGAATTCTAAAGCAGTAGGACACAGCAGGCGGGATGAGCATTATCAGCAATCACAGATTTTCAAAACATACAAACCAGGGGCAAACATGTGGGTAGAAGACCTCCCCTGGGTTAGAGAGAGTAACAATGACATATACCAGAGGTAGGGAGAAATCACCAAGGCCGAGGAGTAAGAGCCTAGCAGGGTACCAATCCAGGTGGGATGGTGGGCCGAAGGGCTGGAGATTAGGCAGCACACAGACAGGACAGAGCAGATTTCAGGAAACTCCAGAGGGAGGTTTTGAAGGTGGAATGAGAGGGGGAAGCTCAGACCTGGGAGGGAAGGGAGTTCCATAACTTAGGTGCGTGGGTGGTAAATGCTCTATCCCCAGTGAAGGTGCAGGTTTTAGGGACCAGGTGCATCTGGGATGTCAAAGACCTAGGAGGAGGGGTGTTTCAGGGGGAGGGTGAGTGAGGCTGCTATGGCTGCTCGAATTATGTTGTCAATAAAGTTTCCCATGTTGTAGATCCGGAGTTTTTCAGAGGGGAGCCATTCCAGGCGAAAGTAGAGCGTGCATCGGTGAGTGAGATGGGGGGCCACGAGTGCAAAGCGGCATATGTTGTTGTACGTGGTGTCCCATTTGGCTAGGTCGGAGGAAGGGACAGTGGCAAAGGCAACAAGACCATAGGAGAGGGTGGGCAGCAGTATTCCCCTGGCAAGTGCCAGCCGGGTGGCCCGGGTAAGGCAGTCTTTGGCCCTGTATGCTAGGCCAAGTTTGCATTTGTGGCATTGCATATGCTTCTGATGTGCACAGAGAGGTCAAGTTGAGGGTCGAGGGTGACTTCAAGGTACTTAGCAGAGTCAACTGTGGGCAGGAGGGAGTCACTGGTACCTTGAATTTTGAGAGGCGTAGTGCAGGAGGGGATTTTTTTCACAGCGCCAAAGAGCATGGCTTGTGTTTTCTTGAGATTCACTATGAGTTTGTGCCCATCAAGCCATGCACTGATGTGAGAGAAGTCCAAATTTAGGTGGGCGTTGATGCTGGGAACATCGGAGGCACTAGCTAATAGGACAAGGTCATCAGCATACATAGAGAGGTGCCCTTCTGTGGCGACAGAGGGTAGGCCATTGACAAACAGGGAGAACAGGATAGGTCCGAGGACAGATCCTTGAGGTACTCCACTGGAAACGGGTAGGAGGGGTGAGAGGGTTCGGTTGAAGCAGGTGAGTTGCTTCCTGTCCCTGAGGTAGTTGGTGAACCAGTCAAGGGAGTGATGGGAGAAGCCAAGGGACTGGAGTGTGGAGAGGAGAAGGGGATGATCTATGCGGTCGAAGGCTTTGGATAGGTCCACAAATATGGCCCCCGTCAACTTGCGCTGATCAGTTGCCATCCTGATCCTGGTTGTGACTTCAGCAAGTGCCGTTGAGGTGCTGTGGCTTTTCAAAAGCCATGCTGACAGGGGAAAGGACATTGTATTCATGAAGGTAGTGGACCAGTTAGCGTTAACAATAGCTTTTTCCAGAAGTTTACTGGCAGTTGACAGTATGGCGATCGGACGATAATTGCTGATGTCCTTGGGGTCACCGTTCTTTCAGGATGGAGACTACCCTAGCAACTTTCCATATGTGGGATGACCCCTGTGATAAGCTGAGGCATTAAATATGTGCAAGTGGCCTGGTACATGGAGCACCCAGGCTGGGAGTGATTGGGTTCAAGGGCCATCATGACCCGCCCCCCGTGATGAGAGAAACTGGCAAGGAGTGCCTGGGTCTCGCTTACAGAGATCTTCTTGAGGTAGAAGGGTGGACAGGAGGGTTGGGGGCCACAAGTGTATGGTGAGGGGGCAGACTGAAAGGGAGAGGCGGACGGTAGGTCAGTGAAGAGGCGGTTAAAGGAGGAGGCAATGGTTAGCGGGTTGTTACAGTTAGCCTCTCCAATTGTCACGTTGGTAACTTGAGCTTTGGCTGAGCCACTGACTAGGTTTTTTATGTTCATCCAGAAACGTTTAGGGTCACGAGCAGAGGCGATCAATGCAGAACTGCAGTATTGACTTTTTGCAGCACGTATCGCCCGCTTACAGGAGTTTCTAAGATGACGGAATTCCTGGAGGTCGTTTAGGTTACATGATGCCCTGTCTATAGTCCCGGACTTGTCACGCCTCTTCATAAGAGAGAGGAGCTCGCTGTGAAGCCATTTCATGACAGGGGCTCTGACACGCCTCTTGGATAGGGGAGCATGCCTGTTCTGAAGTGGGGTATAGGCCACAAGGAAGAGGTCAAGGGCTGCAATGGGGTCAGGAGTAGCCAGGACGTGGTCCCAAGAAAACACCCTGCAGGTCCATGAGGAAGTTCGGGGTTATAAGTTTTGAGTAGTCCCTCATAGTTACCACTCTGCTGGGGGTCTTGGGCGGGTTAGAGCCCCATATGCAGTAGACTGGTGAGTGGTCCGAGATGGAGTCAGGGAGGAGTCCTGATTTGGCAATTTTGTCGAGCCAATTACTAAGGACCCAGTCAATGAGCATCCCCTTGCCTCCATGACAGGACAGCCTGGTGGGTTCCGCGATGACTTGACTGAGGGAGAGGCTGGAGAGAATGGGTTCGCACAGCTTGGCGTTGTATCCGAGCCAGTTTATGTTAAGTTCGCCAAGTATGAGGAGCTCATTGGAGCCCACCTTCTCCCAAAGTAGCTCTAGGAGTGATGAGAGTCCCCTCACTCCCCCCTTAGGAAGGTTGTATGCACACACTATGTGCACCTTCTTGATGTTGCCGAGTAGAAGAAGTAGGTGGAGAAACTCACAGGGTAAGGAACTCTGGATTTGGTGTGATAATATGGAAATGGGTAGGTGGGTCTGGTGGAATACAAGTACTCCCCGCCTCTTTTGGTACCTACCCTGTCAAGTCTGGCCATGCCATACCCCGGGAGTGCACAAGCTGAGTCGGGGGTGTGAGGTTTAAGCCATGTTTCAGTAATGCACAGAATGTCAGGCTTATAATGGGCAGCCCAAGTAGATAGCTCCACATGATTACGGAGGAGGCTACGGATGTTCAGGTGGGCTATCTTTAACCCCTTGGCCACACCCCAGGAAGGTGGGGGGCAGAAGGAGACTGGGCACACAGGGGGACCCAGGCTGAGGACTGACGAGCCAGGCTGAGCAGGGAGGGCCATGTCACAGAGTGTGTGCTACTCAGAATGCACCACCCTACACTGAGTCAGCGGACACCAGTCAGATGTGTCAGGGTAGAGAGAGGAAGGAGGGATAAGTGGGGGGTGAGCAGAAGCTGGACTGATGGGGGGTCTATGGTCCTGGAGACCGTGATTTGGGAGAATGTTCTCCACGGGAACAGAGTAGCATGCAGTTGCAGGTGGGGGGGCTGGGGCATCTAGGGCAGGGTAGGTAGTGACCGTGAGTAGGGGCAGAAGGAGAGAGAGAGAAGGTGGGAGAAATCCCTACTGGACCAGCACTAGTGTGCACTTGTGGGATATAAGGTCTGGAGAAGTTTCAGGTAGAGGATTTTGAGGAATAGCCCCTAGTGGCAGAAAGGTATAGCCTGCATATGGAGAAGTGGGCTGATAGGTTATTCAGCACCACGTGGCTGCGCTAGCTGTTGCTATATAGGCAAGAGCTGACCAAGGGTGGTGGTGGGGGCGGCGGGGCAGCGGGCGGAGCCAGCGGGGCTAGTCCTCTGCACTGAAGAGCCTGTGCAACTGCCGCGACTCGTGGTAACAGCAGTCAGAAGGTCCAACACAAAACTTACCAGCAGATATGAATGGTAGGCAGAAATCAGTAATTGCGGCTTCAGAGAAAGGCAGGACGCAATGGAGTCCTATTCCGGTAGTAATTACCTTTAGTGGGAGCCTTCACCGGTGATCGGGTTCTTGGGGGGGTGGAGGGCCTGGTCAGCAGCCCTCATGCACTGCAGGGACCGTTCATCTGTGGAGGAAACAGGAGAGGGGAGAGGAGATTGTAAGCTTAAATAGGCACTGGGAGGGAAGGGGGGAGGGTAGAAAGCGAGTACTGATTGGTAACCAAAACAGGCATTAGGGTTCCCGCTCAAACAGTAATAATATTTAGAACACCTAGCTTACAAAAGTACACATATGCTATGCTAGCTGGCAGAAAATGGCAGTAAAGTAAAGAAATGCAGTCCTATAAACAGTTAAATTGTATGGGTAAACAGGCAATCTAATTTATCCCGCCATGAACATGCAGTAATCACAGTAAAAGTGCAGTAAAATAAGTGTAGTACAGCATAGTTTCTGAAAAAGTTCATATTTTCAGCTTTAATTGGGATTGAATTCAAAGTAGTCAAACTTTCACAACATTTAAAAATTTAATTTTTCAAGAATATAAACTACAAATGTATAAACCCCATAAACTTTAAAACTAGAGAATGCAACACCATTAAATTAGGCAGGTTCTTAGACCTTACAAAGAGACTGTGTGTGCCAATTTGATCAATAGCTTGCTGTGAAAAATTGCAAACCAGCATGGCTGGAATATTCAAAGGGGTTGTGCCTCTGTGGGATATTGAAAGGGCTACCCAGTGCAGCACAAATTCCGAGGTGCCAGGGCACAATGTAATTGCATGCAGCACAGATGCAGGGGGTGTGCCAATGCATATGTGGCACAACCCAATATTCAGCCCAGGATGTGTGGCACATATGCTGGCACAACCCTGCATTGTGCCACATAGGGGGCTCAAACCTGAGCCCTGGAAAAGTAGGAACAAATTCTGGCCACCCACAGGCAGGCTGCTGTATTGCAAGGTGCAACACAGCAGTCGCCCACGCTGGGTGGCCACCCACCCACCCAAAACACCATCGCCAAGCACACACACAACCCTGGTGGTCTAGTGGAACCCCCCCCACCCATAGCCATGATTGCATGGTATATGATAAGAAATACATCTCTGGTAGTCTAGTGGCCCCCTGTGTCCCCAATTCCCCAGAAATAAAAGCCATGACTATTCCCTGGTGGTCTCCCACCTGAGTCCTCAATTCCCTGATCAGTGACATCATGACCATCCCTGGTGGTCTAGTGGCCCCCCACCATTGCTGGGATCACAGTAAAGCTGTAGAATGACCTGGTGATCCAGAGCATTCCCACCACTCAGAGCCTCTTGCCCACCTGCCCCCCATCATCAGTTAGCGGCAGCATCCACTGCAGCCACACAACCACCACCAAATAACAGGTTAGCTATAAGCCATTGTCTCAGTGTGGACCATGGCTTACAGGGCATATTGTCTCAGACAGTCCCAAATCTGTGAATGACTTCATTCACAGATGTGAGACTGTCTAGTATAGTATGCCCTGCAAGCCCATTGGTCCACACCGGGGACCAATGGGCTTACAGCCTATACTGTACCTGTCATTTGGCAGGTGGTCGAGTGGTATATGGGCAGGATGCTGCTGCCTGCCAATGATGGGGGGGGAAAGCGGGGTGGGCAAGGGGCTTTGTGTGGTGGGAGGGCCACCAGATCACCAGGGTATTTCATTATGGGGTTTTACTGTGACTGCTGCAATGGGCAGAGGGAACCACTAGACCTCCAGGGACGGTCATGATGACATTGATCAGGGAATCAGGGAATTGGGTTGGAAGGGGAACCACTATACCACCAGGGATAGTCATGGCTTTTATTACTGGGGAACTGGGGACATGGGAGGGTCCATCAGACTACCAGGGATGTATTTCTTAACATATACCGCACTATTGCTTCTATGGCATGGGGGAAGCTCTTGGATCCCCACTGCCCATGTCATGCTGTGCAGGGTGCCAGATGCAAGTCACAGGGCTGCCCTGCGCAAGGCATGTAAATGGGACCATAATGACATGCAAATGGCCCCATTTGCACCTTGCATATATTATGGCCTCATTTGCATGCCCCCAGCTGAATATCACAGGTGATGCACCTAGTACAACTGCACTTGCACTGGTGCATCCCTGTGCTCCCTATCTGTGGCTTGTGCTGGTGCAGTGCCACTGCACCATTCACAGTATGTGCGCTGACCTTGCCATATTCAACAGTGCAGTGCCATGGTGCATCTCCATTGAATATCACCTGGTCCTGGCCCTGGAGCATCCCAGTTGCGCTGCACCCAGGCTTGCACCACTGCCCAGTGCAGTCTGAGTATCTGGGACCATGTGTACTTAAAGTCAAATCCTATGAGTCTTTGTGAAAATTATAAAATTTCATGAAAAATTCAATAAAATTGAAATTTTCTAATTTTACTCAGCCTTATCTTGGGGATTCTAATTAAAGGATATGGGTATAAGAGGCAGGTAGCACAGGGGTTCACCTGGTTCTGGAGTTAGATGCACAGTTTTACCAATAAATGGACAGCTTTGCTGTGTTGCACACCAGTGGCAGACCCCAAGGTTGGAGCAAGAAAGCACAGAGTATCAACAATTCTAACCTGAATGCAGGATATTTAAGGATCACATCCAGTAAATTTATGATCTGGGAAGCCTGGTGTACATGCCAGTCTAGGACATAGAGGTACTCAAAAAGATGTAGTGGGGGAAGACAATGTCTTGGGCAGCAGGAAGAAAGAATTTTGGCTATTTCAACAGGATTGGTCGATAGGAAAAGGAGTAGGTGACTCACGTTTTAAGGGTGTTTGTCACTGTAAAGAACAAAGAGGATATCAGTGGGATCAGTAGTTATACTGAGTCAATCTGGCTATGCCAAAAGGGAAGGAATGGGGGGAGGGAATAGTTACACAGAGAGGAACAGCAGGACTGCAAAAAGCTTAGCCCAGCTTATCAAATGAAGTAGTGATATGTGCAATGTTAATGTTAAATTCAACAACAAAAATTCTGGATGCTTCATCTACAGTACATGCTATTATAAATATGTTAAAACATGTTACTAATATTTTTTTTTCTCCTGCATAATTAAAACTGCTTAACCAATTTATCCAGTTGTGTTAGACACCAGGATACACTGACGATGGACATGCATGTCAAATGTTTACTCAATACATGCAAGATCAGAGATGCTACAAATGTCTACATTTTTAATAGTTTTCACAAAGTTTTGCAAATACTTACACAGTAAAGTTTTGAACCCCTGTAACTTAAAAATATCTTATCTAATTCTTTCCATATTTAGGTCATTCTATAAGCATTACAAAAAGGTTATCTGTACTAATTTACACATGCCTAGTTCCAAAGGTGCCTGAGTTACACTATATGCAGATGAAATGTTTCCATGAAATATTCTGAAAAAAATAAAATGACAGATTATGAGCACATATAATTTCGAGACAATGCATCCTATTGTCATGAAATCTGGCACATTGTTAAAACATATTGTCAAGAAAGCATGCAAAATTTAACGTATCTAACCCTATAGATGGTTAAGGTATACGCAGATAAAAATGTTCATGAAATTTCGCACAAACAATGAAATGATAACATTTAAGCACCTATACTTTTAAAACTATCCATCTCAATTTCAAGATGTTTGGCATGTTGGTGGCCATTGACCCAAAGTGAATGCATTTCAAATATCAGAGCTCTAGCTTAATGGTGGTGCAGCTATTACCATATTACTAAATTGTAAAAATTCAGAGAAATTCTGCTGAAATTCAGAGAACTTTCATGGAATTTCGCAAAGTTTCATCGAATTCCATGGATTTGGAATTTCCCATTCTGCAGTGCTATAGTCCTTAACTAGAAGGAATCTATGGTGGAACATCTGGGACTGGGGACAGTTTAACCCAAGGGGGTGGGGGGGAATCAAAATCAGCCCTGAGTGCAGGTGCTGAAAATCAAGCAGACTAGAGAGAGAGACTGTTAGGAATATTCTGCTGGCATTTTAGTGTGTTAGTATGTAAAATCTGGTGAGACTTGGCATTTCTTAACTGCACTCCAGAGCTTGGGAAAGAATGTTGAGAAAGCATATTCACCCATCTTCATAGCACATTTTGGTACATCAAGAAGTGACTGCATTATGGACCTCAATTGGTAAGTCTGTGTAACTTGAGTGAACATGTTATGCTCCTGTAATTACAATAAAATGCAAACACTGAAGTATCTGTTGACCTGATCCAGTAGGAATGACATATATGCTTATATATGAAGGAACTAGAAGGGGGACAGGATCAGATCTACAGTACAGTAGCTTCTTGTTTTACATTGTTTCTCATGGATTCTACTTGGTAGAATGTTATTTCTTTTCCTTCTTACTACTAAGGGGCTAGCAGGGTATTGTTTGGGGCTGTTAGAATTTTGAAACCTGTTTTTGTAGCTATAAGTGGGCTCATTTGTTTGATTCATTGTGTGGCAGGCTGCATTTGTAGAGGCCTATTTCTTCTGTTTTAAAACATAATTGGTGTAATTTAACTGGGTCTGTTTCTTTGAATTGGAGACCTATATCTTCTAATTCCAAGCCTATTTTGATGTGTTGTTGGTAAAGCTGTTTGAATTGGAGTCCTGTTTCTTTGGGTAGCAAACCTATTTTGGGGGCTTTGAGCAGAATTGTGATTCACTGTTGTTGGCTTCACTAGCTGCAAACTTTGAGTGCAGAGTGGGGGAAGGGTGCTAATGGTCTGACCAGAGGCCTCAGCTCCCTGATTGTTTCTGGAAGACTTGGGCTGGTCTTACCCCCCAATCTCCCTCACCCCACCCACCCCAGGTCCATTATTTTATACCAGGGGTTCTGACATCACTTCCTCAAACAGGCAAAGGAAATGCACCTGTCATTGCAGAAGCAGACATCCAGGAAAGGAACAGCAGCAAGTGAAGAGGTGACTGCTCTCTCAAGGGAAGGGAAGTAAATGCAAATCTAGGAGCTTTCATTATTACTTCTTCGCATTGATATTGCATCGGGGAAAGGAGGAGTAGGAGTTTGAAGAAGGTTGTGCAATGGCTACTTTTTGAGTGTGGAATGGAAGGCTAAGAATATAAAAAGCAGTTGCTCAATATATCTAAATGTGTGCAACAAAGGAGGTAAGGGAAATAAAGAAAATGTTTTGCACTGATGGGGGGGAAGGGAGACTTGGGGGAGTGTTTGGTATCCTGCATCTGGAAGGGTGGGGGGTCGCTGGAGGGCAATGACAGCAATGGGTAGGGTGGTAGGCTGCAACAACTGTGATGCACCAATCTTTCTAAAAATTGCCTGGAGTGTGGGAGGATGTTTAGTATGCAACCACATAGAAAAACTTGGAAAGGAGATTGAGGGTCTGCAGGAGGAACTAAGACAGGCAAGGCAGATTGGGGGTGGGTTTAGCCCACTACTGGAGGGAGGAAGAAGGGGAGATGAGGGAAGGCAATTTAAGCCAACAGTGGTGAGGAGAGGATCAGAAGAAGGGACGCAGAGACAAAGGGGCCCAGGCCAGGAAGAACAATTGCCGGGGAAATCAGGTCAGGAGACCAAAGACAAATGGAAGGAGGAGATAGGGACTCATGAGGGGAGGCGAAGAAGTGGCAAAAGTCATGGAGTGGAAAGGAGAGAACAGGTTACTATGAAGAGAGAGGGAGAGGGCATTTGTGAAGGGTCTTCAGAAAACAGCTGTGCACTGCTAGAGAGGAAGAAGGTGGAGGAGGGAAATGATGAAATTAGAGGAGTAATTGATAAATGCCTGGACCAAACTGGAGCAGGGGGAAGTTCTGCTGGGACAATTGCAACAGGGGTAAAAGGGGGAAATAATGTGCAGGAGGAAGAAGAGGAGCTGGAAATGAGAAAGGGAGATGAATGGAAGCAAGCAGGGAGTAAGAGGGGTGGACTCTTAGTGCTGGGGGACTCAATACTAAGAGAAGTTAGGTGGGGAAGCAAGGGGGAGAGGTATAGTCGTATCTGGGTGGAGGCCATGCCAGGAATGACAGCGGAAAGGGTGGGACAGTCTGTTCTGAAATATGCTAGAAGGGGTAGGGACAAGCCTCATTTAATTATACATCTTGGGACAAACGACCTAGCTGACAAGACAGTAAATATAGTCCAGAGGAGGTTTGAGGAACTAGCACAATCATGTGAGGGGGCAGGAAGATCAGTAACTTTTTCAGAGAAACTTCTGGTGCCAAAGGCAAGCACAACAAGAAAGTTGAGAATAGAGGAATTTAATGGATGGCTAAGAACCGTGTAAGAAGTTGGGGATGGGCTGTAGGGGGTGGGGAGGGACCTGGAGGACAGTTGTCTCTATGCCAAGGACAGAGTACACTTGAGTGAGGAGGGAAAGAAAGTGTTGAAACAGAGGATGGAGGAGATATAGAGGAAGTTGGGAATTTAAACTAGGAGTGGGGTGGCAGTTGGGGAAGAGATATGCAGAGACCACAGTTTGGGAAATCATATGAGCTACCCCATAACAGTGACAAAGGACAAATGGCAAGTACTATTGGTGATGCTAGGAAAGGAGGGCAGGATGGGGAGGGTGGAAGGTGGTTACCCTTAATGCTAGGAGCCTTGGGAGGAAAACTGCAGAGTTACAGGTTCTTATGGCAGAGGGAGAGGTGGACATTGCAGCCATCATGGAAACATGGGCCACCCAATACAATGACTGGGACCTGTTTGTACCAGGGTACAGGTTATTTCGTAGGGACAGGGTGATTGGAAAAGGTGGCACTATATGTGAAGCAAGGACTGAAGTGTGTAAGGGAGGAAGGGGAGGAGGGTAGTACAGAGTCACTTTGGATGCAAATCCAGGATTCCAAGAATAGGATTCTTAGAATGGGAGTGGTGTACAGGCCACCATCTCAGATGGAGGAGTTAGACAGGGAACTAGCGGGACAGATCAGGAGGACCTGCTAGAAGGGTAGTGTGGTGATTGTGGGGGACTTCAACATGCCAGGAGTGGACTCCCCAACAATCAGCAACAGAAGGGAGCAGGTACTGCTGGATGCCTTCCAGGACAGATTCCTGCTGCAAATGGTCAGTGAACCAACCAGGTTAGGGAGTACCCTTGACCTTGTGCTGGCAAATGGGGACTTTGTGAGAGAACTTACAGTGGAAGAACCGCTGTCAGGGAGTGACCACCACTCAGTATGGCTCACATTATATATGGGCAAGGAAGGAGTGGAATCTGGCACAAGAGTGCTGGACTTCAGGAGGGCCAACTTTGGGAGGATGGGGGAAGTGGTAAAAGGGTACCTGGCCAGAATTCAATCTAGTATGGACACTAACCAGAGGTGGAGCTCATAAAGCTGGGGATAGTGGAGGCAACCAAACCTGCTGCAAAGCCCAGAGCAAGAAGGCTAGGGCTAAGAAACCAAGCTGGTTGAGCAAGGAGGTCATGGAAAAGGTAAGGAGGAAAAGAGCTGCCTTTAGAAGTACAAGAAAACAGGGAGTGGGAGGACAGAGAGGAGTACTTGACAGAATTGAAGGAGGTCAAGGGCAGTAAGGGGAGCCAAAGCATCTACGGAACTCAGACTGGCACAAGGCATTAAGAAGGGGGAGAAGGACTTCTTTAAGTACATCAGGGAGAAAAGGAGCTGTAAGGACCACATAGTAAGGATTAGGAAGGAGGAGGGTTGGGTGGAAGCAGGGTACGAGAAGGAGGAAGCACTAAATGAGTACTTCTGCTCAGTATTTACTAAAGAGAAGAGGGGGGTGACACCCAAGGTGGCAGAAGCAGGGGGGAAGTGGTGACAAATGGGGAAATCATGGAGGGCAGAGTTCGAGAGGGTTTGAAGGCACTGAGGGTGGACAAGGCGCCAGGCCCAGATGGCATCCATCCCAGGGTACTGAAGGAGCTGGCAGAGGTCCTTGCAGGACCTTTGGCAGACTTATTTAATGCTTCACTACATTCAGGGTGTGTACCTCAGGACTGGAGGATGGCTCATGTGGTGTCCCTCCACAACAGTGGCCCCAAGGATGAACCGGGAAATTACAGACCAGTGAGCCTCACATCCATCACGGGTAAGCTAATGGAGACTATCCTGAAGGAGAGGCTGGTGGCCCTCCTAGAGGCCAAAGAACTACAGGACAGCAGACAGCATGGCTTCATACATGGCAGATCCTGCCAAATCAACCTGGTCAAGTTCTATGACTGGGCAACTAGGCAACTGGACAGGGGCCATGCAGTGGATGTCCCTGTATCTGGACTCAGTAAGGCATGACTGTGCCACATGGAAGGCTGGGAAGGAAGTTATTAGGCACAGGGTGGGTGCAAAGCTGGTGAAATGGGTAGGAAACTGGCTGCAGTGAAGGCAACAGAGGGTGGTGGTGGGTGGGGGCTCTCACACCAAGGGCAGTGACGTTACGTGTTCCACAGGACTCGGTGTGGGACCAGTGTTGTTTGGGATATTCATTGCAGACATATCATGGGACATCAAGAGCAAGATCAATCTGTTTGCTGATGATACCAAGGTAAGCGCGGTGGTGGATGACCTAGGGAGATGGCAGGGGTTGCAGGATGATATGGCAAAGCTTGAAACTTGGTCAGACACTTGGCAACTGGGGTTTAATGCCAAAAAGTGCAAGGTGCTGCATTTTGGGATGAAAAACCCAAGGAGGAGTTACCAGCTAGGGGGAGTGCAGCTAGCCCAGACAGAGGAGGAGGAGAAGGATCTGGGTGTGCTCATTACAGGGTCAATGAACAACTCGGCACAATGTAGGAAGGCAGCTGCAAAGGCCAACAAAATGCTGGGTTGTATTGCAAGGGTATTTCCTCGAGGAGGGAGGAGGTGATTCTGCCACTGTATAGGTCATTAGTTAGACCACCCTGAGTACTCATGGCAGTACTGGCGTCCGTATCTGAAGAGGGACATTGGTTACTGGAGGGGTGCAGTGCAGGCACAAAGATGATCAAGGGGCTGGGGGACTTATCATACGAGAGGAGGTTGAAGGAGTTGAACATGTACTCGGTGGAGGAGAGGAGAGACAGGGGTGACATGACTGAAACCTTTAAATACATGAAAGGAATAAACAAGACTGGTACAGAGGGGCTGTTCAAAGTAAGGGAGGGGAGGGTCACCAGGGGCCATGATATGAGACTGGAGCGAGGAAGGTTCAGGAGGGAAATGAGGAGACACTTTTTTACAGAGAGAGTGGTGGCTGGGTGGAATGCGCTACCTGCAGAAGTGGTATGCAGTAGAACAGTGGACTGCTTCAAACGAGGATGGGACAGGACAAGGGGGAAGGTTAATGAAGGGGATGGGTGGAAGGGAGGGGCAGCTGCAGAATAAGGGGTGCTAGCTGCACATTCGAGCAGACTTGATAGACCTCTAGGCCTGCTGGAAAATTTTGTATGTTCGTACATGCTTATGCAGCATAAACATAATTAAATATCCTTTTCAGCTATGATCTGTCAAGGACTGTACATTTGTTAATACCAAGTATAGGTCTGCCAGATTCTCGTATAGCCTTGCTTGATCAATATTGATTTATTTTTTTGTCTATTCTGTATATCACTTACCGAACTAAAATTATATTCTCTCTATTTTTGTATATAGTATGGACTGGTCCAAATGGCAATGTATATCTTGTTAATCAGTTGTGGCACTGGAATTGTATATCTTCACTTTTGCATTGCACTGTACCTATTTATACTGTACGCTGTCCTATCCAAGACCTCTTTGTAAATGAGCTTGCTCAACGAAGCCTCTTCCTAGTGAAATAAACTAAACTAAACTAAACCCTGCAACCAGCAAAAGGAAAAAACAGTATGTTTTTGGCAGTCCTGAGTCTTGGCAAATTAGGCCTGAGCTCTTCCTTGGGGTCATCAACCCTAACTCTCACCCTATTCTTACATAGTCTGCACATCTGAGATTATATGCTGATGGACTGGGGGGAACCATTAAGGTTGATAACCCCAAGGAATAGCCCAGGCCTGATTAGCTAATAGTCAGGACAGCCAAAACCATAATGCTGTTTCCTTTTGTTGCCTGCAAGGGTGGAGTGTTAGGGTTGGAATCCTTAACACCACATTTCTCTACTTTTGTCAGTTTAACCCTATCTGGTGCATTAATTAAGTTTTTATGCAATGAATATATGTATATGTGTATATATATATATATTTTTATATATATACACACACATACTGTAAATGCTCGAATAAGAGTTCGGGCGCCTATTTATTTCATGATGCTTATGCACCAGGTGCTTATTCAAGCAAGGTGCTTATTCAAACACAGGCACTTATTAAACTGGCAGACCATTTCCTGGGAAAATAAAATCAAGCAGTCAATATTTGCATCTGCACTTATAATCACTTTATAATCATTTTTATTTTATGACATTTTTGTATGTGAAAAAAATATCATTCATCACAGTCATCACTGTAATTTGACAGCTAGTTTGTGTGATTTTATTTATGGCAATTGTGAAGCATTTATATTTGAGGCAGTTGTTACTAAAGGATCTACTGATGAAATACAGTACTGTTTCAGAACAAGTCTCAAGTTATACACAAGGCCCGTATCAATAAAATTAATTGGTCTGGTAATTGTTATTCATGTTCAGATTGAAAAATGCAGTACTGCTGACTTTTACTAAGTACAGGCTTCTCAGTAGCTTTCCTTAAGGAATGCAGTCACTGTTAAAGCACACTAGCTCAGAATCTGCTCTGAGCAGAGATCAGTGCTTTTAATATTTGGTGTAGGATGTCTCTCATATTATTTTGCCACCTAAGTCTCCAAACACACATTCCAGTAAATGACTAGTTCAACTGAAATAGCCAGACCATGCACCTTATACCTTGTCCAACTGAACCAGTTAATTCGTCTTTTTCCCATTTTGTCCAGTCCAGCTGTCTGCATTGCTTAGCACTGTGATAAGCACTGGTCTGTAGCTGTTTTACCATACCCACGTGCAAAAACAGGCACTTAATTAAACCAGGTACTTAACTGAACACAGGAGCTTATATATTTCATGGTGCAATTGATCAGGCGCTTATTTAGGCAGGCGCTTATTCAAGATCCGGGGGTTATTCAAGCATTTACAGTATATATATTTATAAAATGAGCAATTAACAATAATCAATCACATTGGACAAACACCATCAGGTGACCATACGTATATCAGAGCGTGACCACACACCTGCACTTTTATCCCCCTTCAAAACAATTTTGTCATTTTATAAGATAGATAACTCACTCTAGGATGTGCAGCCACCTCTCTGATATATGCACGCCTTTGGTGGTTGATGCACTCAGCCTGCAGCCTTGTGCATACAACGCACACCAAGACATGCATACATCAGAGTGTGACCATGTACCTAAAAGTGGGTTTTCTATTACATATATCTATATATCTATATATATATATATATATATATATATATATATATATATATAGATATATAGATATATGTAATAGAAAACCCACTCTAGGGTGTCTTGGTGTGCTCATGTCGCACGCCTGGTGTCAACCACCCAAGGCGTCACGTATCAGAGCATGACCTCACACCCTAGTGGGTTATCTATCTTATAAAAGGCAAAATTGTTTTGAGGGGAAGTGCAGGTGTGTGAGGTCAGGATCGGATATAATTTCGTCACCTGATGGTCCTTTCCAATGCCATTGATGCCTTTTTTTCTAGCCCATTTTATAACTCTCTCTCTCTCTCTCTCTCTCTCTCTCTCTCTCTCTCTATATATATATATATATATATAGATACATATACATATACTGTATATATATAGTACATGTTTGAGCCAAACATTATTCTGACCCCCTATATTGTAGGCACTTGTATTAGTGTGTGAGGCAGTACAGGAGTCACTTGTTTGGCACTTGAAAGCACTCACACTTTATAAGCAGTATTCTGCTGGAGGTCTGACACAGGAAGTGGACTGTAGGAGCTGTAGTTCCTGAATACTAGCAGAGGAAGCTACACTATTACTCCCACGAAGCAGTTTTAATTGCTGATGTTACCTGGCGTGCCCTACACTATATTGGGCATTGAATCTTAAACCTTGCACTGTTTTTGCCTTTTATTATTTGGTTTATATTTAACTGGGGAGCATGACTCAGCTCTGTACTTCTGGGTCACATGGTATTTAGAACTCACCCCACTGCGAGTGGGACAAGCATGAGCGGGGCAAGTGCGTGGCTCCATGCATGGAGAAGTGCTCTGAGACACATGCATCTGTGCATGTCTAGAGTGTTCAGAGGATCCAGAGGGTAAGAAGGGCTCCATTATATGCAAGTGTGGTAAACTACTGTTCACTTTCACTTTGTAGTGTAGACCTGATGGTCAGTGTATATCCCTAGACTGCATAAGACCCTTGGGTTCTACAGTACTTGAACTGCGCCAAATCTAACTGACGCTTAGTAAAATTACAGTTCCAATCCATACTGACATCACTAATGAAACTATCACAACCTTGTCCAGGGTAGTAGGGTTAAAATGTACAATATGTAAAATGTACGCAATGTTATCTGGGGATATTCTCACGTTGCCCTACCAGTGTAGTAAATGCACTGAAAATTGTGAATTGCAGCATGAGATGAGTCGAGTCTGTTTAATGCTCAATTAGTTGCTTTAGAAGCAAGCCAATTCAAAATTACCAAAAGGTTCAACGCTGTTAATAATTCACCCTTGGAAGATGGTTTAAATCCTGCCCAATTAAATCAGGGTAATAACGCACCCGCTGTTGTGAACAGACCAGTGTTTGGGAATTATAAATCCATAGACCCATCACAGCCAAGTTCAATTTCTGCCCCATATTCCTCCAACTATGAACCAACAAAAAAATAAGAGCAAATCAGGAAGAAGCTACACCTGACATTGGTAATGGTGATGACATAAGGTACGAAGTACAAAGTACCAGAGATAGCAAAAATGGAAGAAAGGCGGAGCCTCGCAGCATCACCTTGCATAATAGATTTGACCCCCTTAACTTTATTTTTCTCCTGAAGACTCTAGTACTATTACAGCTGATCCATCCCTGATATCTCTACTGGTGACTTATTATGTGCACCTACCATCACCACATTCTATTCCAGCTTCTTCTAACCAGCCCAACTCTGGAATTATTGATCCAGCATTGACTGACCTTTCAGCCGAAAGTGGATCTAATACCTTTTATAATTTGCCCTTAACTAGTTAAACTGTTCTTCTGTAAACCCCTGTCCAAGACAAGTACTGGTATTAGGCGGCTCCATAACAAAACACTTAGACAGGTCCATTTGTAATTCAGATAAATTTAACAGGACATGTTCAAGTTTCAGTGGTGCTAAGATTATTGACCTTACCAAAATGCTTAACAACATCATGGATGATTGTGGTATTAACCCTGTTACAATTGTACACAAGGGAGCTAATAACATTCATCATGATTCTGTACAGGATATTAAATCAGCCTTTGCTGCCATTATAAATAAATTGGTCACAACTGGGAGCGACATTTGCGTATCAGAAATTCTCCCAAACCCTAGATTTTCTCCACTCCTCAATCAAAAACATTAGGATCATCAATGCAGCTCTGTAAATGGTATTTATGACAAAACATTACCTGTGTTACCCACTGGGAAGAATTTGTTCATACTGTAGGAATGAACTATTCTGCATAGATGGACTACATCTCAATAGACATGGTAACACTCTTCTGGGGAAACAGTTTCTGTCAATCATAAATAACCATCTAAACTAGGCATTCAGGGAGAGATGAAGGGCAAGCCATCATCTCAAAAAACAATGACTAGTAATAGCAAACTCTTGAGTCATCAACTACACTTTTTAAGTTTAAACTCTAGGTGCCTGACCCATACATTTGATGAACTATAGCTCAGAGCTTGCCAGGACAACCTTGATATTATATCCATCTATGAAAAATGGGTTGATGACAAAGCATCTTGGGAAGCCAATTTGCCTGGTTTTATTTCTTACAAACTAAATAGGCAGAATAGGAAGGGTGGTGGGGTTGCACTTTTTGTCAATAATAAAATCAACTCAGTAGACATCACTAGCTGCATCAAAACTCATGATAAACCAACTGAAACTCTCTGGTTTAAAATATTTTCTACATACCACAGCTTTCTTATACTCGGGTCATGTTATCATCCCCCAAACCCACCTATTGAGATATTAGAGGCTATATTACATGAAATTGAACAGGCCAGTGAATTAGGTAATATTACAGTTATTGAAGAGTTTAACCTCAGTGAAATTAATTGGCATGATTTCACTGCTACTAGTAGCAAAGGCAATAAGCTCTTGTCTGTCTTCTCTGAGCTATATAATTATGGCAATTAATCTTACACTATTGCAGATTCTTGTTGGAATTTCCAGAGTAGAGAAACAACAAGCATGTTGTTTCCAGAGTCTGATGATTTATTTATGGTATATAAAAAAGGCTTATAACCAAATCAGTGATAAAAATACCACTGAGGAGAACACCCAGACCTTTCTTTCTTCTTACCTAAAGTAGAATCAGCTTCTTCTCTCAGAATTCTAAGCATAACAGTTATTCTTACATCTCTGATTATTGCTATAGAAACCAGTAAAAAGATATAATAAACTTGTATAATTGGCTAATTGCAGAAATGGTGTGATTTGCACTAGCCTGGGAACATGCACCGAAGTAACAAAAATATTGATATGGAACAGAATACTCTTTGTATAGCGAGGTCACCTAATAATAGTTATTCTGCACTAGACCTAAAGATGACAGATTGCACAACTAATGATTGTAATTATACAATTATCCAAACCGCAGTGTCACCTCAGTACATTAGTACAGCAAATAACTTAATGATTCTTAGTATAACACAATAATTGTAGAAATATTGGTAATACAAGCATGGTAATTGTATATAAGGCACTGTAATACTTATATATAAAGTATTGTGATTATAAAGCAAGAATACAGCAATAAGCATTGTAATCAGTAGCAGCAATGCTAATAGAACAGTAGAACCTAGATCCTGACACTCATGCTTATATGATAAGTGCCTGTGCCCTAAATATTACTGTCTGCAAAATAGGGTGGGCCAAATCAGGGGTGATAGTCCATGGGTAACATTCCTCCCCTTGTTGACTCAGAAGGGGCAACAATCCCAAGTAGGTATGTGGGGATGGAGCTAAACAGTCATTCACAAGCCCGATCCGCGAGCCTTGTAAAGGAACTTGAGTTGTTCACGATGTTGTGTGAGGGTATGTCGCAGGCAACAAAGATGTAAAATCAGGAAAACAATTAAAAAGGCTTAAATAATAACAAAAACTTTAAAAGATAATTCCACCCAGTAATTACCTACTGCTAAGATTAAATCACTATCATGAAAAGATCATTCAGAATAGTATTCGCTTTAGATACAGTATTACTAATATAAATTAAATGATCATCCTTTCTATCAATCAGTCAATCAATCAATCAAATCTTTATTTATTCAGGCGAGCATCATTGAGCAAGGCTCATTTACAAGATGGACCTGATAAGGTCAAGGTTCAGCAGTTGATACACAATAGATACATCAATACACTTATATATGCAGTTATACATACAGGAAAAAAAAAACACTTATAAACACAGTGATGCACAGTAAGATTCACATGATAATATGGGTTATAGGAAAGTTATATTAATAAATACAGTATATACATATCCCCGTTGAGGAGCCATGGCATACGCACAGCATAATGTAATACTAGGATGGTGGGAGGCATTACTGAGGTGCCATAAGAAGGGGTGGCTGCCTGGGAGGAGAACTGAAGAACAAAAATTATGCCATATATGGTGGATTTCTGGGAGGGGGAATTGTGAAATAACAAGACTAGCTCTAGTGGTAGCAGTTGCATTTCTCTGTGAAGAAATCTGTGCAATGCTGTTTAAAGATGCTATAGGTATAAGATTGGACAGCTTTAGGGATATTTGTAGGTTATTCCATGCCATAGCTAAAGAATAGCTAAATGCCGACCTCCCTAGCCGGGTGTTAAATTTTGGCATTTTGAACAGGATGATGTTGTTGCTTCTTAGGGCATAGGCACTAGGAATGGTCTGGGTGAAGCAGTCCAGAATATATTTTGGAAGTTTTTTTGACAACGCTCTGTAGGTCCATAATGCTGCATTTCTGTTCCTTCTGAGATGTAGGGAAACCTATCCAGCTGCAGCATAGATAGAGAGAGCAATGATGAGTGTTAGATGGCAAATATGTTATGAATCTTATTGCTCTATGGTACAGAGTATCCAGCTTGTGTAGGTAGGAGATGGGGCAGTGACTATAAAGGAAGTCTGCATAGTCAACAACTGAGAGAAAAGTGGCCTAGACTAACCTCATCTTTGAGTCTCTGGTTAGGAAGGGTTTTAATCTATAGAATAGGCCAAGCCTTTGGCGAAGGTTTTTTAGCAGTTCTTCTATATGATGTATGAAGTCGAGTCTACTGTCAATCCACACACCTAGATATTTGAATTTTTCTACATACTCCAGATTTTCTCCAAGGATAGTGCATAGCTGGGGGAGAATGATTGGTGAGGAGGTGCTGGTGGAGCTTTGATTGGAGAACAGCATTGCTTTAGTTTTCTTTGTGTTTAAAAGAAGCTTTTTCTCAAGTAGCTGATATTGTAGCAAGGAGAATTCTGTTTGTAAAATTTCACAGGCAACTGCAGATAATGGGTTGCTGACATACAAAACAGTGTCATCAGCAAAGATGTGTACAGAGGCTTTGGTGAGGTTTGAGTCAATATTATTTATGTAGATGTCAAAAAGGATAGGACCCAGGATAGAACCTTGGGGGACTCCTCTTAGCAGTGGTTTTAATGGGGATAGATCACCTTCAGCTTTTACCTGCTGTGACCTGCCAGTGAGATAACACCTGAACCACTTAAGGGAGGGTGGATCTAGGCCAATGGAATACAAGGATGATAGTAGTAGCTCGTGGTCCACAGTGTTGAATGCCTTGCTTAGGTCAAGAAATACTGCACAGATATTATTCTTTTTTATCTAGTTCAGTTTGCCAGTCATTTGTGACTTTGGCCAGTGCAGTGATAGTGCTATGCCTGGCCCTGAATCCAGATTGAGCTGGATTCAAGAGGTTAGCATCATCAAGATATTCTCTTAACTGCGTACTCACTAATTTCTCTAGCATCTTGGATAGCACTGGTAGAATGGAAATGGACCTGTATTTATTAAGGTCCATGGGGTCCCCTGATTTTAGAAGGGGAACCACTTGGGCTGTCTTCCACATTGTGGGAATAGAACCAGAGATTAGAGATAGGTTAAAGAGATGTGTTAGGGGGAACTGCAAGTACATGAGATGCAATCTTTAGAAAGTAGGGATCAAGAGAGTCTGCCCCTGTGCTTTTTTTGATATCCAGCTGCCATAGTAGGTCCTCTACTTGCTTCAACAGGACAGGTTTGAAGAAGAAGGAAGAGTCAGCTCTCTGAGCACCAGTGTCCTGGGAGCTTAATTGTGCATGCCACAGGTTAGCTGGAGAGGTGTCAAAGGCAAGGTCAGCAGTTGTGAAGTGGTTATTGAAAGCATCCAGGATTTCCATTTTGCCAGAGATAGGGCCATTATTGTGATGTAATTGAGTTGGAAGAGAGGTGCTAGAATCCTGCCCAACAATACCCTTGATGGTACCCCAGAACCTAGCAGGACTGTGATAGGAGGAGTCAAGCTCAGCCAAGTAGAAGGCAGCCTTTGCATCCCTAACTTTCTTGGTGCATCTATTCCTGGCTTTCCTAAATATCATCCATTTGGGTTTTTGGTTTTTCTTGCCATCTTCCAGAGTTTGTCTCTCTCCAGCAGTGCAGATTTGAGGTCAGCTGAAAACCGACATGATTTATTTTTTATTCGGATACTAGTGATTAGGGCATGGGTGTTGAGGGCACTTACTATTATGCTATTTAGCACCTGCTGTGCTTTTTCCACAAAGTGAGCAAGATAAAACTCTTGCCAGCTTGGAGAGTGAGCTAGATCATGCAGGTATCCTTCAATATTAATGTTTTTCTTGGATCTCCTCATTAGGAATTTTGCAGGGGTTGTTGTTTTGCTGGAAGATCTTACTCCTGCGATGGGGCAGTGATCACTTATATCACTGAAGAGCACTCCAGCATGTGTGAATAGATGAGGTTTATTCACTAGCATGATATCAAGTAGTGTGCTGTTATATCTATTCTTTGCATTTATTCTTGTTGGCTCATTTATTAGTTGTGTGAACCCATGTGTATCACAGAATGATACCAGAGGTGCAGTTGCCCTGGAAAGCCAATTTAAATTCAGGTCACCTAGTATAATGACTTCTTCAGAGCTGGGCTTGAGCAGATTCCCCAGGTGGGATAAGAGCTTGAGGTCAGCAGAAGGGGGCCTGTAGCAACCAACTAGCTGGAAAGCTGCTGTATTGGGGAGAGATACTTTTAGGGATAGGCATTCAAATTCCTTGGGCAGAGGTTGCAGTAAAGCAGGATACTGGTATACCGGACTTTGCATATATAGATACTCCACCACTCCTTGTTTGGTGATCCACTCTGAATAATAACTGATAGTTGGGTAGGTTAACATCCCTATCTGCTGTAGTGGGTTTGAGCCATGTCTCAAATACCACGAGAAAGTCTGGCAAGGTATGGGCAACCCAGGCTTGTATCAGTGTAAATTTTTTCAACTGACTGCATACATTAATATGCAAAAAACTGAGGCCTTTAATTGAGGTTAGGTCTGCTGGATAGGTAATACACTCAGGGGGGCCTGGGTTGATTTCCACATTTCCAATACAGAGCAATAGAAGGAATAGGAGTTTCATGAGGGCTGCAAGAGATAGGAAGAGGGGGCTGTCCTTGGTCCTCCTTCTCTTACTCTGTTGCCACTCTTTTGGGGTGCTCCATGTGGGGTTATAAGATTGTGACGAGACACCAAGTAGCAGTTTGGTGGTCAGGCGTAGGGGGGAAGCTGTATATCCAATAGTGGAGCCTTGATTGAAACACATATATGGTGGTTTGCATCTCTTTTTGGGGGTCACCCCACCGAAATCAATGCAGCAATGGTAGGGCATATGTAAGGGTCTGAGCATTAAACAATGAGAATGAGACAGAGAGACTGGGCGGATGGATCACCATATTTTGTGTGGTATGGACATCATCTTTGAGGAACCCCATGCATGACAGGGAAAGAAATATCAGGAATAAACTCCCCATTGTGAGAGAGGTATTGTTAGTTAGCTACCGGGAGAACTGTGAAATTGCTGATTAGTTGGATCAGCAGGACGGTGAAACAGTTTATTGGTTAGAGTAATGATGAGGGCGGGAGAAGAGATTTCAGTGGGAAGATGCCTATAAAAGTAACACACAAGAGGGGGAAGGGCAGTTGGGCAAACATTTTGCTGCTTTCCCGATTCCTCCCTCGCTGTCCCTCCTGGCCTCATGGTTCCCTGTGTCGGCTAAGGAGCCGCCGACCGCCCGGTGGTGGAGCGAAGCCCTGGCGCTCAGCTGGGTGCTGTGGGGCAGGGATGGCAGGCTGGAGAGAGACAGAGGAAGGTGCAATAATTAAATAGAGGCAGAAACAAGTGTTCCTGCTTGTCACAGTGACTAAATCTGCACAACAAAAGGCTGTGGGGGGAGGGCTGTGGCGCCTTAGCGTCTGGCCCACTTTAGAATTACAAAAAGACTTGTAATCAAGGAAAAACAAGGATTCAAACAGTTTCCCCTTACAATTACATTTGCAAGCAAAACAGCTCTTTTGGGATTTTTTACACAAAACAAAGAAGGAATTGTGGCGCCTTAGCGTCTTGCCCACGTAGGATTACAAAAAGATTTGTAATCACAGTAAAAACAGGAATTCAACAGTTTCCCCTCACAGTTACAGTTGCCAGCAAAACAGCTCTTTTTGGGATTTTTTACACAAGGCAAGGAAGAAATTCCCAAGTCCCAGACAGTTTTTGGCAATGCAAGATTCAGTCAATGCATCTCAATGGGGCAGGATAACCAATTGGCTGCTGTGCCTAGAGTAGCGCTCGCTTATCGATGGGCTGCGGCTTTCCTGAGTCCTCCCTCGCTGTCCCTCCTGGCATCGTGGTTCCCTGTGTCGGCTAAGGTGCCGCCGACCACTCGCTGGTGGAGCGAAGCCCCGGCGCTCAGCTGGGTGCTGTGGGGCAGGAGATTGGCTGTGGCTTTCCCGAGTCCTCCCTCGCTGTCCCTCCTGGCCTCATGGTTCCCTGTGTCAGCTAAGGTGCCGCCGACTGCCCGCTGGTGGAGCGTAGCCCCAGCGCTCAGCTGGGTGCTGTGGGGCAGGGAGGGCAGGTGATTGGCTGTGGCTTTCCTGAGTCCTCCCTCACTTTCCCTCCTGGCCTCATGGTTCCCTGTGTCAGCTAAGATGCTGCCGACTGCCCGCTGGTGGAGCGTAGCCCCAGCGCTCAGCTGGGTGCAGTGGGGAAGGGATGGCAGGCGATTGGCTGCGGCTTTCCTGAGTCCTCCTTTGCTGTCCCTCCCAGCCTTGTGGTTCTCTGTGTCAGCTAAGGTGCCGCTGACCACTCGCTGGCAGAGCAAAGCCCCGGCGCTCAGCTGGGTGCTGTGGGGCAGGGATGGCAGTCGATTGGCTGTGGCTTTCCTGAGTCCTTCCTCACTGTCCCTCCCAGCCTTGTGGTTCCCTGTGTCAGCTAAGGTGCCGCCCACCACCCACTGGTGGAGCGAAGCCCCGGTGCTCAGCTGGGTTCTAGCTAAAAGAGATCTTAAAGTGATTGTTAAGGGATAAATGTGCATGTTGAAAATAGGCAAATATCGAGACAGGGCAAGCCAATATTGGGGATCAGTGTCTATAACATCAAGTTCAGGGAGAGGAACAGGAGTAATAACAGTGTGACCAATAACCATCTTCTGCTGTGGAGTGAAACAGAAGTTAGTTTTATCAATATTACAAGTGCGTAGACCATAAGAGAAAGACCTATAATTTGTAACTATACAATACCGCCCTTCAGCAGTACAAGTGACTCTAAGGTTGAGAACTCTCCAACATTGCAGGTGAACTAGACAAGAAAATGTGGAACTGGTAAGCTAGGTAGTGAAGCAATGTATCTCTTCAAGATAGCATCGAGATGGTGCTGTTTTGGTGTTGAATGCTGAAGATGCAGCAGGAGGGATGTCATCATCAGGATCAACGTCAGTGAGGTTACTCAGCAGATCGTCGCCCAAGATCAAGGCACAGTCAAGATGTTCCAGAGAGTACCACAAATGGGTTTCACAATGTCAAAGACATCACAATGGCACAAGAAGTAATATCCTTTCTTAGCACAACAGTTCGTATGAGAAGAAGTCCAAGTTTGAAGCACAGGATGAAACACCAACATTGCTGGAAGTTCAGTTCTTTCACAAAAAATGTCATTTTCCTGGTGTCCAAGAGAATGTATATTTGCAAGTTTAGCAAAGACAGATGTAGCTGGATCAAAATGTGGAAGTGACACTGTAAAGGTTATGAACATGTTCTCCCTGATAGAAAATGTCTGGGTTTTGTAGCAAGGGGCTTGGTTGGGAAATCTGGAAATATCACCAATGTTATGGACAGTTGACATAGAAATATTGAGAGTATGTTTCAAACACATAGAAATACAACCTGTACCTTTACAGTGGGGGCAATACCATTTACCCAATCTGAGATCATGTATAAGATCTGGAATTTTGCCTAAGTCCAAGTCCCTGAAGAGACTGTTAACAGTAGAAATAACATAAGTGCCATAAGCAGGACATAACATTTCATGCCCAATATAGTGTTTGTCTACCTCATGGTTGTTCTGAAAAATAAGATCATAAAGTTTTTTCTTGTTTCATTGAACCCTTGAGCAATATCTTGCATATTGTATATAGTATATCTTTCTTCCTCACTTAGAGTATTGACACCTTGCAAGATAGGGGGCATAACATCATTGCCAAGTGTTTGTTGAAATGTCAGTGTTTGTGCTTTAATGGAAGCAATATCAACTCTATTCCAAATAGACATTCCTGAGCCAAAAAGGCCAGTAACAGTGCTGGAAACTCAAGTAATACCAGAGACAGTACCAGCAGCACCAGCTGAGGCTGCATCTCGCTGGGTGCATGTTTTCTGAGATTTATAGTATTTATGGGCAGGTCTAAAAACACCTGTATGATCCATGGTGTGGGGCCCACCAATGGGACTGTTAGTGCATGTTTGTTAAGCAGCAACAATATCAGTAAGCATCATATTTTAAAACTTAGAAGTATTAGTATCTTGACATAAATCAAATTCAGCCATATTCCAATGTGATAAATTGAAAATAACTGGGACATGCATAAATTGTACATTGTTAATAAGGGCACCTGGGAGGGACGTGGCAGTCAGACCACTATGAGGTCCCTCATCAAGATGAGGGCAGGCAAGAAGTTCTTCCTGACTGGGTGGAACAACAGACAGATAAAGAGATGAAGATGCAGCATAGTTTTCAGAACAAAAATGTCATGCCACTGATGAAGGGAGTTGTTCACTGAAGGCAGGGTCAATAAGTGCAGTAAGGTTATATTGACCAGTGTGTCTTGGGGAAGCCTCTCTAATACAGACAGTACCATTTTGTGATATGTCAGTATTAGACCAGCCATGGAATGTACCATTGGCTAGGCATGCTATTGGAGTTTTTTAGCCCATTGCATCAGTATCCCATTGGATAGTAAGGGAGGATTTATCTGGAGCAACAACAACAGTATCTAAGAAAGCATATTTTCCTTAAGTAACTTTAACATTTCTGTTAGGAATAGTAATTTTAACACCCAAGTCAGATTTTCCAAGCAATTGTGCCAGAAGATCCGGTTGTTTCTTTGGAAGTGGGGGAGCAAAAACTGTTAGAGGTAGAAATCCACCCAGCAGGAGAAGGATTGCAAGATAGCCATCTTGTCAATAACTGAAAGCAACAGAAAGGGTTAATTAGCTGAAAGTACTAGTCCGCCCTATGGGGTTAGAAAAAGTAAGTTTAGTCACCTTTACACAGTTTGAGTTGGTTAGCATGGAACCACATGTCAGCAGTCTTTTTCTGCTTTTGCTATTGTACTCTGACCTGATACACAGAGGGCTGAGCTTGTTTACAATGGGATAAGGACCTTCCCATTTACTGGCAAATGAGTGAGGGGGTTGTCTGTATTGGAGAAGCATGACTTTATCTCCAACTTGCCAGTCAACTTCTTTAACATGTTTATCAAAATGGGCTTTTGCTTGCTGTTGGGCTTTGCCAATTTGCTTTGCAGCAAACAAATGTGTCTTCATGATGTCATCATGAAGCTTTTCCACATACTTGTCTATGGATACTCTATCTGCAGTGGGGATGTGAAGATCAACCAACAGGTGCTCAGGTAGTCTCATAGCTCTATCAGTCATAACCTCATAAGGGGTACACTGAGTAGTGGCTGAAGGTGTGGCCCTAATTGCCATGAGGAGTAGTGGCAAAATGGAATCCCAGTCTTTGGGATTATCATCAATGAATTTGGATAACATCTGTTTGATGCATCTGTTTGCTCTTTCTACCTAGCCTGAGGATTGAGGATGGTAAGGAATGTGGAATTTTTGATCGAGTCCAAGAAGGTGGAGTGTTTGTTGCATTAGTTCAGCTGAGAAGCTGGAACCCTGATCTGAGTCTACCTTGAGGGGTAAACCCCACCTGGAGAATAGCTGATCCACCAGGATTTGGGCAGTGGTCTTTGCAGTGTTGTTCTTAGTGAGAAATGCTTCTACCCACTTAGAGAACAAGTTTGTGACAACAAGGGCATACTTGTGGATCTTACTAGAATTAGTAAGAGGGTCAATGAAATCAGTCTGAATTGCATTCCATGGTCCAGATTGCCTTTGAGGTAGCAATTTTGTATTTTTTTTGTAGGCGTGGGATTGTTCTGGGTGCACACTATGCAATTGTCAACATAGTGTTCCACATCCTTGGCCACACTAGGCCACCAGATGACTGTTTTGAGTCTCTGGAGATTATTGTCTGTCCCCTGGTATCCACCAGTGGGATTGTCATGAACCATATAAATAAATTTGGTTCACAGTGAGTGTGGTGCCACCCACAGTTTGTCACCTGTATCCTGTTTGTGATATCAGGTGAGCCTTTGATCACCAGACAAATGTAAATTGTCTGAGTGCCTCTTCTATGGACTGCCTACAGGCAGTGTCTGTTTAGTTCCTTTGTCCAGGAATTTGAACACATTTCTGATCTCTGCATCTGCTTTCTGAGCAGTAGAAAGATCCAGTGGGAGTTCTGGTACTGGTTTCTTCATGGCAGCAATTATAGATGTCACAATAGCTGCTATACCCTGTGGGTGAGTCATTTCCCATGGCTCCCCCTCGAGCACCTGCTTTGGCAAGCAAGTCAGCTTGCTTATTGTACTCATGGTAAGGGTCAGCTTTACAGTGAGCCTTAACCTTTTGTATGTACAGCTTGTGTGTGAGCACTTGGGTGAGGGTATGTATGCACACAAACAGTTCCCTATATTTGACAGGGGTACCATCAGATGAGGTAAAATTATTCTTTTGCTAGAATGGAAAGAATTCATTTAGGGATGAGCATACTCAATTGGAGCCTGCAAAGATGATTGCATCTAAGTCACCATGGGGTATAATCTCTAATGCACAGGCTACAGCTGCGAGTTCTGCATACTGTGAGAAGAGAACACAGCATTTCCTAGAAATGCATCTGTAATCAGTCTCATGATCCAGTATGAGCACTCCAAGGCCTGTTCTCCATCCAGATAGGATGCAGAGCCATCTGTAAAGATGTGGAACATTGTTTTATCCTCCAGGACCTTGGGCGTTGCTGGCAGGAAGGGCCCTGGGTCAGGTAGGTCAGGTGATTGGAGGGCACAATCATGAGGCTTACCTGTGTATAGTAGGCCATAGGCCAAGATGGATGGCATTTTGGCAGCCAGTACCTTAATGTCTCTATCCTGCAAAAGCAAAGACCAATGAGTTAGTCTGGTGTTGGAAACTGATCCATCTTTTACTTTGTCTGAAAGCAAAAAATTGATTGGGGTGTGGCAGTTATGCAGAATAATGGTAGAATACCCAATGACTTACAGAAAATATTTGACAGCCCAAAAGGTTGCCAACAGTATCCATTCACAAAGACTGTATTTTCTTTCTACAGGGGCTAGCATCTGTGAAGCATAGGCAATGGGCCTGAAGTACCCATTGTACTTTTGTGTCAGCACTACGGACATGGCCACATCAGAGATGGCAGTTTCCAAATGGAAAGGCAATCTTGGATTTGGGTTAATCAGTGCTGGGGCTGAGGCTAGGGCCTGTTTGAGCTGGGCCACAGCTTCAGTGAGTGTGGGACCCCATGTCCATGGGATGTCCTTTTTCAGAAATTCATACAGGGGAGCAGCTTTCAAGGCAAAGTCAGGGACAAAATCCCTGGAGTAGTTTATCATACTTAAAAAGCATCTAAGTGTTGCCACGCTTGTAGGGAGAGGTAGATCTTGCATACCCTGGATCTTTTTAGCTGCTGGGCTTCTACCTTGGTCTGTAATGCATAGGCTAAGGAACATGACCTCCTTCTGACACAGTTGTACCTTAGAGGGGTTATACTTGAGGCCTGCTCTCCCAAGGAGAGTCAGTAGTTCATCCAAAAGGGTTAGGTGTTCTTCTTTGGTGGAAGTTGCCAAAAGGAAATCATCCACATACTGCAGGAGGCTGTCAGGTGTAGAGAACCCCTGCAGGGCATCCATCATGTGCAGATGGAAGAAGGAGTGGCTGTTGTGAAAGCCTTGGGGTAAGCAGGTCCAGGTGTACTGGTGACCTTCAGAGGTGAGAACAAACTTGTATTGGCTTTCCTGGGCTAATGGGAGTGACCAAAACCAATTAGAGATGTCAAGAGCTGATAGCTACATTTTGTCAGGTGTCAGCAACTTGAGCACATCAGGGACTGATGCCACAGTTGGGGCACAGCTGGGGTGACTTGACTAAGCTTTCTGTAATCAAGTGTAAGCCTCCAAGCTCCAGTTGGCTTTTTTACTGGCCAAATGGTTGAATTGACAGTGGAGACACAAAGCCTAATCACTCCTTGTTGCAGCAGTGATTGGGTGGTCTCCCTCAATGACTGCAAGGCTTCTGCAGGAAATGGATACTGCTTCTGCCTTATGGGGTTAGGCCCTGTGATCTCAATGGTGGTGTGCATTCTACCACAATCATGCTTGTTGGTAGCAAACACACCAATGTGTTTTTGAAACAAAGATGCTAGTTCAGAAAACAGGTTATGACTGTTGAACAAAGACATGATGTTATACTCCTTATTGTTATGTTTGATGGCTGCCACTGCATGTGAGTCTGGAATGGTGACAGCATGGCATTGGCCCTGGATCTGTACAATAGCCTGTTAGCTAGGTCCACTACACAGCCATGCTGTGCAAGGAAATCAATTCCCAATATGCTGCGGTGACGACGTAATAGCATGAGGTCAAAAACAAATTTAGTTTTAGGTGGCCTAGCTGCACAGGTAGTGCTACAGATCAAAACATTTGTAGTGTGGTACCATCTACACCTTGTGCACTAGTCTGCCAGCTGGTGAACCATGCACAAGTGGCTGGGTTATCATCATGGAGAACCAATATGGCTGCTCCCGTGTCTAGGATCATGTCGAGTTGGTGGCCCCAACTGTGGCCCTTACACATGGCCATTCATTTGTGTCAACAAGCAAGTCACTCACAACCTGGACCAGGGTCTGTAATTGTCAATCTGAACTGTTTCCTGGTTCTTCCTCATCCTCCTGTCCCTAGGCATTATGGTCTGTAGGGGCCTGTTGGACCCCTTCCCCTTGGGGCATCACAGAACAGGAATACTTTACCTGTGACATCAGAGGCGCAATTTCCACTTTCTCAATGGACAGTTCCTCAATCAGTGCATCAGCCTGGCCAGTGCCCGGTGCTGTGAAGGGGTTTGTTCCTCAGCCACTCAACCCTGCTGAGGCTGAAGGCCTGAAAGGGCTTGTACTGCTGAATGGTGTCAGAGCTGAAACAGAACAGCCTGCAGTGCCATCCATTGTGGCAAAGGCCTCCTCCAGTTGTTTACAGAGGGTCTCATTTTGATCCTTTAATTCCCTGTAAGTAGGCCTATTACAGTATTTGTTATTGGGATTTGGGTTTTGCCCATTTTTGGTTGTTGTTATGGTTGTTGCGATTATTGTTGTAGCTTTGGTTGCCCCCCCTTGTGGGCCTAAGCCTGACAGTCATCAGAAGGAGCATCCTGCCAGGTGTTGCCACCTTCCACAGTGTAGCAAGTGGGGGCTGAGCCGACCACAGCAATCTGTGCCTGATCTGTCTCGGCTGTTGAGGTAAAGGAGGCAGCTGTCTTGTTGTTTTTGCCAGAAGCGAGATTACGGAGGTAGACCTGAAAGGCATGCTCCATCTTGGTAAGGATCTGTTCAGAAGTGTCCATCTGTGGGTAAACATTGAGTTAAACTTTTTCCTGGAGACCCAGAGTCATGTTCTGGATGTACAAGTCCTTGTACTCAATTTGGTCTCTAGTGGCATTCTCTCCCACTAGGCCCTTGCTGGCCTTGTATTCAAGCCACAACCATTGCTGGTAAGCCGCAGGGCTTTCTTTTACATTCTACTTAACCTTGTAGGCCAAGCAGGCTTCAATGATACCTGGGGAGCTGGCTGATAGAAGGGCCTGTGAAATTTCATTGAAATGGAGTGTGGTGCAGTTGTGAATGTCCTCTGGGAGCTTGGCCCAGAGGGTTGACTCAATAGTTTGTCTCAAAACTTGAACCTGATACTCGGGTTGGAGAGAAAGCTTCTCACAAAGGGAGCGCACCTCCTCCAAATGGCTGCTTAGGTTGTCCTTGGTACCCATTTGTCCAATGCCTTGGGCAATTTGTTGAACAGAATGAGCCACCTGGAGTGGGTCGGATGTTGGGTCTCATGGAGGGATAAGGTTTAAAGCACCATGAAGGGTGGCATCCACCACAGCAGTAGCGAATGCTTGGAACACAGTATCCTGGCGGACAGCATGCTCAACCATGCGTTCAATTTGACCATGCAGGGTCAGGGCTTCAGGGTTTGACACAGCACCAGGGTTGGTAACTAGGTTAGTAATCATATCCTGCATGATACTGCACACCTCCGCACTGTCCTCCCTGGTGAGGGGAGCCAGTGAGGAGTGCATGGCCTGGTGGTGGTGGTGGTTGGCCTCCCTTATCATGGGGACTGCCATGTTTGTTGTCATGGGGGCTGACATTTTTTTTTATTGTCATGGGGCTGCCATGTTGGTATTGACGTGGTAATGTGGGTGACACGCCAACATGATGGCCATCTTTGGGATGGCTAGTGAATGCCACTGCCCTGTGGGGCGGGGGTTTGGATGTGATGAGGCGGCCAATGTCCTCGTAATCCGAATCATCATTGCCTGATGACGTAATGTTCAATAGATGTGTACTAAAAAACATTTATGGCTTCAACATGGCCATCGAGAATGTCTCACTGGTGGTGCAGTTTTGCCATCTTTGCCTTACATTTTCTATGACAAGCTTTTGCAGTGCCCTGCTCAATACCTTTCTCAACCTCATGCTGTATAACTTGATACATGGCACCCAATTCAACGTTTTCCCTAAGCTCTTTGTCTAGCTCATTCATCAGCCTTTCAATCTCTGCTTTCAGTTGCACATTATCATCATGCAAACTTGCACTCGTGTCACTCAAAATATAAATAAGACAACTGTTTTTTGTCACAATTCAAAATATCAATTTCCTCTTTTAACATGCAATTTTATCGTTCTGTTTCCTGAGTAGTACAATGCAACAGCCTGTTATTGTGTTCATGGAGGGACTGTGCCTCCTCCATTAAAATCTGTTCCCTTTTCAGGAGCTCTTGTGCTTGCAACCCTCCTCTTTTTTAAAGAGGCATTTTGCAGCTCAAGAGTGGCACAACAGCCAAGCAGACTATTAACAGCTGTGTAAAGAGCAGCTAGTAACAAGCCCTTACAGTGCTAATTCTTTGCTTTTTGCTTGGACTCAAGATATTAGTTTGAGATGGCAAGCAAGGGGTCTTCAGCTGATTTTGCATGCAGTGCAAAATCATACCAGCTTCCATGGGAGGTGAGGTAGTTAGAGACATGCAGTCTCAATTCTGTGCATAGTTCAGACATTGGACACACAAGGGTTAACAGGCAAAACAAAGAAAGCAGTGGAAGACTGGATTAAGATTCTGTGCTCTGACTTCAGGTAGGTTTCCAGACTCATGCTGGAAGCAGGGAAACCAAGGCGGTATGCTGTACCTCACAAAAGGAGTTTACCAGAGGTCCGGGGTGAGTCTGCCACTCCCTAGACCAAAGCAAAATAAGTTTGCAAAGGAAAAACCGCAGTCAGTTTAAAGCAGGTCCAAGTAGGCAGTTTGCTCTACAGTGCTTGACTTTTGAGTTGAAAAGAACTATGATGTGAATCTCATGCTGTACATTTCAGCGACACACGGTCGCCACTGTAATGAGGGCAATAAATCTTGCCCTATTGCAGATTCTTGTTGGAATTGCCTGAGTAGAGAAACAACAAACACGTGGTTTCCAGAGTCTGATAATGATTTTGTTCTGGTATATAAAACAGGCTTATAACCAAATCAGTGATAAAAATACCACTGAGGAGAACACCCAGACCTTCCTTTCTTCTTACCTAAGGTAGAATCAGCTTCTTCTCTCAGAATTCTAAGCAGAACAGTCATTCTTATACCTCTGGTAATTGCTATAGAGACTAGTAAAAAGATATAATAAACTTGTATAATTGGCTAATAGCAGAAATAGTGTGATTCACACTAGCCTGGGAACATGCACCAAAGTAAGAAACATACTGATATGAAACAGAATACTCTTTATATAGCGAGGTCACCTAATAATAGCTATTCTGCACTAGACCTAAAGATGGCAGCATTGCACAAGTAATGATTGTAATTATAAAATTATCCAAACCGCAGTGTCTCCTCAGTACATTAGTAGAGCAAATAACATAATGATTCTTAGTAAAACACAATTAGTTAAGAAATATTGGTAATACAAGCATGGTAATTGTATGTACATGTCATTTGACAATGCTCACCGAGCTGCTCTCCACTCCTTCTCCTTACCTCCTTCCCTACCCTCTCTTCCTCCCTGGCTCCCCCCCCTTCCCAATCTCTAACCCTATTTAGCTTGATTAGCCATGTATTCCTCATCTGTTTTGAACCAACTATAACCTTGAATGACACCTACTTTGTACCTGTATTATCTGTTGTCTCCTATGCCACTGTCCGTGTCCTCTATGTGACGAGGTACCTTTGTAAATGAGCCCCTGGCTCAAAGGTTGTAAACTGATGTTTAAAATAAAATAAAAAAATATAAGGCACTGTAATACTTATATATAAAGTATTGTGATTACATAGCAAGAATACAGCAATAAGCATTGTAATCTGTAGCAGCAATGCAAATAGAACAGTAGAACCCAGATCCTGACACTCATGTTATATGATAAGTGCCTGTGCCCTAAATATTACTTTCTGTGAAATGGGGGGGCCCAATCAGGGGTGATAGTCCATGGATAACAGCTAAATCTAAAACAGTGCATATCAGCTCCCACTAGTGGTCATAACATCTTGGACCTCGTCATTTGTGATGATGAGCTGGTTATTAACAATGTTAAAATCTGTGATCCAATTGATGGAAGCGATCATAACTCAATCCAATTTACACTCCTCAAACATTACATTTACAACCCCAATTCTACTATCCTATATTTGTATAATAGAGCTGACCTAGCTGCTATTAACATAATTCTTAATGATATTAACTGGGATTCTATTCTTTCAAATTTAACCTAACAACAAAGTTGGTCTATGTTCAGATCTATCTTTTCTCACTTAAGGGACTCGTTCATCCCATTGAAATTGAAATTTCCAAATCACAACTGGTTACCCAAATGGATGAATCATTCCATAAAAAAACTTATTAGGCTAAAGAGCAAAACATATAATATTAATCTTAAAAATAAGACTGTGCTTAACAGGGCCTCTTATAAAAATATCCAAAAGAAATGTAAATCCACAGCTAAAAAAGTCAAATCTAGATGGGAATATAATCTTGCCAGTAATGCTGACAAAACAAATAGTAAACATTTTTTCTCATACATTAACTCTCTAAAAACACCTATGTGCCAATTTAACCCTTTATCCCTGAATAATCAGCTAGTTTGCAATCCTAAGACTATGGCAGACTTATTTAACAAGGAATTTTGCAATATTTGTACACATACTGATCAAAACATTTCCTGTCCCACCAAGCAAAATCACAACCCTCATATCTGTTTTTCAGAAGTTCTAACAAAAAAGTTGCTTGCACTTAAGGGAAAATATTATCCAGATCTCAACAATCTGGCTGGACATCTACTATTTTTATTGGCAGATAATATTGCCCTCCCCTTAAAAATACTTTTTGAATGCTTTTTGGCAGACAACTATGTCTCAGATGAATGGAAAGAGGCAAATGATGTTGCCATTCATACAAAAGGACCCCAAAAATAACTGGGAGAATTACAGGCCCATAAGTCTGACCTCTCCAGTATGCAAGATCCTGGAGAGTCTCATCAAAGATATTATTACCCTCTCACTTAATAGTTATGACCGGAGCAACACGGTTTCAAAAGTGGAAGAAGTTGCCTTATGAATCTGCCGTGTTTTTATGAACACATCAACTCACTTCTTCACAGTAGAACAGCTTGTGACATCATATTCATTGATTTTAGTAAAGCATTTGATGTCATGCCTCATTGGGCTCTTACTAGTAAACTTCAAAAACGTAATATTAATAATTACATTAAATTGGATTTGTAATTGGCTACAAGATAGGACCCATAAAGTAGTCATTAATGGCTCCTTATCTAATATGGGAAAAGTATCTAGCTGGGTGCCCCAGGGCTCTGTCCTGGGTCCCTGCCTATTTCAGATGTTCATAGCCAATTTGACAAAAGGCTGCTTTTCCATCACCACTAAATGCGCTGACAATGTCAAAATTGGGGGCACATGTACTAGTCTACTAGAAGCCACAATTATTCTACCTGACTGTGACATTATCTCTGCTTTGGTAAATACATGGGGGATGAAACTGAATACATCAAAATGTGAAGTATTGCATCTAGGACCCCAGAATCTAAATCATCCTTATACACTGGCAGGTTCGTTACTTAACACTACCTCTGATGAGAAGGATCTAAGTATTACTATTTTACATGACTTGTCCCACATGAAACACCTACAGCGAGTCATCAATAAATCTAGCAAAGTTGTTTGGTCCATATTACGTAATATCAGATCTAGGAATTCTGAGGTATTGATGCCTCTTTTTAGGGCATATGCTAGGCCACATTTATATTTGGTATTTATACTTGGTTTAGAACAGTAGAAGACTACTCGTCCATATAAACTGTTCCCCACCTTAGTGGGTACACATCAACCTGTTCCCCAGCAAATATTTATCAATCTTTCCCTTAAATTCCATCAGATTCTTACTATTCACCCCTTCTACTGGCAAACTATTCCAGACTCTCCCTGTTCTATTTATAAAGGAATAGTATACACCATTCTTTATTACAGTTTTTAACGTAATCTGTTTTTCATGTTGTCTCAATCCCTTTAGCTTCTCCTGCATCTTCAACCCTATTTCATTTATCAGTTCTTTATCATTCATTATTCTAAATAACATCATTAGATCTCCTCTTTCTCTTCTTTGTTCTAAAGAAAATAATCCTGCCTTTTTAATCTTTCACTATATTCATATTTACCTAAAGTTCCAATCATCCTAGTATATCTCTTCTGTACTCCT
This sequence comes from Neoceratodus forsteri, assembly GCA_016271365.2. Lineage (NCBI taxonomy): Eukaryota > Metazoa > Chordata > Ceratodontiformes > Ceratodontidae > Neoceratodus > Neoceratodus forsteri. The sequence continues at coordinate 668,822,686 of CM057456.1, read as the reverse complement.
TCAACCCTCTTTATCGCCTTCTTAGTGTACGGATTCCTTAATTGGGACCCTAAGTATAAATATGGCCTAACATAAGATATAGATATTGGCACCATACATCCTACTGCCTTTTTCATAAAAATCCTTTTAATATTTCTCACCATTTTATTTGCTTTTTGTATAGCCACCGTTCTTTATTATAATTCAATTTACTATCAATTACTATCCAACAATCTTTTTCCTCATCCACTTCATTCAGTTCTGTTCCTTCTAATATATACCTATTCTTACTCCTACTCCCTTTTCCTAGGTACATCACCCGTGATTTTTCTATTCTAAATTTCATCTTATTCTTTCTAGCCCAGATTTCAATTTTTTTTAAAATCTTCTTTTAACCTTTTCTGCTGTTCTACTGTTCTTACTGGACCTCTGACCTTAATATCATCATCAAATTTTACTACTTCATTAATAACCCCATGATGCAAGTCACTGGTATACAATGAAAACAAAACAGGTCCCAACACAGATCCCTGAGGGACCCCATTTTCCACTTTAATCGATCTAGACAATTTACCTGTTACTCTTACTTGTTGGGTTCCATCACTCAACCAACCATCTTTCAGATGAGACGTTAAGCCAAGGTCCCATCTGCCTGGATTGGTGGTAGTTCAGGTGGATGTTAAAGATTCCATGGCACTTATTGAAAAGAGTAGGGGAATTTCCCCGGTGTCCTGGCCAGATTTCCCTCATTCACTAAAAATACCACCAACAGCTTAATCTGGTTCAAGGTCAATTGACATTCATCTGCATCCCCCTTCCCTGGGTCGTGCCTGAAAATAGGCAGGATTTGTCTAGTGCACTTACTCGGTCAACAAAAACTAAATAAATAAAAATAAATAAAAAATAAAAAAATTCTTATCCATAGGACAATATGACTATCCAATCCCATTTTAACTAATTTCTCAATTAACTTATTATGGGACACCTTATCAAAGGCTTTTTGAAAATCTAAAATTATTATATCTATAGGTGTGTTATTGATTAGTTTCTCATTTATATTTTCATAGAATCATAAATGGTTTGTACCACACGCTCTGTTTTTCTTAAATCAATGCTGTTTCTCATCCGTACATCCCAATAAATCCAAACCTTCCTCTATTTTTGCTTTCAGTATACACTCAGTGACTTTTCCCAAGATTGAAGTAAGGCTCACTGGCCTATAATTTGACACTAGTGATCTTTTTTCCCTTTTTAAACAAGGGCACAACAAAAGTCTGCCTCCATTCTTCAGGTACTTTTCCTGTTCTAAAGGACTCATTAATTATCCACATTACTGCTTCTAATATTAAAGGTAAAACCTCCCTGATATATCTTCAATGCAATAAATCTGGTCCCGCAGATTTATACACTTTTACTTTATTTATTATTCTTTCCACTTCTTCCTTTATTGTTACTATTTCGAGATGTTGATGGTGTTTATTTATTTTCACATTCTTTACCTCACTCCCTCCTTCATAGACAGATCCAAAGAATTTATTTAATGTATTCGATGTCTCACCAGAATCATTTATTTCTCTACCATCAATATTTACTGGTCCTACACTTTGTTTATCTCTTCTTTGTTGATTTATATATGCATAAAACCTTTTCCCATTATCTTTTCTATAGGCCAAATTGGCCTCCAATTTCCTTCTTTTCCCATGGCTTACCCTTCATGGAAGGGTGGCGGGGATCCCCCCAATTTAACCCACCAGGTCCAGATCCAGTATCAGGGAGGTATCTTCTCGGGGTTGGCACCTGTGGAGGATGGCCATCCATGCTGCACAACCAGGTCTAGTTTCTGCTTTTTTTTGCAGAGGGTAGTGTGCAGTGCTGACATTGGTTGAGCTGCATGTGCTTCCGCACGTAGCATGCCAATCAGCTGCTCCTCCTTCATGCTCTATTGTACAGGACCTGGTGTGCCAACACCTAGTCTCTGCCTGGTGTCAGGCTGGTGCAGGTCTCTGTTTCCAACCCTCCCCAGGACAGGAGAGCTGTCCTCCAGATGCTTGATCCTCGCCCTCCCCGGCTGACCCCCAAAGACCCACTCACACCACAAACCGCCGGTGTGGCAGGAGGTAAAGAATTATGCCTCAGCCCTCTATGCCATTGGGCCAGCTCAAGTGTGGATTTTTAACTTGAAAACATTGAAACTGGTTTGGTTGCAATGATCACATGGATTGGGAACCTTTTTTTTGACACTTATGGACTTCAATTATGATCTAGGATTCAGACATGATTGGACATATGTGTTTTACTGTGATTTCAAAATCATTAGTGAAGTTATATCATAAAAATTTGTTGTTTGTAGTTAAGCATATATGAAGTTATAAAATGTATATATTATTAAAGCAATATTTAAATAATTTCTGCACTTGAATTAATGTCATGTTAAAATTTTTACTGAATTCATATTCATATTCTAGACATTAGCTTGTAAAGTGAATGAAGTTATGAAATTTCACATTTTGTTAATGCACTTACATAGATGTTTCTGTCCTGTTACATGGTCACATTCAATGATTAGATCTACAAGCATCAGCAAAACATTGGTATCTGTCTTTTTATGTTACCCCTGTTACTGTATGGCAATTAGTGGCAATAGCCTTTAATTGGTTAAAATGTTGAAAAGAAAAATGTTTTAAAAAATAATAAATGTATAAGTGTAGTATGGGGGTTATTTTAACTTTGTTATTTGACCAGTGTACACTTCCTTTAGAATTATTAGTGTTTTTATGTATTTTGGATGGATTTTAGTGGGGGAGTGTGCTGTTTTGCTTTGTTGAGTGCTAGATGGTTTCCATAGAGTAATGGAAGTTTTATGGAGACTTATTCTTGAATTTATTGAACTAGCATTCAACAATGCCAGCAAGTCTATGGGCTTACTATGACACTTAATTTTTATCTATCGCTAGATTATTTAAAACACCAGGTGCCAGATATTTGAAAGCCTGTGCCGAGTGCAAACTGACTGTGCCACAATTGTACCACATTTGCACCGGGCTGCAATATTCAAAAGGCCAAATAGTGCCAACACAACATGATAGCACCAGCGTTAAAAGATAATGTATGCACAGGGCAATGTGAGTGGTGGGAATATGAATATCGGCACAATGGTATATTCAGTACCACAGTGCTGCACATGTGTTGTCGCAACACATAGTGTGGCACAATTTACCACCTACAAAAAGGTAGTTTTAACCCAGGACAAACCACAGTGGGAGGCATGGACACAGCAACAGGCAACATTGCAGTCAGAAACAACCCTGTGATGGTTTACCTGATGGCAGCTGACACTAAGAAGGAAGTGAGAGAAGAAGGCCACCCTGGGCCACTCCATAGGCCAAGGAGGAGATATGCTGCAAACAGAATGTACCGGCCCCAGATGTCCTTTGAGACACTCTCAGATGACCACTTTGCAGGCTGGTACAGGCTTAGCTGGTACAGACTTAGCAGGGTCCTGCTGAGGTAGCTCTGTGAGCTCCTGCATGAGCAGTTGCAGTCTGCCACCCAGTGCAACCATGCCATGACAGTCGAGCCAAAGGTGACAGCTGCGATGTACTTTCTATCCACCGGGTTCTTCCAGGCACCGGTTGGGGATATCATTGGCTTGCTTCAGTCTGCCACATCGCACCTCCTGACCCAGTTCCTAGATGCTCTGCTACCACATTGTGGTGAATTCACTGTATTCCCCAGCACAGCAGCAGAACACAGAAAAACAATGCAGCAATTCTATTGGGTTGCACACCTACCAGCAGTACTTGGTGCTGTTGACTGCACCCACATTGCATCCATGCACCTCCTGGCGAAGTGAATGACAACTACCTCAACAGGAAGGGTTACCACTCCATTTATTTAGTTTTTGTTGACTGGGTAAGTGCACTAGACAAATCCTGCCTATTTTCAGGCATGACCCGGGGGGGAGGGGATACAGATGAATGCCAACTGACCTTGAACCAAATTAAGCTGTTGGTGGTATTTTTAGTGAATGAGGGAGATTTGGCCAGGACACCGGGGAAATTCCCCTACTCTTCAGAGGGGGAACCTCTGTCCAAGATGGCGGACGCACCCTTGCCTTCTGAGGAGGGAGCTATGGAGGTGGGAGATTTGGTCTCTGCTCCTACCTCTGAACAAATGGAGACCACGATGCTAGCTACTGATGTTTTGCCTGTTGCTGTTCCTGCTTCAACTTTAAGTTCTGCTGCTCATACTCAGGCTGCTATACCTAGCCCTCTGCTTACTTCTTATGGAACTGACTTGCTGACCCCTGTGCCTACCGTCGACTTACTGGAGGACTTTACTTCAACTGATTCTGAAAACCATTGTTTGACAACACAAGAGATCCAGGAGTGTTTTGCAGAGGTGGAGCGCCGTTTTGCTAGTGCAAAACTGAAAATGCACAGAGATATGCAATGCCTGAGAGCTGACAGCACAGGTGCATATTCCACTCAGGTGGAAGTTCTGGAAGATTCTCCTGACTTGTCTCCTTTACTACCTGTTGCTGTCGGGCTCTGACCCGACTAGTGTGTCGGGAGCTGAAGCCCTACTGCCTGCTCCCCTGCCGCCTGCAGTACAAATGGATTTGATTTCCTTTTCACAACCTGCTTCCATTACATCACAGAGTTCCTCACAAGTACAAGACTTATCTACAGTTATTACTCCCCTGCTACCTGCAGTACAAACAGATTCATTTTCCTTTTCACTACCTGCTTCTGTTTCATCACAGAGCTCCCTACATGTACAAGAATCATCTACAGTAAATATTAATAAAGAACCTACTTGGACTATTGAATCGGCACTGAGAGGTGCTGGCTGCATCCAGGGTACTGTCCCAGGAAGTTGGAAGTCTGGTCCGTCTCCAATCCGGTCTCCCCTGCCTGAAGATTTTCCAGAGCTACAAAGCAAGATAGGTGACTCAACCGTCACTACTGACCCTTGTGTCTCCACATGAACTGGAGCTTACACAGAACCCTGTGTTGAATTATCTGAAGGGTTCTCCACCTCAGATTCCTCTTCCTACTATTTCTGTAGAGGCTCTGTCCCTCACCACCGCAGCCCCCCAAAATTTCTGGACGAGCAGCTCATATTCTTCTTTCTTTAAATTTCCAATCCAGGCTGCTAAAGAGACACAATCACGGTTCGCTTGGCATATTAAGGGGTGGTTACCTGAGCCACCTGATCGGTCTATAATGGCACATCACGCATTTTAAAGTTCTTTAAAAATCTTTCCCATGAAATATATGCGTTAATTCATATCTCTGGTGAAACCACGTTTGACATTAGTTTCCAAACATCTAGGGGACTGGAGCGTTTTTGGTCAAAGTATAATTCTCTGTGGATTACTGCATTATGGACCCCATTTCAGGCTATTCCCCTTTCTAAACCCTCTTTTAAGGCAATCACTATTCTGTTTCGTAATGAGGGAGTTGAGGTGGAGGATGTTGTGTATTGGCTGAAACAGCGTTGTGACATCCAGGGACAGCCTGAAGCCATTTTGGATACCGAGAACATTTGGACTGGGGCTGGAAGTTTAAAGTCTTGTTACGATCCACTGATTCTGGGGTTGTACATCTGCCTAACTCTTTTTTCATAGGCCGAGATAGGGGGGTCTTGTTCTACCTTGGTCAGCCGAAGGCTTGCTATCGGTGTGGTGACACTGCACATCTCAGTAATGTCTGTGATAAAATGAAATGCAATGTCTGTGGGGAATTGGGCCACGTAGGGGCACACTGCTTGAATGAATGTAGATGTAACCTATATGATGAACAGGGGCATACCTTTCAGAACTGTAAATGGGCTGCACATAACCAGGAATTTCATGATGGTGGTGTGGACCAGAGCTTTATTATTACACAGGCGCAGAAGGCCCGTCTCCGGACCACCTTGGCTGTACCTCCCCCTAGGGCAGCCCAGGCCTCACTGCAGGCTTCAGTGCTTGTTGTATCCTCTGAGGTCGTACCTCAGATGGTTTTCTTCACAGATGACCCCTTGCCTGAGATTTCTCCTGTTCCTGATCCTGCCCAGTCTAATTTTCCTGTTCTGGACCCGGTCCCAGGTCCAAGTACTATGCCCCCCCGAGAGCTTACAAATGTTATACATAGAAGATCACTGAGAAACAACCCTCGGTTTGCACCATCTCCTATGAGTGGTCCGGAACCTCCCCCAGTGCCCTTATCTAATTCTTTTGAACGTCTCCAACCCCTTTCTGATGATGCTGGAGGTGAGTCGGACTCTTCCTCCATTGCTTCTTCTCTCCCAGATGGTACCACTGACCCTGAGCTGCAACTTGGCACCGGCCTTTCTCAGAAAAGAAAGGCCAGAGTAAACAAAGGAAGAAGGTGGTTGGAAAAGAAATTGTAAATGTATTTTTTGTCTATTTTCCTTTTATTTTTTTTTGTTGCTATGTTACACTTTGTTTGCCATACTATTAATGTAAATAGTATGAAGGTATGGCTAAAGGAGACTGATTTTTCCTTTCTAAGGCTTCTGCCTTTGGGTTTAATTTTATTTAACAGGATACAAGACTTCATACTACACATGAGATCCGACAAGCACAACAGGACTGGTTACTGGGTCCTTCTTTTTGGTCAATTGGTCAGGATTCTTGTTCGGACTGGGAATATTAATTAATTTCCCAGACTCCGTTTGCTAAAATTGTTTGATGTAGCCCTGGTGAGCACTTATTATAGATTTTGTTATTGGGTCCTGTCCTTACCGGTGATTAACATTTATGCCCCTCAAATCAAACCGAACGCATAGCTTTATTTGCTTTGCTTCATCCTTATTTGCATACTTCCTTTCAGGTATTGTTTGCTGGTGACTTTAATTGTGGCCTGAGCCTTCAGGATGAGCTCCTTCTGCTACAAAAAGAAACTGTTTTGTGATTCCCAAATTGGGTAAATTGGTTCGAGTCACTCTACTTAACGGACTCCTTATCTCTCCTTTACTACTCAACATACCCCTACCTTCCAAAGGGTAAACTAGCCACACGTATTGATTATGTGTTTTCCTCTCCACGTACCTATTATTTCTGCCAAAGTTCAAGCGCTTGAGTTTTCTGATCATAAGCTGCTTTCTGTTGGTTTTGGTTTTGTTGTCTCTTCCGTAAGGTCCAGGTCTTTGGAAATTCAACACATCTTTGTTGCAGATTCCGATGTTTATGCAGTCCCTCCTGTCCTTCATACAAGCCCGTGAATCTGTTTTTATTTGTTATGAAGATCCTGTTCAGTGGTGGTTAGACGTGAAACATGATCTGGTCACTTTTTTAAAAACTTACAGTCGTTTAAAATGTAGGAGGGAATACCTAGACTATTTGCAGAAGAGGGTACATTTTCAGTCATTATTAACCATAGCATACACGACAGGGCAAGACCTTACTCAACAAATAAAAGTCCTACAGAATGATATGTTGACTTTCCAATTACGGCAATCACAACAACTTTATAACCAACATAAATTCTGCACTGTTGGAACACGTGATGTTATTTGTCCTTTTGAATATAATTCCCGTCAGTCTGCCCAAAAAAATATGACGTGTCTTCTAAATTCAGAAGGGACCATGTGTTCCTCACAAACTGAGATTTGTCATATTGTAACAAAGTATACTACAGCCCTTTTTTCTCCCCTCCCTGCTATGGTTGGTAACAGTGTGACTTTGTATAGTGGCCTTGATATCCCAGCTCCCTCACAGCTATGTCAGGACCAGGCTTGTTCTCCTATCACGGAGCAGGATTTGACACTGGCTATTTCTTCCTTACCTGTACAGAGAACTCCTGGTCTGGATGGTCTCCCTGCTGGCTTATATAAGGTGCTGGGTGACCATTTACCCTCAGAACTTACATCTGTGTTTAATTCTCTGTTAACATGTGAATCTCTCCCTTTGGAATTTACTAAGGGCACTTTGATTTACATTTATAAACAGAAAGGTGATATCCATTCTCTAGAGAATTGGTGACCTTTATGTATGTTGAACACCTGACTTTAAGCTCTTAACGAAAATTATTGTGAAGCGTTTGCTGAGGGTAGCAGAGGTGGTTTTGCATCCTGCCCAATCCTGTTCTGTGCCTCAAAGGAGAATTTCTGATCATTTGATCCTCTTAAGAATTATTTTCTCATGGCTATGCAGGTCTGGCTTCGGGACTTGTTGTTTCTGTAGATCAGAAGGCGGCTTTTGATTCGGTTCGGCATGATTTTTTATGGGAAGCACTTTGTCTTCTTCATGTACCTGATGTTATGGTATGCTGGATTCGTGCTTTCTATAGAACGGTGACTGTTGTGCCTGTAGTAAATGGTTGGATAGGACCCATGATCCCCATAAAAAGGGGGGTTCGTCAGGGCTGTCCTTTAAGCCCGTTGTTATATGTATTTTTTCTTGATGTTTTGCTCCGTCAGCTGAATACTAATTCTCAGATTCAGTCTATTTCTAGTTGTGGCTTATGCTTGCCTTATAAGGCAATTGCGTATGCAGATGATGTTTGTTTTCTTGTAGCTGATGTAGCCTCAGTGTCTCATTCTCTCTGTGAGTGCTCTATTTTTGGAAACTTCTCTGGTGCTGTTTTAAATTACACTAAAAGTTTGGTTATTCGAGTCGGTTCAGCAACCTCCCCCTTGGACCGTATTGGCCCGTTATGTTTAGTTGAGGGCCCTATTCGCATTTTGGGAATTTTTTTTGGGACACAGGACTCAGATTTGTTTAACTGGAATGTTAAACTACAACAAGGTAAACTTCAGGTGGCCTCCTGGAATCGGGGGCAGATAGGAAAAAGAAAACGTGTTTTCTTAATTAAAAACTATTTGATCTCTACTTTCCTTTTTCTGAGTTATGTATTCCCTGTTCCATGACAGCTAGAAACAGCTGTCTTTAGCCTGTTTTTTCAGGCTCTTTGGGGTAGTAGGTTAAACCTGATAAAGCGGAATATTACTTATTTACCTATTCCTGAGGGTGGCGTTTGTATGGTTAACCCTTTATTATTTTTTTCTTGTATTTTTTTTACTGCAAACCTTAGGCCTTTATTGATTCATTCCCAAAGGGGGTAGAAACCTTGGTTTTATGACTCTTGCAGGATTGGTTTCATCAATGGAAACTAATTCCTTAACTGTGTTAAGACAAACTGATGGTATACCAACTTACGTAAAACATATGTTTTTACGTCTCAAACAATGGAAGGTGTCTGTTCAGATGTTATTAAATCATTCCCATAAAGTTTTATATAAGAAATTACTCCTGTCGGTTTGTGCTGTATCAATACCTTTTGATAAGTGTCCTGGTCAACACCTCCCTTCCCTTTTGTTATTGTGGAAATGTAAGAGGGTTCCAGACAAAATATGGGATTTTCATTGGCTTTCATGCCATGAAAAGATTAATGTAAAATCAAATCAAAAACATAAGCAGTCCCAAGACAGAATGTGTTCTCGCTTATTACGTATTGCAGAACTTGAAACTATCCCTCATTTATTTTTTGACTGTTCCTTTATTAAGAATTGGTGGTCCTTTTTGGCATAGGCATGGGATACCCCCTTGCTTCAGTTGGTTACTTATTTGAATCTTGTATATGGAGTTTTTTCTCCCCAGTGGTCAAAATGGCACCAGGACACTTTAAACCTTGTTTTTGTCTGTATTAAATGGTATATTTGGATGGTGCGTTGCATGTTTTCTTTACAGCAAAAGGACTGCTCCTATTTGGAGCTTGAAAAAAGATTGTACAAGATTTAAAAGAAATTTATGAGCATGAACGTACCCTATACTCAGATACAACACTTTTGGAACTTTGGAAAGCTCTTCCTTGGATCACTGACTCTGATTTTGCGGTTACCTGAATGATTGTATAATACTTATCCTGTGTTTCCTTTGTTTTGTATTTTGCTTTGTGTACTATTGTACAATTTTTGTCTCAATAAAACTTTCCCCTACTCTTTTTCGATAAGTGCCATGGGATCTTTAACATCCACCTGAACTACCACCAATCCAACCAGATGGGACCTTGGTTTAACGTCTCATCTGAAAGACAGCACCTCATAAGTGCAGCACCCCTCTCATGCTGCACTACAGTGTCAGTACTGGGATATTAACCCAAGTGCCAGATGTGGGAACTGAACCCACAGCCCTCTGATCTCCCAGCCTCAGAGGCAAGTGTGCTACCTACTGAGCCACTGACACTGTGTATATATATTGCCAGGTGGTGTGTGATGCAACTGGGTGCATCATCAATGTTCTTGCACAGTTCCCCAGCAGTGCCCACAATGCCTTCATCTGGCATCAGTCCCAGCTGTGTGAGGCATTTGAGAGTGGCCAAATAACCAGTGGACATCTTGTCAGTGAGTACCTGTAGCAGGCACAACCACAGTCCTCCCAATGGTGGGACAATGCCACAATACAGGACACAAAGGAGGTAGAGGGGGAAGAGTGTACAGGTACACACGGCGACCTAAACAGTAGGGGCTGCAAATTGGTCAGGGTAAGTTACACAGTACACACCTGCTAACAAGTGTTAATGTTTCCACAGGGGACAGTGCCTATCCATTTAGACCCTGGCTCCTAACTCCAGACCTTCAGCCTGCAAATGTGGCTGAGGAGCGATATAATTGAGCATATCTTCAGCATGCTCAAAATAAGATTTAGATGTCTGGACCATTTCCTGTGGTGCCTATAATGAACCCCTCAGATGGTATGCCACATAGTCCTAGCCTATTGTACGTTGCACAACATGGCGCTAAACCATGAAATATGCCTGCCAGAACCTGAGGTACAGTACATGCCGACAGTGATCCAGAGTCAAAGATCCAGGGGATAATGGAGCAGCTTGATAGGTGTGACCCATGCATGGCCAGGAGGGACCAGGAACACAGGATGAACATCATAGGAACCCTGACATGGATGGGCAGGTGAGTGAAAACAACATGGACAACATACATGATTTCAAGAGTGTATTTACAGTATATACAGTATAGTGACAGGAACACAGTGGTGATAAGATGCACAAAACAAACTTAAAAAAACAGAAGGAGCCCTCTGCTCAGCTGAGGTGTATGCATCAGAGGACTCCAGAGAGCCTTAAGAAGTAAAGCCTCCATCCTACTTGTGGAGAGGTGTTACCCTGTCAGCACTGTGCATCGACTGCCTCAGCCACCCTCCCACCCAAGCATGGCTCTGCCTTTATTGCTGCATATAGGTCACATGTCACATCACGTGATCTCTCCTTCAAATCACTAAGTGTTCACTTTCCCATTTGCAGCTTATAGTTTCTGACCACTAGGGGTCACTGCAGTGCCCTCCTAGTCCCTGTTGTCTGCCTTCCTCTCACCACTCTAGTTTCTCTCCTAATCTCTACTCCTCCCCACCATTATACCCCCTTCTTCCCATACTTTGCTACTGTCTATTTTCCTTTTGGTTTTAAAGCTTTTATGCCTTTTTGTCTCCATACTCGGGGGGAGGGAGGGAATACTTATCTCCCATCGCTGGGCTCAAACCCTGTACCCCTGACACCAGAATCAGCAGGTCTGTCATGAAGCCAACTCAGGTATATTTATTCTCTGTTTTTAAAGCTCTTAAAGCCTCTGGCTCCATAGTCTACTAAAATTACAAATTGCCATCTACATAGCCAAGGTTCCCCATGTCAGACTTGAATGCTGTACCTTTAGCACTAAAGTCTGTGGCCTTTCCATTATATCACTGGATCAGTACAGGATTATCCTTTACTTTATCTCCTCTATCCTAGTTCACCACCCCCAAGATCTTGCACTACTAAGTCTTACCATGACCACTCTCTCCATCACTAACATTATCTATTGCCCCCAGCCCTTCTCTTACTATACACCATTATCATGGTAGATACTTCCCCAAGCTGCAGCTTACCAGGGCTCTGCCTTTGCACCCCGCAGTCTGTTTCAGGTGACCTGACACTCCTGCCCTGGACACACACACCATCCTCTACCTCAACCCACAGGACTCCCGGGATCCCCCCAACCATCTCCAGCCACTGTATTCTAGGCCTTACCTCCTACGGGTCACTGCCTTGTTTTGCCTCTCCCTTCCTAAGGGATATGTCCACCCCATCTGTGAGCTGCTCCCCACTTGTACTACCCGAACACGCTCCAGGGTATTAACAAATCTGAGGCTTGCCTCCTTACAGGTATTAATGCTACTCCTCCTGATCTCTGGAAACATCCACCCTAACCCTGGTCCTACCCCCTTACCACCAACTAATCAGACTGCACCCGGGGAACCCTGTATAGCCTCCATCAACACCTGCAGTTTGCTAAAGAAATTTGATAATCTACAAGGATGGGTTGCTCAACAGCGGCCATACATTATCTCAGTGGTAGAAACCTGGCTAAATGGCTGCACTCCTGACTCCGTAGTAGCTCTGCCAGGGTACACAATATTTCAGGCTGACAGACTAGTCAAAAAAGGGGGAGGTTGTGCAATTTACCTCCGTGACATCCTCCAAGGTCTCACTCTACCTTCCCCAGCTCTTGACCATGGTGCCAAGTCCCCTCTCTCTCCAAGTTAATGTTGCTCCTTCCAGGGCTCCTCTCTGTATCTTCTTTATCTACTTCCCACCCAGGAATCAAAAAAGTGCATTTCAGTCAGTTCTCACCCACCTCCAGCAACACCCAGATAAGGCAGAAATTATTGCCCTGGGTGATTTTAATATCAATTGGTTAGCAGACACTTCCGCTCCATATAGAGATGCTTCAGCCACCGTCAGTCTATCTTAAGTTGTGCCCACTACCACCCGACACAACCTGAGAACAGGTACCTCAACCCTTATTGACCTAATTCTTATTAATTGCCCTCACAAATTCACCCTGGCCTCCACAGCACTCGGGCACTGGACTTACTTGGCTACAAAGGCCCCTCCTAAAGTTAGCTTTCAGCAAAAACTCAAGCCAGGCAAGCTACAGTCCTTGAAATACCACCTCATCAGCTGGGACTGGTCTCCCATTGCTGCCTCACCTGATATTGACTCTGCCCTGGAGTACTTTGTCAATTCCTTCAATTCTGCCTGTGACCTTTTTGCACCATTCTGCAAATGAGTCATTAAAGGAGCTGACATCCCATGGATGTCCCAGTCCCTTCTAGACCTCATGGACCACAGAGACAATCTCTGGCACATAGTCTTGGAGACTGGGAGGCCCGCTGATAGGCAACGTTACCATGAGACCAGGAAGCACTGCACCTGGCAGGTCTGTCAGGCAAAAGCAGAATACTACAGAGCAGCCCTCACCACCTGCTGGGGGAAGGGGTGCAATTTCTGGGACTCCCTCAAAGATCTTAGTGGCAAAATCTCTAATGCCCTCCCCTTCCCTCCCAGATACTGGTAAATGGTGGTATCTCCATGGAACCTGACACAATAGCAAATGCACTGAACTCCTCATTCTCAGACCTCAGCAGCATGCTCCCTGCCAACTTTTTTGCACCCACCCCCACCATAACATCGATACCCACTGAAGTACGCCCTATCTGTTTCAAGGTCATCTCCCAACATGATGCTGCCCCCTTCCTGATAAAGGCACTCAACAAATCCCAGTTCAGCAGTGACAATCTCGATCTTAAAATACTAAGGCTCACTCTTCCTGAAGTACTCCAACCCCTCACTGCCCTGCTAAACTGCTCCCTTGCACTAGGTCAGTTCCTCTCCATGTGGAAAACTGCCCTCATCACTCCACTCCTGAAGAGTGGTGACCGAACCCTGCCTAGTAATTACCAACCCATATCAATTCTACCCCCAAGGTTCTTGAAAAGATAGTCACCATCCAAGTCACAGACTACCTTACTCAACACAATCTCCTCTGCCCTGAACAACATGGTTTCCAAAAAATATCATAGCACCACAACCACACTTTTGGAACATACCAACACTATCCATATGACCCTGGATGCAGGCCAGACTACTGGTGCTGTCTACATAGATCTTTCAAAAGCATTTGACACCGTCCACTATTCACTTCTTCTAACCTCGCAAATAGGTTTCTCACAGGATACCACCACTTGGTTCTCAAACTACCTGTCTGACAGAACCCAGAGAGTCAGATTAGGGCATATCTTATCATCCCCCCTCAGAGTTACATCTGGGGTCCCCCGAGGGTCAATCCTTGGCCCCCTACTTTTCACTCTATGTTCCTTAACTCCCTGCCCAAGGCCTGTTCTGGGAGTCTTCTTCTACATGCAGACAATGCGGTTTTGTTCAACACCCACACCAACCCTACCACCCTCCAAGTAGCCCTCCAAGGGTCATTTAATGAGGCAAAATCCTGGTTTACTGACCATAGGCTTGTTCTAAACTATAAAAAACAAACTCCATGCTGTTTGCCCATGCCCAAACAAGTTCAGTAACCACCCCCTGCTCATCCATAATTCCCATAATGAAATCCTGGAACAAGTTTCTACCTTTAAATACTTAGGGGTTACTCTAGACTCAGGGCTAACCTACCATGAACATATCTGCTGACTTATTACAGCTGTAAATGTGTGCACTGGTCTGCTACAGCGCTACAAGCACTGTCTCCCCCCTGAAGCTCTACAGCTAACCATCTCCTCCTCCATCCTGTCACTCATTGATTACAGGATTATCTTCTATGGAGTTGCCGACACTACCTCCCTCGACAAAATTAGGGTTTCCCTGAATAAAGCCTGTAGACTGGCCACAGGATGTGACTGGCTTACACACACCTGTATGCTGTATACCAGTACAAACTGGCTTAATTTCGATGATCATCTAAAGTACCAGACCTGTCTCCTTGCAAAGAAAATCATGACTGGCCTCACGCCACCAGCTCTTGTGATGCTGCTCCCCCCCCAACAGTACCAGATGCACACGTCACACTGAGAAATCGCCCTTCCAGGTTCCCCGCTGTAAAAGCTCCTTGTGGCAAAGAACTTTCAGATATCGCACCCCCAATTGGCTGAACTCACTGCCCATACCAGTTCTCCTGGCTCCTACCCTAGGACTGTTCAAATCCCTTCTCCATAGTAATATCTTGCATGACTCCACCTGTGACTGTACGTGACCTACCCACAACCTCTAACTGCCGTGACAATGGACCCATTTGGTCCTACTTCTAGACTGCTGCTGTTTTTATTGTATTTATTGCATTCTGCCACTGTACTGCATTGTCTTTGATTGTTAAAATTATCCTGTACCACATCCGCCTGTTGTAATTTACCATGTATCTTTCATAAGGTGTGATATTTCCCATACTGCTATTTATACTGTGATGTCTGTACACTGTATGCTCTGTATTGTTTTCTATGACATGGAGCCTCTGACTCAAAGTTATTAATTCCGATTGTATTCAATAAAGAAATAAATAAGGAGAGCATACTGGTGATACTGGGATTGTGGTGGGATGTGGTTATGTACAATAAGTTGCATGTGAAGGGGGCAGGTGGGGAAGGGTGCAATAAGGTGTGGTGCACACAGCATCAATGCCGTCTCCTACCATGGGTCCTCACAGACACCCTACCACAAGCACATGGGGGGTGTACTGTGGACCGAAGAGCTGATAGGCAATGTATCCGGGGATGGGGGCACCCTTGAACTACCCTGGTCACAGCCCTCATTGGGTGTAGCCAAGGACATACACTGTTCAGTGGTCTATGAGGTGCACACAGATGATGGTGTAGCAGCTGTGCTGGCTAACTCTGATCTGCCACTCAGTAATTTAGATGCACGCCAAAGGACACTACCAGCACAGGGACGGTGTGTGCTGGTGGTGTGATGCTGCCTAGCTCTCCCAACCTCTCTTACTGTGGCTGTGAGCTCCCTCATTGCCCCAGTGAGGTCATCATAGATATAGTGGAGGGCATTCAGGAATTATGCCTGCCGCTCCACCGCACACTGGTCAGCATGCATAAGGTCTGCATGCACTGCCTCCCAGAATTGGGCCAGTTCCTGCCTTACCTCTCTTCAGATGGCATGCAGCTCCCTCTGTGTGGCGGACTGTGAGTCCACTGCAGACCAAAAGAGCTGCTGGACTGCTGAGCCATCCTGGACTTGGGATGCATGGTCACCTGCGACATTGGGTGGAAGTGGTTGTTGGTGACCTATGATGTGTGAGTGGCCCACACCTTGTGTGGCTGTGTGCTGCATTGCCTCACTGGTTGCGGTGCACTGCATGTCATGGGGGTGATCAGCTGCGGCAACAGGATGGCCGCCCAGACACCTTTTGCATCGGGTGGTGGTGTGGGAGCCTGTGGTTGAGATGGTCACACCTGTGGCAGTGTTTGCATGGGTGGTGATGGTGGTGGTGGCACTGGAGGTATCGCCCTCATTGGACACTTCCAGCAACAAAGGCAATGTGTGTCTGTTGGGAGACTGTGTTGAGGCCATAATGACCCCACTGTTGTCAGCCCCTGACTGCTCTGCCATGTCCAGGGATATTTCCAATGGGGAGAAACCTCCAGGGCAGCAATGGTGGCAAGTTAGTCCTCTGGGCAATATATGTGTCATCATCTTCATTGGACATGTCCTCAAATAATAAGGCCATGGACACCCACTCTTCAGCCAGTGCTGTTGGTCTCTCTATCCCGGATGTGGATGGGCCATCATCCTCCTCCAACTGTTCCATGGCTGCAGTGCCAACACCCTGCACTGTGGACAGAGAAGAACACTGTAAGTGTGATGCTCAGTACACACTGGAACTGTACCAGTGCCGCCATGTGCAAACCACAACAGTGAAATCAATTATGCCCAGTGAAGGCACAAGACAGGTGACCACTTCAAAACCACCCACACATCCAGGGTGCACGCACACCTACAGTCGGAATGTGGATCCCACAGATGTGCAGATAACTATCATTAAATGTAATCATCACACCCCACACACATGAAGACTGCCACCCAAAGGGAGGTAATAGGTAAAGCACTCAGTGATACACGTTGCAGCATGTAACACCACATGCAAAAGGCACACCTGATGGCAAGAAAAACCCTATGTGCATAGGCAAAGGGATTCTGTCTGCAGAGTACAACATGACTGTGTTACATGCAGCAAGTCCACTAGTGCAGAGGACATACCACCAGACAGTGACATACTGCATACAGGCCATCACATTGCACACATGTGTGCAAAGGACAAGGCAGCAGTGTGGTACAACACAGGTAGAGCAACCCGTATACCCATGAACAGAGATGTATACCATGGTGAATCATGGCCATGTACTCACATGTCCTGTGAAATGACAGCTGTGTCTCACAACCACCACTGTTGACACCTGCCATGGCCACAGTCCTGGTGGTGGATTCCACCACCTCCAACACAGGATCCACTGGTGTGGGGTGCTCTACTAGCTAAGGACCACCTCCTGTGCCTTGCACTGCATGGTGGCGTACCTCTTGGTCTTCATTTACCCGGTGCTGAAGATAATGCCACCTCTTGTGGACTGCATCCATCGTGCATCCCCTTCCTCCAACAGCATTCACCTCCGCTGTGATTTCAACCCACAGGCTCATCAGTTATGTATTAGTTATTTTATACCGCCACATCAAGTGCTCCCTAGCCTTGTATGCATCAATCAGGGCCTTCAGTTCCTCCTTGGAGAACTTGTAACTTCACAGCCTTTCCCTGCCACCAGAGATATTTGTGTGGGGATATAAAGAACCAGTGATCAGTGACTTTCCTGAAGTAAGTATGTGTGTGTGTGTGTGTGTGTATGTGTGAGAGAGGGGGACTGGCAGTGCACACAATCTATGGGTGACACTGTGGCATCGGTTGTGGGCACACTTCACAGGGATGTAGGATGTCTGCCCATGCCCCCACGCTGTCCCTGCCCAACAATGTCCTCCACATGTCCATCTGTTGTTAGTGGCCACATGACAGTGTTGATGTGCAACATAGATAACAGCAGCAGCCAGCACTGTGTTGTCTGCATACCAGATGGTGTGTGACGTGAGGTGGCTACAGGGACCAGTGGAGATGGCCTAGTGCACATTATGACCCAGTTGATACATAGCATGACATGGAGTACACATACACATTATGGTGTCACAGAACACTGCCATGTAGATAGTATTGCTGTGTTGTGTGTTGTCAATGCTCCCCTTCCCTGCAGAACATACTACATACCTGTGGATGTACATGGGCATCCACGTGTGTCATAATGCATGCATCCCGTGCCACTGTCACAGTATATACATGGGCTACAACAGGTCAACAGTGCAGCATTATGTTTGTCCACACCTGCATGCTGGGCCTGCTGCATGTGTGACTGCAACAGTCTGCATTAACTGACACATCACTTCCCATTAATGTTCACCCACAAAAGCTGTAGCCTCAGTTCATTGTAGCAGACCTCACACAATGTTGCACATCATAATACCAGGATATTGGCCAAGGGATGTCTACCTGTACCTGTGGAAGTCATCTCCTCAGACATGGTGAGGCCTAATGTTGACTGCACTGAATTCAGCCCTCTGTCTGCAGTTCCTGTCAGCTGGGCAGGTGGTGCTAAAACACCACTGAAATAGCCCAGGTAATCCACAAATGGTAATTCATTCAAATGAGGTTATAATGACATGCTAATGTGGTGGTATGCACTCCAACTGCCTATGTAGGCTTATTTGCATACCACCTCTGAATATTGCAAATATTAATGCCAGGCAAATGTGATTGTGCCAGGCAAACAGTTTGCACCATGGTGCAGGGCTAACAGTTTTGTGCCATGCAAAATGAATTTGCTCCGCTCATAGAGCGCATGTGTGATGATGTCATCATGGAGAAGGTCATGCACAGTGATAGACATCTGAGTTAGTGCACAGTATACTACTTCCCCAACCACTATTACAATATTTTAAAAAAAAGGCAGCAAATTCTTTTGGAGGTGGCCAGCACAGCCCCAACCGCCTCCACAGCTAGCCGCCAGTTTTCATTACTAAATTAGAAGTTAACAGTCCTCCCCATGGTCCTTTTCCACACATACACACACACACACAGTAGACAGCAGCAGCTTCCACCCCCTGCCTGCACCTAAACAAGATATATAAACATAAGAAAAATGCAAGTGGCACAGCCCTCCCTCCTCCACAGCTGGCTGCCTTCTTGTGAATGAAACCATGCCTGCTTGCGCTTATATAGAGAATGATCTGATCACGTGATCAGCTTGTTCCTATATAAGCTCAAGCAGATATAATTTCATTAAATAAGAAAACGGCCATGGAGGGCAGGTCTGCGCTGCCTTTTTCTTACATTTATATCTTGTTTAGGCTGGCAAATGCAAGGAAGGTGGGGCTGCTGCTGGCTACGGGGGGCAGAGGAGGACCACGAGGAGGACTGTTAACTTTTAATTTAGTAATGAAAACTGGCTAACAGCCATGGAGGCGGGTTGGGTTCTGCCGGCCGCCCCAAAAAGAATTTGATGCTTTTTTTTTTTTTTAAATATTGTAATAGTGGTTGGGGAACTGGGGTGGGGGTTGGGTCCTATCTGTGGATGGGGGGAAGGGGGGTTATATTATTCCCCAGATATGGATGAATAGAGAGCTATCCGCTATTCAGATTCTGAATAACGAATAGCTCATTATTCGAGGTATTCGGGAAATAATATTCATTATTCACACAGCCCTAGTTTGCACTACTTGGTTACTATGTTTAGAGCTGTCTTCTGTTATTTTCACATTGATGTCAACCCATTAAGTATCTTCACTCTTTTCAGCCAACACCGTCAACAGCTACTACTACCACCAGCCTCCACTGAAGATCCTCAGATACTGAGGCCCCTGACAGGGTGCTCAGTCTGCCTGCTGCTCCACTCTTTCAGCTGACACCAGCCGCCCCAGCTACTACTGCCACCAAGCTCACTGAGGATCCTCAGATACTGAGGCCCCTGACAGGATGCCCAGTCTGTCGGCTGCTCCATTCTTTCAGCCAACACCAGTCACCCCAGCTACTACTGCCATGAAGCTCCACTGAGGATCCTTAGATACTGAGGCCCCTGACAGGGTGCCCTGTCTGCCTGTGGCTCCACTCTTTCAGTTGACACTGGCTGCCCCAGCTACTACTGCCACCAAGCTCCACTGAGGATCCTGATATACTGAGGCCCCAGACAGAGTACCCAGTCTGCCTGCCTCCACTCTTTCAGCCGACACTGGACGCCCCAGTTACTACTGCCACCAAGCTTCACCGAGGATCCTCAGATACTGAGGCTCCTGACAGGATGCCCAGTCTGCCTGCGGCTCCACTCTTTCAGCTGACACCGGCCGCCCCAGCTACTACTGTCATCAAGTTCCACTGAGGATCCTCAGATATTGTCCCCTAGCTGAAGCAGATGGCTTTCCTGGACTCTATGGAAGTTGTAATTTACAACTTCCATGGTGTTCTCCTCGGCTGCACTACTGATTGGATATATTTTTCTTTTCTCTCAGCTTTCTGCTGATTGGCCAGCTAGTGCTCTCCTTCACCTGAACTCTGGAGAATTTATTTAAGCAGGCTTTATTAGGGCTCACAGGCTGAGTTAAACTTTTGCTGCTAGCAATAGATACTTTTTTTTCTGTCTGCTTTTCCATTTGGAGGTTATCATTGTTCCCCACTAGAGGTTTCCTTCTTCCTTTCTTGTTTTTAGCTCCTTATCTCCTCTTATCTGGTCCTTGTCTGAGCTTTTCACTCTCTGATACTCTCTGATTAGTTCTGTTACCTAATCTCCAGCTCCGTCAATCAACTCAGACAAAAGCACTCTGAGACTTATTTGCTTAAGAAATCCTCACCCACTGCCTTACCCCAATACCAAACTCATTGCCTCCTTGTGGATCAACAATGTCTCCCACTTCCACTGAATTATTGCAATGCTTTATTGTACTCACCCTCTTCTACAGCTACCAATGAGGGGGTAATTCTAAATGCATATGGAACAGTTGCCACTTCCTACCCTGATGAAACCCAGAGCTTCCATCAGTTACCCTCTATGATTACTGGCCTGGAATACCCACCCAAGGATCCCCCCATGGCACCACTCCTCAGTGATTTTGTAATCCATGTTGGTAACACAAAAGGCCGCATGTCCAGTAAAAGAGAGCAGTCTCTACATAATAAACTTATACTGGAACAAATTCTTCACCTACTACTACTTCTTCTACTTCTGTCTGGCAATGTGCGTCTCAACCCTGGCCCATCAGATAACTTCAGTGGTTGACCACGGAAAACCATAGAACTTGTGCTCGCTTCTCTAAACAGCTGCAGCCTCCTCCCCAAAATGGAATGCCTAAAGGTATGGGTCTCTCATCATAACTGAGATGTGCTATCTGTAGTGGAAACCTGGTTACCCCAAAAATACCAGACACTGCCGTCGCTCTTTCTGGGTACACCTTGTACAGACAGGACTGACACTCGAAAAGAGGTGGGGACAGTGTCATCTACATGAAATTCTCTCTCCAGGGACATGTCTTACCTCCCCCATGTAGCAGTGACAACTTGCAAGCTCTGGCCATTAGACTGCTTTTAGGGGCACACAATAGAGTGCTCACTTTGCTCTCAGTATATATCCCAACCAAACTAACCAAGATCAGTGTCAGTAACCTGCTGGACTACATTAGTACTCTGAGTCTAAACACAGAAATTGTTCTGCTAGGTGACTTTAATATAAATTGGCTCTCCTCTGCCTCTACCTCTGTCAAGGACACCCTATCTGCTATCCATTTCTCCCAAACAGTGGAGACTCCGACACGAGTTAACTACAAGGCTGGCACCAGTACACTGCTGGACTGGGTGCTCACCAACCATCCTGCTCATATTTCCAATCTCACCATTCTCCCCGACTCTTTTAAGTGACTACCCCCAAGTCAAATGCAACTGGAATAACAACTGCTGCAACCCCCCCTTCCCACCAGAACCATAAAAAACAGACTTGTACTAAAAGGTCATCTCTCACAACTAAAGTCAGATCTAAAACTCCTTGACTGGATGGACCTCCATAAAACCAATGATGTGGACACCACATTTGACCTCTTTGCATCAAAATGTAATGCTGTGACAAACATGCTCCAGTTACTACAAGAAAATCCAAAGGGCCTTTTAACACCTGGATTACCCCTGAACTCCTGGAGCAACTTGCCTTAAGAGATCATATCTGGCAAATAGCATGCACACAAGGGACTACAGCAAACATTCAACGATATAAAAAGGCCCGCAATGACTGTACAAAAGCTATCCGCCATGCAACAAGTACATACTACAAAAAAGCCCTATCTAACTCATGGAACAGCAGCAAGTTTTTCTGGGCCAACCTTAAAGACATCACAGGAAAAGACACCCAAACTCCCCCTGCTATGCTTACTGTTGAGGGGGTTCCAACCTTGGACCCTCTACTTAGTGCCAACTCACTGAATCATGCTTTTACTGACTTCAGTAGTGTGCTCCCAAGGGACTTTTTCAATAATCCCAACCCAAGTGACAATACAAGGTCACCTGCACTACCACCTAACCAGTCACTATTCTGCTTCAAAATTATCTCTGAAGCAGATGCTAGGAAATAACTTGAAAAGGTCCTTGGAAAATCTAGGCACAGTGGGGACTCTTTGGACCTCAAATTTTTTCACTTTGCACTGGATGAAATACTTGGACCACTAACCAGAATACTTAACCTATCCCTCTTCCACTCCCAATTCCCACAAAGATGGAAGTCTGCTACAGTTACCCCTGTACACAAAAGTGGGAACAGGTCCTTTCAAAATAACTACAGACTGATTTCCATTCTCCTGCCACTCTCCAAGGCTCTCGAGTGGATTGTGACTGACCAGATGGTGGAATACTTTAATCAATACCAACTCCTATGCTCAGAGCAACATGGGTTCCGGGGTGGCCACAGTACCATCACAGCCCTACTCGAATTTACCAAATACATCCAAAACACCTTAGACCAAGGCCACCTTGTAGGAACAGCCTTCAATGACCTATCAAAGGCATTTGATACGGTTCATCATGCGCTCCTCCTCAAGCAGCTATCTGCCATTGGACTCGCACCTGAAACTGTTAACTGGTTTAGGAGTTACTTGAGCTGCCGCTCCCAGCAAGTCAGGATTGGGGAAGCACTATCAGACAACTAACCTGTCTTATCTGGTGTACAACAAGGGTCCATTCTGGGACTATTGCTGTTCAGTGTTTTCTTAAATAATCTCCCGGCCTCCAGCCATTGCCGCATGCTCCTATATGCTGACAACACGGTGATTTCTACTAGCAACTTGCACCCCGAACTCCTTGAAACTGATCGTCAAAATGGCTTTGCATCAGCATAAAACTGGTTTAAACAGCAAAGACTGGTCATGAACTATAAAAAAACAAAGACCATGCTCTACTACACAGCCCAAAGCAAGCAAGAAAGCTACCCCCTGGCAATAAGGAATGACAGCGGTAACACACCGGAGCTCGTCTCACATTTCAAATACCGGGGGGCTACAATTGACTCCTCCCTGTCCTTCTCATAGCATATCAATATCACTAGTGGGATCCTCTACTGCCACATGCGTTGTCTAACCCATGAAGCCTTAAACCTGGCAATCACCAGCTCAGTTGTCTCCCTCATGGACTATGGGCTGGCCATATACAGTTCTGCTACTGACCCAATGCTCCAACAGATCTCAACTGCCTTAAACAAAGCCTGCTGCCTACTCTCAAATGCACCAAGATTCACACACACCTGTGAACTTTATGCTGGAGCTGGCTTCAACTGAATGACAGACTCAGGTATCAAACCTGCCTTCTTGCCAAAAAAGTCACATTAAATCTGCTTCCAACAGGGGTGCAGAACCTGCTAACACTGCCTATACCAGACAAACCAGAAGCTCTGCCACTCAAATTTTCCAAGTGCCCAGATGCTGCACTGCCATGGCACAGTGTGCATTCTCACACCGTGCTCCCCTCTGGGTAAATGCACTGCCCACTGACATTTCTGGCTCCTCACTGATTGGCTCTTTTAAACGTAGACTGCGCCAACACCTCTTTGACATGAGTAGCTGCATGTGCCCCCACTAAGGCTCAGCACGCAGCATCACTCTGCCACTAACACTTATCTTTGCCTCTGTCATGACAGCATAGTCAAACCATAGCACTTTGCCCACCCTCTCTGGCTCTGCCCCTTGCCCCTGGACCTCTCCCTACCCTCCTCCCTCCCTGTCTTATGTGCTGTTCTCACCTAGCTCTCCCACTCCCATCGTATCCTTCCCTATCCTTGTCTGCTTATCTTTTTGACACAGGTACACATTGTACAATGCCTCAGCATATCTAGTGCTTTATGTTTGTTTTCTGTAACCTCCATGAATATTTTTCTCAGTATTTGTATATTTGTACACAGTAGTGTACCTTGTTGTCTAATGTAGCTAACATGGAACCTTTCAACGAGCATCTGCTTACAGGTATTATGCAAGAACTCAATAAATAAATAAATAAAATCTTTGCATTGTACTCTCAGCCCTATTTGCCTCCCTTTGTTTGCCTGCTATATTCAAACGTTTTTGCCCCTTGAGTATTCCTTTGAATATTGCATGCAATAGGATGTGGGCTAATTATACCTGCTGGGCAGTACTAATTTGCCCCAGGGCAAAGTTTTGAATATTGGCCCCTGGAATGTAGCTATAAATGGTCTGAGTAGCCATGCCCCCTGAGGAAGAGGTGTTTAGTGCCTCAAAGCATTGGGGCTCATCAGGTTATGGTTTGAATAGCTCATTTTTCACTTTCTTTAACAATATATAATATAGAAGAAGCCACTTAATTGGGACATGGATAACTGTGACATCCACATTATTGTGACGTACTGTTGGGGACCAATTAAGTGGCAATGCATTCCTATGGCATCCCCATCCTTTAATGGGGACGAGGATTCTGGATTATTGGGCCAGTTCAATCCCATTTACAGCTATCAGCCCCTGTTTCCTGGCTAGTGTTACGGTCCAAAACCTGTCCTACTGCTGCCGTTAATGGTAAGTAGTAGTAAAAAATTTATTTTTATCCAGGAGACAGATCTAACTCACACATCTTTAGGCCAGAAGCCTATTTTCAAGATGGTGCTGACAAATAAGTTTCAAGTGATTTAAAAAATGTCATATGTACACAGTGTACAGTTACATTATTATCAACAATTACAATATTTAAAATAAGTACAGTAGTACTCTTAGACATAGACAAACAGATAATAACATTAATTTTTCTACCTATAACTCCCACATTATTTCTCAGTCAGTTCATCCATTACACACACACACACGCACATTTTTCTCTCAATTCCTCTGTGAGGAGGGTTATAAACAAGGAGGGCTTAGGGTGCTGATGAGCTGCTAAGCCGCTGAGCATGTGTGACTGTGCTATGAATATCACTGTCAGCATCTACTACGCACACAGTTCCTATTCACATCCTGGTCCTATGCCCCCAGTTCTCCACACCTTCCATTTATAAAATATAAATCCATGGCAATGGGCAGATCGCTGTATGATTTAAAGCATGTGCAGGCTTCCTACCAGAAAACTCCAAAAGCGATCGGATGGCGGAATCTTCCTCTACTGTCTACAGGATCAAACTCCTTTTAAGAGAGGTGCCATGCTGTGACTCTGAACTGAAAGTAAAAATTAAAAGCTTGTGGGGATCTTCTTCTTCTGCCTACAGGGAGATGCTACCTTTGTCAGTAAATGAGGTGGGTCGCAAAAGGGAGATACAGTAAGATGTTGAAGCCTTCCACTCCTGGCTACCGGGAAAATGCCAACTCTGTCAGTAAGGTGGGTGGCAAGACATGAGGAAGGGAGAGGAAGATGATACATGGGAGCCTGTCTTGTATTTACCAACTGTATTTACCAACTACATACTGTACTGTATGGAGGGAAAGTGGCAAAATGATGCAAAATAATCAGTTTCTTTTTTTAACGGGATGGCCACTTAATTGGGACAAAAAGTCTGCCACAAGGGCATCCCTATTAAATGGCTTCATCTGCATGCAACTATTTGCACATTAAATAGATTTTCCCCCAATACATTGGAGTGCTTGTATTATTTGTTGGAAGTGAGTTCATTTTTTTACCAGCACCTAGTCTTTGCCGAGAGTGTAGCCTTGTTTTGTGCAACCATTTTAGTTGCCCTCCTCTGGATTGCCTCCACTCTGTTTATGTCCTTCCAGATATGTGGTCTCTATAACTGGACACAGTACTCTAGGTGGAGTCTTAACAGTGTTCTATACAGAGGCAACACCACCTCCCTCTTTCTGCTGGTGATACCCCTCCCTCTGCACCCCAGCATCCCACTCGCCCTCCCTACTGCTTTGTCACACTGCCTTGCCACCTTTAGATTGTCTGATATGATTACCCTAAGGTCTCTTTCCTGCTCAGTGGTCATCAATGCCACTGTACCCATTTTATGTATTTATTTTTTATTTATTTAGTTTTTGTTAACTGGGTAGGTATACTAGACAGCATAGCTGCCTATTTTCAGGTACGATCCAGAAGATTACAACAAAGGGTAAGTAGACAATAGTAGATACAAGAAAACATCATGGGAACAAGTAGAAGTCAGATATAGTACACTTATACAACATGTTCACAATGACAGTACATTTGCAGAAATCTGTATGTAGTAACAAAACAGAAATATAAGTGCAAATAACTAACAGTCATAAGTCATACAACTAGTAAGTAAGTGCTAGAAGAGAGGAAGTAGCAAGATTTCCAGGCAGATTTGAAAGTAGTAGAGGTTGGAGCCAGTAGGCAACTAGGAAGAACTAGTACAGGAGTGGGTGGATAGAGAACAGGAGTAGGTTGTACTCTGCCCTCCGTTTCTGTGCCCTAATTGCATTATTTTGCACTTTTTTCACATTGAAACCCAGCTGTCATACCCTTGATCACTCCTGTAGGTTTCTTAGATCTCTGCTCATACTTTCCACCCCCCCCCCCGGAGTGTCCACCCCATTGCAGATTTTGGTTTCATCTACAAAGAGGCAGACCTTCTCTTTCATCTCTTCTGCAGTGTCACTTATAAAGACATTAAAGAGGACCATGAACAGCACAGATTCCTGAGGCACCCCACTGGTCACCCTCCCTTCCTTGGAATGAACTCTGTTTAGCACCACGCTGTGTTTCATATCCCCTAGCCAATTTATTATCCAGTTTGCCACTGCTGGACCCATTCCTGTGCCACTTAGCTTGCTTACTATCTCCTATGTGGAATGATTCCAAACACCTTACTGAAATTTAGGTAGGCCACATCCACCGTTCTCCCTGATCTAGTTCCTTAGTCAGCCAGTCAAAGAAATCTCTCAGATTTGTTTCACAGTACATGACCTCCCCTATGAAATCATACTTCCTCAGCTCTTGTAACCTACTAACTTCAAGATATTCTACAGTAGTCCTTTCCTTCAGCAGTGATTCCATTAGCTTTCCCACCATTGATATTAACCTGTCTGACCTATAATTGCCAGCATCCTCCCTGCTACCACTTTTGTGTAGTGGGACTACATCAGCTTCCTCCAGTCCTCCAGAACCTCTCCTGTTTCTGCAGAGCTGGTAATAGATATGTGAGACATGCAGACAGTATTTCCCTGAGCTCACTCAATATCCTTGGATGCACCCATATGGCCCCATTGCTTTGTCCACCTTTAGATTAGCAAGTCCCTTCATGAATTGTGCTTCTAAAAAGGACTAGGTTCACCTCCCTCCCTCCCTCCAAAGCTTGTGCTACTTTTTTGTGGCCCCTCCCCTATTCCTTCCACCATGAACACTGAACAAAAGTATTTGTTCAGGATTTCCACCTTTTCCAGCTTCCCGGCTTCATGGCCCACCCCTTCCCTTTTTAACCTTACAGTCCCACCTCTGGTCCTTCTCTTTTCACTTACATACCTAAGAAAATGTCTTGTCTTCCTTTGTTACCTCCTGGGCATTTCTCTCTTCAGTTTGTACCTTTGTGCTCCTTACTGCTTTCCTTGCTTCCCTCTGTTTCCCCTGCTACAAGTCCCTATCCTTCTCCCTCTGTGTCTTCTTGTACCTCCAGAATGCTGTCCTTTTAGCTTTTACCTTTTCAGCCACCTCTTACCAGAACCATAGAGATCTCTTTTTCCTCTTGCATTTGGTCACTTGTTTGAAGTAGAGGTTTGTTGCCTTTACTAGGCTCCCTTTTATCTTCACTCACTGTTCTTCCACCCAACCCAGTCCCCCGCTAGGTCATCCATCCCTGAAGTAGTCACCCATTTTGATCTCCTGAAGTCCAGGATCCTCGCCTTTGTGTTGTTTGATTCTACAGCCATCCTTATATTGAACCACATTGTACAGTGACCACTGATCCCCAAGTAGCCTCCCACCTTGATATCAATTATCATTTTGGTGCGCCAGGAGCGTAACAACTGCATATGTCTGAGGGGCAGCGGATTGGGAGCATTCTAATTTTCACTTGCAAAGCATGCAAACATACTGGTATCAGTCTCTTGTGAAAGTGCTTTTTGGAGTATACCTTTACTCCAACTAGTACAGCTTCAGAATATTAACTCTCCTCCCTAATTGTGCCCACTCTCTATCTAGCTCTTCCTTTTCTTTTTTGAACTCATTGCCTGATCTCAAAGCTGGGAAATTGAAGCTGCAAGGTTTTTTGTATACTCCTAATCCTTGCTGCTTGAAACCACACCCCTGATTCTCATTCCACACATGTCACTGTTTACTTGTTTCACGTATGCTACAGTTTAATTACTTGTTTCTCAGGGAATGAGAGAGCTATTCCACACCTTATATCCATGCCCAGTAGAGCTGGGCAAAATGACCTGTTAATAATCACAACCACCTTCATATCCAGCACTGCCCAGAAGATCCTGATTAATAAGAACCTACAGTCTAACTGTATAGAGTCTGTGTCTGTTATGCAGATCCATTTTAAATAGGGAATTTGCATTGTTTCAGATACTACAGTCCTCCTGAACACTCTAAGGTGTGTGGTACTGCTGGCTCGGCATATTGCTGTTTACTGATCTGAGGTACCCACCTGTCTCTTCACTCTTTCATTGGTATTGGCATGGGAGGGAGACTCAGGAAACATAGTGAAGCATTGTGCTGTCACCCACACACACACACACACACACACACACACACACACACATATCACATGACCAGCTGTGACTGGAAATCTTGGTCCGGTGGTATAGAGGTAGAAAAGTGTGGTACCATGCATTCAGTGTGCCAGGAAGTCAATGAGTAAGATCAGTTAGAAACCTAGTGATTTGGTCACTCAGTCAGTTGGAAATTTGAGGTTCACAAACTTTCTTGCTGTCTTGGAGCCTTTGCTTTGGTAAGCCTTACAGATCCTTAAAAAGCATCTACAACAAAAGAGGAAGGAAAAAAAAGGAAGCAGAAAGGGAAAAAATTAGAGGAACATGCAGGGGAGAATGGCAGTGACTGACTGTCTCAGTTTGGGGCCAAGCTGGCCTAGGTTCCACTTTCTGATTCTGAATTTGGCTGAAGTGCAGTACTCAAAGCAGTCAAATCCAGACAGTGGGCTGAAAATAAAATTCAGCAATGTAATGACATTTCTTTTTCAGTGGATCCAGTCATTAAACTAAATGGGAGGCATAGACATCTCTGTGCTTCAGTTTGCCTATATTACTGACTAAAGTGAAATACATTAGTCACCGACTAAACACTTTTTTTAAATTCTGGAAACCTGAGGCTACAATTGCTACAAGACATACTATGATTATGTCACACGTCAGTTCCTTTGCCTTTCTCTGTCGACTGTGTAATTATCTGCTGTTGTTGGTGAATCAATCAATCAATCTTTATTTTACCAGGTGAAACACCATTAAGGTGAACTCATTTGCAAGGTGGACCTGGACATAATACAATAAAGTAACAGTGCAAGGTAAGTAATGCATGAGATCAAAGTACAAAGGGGTTCAGACACAGTGCATACATAGTGTCACTGGGCGTGGGTTTAGGATAACACAATTTCGGGCAGACCACAAATCAGGTGCATAAAAAAGTCAGACAACTGCTTAGCTTCAACAGTTTCTAAGGCTCCTCTTCAGCCTAGCGTGAATCAAACAGTGTGAAAGTATACACTACCCAGGAGGTCTTTCACCTTCCTCAGTCAGTATCCAACTGACCACCCTATCTATCCTATCTCAGCAGTGAGGTAGGGCTTTTTTTGCAATTTAATATACTTTATTGAATATCGGATTAAATCAACATCCATAAAAGCTTGCATTATGCACTTACAAAAGTATATCAAGAACAAAACATAAACAAAATACAAAATCTCTCAGCATACAGTCCTAATTATGACCAACAGTCTGCTTATATTGAGAATAAAAAGAAAAAGGCAAGAAAATAGCACACTA
Organism: Neoceratodus forsteri; assembly: GCA_016271365.2. Classification (NCBI taxonomy): domain Eukaryota; kingdom Metazoa; phylum Chordata; order Ceratodontiformes; family Ceratodontidae; genus Neoceratodus; species Neoceratodus forsteri. Next base: position 668,792,393 of record CM057456.1, on the reverse strand, counting down.
AATCCTGAAAACCCCCTCCTAACCCTGCACCCCCCACCCTCCATTCAGGAAGACCCCCACCCCGCCCCCCACACAGAATGTGCTCCTAGTCCATGTATGAGAAACAGCTAACAAAATGAGGTAGGGCTTTTTATAAGCTCACTAGAAGTTGGAAAAAATGTTCACTGCCTTTTGATTAGCAGCAGACATAACATAAAACTAGCCACTAGTGTCCACTGTTGCTCCATAGAGAACAGTTGTTTGGCAGCCACTTGGAGCACAAGCATAACTCACTTACAACATTGGAAAGGTCAGAGCCAAGATCAGAACATTCTGTGCTCTCCTAAACTCTCCTGCATGGTCAAATTACCTCATGCTGTCTCATGCAAAACATGTCTTAGAAGGGGACTTTTAACATCTAGAAAAAGCAGGCACAAGTTTTTGTTACTCTTATATTAAGACAGCCCTCTCATTTTGTAACTGTACTTTTAGTTCTGTTTTTAGGTTAATATGCACAGAAAGCTTTATATGCACTTCAGCATTTTATTTATAACCAGCCAAACAGCATGTTGAACATTATACAAAACATAAACTGCTCGGGAAAGGGGTTTCAATTTATCCGAGAGGTATCCACTATGACAGGAGTCACCCTGTCACACATAGTATATACACAGAAATACCTAATGACACACAAAAAATGATATATATATATATATTACTTACAATTACAATTACAAGGCATGTATATATGTATACATACAATATTTACAAAACATCCATAGAAGGAATCAGAGTGGTTATGGTCCAGATTTACAAGAGAAGTGGAGAGGTGGAGAGTGGGAAGGGACGACAAGGACCTTTCAATGAGGGCTTCATATCCTTGACTACTAAGTATTATGGAAACAGTTACAAGATTCCTTAAACAAGCAAGCACATAGCAGTTTGAAGGTGGACAGTTTGACAGGGATTACTAACTTCAGAGTTTTTTGAAGTTTGTTCCACAGGGAAGGGAGAGCGTAGCTTATGGATGCTAAGCCAAAACAAGAAGTGGTTTTAAGCATGAGGAGTGAGGTGTATGAATGACTTCTCAGGAAGTAACTACCTGGTGTATACTGAGGTAGACAATCTGCAGTGTACTGTAGTAGTTTCCTTGTAAGTGCTTTAAACGTCCAGAATAGGGCATTCTTTTGCCTTCTGAACTTTAGAGATGTTCAGCCCACCAGGTCATAAAGGGAACAATGATGTTTTGAGTAAGGTGCTCCAGTAATGAATCTTATTGCCCTATGACAGAGGGTGTCAAGTTTAGCCAGCTCTGTGAGAGGTCCATGCCCAAAAAGGAAATCGACATAATCCAGAAGGGGAATGAATATGCTTTAAACCAGCCTGGTTTTAGCATCTTGAGTAAGAAGGTGCTTTATTCTGTAAAATACACCTAGTCTTTATTTGAGTTTTTTTCTGGAGCTCTTCAATGTGGTCAGTGAATGAAAGACTGCAGTCGATCCAGAACCCAAAGTACTTGAATCTCACCACAAAATTTACAGATTCACCAAAGAGGGAAGTAATTTGTAGGACTAAACCTAGGGAGGAGGGATTGGGTGTGTTAATGATGGGAGAGAAGAACATGGTCTTGGCCTTTTTAGCATTTAATAACAGCTTCTGTTTCAGTAGGTTTAGCTGTAAATGGTTAAAATTTTGCTGGAGATCTTTACTAGCCAGAACTGGGTAGGTCTATCAATATAGTGCACCATATCATCAGCAAACAGATGGATATTGGCTGCTTTGATACCTGCGTCAATATTGTTAATATAAAGTGCGAAGAGCAGAGGCCCAAAAATGGAGCCCAGCGGTACCCCTCTCTGAAGTGATTTCAAGGAAGAAAGTTCACTATCAGCTTTAACCTTCTGGTATTAACCTGAAAGGTAGCAAGAAAACCATTTTAATACCAGGGAGTCCAAGCCAAAGTCTATAAGAGCGCCCAGTAGTAAGTTGTGGTCCACAGTGCCAAATACCTTACTCAAATCAAGAAATAAGGCACACACATAGTGTTACACTGCCACAATCAGGAGGACGGGTACCTACTCAAATGAGATTCTGAATATGTTGTGTGGCCTGCTACTTCTGCTACCATTGCTGTGTACTGGGCTGCTTGCTAAATAAAATCTCATTTGAGTAGGCCCCGCTCCTTCTGACTGTGGCAGTGTAACACTACCAATCCATGGAAAGGAAGAGGATCTCATTCAGTATATAGGAGAGGCAGTAATAATAGACTGTTTCTTTCTTAAATGACTGTCTGGTTATCCGTTGTGAATATATGTTGTGGCCTACTTTTCCTGCCTTTGCTGCATGCTGAGCTTCCTACTAAATAAAATCTCAGTCTTGGCCAATTTGTCATTCCATTTCTGTATGCTCTCTAATACATAAAAATAAATGTTTACTACAAGCAGCAGCCAGGGTGAGGAGAAAGCACAAATGGGAAAGGGAAACATATGGCCCATACCATATTGCGGACTGGTGAGAGAGGTTACGGGCAGTGGTGCATCATCCAGTAGCAATAGTGGTAGTTCTCCATTGCTGTCCAAACAGTCAGGAAAGCTAAAGTCTCTGTTAATTAAAACGAAGGGGATGGTCAGCACCACAAGGAGTGGTAAGCAAAGACATGTTACCTGTGTGTACCATCAAATGCAAATTTGAATTAAACTGATGAGGACAAATCTGAGTCCAATGAAGGCTGTGAAATGCAGGATGTAGATATAGGTAAGGAGAGAGAGAACTTAGAGAAGGTGGCAAGACTGAATGAGTGGGAATAGTTGGCAGCTGAGCATCTACAGGATGAATGTGACTATTTTTTGGTAATGGATTTGGAGGATGAGGATGAGGAAGTAAACTGTGTTGTGCAGAAGCAGGGCTCCGTGTTTACTACAGCAAAGTGGACCTACATTCTGCGGCTGGACCCCATACTTTCTGCAGCAGAACAACTGCTGATTCTGCACCTATTCTGTGGCAGATAAATTGTGGCTAAATAGCATACCTTCAAAGGGATTAAGTCTTAGTTAACCCTTTGACTGCCTTTGTGAAACCACTCTGCTACACTGAAGGTGGAACAGCAGGCCATTTAACAGTATGTAGTCTTATCACAAATATTAAACAGCAATAACCCAAATCTAGCATAGCCATGGGCACCAGTGTTCTCTTTTAATGAATTTTCCCTCCCACCCCAAATTTGAAGGCTCATCTGTTCTTCTGTAAATTGGTGGCCTTTGCTGTTCTAGGTTATAATCAAAGGAGGGCATACCCACTTAGCTAAAACTACACAGAAGGCAAAACATGCTTGGATTTCTTTTAGTTTATAATGACAGTTAGCAGATATAAAGAGAGAGACTCCAACCTGAAGGTAATTTTTTTTCTGATGTTGATCAATCTTCTTTTAAATTATTATTTTAGTAAACTAGGAATACTCCAACTGCCTTGCAACAAACATGTTGAGTGCAGTGTACAAATCTGTGTTTCTGTGTTTTTTTGGTGGGGGAGGAATTGTCTTCCTATAATAGTGACAGAGGGTGTAACCTGCAGTGTCTGTAGGATTTGTTCATTCCTGATTTTTCTTTCAGGGGACAAACTAAAAAATGCAAGTAAGTCATTCTTATTAAGCTGGAGTAACCTTGGTTAGCATGTTCTCTTCTATTCGCAACTTGGGGTGGTGGTGTTCTTCAGTCAATGGCCCTCGTTTCACTTATGTATAGCAGCAATCAAACTCTCCATTCCAATTTTTTTCCACACCTGCTTGCTCCAGGTCTAGTATACCCTGGTCTCCAACTCTGCTGCAGCTGGGCAACTTGACCCTCCTTAAGAATTGAGCTTGATGCTGCCACTTAGGCTGCAGGTTCAGATTTGCCAAGAAATTACTCTCACACTGGCAGGTACAGAACTGCTGGCCAAAAATCAAAATTGTGATAGATGTCCACCAGTGGGGACCGAGTCCTCTGCTCAATCTGTTGCCATCCCTATGCTTCTGCAATCAGCTCCTCCTCCAATACCTGTCACCACACTGAGATCAGTTCTACCTCCAAGGGCACCACTGAATCTTCTCACTTCTTGACTACAGCTTGCCTTCCAGTTCCTCCTTCCAAATTCATCTTCCAAGGATTCAGCATGCACCATGAGCAGCCTCATACTGAAAAATTAACATGGCTGAGCTACCCACACCTACACAGCAGCAAACTATAACTTCCATGGACCTAATCAAGCTCTGCTACTGTTGCGTCAGTCCCCCCACCATACTGGCTGGACGGAGTTATATAACAAGAGTCAGCATGAGTCAAGTTGCCATGCAGCCGCTAGCTTTTTGACATTGTAGTGGATGGCATCAGTTTGCTTCCCTTTTTAATTAGCATGTCTGCCATGGCATAATTAACACCTCAGTAGCTATACCCTTGCCTTGTGTGATTGCATAGCATAGCTAGAATTTCTGTGGCTGTGTGGCTGGTTTTCCTGATTTCTGCAGCAAGCACTGATTTCTGCAGTCAGTCCAGATTCACTGCTGCAACCGCAGAATAGCAGAAAACACGGGGCCCTATGCAGAAGGAATAAGAAGAGGGGCAGTGCATTCAGAAGTGGATTCTGTGATTGGCCTAGAAGAGTTGGATAAAGATAAGTGTGATTCAGACCTTGATCAACCCACTGTTAAGAAAGGACAACAGAGTGTCAGTGAAAGATGGCAATATAAAATGGCTGGTAATAAAACAGAAAGGTGACCTCTTATGTGTGGTCTTACTTTACTCTGGCAGCACATAATGAATTGTGAGCAGTATGCTGTATATGCAAAATGATTATTAGCAGAGGTGGAAAAAAAGCCTGCTTTGGGTACCTTAGCATTAAAAAGACTTTTAGAGAGATGTCACCCATTATGCCTGGGGCATGATTATTTGGACAAAGAGAAAGATGGAAACATCAAGAAGCCAGAGATAGTTCACAGTCTCATTCCACTTCTACCTGTTGTAGCAAGTGGTAGCAGTAGCCCTGCTGATACTGTTTTAATGTCCCCTCATTCTCAGTCTTCAAGAGAGTAATGTAAACATTTCCATGCTGTCCTTGCCATCATCCAGCACTCCTAATCTGGCCTGTCTGAAGAAGATGTCTTCTGCTAGAAGGCAGCTGACACATTTTCAGATGCTTGAGCATAAAATGAATACCAATGTAGTCATCCAAAAACAATTGCTATAACAAAACTATTTTCTGGACTTACAGCCTTTCAGAGTTGAGGAGAATGTTTACTTCAAAAGGCTATTGAATAACCTCTGACTACTGACTATTGACTGACTGTGGATATTTTTGCATTCACTAAAAAAAGAATAATAGATAGGTTACAGTGAATTATAAGGCTGTAATTCCATCAAGGTGTTCTGGGGACATAGATAACCTCAAGAGCGAAGCTCAAGAGGTTTCTATGTCCACAGAACCCCAAGATGGAATTGCAGCCGAATAAGTCACTGTAACCTGTTTTTTATTTTGTTTAATATATGGATGAGGGAAGGTGGCTTTCAAGGTCTCTATGATGTCACCAACTCCCCTGATGGAAACGCAGCCTTGTTGTGGATGTTCATCCATCCACTATTCGATATATCTTGAGGAAAAAATCAGTGACAATGGTATTATTGGCAGTGGTATTATTGGCAGTGGGTTATTGGTAGTGGACTGTAGTTTTATTAGAAAACTGGTGTGTATTGCAAGATTTTTTTACATAGTTTTTGATCCTATTATTTTAGCAATCCATATATTACAATACCAAAATCTAGTTCAGTATGTCAGTCTGCATCTCCTCCCTCCCCCTGGAACAAGGCTAGGAATAGATAAAATTGCCTAGTCGTCCTTTCCCAGTCAACAAAAACTAACTAAATAAATATGGCCAAGATGTCAGCCAGAACCAGTTATGTCACTGACTGCACATTGGGTGTCAATTACTCCCTGTAGAGACACAGACTAATCTCATCTGAAATTGTTTTTTCTTCACATGCAGTATGCCCCACAGGATCACACACCTTCCAGCATCCTGAATGAGTTTAATAGCAAGATTCAGAAAATGGGCTTTGCAAAAGTCAGAAGCTGATTGGCTAATCCCCTCTGCCACCGGTGTTGTTATTTTTTTACAATGCCTAGCAAATAACAAGATCCTCTTTGCAGCACCCATCACCACCTCATATCCTTGTGCCCACCAAAATATCTTAGCAGCCAATTATTTTTAACTCGCTTAGGGAGACACTGAACCAAAGGCCCCCACGCAACTCAGTCCTCCTTAAACCATTCCATACACCTCTTACACACAGTACCATCAAAAAAAAAAAACAACCCCAAAAAGTTTTCTTTTTTTTTAAATCTTAAAAACATAAGCATTGCAGCCACACGTCCCATCCAATGATCAGCACCCTGCTCTTGCAACACACGCTAGCTGACAGTGCCACTATATCTCTGGAGCTCACTACAGGAAAGTACCACTCCAGTCCACAGCTCAACCGTGATGAAATTCAGACCAAAAAAAAACTGCCGCTTGCCCTCAAACAAATCATCACCAAATAAATAAAAATACCTTTTTTTCAGACTTCATCAGCCCACTTGACTTCTACATTCCCTGTCCAATTGCACCTAACAGACATCCATGTAATTCTCACTCCACCACTACCACACACTCCTGCTCAGACTCTAAAAACGAAACAATTATTTTTCCTACATAGATCACAGTAGTGTGAAGTGAAAACTCACCTGACATGCCACAAAAATACCAACAATAACAAAACACTGCACTGTAATTGTATCAGGGTTGGACTGGCCCATCTGGATACCTGGAAATTTCCAGGTGGGCCCCCCTCAGTTGGGTACCTGGTCACCTTCTGAACTCTGAAAACTTCCGTATTTCTCATCTTTTTTCTAATTAAATGGGGTATCTGGGACACTGTAGATAAATGTAAGATGTAAACACAGAGGTGATGTATCAAATTGAGGTGGAATATTGATATGAGTGTGTCACTCTGGGCCCTCCTGTATTGATTTTCCAGGTGGGCCCTTGTATCCTCTTTCCAGGTGGGCCCCCTGTATCCTAGTCTGACCCTGAATTGTATAATACAAAAAACTGCCTTCTCATAAGCAGCAGCACCCTCTAGCAGCAAGAAAGGAACTGTTTTACACAACCTGCCATTTCTATTAATTTTTTATTAATATCTCACTCTATTTTTTTTTTATAAACATTATTAAATAAAAATGTGATTCCATTTTCTAAGTGTGATAATACCCTGCAGGGTGGATGTTATGGGATATAACGGACCTTTTAGGGGCTATAAGGCCCTCCGCCACTCATTACGCCTCTGGGCAGTCCGTTATATCCCAATAACACCCACCCAGTTGGGTATTGTTACTTACATAGTATAGGCTTTTATCACAAAGACTTTCTGTAGGTTTTATTCTGGCTGAAAATGGTTCAAACATAAAAACAAATTGTCTGATGGGGGCTTTGTGTACATTCATTGCTTCTGTTTTGCACTCTGTCTTGATTGTGCATGCCCTCCTGGAAGATGACAGAGATATTAAAGCTTATACACACACACATAAACATATATATATATATATATATATATATATATATATATATATTATTTGTTTATTGAATTTTGCTGACCAGGTAGGCCCACTGAGCCCTGGAGGTCCCTTTTTCAGGGGCGACCCAGGAGTTACAGGACAAAAACATGGTAAACAGTAGTACAGATACAAGCTTTTGGCATGTGACATTCTAACATGTATATATAGCTGTGATGTCTTACATAGCAGGTTACATTTAATTATTGAGGTGTACAATATAGGGGAGCCATAGATTTAACTGAGTCTCAATTACTATATATATATATATATATGGCAATAAAACTCCATTTAATGCATCAGTTAGGGTTGTTCCACAGTGACAAAAGTGAGGAAATTCAACGTTAGGGTTGAAACCCCCCTTGCCTCCACCCAGCCCCCAACCCGGCATCGGGGTGTGCGTTGGGGTCGTGGCCCTAACTCTCACCCTATCACATGTGTAAACAAGCTGAGGTATAGGAGAATGGGGTGAGAGTTAGGACCGACAACCCCAACGCACACACCGATGCTGGTTGGGGGGCTGGGTGGAGGGGTGCAACAGGGATTTCAACCCTAACGTCGAATTTCATCACTTTTGTCACTGTGGAACAATCCTAACTGATGCATTAAACAAAGTTTTTGGCCATGAATTTCCCTTCTTTTTGAGAATGAGGACTATAAATAGTGAATGGAATGTGGTGGTGGGACTGTGGGCCCTGTGGGCCCCGCATTCCCACCACGTGATTTTTACTCACATAGTAATGGTAACCACAGTGGAAATGCACACATAGATGGTACTGCACATGGTGATGCAAACATAAACATTAACGCAAATGGTAAGAGAAATGCAAGCGCAAAGTAACGCCAAAGTGAGCAGTAACGCAAACAGAGATGTAAACACAATCGCTTACAAAAACACAACTGGTAACATGCACAGTCATGGTACTGCAATTGGAAACACAAATGGTAATAGTAACAGCAAGAATAACACCAAAGAAAACAGAAACGGAAACACAAATGCAAGCACGTACAGAAACGCAAACCGTAATGCGCACGGCCATGGTACCACAATTCGAAATGCAAATGGTAATGGTAACAGCAACAACAATGCCAAAGGAAACAGAAATGGAAACAGAAATGCAACCACGTACTCAAACCATAATGCGCACAGTCACTGTAACGCAATTGGAAATGCAAATGGTAACGGTAACAATAACAATAATGCCAAACAAAAGAGAAACCCAAATGCAAACAGAAGGGCAGCTGCAAACGCAAATGAAAATGCGCATGGTGATGCAAATCAAAATGCAAACAGAAATAGTAATGGAAACGCAAATGGTAACAGTAACACAAAAGCAAGTGCAAATGAAAACGCAAAGAATAAAGTACACGGTGGCGTACACGGGAACAGTAAGGCAAACAGGTACATAAACGAAAGTGGAAATGCTAACTATAACATTAATGAAAGTGCACACCCTTTTCTTCCCCAAAAGCTGCATAGAGAAACACAGTGAATACAAAGAATGTATGCATAATAATGGGCTTCAGAGCAGAAAATGAGCACTTGGAATACTAAATTGCTTATAGCTCAGGAACCGTACATCATAGAAAAAAAATTTAAATTTTATGTGATTTATGACTTTCATGGCTAGTTTTGCACTTAGCCCACTAATGGGGGGGCTAAGTGTTTTTCTGACAAAAAGTCCGTATCCCGAACCGTTTCTGAGATATGGGCCCCGAAAGGCACGGCGCACACTGCAATGTTAGTCTATGGGAAAAAGCGTAATCTTCGGAGCACTGTAACCATGCCTCCATGCATTATTTTGTCATCAAATCAGCAAAAGTCATATCCATGGGATGTTGGCTTTCTTCCCTTCAAATTTCAGCCCAAAAGACCAAACCAGTGTTTTGCAGCAGGGTGGCAAATAATTCCTGTTATTTTCTCCATAGTGTTGAATAGTAGTGTCGCAAATCACATCACTTTTGCAAAAAAAAGATCACGAAAGTGCTGCAGGTGCAACACCACTTTGCGACACTACTTTTCCCGAAAAATTTCAAAAACATATTTCTGGGGTGTTTAACCCCAAAATAAAAACATACCAAGCACCCTCAGGGCTTGTCTAGGTAAACACAAAAATAATTGTGTCCCTGGAGGGTCCCAATTTTAAATGCCAAGCATTTCTGTGATCAGTAACTAGAAAAAAAAATGACTGATTCATGACACTTCAGGGGTCATTTGCAACACTAAAAACTGCATTTGCGACACTGTCAAACTTTTTGTAAACTTTTCCATTGACTATAATGGGAAACTTGTTTTTTGAATAACTTTTAAACCGTTCAATATTTTTTCACAAAATCTTTAAAAGGCACATTAGGCACCCTGGCCACATCTTCCCTTAAGTTTTCAGACTGGTCATGCAAACTGTGCGACCTGTAGGTGCGAACAAAGAATATGCAAAAAAGCGTAAATGCGCTATGGAATGTCGCTTAATAACTCCACAGCCGTATATCCGACCTATACGAAGCTTAGCAGATCCCAAGAACTATGCTATTGCTCTGTGCCTGCCAAATTGCAGGCAAATATGTCAAACAGTAGCAAAGTTATTAAATTGCAAAATTTCACTCTTTAACCTTAAATGGGGTTCTCACCCCTAACTAGAGTGGCACTACCGTGCCACTATACTACATATACATACATATATAAAACATCTGTTAAACATGAATGTTTGAACCTTAATAACTTTGGAGCCTTTGAATAGATTCACACAACATTTATTTATTTATTTGAATTTTGATGACCGGGTAGGCCAACTGAGACAGTCAAGTCCGTCTTTCAGTGGCGACCTGGGGAACAAAGTTGTCCCAGATACATTGATACACAATACAAAACACAGTAATCCATACAACATTGTGAAATACATTGCTACAGTATCATTTGTCATGGTACAAAGTCAACAGAATAATTTGTGTCATATAGTCATCATATTTACATTATGTATACATCTTATAGGTGGAACTACATTACATACATATTTACATTATGTATACATCTTATAGGTGGAACTACATTACATACATATTTACATTATGTATGCATCTTATAGGTGGAACTACATTACACACATATTTACATTATGTGTACATCTTATAGGTGGAATTAGACGCAGGTGCCATTACAGATTGGTGGACTAAAGAAGATTTCCTTGAAACATCTCTTGAATAGGGGAAGAGATGAGTTAGAAAGTAGGTCAGGAGGAAGATTATTCCATTTCTACAAAGCTGAGAAAGCAAAGGACCGCCTACCAACGGCAAGGCGGGCTTTGGGAAGATTCAAGAGTGGGAGATGAAAGTGATGGAGAGTCCTAGGAAAGGTCTTCCTAGTGATCAGACCAGAGAGGACAGGAGGAGCCTGAAGATGAGTTAGTTTAAAGGTAGTACATAATACTGGGAGGTTTAATTTGGGCTCAAAGGACGGCCAGTCAAGGGACCTCAGTGCTTCACAATGATGAATCCGTGAAGGTGCACTGGCTGCAAAGCGAGCAATCCTGTGGTATGCCTGTTTGAGTATGATCATGGTAGATGGCTTAGTTGAGTGAATTATGGGAGCACCATACAGTGGGTTGGGGGAGAGTGGAGGTGGAGATGGTCCTTCTAACACAAGGGGTTAGGTAGGGGGCAGTGCGATAGAGCAGGCCGAGTTTTTGGTTAGTAGTTTTGATAACATTGTAGCTATGAATGTCAAGGGAAAGATGTTCGCCAAGGGTCAGGCCCAAGTATTTGAAAGACCCCACCCCTTCAAGCTGCTGACCTAAGGTGGTGTGCATAATTAGAGGGAGGTAGGCAGTTTTGTCAAAGGAGGTATGGTGGAACAGCATGGATTTGTGTTTTTTGGTATTGAGAACCAGTAGGTTTGCTTTACACCAGGCTTCCAGGTAGTGGAAGTCACTTTTAGACCTATTGTAATGGAGGGGATGTCTGTGTTGTGCTGTGCTGGTACAATATGACATCATCAGTGTACAGCTGAATCGATGCCCCCCCCCACAGTTTAGGGGCAGGTCATTGATAAAGATTGAGAATAGTAAAGGCCCAAGAACAGATCAATGAGAGACCTCATCCATGATGGGAGATAGTGAGGAGAAGGCACCATCCCACTTGACTTACTGGACACGGTTAGTTAAGTAGTTAGTGATCAAGGATAGTGATAAGGGATCAAGACCTAGGGATTGGAGCTTGGAGATGAGGAGAGGATGAAGTATGAGGTCAAAGGCCTGTGTAAGATCTATGAAGACTGCCCCTGTGACTTTACCTGCATCCATGGCCTGAAAGATGTCTGCGGTGACTCTTAGTAGGGCAGTCTCTGTCCCACAAGGTTTTCTGAAGCCATGCTGGTGAATTGTAAAGACATTAGTGCATTCAAGCAAGGAATACAGCTGATTGTATAGGATGCGCTCTTGAAGTTTCACGATGGGGAACAATATTGATATGAATCTATAGTTTTCTATGAGGTTGGTCAGACCAGACTTGTGTACCAGCACAACAATTGCTGTTTTCTATATGTCCAGAATGCATCCAGTAAGGAAAGACATATTGATCAGTTGAGCGATTGGAAGAGCAAGTGCCGATGCTCCTACCCTAAGAAAACATGGGGGCAAGGTGTCAAAGCCAGGGGAGTTGTCTGGGTTGAGCCCCATCAGGAGCTTCAGAACTTCCTTATACGTGGTAAGTTTAATATGAAAGAGAGGGTGATTATTATGGTCGGGGGTTGCAGTACCTTGGTTGAGTCAAAGAGACCGTTCTTGTATACCTCAAGGGAGGTGAAGAAACAGTTAATCCCTGCTGCTATCACAGGGGAGAGGAGAGTGGAGAGCCATTCAGGATCATAGTCTGTGGGGTTTGGCACTCACTGCCCTTGATGAGTGAATTGATTTGAGACCATAAGCATTTGGGGTCACTGAGGTTGCTGGCCTGCAGGTATTGAATATATTTCAACTTAGATTTGATTACACTAACTTTGCAGGGATTATACAGTTGGCAATAGAGATGCCAGTCACTTTGGAGCCCAGATTTTTTATAGGTTCACCATGCCTTGTCCCTAGACCACATTTGGGACCTCAGCTCCTGGGACAGCCAGGGGGAGTGGTTGCCTTTAGCCCTCCTTAGCTTGAAAGGAGTATGGAGGTCAAAGATGTGGGTAAAAGTGTTAATTAAGTATTCAAGAGCCTGATTTATATCAGGGAGCATGGAGATGGGGGTGCAGTCAGTGGATGCAAGGCTGCGCAGGAAGTGGGAGGCAACAAAGTGAGTTAGGTCTCTAGATTTTATGGTTTTAGGTGGAGGGCAGGGAGAATTGTTTCTCCATATGCAGAAAGTGGGAAAGTGATCACTCAGAGTATCGGGGAGGACTCCAGCAGCCTGAATGTGGGACCTACTATTGGTTAATATCCAGTCAAGTAGAGTGTGGTTCCCGGTCTTCACACTGAGTCTAGTCGGAAGGCAGATTAGTTGTTCAAGCTTTGCATCAGGTATTTCTGACTGGTATTGGGCATTTTTGGGGCCAAGCCAATTATGATTGAAGTCATCACAAAGAATGGTGTCCGTCTGAGTGAGGGATGTCTAGACTGGTGAGGGGTTTAGAAAAAGAGGAGGGTGTAAGTTTGGGGGCAGGTAGACACATCCTATTGTCACCTGCTTGACAGTACCAAGGTTGTTTGATATAAATAGATGGTCAACATCAGGGTTAATATTGATCTTGGGGAGTTCACTCACTGTCAGCCCAGTCTTGGTGTAGATCGGTATGCCCCCGCCTTTCTTACGGCAACAGTCCTTGCAGTAAGAAGAGTATCCAGGAAGAGAGGCTTCGTGAGATTGAATGGTAGGTTTGAGTCAGCCCTCTGTTATACAGAAGACATCAGGCTTGAAAAGCTGTGTCCAGCCTTCAAGTTCAGGGATTTTTTGCCTGACGCTTTGTATATTCATATGGACAATCTTGAGCCCTTTAGTCACAGACCAGTTTGGACAGTGGGATGAGAGGGAGGAATGCGCCATAGTGCAAGGTCCCAGATTAAGTTCAATGTCACCAGACAGCATGAGTAGGCATAGATGGGAGTGGATTTTGGGTGGGCGGACATACAGAGATTTGCATCAGTTCCTGGGTCTATGAATTAACATTATAGTTTTGGCTCAATGCATGGTGGCAAGCAGACCAAGGTTAGAGGTATACAGGTTAAGAGTGGGAGGAGGGGTCTAAGGGGGGGACAGAAGAGAGGTAGAGGAAGGGAGCGGAGGAGTGTGTGCGATATCCTTGCAAGGTAGGTTGAGGTATAAATAAGCCAGGAAGGTGTGGAGCACGAGAAATCCTTTAGCCCTAGGGAACATCATAGTGCCTAAAGAAGTGGACGAGTTAGGAGAGAAACTGAGTGCAACTTAGGTGAAGGATACGTCAACCTTTTCAGAGGAAGAGACAGAGTTGGCACAGGTAGTGTTAAGTAATATGCTGGCAGGAGGGGATACAGGATGGAAATATTATCAAGGTTAGGGAAGAATTTGTGTGCGCTTTTGTGGTTCTGTTCAGGAGGGAGGAAAGAGAGAGAACCCACTGAAAAGGTCTCAGAGCTTAGTGTGTGAGAGTCAATGGGGGAGAAGAAATTTATCAGAGGAATTGTTACAGTCCTGATATTAAAGTTAACCTACTGTTCTGGGGAAAAGAATCAAATTGCTTCAGGCAAGCAGGCTGAGTTAGTCCATGAGAGGCAAATGAAAGTAGGAGAGGCAACCAATGGGGCGCTTAGCCGTAAAACATGGGTGGGTCTAAACTCTATTTAAAGGTGGCCTGGGAGGGGGGTGGTGGAGGAAAAAAAATGCTACTGCAGCCAAGGGCAGAATAGGTTCAAAATGGCATGACAAAGCTGAAAGCACGCAGCCCTGGAAGGCAAGCGAGCCAACAGAGTGCAGAGCCCAATCAAGTTCAGGCTGCAGTTGAAGGCTGCCAATAGAAGTCCCAGCCTATGCAGCTGGGAGCCAATGGCATCCCAGGCTTGGAAGCTGGATTCTGGATGCCGTACCTGGGGCTTCGACTTTGGAGGTGGTGATCCAGCCGGCAGCTGCTTCCTGACAGTACAGGAGCTTGGGTAGCCCTAGGGGGCAGTCACCTGGGGAGATGAAACAAGAGTTAGTTAAGTCTTTAAGTAGGTATTTAAGCAGAGACAAAGTCTACAGTATCAGGGCAGGGATCAAAGGATTAATTTACAAGATTGACGTGGCAGAGATAGGGGGGTAGCTCTCAGAGAGAACTTCTCTATGGCGCCGAAATTAATTATGATTCAGGATACCAGAGGCCACTCCGAGTTGAGGGGGCAAATCACTTGAGAAACACATGACTGGTAGAGAATTAGTGCAGGCAGGAAAGTTCTGAAGGGAGAAGGAAAGAGAGAGAGAGAGAGAGAGAGAGAAAGAAAGGAATAAGTGGTTACTCAGGAGGGCAGGGAAGCTGGCTGGCGGGGGGTCAGGCAAGCCAGGGGAACTAAGTGGGTTTCCAGTGCAAAAGCTACAACCTAAGTAGTGGAGGGAAGAAAGATGGGAGAGGGAGTAGCAGGTAGAGAAAGTAGAAGAAGACTATGGTGCAGCAGACTAAAAAGACACAGAAATTAAGGAATGCTACAGTGCTTCAGCACCTGAACCTGTGTAATTACCGATGTTAAAGATCTGTTGCCTCAGGCATAAAGTTGCAGCCTTTTGTCTGAATTGATATCTTAGCTGTTTTTTTTTCTCCCCAGTGTTTATAAACAGTCTTCAGTCAGAAGAATTTGCCCTATGAGCCAGGTCAGGCAAAATTGTGGGTTCACTAAGGAATACAGTATTTCAGATTACTTCTGCTTTCCTGCCTTTACTAGGTACTGAGGAATCCTGATAAAGAGTTAGCACAAGATTTAAAGCTTAAAATAAATGTTTGACTCCTGTAATAAATCCTTTCCTGATTCCAAACATGCTTCCAAACTAGCAGGCAATTAAAGAGCACAACCAATTCATTCTAGAATGCATAATCTGTAGCAGTAGGTCTCTTGGCATGCTAAATGTCATTTGAGTCTGTTTGGTTTTTGAGATACGAAGTGTCAAAAAATACAGAATTTGCCAGTTTTTGGCCATTTTTTTTGTGGCACAGATATCTCAGGAATGGCTTTATGTTTTGGACTGAAATGTTTAGGTTAGAAAGCCTTTGGGTCACAGATGTGCCTTTTTAAGGTTTGGTGAAAAAATATTAATCTGTTCAAAAGTTACTAAAGTTCTAATATTCCCATTGTTTTCTGTGGGAAATGCTATGTGTCCCACATGAAATCAAGGTTGTTATTGCAGAGGGGTATCTTGTTGGCACAGGGAGAGTTTCATAGTGTCACAGGGAGCCTGGTGAATTTTCGCAGAGCTCCCTTTTGTTCACCATCCTGTTTTCCCAATAGTGACAGACACAAAATAAACATAAAAAATGAATGCAGTACAAAAAACAGACATTAGAACTTAGCTAAACTGGACCCATTTGGCTACATTCTGTTTTTTCCAACTGTGGCCAGAAATGCCTGTTCTGGCCACCCGAAATCCCCGCTGTCAAGATTAGGGACAGGACTGTTGGTGCCACATTTTCTGTATGAGAACAGTGGGATTTTCTTGAGTTTGCAGCCGCAGCTGGAACTCATGCTGCCTGCTGCAACTGAAAGTGTGAGCCGATATTTACAAAAATATGCTCCCTGTGGAGACTGTATTACATGCGGAATGCACACATATGCTCCTTGTGGATGCTATTACATACAGTGTGCACAAGTATTTTGTACTGGTACCCTGCCCATGTTTCCTTGGTGTCTAGTGGTACCCCCTCCCACAATTCTCATTAATATATATATATAAATATATATATATTTTTTTTTAATTGAATTCTTATGTTCTGACACTGGGATGCTCACTCCTGGTGTCAGGTGTGATGGCATCCCCCGCAGTCCCTTTTATAATTCAATTACTGACATTGGTAGGCCCAATCCTCGTGTCAGTAGTGGAATACCCCCACACCAAGCAGTGTGAGATGCTGGAGATCCACTTTCAGTGTACAAAAATAATTTTAATGTTTTTATTGATACTGTATATTCTGACACCAGGCTGTCCACCCTCAGAGTCAGATGTGCCAGCACCCCCCCCAGCCACTGTCCCTTCTTTATAATTCAATTATCGACATTGGGGGGTCTAGATAATGTTTTAATGTTTCCCTGTAAAGAAGAAAACCATCCCCCAACATCATTTTTATTTTGCACCTGAAAAAAAGAAAATGGTCTCTCATCATCCCTGTCATCCCCCTCCACCATCCTCACCCTCCTACTGAGCACCCACCACCCCACATCACCCCTTGCCCTATACTTACCACTGGAGGTCATTTGCTGTCATCTTCTGTGGACCAGGACATGTCTTTACTCTTCAAAGACAAACTGAGAACTGAAGATTCAAGGTAAGTGCCGTATAATGCATTTTGATGGTGTCTTGATTTTATGTTGTTATCTTTGCTATTTTTAAGTATTTTTTTTCACCAGATTGTCACCATAGGCTTTTTGGGACCCCACCTTATGAACACTGTCACTGTCATTTCGTTAATTGTCTTCAGAAGGAGATTTCACGGTCGCTGCACGAAATCATCTTCTGGGACCGGTCAACAAATGACAGTGCCAGTGTTAATGAGGTGGGGTCCCAAAAAGCCCATCCAGCTCAAAATGTGTTTTCCCACGTGTGGTGTGAAATTATATTTTTCCATGGATTTGAAATTTTTCACCTATTGGGTTTATGAGGTGGGGTTATAAGAAGACTATGTTCACAATTTGGTGTCAAAGTATGGAAAAATTACCTAGTTATGACAGTTCCTTGCAATTTTGGTGTGCCTGCTCATAACTTTGGAAATTTTACATATTTTGACCCCAGATTTTTAACATAGCCTTCTTATTACCCAACCTAATGTATGACACAGCTGTCATCTTTCAAATCCTGTGTTTGTATGTAAAATGTGTTTTCACACCTGTGGTGTGAAATGACATTGCTGTTGCCCACAATTATGTTTTGATGGGGATTTGAAAATGTTCACTTCCAGGTACATGTGCTGGGTTAATAGCATGGCTATGCTGATAATTTGGGCACAGATCTATGCAGGTATGGGTCTAAAGGACCCTGTGCTCCCACAGGAAAATAAGAAAAATCATGGAGGGTGGGAGCACACAACCAGAAGTGCCCTGAGCTCCCACAGGCAAACAAGGATACAAGTAAACTATCTGAAAAAGTAAGGAAATTCATTGCAAAAAAACTTCATCAATGCATCAGTTAGGGTTGTTAGTAAGGTGACAAAAGTGGGGAAATATGGCATATGGGTTTCCAACCCTAATACCCCACCCCATCCTGCAGACACCTACAAGCATTGAGGGGTGTCTTGGGGTCATCGGCCATAATGGTCACCCACTCTCACCTTCATCTTGCAGACACTGACAGGCATTGGGGGTGTGCCTTGGGGTCATCGGGCCTAACACTTACCCCATTTTCCTATACTGTACCATCTCAGCTTCCTTTCACATGGAATGGGGTTAGAGTTGGGCCCGATGACCCCAAGGCAACCCCCCCCGACATTTTGCAAATTTTGGTGCATAGGATTTTGTCTCAATGCACCTGCCCTATTTCTTAGATTTATAAGTCATATTCCTCTTCACCGGTTTCCCATTAAGGCCTGGAAAAATGCACTGCACAACTTTTTTTCTATAGTGGGGGGTGGGGAGAAATGCAGCTAACATACATGAAGATGGGGATCAATAATGTTTTTATCAATAACATTCTTTTAAATTTAGGAATCTGTTTCCCTTTCCAGGACTGTACTTTTGCCAAGGTTATATTCAAACAAGCTTCCCAATTTGTTTCTGCCATGTTTGTCATACCAGGCATGATTCCCAGTACTTTCATGTCACTGGAGTCAATTCTTATAGAAGCTACAGATCTGGGCAGGCTCACACCCACAGTCTCAAAGGGGAATACCACACTTTTATCATAGTTTATTTTGGATGTAGAGACCAACTCATATTGTTCCAGTAGGGATCTTACTGCAGTTGCCCTTCTTGTGAATGAATATCAAGATCCCTTGTGTCATAGAATGAGGGATGGCCTGTTGAAGGAGGCAATGATATACACCAGTGTCAATGATACCAACAGGAGTTCCTTAAATGTCTGATAAAATTACTAACTCAGTCCATCCCTGCCTGGAGCAGTATTTTTATTAAGTGCATCCATGCAGTCAGCCACTTGCTGAGTCTTGACAGGACTACACAACATGTCTTTGGAAGCCTTTGGTAAGTCTGGGATCCCCAAGGCAGTAAAAATACTAGATTAGGTGCCTGTCCTACTGCCCTACCAAAAGTGCCTTGCACATGTTTGTGTACTTCAAAGAGAATATCCTGTTTAGTTCATACGATTTCACCTGCCTCAGTTTGTAGTTTATGAACTGTTGTACTGTTGACCCTTTTCTTGCAATCCCTGTGTGGGTAATATGTGTTTCATGTTCTGGGTGCCACATTGCATCTCCTGGTGTAATGGCTTACCCCTGTCATACTGCAAATCCTTCATTTCTTTAATTAAATTAACAATGAGAGCTTTGTTATAATCCCTGAGTTTTTCTGACCTGGGAATGGCTGTGTGCAGTGTGCTCCTCAAATACAGGTATCAGAGATATTTCACAGACACTAATGGACATGAGTATTTCTGGAAAAAATCCTGAATTTCCACTTTACTATCCTCCTGCCACTGGAGATAGTCATTATATAGGCAAATTACAGATACTCTGGCTTCCCGTAATAACTGCCATTGTTGTATTATATTTGGCTCTTCCAAAGCTGATTATTTAGGCGCCATAACCCTGTCCCATTGGAAGAGTATTGTCCTCATTGTATCATACTCCACAACATTTTATGATCAGAAATTTCAGTATCTATAGTGTCAGCCTGTAATACTGAAAATGGGGGAGAGAGAAAGAAAATGTCTATACGTGTTTTCTGTGTGCCTTAAAAAAAGATATGTCCTCCCATCTGATGTAGGGTTCTATAGGCATCTTTTAAGGATGCCTGTTGCACTATATCCCTCATGCTACTGGAATCGCAGAACAACTTCAAGGTGGCCAGACTTCTATCAGCATGTTCCATGCTGCAATTGAAATCCCCACCCCAAATTACTGTCCTGTACGTGTGTAAGAAAGGTTGCAAAATCTGAAGGAGGTCCGCCCTCATGGCTTTTGTTTGTGGGACATACACTGCCACCAAATAGAATCTTGTATTTTGGTTCGTTAAGTCCAGGATGAGAGCTTTTACAGGGTCCACATCCACTAACTCAGTGACATGAAACATCGTGCCTGCTAACAGGATACCTACTCCATCGCATCTATCCAGGCCAATGGACCAACAAGCTGAAGTTTGGGTAATATCATATTCAGACTTCAGTCTAACATCCTGCAAAAAATTATTTGCGCATTGATCTCTTGAAGGGTTGTAAAGGTGGCAAGTCTCTTCTTATAGTTTTTAATACTATACACATTAAGTGTAACAACAGACAGAGTACTCATTAGGACATGTGCTTAAGAAGGGAAACCAACATTTACGTTGTCACATCCTTCTTAGCTACAGATCTGATTAACCTGGTGCTACAGGCTTCCTGGACTCCCACAGTGCAGTCCTCCTGATCTGAAGTAGGGTCAGGCATAGAGGATGACACCGAAGAGGTGCCAGAATCCACATCCTCCTCCTCATCATCTCTCCTCTCATTTGACTGTCCTAAGACCCAAATTGATTGTGTATAGGCCAATCAGGTTTCTTCAATCTAGACTTTGGGGTCCCTACAGACTGGGGCCTCTTCTTCTTCTTCTTCCCCATGGAAAGAACTTCTGCAAACTCATCGGGGGAGGGACAGCATTTTTGCTATATGGGTTGTCTGCTGTGAGATGGAAAACTCGTGATCTGGTATAGGCTGTTCCATTTGCTCACATTCAACATTTTCTCTAGTAACTCCTGTTGGTGTCTCTGGGACAACCTCATCCTCTGGAGTCATGTTTGGAGGGGGAGTTTCTGTTGGTTAGGACTTTTCTGGACCCTGGACTGTATATCTGCTTCCCATTGTTACAAGGCTCTTGCAGCCCCATGCTGCTGTGCTTTAGTCACAATATCTTTCTGTGACATACCAGGCCCCTTGTTGTGAGAAGCCCATGGGCACTTTGGAAAGGAGTGACTTTTCCTCTCACACAAATTACACCTGAAAGTATCTCTACAATACAAAAGTGACATGATCATACTCCAGTCATTGTCATAATCCCCCACATAAATCATACTCCAGTCATAGTTATAATCCCAGGTGCAAAGTATTTCATAGAATCCTTTTTCAAAACTTGAGCTACCTAAACTCTGTCCATTAGTAACTCCAAGCCCTCTTTATGGATAATGCGGACTGCATTCTTTCAGGGTGCCAGCTCCCCTGTGGCACGAAAAAAATCTGAGTAGGGTCATGGCCTTTCATTTCTGTGAGTGTCATTTGTATGGTTCCCTTGGTAAGCAGGGAAGTATCAGAAGCTGTAGCCAATGCTTCAGCATCAGCATTATTCTGATCATTCTCAGGATCAGGCAAGTCATGCAGCTCATTTTGGGCATTGTGTGGGGACGTTCAAGTTCTGTCTCTCATTTCTGACCCTTCCCGAATCCTCAGAAAAGTCATTGACCAAAGTCAGAGCCTGGTCTCCAGCATTTTGTAAAGCATTAGCAGATTCCCCAGCTAGAGGTTAAGAAAACTCACCCTTCTTTCACACAGTATCCTCACTAAAATGTATGCTGCAGCTGTCTCAGGAGCTACCTGCTGCCGGGGGGAAGGGGGACACCAACCTGGAATGGTCTCTGGTTCATCTGTAGTGAGCTGCACATTTTCTGTGTCTGCTCCTCTGTATCACTGTACATCTGGATTATTGCCATTAGGGATTCATGTTCCTCCTGTGATTTGGATCCATCTTTCTGAAGCCAGCACCTTCTCTGGTGACCAAACACCTCGCTCGTGCACCAAAGTGTTTCATTCAGGGCTCCCACACCGAGCTGCTGATGTTACTGCAAGCTGATTGTTCTGCAGCAAAGTCCTTACAGGTATCGTACTTACAGTATATCCTTACTGGTAGTGGGATCAGAGTTCTCAGTTGCTGTTCTGCTTGTTCCTGGCCCCTTCCACTGACTCTTTCCTTGCTCAGAGTCAGACTCCATACCGACTCTTGTCAACTCTAACTTCTTTTCCTCCACTTGCAGTAAGGCAAGCATTAAAGCCTGCTGGTGTTCATGTTTCAAAACATCACTAGATGCCCGCTTGGGCATCTTAATTTTTCTCAGTTGACATGCAATTGCTTCAGGCAAGTCTCCCACACGCAATGAGCATTCAGCGCCGTTTTCCTTTTCCATATCCAAATCCAATGAAACATAAGTTCCTCAATCCAAATCCAGCCAGCTCAAAGTTTGAACCTCCACCCCGGCATCTGCAACTTCTTCCATACTGTGCTCAGCAGAGTCTGACATCTTGGAAGGTGGCAGCTCCCCCTCTGGCAGAATAGAAGATTTTTTTATTATAACTTCAAATCAAAATTACAGTGTTAATTCACACCAAAATGTATATAAATCAAACACTTAATCAAATGGTTTGTTATACAGAATTAAGATCTCTACCTACATATAAGCGTGTGATATGGATTACTGACTTATAGGAATTCTCAACTGTAACTGTAATTATGTTATGATCTCTTCTCTGAATTAAGTGATACTGATAATCCTCCTAAAAGGAACATGAAAATCTCAGGGGATTTTTAACTCCTCCGTTTATTTAATGTATTTAATTTATTAAATCTATACAATAGAAGTCTAGGTCACAAGCTAAGGTCTCTTTGTATTAACGCTTTATAGACTTGATTCCATGAACATATGTAAAACCTGAATGCTGTACACAGTCTGATATGTCGACTATGTATTTTTTTTAAAATACAATAAAAATGAAATTATAAAAAAAAGAAAATCAAATAAGTATTTCAATCATACTCCCTAATGATAACTTCTCAGTATATATTTCAGACCAAAAGAAAGAAAATAAATTCAGAAAAATAAATTAAAATTAAAACATTTAAACAACACCCCCAATAAAAAGTAGGTAAATTTTAATTAGCATCAAAAATAACTCAAATAATCTTCCTTTTGTGTTAAAGTCACATGGAAAAACTATATGGCATGTTTAGGGAAACAAAATAGGTATTCAAGTACACTCCTTAACCCCCCACACCATATTAAGAGTAGGGGAATTTTCTAGTTAAACTAAATCCATAATACAAATATGTTCAATTCACTTTCCATGAAATGAAGGAAACATAGAAAACATAGGAAATGGGATACAAGTCTAGCAGTCGATTGGCCATGGGAGACGTGCCGGGTGTCAGTGGAGATAATGCTTTCATTGCTCTCTCATGTATCTATCTAGCTGATTTTTGAATGACTGTATTCTCGGAGCTTCTACTATGCTTGATGGCAATGAGTTCTATATTCCTACTACCCTTTGACTGAACCATCATGCTCTTTTGGTGCTCCCATACTACTCCCTTTTTAGTTGGCTATTATGCAGTCTTGTTGCCCTACCTGTACTGGTTTTCTATTGCAATCCAGCTGCTTCCCATAACACTGTTTTCATAGGCTCTATACATAAAGCACAGGTCTCCTCTAATGCTCCTGTAGGAGGACAACATAAAAATACACAAGTGCTCCAGTCTGTCTCCATCATTTTCTTGCTTCATTCCCTTTTGTTCTTTTTGTATATTTCCTCTGGAACCTTTCTCTCATTTTGAAAGTTTTGACATTTTGTGAGGTTGTTAATGGTGCCCTGTATTCCAGGATTGGTCTCAACACAGGCCTATAAAGTGGCAACATTACTGCTCTGCTTCTATTTTTAATATTTCTAAAGATGTTCCACATTACTTTGTTTGCTTTCTTATGGCTTCCTATTATGCATATTGAATTCTTAGTTACTTATAATCCATACTCCCAGATCTTTCTCATTCTCTGTACTTTGTATTAACTTGTTGTTAATATAGTACACAGAAGATATGATATTTACACCAAAGTGCATTACTTTGTACTTTCCCTCACTGAATTTTAGTCCGTGCTTTTTGGCCCCATTTTCCAACTCATTTATTTGATTCAGTAGTTTCTGGGCTGCATCCCTGTTATTAACTATTACACCCACTTTGGTGTTGTCTGCGTAATTTTTCAACCATGCACCATCTGTTACATACATACTAGAAACCAGCACTGCAAATAGAATTCACCTCAAAATCGAGCCCTGTGGCACACCACCGGATACAGCATACCTCTCAACTGTCCCTGATTTTCAGAGCTGTCCCTGATTTTGCCTCAGAAATTTCTTCTGTCCCTCCTAAATTTGTCATTTCTGTCACTGAAGAGTAGGGATTTGAGTCATAAAATAATTCCAGCCACGGGTGTTACAGTCTAGTTCCCATTAAGAAAATGCTATTCACACTAAGAAGCATGTTGTACACAGCTTCTGAAACTACTATTACTATTTTTTCAGATGTGTCGCTGATTTTGGTCATTTGTCCCCAATCATTTTAAGCCTTGTCCCTGATTTGGGATGAAGGAGGTTGAGAGGTATGGGACACAGGGCTCCAATCTGATCAATGTACCCTTATTTGAACCCTCTGTTGACCTCCAGTTAACCATGGTTTTATCCATTTAGACAAGGCATAATTAATACCTGTGTTCTATAATATATTTATAATATCTGAGTGTAATACAGAATCGAATGCCTTGGCATAATCAAGGCATATGACGTCTCCCTTTGGAGATGGTCCGATACCGCCCTTTGAGGGGCGTATCCCCAGATGACCTGATGGCGGTATTGGACCTATCAAGTCTACCGATAGATTGCTTAGACCCAGGTGACCCGGTACATGCTTATAATGAAGCAGTGACAGGGGCCCTGGATTCTATTGCACCAGCTCGTGTTCGTCCTCTCACTGCTCGCCCCAGGTCTCCTTGGTTTGATGAGACAGTGAGGGAGTTGAGGAGGGTTGGACGAAGGCTGGAGAGGAGTTGGCGGAGGTCCTGTCTTGATGACGACAGGCTTAGTTTGATGGACCATTATGTGGTCTATCAATCTGCAATCTCTCGTAAGAAGGCAGAATTCCTGTCCAGAGAGATAGCGGCTGCACAGAATAGACCAGCTCAGCTCTTTCTGACTGTGGACAGACTGTGCAATCCAGTCTGTCTTCAGCACAGAAGAGCCTTATCTCAAGAATGTTGTTATGAACTTGCTCTCTTCTTTGCAGATAAGGTTGTCAAAATCAGATCGGATATCCGCTCTTCCCTCCCCAATGGAAGCGATGGTGGTCGGCAGGAGATGTCAAACACCCAGTTTAGTTGGTCTGACTTCAGCCTTCCCACAATCGATGATGTTGTGATGATCATTCGAGCGCTGCGACTGACTAGCTGTGATTTGCACCCTGGCCCCACACACCTCTTAGTGGGTTGTGTGAATAAAATTGGACTAGTCCTGGCTTTGATAGTCTGGAAGTCTTTGGAGAGGGAGATCATTCCAGATCCCTTTAAAGAGGCTATAGTTAAGCCTCTATTAAAGAAACCCTTCTTAGATGCAGATTGTCTAGCAAATTACAGACCAGTCTCTAACTTACCCCTTGTGGGTAAAGTTATTGAGAAAGTGGTTGCAGTGCAGTTGAAGGATCATCTGACCAACAACAATATCTACGACTCTCTCCAGTCTGGATTTAGGAAAAGGCACAGTACCGAGACAGCACTTGTTCGGGTACTAAATGACCTCCTAATAGCGAGAGATCGTAGGACCCGATCCATCTTGGTACTACTTGATCTCTCTGCAGCGTTTGACACTGTTGACCATGGTGTGCTGTTAGAGCATTTGTGGTCTATCTGTGGACTATCTGATACGGTCCTCAGATGGTTTCGATCTTACCTCGAGGGTAGGACTCAGAGAGTGGTGTCAGGAATTTTTTCCTCGGCATCAGTCTCCCTATCCTGCGGGGTACCGCAGGACTCTATCTTAGCGCCTATGTTGTTTGCGGTGTATATGCTGCCGTTAGGAGCGATTATTAGATGATACAGTTTGTGTTTTCATTGCTATGCAGATGATACCCAGCTGTATATGTCTTTTGTGCCTGGCCAGGATGCTGCCTTGTCAGTATTTAATAACTTCCTTGCAGAAATCCAAGACTGGATGAATGGGAGTTGGCTGAGGTTAAACCCGGAGAAAACTGAGGTGTTGGTCATGAACAAAGGCCGCTGTGAGGTGAGTCTGCTGGATGGATCACCATCAGGCTTATGGCTTGGAGGTGTTCAGTTGGCGACCTCAGATCAGGTGCAGAATCTTGGCGTAATAATTGACGACCGTCTGACGTTTAAATCTCAGGTGTCAGCGGTGGTCAAAACTTCCTTTTTCCATCTGAGGAATATTGCCAGGGTGAAGCACTTGGTTCATCCAGAGGACCTTCCAACGTTGATCCACGCCTTCGTTACCTCCCATCTTGACTACTGTAACTCCTTATACATAGGGCTATTGAGGGTTGAACTTCGCCGTCTGCAGCTAGTGCAGAATGCAGCAGCCAGGTTGTTGACTGGATCTTCTAGATCCAGCCATATAATGCCTGTGCTTCATGGACTGCACTGGCTGCCAGTGTTTTGGCGAATCACCTTCAAGGTCGGTTTGCTGACCTATAAAGCCCTACATGATCTGGGACCTACCTACCTGAAAGAGCTCCTTTGCCCCTACTGTCCCTCCCGGCCCCTCCGATCCACTGATGAGGGATTGCTAGAGATTCCCAAGGTTTGTTTGAAAACATCTGGTGCTAGATCGTTTAGTGTTATGGCACCGACCCTGTGGAATTCTCTACCTCGTCAGGTGCGAAATTGCCCGACCATCCTTAGTTTTAAAGGAGCTTTGAAGACCCACCTTTTTAGCATAGCTTTTAATGATTTATATTAGTTTTAATTTTATTGTATTTATTGTTTGAAATTGTACAGGTGCTTTGGTTTTAAGAAAACCGCCTTTTAAAAATAAAGTTGAATTGAATTGAATTGAACAGACAGGCCCTTATCCAAGGCTTGGCTCACAAGTTCAAAGAAGTCAAGCAAATTGGTAATGCAGGACTTCCCTTTCTCAAAACCGTGCTGAGATATTGCCACAACACTCAAGTCCCTCATATTTTCTTCAAAGAAGGTTTTTAAAAAGCATTCCATTATTTTGCCTATTGTGGAGGTGATACTTATTGGTCTACAGTTATCAACTAATGCTTTATCTCCTGTCTTATGAGCAGGTGTTATATTGGCTAACCTCTACTGTAGCAAAGTTTCTCCCTCTTCCAAAGATTTGTTAAATAACACAGAGAGAGGTCCTGCCAATTCCATTGCCATATTCCTTAAGAAATGGGGGTATATCTCATCTGGGTCACTGGACTTGTGTAACTTGAGATTACATAGTTTCTCATATATTTGTGTTTCAGAGAATGTGAATCCCACATTATTGTTCTCTTTTTTTTGTATCTGTTATCTGTGTGGTGATATCTGATTTCTGAAAAACACTTAAGAAATAGTTATTAGATGTGGTTGCCATTTCTGCTTCATTGTCTATGACACATGTACATTCTTTTAAATTGGAAATATGCCCATCCCCTTTTCTTAAACTACTAATGTAGTTGTAGAATTTCCTATAACTATCATTAGTGTCCCTCACCAGATTCAGTTCTGCTTTTGCTTTTGCTTTTTTTTTCATTTGTTTTCATTTTTTAACAAGCAATCTGTATTTCATTCTTGTACAGGGGTGGAATTTGTCACGTATTTGTGGTAAGCTTTGGCTTTCGATTTGGGGGCCCTTTCTATTTTTTAGAAAACCACTTTGGTATTCTTCCTTTGCCATCATATTTATTTTTTATGGGAACATATTTGTTCTTATGTGTTTGTATTTTGTTTTGTATTATTAGCTACATTTTTTCTCAGGTTTCTTTTTCTAATCCACTTTTCCAGTCCCATTCTTTTAGTACCTGCTTTATGGATTCATACTTGGTTTTATTAAAGTTCCATACTCTAGTTGTACCCCTTGTTTTATATGACTTTTCCATCAAGGAACATTGTACCATATTAGAGCCTCCTAGGGGCTCTAATATGTTAGTATGTTGTACTCCATCATCAATATTGCTAAACAATAAATCTAAAATTTTTTTGTCTAGTATTTTCAGAGACATATTGATGCCTACCACTGATTATACATAGCTCTATCAGGTAGTTTTCTAGAGAAGTATAACCATGTAACTGATTCCAATTTATATTGGGAAAATTAAAGTCTCCCTTTACTATACAGTTATTAGAGACCATCACTGAGTTTAAGTCATGCATAAACTCAAGGTTCTCTATTTCAGTGAGGCTTGGGGATCTGTAACATAATACTCAATCTGATTATTTTGTTTAGTGTTTTAAATTTCACCCTTACATGTTCACATTTCCATCCTGTATTTTCCAATGTAGTAATTTCTAATGCTTTTAGGTGTGATACAATTTATACCCCCACACTCCCTCCATTTCTTTTTTCTCTAACTTTGTGAAAAAGCCATACCCAGGTATGGGTTTAATCCAGTCCCATGTTTTGATCCATGTTTCTGTGATCCCATGGATGTCAATGTTGTGGGATCTTAATATATATTTTAATTCTTCTGCTTCATTCATCATACTTAACTGGCATCAACTAGTACTATTTTTATTTATTGTTCTTTTATTATTTTATCATGTGTCTGTTTAGGTACACCTATGTTAGTAAATATGCTGTCTTCCCTGGGTTCCTCTGCATCATCAGAGTATTCCTGGCTTGTGATGTTTAAAATGTCTGGTGTATAAATGTTCCCTCTCTCCTGATAGGTAAGTTTAAATTGCCATAGATTTTATTTTTAAACATAGTACCAAGTTCTTTACTCCCTCTCCTTTTCAGGTGTAGTCCATCTTTTCCATAGTAGGATCAGTTGTTATTGAATTTTTCCAATGAGGTTATGCGTTTAAGATCATTTAAAAAACACCATCTCCTAATCCAGTTGTTAACCCTTAGAATCTTTTGATTAATTTTGTCATTTGCTTTTGAGACTGGTAGTATAGAAACATAGAAGCATAGAATTTGATGGCAGATTAGGACCGCTTGGCCCACCCAGTCTGCCCATTTCCTTACCTAATGGATAAGCTGCAGATCCTAGTTAACCAACAGCCTACTTCTTCCTACCCCCACCACCTAGAATTGCCTTATGACTGTTCCATTCATGCTTGAATTCCACCACTGTTTTTGACTCCACAACCACCTCCGGAAGGCCATTCCATGCATCCACAACCCTCTCTGTAAAAAAATACTTCCTTACATTACCTCTCAGTCGCCCTTCCTCTATCTTCAAATTGTGCCCCTTTGTTCTTGCACGCCTCTTTTTCTGAAAGATGCTGCCCTCTTGGACTTTGTTGATTCCCTTGAGGTACTTGAAAGTTTCTATCATGTCCCCTTCTCCCTTCTTTCCTCGAGGCTATACATATTAAGCTCCTTAAGTCTCTCTTCATATGTCTTCCAGTGCAGATCCTGCACCATTTTAGTTGCTCTCCTTTGGCTGCCTCCATCCTGCCTATGTCTTTGTGGAGATTGGGTCTCCAGAACTGCATGCAGTACTCCAGATGGGGTCTCACCAGCTGTCTGTACAGAGGGATAACAACTTTTTGCTTTCTACTGGTGATGCCTCTCCCTATACATCCCAGTATTCCCCCAGCCCTCCTTACTGCTGTCTCACATTGCTTGCCCACCTTTTGGTCATCTAATATGACTACCCCCAAGTCCCTTTCCATTTTTGTTGTTGTTAGTATTTCACTCCCCATTGTGTACTCTTCCCTTGGGTTTTTGTTTCCCAGGTGCATTACCTTGCACTTCTTAGCACTGAACCTAAGCTGCCATACATCTGACCATTCCTCCAACCTTGCCAAGTCCCATCTCATTCTTTCTACCCCACCTTGTATATCAACTATGTTGCAGATTTTTGTGTCATCTGCAAAGAGACATACAGTACTTTTCCTTCCAGTCCCTCTGCAATGTTGCTTATAAAGACATTGAAGAGGACCGGTCCTAATACTGAACTCTGTGGTACCACACTAGTAACCTCCCTTTCTTCAGAGTAGACTCCATTTACTATTACCCTTTGAGTCCTGTTCACCAGCCAATTCTTTACCCAGGGTACCATCTTGGGACCCACTCCCAGGCAGGCTAACTTGTATATTAATCTTTTGTGTTGAACTGTGTCAAATGCCTTACTAAAGTCTAGGTAGGCCATGTCCACAGCCCCTCCCTGATCTATTACTTTGGTCACCCAGTCAAATAAATCTATTAGATTCATCTGACATGACCTTCCCACTGTGAATCCATGCTGCGTTGGGCCCTGTGCCCCTCAGGCCTCTAGGTACTTAACAGTTCTTTCCTTCAGAAGTGATTCCATCATTTTCCCTATCACTGAGGTTAAACTAACAGGTCTGTAATTTCCTGCTTCTGTCCTGCTCCCACTTTTGTGAAGTGGAATCACATCTGCCCTCCTCCAGTCCTCAGGTACCACCTCATCCTCCCATGATTTGTTAAAGAGAGTAGTCAGTGGTGTCACTAGTTCTACCCTTAGTTCTTTTAGAATTATTGGATGAATCCCATCAAGCCCCATTGCTTTGTCCACTTTCAGTTTTAAGAGTTCTATCAGAACCCTTTCTTCTGTAAATGGGCTGGTATCAACTTCTGTATCCAGAGTGTTTCTATTTTTTGGTTTAGGTACCTCCCCCTCTTCATTTTTGAATACCGAGCTAAAATATTTGTTTAGTATTTCTGCCTTTTCACAGTCATCCTCTGCCCACCCCCTTCCCTTTATTAAGCCTCTCTATCCCTCCCTTGGTCTTCCTTCACTCCCTGATGTACCCATAAAAGGTTTTATCCCCCTTTTTAACTGAGTTGGCTATCTTTTCCTCAGTTTGGGCATTTGCTGTTCTGACTGTCTTTACTGCTGCCTTTTGTTTTAACCGATACAATTCTCTGTCCTGCTCCTTCTGTGATTTCTTGTACTTCCTGAATGCTTTATTTTTCTCCCTAAGCTTCCCCGCCACCTCCTTTGAGAACCATAGTGGTTTCTTACATCATTTTGTTTTGTTTATTTGCTTCACACAAAGGCTTGTTGCCTCTGTGATGGCAGTTTTGATTATTCCCCATTGTTCTTCCACCCCTCCTTCCTGCCCATTTGCTAGTGTATTCCTTAGGTACTCACCCATTTTGGCAAAGTCTGCCCTTCTAAAGTCCAGTACTTTTGCCTTTGTATGGCTTGACTCTACTGCTGTGTTTATTGTGAACCATTCTGTTCGATGATCACTAGTTCCCAGATTTCTACCCACTTCTATATCTGTGATCCTCTCTCCATCTCCATTTGAGAGTACCAGCTCTAAGACTGCTCCTTCTCGAGTGGGTTCCATTACTAATTGTCTAAGGCATGCCCCCTGTAGGGCATCTAGAATAACCCCACTCTTAGAAGTGGCTGCTGTAACTGCACTCCAGTTAACATCTGGCATTTTCAGATCCCCCATCAGCAATATCTCCCCTTTTTCTGCCATTCTAAGTATACTTTATATCATTTCCTAGTCCATTTCCTCCCCCTGAGAGGGGGTCTGTATACAACCCCTGTGTGGATTGTGGTGCCATTGCCTGTCTCCAAATTGACCCACAGTGCTTCTTCTCCTCCTCCTCCTCCTCCTCCCTGTTTGCCCTTTTGTTCTGCTGCTTTGATTCCTTCCCTTATGTAGAGAGCTACTCCTCCTCCTCTTTTACCCTCCCTGTCCCTCCTGTAGATGTATATCAGAAAAAATGGCTGTACCCTGAACTTTCCTTATTTCATTTAGAATCTTCACATATTTAAAATGCATTTGATCTTCTCTTGTACATTTTATGTCATTGGTTCTGACATGTGCCAAAACCAGTGGATTATCTTCCTCCTCCTTAAGGATCCCCGGTAGCAATTTTGCTACATCATTCACTTTGGCTCCAGGTAGACATAAGCTCATAACTTGTACTTTATTTATTTTTGTTCTGTATACATCAGTGTATTCAATCATTGAATCACCCACTATGTACACTCTTCTATGCCCTATATCTAAACATTATAATCATGACCTAAAAAAAAAAAAAACTAATGAAAAGCAGTATTAGGTTCATACTGAAAAAGTCACACAGAAAAAGCCATAAGATAATGTTGAAATAATTAACCAGCATATCAATTTTATCATACCTCCCCTATCCATTCCAAGTGTTTCCACCAGGATTGAGTTTGGGTCTCTGTATACTGTTGAAGCTTCTTACGCTCTATCTCTAATAAAGTATTCTGAATAGTGTAGAACAATTGCACAGGCAAAATCTGCCTCTGGTGCTAGGTTAATTAACACCTAGTGTGACAGATATGATATTTAATTATCAATAGAATCGGCTGGATGGTCCCTGAATCATATTTACCCCAAGTCTGGACTAAAGGACCTAGAAATAGAATATCCCTATTTATTAGTTTAAATGGAGACTTATGCCATTTAGAATATAATATGACCTAAAAGGAGAGTACAAAGGGATACTCTAAGAACAAATGTTCCATGGTTTCTAACTTATATGAACAAATATCATCTCTGTGGCACACCCTTTCTGCTAATTCTATATGTTTTAAATTAGAATTAACATTTAATTACTCATGTGTGCAAAGCCACATCACGTCCTACATTTTTCTTCTCATTCTGGGGTTTGCCAACATATTACCAACCTGCTTTATCTCATTTGGTGTCTTTATCCAATATATGGGATGATCTTGAATGAAAGCAGAAACAATGTATTAATACATCTCTTTTCTGGTGAAATCTATGAGCATGTGTTTTTTTATAGCCCAAAGTTTCAATTTACCAGAAATATATTGCATAAAATATTGAAGTCCAAGGAGAGATCTGTTTCTAAATAACAGAATTTGGTTTTTGGTTCCCATGCCAGTACCTATGATTCAATCTGGTTCAATACCCAGGGGCATCAAACTTTTTCAGCATTTTGTAACACAGGTTTTAAGTTTGCATAAAGAAACATAGTGAAAAATAAAGCCAAGGGGTGTATCATATGCAACCCCCCATTTTTGAAAGACCTCCTCTTTTAATAGGATTAAGCCTACCGCCATAAATGCACTGGAAAAAATATTATATCTTACTGTCTCCAATTGTTTTGTAGGGGAAAGCCATACATAAATGCAGCAACATGGTTAACAAAAAGGTTTTAACCATATAAACCCTCTTTAAGTTTGGACATATACCAAGAGTTGCATTGCTTAACTTTGTCTCTGCTTTCTTGAATAAGGAGATTCCAATTATACATACACATGCCTCCAGGGCCAAAATAAACCCCCAGAATCTTTTGTGGCACATCCTGAATCGAGATATCTAAAAAGATGGTCCCCTCGTTCAAAGCTGTACCAATGGGAATGCACTTGGCTTTTGCATAATTTATCTCTGTTTTAGTAAGGCTTGTAAAGGAAACTACCTCATGTGCAGCCATTATGCCTTATTCACCAGTATCAGGCACACATTGTCTGCGTAAGAGATAACTTTAACATCAATAGTCTTCACTATGGACAGAAACACCTATTATGGTTTCATTCTGTTTTATTTTAAACAATAATGGGTTATGTACCAAAATATACAGTGGTGATTATATAAAAGTTTGGAAATGCTGTAGTATACCTCGAGGTACCACTGAGGCACTCAAGTTCATGTGGTGATTGTATAAAAGTTTGGCAGTGCTAAGATATACCTCGAGCTACAAGGTACCTCCTCAGCACTGCCAAACTTTTATACAATCACCATGTGAACTTGAGTGCCTCAGTGGTGCCTCGATGTACCTTGAGGTATACCTCAGCACTTCCAAACTTTTATACAGTAGGACTCAGGGGACAGCCTTGTCTGACTCCCCTTTGAATTGGACATGTATGTCTCAACCAACTATTTGCAAATGGCCTGACAGCCACTTAATCATAATACAATTTAAGCCAGTTAATAAAACATTTCAGAATGTCATAGGATTCTAATACTAACCACAGGTACATATGATTTACCCTATCAAAAGCCTTTGCCTAATCAAGGCCCACCAAGTATCCATTGATTTCTTCACTGTTTCTATTTTTCATCATTTCTCATAAAAGGATTAAGGCATCCCCAATTGTTCTCCCTGGTACACACAAAATTGGGTTGGATGAATTAAAGTTTCTAATACTAAAGACAAATGATTGTTCAAAATATTTGCTAATATTTTACAATAAGCATTTAATAAGGTAATTGGTTTTCAGTTGTCCGAAAAGGCTCTATCTCCCCCTTTATGTAAGAAAATTATTAACTCTTCATACATACTGTTAGGTAATTTGAGGGCCTGTAAGAAAAAAAGTTGAAAGCCGAAACCAATTCTTTAGTTAAATATGAAAAAAAAATATATAAAATTCACTCGGAAGGCCATCAGGGCCTGGAGCTGCACCCATTCGTAATCCTAGAATGACTGAGTTCAATTCTAACTCAGAAATGTTTGCAGTAAGGGAGGTCAAGAGATACTCAGGAATTTGTGGTAAGGCACAGGAGGTCACCCATTGCTTGACCACCTTATTTGCAATTTTGTCCTCTGCAAATGTGTTTGGGACATAGTCCTCTGTTTCTACAAGTATGTCATGTTTTTACATTTACCTCTTTCCACCATACAGTTTTTAAGTGAGAAATAACTTTATTATGTTTTTGTGATGTACAAGTGTCGAATGGATTAACACTGCCCTGCTTCCTTGTTTGACTAAATGTTTGCTCTATTTCAAGTGATTTCATCCTGTCATAGTGGATGTTAATCAGTTGTTCTTTTACAACCTTGATCTGCTCACTGTAAGATATATTACTATCTGTCTGTAGTTGATAAAGTAAGAAGAGTTAATTTCTTAATTCAAAATACTTCTCTTTCTTTTGTTTCTCATTTAAACTCCCAATTAACTGCAAATATTCTTGGAAATATTCTTTACTGTCCTCCCACCAGTCATCTAAGGAGTTGAAAAAGGAAAACACTAATGTCCTTCCCTCTAGGAGATACATAAAACCATCTTTAATGTCTGGATTTTCTAATAAGCTTAAATTCAGCCTCCAATACCCTTTACCCCTTGTAATCTCAGCAAAATCAGAAAGGGTAACACTTAGTATGCCACGATCATATGTTGTCACTGGCACAACTGCCTTCAATCAAATCATCAGATTAGGAGAAATAAACCAAAAATCAATCCTGGTGGATAGAAACATAGAAACATAGAAGTTGACAGCAGATAAGGACTGCAAGGCCCATCCAGTCTGCCCATTTCTTCTTCTACCTTATGAATATGCCATCAGCCTTTGCTCTACCAATGGTCTATGTATTCATACTCATCTGTATTGCTCCCTTATGCCTATCCCATGCCTGTTTGAAGCCCTGCACTGTATTCATATCCACCACTTCCTGAGGTAGGCCATTCCATGCATCCATCACCCTTTCTGTGAAAAAGAACTTCCTCACAGTACCCCTTAATTGGCCCCCCTCTAATCTCATGCTGTGTCCTCTTGTCCTGCTATTTTTCTTATGTTGAAACATGTTAGACTCTTTCACCTTGTTAATGCCCTTAAGGTGTTTGAATGCATTGATCATATCACCTCTCTCCCTTTTTTGCTCTAGGATATACATATTGAGCTCTGTTAATCTGCCCTCATATGTTTTCTGATGCAGTCCCTGCAACATATTGGTTGCCCTTCTCTGAACTGCCTCAATTTGGCTAATGTCCCTGTGAAGGTGTGGCCTCCAGTACTGCACACAGTACTCCAGATGGGGCCTAACCAGTGTCTTGTAAAGAGGAATTATTACCTCCCTCTTAAGACTTGTGATACCCTACTAATACACCCCAACATCCCTCTAGCCATACCTACTGCTTTAGTAGTCTGCTTGGATGATTTCAGGTCATAGGTGATGATGATGCACACATCTCTTTCTTCCCTTGTGACTGCTAGCAACTCCCTCCCAGCCTATAGATGGCTTCAGGGTTTATCTTCACTATGTACATGATCTTGCACTTCTTTGCATTAAACCTCTGTTGCCACTCTTCTGACCATTTTGCTAGTTTATCCAGATCTCTTCTCATTCTGCCCACCCCATCTGGATCATCTACTCTGTTGCAGATCTTGGTGTCATCTGCAAACAGACAAACCTTACCCTCCAGTCCATCTGCAATGTCACTGATGAAGATATTGAAGAGGACTGGCTCCAGGACTGATCTCTGAGGTACCCCACTTGTGACTTGCATCCCTTCTGACTGTATACCATTTACCACCACTCTTTGTTTTCTGCCTGTCAACCAGTTTGCCACCCAGTTGACCAACTTCTGACCCACCCTGAGCCTATCCAGCTTATTAATCAAGCTTCTATGTGGAACAGTATTGAAAGCTTTGCTAAAGTCAAGGTAGGCAACATCAGCTGCTCCCCCTTGGTCCACCACTCTGGTTACCCAGTCAAAGAAATCTATGAGATTAGTTTGACAGGCCCTTCCTTTTCTAAACCCATGCTGTCTTGGATCCTGTGCTCCTATGTATTCCAGGTGTTGCACTGTCCTTTCCTTAAGGAGTGCCTCCATAATCTTGCCCACTTTTGAGGTAAGACTGACTGGTCTGTAGTTCTCTGCCTCCTCCCTGCTACAACTCTTGTGGAGAGGGATCACATGAGCCCTTCTCCAGTCTTCTGGGACCTCTCCTGTGCTCAGAGACTCACTAAACAGTTCTGATAATGGCTCTGCTAGTTCCACCCTTAGCTTCTTTACTACCCTGGGATGTATGCCATCAGGTTCCATTACCTTGTCCACCCTGAGCTTATCGAGCTCTTGTAGGACCCTTTCTTTTGTGAAGGGACTAGTACACACCTCCCTCTCCCCTGTGACCATGGTCCTGAGCTGTGAGCCCTGCCCTACCTTCTCTTCAGTAAATACTGAGCAGAAGTATCTATTTATGATAGATGCTTTTACATGGTCCTCCTCCTTCTCACATGCCCCCTTATCCCCTTTGATCTTAGCAATACCCGCTCTGGACTTTCTCCTTTCACTAATGTGTCTATAGAAAGTCTTGTCCCCTTCTTTACTGTTTGTGCTAGTGTTTCCTCAGTTTGGGCCTTTGCCTGCCTTACTGGCTTCCCTGCTTCCCTTAGGGAAGTTTGGTATACCTCCCTATCTTCATCCTGCTGCATTCCCTTATAGTTCCTGATGGCCAGCCTTTTGGCTCTGACCTTTTCTGCTACTGTTTTTGAGAACCAACGTGGTTTCCTTCTTCTTTGCACTTCCTTTTCTCTCTAACA
Organism: Neoceratodus forsteri; assembly: GCA_016271365.2. NCBI lineage: Eukaryota > Metazoa > Chordata > Ceratodontiformes > Ceratodontidae > Neoceratodus > Neoceratodus forsteri. The sequence goes on along the minus strand of CM057456.1, from coordinate 668,755,289 downwards.
CAATGGGATGCTTCTTCAAGTATTGCATCCTCAATGCTTGCCCACTTTGCCTGTACCCACTCAGCTGTATTTCTTTTTGCCAGTGCTGACTTAACTCTGTTGGCCATCTTATCAAAGTCCGCTCTCTGAAGTCCCATATTTTTGCCTTGGAATGGGATGACTTAGTTCTAGTGACCAAACTGAACCATACCATGTAATGGTCACTGGCCCCCAACTGACCTTCTACCTGGAGATCTGTGATCCTTTCCCTGTTCGTCAGTACTAGATCTAGGATAGCTCTGTCTCTTGTGGGTTGTTGTACCAGTTGTTTGAGGTCCTCCCCCTGCAGGTAATCCACCATGTGTCTAGTTCTGGCAGATGTTCTTGCTGGTATTGACCAATCTGTATCTGGCATATTGAGGTCTCCCATTACCAGAACCTCCCCTTTAGGTGTCATGTTTTTTATATCTTCTAACAGCAACATGTCTATGTCCTCCCCAGTCTGGAGGACTGTAGACAACCCCAGTTAGTATGGCTGTCCTATTTTCTGGTTCCAGGGTGACCCAGTTCTTCTGCCTCCTTATGTGTATTCTGAATTTCTGTAGCTTTAATATTTTGATTGACATAAAGGGTCACTCCCCCCCCCCTTTTTGCACCTCGGTCTCTTCTGAACAGTACATAGCCAGGTACTTAAGTCTCCCAAGTGTGGTTATTGGTAAACCATGTCTCGCTAATGGCTGCTATGTCCAGATAAGCCTTTGTCATTATTGCCTGCAGGTCAGGGATCTTGTTTCCCAGACTATGAGCATTTGTGTACATGATTTTCTATTGGCTAGATTTCGGTGTGTTAGTTGTTGGGTGAGGTCTGATGTTTTCCCTGTGTGTCATATGGGGAGCCAGACCTTTTTCCTTACCTTCTGATGCAAATGAACTACAAACATGCTGAACTCCTGTTTGACCTCTAGCTGAGGGGGGAGGGGTGTTCTTCCCATTCAACGTATGGGGTGCTGCACCCCTCTCCCCATTTGCTAGTTTAAATATTCTGCAAAGACATCAAACTTCTTCCCCAATGCACATACTCCCTCCTTAGTCAGATACAGTCCTTCAAATTTAAAGTACTTTCACTCCCAAAACTGTTGCCAGTTCCCTACAAATTTGTGTCCTTTTTCCTGGCATCAGCCCTTGACTCACATGTTTAGCTCCCCATCTCCCCTTCTCTGACCTTCTGTCGATCTTCCCCCTCTCCCAGACTGGCAGTATGTCAGAGAAGAGATGCTGGATGAAATGGATGATACTTTGTCACCCAGCCTGGTCAGGTGTTCCTTGATATCTACAGCTGACTGGCTGGTGAGATCATTAGTCCCTGTGTGTACCAGGACATCAATGTTTTCTCCTGCATCCCAAACAATTTTAGCAATGTGGTCAGTGTCTCTCCAGGCTGATGTACCTGGGAGACATCTGACCATTACCCATGGCTGGAGATAGGTATCAACTCCCTGAATCATGCAGTCTCCTATGATCAGAAGTTTTTTGGATTTCCTTTTTGCTTTTTTGTTTTGATTCCTGTTTTGGGTGAGTTTTGTTGTGCTGGCTCCTGTGCTGCAGTGTTGTGCTCTGCAGTGTCCTCTGCCCCTTTGTTTGATTTTAGAGATAGAGGCAGATACCTGTTTGTAGTTTTTATATGGTTTGTGGAGGTGATACGTTGGAGAGCACTGAGTGATGGGGCACCTGATTTGCCCCTCCTAACCACCTGCCAACCTCCTGGACCAACTACCCTTCTCAGTCAAGATGCTTCTGTTGGATGTTGGGGGAAATGGTGGGCTGTTCTTATAATATATTTCCTCTTAAATATGCAATTTGAGGCATGCAATCTCTGCCCATGCTGCCTGGAGCTGGGCTTTTAGTTCTCCAATGGCCCAGCATGTAGGGCAGTGTCCTAAATCCTGTAAAACTGCCCTTTTGAAAAGTGTTCCACAGTACATGCAGTTGATGATATCCATTCCAGATAAATTGTTGGGTTTATTACCTGGTCAGAGTAATTAGAAGGAAGAAAATGAAAGCAAAAGTTTGATTTTGTGTTTTTTTTGTTTGTTTTTGTATAACTTGTTAAAACAAGATAAATTACTAGTGCCTCTATAAATGAGGCCACTGTGTGGATACCCCTCTGATCTGCCCCTTCCTGCTTTGCTACAGGAAATGTCACAACTGTGCTACCCTATAAAAAGAGTGTAGTGTGGGGTGTTTGGGGATGGGGTGGGTGGGTGGCTGGGTCCTTCCCCTGCCAAAAAAGAAAAACCACAGATGAAAGAAACAAGGAGGTAAGAGCAGAAACAATCAGCCAGCAACAAATGCAGTAGCCCTGAAAACTTATCCTAATGATAGATAAATCTGTAAAACCTGTAAAGCACCACCTGTAATAATTACACAGAAGATATACCCCATAAGAAACATCTTGCTACAGGGAAAAATAAAGCAGTAACAGAAGATATACCTTGCAAAAGACAATTGGAATCAGAAGATTACAGCAGTAATCTGTAAGCACACACCTGTAGGCACACCCTGTAATAATGCAGCAGGGGGTATACCCAGCAACAACAATTTGAATCAGAGAAAAATAAGGCAATAAAATGTTAGAAACAAACAATGACAATCCCTATGAGTACAAAATAAAAATAACAACACACAGTAAATCTGCCTAGCCAAAATAAGCTTTAATCCTTCTCCTTGATCTGGTAAGGTTCTTTTCTCTGTCCTTTCAAGCAACCTAGAAGAAAAAAGCTCATGTGAAGCTAGTTGCCTTGGCCAGCAAACCTGGTCTCCCACCCTTAAAATAGGTATGTAATGCTGTATCTGTATTTATGGCAGAAACATCGATTAGGCCTGTCATATGTAAAACCTGATTAAGATAGGAGGAATTACAACAGATATTTGATGTTATAAGTCCTCTATCTGATAAAAAATGACTAATATTAAAATCCCCCCCCCCAAAAAAGGATATTTTGTGAGGTATATAAGTGTGGTAATATTGATTTGAAGAAGTCTATCCAGGTAGTTTTAACTTGTGGTGCATATACAGTAATAAGGTGAAAACTGATCCCTAGCATCTGAACATCAAGCATTAAAGCTCTTCCTTGATCAATTTCTACCATATGTACCAATTTAATATTATGTTCCATAAAACATATCCCTACCCTACTACAAATATTATTCCTCCCTGACCAATAACGTGATCCCCATACCCATGCATTACTGGCATTAGCAATCTCTGAAGAAGTCATTAAGCTAGTGTCTTGGAAAAAGACGATATCATACGCATAATCTGAAAATAGTGCATAAATTGCCAGTTGCTTTCTCTCAGGCATTATACTATTTGTATTCAGAGAGGCTATATCCGTCTCATAATACCTCATAAGAGAACGTTAACCATGCACATTACTTCATGGCACTTTTCTGGATGTGGCCCTTGTGCCCATCCACCTTCTTCTTCTTTTACTTGGGGCAGTACCCTATTTCTCCTCAGGTTCTGAGGGAATTTCTGCCTGAGAGGAAGCCCAAGAGGCATTATCTGAGTCCATATCCTCTTCAGAGACTCCTTCCCTTAACACTGAGAAGGGGTTACTCACTGGCAGGGGTTTTGGTGGTGATGCTGCCACCGCTTTAGTTTATCTCCCTTTTTTTGGCTGTTTTATTTTAAAATCCTGAAGCCCATCCCCTAGAGGGGGAGCTGGACAAGGAGGTGTCATTTCCTCCATTGGTGCTGCACAGTCTTCTTGTTCTGTGGTTTCAGGCTGTGGATTTGAGGAGGGTCTAAGGGAACTATAGAATGTGCTGTCTCTGACCCTTCAGGATCGGGGTAGTAGGTTCAGATATAGTGCAAGTTGGAGGTGTGGGGCCACAAAAACCAGAAGCAGCTTTGGATTTCTGCATGCAGAAATCCTGTACCCCATAATCTGCATCTTCAGTATTATGGAAGCCCAAGGGCAATCTGTAAAAGAATAATCTTTTTTATCACACAGGTTGCATTTCTGTGTATTCTGACAATGATAACCAGAATGGCCCATTTCCCCACACTAAGTGCATTTGAGTACATCACAACTAGGGCTGATGTGTCTTGCTGAGCCACATTTTAAGCATCTATGGGGTTGGCCCAGGTAGAAAATAAAACCCTTATCTCTTCCAATATACAGGCAGTTTGGTAAATGTTTCAAGTAATTTCCCTTATAGTGAAGCTTGATTTTAACTCTCCAACCACCATTCCAGAAACCTTCACTATCCTGGATATGTTCTGGGGTACCCTGAACTGCATATCTCCTCTCTAGTCAATATAAAATATCAGTAATATTGAACCCTCATTTCTGAAAAGAACCATTATCACCCTGCAAGACTGTTTAGTCAGGGGAATCACCTTGAAGGGGGTCCAAAGGGGATTAGTTTTTAAGGACATTTACTTTGCCCAGAATCTCTAACAAGTCAGGCATCCAGAAACTAATGTCAATGTTGTTTCACCTGCAGCATGTATAAGAACATATACATCTGCAGGTGTAAACTTTAAGGACTGCTTCAACAATACTTTGGCAACAAAAAATCTGCCCATAGGTGTTTCCATGCCCCCAAGATACCGGAAATGAACAGCGCTCCTTCTTTTTGCAAGTTCAGTTGGCTTTCTGAAGAAGCTTGCATATGTTGACTGTGAATTGTTCTGATCAGTAGAAGGCCCTTCCACCGGGTCATCTACACTTTCTTCTCCTACCTCCCTCTGAGGTGGGGGTTCCATATCTTGTGATCTATCAGGGCTGATCATATCAGAACAGTCTACGTCTACCCCTTCTGGAGCAGACTCTAGGGGGGAATATAAATGGTACCTGAAACCATTGTGTGTGGTTGCGATGTGTCCTCTGAGCTTTTTGTGCTCTGCCTGACCCTGTTTGCACTATTCCCAGTTATGATTGATGTTTCAGGCAGTCCTGTATTATCCCCTGCCACTGTCTCTAGCAACCAAGTGCCAGAATGGGTCTGCTTCCATCCAGCACCACGCAACACCTGCTTTGGAGTCCGGCTGCTCTCGTCTTCACCTTCCTGAGATGTAGTGGTCTAAGGGCTTGGCGTGTTAGGTGCCTGAATCATCACAGTGGGAAAGATTCCATGAAGAAAAACCTTGGTTGTGGCCTCTTCTACTTGATACATCTAGTAAGTGTTTTTTTTTCCCTCTCCTTTGAGGATCCGTATCAGCTGCTAATCGATTTAAGTTCCTGCTGTAAAATAATCTGCTTCTCTTCCAATAAGAGTTCAGACTCAGCATCTGATGATGAAACTGTTGGCCAAACACCATCGGCAGCTAGAGATTCCTCAATTTGTACATCAATTTGTGCATCTATGAAAATGTCCATTTTATCCGTTGTACTTCTGGTGTCTGCTGCACCTTGGAGCATTACAGGAAAACCTCCTCCCTCCTCCACATCAAGTCCTACATATGAACATATGGAATTGCTGGCAGAAAAAGGTCCACAGGTCTATCAAGTCTGCCTGATTGTGCAGCCCTTAGTTTCATATTACTACAGCTGCCCCAGCCATACCCAAACCCCTTCCTTCCACCCCTTTCCTGGTCTTTCCCCCTTTGTGTTCTTATCTGTATTAATCCTGCCCTTGACTCTATCCCAACCCCACTGAAAGCTATCTACTTTCCTCAGTTCAATTATATCCTCTGGCAGTGCATTACATCTTGCCACCACTCTCTCTCTAATGTAGTGCCTCCTCATCTCCCTCCTGAACCTTCCCCCTTCCAACCTATGCTAGACCTAGGTACCATCTCCAATACGTTCAACAATACGTTCTCCAACATTGGCAGTGTCCTTTCACCTTATTTTTTCAATGCCCCCACCACCAATTCCCCCTTTGACACTGCATCCAAAGTACACACAGCTCTGCAGTTCTTTTTCAAAGAGATCCCAATGCACTTAGCCAGAACCTATATATGCAAGGCCATCTGCAAAACTGGCTACAGTGGTGACTCACTCAACCTGAAGTTGCTTGTACTAGTCCTAGATGAAATACTTGAACCCCTGACAAAGATCTTCAACCTTTCCCTAAGATTGGGTCAATTCCCATTACTCTGGAAACAGGAGACTATCACACCTGTACACAAAAGTGGAGACAAGTCACTGCATACCAACTACAGGCCCATCTCAATCCTCCCCCCTTATCTAAAGCTCTGGAATGAATGGTCTCAGACCAGCTTGTCAAGTTCCTCCTGGACAAATATGAAATCCAGTGCCGCTTTCGAAAAGGGCATAGTACCACCCCGTCACTGTTGGAATTTACCAGATTCATACATGACACCCTTAACCAAGGAATCTTTGGGGGGGCAGTATTCATTGACCTGACAAAGGCCTATGATACTGTTAAACACCCAATCCTACTCAGACAACTGACCACTCTTGGGCTGTCCAAGGATGCACTGCCCTGGTTTCCTAGCTACCTCAGAGGAAGGGTCCAACTTGTTTGGATTGCTGACGTCACCTCTGATGAAAAAACAGTCCTCTCAGGTGTCCTGCAGCGGTCTATACCGGGGCCATTACTCTTGTCTCTCTTCCTGAACAGTCTCCCTAGCATCTGCCAACAGAGAATATTACTCTATGTGGATGATGCAGTACTGTTTACTAGCAACCAAGACTCTAAACAACTTGAGGTCCAGTTGCAGTGTGATTACAGGCATGTTGAAGAGTGGTTTAGCTCACATAAACTCGTCCTTATCTACAGCAAAACTAAAGTCATGACATTCTGCAATGCATGGAGCAAGTATAAACCTCTGTTCCTCACCATCAAGAACCACGTGGGGACTTCTGTTGAACATGTTCCTGAGTTTAAATATCTTGGCATCACCTTGTACAGTTCCCTTTCTTACACGCGGCACACTAGGAATGTAGCTAAGGCTGCCAACCTACGTATCAGCCTGCTCTACAAGCACAAACACTGCATGACCACTGATGCCCTTAGACTGGCCATCTACAGCTCCATCACCTCCATCATCGACTACATTCTAGTCATCTATGACTCTGCTTCCCCTACTGCCCTCCAGAGGATATCAGTGGCACTCAACAAGACCTGTAGGCTTCTAACGGGTACCACCCGCCTAACACACACCTGTGACCCATACACCCAGGCTGGATGGCTACCACTTGTTAGTAGATTATAAGACCAGACCTGCTTGTTAACCAAAGAAGTTCTCCTTCGGCTCATGCCATCAGGAGTGGCACAGCTCCATATTGCCAACAGCAGTACCCAGCTTACACGCAGTGCTCTATATAAAAACTTCCAGGTCCCTGATGCTGGACCACAATGGGTCTGAGGTTGTTTACACACAGGGCTCCTCAGTGGTACAATACACTTAACAAAGAAACTCTTACAACTGCAGCGCTTCATCCCTTTAAAAGGCAACTCCGACTATTCCTCTCCTCTACCACTCAATGTGACTGCTTCTCATAAGTAACTGCCTCCTCATTTTACCCTAGTCAAAGGTGACCTGTAACCTCCCTCAGAGCTCCACTTTTTTGGCATCAGTTTCCCCTACTCTCACCCCTTATCCTCCCACACCACACTGCCTCACCCACCCCCTACCCTTTCTAATGGCACTTTCAGATATGGGGTCCTCCAGCCCATCCACCTTGCACATTTGCCACACACCTCTACCCGCCAACAATGGGCCTTTAGCCTGCCTACTTCTTCCTGACTGCCTCCTACCCTATACTAACTATATACTGTTCACCCTGAAACTTGTCTGAAGCTGTCTCATGTCATCTCTCTCCATTTTTGGCTGTATAATAAATGCTTATACATCTTTGTGTTTTTAAGACTGTAACCATTGTTGACCTTTGTATGTATGTTACCCTACATCCTTTGACTTGGAACCTTTGTAAATGAGCATTTCCTGCTCAAAGGTATTTGTAATCCTAGAGTTCAATAAAATAAAAAAAAATAAAAATAAAACCTTCGGACTGTGTCCACTAGTGCCCCTTTCCCCCCTTTAAGTGGAACAATCCTCTCTCTCTCTCTCTCTGTCTCTCTCTGACTTTGTTTATGCCTTTCAAGTACTTAATGGCCTCCATCATGTCCCCTCTTTCCCCTTCTGTCTTCCAGCGAATACATGTTGAGCTCCCTCAATCTTTCCTAATGCGGCAACTGTCCCAGGCCCATGTTTATTTTCATAGCCCTGTGCTGCTCCCCCTCCAGTAATCTCACATCCTTTTTGAGGTATGGGCACCAGTACTGCACACAGCACTCCAAGTGTGGCCTCTCTAGTAATCTATACAGTGGCAGGATGGCCTCCTCCTTTCTAGAGGTGATCCCTCTGGCAATGCACCCCAACACCCTATTTGTCCTTGCTGCTACCCTCCTACACTATGCTGATGCCTTCATGTCCCCTGTGACTATTACTCTGAGGTCCCTTTCCTCCTCTGAAGCTGTTACTTGCACTCCCCCTAGCCAGTAGCTGGTCCTGGGATTTCTTGCTCCGAGGTGCATGATCTCGCACTTCTTAATGTTAAACCCAACTGCCACTTCTTAGGCCAGTGTTCCAGTTTAGCTAGATCCTCCCTGAGTTCCTGCCTCCCTTCCTCATTGTCCACTTTTGCACATATCTTAGTGTCATCTGCAAACAGGCTGATCTTACTCTTGACCCCCTCTGCAATGTCTCCAGTGAAGACATTGAACAAAATAGGGTGCAGCACGGAACCCTGTGGTACCCCACTTGTTACTGGCCTTGGTTTAGATGTCTCCACCTTTCAACTACCCTCTGTTGTCTGGTCTGCAACCAGCTCTCAACCCTCTCAAAGGTCCTGGACTGGAGACCTCCATTCCTCCACAGGGCAACAGCACCCCCTGCAGAGAATAGGGGAATTTCCCTGATGTCATGGCCAAATTACCCCCCATTCACTAATACCACCAACAGCTTAATCTGATTCTGTAAGTCAGTTGGCATCTATACACATATTCCCCTTCCCTTGCCCCCGGGTTGCACCTGGATACAAGCCACGTCTCAGTGTGCCTCTCCCTCTCAACAACTTTCAAATAAAAATAAATAAATAAACAAAGGGTTTAAGGATGCAAAAAAGATTCTCCATCAGATGTCAGTGACTGGGAATGATATTCATGCCTCTTTTCCCAATGCCATGTTGGAATGCATATTGATGGATGGCTTTCTGTTGTTCAAGTATTCACTGCAGCATATAGTAAGTGGAATTCCACAGGGTTGGAACTTCCTGTATCATCTGTTGAAGAGAGAGGCTATTTTCATTCTGAATCTGCCACAACAATCTTTTGGCTTTAACAGAATGGCTAAAGTTGGTGCACACAGTGTGGGCAGCTGCAGTCAAATTCTAAACATTTCTGTCTTCATTGATGAAGTATTTTACCCAAAGTTTATAGTGTGTGCAAAGCATGATACATGTTACCAAGCCTTACTGCTTTCAGGATATTTGAAGTTTTGTCCAACACCATAAACCCAGGTTGCAAGGACTCTGGAGTCAGCCACTCAGCAAACTTTCTTGAAGGCCCTCTAGAACATAATCCACTTTGTGCTCCTTTTCAAAACCATAAATACATTATGCTGCCTATCTTCAAACATTGAAAGTCCCTTGCATCTTGCTGCTACTGCTGCTGACAGAGCCACTACATGATGAGGAGGAGAGAGGAAAGTCTACACAATGGACAGTCATAGCCATGTAGTCAGTCATCTGGACACTGGTCCACATATCTGTGGTGACATGAACATTTTTTCATTGTACCACTGCTACCACAACAATTTTACGGTGACCGACACTACAATGACAACAGCACCAGGTCACTGTAGTGTCAGAGCGGGACCCTGGCACTGCTTTGTGGAGGTGGTGCACCCCCCCCGAAAAACTCTGACTCGGAGTTGATTATTATAGTAGTGGGGGGTGCAGGGACAGAACCCCCTGCATGGGGGGTTGGGGGAAAAGCCCCCCAAAGAAAACAAAGTCTGCAGTGAATTCCTTTATGCCAACAACAAACACAGTTGACATAAAGGAGTCGCTGTAATGTTGGTCGACAACAAAATCGTCAACCAACTGTCATAGATCCTATTTTTCCCACTGAACCTCTCAGAACATTAGACACACTTTTCTGAACAACATCATACAAGTCTGGGATGGCAACAGCTAGGAAATACTGTAGGTCCAGCTGGGGACCTGGTACTTTGGTACTGCAGTTTCCATTAGTGACTTAAAACTTGGGTTATCCACAAAGGAAAATGGGAGCAAATTGGTGCCTATCATCTTCCCAGTTGCCTTTGTTAATCGTCTTGCCTCTGGCCTGTCGGGCTGATATTTCTGTGACCACTTAAAAGAGGCTTTTGAAAACATTTGATAGCCACTACACCTGCTGAAATCACCTGATTTTTGGGTTGCTTCCCTTGATCTCTACCCCCACGAGGGGTGGATGTTGGGGTCATGAATGGTATACAACACCTGTTAGGCTGTGGTGGTGGTGGAGTCAAAGTGGTAAAGAAATGAGAAATTGAAGATGTTGTGCTTTGACTGGAAGGCAGACTTTCATCATCCTCCCCTTCCTCATCAGTTACTTCCTTACCTTGGTTAACATCCATATCCTCATCCTCCCCAACTGACTGCAGCAGTGCAACAACTTGTATGTGCTCCTTTTGTGCTTTGGAGTACTGATAAATGTGAAACTTGTTCATATGTCTCATCACTGTTGATGTTCCCTTCCAAGTACCCACTTTACCGCAGCTTAATTTTGACAAACAGCAGTAGCGCTACCGTACACGAAGCTGGCGACCTGGGTTAGGGAACGAGCCTGGGAAGTTAGAGGGCCAGCTGTGGGAGGAGGCTGAACATCCAGGCTCACCTTCTGTGGGGAGGGAGGGGGTCTGAGTATCGGCTCTTAACTGGCCCCAGGCAGAGGCCTGGGGGGGACAGCAAGCACCCAGACATGTGGAGAATGGGAGGCGTGACAGACATCAGCAGTTATGCCTTGACATCAAGGTGCACATCACATCCACAGAACAAGGAAAAATCAGCTCCCCAAGTGCCAGGAAGACAGAGTGCTCAGTGCAGACCCCGCAGCTCTCTCTCCTGCCTTTCCTGTCAGGACCCGACAAAACCACAAAGTTCAGAGTATGCAGGCCTCACCTTGTCCCCACCTGGGAGGAAGAACCACTGCTCTATGGGGGTACCTGCAGGATCCAGGCAGGTGAAGAAGCAGGGGCAGACACCATAGTGAATCCTGATGGTGAGGGGCTTGGGGAGTAGGTGAGGATAAAATACAAGTTAAAAAAAAAACAGGCACCAAAAAAATGTATTTGTCAACTTTGTAAAAAAAAACTGAAACACACATCATTATTAAAGCAATGTTTATTGAGTGGTGCTGTCTGTTTTACTTCTGAAAACCATTGCACATGATCTTTAAACTTTGGAGACACAGATCCTATATGCTTGCTGAAAGGGAGGACTAGACTGTGAGCTCTGGAGATGACATCATCAGCAGCTCTTCAATGAAACTGACTTTTTTTTGAACAGGCAATGAATTTAGGATTGCAAAATGACATAACTTTTAAACAAAGTAACTTGGAGATCTCTTTTTTGGCATGCGGCTGATTGGGACTATGCTGATCCAAATTCTGAATTTACTGATGCCAGAAATCTTAACTGGAGTCCTTCTTTAAGCTGTTGAGGGGAAGGTACAAGGAGGTCAGGAGACACTTCTTTACAGAGAGGGTAGTGTCAAATGTAATAAACACCCATCTGAAGACATCACTGAAAAGACAGTGGGGGGGGTTCAGTTTAGGGGGAGAGGGTGAAGGGCATCGCCAGAGTTTGGGGGGGCAGGGCCCACACTCTAATCTCTGCAGCTGGGTAATGCAGTTGAACAGACTTGATAGACTGTAAGGCCTTCTTATGCTGTCTAATTTATATGTTAGTATTTGAAGGTGTGAGTATGTGCTCCACATCTGTGAGTGCATGATTAATAATGACTTAGAGTATGCAAATGAGATGTCAACCCTGCATATTGGCATACTGCACTTTTTTGTAAGTACTTACAGACTGCTTGTGCGGCGATAGTAAACACTTCTAAAAACCTACATTCAACTCCATGTAAATAGAATGCCTCCCTCCACTGTCCCCTGAGAGCAGTACCTTCCTAGTGGCACCCCCTTTCACCCATTCCAGGTAAATAAATTTGGGAGGCAGTATAGTACAGTGGTTTAAGGCTCTAAGCTGCAAATCTGGATACATCGGGCAGACCAGACCTGAGTTTGAATCTAACAGCCTCCACTTGCATACTGTGTGACCCTGAGCAAGTCACTTAACTTCCCTGTGCTCCCAGGCTGCACCTGTAAACAAGCTTTCAGCTTAGTGTGCTACTCCTCGTTAAACAACTAAAAATAAATAAACAATTTTAAAAGATCCCTTCCAAGGGAAATCCCCCCCAATTTCCAGTGCTGTGGTATATCAAATACAGACATGTCACTGGTGTCCAGTAGTCCCCACTACTCCCAGGTCCCACTATTCAAATAACTTCCTCCTAGGTGCTAACATCCCACCTCCAGTGATGAAAACCAGCATTAGCACTGTGCTCACCTCTGTGGCTGGCCACTGTATATGTCCCACACATATACTCTCACTATTCAGTCAGTTTATTTATATTGTAAAATACAGATAAACTTACTTGAATAGCAAGTGCCCTCTTGTGGGTTTGCCATGGAGGTAAGTGCCTCCTGTTATCACTAAGAGAGGGAAGAGGGTTGCTTGCAAGGAGGGGGCAGTCAGCTGATACCAGGACTGAGTGGGGGGATCACTGGATGCCAGAAACTTGTCAGTATCTGATATACCATGGACAAGGGATGGGCGATAACACTAGTGCCAGGGATTAAGAACTCACTTTACCATTTACTAGCAGTAGGATCAGGGACTGGCAGCACTACTACAGTCAGGGATACCTTATTAGGAGACTACTCTCACTTAATTTGGTTAGGAATGAGGTGCTGCCAGAACAAAATATATTTTAATATTATATTTACTGGAACAAGGTGGGGGCACCACCATTGCCAGGAATGTGTTGCAAGTGAAAGGGGATTGGACCACAATGGTCTGCCCTGCATAGTCCACAGCCTCTATGCAATCTAAGTAGCAAAGGACTGCACTTCAGGATGTGATTAAATCATTATGGGATGCAAATCACCTCTTAGTGTTGTATATGGAAAAGAGGTCATACAGTATGCAAAAGGGCACTGAAATGCAGCAGTTTAGAGCAAAAGGGCAAACCAGGTTGGGTGAACCTAACAAATTTGCTCCTTAAAAGCCTCTCTGTTTAATGGCCATATATCTCTCTGTGGCCAGCTGGTGATATAATTTGTGCCAAGCTCACCTGATTGTGATTTATTTAGTGCTGCACTCAAAGGGGTATATTCAAACAAACTCTGTGCTCTTAGATTGTGCTCAGAGCTTGGTTAAATATATAACAACCTTAATGCCTTGCACCAATTTGCACTCAGAAAAGGAACATTAAGGAGTACCCTCCACTTTTGAATATGGGCCCCATTGTTTTCATGCAAGTTTTTTTTCCAACCTCTGTTTAGAAAATGCATAAGTTTAATTCAGACTGTAGTAAGTAAACATTTTAACATAGTGGGGTGGGGAGAGGGGATATGCCTAGGATCCAACTGAATAAATGTATCTCTCAGGAGCTCCAGACTACTGCTACTAATTTCTTCATTTTTCTACAGTTTAAGTGTTCTATTGACAAAAGTAGTGCCCAGAATCATTCTTCTCGCCTCTGATTTATCAAAGGTGCAGCCTTTTATAATATTTCTGCTAGTTTTGGACTAGAACAATGGGGAGACCCAACACTATGCCACAGCAAGGCCACCCACAGGGCCTGGATGGTGAACCCTCGATTGCATCCATTCTCAAGGCTGTGAAGGACTTTGAGTCTTTTCTGAAAGAGCTTGATAAAAAAAAAGTGGATAGTTTCACCTTGAGGGTGACAACTGTGGAACTAAATGGACTCTCTGGCCACTGAGTCTCAAGAATCAAAATCTCTGGCAGAGAAAGCCATGACCGGCATTATGGGTTCGGTAAATGAAAACTGCCTGCTGTGTCTGCATTTGGAGCACCTCAAAAATGGAGCTCGCCTCACCAATGTTCACATCCTGGGCATCCTGGAGGAGCGGGAAGATTAGAATTTGATGGAATTTGTTTTTTCCCTTCTACAAAGTACCCTTGGCTTTCAACGGCAAGTCGTATTACTCCAGGCTTATAGAACTACTCCATGGCATTGACCAGCTAAGGCACAAACACCTTAGACTACTCTTTAGTCACTGCAGGACCTACAATTAAAGAACAAATTTTACAAGCTGCAAAGGAGAGGAGCCCAAGATAGCCTACCGATGATACCAGAATTTTTTACTTTCCTGACCTCTCCTTTGGGACCTGATGATGGAAGTCTTTGATGCTGTCCACTTTGAACTGCACCAGTTTGGGATTTCTCAGGCCTTACTTTGTCCTGCTAAACTCCAGTTATCTTACACTGGTAAGACCTATCTGTTCAGTGATCTGATGGAGGCTGGGAAGAGACTTGTTAAAATCAAAGCTGAATTTGAGAGTCGCACTATCCTTGAGAAGACTGAGGCTGATGGGGTCTGATCTTGGGTGCTACTTGTAACTGCCATTACATGTTGTGATTTGACTTGGTTTGCACAAATTCTGCTGTACCAAATGTTTTTTCTGGATTACTGATAGCCGACTGGTGGATGACCTAATCCACCTGATCATCAGCAATCTTTCGTTTAATGCTTGCAGTCCTTGCCTATAAGTATTTACCTTACTATAATTGTTGATATTCTGTAGTTACTGAGAGTTCACCAGTTATTAGTGTCTGCTGTGGTATCTTTATTTTTACATAGCAGGTTTTAGATTATTTTCTACTTAAACTGTATGTTCTCCTTGCACTGTTCTTTATTGGGTAACTTGTAGTGCAGAGGAGGAATGTCATAGAGGACTATTAAACTTCATTTCTGGAATATCTTTTCAAATACATGTACTTATGAACAGTCATTTTGACCATTGTTGTACTCGAGGACTTCAATGTTATACTTTTTTAACTAATAGTCCACGATCATGGCACAGAAGGCTATTTAGAACTACTATTGGTTACAAAAGCATGTTTATGCATTGTTCATTTTAAGAGAGATACCCTCACCATGTTGTAACAGTGGGTGATAAGATTTAAAATCCTTTGTAAATGATTTGTGGTTACATTACTATGCCTTGGAACCAAGAAGCTGCATATTGATTGTGTATTTATGACAAATTCAATAAAAATAAAGTATTACAAAAATGTCAACATAGTATTCATAAGTAGTAAAATATGTTTAAGATACAGTGATTGAGCCAAGGCTCATTTCCAGAGACTCCCCATGCACAGTTACATAACAGTGCTCAGAGACCTGAAAGAGTGGAGAGAACAGAGATGCTAGCCTATGCTGAATTAAGCATATCTTTAAACATTTAAAATAGAGGTGTTGGTGGGTAGGTAGTGGTAAGTACATTTCAGTGTTTTATTGCAAAGTTTGCTTACCTTGTAGTGAAGGGGAGCATGGACAAAATAGAGGTCCAGTAGGAGGGTCTTATATAGTTAATCAGAGGTAGGAAGCAAAGGTGAGTCCTTCCAGATTGCATGGCACATGAATGTATATAAGAGCACTTCTCACAAGCCTAGTGAGTCATGTGCAGTGATTGTACCCTTTGGCTAACTGCTGAAGGAACTTAATCGGAGTGGTACCGCAGAAATGGGCAAGGGGTAAGCCACTGTGCTAAATAAAAGGGATACAGGAACATCTGCAGGTACTGAGGTAAACAGAATACAGTGTATACATTTAAAGAGCTAGCGTTCTGTCTGGAAGTTGCCTGAAATTAACTGTAACTTTCAGATGTAGTCAGCTATCACTTCTTATATCTCAAGTATGTTTTCTTTTCTGTTTGCTAATTAGAAGATTTTCCATCTGGCAGTACTGGGGTGATGTGTGTGATGTGTGGAGCAGCACTCTATCTGGAGGGGAAAAATCAGTTCTGTTCCTCCCACTATATCAACACTGAAACCACACTGACTATGACATCACTAGCAGCCAATGAGAACCATTTTTCACTGACAGGTTTCACCTTCACATGAAGCAACAGGGACTGGCTTTCCATGGTTACTAGTGATGTCATGATTGCCTGCATTTTGATTGGCTGCCTGTGAGAGTCATTGCTCAGGCTGCAAGGATTGTGGTGCCTCTGATACTGGTACTTTTACTGGTTATAGAATGGAAGAAAGAAGTCTTGTATCGAAAGAGGCATAGCACCAAGACTGCACTGGTTCAGGTGCTCAATAATCTCTTGATGGTGAGAGACCAGAAAAAGTAGTCCATTTTGGTCCTATTGGATTTGCCAGCAGCATCTGACACCGTAGACCATGGGGTATTGCTTGAGCACCTGAGATGCATCTGTGGGCTGTCAGGTCTGGTTAACAGATGGTTTACCTCCTTCCTCACAGGTAGAACTCAGAGGGTGGTGTTGGGGGTATTTTCCTATGATCCTACCTCTCTGTCCTGTGGGGTGCCTCAGGGCTCTGTGCTGTCCCCCATGTTGTTTGCGGTGTATATGCTTCCCCTCAGAGACATTGTAAGATGATATGGGCTGGAGTTTCATTGCTATGCCGATGATACCCAGCCCTATCTGTCTTTTGCAGCAGCTAGGTTGTTGACTGGAAGCCCGAGGTCCAACCATATAACACCTGTGCTTTGCAAATTGCACTGGCTGCCTGTACAGTGGTGGATCACTTTCAAGGTTATGTTGATGACCTATAAAGCCCTACACGGTTTGGGACCCCACTACCTGAAAGAACTCCTGACTTCTTACTGTCTTTCCCGCTCCCTCTGATCCTCTGGTGAGGGATTGCCAGAGATTCCCAGGGTAACCTTAAAAACATCCAGTGGAAGAACATTTGCCTTTATGGCTCCTACCCTGTGGAATTCTCTACCTTGCCAGACACACAATAGCCTGACTGTGGAGAGCTTTAAAAAAAGCTCTAAAGACCTTCCTTTTTAATCAAGCATTTTTACTGACATAAATTATATTACATTTTATCTTGAATATAATATTATTTGCAATTGTGGTTCTAATATTGTATGTAGGTATAACCCACTTGTTACCCGGGGTTACTAGAACCCCAGTAAGATCTAGTGTTAGGCAGGGAAGGCAGCTTGTGAAACTCCAGTTAAATGGGTTTCATACTGTCTCACTCTGTTCTCAATCTCACCTGAGACTGAGGGATGACATCACCAATAGAACTTTTGCAGCTCTATGAGCCACATTGGAATCTGCAGCAAATGGAGTTAGAAAGAACGTTGGGAGTTTTGAAGTCAGTGTCTTCGGTCAGTCTTCAGTGAGTGAGTGTGAAGTTGGGAGCTTGCTGTTAAAGCAGCTCAGTGAAGGCTCTAGGAGCCTCAGCCCTGACAGAGGGCTACTTTTAAGTAGAAGGGTGTGTGTCTTCACCTTAAAGAGAGACACAGAAGATTACTGAAGTGGTGGAGACCACTGTTTTCAACAGATCTCAATGCCCCTCCTCCGAGAGGGATGAAAAATTTCCTGCAACCCCTAGTTCTGCTTGTGGAGGAAAAGCTGCCTGTTTGTTCCAGTATTTATTTGGGAGAAAGAAGATTTGTGAATCGCCTGTGGGGCACCTGCAACGTGAGGATGAGTGTCTGCTCTGACTAAAATGGCATATGTTTTTCACCATGGGACTTGTGTGACAGTGTGGGGATTGAACTACTAAATATTGAGAAGTCTAGAGTAATGGGCTAAGCAAGTTAAAAGTAGTTTCAAGTCCAGAGTTTGTTGGGATGCAAATAATATGTAGAGGTGATGTGACAGACGTCTACCCATAATCCACATTTGAAAGTTCAGTACAGGAATTGTTCAGTTTCCAGAGAAATGGCCAGGTATGGGCTGTGGGAGCTGGAGGTGGGTGGCACCCCATCTTTAGTGACCAGGTCCACCTCTACAGATTTCTTCTGTGGTTTTCTACTTTGCCTCAGGCACTTGGCCAATGATGAGGGAAGTACCCAGATGTGGGACTGTAAGAAAAAATCTCTAGAGGAGTCATAGATTCTAGTGTGGTTTGAGGAGCCACGACAGAATAATTGGTTCATTCTTCCAATGGACCATGGATCAAGTGGCCAGCGGGGGAGCTGGGCCAGTGGGGAAAACCCAAGACTGTACAAGTCGGGCTATGTACCGAAAGCTGCGTGTAAGTCCAGGCTGTGTGCCTGGTGGGTTTAGAGCCTAAGGGCTGGAAATAGTGATAAAGTGTTCCGTTGTCTCTAATCTGCATGACAAGGAAATGTAGCCCTGTGGGGGTCCGTCTATGCTTTGTTTGTTCAGATTGGATGTGAATAAAAGCCACACTGAAGAATCCCATTCCTGGTCCTGGACATTACAGTTATTGCTTCCTGTGTTCGGATTTACTTGGGTGTCCCTGTTCAGAGTAGCCAAACCTAGGTCCCCTGTGCCGAGTAACCTCATCCTCCCCGAACCCAGGTCCTCACCAGGTACTGCTGTCAGCTTCAACAGCATGCCACCTGTCATTTTTCTAAAAAGACAGGGGTGAGGGGTTACAAAAATGGAGGCACTGCTTTGGATTTGTTCTGGGAAAGAAGGTGCTTGGGCAAGGGGGCTAGCATTTTGGCTATCCAGCAGTGGGTAGCCCAAAAAGCTGAAGCAATTTCCCAAGTGTGTTGCTGTGTGCTGTGGATCTTGTGCTGCTGTTTAAAATTGCCAACTGCTTACCAAGGAGCAGTAAAGCCAAAGAGTGTGCCCTTGTCCTGCATCAAAATTGTTTACAGCATTTCAGCCTGCTTTAAAAATGAACTGTGGTAAAGAAAAGTGTGGAAGACTAGGGGTAGCAACAGAAAAATTGTGCCCTGAATGTTTGAAATGCTTTTAAATACTCATACCCTTAAATGGGTTGAAAGCTACCTTTCAGGTCACACCCAAAGAGTCAGGTGGCAAGATAAACTTTCCAAACCACAATCCCTAAAGGAGGGCATCCCACAAGGGTTGATACTAGGGCCTCTATTGTTCTCACTATGTATTAATGAAATGCACAATCACTGTGGGAACAGCAAGATAATCTAATATGCAGATGATGCTGTTATTTATAAAGCCTCTGACAACCTGGAAGACCTAGGCCCATCCCTCCAAAAGGATATCCGTGTCATGGAGGAATGGCTCACTATGAACAAAATGGTCCTAAATATCAATAAGACCAAAGCCATGTTGTTTGGCCATAAAACCCTAGGACTAGACAGATCACAATCAATCCAAATTATGTCCCTGGAGGGCAACAAACTGGAAGTAGTCTCCTCAACAAAGTACCTTGGCCTTACCCTCGACCAAGGTCTCACTTTCAAGCAACACGTAGACCAAGTTAGCAAAGTAATCCACACCAAACTTGGATTACTTTATTGGCTCAAGGGACAGCTGACCCCTGAAGCTAGGACTGCAATAGCTTCTAGTGCCTTACTCCCCACACTAACATATGCTACCCCGGTCCTGCAGGGAGTCGCTAAACTGGAATATGATAGACTACAGACACTATACCATAAGGTAGTCCGCTTTGCCTCCTCATCCTACTCAAGGAGCCACCACTGTGAGGCCCTAACAAGGCTCAATTGGCCATCCTTTGAAGCTCGGCTCAGGTACCCTGTACTCTGTCTGGCAAAAAAACTAATAAGCCCAATGCCCCCCCCAGCCTCGATGGACTCCTCACATAAAAAAGAAGTGTGCGTAACCTCAGGTCCTCTGGTCAGATGCTACTAGAGGTCCCTA
Organism: Neoceratodus forsteri; assembly: GCA_016271365.2. Taxonomy (NCBI): domain Eukaryota; kingdom Metazoa; phylum Chordata; order Ceratodontiformes; family Ceratodontidae; genus Neoceratodus; species Neoceratodus forsteri. Next base: position 668,735,406 of record CM057456.1, on the reverse strand, counting down.
AGGTCATGACCAAGGCAGGTTGTAAATCCTTCTCACACGCTGCCACCTCCCTTTGGAACAATCTTCCTTTGGAGGTGCGTGAAACCCCATCGGTCCCGTGCTTCCACACAAGACTCAAGACCTTCCTGCTGTCACTGAGTAATTGCCTATGCTCTGGTACCTAATTCTAAAATAATGACCTGCGTCAGCTTTCTCTACCATACTTAAGCTCTACCCACTGAACAGTCAGCACTTACCCTGCCTCATGTTCATAGAAAATATCCTATGTATTTTAGAGGTATGTTACCTAATGAACTCACTGTACTGTCTCATTAATTGTACATCTCTGTAGTATGAGCAATTGCACAATAGGATAAGTAGTTAGACATTTATGACCCATAGATAAGAAAGCTATACCTCACGGATCTGAAAGCTGTTGCTTACTGTGAACCCTTAGCCTGTATATTGCTCCATTGTCTTCTATTTCATGTACTGTTACTTCCCAGGTCGCCCCTGAAAAAGGGACCTTAGGGGCCCAGTGGGCCTACCCGGTCATCAAAATTCAATAAATAAATAAAATAAACTGTGGTAAAGAAAAGTGTGGAAGACTAGGGGTAGCAACAGGAAAATTATGCCCTGGATGCTGGAAATGCTTTTTGAATAAATGAGAGACTTGCAGGTGTAATGACTATGTTAAATGGCTGAAATGGGATCCCGCGATGGAGTCAGTAGGTAAAGAAAAAAAGTTGCATTCTGCAGTTTAAATTTGCCTGCTCAACAATCGCCGTAAGGAGAAGAGCCCTCGCGAGGAAGAAGAGGCTCATTTGCATGGTATCATGTGATTGGTCAGGCTGAGATCAGTCCCGCCCCTCAGCCAGCTCTACAGAGACTGTCCCAGCATTTGAGAGGGAGTGTGAGTGGAGTGCATGTACTGGCAGTGGAGGAGCGTTGCAGAGTGTTAAAATCGCTGTAAACCTTGTAAAAATAGACTTTCTAGTTTAAAATTGGGCTCAACCTGCTAATAGATCATTGAAATTGCAAGAGTGGTGTTTGAAAAGACGATCGGTAGGACTGCCCACCCGTTTCTGTTCTGAGGCCTCCAAGAACTGGCTGCAGGCTGTTTTTCCCCATCGCAGCAAACTGCTACTGATAACAGTAAGTAACCACCTAAAAACTGCTCAAACAGTGATTTTCAGCCCTATGCCATATAAATGTGTGTGCAGCAGTGTAGTCACTTTGCAAGTAATGACTGTGTAAAGTCCTGCCAGCAAGTGCAAGTCTGTTAAGCCATTGACTGTGTGCATAGTAATGAATTCAGCCTCAGTTTAAAGTTTGCAGCCAGAGAGAGACTGTGGGTTGTAGCCAATGTGCAGCACTAGTTATACAGGCAATCCCGTGCTAAAAACCTGATGCTTTAAGGGACTGTGAATCAAATGAATGTTACCAGAATGTAAAAAGTCCATGGAAAATCCTGTAAATGTGTTTAAAGCAAGAACAGAGCAAGTTGTGCAGTTTGAGCAAAAGTTATCAGTAGTTTGTGTAAATCGGGTGCACAGTGGCTTGACCCAGATTCTAAATGTTGATGCACAGGAGTGCTGCTGTCGCCATTACAGGGTGGGGTAGTAAAGTAAACACAGCAGCAGAGGAGCCATTTTACAACTAAAGATGTGTTCAGTAAAGTTGGGACTTTCAGTTACATTGAACTTTTGTTTATTTTTCTGCAGTTAAGGCCTCAGGACCAGCTCACAATCTGGATCATGCCCGGGTTGCAGTAACAGTAGCAGTGAATAGACTGAGGGATATCGAAAAGTGGTGCCATGGAGGACAACTGCCTCCTCATGCGGTGATTCCTGGTTTTCCAGTGCATGTGTGTCAAATATGCTTGAATCCTGGAAGGGATGTCTTCATGATACCTCACTGAGCTGGATGCCTAGAAAAATATGGATTGTATAAAGCGCCTCAAATTCGTTTGGCTCCCACATGGACAAAGGTTCAGGAATCTGCAGTTGGCAGCACACAGCACCAGGTGGAGCCTGTGGAGGAAGGTCCCTCGGGGAGTGTGGCACAAAGCTAGAGGGTGCAGAGTTAGAGGCAGAACCAGAAGTTGAAGTTTCGGATGCTGGATCCCAGAAGGAAAGTTCGGATAAAGCATCAATAGACCCCTGGAGGGGGGGGCCTAGCCCAAGTCTCTTAGGTGAAGATGAGATGCGGGAGGCCTTTGAGTGGGAGGTGTTGACCTCCACGCCTAGTGATGAGTAGATAGTCTCAAGAGTAAGAACGACTGCTCACTCCTGGGCTCAGATCCTCAGTGAAGAGGAAGATGAGGGGGAACCTATGTGGCCTTGTGAAAAAGGAACAGGTACACAGCCTCAAGATCTTGTCTCAGAAGAATGTATGGAAGAAAGTGGTGATGCCACAGCCCTGGCTTCGCAAGAGGAAGAAGTCAGGGATCTATTTCTAATTTCTTTAAAGATACATAGCTGGCAGAACCAGGACTGGCCACCCCCAAGCAAGGCCAGCGGTCTCAGATAGACAAAAGCAAGTAAAGAGGAGAGACTGGTTCGTAGAAAGGCAAATGAGATCTATGGTATGACCTTTCCTACCTTTCCTCGAAAAGTCTGGGAGGAGATTGAGAACTGCAGGAAATCCTTGATTTGGGATGAAGCCATGAAAAGTGTGCATCCTGGGGCCAGCAAGCATGTAAAGAATAGACTGTTCCATGAAAAGTATACCCAGTGAAAGAGAGGCAGGACACTGTTTATAGACAGAGTGAGAATAGTGGACGGAGAGGGACGTGAAATCTCCCACTGTGTGAATTATGTGCACCCAGATGGGGTAATAATTCAAGCTCCTGACCCCTGGTACTATTGGCCTCAGTGCAAGGACCTCCCAGCAAATGTGCCCCTGCCTACAAAATGGAGAGCCCTGCAACGATAGTCAATACTGCCACACCAGACTGTGAAGTGCCTTATTGATCCACCAATATGAACATCCAGGACTCAGGTGCCCCACATTGATCAGTCTACAGTGTACTGGCCCTTCCAGAAACCATTGACTGGCTCACCAGATGACTTCAGATCCAGAGAGGACACCAGCCCAGCTGTATCCTGTTCATCACTGATAATCGGATGATGTCGGACCAGCTGTTTTCTTTTTGCTCCTGTTCTATGGTTCCATCTCCAGAGATAATATCAGCCCAGCTGTTCCCAGATGTGCCCTCCTGTGGTTCCCTGAAGATGTCCACCCAGCTGTATCGGAAGAAATGCTGCCAGGGAGAGTCTTCGTCAGAGGTGCAGGTTGGTCCCAGAATTTTCATACTACAAGTGGCTGGTAAGTCTGAACTTTTCTATCTTTATGACATTGCAGTACACACCCTACACTAACAGACTTCAAAATGTGTGAACTGTTCTCAAAGACTCTCCCCTTCAGGACTTTGGCCTGTTAGAACTGTGCTTCACCAGGCTCCGGCCCAGGAGAGACTCTTTATTGGACTAGCCTTCAGGCATTGTGGTAACTAGTTGGGACTTTTAGGCACTCCATCCCCCCAAATGTGTATTGTAAATGATGTCATTGCTTTCTAATGTAAATACTGTTTTTCTACCTTTTTCTAAAAAAAAAAATCTTTTTGGGATTCTGCAGTGTTTTGATGGTAGGGGTCTAGGTAGACTGTGTATGCAGATTAGGAGCGTGTGTTGTCTTTCTTTTTCTTACAGGTGTTCCTGGGAAGACAGAAGAGAAGACAAGAAGAGGAGGAGGTGCTCATTGGAGTTCCTCATCAGTGCTTTAGTGTGTTTAGAAATTTAAAGTACTATGGTGTTATTGTTGTTATTACTGTATTAACCCTTTCCTTCCACAGGTGTGGTTGTGGGGGTAGGGAGTAGGGAGGAGGCAGTAATGTGGTATTTCAATGGTGTGTGGTTGCAGGTTGCCCAAGGTCGGGGAGGTTCCCGGGTTGTTTTTGGTTTGGGGGTATTAGGTTAGAAGCAGATAGATTTTCACTAGAGGGTTGGGGGGATAGACAGGCTGTGGTCCTGAATGGCCATTGGGACTGAGGTGCTGATCTATCAGGGCTGTGCTCTGGATAGTTCTACCACAGCCACTAGCCGTCCATGGTAAGTGGATAGAGTAGAGGCTGATATGTCAACTAAAGGCCTCTAGGCCCTTAGTGTTGCCTGCCTTTGCTTGCACATGGTAGGAGGGGGCCTGATCACCCCCCTCCGCACGTAGCACATAGGGTGGGATGGCCTAAGGCCGGGTAAATAATGACTGTGGACAGTCATTTTCCTGGTCAAGGGCGAGTGTAACCCCCTTGTTACCCAGGGTTACTAGAATCCCAGTAAGACCTAGTGTTAGGCAGGGAAGGCAGCTTGTGAAACTCCAGTTAAATGGGTTTCACACAGTCTCACTCTGTTCTCAATCTCAGCTGAGACTGAGGGATGACATCACCAATAGAACTTTCGCAGCTCCATGAGCCACATTGGGATCTGCAGCAAAGGGAGTTAGATAGAACGTTGGGAGTTTTGAAGTCAGTGTCTTCGGTCAGTCTTCAGTGAGTGAGTGTGAAGTTGGGAGCTTGCTGTTAAAGCAGCTCAGTGAAGGCTCTAGGAGCCTCAGCCCTGACAGAGGGCTACTTTTAAGTAGAAGGGAGTGTGTCTCCACCTTAAAGAGAGACACAGAAGATTAATGAAATGGTGGAGACCGCTGTTTTCGGGTCTCAGTGCTCCCTCCCTCCGGGGATGGAAAGGTTTCCCTGCAGATTCCTGGGGCAACCCCCTAGTTCTGCTTGTGGAGGAAAAGCTGTCTGTTTGTTCCAGTATTTATTTGGGAGAAAGAAGATTTGTGAGTCGCCTGTGGGGCACCTGCAATGTGAGAGTGAGTGTCTGCTCTGGCTAAAAGGGCATATGTTTTTCACCCTGGAAACTTGTGTGACAATGTGGGAATTGAACTACTAAATATTGAGATGCCTAGAGTAATGGGCTAAGCAATTTAAAAGTAGTTTCAAGTCCAGAGTTTGTTGGGATGCAAATAATATGTAGAGGTGATGTGACAGACGTCTACCCTTAATCCACATTTGAAAGTTCAGTACAGGAATTGTTCAGTTTCCAGAGAAATGGCCGGGTATGGGCTGTGAGAGCTGGAGGTGGGTGGCCCCCCATCTGTAGTGACCAGGTCCACCTCTACGGATTTCTTCTGTGGCTTTCTACTTTGCCTCAGGCACTTGGCCAGTGATGAGGGAAGTACCCAGATGTGGGATTGTAAGGAAAATTCTCTCTAGGAGTCATAGATTCTAGTGTGGTTTGGGGAGCCACGACAGGATAATTGGTTCATTCCTCCAATGGACCATGTGAACAGGATAATTGGTTCATTCTTCCAATGGACCGTGCGAATGGGATAATTGGTTCATTCTTCCAATGGACCGTAGATCATGGTCAGGCGGGGAGCCGGTTAGTGGGAAACCCAAGAGTACAAGTTGTATGTACCCAAAGCTGTGTGCAAGTCCAGGCTGTGTGCCTGGTGGGTTTAGAACCTGCGGGCTGGAAATTGTGATAAAGTGTACTGTTGTCTCTAATCTGCATTACCAGGAAATGTAGCCCCGTGGAGGTCCGTCTATGCTTTGTTTGTTCAGCTTGGATATAAATAAAAGCCACACTGAAGAATCCCATTCCTGATCCTGGACATTGCAGTTAATGCTTCCTGTGTTTGGATTTACTTAGGTGCCCCTGTTCAGAGTAGCCAAACCTAGGTCCCCTGTGCAGAGTAACCTCATCCTCCCCAAACCCAGGTCCCCACCAGGTACTGCTGGCAGCTTCAACAGCATACCACCTGTCGTTTTGCTAAAAAGGCAGGGGTGAGGGGTTACATAGGATTTTGTAAAGGTGCCCTGAGCTTGGGAAGGGCGCCTTATAGAAATAAACATTTACTTACTTACTTTTGCACCTGACCAGAATGGAGCATTCTCAGTGTTTAACAACTGTCTTGGCAAGATCCAGGGTTGGATGAGGTCTAGCTGGTTGAAGTTGAATTGTGGGAAGACGGAAGTGATGGTTGTGGATCCCGGTCACCATATTGGGGGCTGGGGAGCGGACTACCCCTCAGGTTTATTCTTGGGGGATGTCAAGCTCCCTATCTCCAAACAGGTGCGAGACCTAGGGGTAATCCTTGAGGATCGGCTGACATTGTGTGCGCAGGTGTCAGTGGTTGTTAAGGTATCCTTTTACCATCTGAGGAACATCACTAGGATCAAGCACCTTGTTCTGTCTGGCGACCTGCCTACACTGATCCACGCCTTTGTGACTTCATGTTTGGACTACTGTAACTCCCTTTACTTTGGGCTTCCAGGGGTTGATATCCACTGCTTGCAGCTAGTGCAGAACTCATCAGCCCAGTTGTTAATGGGGACTGCTCATTCCTCCCACATTACACCGGTCCTGTGGGATCTGCACTGGCTGCCGGTTCAGTGGTGGATCACCTTTCAAGTCGGTTTACTGACATGTAAAGCCCTACACGGTTTGGGCTCTGACTACCTGAAAGATCTTCTGGTTCCTTACCTTCTGGAGCGACCGCTCTGCTCAGACAACGAGGGGTTGCTAGAGATTCCGAGGGTAGTTTTAAAATCTTCTGGTGCCCGAACTTTTATGTTCGTGGCGCTGACCCTCTGGAATTCTCTACCCCATTGGATTAGGAAGTGCATGACTGTGAGGGGATTTAACAAGGACTGAAGTACTTTTTATGGAAAAAGGCTTTCAGAGATGGTTATGACATAGACTGATGCTGTTGATTTTATTGTTGATTTTAATGTTTTTATGATGTTTTAATATGATGTTATCTTATTGTAATGTGCCTTGATTTAAGAAAGGTGCAATATAAATAAAGATTATTACTATTATTGTGCCCATTATCACTGTTCCCTGCATCAGTGGGTCTATGTCAATTCCTTGTTTAAAATAAGGCTATCTATCTCCTTTCTGAATACATTCAATGAAGCATTTGATACCACTTGATCTGGCAACCTGTTCCATAATCTTCCTGTCCTTCTGAGATAAAAATGATATCTGTTGTTTTTATTTATTTTGTCAGTTCAAATTTGACATTTATGTCCTCTCAATCCTTTGGGTTTATCCATAACGATGATATTCAGTTCCTCCTTCAGTTCTACATCTTTCATTATTTTGTACAATAACAGCAGATCTCCTCTCATTCTTTTCTGTTCCAGTGAAAAGAGGCCCAGCTTTTTTAGTTTATCAATATAACGATAATCTTTCATTGCAGTAACCATTTTAGTGTACTTCCTCTGGACTGTCTCCAATCTATTAGTTTCTCCCCTATCATACAGATTCCATAATGAAGATCCATAGTCTGTGTGTGGCCTAATGTGTGTCTTATATGATAGCATACGTTCGCCACTTTTATTCACAGAGCTCCTTTTTATATTCTTAACTGTCAAGTTGGCCTTTTGTACCACCTCAGTATGCTGTTGTTTGAAGTTTAAAAAACTATCAATTCTGATTCCACAATCTGTCTCCATTTGAACTGATTTTAAATGTTTCCCGTTAAGTTTATATTCAGCATAAGTATTATTTTCCAATGTACATCACTGAACATTTTTTCACACTGACTCACATTTGATTTATTATAGACCAGTATTCAATTTTCTTTAAATCTGTTTTTAATGTTTCAAAATCATCTGTATTACATACACAACATCCTAGTTTTACCTCATCAGCAAATTTGACTGCCCAATTATTTATATCATTCTATAAATCACTAATTTATGGGAAAAATAGCACAGGCCCCAGGATGGAGCCCTGCGGCGCCTGGCTTATAACACTGCCCAGTTCTGAATAAGATCTTAAAACTCTGACTATTTGTTTTCTATTTCCTAACCAATCATTGACCTATATGAGTAGCCTATTATCTATCCCTATATTGCTCATTTTGTTTATTAAATTTCTATATGGCACCTTGCCAAAGGCCTTCTGAAAATCTAGAAAGACTATATCTACAGGAATGTTATTTATGTCTTTATTATCAAGCTTATAAAAGGACAACTGTTTTGTAATACACACTCTATTTTCCTAAAGCCATGCTGATTTGTATCTTTATGATTTACTAAAGTTAAGTTCTCCTCTATCTTTTGTTTCAGAAACGTTCTGCTATTTTGGATTATATTATTGGGCAAGTAATGTCAGTAAATATCTACGATGGCTCACGCCTCTCATGGAGCATGGGTCTCTGCCTTATGTACCTTCATGGATTGAGTTAGAGATAGAACTGATAAGGGTAGCTGGTATAGATCCGAAAGCTCTTCTCTATTCTACTCCAAGAACACTGCCCCCTAAACTAGCAGTCACCCCAATAAAAGAGTTCTTATGTATTCATAATCAACTATGCGCTTTTTTGCATTATTCCCCGAATACAGACAGACATCAACCAATATGTTACAACCCTAACCTGAAGATTGGAGGTAGAATGATAACAGAGTCTTGGCTCCCCCAGCTGATAGGGTTAAGGATAGAGGATATCTTACAGGGTGATAGGTGTCTTCCAATTGCAGAGCTATTAGTAAAGCATCATATGGAACCTAATCAGACTTTCAAGGTATACCAGCTCAAGCATTTAATTGAGCATTCTAAACACAAATTTGGAAATGGGCTTCTGACAGGGGCCTGGTTTGAATCTCTGGTTCAGATGGTTTGGGAACCACATGTGGTCTCAAAGTATACAAGACACTGTTTGACCAAGCATCATGAATAGTAATAATAAACCTAGTTTCTGGTTAGGTCAACTGGGGGTCAAGAGAGGGTGGGGCGAATTTGGCGCCACACTTACCAATATATAACCCAGGATAGGCTAAGGGTTATGCAGTTTCATTTCTTAAACAACTTGTTTTGGACCCCTTCTAAATTATATAAAATTGGACGTAGGCCTGATCAGACCTGCTTTTGATGTAACCAGGCAGTTGGGGACCTATATCATATCTTCTGGGAATGCCCACCGATCAAAATGCTGTGGGATCAAATTAAATATAAGGCAGATCCATTACTGGGCATTAGCCAATATTTTACCCCAGAAGTCTGTATGATAGGTGATTATACTGGTATTGCTGTCAAAGTTAGAAGATATTATATGGCCTTGATTTCAGTTTCGCTCAAGAAGGTTGTGCTAAAGCATTGGTTGGATGACACCCCGGTTACTTACACAGAGTGGTTACAAGAATTATTATTCAACCTGAATATGGAAAAACTTGGGGCTAGGAGAAGGGATAATCTGGCAAAGTATAAATCGATATGGAGCTCCTTTCATACTCTTTAGTTACTTCAGCCCAGGCCGAGTAATGGAAGGTAACATAATTCTGGTAAGCACACTGATGAATGGATCTTCCCAATGTATTTTAGCAGTAGGGCGGGGAGGGTAGGGGGATTGGGAGGGTAGATTGGATGATTATATGGGGAGGGGGGAGGGAGGTTTTGCAAGAAAATGTCTAATTTTATTTTATAATGTAATAGGTGTCAGTTTTTCTTTGTTTTTCTGTGTTTGAGTTTAATTAAGTCTTTGCTGATTTGTTCTTGTTTTTTGTCGCTCTGTTAATAAGAAAATCAATAAAGTTGAATTTAAAAAAAGGAACGTTCTGCTACTTTACATAAAATGGCGTTAAACTCACTCATCTGTAATTAGATTTATTGTGCTTATCTCCTTTTTTATATAGTGGAACCACAGTAGCCACTCTCCAGTCCCTTGGTACTTCCCCTGATGCAAAGGATGCATTGTATATACATGCCAATGGCTTGGATATATGTTCTTTTATTTCCTTCAGAAATCTAGACTGCATTAAGTCCGGTTCTGCAGATCTATCAGGCCTTAATTTATTCAGCAGTTCTTCCACTTCAAGATCGCTAATAACTAGACTAAGCTCTCTATACTTGTGTTGTATATTATCATTATCTTTTTCCTCATAAATGGAGCAAAAATATTTAGTAAAAACTTCTTCCATATCCTTGGGTGTTGTATGTTCTAGTCCGTCATCCATTATCAGACCAATTTGGTTATTTGTTCTTTTTTGGCCATTTACATTCCCATAGAAACATGTTCTATTTTTAGTAAGAGCAATCTTAAATTCTAATTTATGCCTCTTCTGCCTTATTGTTTCTTTAGCTTTTTTAATTTACACTTATAGGCTTATATGTTTTCTTGGGAACCATTATGTTTTGTTTTGCCTTATTTTTTTTTCCTTTCTTCAGATAGCTTAAAAATGTATTTTGCTCACCAGAGGGGTCTTATCCTTTTTTATTGTAAACCTTTCTATTAGGGACATTTTTATCTTCTAAATCTCTCAATTTAGTTTTAAATTTGCCCATTATTTCTTCCACATCTCTATTTTGAAAATGTTTCTGCCAGTCCCATTCTTTAAGCTCTTTTATTAGTTCCTTAAAATGTACTTTGTTGTAATTTTTGACCACAGTACTTCCCCTTATGCATTGTGTCTGTTTTTTTAACTATATATTTAATAATGTTGTGGCTGTTATTATGTAAATGTTCCCTAATGTTGATTTTCATTATGAGCTCCTTTCTATTTGTAATTAACAGGTCCAGCACATTTTTGCCCCTTGTTGGTTAGTGTGTTAATTGATGTAATCCTGCCATCTCCAAGGATACCTCAAACCTATGTGCTGCAGTTGTTCTTACTTGGGAGGTGACCCCATCTATATCTGGCTGATTAAAATCCCCTATTCTGATGACATCCCCTTCTGTGGCCATATTTTTAATTTCTTGTTCTATAATAGACTTGATCTCATTGTTGATATTTGGCGGTCTATAAAACACCCCTAAGAATATTTTTTCTATGCCCTTATTTGCATGGTCACCCAAAGTGATTCCACTTCTGATTTTTTAAATTTTTCAGATTGTATGCCATACTATGTATATTATTCCCTATATACACTGCTACACCACCTTCCTTTCTATTCTGTCTATATGCTGAGTATGAAGTGTAGCCCTCTACATCACGGTTCCACAAGACTCCTGTCTCCCACCATGTTTCTGTAATTAGGCAGATGTCTACCCCTTCTACTAATAATTTATCTTCTGATTCTGCTTTTTTACTTGTATTCAAACTTCTAGCATTCAATGATCACATCTTTATTCAATTAATCTTCTTTCTAGTTTTGTTCACTGCTACTTCTTGTGCTCCAATATTATTTTTATAGCACATTCCCCCTCTCCCTATTTTATTCAGTTTAAACTCATATCTGCCACTTTCTTAGGTTTGTACCCCAGCTTTATGCTTCCCTTTTTGCTTAAATGCAATCCATCTTGGCAAAAGTAATCAGGTCCATTGATAAAGTCTTCCCAATGTGTGACATATCCTAATCCCTCCACCAAGGTCCACCACCTCAGCCAATTATTTTACTTTTTTATCTTGTTAATATTGCACATAGTTTCCTCTGGGGACTGGCAACTTTTCTGAGAAAAATACTTCGCATTTTAGGCTTTTTGCCTCAGCCAGATTTTTTTATATTCCTCTTTTATTTCTTCTAGTGGTTGTCCCTTTATATTGTTCACCCCTAGATGCAGTATCAATGTTGCAGTACTATATTTTTATTTCACTATATCTTGTAATATACTATGCACATCCCTCACCTTTGCCCCTGAAAAGTAACTCATTGTTACATTCTCTTTACAACTTCTAGAAGTGTATTGATCAGTATACTTTAAAATAGAGTGCCCTAGCACATACACCTGTTTAATATCCTTTTTTTCTATCATGTGATGCCTCTGGAGGAGTGAGCAGCACGCAGCAGAAACTCTGCCAAAATCTCAATTAAAATACAAAACTTACACCTGAATTTACATCAGCATTAGCACTAACTCACTCATCCTCAACTTGTCTTACCTGCTGGCTGCTCAGATGGTTTCTCAAATCCTCAAAACTCGCCAGGACTCAGGGTTTTTACATCTTGAGGAATTCAATGGTGACCAAGATGTTGCGGCAGGGCTGGAAACCCAAAGGCCCTGCAGAAGCACTTCACTAATTGAGAACACTCAGGAACAAGCCAAAACTACCAAGTAGGAGAACATGTATGAGAACATCCAAACAATTAAGTCCATTCTGTTCTCCGTAATTTCTGAATTCAGAGACTGGAAAACTGCTCTGACGGGCCAGGTTGCTCGGGTCTCAGACACTGAAACATGGATCTCCTCAACGGAGGTTCGGATCACCAAATTAGAGCCAGAGACAGTAAATACAAAATGAGCACTCAAATAATTGGAAGATAAAGTGGATGATTTGGAAGATCACTCTAGAAGAAACAATTTAGTTCTTCTGGGGCTCTTTGAAGAGGAGGAAGGCTTGAATGCAAACTTACTTTACAAAAGTTATGTGTCCACATTGCTGGACCATCTCCCAGTGGCCCTGAATATGTAATTGAGAGGGCCCATCATTCCATCAGGCCAAAACCTATCCAGATCAGTCCCCTCATCCCATCATCTTTAAGGATCTCAACTACTTGGACAGGAACTACTTACTGGAGGCTGCGCAAGCCTAGGAAAGAATTGAATGGGAAGAAAAAAAGTTACGTTTGGTCCCCGACTTCACTCTGAAAGTTCAGCAGGACATAGCCACTTTCAGATCTTTTCAGACTTTGCCTTGGGCTGCAAAGATTAAACATTGGATGCTGTATCCCTCTCATCTAGAAGTTTTCTTCTCCACAGGCATGCAGCAACATGATTCAGCTACACAGGCAGTGGCGGATAGGGCAAAGAAACTACCTGATCTCTTCTGGAAGGTAGGTTGAATTACAAGCTGACTGTTTTTGAGAAGGAGAAGGCTGCTGTTTGGACTGCTCGTATGGGAATACCTCCATAATTTGGACTTTTGTGCTTCATTCTCGAGGACCAGACATCAGTAAGCTTGATTTCATTATCTAATGCCAACAGTTCTACTTATTGACCCAGAAGTTGTCTAATGAGCAGGACACATAATCCGTTAAGGGTCTTTAAATCCAATGTAACCTGTACCTGGATGAGACAAAGATTAGCAGGGGTGGTCTAACCTCAGTTTAGCTGCAGCCACATATCTGTTTGCAACTGTTGCCTGAAGTTCCACATTCTGATAAAATGTTGTGGGTTACTGCAAACAAGAGAACGAGGGGAAGCAGAGTAATATTAAGTAAATTAGGAGACCATGTTCTCCTACCAATTCCATTGCGATCTACGATAGAACTTACAGCCAGCTTTAAGCTCTATACTGCACATCTACTTTTCCCAAGCAATCCTCTAGAATATGGAACAATCATTGTAGAGGAAGTCTCATGCAGCCTTTGTGAGGTGTCTTCTCAGGTTAAAGACATTTTCTGCTGATGGGACTTGGTCCTGAATTTTCAGTTGTTTTGGTGTAATTAGTTTATTTTACCTGCTGAATTATAAGATCACTCACAGATCAAGTTACTAAACTTTCAGATTTCTGATATACATTTTTTATATTTCATTTATGGACTGTGCCTCATTATACTGTTTGGAACTTCTTCTTTGAACAAAGTTATTCATTTTATAGCATAGTTCGACCTTTCTAAGAATAAGAACATGTCATTCTCTGGTTTGATGTTAAATCTAGTTGGTCATGGACTCTCCCTACTGGGCTTTAGAAATGTGTTCAGACTTTTTCTTGTTTTTGAGATCCGGTTTATACAGTCTATGCTCTTTAACAGGACTGCTGTTATTAATACCTTATTAGTATTGCAATGTTGTTGGTAGGGCCTAAAATGATTAAGACTAAGGTTGAGAGTTAGTCTATGGTGGAAGAATATGCCGGGGGTGTAATGCCTTTATATTGCACATGCCTTTACAATGTGCACAGCCGATCAGGTGGGGGGGGGATCTCTCAGTGGTACTACTCACCCTGAAAATAGTACACATTAAATAAAAGAACATTTTTATTTTGTTCTTCAGAAGGGTTAGGTCAGGGGGACTGAATTTTTTGAGGTTTTGGAGTAAACAAGAATGTAGAAGCAGATAAGTTATATCCCTTATGCACCTTTATGTCAACATGTACAATTGTATTTTCGACCTGCTTTATGGGATTTGAGGAATGCATTTTTCCCTTTATAACTCAAGTGCTTGGGTATTTTCTCACAGTTTGGCAATTTGGGGAAGTTTAGACGTTTTTGAGAGAGATAATGTATAATGTTATTATAGAAATTCATTGAGATAGAACATAGTATATTCCTTCTTAGCTCCTGCGGTAGAGGGGTAATGCTGTCATTTATAGCTCCCAAAGCTAAAGCAATGCCTCCTTTATGTTAGATATATGTCAAGTCATTTTAGTTGATACTGACGTCCATTGTGTTCAATACTATTCAGATTAGTTTGGGGCAATTGTTAATTCAGGATTACAATTCTACTGCTTTGCCTTCAATTTTTGGTGGAGGCTGCTCCTCCTTGTGCATCATGGCCTTAAATTTAGAAGTCGGCTATCGGCCTGTGCGGTAAGTGAGGGGGGGGGATTTTATAGAGGGGTGATTAAGCTGTTGGGAACGAGGGTTGGAAAGAGTTGGGAGGGAGGTTTTGGCAGGGAAAGGAGGTTATCTACTTGATACCAGACCTTAATTGAACTGCTATTAAGGACTCATTCTTTAGGATAACTGATGGTTTATTCTGTATATGGGAAGTTGGAATATAATTTCTTGGAATAGTAAAGGAGGGAGAGAGAATTCAAAAAAGTACTGTATTTTAAAACACTTGAACCATTACCATCCATATATTGTAATGTTACTGGAGACACGTATTTCATCAGACCAGTTAGATAAATTAAAACAGCTATGGGTAGGTCATGTCTATGGGGCTGGGTCAAGTGCCAGAAGAGGGGGTGTGGCGATATTACTTCATAGGTCTGTCCCATTTAAGGAAATGGAACACTGACCTTGTATTGTCTGTTCAGAAACATACTGTACTGTATACATGCCTCACTCTATGTAACTAATTCCGGGTCGCCCCTGAAAAAAGGACCTTAGGACCACAGAGGGCCTACCCGGTTAACAAAATTTAATAAATAAATAAATAAGGTGCGGAGGAACCAAGATGGCTGGTATATACTGGTACATGGCCAACCAGCCAATGTTGAGATAGTCACTGGCTCTGTATGTGGTCCTTATGTTGACACCCCTGCATTTTTTCCATCTCTGGCAACCCTGCTTGCATCATTTAAAAATACTCCATCTTCTTCGAGGTGACTGGAATTTGGTCTTTTTGAATGATGTGGACAGGTCTTTCCAGAGAAGGGTAGGACTTTCCCCTGTGCAATATGCCTGAAGGGAATTCATGTCGGACAAAAGGCTTTCGGACCTCTGGAGAACCCTATACCCCACTGTAAGGGATTACACCTACTATTCCCCGCCTCATGGAGTTTACTCCAGAACTGATTAATTCCTTCTCAGTTCAGTTTCTCTGGGAGGGGTCAGGGACGTAGGTATATACACTAGAGCAAAGGTCTGCAACGTGAGGCTCGGGAGCCACATGCAGCTCTTTGCTTGTGTTCATGCAGCTCTGCATCTCCTGAACTCTCAAAAGTCCAACTTTATGCTTTTCAGTATTTCTGCTGCTTTGCTCCACAATAAAGTATTTTGGAATTGTCTGTGGGGGTCATGCACTGAATATGCAATATCACATACACACTGATATCTGTGATAGAAACATAGAAATGTGTAGGCAGAAAAGGACCACCAGGCCCACCCAGTCTGCCCAGTGTGCCTAATAAGCTTCTGGAACTTGTAATTTCCTACCGTTTCCTCCCCAGATCCAAGAGATCCTCGTGTCTATCCTATGCTCCCTTGAATCCCCCCATAGTCCCTGCTCCCACCACCTCCTCTAGGAGTTTGTTCCAGTTATCCACCACCCTCTTCATGAAGAAGAATTTTTTTGATGCTGGGACAATATGAGGAAGTCAAGCAATATTACTTATGAAAGGCTATTGGCACTGCAGTGTCCGCTATATTACAGGCCAGTATTGATGCTACTATTTGAATTACTGACATCAGCCAGTGGGATGTGAGGGAGAAAACTTTCAAAGGTTCATGGCAGGACTGCCTGATGACATCATAGTTAGTGTTATTGCTTACTAAGGTGCTGAACAAGGTTGGTGCCAAAGCCCAGAGTATTGCACATCAAGTGGCAAACCCAGAGACAATCAGCTCTGGATGCCTCACAACTGCACAAATGCTCTCTGGTAACCAAAGGGGAGGGATCATGTTGGCAAAGATTTGCAGTTCAGGAAATGTTGCCAGATGTTAGCAGGGCTTGCAGTACTTGACACTGAATGCAGAGGCACCAG
Organism: Neoceratodus forsteri; assembly: GCA_016271365.2. Lineage (NCBI taxonomy): Eukaryota > Metazoa > Chordata > Ceratodontiformes > Ceratodontidae > Neoceratodus > Neoceratodus forsteri. The sequence goes on along the minus strand of CM057456.1, from coordinate 668,719,106 downwards.
ACATACCATGTGTTTTTACATATAGCAGGCTGGGCCTGGTAGATGTTCATGTCCAGCCACCCATGCCTGACTAAGACATCAGTGCCCCAAGTGGGAGGGACAGATGAACTCCTATCCTTAGATACACAAGATGGTCCAGCCAGTTATTTTGTCATCCTTCTCCACCTCTTGACAGGTGCTGAGCACTTTATGTACTTTACTGTGATAGCCTCACATCAGTTGGGATCTAGGTGGGGTGAGAGGTATGACTACAGTTACATCAGGATGCTATGTGGCATTCAGATCATTCGAAAGGAAGCTGTTCCTCAGGCATGATAGAAGGCTGTGGGAATGGAAGGAGGTCCGAATCAAGGAGTGCAAGGTCATACAACTGCAATAAATATTAAAGGGACATTGTTAAGCTTTTTTGTATTATTTTAGGTAAAAATATACATTTTATGATTTTATGATTGCTTACTTTCTCTAAAATTCATTTACGTTGCTGGTTGTTTTATCTACGTCATTGCTTGTTAGAACTGAAATGCACGGTAATGTATAGCTATGCCCAGCTTTGTTTTGCTTCATATCGCTGAGCTACTCTTAGTGCACATTTCCTGAACATTAGAAAAACCCTCAAACAGTGCAGCCACTCATGATACAATAGTCGCCTCTATTCCCACCGCATATTCAGTGGCTAGATTGTCTTGGGGGTGTTCCAGTGTCCAGGAAAGATGCAGTGTGATGTGGTCAAGAAATGTAAACAAATATGTTTTGGCGTGGTAGCACCAGTATGGTGGGCTGTTAGTTTGTCACTTTTTAAAAGAAAAAAGGATGTGAATCAAACTACCAGCTGCATAAACAGTCTGAATATAATGTGAACAATCATAAATTGTGCATTTTAAGCTTGGAACACTTTGAGGCTTAAGTAAGTTGACAGTATTCCTTTAAGTGTGCAGCAACCACTTCTAAGAGTGGGGTTATTCTAGATGCCCTACGGGGGCAAGCCTTAGACAACTAGTATTGGAGCCCACTCTAGAGGGAGCAATCTTAGACCTGGTTCTCTCAAATGGAGATGAAGAGAGGATCACAGATGTAGAAGTGGGTAGCCATCTGGGAACTAGCGACCATCGAACAGTATGGTTCACAATAAACACAGCAATAGAGTCAAGCCATACAAAGGCAAATGTACTGGACTTTAGGAGGGCTGATTTTGCCAAAATGGGCGAGTGCCTAAGGAATGCACTAGCAAATGGGCAGGAAGGAGGTGGAAGAACAATGGGAATAATAAAACTGCCATCACAGAGGTAACAAGTCTTTGTGTGAAGCAAATAAATAAAACAAAACAATGTAAGAAACCACTATGGTTCTCAAAGGAAGTGGCAGTGAAGGCTCAAGAGAAAAAGAAAGCATTCAGGAAGTACAAGGAATCACAGAAGGGGCAGGACAGAGAACTGTACCAGTTAAAGCAAAAGGAAGCTGGGAAGGCAGTTAGAACAGCAAAGGCCCAAACCGAGGAAAAGATAGCCAATTCAGTTAAGAAAGGGGATAAAACCTTTTATAGGTACATTAGGCAACAAAGGAAGACCAAGGGAGGAATAGTGAGGCTTAATAAAGGGGAAGGAGGGTGAGCATAGGGTGACTGTGAAAAGGCAGAGATACTAAACAAATGTTTTTGCTCAGTATTGACAAAGGAAGAGGAGGAGGTACCTAAAACAAACAGTAGAAACACTCTGGATACAGAAGTTGATACCAGCCCATTTACAGAAGAAAGGATTCTGAAAGAACTCTTAAAACTTATGGTGGACAAAGCAATGGGGTCTGATGGGATTCATCCCAGAATTCTAAAAGAACTAAGGGTAGAACTAGTGACACCACTGACTACCCTCTTTAATAAATCATGGGAGGATGGGGTGGTACTCAAGGACTGGAGGAGGGCAGATGTGATTCCCCTTCACAAAAGTGGGAGCAAGGCAGAAGCAGAAAACTACAGGCCTGTTAGTTTAACCTCAGTGGCAGGGAAATGATGGAATCACTTCTGAAGGAAAGAATTGTTGAGTATCTAGAGGCCAGAGGGGCACAGGACCCAAGGCAGCATGGATTCACAGTGGGAAGGTCATGCCTGACAAATCTGATAGATTTCTTTGACTAGGTGACCAAAGTAGTAGATCAGGGAGGGGCTGTGGACATGGCCTACCTAGACTTTAACAAGGCATTTGACACAGTCCCACACAAAGATTAATATACAAGTTAGCCAGCCTGGGAGTGGGTCCCAAGATGACAGCCTGGGTAAAGAATTGGCTGAAGAATAGGACACAGAGAGTAATAGTAAATGGAGTCCACTCATAAGAAAGGGGGTTACTAGTGGGGTACCGCAGGGTTCAGTATTAGGACCGGTCCTCTTCAATGTCTTTATAAGTGACATTGCAGAGGGACTGGAAGGAAAAGTATGTCTGTTTGCAGATGACACAAAGATCTGCAACAGAGTTGATGCACAAGGTAGGGTAGAAAGGATGAGAAGGGACTTGGCAAGGTTAGAGGAATGGTCAAATGTATGGCAGCTTAGACTCAATGTTAAGCAGTGCAAGGTAATGCACCTGAAACAAAAACCCATGGGAAGAGTACAGAATAGGGGTGAGATACTAACAACAACAAAAATGGAAAGGGACTTGCGGGTAGTCATATCAGATGACCTAAAGATGGGCAAGCAATGTGAGAGGGCAGCAAGGAGGGCTAGGGGATACTGGGATGCATAGGGAGAGGCATCACCAGTAGAAAACAGGAAGTTATTATCCCTCTGTACAGACAGCTGGTGAGACCCCATCTGGAGTACTGCATGCAGTTCTGAGACCCAATCTCTGCAAAGACATAGACAGGATGGAAGCTGTCCAGAGGAGGGCAACTAACATAGTGCAGGGTCTGCACCAGAAGACATATGAAGAGAGACTTAAGGAGCTTAATATGTATAGCCTCAAGGAAAGGAGGGAGAGGGGGAACATGATAGAAACATTCAAGTACCTCAAGGGAATCAACAAAGTCCAAGAGGGTAGCATCTTTCAAAAAAAGAGGTGTGCAAGAACAAGATGGCACAATCTGAAGATAGAGGTGGGGTGGCTTAGAGGTAATTTAAGGTAGTATTTTTTCACAGAGAGGGATGTGGATGCATGGAATGGCCTTCCGGAGAAGGTTGTGGAGTCAGAAACAGTGGTGCAATTCAAGCATGCATGATACAGTCTTAAGGCAATTCTAGGGGGTGGGGGTAGGAAGAAGTAGGCTGCTTGTTAACTAGGATCTGCAGCTTATCCATTAGGTAGGGAAATGGGCAGACTTAGTGGGCCAAGCAGTCCTTATCTGCTGTCAAATTCTATGTTTCTATGTTTCTAAACGAAGCTTTGTCAGTATTAAGGTGGCACTGATGCTGTGAATCAGCCATACATTTTATGATAAACTGGCACACCCAACAAAGAAACAAAAAATAGATAAGAACATAGCCTTTCTAGAAGACTGGGGTGCTTTTGGTTTCATTAGCAGGGGTAGATGAATGTTTCAAGTGATTTGCAGCAAGAGTTTCCAAAAAATATTAATTCCAGGGCATGTCCCAAACAAACATCCTATGTGTGCCAATAATATGTGTTGAAGGGGTGGCCAGGCTCACCCCTACCTATACCAAGACACAGGAAGGTTGCACCAGAGAACAGAGGCCCACAGAGTGGGACTCTTTCAGTGGCTTCAAAAAATTTACCTGAAGCACATATTAGGAATTAATTTTCAGTTACTATTTGCTTTTTCAACTACAAAATCATGGCTAAAACTCCTTTGATTCTCTTAGGGAGGATCTGGAGAGGAAACTATCCAGTGTGGCTTTTTTGTGCAGTGTTCCAATTGATTAACGTATGTTTTATTCAAATAGCATTGTTAGATGAGTTTAAGCTAAATGATGCACTACAAAGGACCTCTGCTGTGCACACACTCATATGGCTCTCTGGTGATCAGACTGGTCATGCCAGGAGGACATGCGGCTCCCAATCCTGAAAAGGTTGTAGACCGAGGCACTAGAGTAATGTTGGATCATTCGCCTATTTGGCAACATATAACGGTCTCGCCTCAACCCAAAAAAAAATGGCACTTGGTCTCTTAATACACAATTATTAACCAATGGGAAGCATATGAAAAAATTTATTACACCTACATGGGTTGAAAATCAGGCTTCTAGCGAAGGCTATGGATGTTCTTTGGGGTTCCTTGAAGGCGGTTTGCGAAGGGAACTTATCAGGCTAGCCACTGTGTGGAAATGCAAATTGGCAGCACAGGTTGAATGTTGGCTATCCTGAATTAAAGTTTTAGAATTTCAACTGTCAAAGTCTTCAGAGGAACACCTATGGTTAGAAATGCACTCTCTGAGTGAAAGATATTCTGCCCATCTTTTAGATATCTCACTTTGTTCTGCTTCCAAATGGAAAGCAACTTATATTGGACAAGGGGAGAAGGCAGGGAAACTTCTGGCCCTCAGATTGAAGCAGCAAAAAGAGATTCTAGTCAACCCGGCCTCTGGAAAAGTAACCACAGATCCTATGGAGACAGTGAATATCAAAAGCTTTTATCAGTCCCTCTATACTTCCCCTACCACTGACAAGGGTTATGGGGCTCTTCTTGAAGAATTTCTGCAAGGGGTGGACTTGCCTCAATTTACAGTTCCTCTTCAAAAGATGCTGATAGGTGAAGTAACTGACACAGAGTTTTTAGAGGCCATCAATTGATTCCCTATGGACAAAGCTCCAGGGCCTGATGGCTTCCCCCCCATCTTACTATAAATGTTTTAAGTCAGAGTTAGCCCCTCTCCTGAGTAAATTATGTAACTATCTTCTTTTTGTTCCTATAAAAGGGACAGCCCTATTTGAGGCCCGCATTGTGGTCTTACCAAAACCCGGGAGGAATTCTACAGCTCCAGATAACTACAGGCCCATATCCCTGCTAAACACAAAAACTGAACTGTTAGCTAGTATACTAGCATGCCATCTGAAGCAGGTTTGGGAACATCTGATAGGCCCAGAGCAAGCAGGCTTTGTTTCAGGACTGCAATCCAGTGACCATTTCAGAAAAATCTTTCATCTTTTGTCTGCATCTGGGGAAGGGGGCACTGACAAAGTGCTCATCTCCCTAGATGCGGAAAAAGCTTTTGACAGAGTGGCCTGGAACTTTTTATTTGATATTCTTCCACATTATGGCCTGCCTGCTGAGTTTATTTGATGGATCTCTATGTTGTACACTTGCCCATCAGCTAGAGTTATGTGTAATGGGGCCCAATCTTCTGTTTTCCCTATGACCAGGGGCACTGGTCAGGGTTGGCCACTTTCACCAATGCTATTTAATCTTTATATCGAGCCATTGGCTAGGAAAATTAACCGTTCTTCGATGGTGAGGGGGATCAGAGTGGGATCCTATGAATATAAATTGTCCATGTTAGCAGACAACATTCTTTTGCACCTCTCACATTGGGCACAGTCTCTTCCAGCAGCTCTGAAGAAAATAGAGGATTTTAGTGCATTAGCTGGCTATAAATTGAACCAACATAAAACTACAATCTTACCCCTTTCACCCTCCTATTTGAGAGCAGACATAGAGGAGATGGATTTAATGTGGGACCCACACTCAGTCACTCTTTGGGGATAGAAATTTCCCAGGACTTGAAGAAGATAAAAGCACTCAACCTTGACCTGGTGGTTCTTCAAATGCAGCAGAATCTGAAAAGGTGGCAACATCTGCCCCTCACACTTTGGGGGAGGGTAAATTTATTGAAATGGTCATTTTCCCTAGATTAATGTACCCATTGTAGATGCTAAACCTTGCTCTCCCTAGAGCATGGTTTAAGAAAATTAACTCCATTTGGTCATCTTTTCTATGGTTCAGTAAATGCCTTAGGAGAGCCCTAGACAAATTATGTAGAGTAAGAGAAATGGGGGGTCTTAAGATTCTTCATCTGCTTCTTTATTACTTTGCCTTTCAAGGTTGCAAATATTAGCACTGGCAAGGTACCAAGGAAGGGGGACCTTCTTCAAAGCTTTGGTTAAACATTGAATATCACAAGGCGGCAAGCTTAAATGTCTCTCCCTTCTCTCCTTTACATAACCTATAGCAAGTTAACAGTCCCTCTGAGGCAAACTCCAATTGGATGGGCTGTGAAGGTGCATTTACAAATGTGTTATTTCTTTAGACTTAGTAGTCAACAGGATTTTTGTCAGCCTTTTTTCAACAATCCAAATGTGTCAATTGGTAGCAAGGTGATCAGTACAGCCTCATGGAAGGATCTGAAGGTAACTGCCCTCTCAGACTTGGCCAAAGATGATACATTTTTGTCTCATATAGACTTTAGGGGCTTCTTTCACCTGCAGGAATTTCCAGTCTTTAAATGCATGCAGATTAAACATTGTGTGTCTTCTGTCCTAGGAACTCCTCCGTGGTCCTCGGAGGCATCTCATTTTTTTCAGATTCAGCAGACCTGTCTGTGCAGTCTCGATCAATTTCCAAATTGTACTGTCTACTGGCTAACCATGCTGAGTCTGACCACCCACCAGTTGCCTTTTTATTGACAGCATGCTGCTAACCTTTCATATTACTCTACCCAATGGAAAACCATATGAAGGAACATATATAAATATATAAAGCAAGACAGACTATGGTTAATAAACTGTAATATCCTCCACAATTTGTACTATACTCCAGTTATGCTATATCATATGGGTAAGTGGCAAGATGCCAAATGTCATAGATACAACCAGGAGGAAGGCATGTTGCTTCACATAATTTGGACCTGCCCAAAAGAGAAAGCATTTTGGCAGCTAATTAAACAAATCCAACGCTCCTTTTTTGGAAGTACTGATTATTTCACACTAAACATTTTTGTGATGGGTAATTTTTTGGCTATTAAATCTCCAACCCACAAGGCCTATATGGTGTTAATCTCGACAGTTTCTCTGCTTATCATTAAGAGACACTGGCTTTCAGACTCCCTCCTAGATGTAAAGGAGTGGTTTCAGGAGATGGCTCTCAATGCAGAAAGAGCCATAGCAGTCCAATACCATTTGTTGATATCATTTCAAGACATATGGCAACTTTTTTTCCATTTTTTAGCTGGAAGGTGAAAGGACCCACTATACAGCTAGGGTAGACAAATTAACCACTCTTTTCTTTATAGTATAAAGAGTAAGGGCATCTGTTGACAACCGTATGACAGATAATTCAATGATATGTGAGTCCTGATTGAATCCGTATAGGTACTTCTGGTACATAATCTGTCTCATGGTTGATGTGAGGAGGGTGTGGGAGGGGAAGTGGTTTTGGGAAACTGTGGTTGTCCAGTAGGTTACAGCAGATGGTTACAAGATTGGGGGTTGGGGGGGTTGGTGGTGGGGTGTTAACGTATGTATGCCAACATATTCTTTGTGAACTGTTTTGATTGTTGTACCTGTTATTTACTTTCAGTAAAGTTAATTAAATTGCAAATATATATGTATATATTTTTTTTTCTTCTCTATTCACCTCAGTGTTCATATTGTCCTTTGGGCCGGTGCAGTTTTCCATACCATGTTGATTATTCATTTCCTCAATATCACTAGCACTAATTTGGTTGCAGGCTAATACTTGGTTCCCATCTGGTAATACAACTGATCCTACACTATTTAGCACCCCTTGCGATCTGTTAATTTCCACACTATTTCCTACAACATTACGGTCCAGGGGTTTATCAGCCTTAGTGTTTGCCATGCTTGCTGATACATGAGTGCTATCCCCTGTACCATTCTGTTCCACACTCATAGCTGAGCAATGTTTTTCCTTGCTTTTAACTTCTATTTTGTTTCTGTTAATTGACACTCCATTTGTTCCAGTTCTATTGATCTCTTCCATTGTCTCCCTTAACTTGCTGTTTAATTCATTACTGTCCTTACTTTTTCCTTCAATGATTACCTCATTGTTTTCTTCTTCTAACAATACCAGTGGCTCAACTCTGTTATGTAACTCTAGATGTATGCCCATTGCTCACCTGCCTTTTTTGTACTGGGTGTTTACTCATCTGGTAAAGGTGATTGTGTTGGTTGACATCCATGGCACTCCAGACATTACATCATGGATTTTACCCCACCTGATAGGCTAGTGATGCGCATGACTCTAGGATCAGATTTAATGTATATCCAGGTCCCAGAAACCCCTGTTCTCCAGTTCGGATCTTCCATAGCTGAAATCAAGGTTAGTAAAGCACAAGCACGAGAAAAAAACAACACTAACCATTCTATACAATAATGCAGACTGAGACAATAAGTACATGTGGGCCAGAGGCCCTGGTTTTATTTACCTATTACTACAATCTAAACTCAACCCCTAAGAGGTCAATGGTCAGAATTTTGGATATCTTTAGCGAAATATGGCTTAATCCCCCTCAAAGTCATTTGTGTAATTAGTCTAATCCTGGTCACTCTGCGCACTCTGTCAGGAGGGTCATGGAGTGCCATGGATGTCAACCAACACAATCACCTTTACCAGGTGAGTAAACACCCATTGTGATTGGTTGACCATCCATGGCACTCCAGACATTACATCATGGGTAGATAAGTAGCAGTACTGTACCCAAGGGAGGGAGACAGAGTGGTCTAGGAGTGAGAGGAAGAGCTGGCTGTTAGGAGGACCTGGGTGGCAAAAGTGGGCTGTATCTTGTACAGGTGTTCCAGTCTATAGTGTCTGGCAAATGTATGGATGAAAGTCCATGTCACTGCCTTGCAGATGTCTTCTGAAGACACGTTAGCCCTTTCTGCCCAGTAGATGGCTACTGCTCTCATGGAATTGGCTTTGATACCCTCTGGGGGCATCAGTGTCTTAGCCATGTAGGCTTCCTGGATGATTCTCCTGAGTCAGCCAGCAATGGTAGTCTTAGAGGTTGCCCTGCCTTGTCTTTGTCCCCTTGTGACAATAAATAACCTCTCTGTCTTACGTAGGTGCAGAGTTCTAGATATGTAAATGGACAGGGTGATCCCAACATCTAAGTGGTGTGGGACAGGCTTATCACCAGGTTGAGTGTCTCCAGAAAAGGTAGGCAACTCAATGGGTTGTTCCCTGTGAAATGTGGAAGAGACCGGTTGGAAGGCACTGTCAGAGGCGATTCTGAGGGGTGAAAATGGTTTAAGTCTTCTGTATGACAGCCTCTAGCTGCCCGATCCTTTGAGCTGAGCAGATAGCGACGAGGAAGCAGGTCTTTAGACCAACCCAGAAGAGGTCTACCTCGTGTAGTGGTTCGAAGGGCACTGTATTGAAGGAGTCTAGTACCAAGGAGAGATCTCAGAGGGTGACAGATTGTCTGACTCTGGGTCATAGTACTTCCACCACTCTTAGGAAGCACAAGGCATCCGGGTGAGCCCCTGGGCTGTATCCCCCAATGGGACCAATGGCTGCTCCACTGGCTGAGAGCTGTACCCTGAGTGACGAGTGGGCCAACCCCTTGTCTACTCCCCGTTGAAGGAACAAGAGGATGGTGGACATGTCTGCTAGCTCAGGGTCCTTACCCTCTTCTCCACACCACTTCATGAACACTGACTATTGTCTACCATAGGTAGAAGTGGTCGAGGATCGTCTGGACTGTAGCATCATGGAGAAGACTGATTCATGGTAACCTGCTCTCATTAGTCTCTTCCTCTCAGGGCCATACTGTGAGCTTCAGGGTTTGTGGAGCCGGGTGTAGTACCAGTCCCTGTGTCAGCATATCCAGCTGGTAGGGTAATCTGTGACTGTCCATTGTCATAGCCAGCACTGTGGCAAACCATGTTCTCCATGGCCAGTAGGGTGCCACCAGAATGATGGTTTGTCATGACAATTGGATCTTGGCTAGTACTTGGGGTAGCAAGGGAATGGGGAGAAATGTACGCGTGATCCCGGGACCAAGGTTGCGACAGGGCATTGGTCCCCTGAGACCAGTTTTCCCTGTATCTTGAATATAATTTTTGGACCTGTGAATTTTCCGTTGTGGCCATGAGGTCCATGGATACAGGTCCCCAAGTCTCCTGAATCATTTGGAAAAGACTGGGGTGGAGACTCCACTCCCCTGGGTGGACTTGTTGTCAGCTGAGCCAGTCTGCTCACATGTTGAGTTTGCCTGTGAGATGTACTGCGCCGAGATGTGTGAGGTTAGTCTGTGTCCAACTGAGGACCGACGCTGCCTCCCTCAGCATGGCTGTGCTCCTGGTGCTCCCTTGCTTGGCGATGTATGCCACCATGACCTGGTTGTCGGAACTTATCAGTACCGACTGACTGGAAATGGAGGATCTGAAAGCTCTGAGAACATAGTATACTGCCCTCATTTCTAGGATGTTGATGGACAACTTGGCCTCTGATGTTGCCCATTAGCTCTGTGCCATCAGGGCACCCAAGCATGCTCCCCAGCCCAATAGGCTTGCGTCCATTTCTATAGTGGCATTGTAAGATGCCTCTAGTGGAACCCCTCATGTGAGATTGGAGTTCACTGTCCACCATGTTAGTGACTGTCTCACTGATGGTGGTAGTGGGACTATGACATGCAAGTTGTATTCGTTCGGTGATCCCCGAGTAAGGACATACATCTGTAGGGGTCACATATGCCACCTGGCCCAAGGAATCAAGTTGATGCAAGATGCCATGCAACCTAGTAACTGTGCTATCCATCCCATGGTTGTCTGATGGCAAGCCCTCAGGTGGTGAGACAATCCTATCAGGTTGTGCACCCTTGTTTGGGATGGTTTTGTCCATCCTTGTGACGTGTTGATTTGAGCCCCTAGGTGTTCTATCTGTTGCATGGGCTCCAGGTGGTTCTTGGCTTGGTTCACCACCCAGCCATGCTCCTCAAGTGCTCTTAGAGTGATCACAGTGTCTTGATGCGAGCGCTTCGCTTCTTGGAGCATGCCTGAATCAGCCAGTCATCCAAGTAGAGGATGATATCCAGACCTTGTTCTCAGATTCTGGCTACTAGTACTACTGACACCTTGGTAAACACTCTTGGTGCTGAAGTAAGAACGAAGGGTAAGGCCTGACATTGGTAATGCTGTTCTAGGATGTGGAATCTGAGGTATTGTCTGTGTTTTGGTCTGATAGGTATGTGAAGGTATCCGTCCTTCAAATCTATGGACATGAGGTAGTCACCTACCCAGATACTGCATAGGGTCGACTTTGGGGTCTCCATTTTGAACCTTTGGGAAACTACATGCTGGTTGAGATGCTTCAGGTCCAGAATGGGGCGTAGTTCCTCTGATTGTTTGGGCACAAGTAATAAAATGGAGTACACTCCTAGTTTGTGTTCATAAGGGGGGATGGGCTGGATTGATGTTTTGTATCAAATCCAACAGGATATGTTGGACCTGATGAGATGTTGCTTTCTTCTTGGCAATGGAAGAGCTTATGAACCTGTGTGTGATGGGGGATTGGGATAGCTCTATGGAGTATTCTCTCTACACCACCTCTTGGACCCACCTGTCCGAGGCTGTACAGAACCACTGGTGTCTGAAAAGCGACAATCTTTTGTCCCACATGAGGGCACAGTTCCTGCCCATGTGGAGTTCTGGCCACATAGTCATTGTTGCTTTCTCCTATTACCTCTACCTCTTGGATCCACGGGTTCTGAAAGAGGAAGGTTGGTAGGCATGGATGAAGGGACTGCAGTTTCTGCTGGATGTTCCTCTGTCTTGAAATGTATTGCTCTGGTAATGGGTGTCTCTGCGTGTTTGGTGAGACTTGTTTCCCCCCCCAAAACCTCCACCTAGCTGATGTGAGGTAGGTGTGCCTGTTCTTATATTTGAGTAGGTCTTTGCCCTCCTCTTTCTGTTTTAGGAATTCCTGCAGGCCCTTCCCAAAAATGTGTTTTCCCTTCATAGGTAGATTTTGCAATAGTGTTTTGGATTCGTTGTCAGCTTCCCATAATTTTAGCCACAGCGCTCATCTGGCACGGTTAGTGATGGCTGTAGCCCTGGCATGCAGTCTGAGGGTGTCCACCGCCATGTCCGCCAGGTATTTTGCAGCATCAAGAGTGCATTCTAACAGTTCTGCCTCTCTAGTTTTGGGGTTTGCCTGCTCAAGGAACTTCTCAAGCCAGCGGATCTGGGCACGTGCTGTGTAAATGACTGTAGTAGAGGCTTTGGAGGCCATTCCCTTGATTTCAAAGGCCTTTTTTAACACGTCTTCCAGTCTCTTGTCTGTTGGGTTCTTTAATGATATGGTTCTGCATGGTAGGATGTTTTCTTACTGAATGTCGCCACCTGAGGATCAATGGTCGGGGCTGTGCACCAGTTGTTGGCCTTGTCCTCCTGAACTGGCTACATGCGGTCCAAGTTTCTCTTGTTTGACATTCTGCTAGGCTCTGTGGATTGTCACTCCTTGTTGAAAATGTCCTTGATCGCTGGGCATATTAGGAGCATCTCCTTGATAGTCACCTTTTGTTGAATCATGGGGTCTAATTTTGACTCTGGTTTTCCTTCTTTGATGTATAACCCCATAGTGGCATTGACTATTTTCATAAGGCCCAGAACCATTTCGAAAGAGCAAAGTTTAGATGTGAGGAATGGCACGGATTGTGGTTCCATGTCCTCGTCATCAGTCTATGCCCCATCCTCCTCATCTGGCATTTCCTTGTCCTCTCTGGAGTCTGGCTTATGGCCCCCCTGCATTATCTGGCTTCAGAGGTGGTGCGGTAGTTGCCCTATGCTGGGTAAGGGATTCTAACTTTTCCATTATCTTCAGCATAAAATTATGTTGGCTCTCTATCATCGCTACCATGGCCTGCTGGTTCTGAAGTAGGATAGTTCCAGGATCCATCCAAGTAGAGCCACTGGGCCCTGGATTACTGGAACCCATGACAGAAGTTTGCTTCAGCGAGAAGTCATTGTCATCCTGATGACAGGCAGGGCATAGGGGGCCTGTGGCATGGGGCAGGAGGGTAGAGCTGCAAGAAGTGCATTTCTTGGCCTTGACCATCTGGTGGAGAGAGGAAAAAATAAGGGAGGTGTATTGTTAGGACTGGGTGACAATGGGCCTCCAATTTAGTGGATGCCCCATAGCTGTTAATACAGTCTTTGAAGTACAGCACATCCTAGGAGAGAAATCCCTAGGGTGCTGCTGAAAATGCTGACCTTAGAGAGTGTTAGTGGAGGGTGTATAAAGAATTACAGGTGAGGTTCAGCATGGGAGGTTGCTATAGTGAGGGACCCCACATTGAGAGGTCCACTGTGGAGTTTGCTATGGGGAGGGACCACCAGGTTCTTAGTAAAACATATAGGGTCACTATGGAGAAGGACCCCATATGAACTAGATGGAGGTACCACTTGGTTATTTCGAGATAATATAGGGTCGCTATAGGGAGGGACCCCATATGGAGAAAGAGGAGGAGCGTGGGTTGAGAAAGATGGGCCAGGAGGAATCGTAGGGCTGCAAGGAGCATTATCTTAATTCAGGGGTCCTGTTTGCAGTTCCCTTTTCTTCAGGTTTTGTTTTATAGCCCCAACTCTGGTGCAATATGCCACTACCTTGTTCATTGCCTAGAAACAATATGCTGTATTACCCTTCACTCCCAGAATTCCTCAGCGTTGTAATTATCTCTGCTTGTGAAGGGACCTTTGACAGGAAAACAAGTGCTCGGTTTGTCAGGGTCATCCAGTGAAGCAGAAGTGACTGCACTTAGGAAGGAGGGCATTCAACCCCCCCCCACGCATGACCAGGAGACCAGCAAAGGCCAGAAGTAGGCTACACGAATCATGTGGCCGAAAATAGTGTGGTGGTGATGAACAAAACTCTTACTGAAAAGAACTATCTCTTGAATTGGGATTTAGTTTCAGGAAAGGGCTGGTACTGAGAGGAGACGCTATCCCACGGTGTGAAGACCAAAACTAGGGTGTGAAAACCATGCAGCAGAAAGGGAGCATGGGGTGAACAAACAAAGAACCCTCAGTGAGTTAAAAATCCCCTGAATGGGGATTCTGTGTCAGAAAGAGCTGGTGTTCAAGGGAATGCTCTCCCGACGGTGAAGTAGAGGGTTCACGAGACGCCGATCATGTGCCGGGGGAGGGGAAGAGTGCCATGAGGCGGTGAGCAGTAGGTCAGTGGCCTAATACAGGTACATGCTCCCCTGGTCTTAAAAAGCAAGCTTGGTGGGTTCACAAGGATAAGGTTCCCTTTTTCTTCCAGACTTGACTGGCGATCACTTGTCACTCGCTCGTGAGGCTACCGACTGAGTGCAGGGTTATGGGGGTGACCTGCCTGTGCACTGCGCTACCGCGCAATGAATAATAGGTGTAGGCAGATACCAGGATCCGCAAGCAAACATGGGTATAAATTCTTATGCCTTACCAAATCACGATGCAGAAAGATGCAATAACACCAAGGAAAATTCCCCTTTTCATGATAAGGTTGCAGAATAACTTCGATTGATTAAATAAAGCCAAATTGAAACCCAACAACTTTCAAATAGGCCAGATAGGCCAAAACAGAGATGATTTTAAAAACAACACCTCAGGAAAAACTATAATACAACCTTGCTGGCTTTAAGTTATAGCCCAAAAACAAGAGAGAAATATATATCAATGACAGAAATCAACAAAAAACAACAAAAACTGACCTCCTCATTTATAGCCAAATTACACAATGCTGCAGGATTTACTTCCTTTTTGGGAGCCACACAAAAAACTGCAGCACATATGGTTATAATATGATTTACTGCTCTTGCTTTTACCATTATAGCAATTTAAGGGTTATAAATGAGAGGCCTACCTTTCTGGAGTAGAACAACAGGGATCCTGGTGTGCTAGTAGCCTGATCAGATGCATGACTTGAACTGGAGAACAGGGGTTTCTGGGACCTGGATATATAAGAAATCTGATCCTAGAGTCATGTGCATCACGAGCCTATCAGGTCGGCTAAAACCCATGATGTAATGTCTGGAGTGCCACTGATGGTCAACCAATCACAATTTCTATTTTCCAATCCCCATACTCCTTCTGACTCTCTCTCTCTATCTATCCCTCTTTCTAGTGTCTTGTGCTACATCTGTTTTCCCTATGTCAGTCTACATTGAATCTCCCATATCATGTAGTAATTTCTGTTGTTGCATTGTAACAAGTTTCATTTCTAAATGTAATACTTTATTCCTTAACTCTTTAATCAATAGGCATTATTTACAGGTAAGGATCATGACATCATTTGTGACTTCTGTACTTATTTTGGTACACAGTATGCATCTAATTCCTAAACCCCCTCCCTCTGTTCTTACTATGTCAGTGTCCATTTTTCTTCCTTACAATAGTATCCCCCTTGATTTGTTAAAAACGATAAGTTCGTTACCTTTCTTTAGTGTGTATATTCCTGGCCATCTACCAACACTTCCACTACTGACACTACAGATACAAGCAGATGCGCTGCATGTGTTTTGGCACATCTCCGCACGTGGCAACTGCCCACGCCCCACCCATGCTCACCCCGCTCACACGGGGCTCCCAATTTATCTGTGCAGAACCTGGAAGAACCATTCCAGGTCACGTGACCTAGTCTTGCTTGCTCTTTCAGAGTGTAGTTTAAAACAAATTAAAAGCTTTGTGTGAGGGTTATAACCCCCACAATGTCTGTTCCACCAGTTATCAGTTCAATCACCTGCCAAGTGTTTTCCTCAGCTAGCTACGCTGTCCTATTGTAGTCTCGCCTCTTGCAATAGAGACTACGGTACCCAGACTCCTTAGGGTCTCTAGCACATGTTGCTATGTAACCCAACTCTAGCAGATTGCAGGAATAATTTGGATATGCACCACACTTTACACCAACTAGGAGCAGCATACAGGAAACCCTGTGGCCAGGTCTGTCACACCACCTAAGCAGTCACACAGTGGGTGGACAAGAGTTTGATCTCATTTCTGATGATGTAGTGGGAGGAACAGAACTGACTTTTTTTTCTCCAGAGAGAGTGCTGCTCCACACATCACCCCAGTACTGCCAGGTGGAAAATGTTCTAGTTAACAAACAGAAAAGAAAAAATACTTGAGATATAAGAAGCAATAGCTGACTGCACCTAACAATTACTAATAATCCCAAGCAGTACACTAGCTCTTTAAAGTCAATTTTGATTGAACCCACGACAGAAGGTGCACACACAACAACCATGTTCTGGCTGGCTGGAAGATGGTAGGGAGAGCTAGTCATTTGCAAAGGATATGGAGTCACAGTGTTCCAAAATCTGCCCTGGATTCATGAAGGGTGCCCACTGTATAGGAGGGTCAGGACCCTTGTTTATTTGGTTTCTGCCTTCAGAGCTAAAATAAGGTTCATAAGAAGCATATCAGGGGAGAGCCCTAAAGGGGCTACAGCTCTACCAACCCAGAGACCTTAAGGGTCATCACAGGTGGATGAATGGTAATGAGACAGAGTGTGGAGAACTGTAGATGGTGTACTGTTGAGTGTGACTCACAGGGTGGAAACCATGAGCCAACTCACATCTCTGACATAATCAATTCAGTCCACTAATCCTAAGGGGGAAGAGGCACTGGGAACCTAGGGTGAGGTGACTACACTTGGTGCAAGGATGCCAAGGCTGTGTGTGAAAGGTAGGAAGATGATTAGAGTAATTATGATGGGGGACTCCATGGTAGTAGGATGGGGAGTTTGGTGTGCACCTCTGATTGGGAGAAGACATCTGTATGCTGTATGCCAGGAGCAACAGTAAAAAGGGTCCTGAACCAGATCAAGAAGCTGATAAAAACAGGAAGGGGAAGTTGGATATGGTGAGGCATCTAGGAACCAATGAACTGGCAAGACACAGTGTAAAGAGAGTCAAGGATAGTTGCAGAAAGCTATGCAGAAAGCTGACAGTAGCTGCAGAGAAGATAACCTTCCTCAATGTCCCACAGCTGTTGTGTGAAGGTAAATACAGACAGGACAAAATCAAGGAGTTCAACACATGGCTACAGGGCTGGTGTGGGGATGAGTTTTTTTTTTTCTTTCTGGGGGTCTGGGGAGCATTTCAGGAGGAGAACTGCTGTTTGCTGAGGATGGTCAGTACCTATGCAGGGACTACATCAGTGCGTTAAGGCAGACATTTGATGTGGGAATTACCAAGAATTTAAATTACTATAGGAGGGGGGAGATCAGTGGTATAGTACATGACACAGATACATACAATATATGAGAAGCCTTAAGGGTTCTCCCCAGTACATAGTAACTGAGGGGGGATGGGGTAGGTTAAAAATGACAGGGAAGGGGCAGATACTGGATCCAAGGGAGAAAGGCATGAGAAGAAGAGGGCCCCAAAGGATAGGGATTGTAAGGGGACTAGAGAAGGGCCCAGAAAAAAGGGAATGAGGGAAAATGCAGGGGGAAGTGTGATTCAACCAAGAGGGTCTAGGAGCTGGATATGAGTAAGACAAGGGGAATGCACAAAGTAGGAAATTAGAAGACAGCCTGTATGAATGCATGGAGCCCTGAAAATAAAATAAGGAAGCTTAGGCCATAGCAGCAGACGTAAATTTAAATTTGTTGGCAATAACAGAAATATGGACAACACAATACCATGACTGGGATCTAGCTACTGTATTCTTCAGTACTTTCAAGTAAGTGGTCCTTATCTGTCATCAAAGTCTATGTTTCTATGGCAGTTCTAGTGGTAGGTAGGAGAAGGTATGCTGTTGGTAAACTAAGATCTGCAGCTTATCCAATAGATACGGGAAAAGGCAGACTAGGTGGGCCAAACGGTCCTTATCTGCCATCAAAGTCTATGTTTCTATGTTTCAGGAGAGGCAGGATGCAGTGCAGAGGAGGGGCTGTCTCTATTCATAAAAGGCAGCATAGAGGCCACAGAAAATTGAACTCTAAGGGAAGAGTGGTGTGGAATTTGTATGGGTAATTAGTGACAAATAAGGGGAGGGTCAACAGAGTGGGGGTGTACAGGCTTTGAATCCAAAAAGACAATATAGCTAGAGTGCTGTGGAACAAAATAAGGAGGGCAGTCATAAAGGTAAAATTGTACTAAAGGGACACACCAACTTACCAAATACAGATTGGGAAATCCAGTCCACCAAAAGTGCATGGAGACATGTATAGGTAGATGTAGTGCATGAGTGCCTATTAACCCAGTGGGTTTAGGGAGCCTACCATGGAATGGGTTATATTGGACTTACTTCTCCCAGGAAAGGTCAGCATAGGAGAGGTCAGAGGAACCCCGGGGGCCAGCAACCACAACTTCATGTGGTCCAGCATCATGCTAGAAACCGAACACTCATATTCAATGACAATGACCCTGGATAACATAGAAACATAGAATTTGACAGCAGATAAGGACCGCTTGGCCCCCCCAGTCTGCCCATTTCCCTACCTAATGGATAAGCTGCATATCCTAGTTAACCAGCAGCCTACTTCTTCCTACCCCCACCCCCTAGAATTGCCTTATGACTGTCCCATGCATGCTTGAATTCCACCACTGTTTTTGACTCCACAACCTCCTCTGAGAGGCGGTTCCATGCATCCACAACCCTCTCTGTGAAAAAATACTTCTTTAAATTACCTCTGAGCCACCTCCCCATCTTCAAATTGTGCCCCCTTGTTCTTGCACACCTCTCTTTTTGAAAGATGCTACCCTCTTGGACTTTGTTGATTCCCTTGAGGTACTTGAAAGTTTCTATCATGTCCCCCCTCTCCCTCCTTTCCTCGAGGCTATACATTTAAGCTTCTTAAGTCTCTCTTCCATATGTCTTCTGGTGCAGACCCTGCACCATTTGGATGCCCTCCTCTGGACAGCCTTCCATCCTGTCTATGTCTTTGCGGAGACAGGATGGAAGCTGTCCAGAGGAGGGCAACTAAAATGGTGCATGGTCTGCACCAGAAGACATATAAAAAGAGACTTAAGGAGCAGTAATCGATAATTGTATATGAGAAGTACTGTAAGAGTAGTACCTGAGCTGGATGTTGGTATGGAGATACGTGAACTCATAGATGGTCCTACCAATGGAGTTATGGATGGAAATTCAGATGCTAATTGTGCAGTAATGACTGGAAGTGACACTGAAAGCTGCCTGAGCTTGCAGGAGAGCAGGAGCAGGAGCACGTTGTCATTCTTGAGATTTGGATGGTCTGGATTCTAAGGCAGGTACTCTAGCATCGAAATTTGAGATTCAGGATTTGATTTGAAGCAATAGATCATGTAGTTCTGAAAACTGTGAGGAAGCAGGAAGTTGGTCAGGAATTGAAATTGTGACAGGAGTAGTGACAGGAACAGGATTAGCAGAAATAACAACTCTGTATAGGTTCAACTGTTTCTGCTTTTCAGCAGAGGCAGAGAAGGGAACACTAAGGCTGTGAAGGGCAGCCACAAACTTGGAAACTGTCCATCCTTTAATATTCTGTCTGGATTTGGGTGCAGTCTTCATTCTGGATAGCCCAGGAGCTTGAAAATCTTCTTGATTCAATAGATCAATAGTTCAATCTTGAGGTAGAGAGATGCTAGAAAATAAAGGAAACAAATAAATGAATTGATTCACAGTGAAACTTATCACCAGGGGATAACCACTAAGTGCAGACAATCCCTGGCATCCTGGGCAAAGCTCACATATAGGGCCCAATTCCAAGTACAGGCTGAGGCTAGGTCGCACAGTTGTGCTTCTCAAAGCTGTTGTGCTACTGTTATGGTGCTTGTTCAGGAGCCTGCAACTGATTGCAATGTTTTTTTTTCTGAATAAAGAGCAAAGGACTCCAAACCAGCACCCACCAGAGCATGTTGTAGGAGGTCCAGGGGAGCATGACACTGTTGGCACACTGGAGCCTATAAGGAGGCTTGGATGGCTGCAGGACAAGACACACCTGAAAGGGACAAGGACAAATGACATACAGTAAGTGCAATGAAATGGTGCCCTGAGAAACCAGTGCATACAAAGCTAGTAGGAAGGAAATGCAGGCAATACAAAGAGGCTTACAGAGCCAAAAGGCAATGAGAGAACAGACAAAAAAAAAAGAAAAGAAAGGGATGCTGGAGCAGCAGAGTTGCAGGCAGGCAATACAGAAGTGTAACCAAAGGGTAGAGAAACAGAATGGAGTGGACACAGAACAGTGTAACACAGGAAGATCCAGGATACCAGAAGGCAGAGGAGCCAAACGGCCTGAAGACAGGGCAGAAGAGACAAGCTGAAGCCAAGTTGTGGGGGGGGGGTGGACAACAGATGGACAAAGGAGGGAAGAAGCAGCAGAGCTACAAAAGAGCATGAGGGGAAAAAGAGAAAGGGAGCAGTGCGGCAGAGCTGCAGGGAAGGGGAACAAAAGTGAAGAAAACAGAAGGAGCAGTGAAGCTGAAGAAGAAAAATAGCAAGAGGGCAGGGGGACAGAGACAGGGAGAGAGTGCCATAGCAGAACCATAGAAAAGAGAGCAACATGGAGGCAGGTGGTGGAGTCGAGAGCAGGGGACAACAAAAATGGCAGCAAGCAGGCAAAAGAAATAGAAGGACACATAACAGGAGAGAGAGAAACGTTGAGGAGCAAAAGATCCAAGCAGCATATGGATAGCAGCAACGTGAAGACCCACTCAGCAGGAGGCTGGGGGGATTTAAATAGATGGGAAAGGGGGAGGAGTCAGGGGGCCCTTCAATGAACCACAGGGTAAATCGTTTCATTCCCTGGCAGTTCAGACTGTAGTACACTATGTCCCAGATATTCAAAGCTTTGCGCTGGACACAAAGTGACTACACTCGCATTGCGTATGACTTTGCGCCAAAAAACATATTCAAAGGGTACCTTTGCACATGCTAAAATCATTTGCACCCCTGAACACAGATCATGTATGCTGTATACAAAGGTGAGGGTGGGACCATGTATGTTGATGCAGCATGATATTCAGCCTGTTAGCACTGCACAAATGGACTTGTACAGGTCACTTAGCACTGTGCAATTACTGCCTAAAGAAAGGACATCTTAAACCTGGGCAAATCCTATAAGCAGGTGGAGACACTGCAGGCCACAGTCCAAGATGGTGATCATGGGAGCACACATAGTCTACCTCATGAAGCAGGTACTACAGGATGAGGAGAGGGTCAATGCCCACCCTGAGACTAAATGTTGGCCAAGGAGGTGCTATGCTGCACACAGAAAGTACCATCCAAGAATCACATACAATGTCCCCAGTGATGACTAGATAATGGGCTGGTACAAGTTCAACAGTCCAATGCTCAGGTAGCTGTGTGAGCTGCTTCATGACCAGATCTGGAAAGACACCCAGTGCAGCCATGTGTTGTCCATAGCACTCAAGGTGACAGCTGCAATGTGCTTCCTTGCCATTGGAACATTCCAGACACCAGCAGTGGACACCATCAATATCTGGCAGTCAGCCACCTCACACTTGTTGGACCAGTTTCTAGATGCCCTGCTGGCTAGTGCTGGGGAGTTCATTGTATTCCCAAGCACACCTGCCAAGAGAACAGCAATCATGCAGCAGTTCCATTGGGTTGTGCACCTATGATCTGTACTTGGTGCCACTAACTGCACCCATGTTGCCATCTGGGCACCCACTGGTGATGGAGTGGAGGACTATCTCAATAGGATGGGGTACCAGTCCATCAATTGGCATGTGGCATGAGATGTAACATAGTGCATCACCAGTGTCCTGGCATGGTATCTCAGCAGCACTCACAATGTCTTCACATGGCACAATTCCATCCTGTGCCAGAGGGCTGAATAAGGGACATCCCTAGTGACCACGTCATTAGTGAGTATGCCTCACAGGCCCTCCCAGCCCCTTACTGTACATGATGACACTAAACTATGCCCTTTACCTATATTGGGCACAGTGCCTATCCCCTGTGTCCCTGGCTCCTCGCACCTTTTCTATGCACTGCATTCATTGTAAAAGACAGGTACAATGTGCCACATACAGCATCACTGACCATGTGTTTGGAATGCTCAAGATGTGGTTCCAGTGCCTTGACCATTCTGGTGGTGCCCTACAGTAAATCCTCAGAAGGCCTGTGCCATATTCCTTGCATGTTGTATACTACACAACATGGCTCTCAACCATGGGATATGCATGCAACCCCAGAGTAACAACCTGCAATGGATTCGGAGCCAGAGTAAGAGAAGATACTGAAGCAGCTCAACAGGCATGATCTCAGAATGGCCTGGAGAGCCCAGGAGTGCAGAGCCTGTCTCATAAGAGACATTTTCAGACATTGCAGGTGAGTACAGACAAGGGTTGGATGGAGTGTTTCACTTGAAATTAGACCCCCCTTCCCTCAGATCCAAGCACTTACCACAGACTTAGATGAATATGGACCTCACTGAAGAAGTCCAGTTCTGGGTCTGTGGTAACCCAGAGTGTGTCTTTTTGCACTTCCTTCTCGCACTTACTAGGCATTTGTTGACTGTTGCCATAGGGATGCCATTCGTATGCTACACTCCACGTACAGGAAGCTGGCTGCATCCAATCAAACAATAGCTCCAGTGGTAAGTCATGTGATGCACTCACTCACGGTATGTAACTGTGGTGAGTGGACAATGCAGGTGAGAGAAGAGGGAGACAGCGATGGAGATGAGAGGAGTGTGAGTGGTGCACTACATGGACAAAGATAGATTTATTTTACTGTCATAGTCACATTGCTGTTCCATCCAGATGAGTCAGAGGAGAGAGAGAGAGAGAGAGAGAGAAAGACACTTACTGTGGGCGGAGATAGATTACAGTTTGTAACAAGGGATAAAGAAGTCTGTCCCTATATTTCAGTCTAAACCTCATTTTGGTCTAAAACATAATGTGTCTGTGTAACAAATGTTGACCTATATAATTGAATCATATAAAACGTGTAAAGCCACAAGACAAACTAAGCCACAAGTTGCAATATTGAAGTGCCTTTTGACATTTGTGCTGACCATGTAAGTAATAGCAAACAGTTGACTTATGTGTCTGCAAGACAGAAACACAGGATAGTGTCCAAATTACCCTTCTGACTATCTCTAGTGTTTGTTCTTATCAGGACAGGCTAAAATGCGTGTATGCACATTCCTAAGTCCAAACCTATTTCTTCCTCCTGGACTTTGGTAACTGGTAGTGACAACTGTTACTAGCATATATAATAATAGAATGTACACTATCTATGCTTGTGCTGACCAAGGATGAGCTCATACATATACCAAAGGAGTATTGCCTTGTAGGTTGATGTTTGTGCTTGTTTTGGACCAATCATAGAAAACCATAGGAAATGATGATGCTGTCTTCCACTATATAAGCAAGCCAGCACACACTGTTATTTTGACGAATGTACCACTTGTAATCTCTCACTGTGATTATTGTTATAATCATTAAATTCTTCCGCCTTCAGTCTCGTCTCCATTCATCTCCTTTCTAAGTATCTGTAATTGATAATTTACTAACTGTAATTTTTTTCACAACGCTACACAGTTGCAATTTAAATGTCTTATTCTTGTTCCATCGATGAGAGGAGTTACAAAAGAGAGACAGAAAGAGAGAGAGAGAGAGAGACTTACTGTGGGCCATAAATAGAATTACAGTCACATTCACAAATCACAAATAAAATAAAGTTTAACCTTTATTACTCTTGTTGCTCAATTGAGAGGAGTAATGAGAGTGAAAGACAAAGACAGAGCGAGAGAGAGAGTGAGAGACTTACAGGGGGCCATAAATAGATTACAGTCAGTCACAAATCACAAATAAATAAATATTTTTATGTTGATTGTGCACATGTGCAAGAAACATGTTGTGGCAGATTTCTGCAGAAGCAGATTGTGGAGGCGTGGCACTGTTGTGCCCAATGCCCCCACAGCCTGCAAAGGCTTGTCCCCCATCCCCCAATGCCGTGGCACACTGCTGCTGACACTAGTTCAGCCAGATGTGCCACAACTTTAAAACAAATAGCCGCTGCAATCAGGGGGCTCTTCGTCGTTGCAGCGTCAGCCATCCGCTGCAATGAGGGAGTGACCCATCATTGCAGGGTGGGATGTAGCAACTGTGGTATTGTTTGTGAACATGGTGGCAGCTTGCTGCCGTATTCCAAACAATATGTACCTCAATGTTTATTTGCCGGATAGGGAGCCTACCCCTGGCCGTCGGCAAGAGGTGCAATCCCCTTTGTTGTTTGTTGATAGGGTGGTCGGTGCTCTGGCCGCCGGCAGAAATAAATCCTCCCCTTTGTTGTTTGGTCGATGGGGTGCCCAATCCCCGTCGGCAGAAAGAACCCCCTTTTGTTGTTTGCCGATGGGGGTTCCAATCCCCATCGGCTACAGCTGTCCCCCAGACTCCGGTGGTGGCTGGGAGCCCACCCCAGCCGTGCCTCATGCCCTGAAATGTGGAAAGTGTTCCGAGACATTTTCTTGTACCTAAAGAAAGGAAACGGTCCCCTCGTAGTCTCCGCACTTCCTACAAACCCGCACTCCACCCACTGCGCACCCAGCCCTCATTACCCCTCACCCCTATACTTACCTCCGAGCATGGCGCGACAATCTTGCGCTGGACTGGGAACACGTCTGCACTCTTCAAAGCCAACCGCGAACTGAGGAAATGCCGGTAAGCTGTATAATGTAATGAATTGGTTTTTTCAACTTTAGTGCCTATTTCGGGCATTTTTGGGAATTTTTTTCACCAAATTTTCAACACGGGGTTTTTGGGACCCCTCCTCATGAATTCTTGAACTGTCATGGCATTAATCGGCCCCGAAAGGTGGTTTCGCGGTCACTGTGCAGAATCACATTTCGGGGCTGATTAACAAAATGACAGTGCCAGTGTTCATGAGGTGGGCTCTCAAAAAGCCTATGTTGCAAATTTGGTGGAAAAAATCCAAAAATTACTGTTTCTACGAGAGGTGCATTATGCGGCAGTTGCTACGTACGTCAGAATCCCCCGTGGAATGTACACATATTACGCTAGATTTTCAACATTGGCATTTTGTCACACCTCCTTGTGAGCAGTACAGCTGTCATTGTCCACATCCTGGCCGAAATGTGTTTTCACACTTCCGGCGCAGAATAGCACAGTCACTGTGGGAAATCAGTGTTCAGGACAGATTAAGAAAATCACAGTGACACTGTTCATGAGTAGAGGTCCTAAAATGCCTATGTTGAAAATTTGGTAATGATACTCCATAAAATGACTGTGTTATGAGCATGCATTGCACAGTTGGCACGCACGCTCGTAACTTTGCGAATTTCTAATATTTTCACTTCAGATTTGCAACATTGCCATTCTCCCAGACCTTCTTATGAACAGTACAGCTGCCATTTTTCCCATCCTGGCCAAAATGTGTTTACGCACTTCTGGCGCAGAATAGACCGGTCACTGTGGGAAATCACTGTTCGGGACAGATTAAAAAAATGGCAATGGTACTGTTCATGAGCAGAGGTCCTAAAATGGCTATGTTGAAAATTTGGTGATGATAGCCCATCAATCGACTGTCTTACAAGTGTGCGTTGTGCACTTTCCACGCACCCTTGTAATTTAGCAGATTTGTAATATTGTCACACCACATTTTCAACAGTGCCATTTTTTCACACCTCCTTATAAGCAGTACAGCTGTCATTTTTCACATCCTGACCGAAATGTGTTTTCACAGTTCCGGCGCGGAATAACATGGTCACTGTGGGAAATCAGTGTTCAGGACAGATTAAGAAAATGACAGTGGTACTGTTCATGAGCAGAGGTCTAAAAATCCCTATGTTGAAAATTTGGTGGCGAAACTCCATAACACAACTGTGTTACAAGCGTGCATTGAACTGTTTCCATGCACCCTTGTAACTTCACATATTTGTAATACTGTCATGCCACATTTTCAACAGTGGCATTTTTCAACTCCTTATGAACATTGCAGCTGTCATTTTTCACATCCTGGCTACAATATGTTTTCATACTCCTGCAGACAATAGCACGGTCACTGTGGGAAATCAGTGTTTGGGACAGATTAAGATCGACTGAGTGAGAGGGGGAGTGACCAAGCTCAACTGAGCTCTGTCAGGACTGCTGCGGATTTGTTTGTGGCAGACAAAGGCCCCAACACAAGAGCCCAGAACAAAAGGGCAGCCTGCAGCACTGGGAGAAACAGAACGAGAGAGCGAGTGAGGGAGGGGGAGTGAGCGAACTCACCGAAGCGCTGTCAGGACTGCTGCAGATTTCTTTGTGGGCAGAAAAAGGCATTGATACAGGCATAGGGGCCCAGTACAAAAAGCCAGCCTGCAGCAGTGGGAGAAACAGTATGAGCGAGTGAGACAAGGGGACTTAGTGAGCTCAACGGAGCTCTGTCATAGCTGATGGGATTTCTTTGTGGGCAGAAAAAGGCGCCAATGCAGGCAGGAGCCCCATATAAAAGGGCAGCTTGCATCGCCAGGACAAACAGAATGAGCGATGAGAGCTCTGTCGGGACAGCTGCAGATTTCTTTGTGGACAGACAAAGTTGCCAACACATCCAGGAACTCCATGCAAAAGAGCAGTCTGCGGTGTCAAGAGAAACAGAACAAGCAGAGTGACAGAGCAGTGTGAGAGCTCAACGGGCTGTAGTGTGACTGCTGCAGATTTCTTTGGGGCAGAAAATGCGTAAATGCAGGCAGAAGCCTAGTACAAAAGGCTGCGCTTTGCAGCGCTTGGCAGAAATGGAATGCGAGAGTGACAGAGAGGAGGGAGCGAGCCAGTGGAGCTGTGTCGGACTGCTTCAGATTTCCTTCTGGCCAGAAAAAGTCGCCACGGGCAGGAGCCCAGTACAAAAGGGTAGCCTGCAGTGCCAGGAGACACAGAATGACCACGTGAGGGAGGGGAGTCGGTGAGCTCAATGGGGCTTTGCTGGGACTGCTGCAGATTTGTTTGTGGGCAGGAAAAGCAGCAATGCATGCAGGGGCCAGTACAGAAGGGCAGCCTGCAGTGGCAGGAAAAACCAGAATGAGCGAGTGAGTGAGCTCAACGAGCTGTATTGTAACTGCTGCAAAAGTTCTTTGTGGGCATAAGAAGGCAGCAAACGCAGGCAGGAGACCAGTAGAAAGGGCAGCCTGCAGTGCCAGCACAACAGAATGAGTGAGTTAGAGAAGCGGAGTGAGCGAGCTCAACAGAGTTCTGTTGGGACTGCCATAACATGACTGTGTTACAAGCGTGCGTTGAACTGTTTCCATGCACCCTTCTAATTTTGCAAATTTGTAATACTGTCACGCCACATTTTCAACAGTGCCATTTTTTCACAACTCCTTATGAACACTACAGCTGTCATTTTGCACATCCTGGCTAAAATATGTTTCTGCACTCCTGCCTCACAATAGCACGGTCACTCTGGGAAATCAGTGTTTGGGACAGATTAAGATCGACCGAGTGAGGGGGGGAGTGGCCAAGCTCAACTGAGCTCTGTCGGGACTGCTGTGGATTTGTTTGTGGGCAGACAAAGGCCCCAACACAAGAGCCCAGTACAAAAGGGCAGCCTGCAGCACTGGAAGAAGCAGAACGAGAGAGCGAGTGAGGGAGGGGGAGTGAGTGAACTCACCAAAGCACTGTCAGAACTGCTGCAGATTTCTTTGTGGGCAGAAAAAGGCGTCAATACAGGAAGGGGCCCAGTACAAAAGGGCATCCTGCAGCGGTGGGACAAACAGTGCGAGCGAGTCAGACAAGGGGACTTAGTGGGCTCAACGGAGCTCTGTCAGGACTGCTGGGATTTCTTTGTGGGCAGAAAAAGGGGGCAATGCAGACAGGAACCCCGGACAAAAGGGCAGCTTGCAGCACCAGGACAAACAGAATGAGTGATGAGAGAGGGAGACTGAGCAACCTCAACGCAACTCTGTCAGGACAGCTGCGGATTTCTTTGTGGACAGACAAAGGTGCCAATGCAGCCAGGAGCCCCATACAAAAGCGCAGTCTGCGGCGCCAAGACAAACAGAATGAGCGAGTGACAGAGCGATACTGAGTGAGCTCAACGGAGCTGTAGTATGACTGTTGCAGATTTCTTTGTGGGCAGAAAATGCAGCAACGCAGACAGGAGCCCAGTACAAAAGGCCAGCTTGCAGCACCAGCAGAAACGGAATGCAAGAGTGACAGAGGGGGAATGAGCAAGCTCAGTGGAGCTGTGTCAGGACTGCTTTAGATTTCTTTCTGGCCAGAAAAAGCCACCACTGCAGGCAGAAGCCCAGTATAAAAGGGCAGCCTGCTGCGCCAGGAGACACAGAATGAGCAAGTGAGGGAAGGGGAGTCAGTGAGTTTAACGGGGCTTTGTTGAGACTGCTGCAGATTTGTTTGTGGGCAGAAAAAGGCAGCAATGCATGCAGAGGCCCAGTACAAAAGGGCAGCCTGCAGTAGCACGAAAACCAGAATGAGCGAGTGAGTGAGCTCAACAAAGCTGTATTGTAACTGCTACAAATTTCTTTATGGGCATAAGAAGGCAGCAACACAGGCAGGAGCCCAGTAGAAAAGGGCGGCCTGCAGCGCCGGCAGAACAGAATGAGTGAGTGATAGAAGAGGAGTGAGCGAGCTCAACGGAGCTTTGTTGGGACTGCTGCAGATTTCTTTGTGGGCAGAAAAAGGCGCCAACAGAGACAGGAGCCCAGTACAAAAGGGCAGCCTGCAGTGCCAGGAGAACCGGAATGAGTGAGTGAGACAGGCAGACTGAGCGACCTCAACGGACTTCTGCTGGGACAGCTGTGGATTTCTTCATGGGTAGAAAAAGCCACCGACACAGGCAGGAGCCCAGTACAAAAAGGCAGCCTGCAGTGCCAGGAGACACAGAATAAGTGAGTGACACAGGGGGAGTGAGCCACCTCAATGGAGCTCTCTCGGGACAGCTGCGTATTCCTTACTCGGCAGAACAAGGTGCCAACTCACGCACCAGCCCAGTACAAAAGAGCAACCTGCAGCACTGGGACTAACAGACTGAGCCACTGACAGAGGCCCACTGCACGAGCTCAACAGACCAACGCAATCAACATTCGGCATTGACAAATGCTTGTTTTGTTTTTTTTATTCCATTGAGAGGAGTCACGAGAGAGGGGGAGAGAGAGAGAGAGAGAGAGAGAGAGAGAGAGAGAGAGACAGAGAGAGAGACTTACTTGGGGGGGGAGGCAGCATAAAGAAACAAGAAAAATAGTATTATTCTGAAATGCTGACCGTGTTGCAGGGCATTAACACTGCTGTTGGCTGGGGTGGCCCAGGGGAGGGCAAAGATACAGACTGGTACTGGAGTGTGGCAGAGACATTGGGTGTTGTCTGCTGTGGGTCATGAGTTATAAAAAAAATATGACAGCATTTGGCCACTTTTATGCATTTTATTGCATTTTATCAAACATTTATAAATAATCAGAACTAAGCAGAACTAATAAGAACCCCCACCGTGTTTTAATTCTTATTTAATAAGGGTCACAACTTCGCTAAGTTCTCTCAGCCCTAGTACAAGACCACACAGGAGACTGTAATGTGCTTAATTAATGTATTATCAAACAAAAAGAACAATACATACAGAGCATCCTGCCAAGCTGGGGAGGGGGTAACAAAATGGAGGATACAGACATGCACTGCAACCAGGTGGGGTAGCAAATAGGTACGCACATGCACACACACACACACACACACACACACACACACACACACACACACACACACACTCACACAAGTCCATGTTAGTAGGGGGTCCAAAAGTGGTGTCAAAAGAGATTCATGCCAACCATGTGGGAGGAAAAGGAGAGTGGAAGGAATTACTGGCCCATCAGACAGTAGCAAATGGGGTACAAATGAAGACAGGCCATGGTGGGGGGCTCACAGGGCTGTACACATAGATACCCACCAGTCAGGTGGGAGGGCTCTAATACAGACCATCCATGCCAGGGTTTCGATTGCTAGGACTATGTCACAGGGGCTGATGGTGGTGGCATAGAGGTACTGTGTGAGAGAAAGAGTGGGAAATGTGTTGATGAGGGTGATCATGTGCAGCCTCAGTGTGTCCCCTACCAACTTCCTAGGTAAGGACAGTATGTCTGTGCTGTACCCTGTATGGTTAGGGGGGCCTCATCCATGGTATGGGGGATGGGTGACGAGACGGTGTTACCAGCCCCTGGCTGTGGCTCTGTGGGGTACTGCCCTCAGTAAGAAACAGGTTGTGACCTAATGTGTGCAGTGTCCCTGGTGACTTGGAAGTCCCGGCTATGCTGGGTGTTCTCATCCCGGCACTGTATGGTGTTGCCATGTGCGTTGGTGTCCATTGTGGGGTGGCACTGCTCCCAGTGGATAGACCAGGGCTATGTTCAGCCCTCACAGTGCTTGATACCATAGTTGCAACCTCCAGCATAGTGGCACACAGGTAATCCATTCAGATGGTCATGCCAGTGGCCAGATCCTGGCACAGGTAGCATAAGGCCACCATACCTACTTTTTGGCATGTTGCATGTCCTTGTACAGCATGTGGTGCAGGCATATCAGTTCCTGCTGTGCAACATTCTGTGCCATCACAGTGTACTTCAGTGGCTGCCAGCTGCCAGCCACATCCTGCTGTCACTGGGATAGGTTCAGGCTGCACTTGACTGCTTTTTGGGCTGGGCTACACTGTTGTAGGTGCTGCACTCTGTTGTGGGTGCTGTGAGCTGGCTGTGGTTGGGTGGGAGATTTTTTTTTTTTTCAAATATTCGGCCGAACATTCATATTTGGTGCCCAAAATATTCAGAAATTCAGTATTCACATTCATTATTCATATACCTGTGGGGGAAATAAGTAAAAGAAATAGCTCCACCAGCCTCCTCCCTAGCCTAGTTTTTTAAAATACAACCCCTGTCCCTTCACCCTATGGTTTAAGCCCAGCCCCCCCCCCACACAGCACCTACAAATGTCATGATTTGAAGTTAAACAACAAACTCCTACGATAGGTGATCGGCACAACCCTCCCACTTCCATGACCATCATTTTTTTAAATCAGTACCCCCCCAATGGCAACACTCAGATCCCATGCTTCTCCCTCCCCAGCACTCAAATTTTTTTTTAAGAGAAAGGATAAGGCCAGGCCCCCAGGCGTGACTCAAAGACAACCATCACAGTCTGTCCAAATCCATGGCTGGCCACCTTCTAGTGAATGAAAATGCTCTCACGCTTGCTTATGGGTTATGTTAGTCACCTTTGAGTTGTGCCTTGAAGTCCAGCCCTCCTTTCTCTACAAAGAAAATTTTGGTGTTTGTGGGAGGAGGGTGGGAGTTGGATGTTGCTGCCTGGGGGGGTGGTATTGATTTAAATATAAGCAAAAGCACTAAAGACAAAACGACCACCAGCTGAGGAGGTTGGGAGTTGGATGTTGCTGCTGGGGTGGGGGGGGATTACTGATTTAATATAAGTGAAAGCATGAAAGACAAGACGGCCACCAACCATAGAAGCAGACAAATTGTTTAGGTCACCCATCATGGCAGTTTGTTGTTTAAACCATTACATTTGTGAGTGCTGGGGGGGGCAGGAGAGAGGGATTGTGGTTTAAACAATTGGGTTGAGGAGTAGCGCACAGCTTTTTCCTTCTTTCTGTTTTTTCTGTATTTTTTGGGGGGGGAGCCATTTCCCGAATACAAATAAACATGTATAGTGACACTATTTGTTATTTGTTTCCAAATAATGAATATAGAGAATACTGGATGGGCAACCATGCAGAACCAGTGTGTTCTGCCACAGAGAGGTCTGATTTCATGTGACCTCGAGAGTGAAGCTTGAGAGGTCCATTGAAATCAGACCCCGAGGTGGCAGAACACACTGGTTTGGCATTGAGTTGCCAATCTGGTATTTTTTATAGTGTATGGTTTCCCTTGTGGTAATTTTATATTATTTTAAGTATTTTCGTATATATTTAGTCCAGAAAATAAACTTGTTGCTGCCGTGCCTTATTTAGAGAGTTGGGGTTGGTTGCTAGGGTGAGTTGCAAGTTGCTAGGGACTGGATGTCCCAGAGTCGCATGCGCACACTGCCATTGGTTGTCAGGCAGGTTTGGGAGATTTTTTTTAAATAAAAAAACATGGTGGCTATGTACCTCGCTTTGTGAGTGGAGGTGGATGCCCTGAATGTATTTCAGTAAGCTTTTTTAAAATACTATATATCTGGTTGATCCTGCTTATGTTACATTATCTGGCTGATCCTGCATCTGCCAGGGAGGTTACATGATTGTGTTGGTCACATTGCGATGTTATCTGATTGATCCTGCGGTTTCTGTTAATGTGGCTCCAGCGCATGTCAACTGGGCTGGAAAGCTGCTCTACCGCAGAAGGTTTGAACAGCATGCTATGCCCTTTGAACTGTGGTAGAGCAGCTTTTCAGTGCAGATAAAAATCAAGGTAGAACAACGTTCTACCATACACTATAGTGTATTACTTGTGGTATTCACGAAATGCTATGTGTCCCTTGCAGATCCCTAGTCTAGACTATGTTGAGGGTGTTTCCAAGTCCAGGAAAGATGCAGTGGGAGTTCATCAAGGAATGTAAACAAACACATTTTTATGTGGTAACACCAGCATGATGGGCTGTCTGTGTTTCACTTTTTTTTTCAGTTTATTTTTTTATTCAGATTTTTAGAAAGGCACGCAAACTTTCATATACTGTACAAATGGTTTGACACCGGTATTAAATACAGCAAACTCAGTACATAATAAAGAAAAAATAACTAATACCTCAAATAAAAAAGCAATCTCATATGAAATATTGATGTATATAAATCAGATTGGTCAGCCACGAATATATTCCAACAGATACTTGGTACACCACAAATTACAAAGTAAGTTGAGATTGGGGAGTTAAAAGTCTAAATGGATACATAACATGAAGTATAAAACATCTTCTTGCTGTATAAAGTGTAGGTAGAATAGTTAAACCTTGTAAAACATAACAGTAATATAATCATTAATACAACAGAAGAACAAAAGAAAGAGGGAGAAACTCCTAACTAAAGAGAGACAACAGTTCTAGATCATGGTACTATGTTTTCACTTTTAAAAATAAAAAAAGGAATCAGAATTAAACTTCCAGCTACATCAGCAATCTCTACAGAATGGGACCAATTATCATAGCATGTGTTTTTAAACTTAGGACCCTTTGAAGTCTAAGCAGGTTGACCGTGTCCCTTTAACAATTTACCCAGGGGAATGTAACATGATATTCATGTTGTGGGCTGGGGTCTTGAGAAAGATCTATAGCTAAATGTGATCCTTCTTTTGAATATTGCTATGCTATGTACCTGTGTGTCCAGAGGAGGGCAGTGTGGTCTTTGCTAGTAAAGCACTGATCTAAAAAACGCAATCATGGGTGTTACAGATTGAAATATCACAACACATGCTTTCTGTTTGATATTGAGCTTCCAAGTTGCTTGATATCCTTGTGATTTTGACTGAATAAGAGTTGTGGTTATTAGTTTTGTTGGATTGGGTCAGGAAGTTTATCAGAGCCAGAACAAATATGCAAGAAGAATCCCAGGTAGATTGGAGTCCTCAGTTGGAGAAAACATTGTGAGGCAGGGACAGGTTCTTAATACCAAAATTAAACAAACTGCAGAATAACAGCAATTGCATCCGCTCATCCAAAAAGTTTACATTGAATTATTCAAGTCTATTTCATACATAACTGGTCACTAAACAACTGCTGACAGAGGCAGCCTCCATCTGTTCAGCCCATTGAACCAGCAAGAGACTAACCTGCCATATGTGTGAACATAAGGAATTAGGAATTTGTGTTGGAAATATTATGGATCTTCAAAAATCACAAAAAAATTGAATTGTGATATGAATTGTTGCATACTGACCTAAATAATGTAGGGTCACCCACAAAGCACCTGCACTTGTTTGGTGGCCCATTATATATGAAATAAATTAGAATAATTTCATATAAACATTTTGGCTGAATGTATGTATTTCTTGTTATTCTTCAGTTAGAATTAGATACAAAATCTAAAACGTGGTGAAACAAGATGCTGAAATCAATTTAAAAAAAAAGTCTGGCTAGAGCCGATATGGCTGCAGTTGAGGTGTTGGAGGAACACGGCACTGTCCACCGTGTCCTGGGGTGGTAGACAATAGAGCTCTTTTGATTTAAATAACTCTATTTTAGGTAACAACAAAAAGGGCTGAGCTACTTTCATCTTAAAGAGGCTATGTTTTCAATGTAAGCATATGGCTGGTCAGACCTGTGGGGATCCTCCCCGGAGCCAATACTGGATTTTAAGCCCTGGCCCTGCTGCCACCTTAATTTTCCATGCACGCTGCTGCCATTGTGCTGTACCATGCACAATGTCACCAGTGCACTATGCCACATGCGCTGCAGTCCCTGTGGTGTTACAGCCATTGCTGACTGTCCTGTGCCACATTCACTGCAGACTCTGCGCCATGCTACTGTATGTTCACTGCCAACAGCATACAGTGTCTCATGGCTTGCCATTACTGCATTACCATGTGCACCTGCTGTCACTGTGCAGTGCCACATGCACTTTCATCACTGTAGCTTGCCATGTGCACTGCTGTCACTGTGCAGTGCCACATGCACTTTCATCACTGTAGGTTGCCATGTGCACTGCTGTCACTGTGCAGTGCCACATGCACTTTCATCACTGTAGGTTGCCATGTGCACTGCTGTCACTGTGCAGTGCCACATGAACTTTCATCACTGTAGGTTGCCATGTGCACTGCTGTCACTGTGCAATGCCACATGAACTTTCATCACTGTAGGTTGCCATGTGCACTGCTGTCAAAGCACTGTGCCATGTGCAATGTCACTGCTGCAATGCTGTACATTCACTGACACTGCACTACAGTGCGCCACATGCACTGCAGTTACTGTGCTGTACTATGTGCACTGCCATCACTGCACAGTGCCATGTGCCTTGCCAAAACAGTATGCATGTTCCTTAGCTAGCCACTGTCCGGAAATATAGATGGAGAGCTTGCCCCTGGTGGCAGCTAGTGATGTAATCCATGCATGTAATACAGGACCACATGCCTCTGTGTCATATTGGCTTGAGGTTTGAATTCAGTAACTTCACAGAGTGTGAGGACCTTTGAACTGTGCAGAATAACTGTCCAGAATGTGACCACCACCACTTTGGAATGTGCAAAACTGTTTAAAATGTGCATAGCAAGGATTTTGTGCAGGATAATTTTCATAATGAACCTTATACTATACCACAGTGCAGCTCAAAACCCCCAATATGAATAAAGCAAGCAGCCAGTTTCCCTCCCCAGAAGAAGACAGCATCTTGTTTGTGTGTTGTTGGTGGTGGGGGTGATAAAGACGCAAACCAACAGAAATTGAACCAGAATAAGCTGTTCGGTGTTATTTTAGAAAATAGGGAAAAACTAGTGAGGACACCAGGTAAATTCATCTACCACTCTAGAGAAGTGCTGTGGGATTTTTAAAGTCCTCCTAACCTCCCAGAGGGAAGTGGAGTGTACACTTCCATCTTGAGTCTTATTTCAGTGTTATTTCAGTCCAGACTGACAAAGCACTGCTTTTCATCCGTGCACTGTCAATACACTGCACTGACTTTCTGCTACACTGTTGTACCACTGCTCAATCTTTCTTATATTTTGATGCACACTGTAAGAGCACTGCAAATAATTATTAAATTTTCATGCACACTTCTTTAGCACTGTATTTCCTTCACTAATTTTTGCTGCACACTGCAGTAGTACTGCTCAATCTTTCTTATTTTTTGATGCAAACTGTAAGAGCACTGCAAATAATTATTAGATTTTCATGCACACTTCTTTAGCACTGTATTTCCTTCACAAATTTTTGCTGCACACGCAGTAGTACTGGCAACACTTTATAATTTTTATCATACTTCTTTAGCACTGCATTGTCTCAGCAATCTGGTTACCCTTACTGAATTTGTCACAATGGCATTACAGTGGTATAGCAATAGCAATACTGTGGTCAGCTGAAAAATCCACAATAGTACTACCCAGTGGTACTCCGGTATCACAGTGGTAGGTGATATATAGATTTTCCTCTGTGCATTGGTAGTGCACGAGCAGAATGGTATCACTATGGCATTTTTTACCATTTTCTCTGTCTCTCACACATACACTGGTAATACAATGGTATCATGAAATTTTGAGATTTTAGTTGGCTCCCACAAATACTGGTACACTGGTAGCACAATGGTACTGCATTATTTTGACATTTCAGTATTTGGTACCTCTCACAGCAACCCTAGACTCATGTGGTAGCACAGTGGTACCAGTATTAATCTCATCATACTCTGTACTCTAACGCATTGTTGAGATAAATTACATTATCAACTGCATGGAGAACAGCTCTCCATTCCAGATTTTTATTTATTCACGTGTCTTTATCTTACTGGTAATAGACTGTTATTGCTCACATAGACCAGAACATTCAAAGAGCATTTGCAATCGCTAGATGGGTAAGTGACTCTCAAACAACACTTTGCATCCCCAAAAACAGTGTAGAATCACAAAATGATATCATGAATGGCATAATTAGTGAGTCTCTGACCAGATGGTAAAAGGCTCTAAAAGATGTTGCCTCCCTAAACCAGGTAGTATCACCTCTGCCTCCTACCACTGCCCCTTTGAGCTCCCACCATCAGTAATATCACACTTCCCTTGGTGTTCAGTGGTGCTGCTGTCCATTCCGTACATCGGAAACTGCTAATAACTACCTGCCCACCCAGTCCCACTGCTCGCGCCATTCATGGCCCCCACCATATGTTTAAGCACTCTCCCCACAGTGGCAATTGGCACAGACACTCTGTTAACCTCTGTGACCAACTGAGGACAGAATGCCAGTTTTGTGCTCATGTACCTACTGTATAAACAGCTGTGTACAGTTAGCACATGATTGTGAACTATCATCCATTTCGTGCCTGATCAAGGAGCTGAGAGGATGTTCTGTGCCAAATGTGGAAGGGTGTCAAATATATAGTAAGGCTGGGGACCAGGGGGTAGTATTTGGTGTAAGAACTAACTGGGTCATGGTGGGGACTTTGGATATACAGAGGGCAAGGACTTTCACTTAACACACCACTGCTTACTCTATCAGACCCTGGGCTGGCTTCCCCCATCAGCCCAACAGACCTCATCTCCTGGCCAGCACAGTCAATAAGGCCATCCAAACCGAGCTACTCCGTAGTCCCACCTTCTTGGCCAAAAGTGTTTGTTCTAGAGCTCTGCCTCACTGCTGGGCCCCATGCTTGAGTGCCCCCTAGTCTCCACCGTATGGGTAAATGTGCATTCTCATCTGCAGCCCCTTTCCTTTGGAACAACCTGCCCACTCCACTTAGCACCACTGACTCTCCAGAACTCTTCCACTCTCTCCTTGGATCTCACCTTCTGTCCTCCACTATTTGCTCCTGCCCTCCCAACTTATTATTATGCCTCTACTTCCCTTTCCTCCTTTTCCTTCTTGGTCCATACCTACACTGCCATGATGCACTTTTTCCTTTACTCATCTCAGATCATGCCTAATTTGTTTTACAACTTGGCTACTACTGTACCTTCTATTGTCATAAATGTTATTTATCCATTGTGCTGCAAGCTTATATATATATATATCTTCATATAAACATCCTGTATATTTTTATTACTGTCTATTGTATGCCTTGTCCCATCATCCTTTGTACTTGCTTTTATTCCTGTGCCATCCTCAATGGCCCAGGTCATGCCTGAAAATGGTTCTCAGACCAGTGCACCTACTCGGTAAACAAATGAATGAATAAACAAATAAATGGGAACCACTAAACATCAGGGATAGTAACAATCTACTGTATACTTGCAGGGTGATTGTAGGATGGGGTAGGACTGGAGAACAGGTAAATTAAGAACCTGGACCTGTGGGATAATTAGGGGAAGGGGCCCAATAGAGACTGTTTCACAGGAGGGCGCTTTGTGGTGTAACTCCCAGGATACATTTTTCCTGGTGTAGTAATGTGGCCTGTGCTGTAATCAGCATCAGCAACATGGCTGTCACACCAGCATGGGTGAACCCTTTCTCCACACCCTCCTGAGTGTCAACCCTATAACAGGTTTTTGTGGCATCTGCAAAAAGACATACCTTCCCATTCAGTTCTTCTGCAATTTCATTTATGAAGACACTGAAGAGGCCCACTCCTAGTACTGGGCCCCACCCTGCACCATGCCTTTAACCAACTGTTGAAAGACGTGTGGAGAGTCCTATCTTCTCCCAAGATGTATATAGGCAACCTTTTTGGCAAAAGCCACCATGCATGCTTGAGGACCCTCCCCGTATCCCTGAAATTCCCCTGCACTACCCCTACCCCGTCCCTTGCTAGGTTATTTGTCCCCAGGTGGACAATGACATCTAGCTCCCTCTCATCTCCTGCTGCCTAATGATCCACTGTATCTGCTGTCATCACTCCAAGCCAAAGTACCTCTCAGGTATTTCACCTCCCTCTCCTTTACCCCACCCTGCTCGCAAGTCTATCCCCCTAATTAAGTCCCCCACCAGCAGTTGCTTCCTACTCAGCTGGTGGCCTCTTCCTCCCTCCCTGTAACTGTGAAATGGTCCATGGACAGTGCTTTCCTTGGGGAAGGTTTCTCCAGGTGCTGAAAGGGTGGTTCAGCTGTAGGGAGAGTGGTTGGCTGGGTAGGGCCCATTTCAGATGCAGGGAGAGTGGTTAGTAAACAAAGCAGGTGAACTGAAACTCTGACAAACAAACCGGCACAGCGGCAGAAAATGCAAACCCCATAGGAAAGAGCACAGTGAGGGCTACAATAGATAATTTACCAGAGAAGTCTCAGGTCAGGGAACTACAGCTGAAGAGAACATAGAGAACAGGTAGGCATCAGAAAATAATGCATGGGGGCAGCGGACAGACATGGACTCATGACGGCATGCATGGGGACTACGGATGCCAATGCTGAGGTGTGCAAAGACCAGCTTAGGTAGGTGGACACTGACCTGTAGGTAGAGTGCATAACACACAGGGACCCCTGCATCCCTGCATGCTGGACAGCAGGGAAGTGTACCATGGAGCATAGCTCTACTGCAGCACAGTAGCTGATGGGGGCCCAGGACACTGTGGACGCTGAACTTGAATGTGACCATGATGCACAGCACAGCCTTGAAGCACTGGGACTGTGGGAAGACAGTGGCACTACAGTACTGGCACAAACCACCCACAGACAAGTAGCAACTGCCACAGGAGTGGCCCATGGAATGTGATGTGCAAACGAAGTGCAATCACACCCGAATGCCTGAGCTGGAACCAAAGCCAGTCAGTGTTGCACAGTCCTCTGGCACAATGGAGGACAGTGTGGAAGCCATGGAGGGGCCAGGGTGCTCAACTGCAACCCCAACAACATGGACAATCTGTGAGGTGGTACCACCCAGGAAGGGAAAGTCCAAGCTAAATGTGAATGGCTACCTCCTGGTCCATGAATGGACTTGCAATGAGACAGTGTACTGTTTTTTTTAACATATAATATTTTTCACCTGCAGCAGCACACACTCTGGCTTGGGGCATCCAGCAAGTAGCTCCACCCACCTGGAGAGCTGGGTAGCTCAAACTGCACCCAGGAAGATCAGAGATGGCCATCATGCCATCTTGCTGGAGGGCTCCCCCTCTGCCTCTACCAGCCAGGTCAGCCCTGGACCCTCCTCAACAGGACTCCACCAAAGTCCTCTAGGTGGCACAGAGCACAGCCATCAAGCTGCAAGGTCATGCCCAGCCATTTTCCTTTGATTCACCCCAGTAGCATGGACGTGCAATGACATCCAGGAGCAATGTACCGACATCTGCCGTGCTCCCCATCTAGTGTCACTGACACTAGTACTGCCACTGGGCATCCCCATGGGGCTGCTACAGCACAGTGAAATTCCCCAGCCCAACCCAGGACTGGGAAAGCAGTCTATGGATGTTCGATCCCAGTCCTCCCCTGCCGACCCCTGACGGCCCAGGCTCAATCCTGAACCCGGGTCACTGGCATGGCACAAGGTATGGCATCCAGTGCCTCAACCCTCAGCACCACTGAGATGGCCTGAGACAGTGTAATGGTGCTGCCAGCACCATAAGTCCAAATCCTGCCTTGGCCAGGCCATCACACTACTCCAGGATGGCCAGCACCACCTAAAGAAAAAGAATGAGCACAGTCATGCTCTGGAGGTGACAGATGCTCTACCAGCACAGGTTCTGGCTGGCCTCAAGTGGAAGGCACACAGCACCATGGCTAGCCCTGCATAGCTACTGCAGAGTAAGGCAACTGCAATGACCACTGAGCTGTGGCAACAGTTACCAAGCAAGAGGGCCCTGCTGCAGATTGTGAACATGACCCGCCGCAAGGACCTCTCACTAGAACCAATGACACTGGCTGATCTCACTATCCCCAAGCAGCTACAGACAGTGACTGGATGGCCATGGTACAGCAGGATCACCGGCAGCACCACCCACCAGGTCCTTCTACCCACCACAGAGGACAGCATCAGGGACTTGGCACAGGCACCCTTCTGGATGATGGATGGTACATTCAAGACTGTGCCACACCTGTTCACTCATTGTACACCATCTATGCACCCATGGGGATGAGCCCTAACAACCTCATTATGTCATTGGTGTATACACTGATGACGACAAAGAGCCTGCAATGCTACTGCACCTTGTTCCAGGAGCTGAATAAATATGCCAGTATACAGTCCTGCACCCTCAAACCACTTACGATCATCACTGGCTTTGAGCAGGATGCTATCAATGCCTGTAAGATGGAATTTCCGCAAGCCATAAACAGGGGATGCCTGTTCCACTTTGGGCAGATTGTGTGGTGGAAGGTCCAGAGCGTTGGTCTTGCACCACAATACAAAAGTGACCCAGACTTCAGCCTGAAGATCCATGAACTCGTGGTCCTTGCCCATCTCCTGGCACAGGACATTCTAGCAGCATTCAGCCTCCTGAAGTCAACCATTCTGCCCAATACCACCACACTCTTCTATTGTTTTGAGCAGACACATGTGCTGGGAAGGATATTGATGTACAGTAGGGTGACCAAGGTGCCCACGAGATACGACCCCATGTTCCCACTCAGCTGTGGTTGGTTGCTGATCTCAACGAGTGAGGTATACCATGGACCCAAAGCAATGTCAAGACCTGGCACTGCCATCTCCATGCCCTGCTTGGGAAGGTGCATGTAGAGGTCATGAAAATGCTAGCAGAGCTCCACAAGGAACAGCAATGGACCTATGTCACCAGGGAAGGCATTTGTTGTGGACTGCCATGGACACCATCCAAGAAGAGCTATGAGGAGTGGATAAGGATGGTGCTAGCATCCAAGGACAAGGGCAAGCTGCTGAAGTTCCTCTGTTGCATGGCACCCAACACCACCCTGTAGGGTTTCCATGGTGACTTGGAACCTGACAGTTGTACACTCACAGTACACATCATGCATAGCCACCAGGTTGCCACTGTGGCCCCCTACTGTTGAATAAAGTTTCACCCCCACATTTAACAAGCACCCCAAATTGGTGGTGATGTCTCATCACAATACTGCCGGATATC
Organism: Neoceratodus forsteri; assembly: GCA_016271365.2. Classification (NCBI taxonomy): domain Eukaryota; kingdom Metazoa; phylum Chordata; order Ceratodontiformes; family Ceratodontidae; genus Neoceratodus; species Neoceratodus forsteri. The sequence goes on along the minus strand of CM057456.1, from coordinate 668,677,689 downwards.
ACCAAGCAGCCCACTGCACACTGCCACATCTGCACTGTGTGTCGCAAGTCGCACAGGCCTGACTCTGTGTGAGTCCCCCGAAAATCCTTTCAGCTGTTCATGTGTGCCACATGTTGCACAGGTCTGAAGCTGTGTGAGTGCCAACCAATCCTTCCAGATGTGCAACTGTGTGGCAACAGCATTCCTACAATGGGCTCTTGTGGAACTCCCCCACAACACACCAGGCAGCCTTCATGCCACAATGGGCTCCTCTGGCACAGGCCCCCCCAAACACCTCCAGACTTTTTTCTGTGTGGTTATTGCAGGCCCATAGTGGGCTAGCATGACATGGCCACATGCACACATTGCATGGTTTGTGCGATGGCATGCTGCTCTGTGTCCTGGCATCCACATGTGGTGTTGCTGTGGACCATTTCATGGTGCAGCTATCCATGCTCTCACTGTGCCACTCTGCTATGTGCCTGCAGTGTCATGCATGTAACAACCAAAAGGCATGGTACTCCAATTCCTTCATTCATGTCCAGCTGGCTGGTTGTCAGCTGACATAATCGTGCATGCAGGGATGTATGGACAATCATCCATGCTGCCTGGGATGGCTGGTCAACACACTGGGGCATGCATGGCTATTTGTTTCATCCCTGTCCCACGGATGGTGAGACAGTCTTCCTTACCGGGGGGTCTGTGATCAGGTCAGTGTGTCCTCGGAGGATGTACCACATAGGGGGTGGGTGTTTTCACATCGTCCGTGCTGTTCAGTAGTGGCTCAGGTCCTGGGATGGGTGACATAGGTCGGGATCGGGTGCTTCATGTGTTTGTGGAAAATCCACTCAACAGCCGCACAGCATCCCAACCTGCTCTGGCCTGACAGTGTGTCAGGCGCTGTCCTAGGTCAGGCCACTGTGTGTTGGGCTGCTGGGGCTGTTGGGTTGTTGTGTGTGGGATGCAGCATGTCAGACTAATAAGCGTTGGGATTATAAAAGGGAACCTAGCAGGGCAGGGTTTTCTATGTGCAAGGAGATTGGTCAGTGGTGGGATGGGCAACTGGTATCTGGGCAAGATGGGTAGTCTAGGTGGGTCCAGCTGCAGAAAGAGTTGTTATCTAGAGGGTGCTGGTCCAGCTCTAAGGAGGGTGCTGTGTTTGGTGAGACTAGGAGGTTGGTCCAGCTGCAGGGAAGGTGGTCTACTGAGGTCAGGAGGCAGGTCTGGGGGGGGTTCCATCTGCAGGGGGATCATGTCTGAGGGTAGGAAGGATGGCCTGGAGCAGCCAGCTACAGGGTGGGTGATAGTTGATGGGGAGAGGCTGGTTTGGGGCTTGTAGGGTGGACTAGCTGCAGGCAAGGTACACAACTTGGGAGAGGTCTATTGGGATGTTGATATGGTTGTCCAGCTGGGTGGTCATCTGGGCAGGGGGTGTTCAAGATGTGAGTGGTCATGGGGGGTGCAGGCCCAAAGGGCTGTACTTGGGAACCCTCACTGAAGTCAAATACTAAATTTAGTATTAAAGCATTCATTAATTTGCCTTCCAAGACTAATTTTAGTCATTTTTAATAATCTTTAATCATCATTCAAAAATACAACAGCTAAGAATACTAAATTCTAAGAAGTATTTCAGCAGACTAGTTGTTCAAGAGTGTTATTGCTAAATGAGGATTAGAAATAGATCTGCAATGTCTTAAAAGTACAATTTTTTAATACAACTGAATCATAAATGAAGATTACAGTCAGCGGAGTAGTTTTAGGATTTAAATTAGTCAATCAAGGCTGGGTACATTACCGTGCATTTCAGTTCTTCTAAGCAAGGAGACAGATAAAACAACCAGCAACACCAATGAATTTTAGAGAAGGTAAACAATAATAAAATGTGGATTTTTACCTGGAAATAATATGGTGCAAAAAAAGTTGCCAGTGTCCCTTTAAAAGTCTATTCTAAACTACTTTTCCCATAAGTCTACTCAGTCAGAGTCCTACATTTCCCAGCTCTCTTCCTGTCTGTGTCTAGCCTGATGAAACTGCATGAGTGCTCTGTGGTCTCCATTTTTGAACAACTGAGGTTTCCTACAGCTAATATTTACATGTTAAGGTAAGAGTTTATGTTTAAAAAGTACATCTTTTTAACTCCCTGAAATGTTAAATACAGTAAAGGAATTATCACTCAGGTGTTTTTGTTTTTTTTTTCAAAATGAAATGCTGTACAAGTTTCACTATCAATGTTTTGTCTTGAAAACATTTTCTCTTCTCTGAACACTTGGCTAAACTTTGAAATACACATTTTATTTTCAATCAACCCCCCACCTTAAAGTGTTTAGGATGCATTGTGCCTCTAGATTACTTGTTATTTGTGGATTTTTTGCTGATTTAGTTACTTAAAAGTAGTGGTGGTGGTGGTGGGGGCAGGGGCAGGAGAATGAACAGCGGGAAGATTGTATGCAAGAATTCAGAATGCATAGAGAAAAGATTACAACTTTTTTAATCTGAGAAAATCTGGAGTTACCTACAGATAAAGGAAAAATTATTTACTGCAGATATTTGAGTGTGTTTGTGGGGGAACTGTTTTTTTGCTTTTAATATTTGTATTTAACAGTTGCATGTGTTAATCCATTTTGTAATCTGGGGATTAGTGTATATTTTTCTTTTGCTGAAGACTGCATTAATTTATATTTCATGTTTATTTTATTTCGTTTTTGTTGACTGGCTAAGTGCACTAGACAGATTCTTGCCTATTTTCAGGCACGACCTGGAGGGAGAGGAATACAGATGAAAGCCAACTGACTTTGAACCAGATTAAGCTGTTGGTGGTATTTTTAGTGAATTGGGGGGGAGAGGATTTTGCCAAGGCACCGGAGAAAATTCCCCTGTTTTTTTTTGAGAAGTGCCATGGAATCTTTAACATCCACCTGAACTACCACCAGAACAGGCAGATGGGACCTCAGTTTAATGTCTCATCTGAAAGACAGTGCCTCAGGAGTGCAGCCATCCCCTCATGCTGCACTACAGCATCAGTATTGGGATATTAACATAAGTGCCTGGTATGGGAATAGAACCCACTGCCTTCTGATCTCCCAGCCTCGGAGGTGAGTGTGCTACCTGCTGAGCCACTGACACTGCAAATGCAATATGTTAGTGTCATATATTATTATTATTTTTTTTTAAGCTGAGAAGTATGGGGTCCATGGTTGAGGAAGAGTAATTTGGGGGGGGGGTCTAGGTGTAGGGAGGTTCTGCTCTGGATGGTGGCTGTGTCCAGCTTTTGGAAAGGGTGTCCAGCTCTGGGGAGGTTACTCTACCTGCAGCGGGGAAGGAGGCTGGTCTGTGAGTGGGAATGAACCCTGGGGTCTAGCTGCAGGGAGGATTGTCTACTGGAGGAGGCTAGTCCAGGGCATGAAAGAGTGAGCCAGCAGCAGGGAGGGTGGCTGGCGGTGGTGGTGGTGGTGGGGCTACTTCAAGGTTGGAAGTGAGGTCCAGCTGCAGGGTAGGTGGTTGGATGGTGAGGCTGGTATGGGGCTTCTGGTGGATCTAGCTGTAGGTTGAGTGGTTAGGTGGGGGACTGCTGGTCCATGGGCTTGCAGGGACAACTTCAGATATGTGGTCTGTCAGAGTGGAGGTTTGGGGTGGTGCTCCAGCTACATGAAGATTGTATAGAATGTAGTTGGAGGCTGGTCCAGATGTAGGGAGGATGGCTGGCTGGGTAAGCGGCTGACCCAGAGCCTGTGTTGTGCTCTAGCTCCAGTGCTCATTATGTGAAAGGCTGGGGCTAGAAGAGTTGTCCAGTTGCATGGAGGATAGTCTGGTGCCTGGAAGGGTGATCTAGCAGAGAGGAGGGTGGTTGACTATTTTGGGGGCGGGGTGGGTGAGGCTAAAGAGATTGATCAGCCTAGGAGGGATCCAAAGTGGTAAAATTAATTAGCAACTGGTTAACATGTGTGCCCTTCAGCTTAACAGTAGCGCTATGACCTGCAGCGGAGATGACCTTAGTTCAGGAATGAGCTCGTGTCAGGGGCTCTCTGGGGAGAGGAGGAGGAGGATCAACTGTTATACAAGAGGCTCTCTTCTGGGGAAGGAGGACAGCCAGCTCAGCTGTAGTACTGCCAACTGAGTGACCACAAGTGGCAGTGCAGGGGGGAGCAGCCCATGGGTGGGAAGACATTGACTGGTGCTGTGCCACACGTGTCTGTGCATGTGTTTGTGCACCCTTGCCACTTATGTCCTAGGGGATGGAAGAACATGCAAATGTATCCTGACTACCTAGGCAGCTGCTCCACATATTGGATTCATTCTATGGTGGAGCAAGTCCTGGCAGATGCCAGAGTGATGGTGTTGTGGTAGCTGAACAGAAGAGGGGGCGACCAGAAATGCAGGTTGAAAAACAGACTAGTAGTTTGGGGTGGCGGTTAAGGTGTCAGAGGGTGATGGTTAATGGCACTTATTACAGTGATGGGACAGTGAGCAGCTCAGCTCAGTACTGGTGCAGATCCTCTTCAGTGTCCTCATAAGTGACATTGCAGAAAAACTGGCAAAGAAGGGAATGCCTTTTTGCAGACAATACCAAAATTTGTAGGGTGGGCACTAAGAAGGGAGCAGAGAGCATGCACATGCCTCGTGGAGAAACTCGAAATGTGGTCAAGATTGGGGCAGTTGGGGTTCAATGACAAAGTGCAGAATTGTGCAAATATGGCATAGGAAACCAGGATCTGCTTTATAGGATTGCCACTGATGATCACTAAGCAGAGGTGGACCTTGGAGTTATTATGATCTTAAAGAGACTTGCCAAGATACTGCCCTGCACCATACCTATCGGTGCCTTGCTGCCAGAAGACTCCAAGGAAATTAATATGTCCCTAAATTTATAAGCCTTTAAAAAGTTCTGTCCCTCACAAAAATATACAAACTGGGTCCCAAGGACTTCCTGTTTTTTTTTCTGCTGCACAAGCTCCACCCCCATGCTCACTAGCAGGATGACGAGATGCCAGTAAGGGCATGGGGGCGCAGTCCATTTTATGTAGTGGGCGGCAGCATTTCTATTGATTTTTAAACTATATATTGGCTACCTGGCAATCAAATGTGGGCACTGTTCAACTAACAAGGGCCTTGTTACTTGACTGATGCCCATGTTTCATTGCCAGGTGGTCACTAGATCATTTAAAATCAATAGAAAAGCTGCCGCCCATTATAGAAAAAGACGAGCACCCCCGTTGTCTCTTACTGGCATCTCGTCGCCTGAAAATAGTGAGTGAGCAGGCTGGGTGGCGGCAAGCAACTGGGAAGTTCTTGTGATCTGCTTGTATATTTTTACGGAAGACATAACTTTTTAATTTAAAATTTGGGGACATATTAACTTCATTGAGGTCCTCTGGCAGCAAGGCACCAATGGATATTGTGCAGGTGCCAACTCAGTTACCTTGGTGGGTCTCTTTAAAGCTGCTGGGCTGTGTGACAAAGCGGTGGGTAGGGCTAGAAGGATGCTGGGGCTGCATAGGGAGGGAGGGATATCTTCAGCAGGAGGAGGGAGGTTGTAGTGTTGCAAGTAATCCCTTATTAGTGAGATCCAACTAAGGCCCCATCCACACTGCACCTCTCGGACCCAGTAACAGATAGAAACCATTACAACTGTGGAGTGGTACAGTGCGTCCACGCTGCCACGGTGTCCATTTCGGGACCAGCACCGCCGCTCCACACTTCGGGAGCCGGGCGACCGTTACCGTGGCACCCGATCCCACAATGCAGCTCGTGCTGCACTAGGGAACCAGTGCCACGTGTCCACACTATGCCTAGTAACATTACTGAGGTGTAACCAGTTTCATAACCGTTGTTGAAACCACCTCATGTGGTTTCAACAACGGTTACGAAAACGCCTTCTGTAACGTTACAGATGTAAATGTAAACTGTTGCAGTAACAGTTTGGGCACTCTGTAATGTTACAGCGGGGTAGTGTGGACAGGGCCTAAGAGTGCTGTGTCCAGGTTTGAAGGCTGCACCTTAGAAAGGCCATAGGGTGGAAGCAGTATAAAGGGCAACTAAAATTGTACATGGGCTGTGGCAAAAGCCCTGTGAGGAGACTGGGATCTCAACATATAAACCCTGAAAGACAGGGAACATGATGGAGACCCACAAGTACCTTACAAGGATGAACAGGGTGCTGGGGGAGGGCTCCTTCAAATAGGAAAAATGACCATGGGGCATGTGATGAAGCTTATGGTGGGGGTAAGATGGATGTGAGGAATTACTACTTCACTGAAAGGGTAGCAGACACGTGGAACAGACTGACAGCATTATAGTGTTGGAGGTCAGGAGTGAAATGTGGTGGGGGGGCTTAAAACATGTGTGGTATATAGACACAGGGAAATCTCAGTAAATAAGCAGGGAAGAGGGAGGGACATAAGGGCCACAAGAGACCATTTAGAGTTTACAGAGAAGGACTTCACAGGAGCCTATGGTTGCAGTTGTAGCGAGGTCTGGAAACCACAGCAGAAGTGTGACCTAGAGTGAGGGCTCATCAGCAGTGGGGTTTGCGAGCAAGCAGTTTAAGGAAAAAAATCTGACAGTTTCTATGTGCTGGGGGAGCTCTGGTGGCAGTTGTAGCGAGGTTGGGAAACCCGAGTGGAAGAGTAAGAGCGAGGGCTTATCAGTTTTTGAGGAAGCAGTAAAAAAAAAAAATGAGTCTGTTTTTTATATTGAGAGGTGTGGCGAGGACACGGCAGCAGAATGCAGAGGAGTGTGACAGCTGGAGCGCAGCTTGGAGCAGCCAGTTGAAAAAGGTTTGGTAGAAAAGCAAAAAAAAAACTGTTAAAGAGAAACAAATGATCGCTGTCTGATAGTGGGAAGAACGGGGAGAAGTATGACTAAATGGCAGGTGGCGTGGCTGAGGGACGGTCAACCTGGAAGAAACAAAGCTAAAAGCAAGATACCAGTAAGCAGTGCCAAACAACAGGGGTGAGGGATGGGGATGAGTGACGCAGTCCACCATGCACATTAATCGAGGTAACGTAATAAATATATGTGTAAATGTAAGATTCCGCATGTATACATGTACATGCTCGGATAAAATGGATTTATCACACTCCATTTATGTCCACTCCTATTGCATAAATTTACTTAATATTTATAACCCATCAGGGTTTTTCTCTTTAGTGCTCTGTGTTTTAATTGTGAGCTGTCCTGGACCTTATGCTGTTCTTTTCTCCCCAAATCCTTTTGTTAGCCCCTGTATTTTGACATTAGCTGCTGTCCAACTCTATTGTATGCAGTGCTTGCTGCTTTCATGGTCCCATAAGGGAGCCCACTGATTTCCCCTGTTTGCTTCCCATCCACAGCTACTTTAAGTCAAGTTCAGGCATTGCCCTTCAGCTGCACTGTGGATTTTCCTTTGTGACCCCTGTCTTGTGCATTTGCTCTCCCAGTCCCTTTCTACCAGGCCCTCAGGTCACCTACAGTCTGCCACCATGCGGCTTGGCTAAAGGTTCCTGCCACCTACTGCTGGCTGCCCACCCTCCAGACCCTGTTAACCTGCTCCGTGGGGGCTCTTAACATGCCAGTTTGTGGCTGATGGATAGAGGGAGGCACATTTGCTCTAGTCTCTTCCCCCTCCCAAAAATATCCCATCTTCATTCCCACACACATGGAGCAGGTTACAGCCTGAGCTCTGTGGGCTGAATCATAGACACATAGACCTTGATGGCAGATAAGGACTGCTTGGCCCACTTAGTCAGCCCATTTCCCTACCTAGTGGATAAGCTGCAGATCCTAGTTATCCAACAGCTGACTTCCTCCTACCCACCAAATGAATTGGTTCATGTCTGTCCCATGTATTCTTGAACTCCCACTATTTTTGGACCCCACAACCTCCTTAGAAGGCCATTCCATGTGTTCACCATCTCTCTAGAAAAAATACTCTCATGTTGCCCCTGAGCCGTCCCTCTATCTTCAAATTGGCCCTTTGGTCTGCATCACTTTTTCTGAAAGATGCTACTCTCTTGGACATTGTTGATTCCATTGAGGTGCTTGAAATTGTCTGTCCTGTCCCCCGGCCCTTTTCCTCAAGGGCATATAAATTCAGCCTAAATCTCTCTTTGTATGACTTCTGGTTTTGAACCCTTCGCTATTTTAGTTGTCCTCCTCTAGGCTGGCAGTTGAAAGTGCCTGCCATTACTGTCACTGTAGTTCAGTAGCACTAAACTGGCTGCCTAGCAACAGCCGCAGCATTTCTGGTCAGCAGTTTTCCGAACAGCCTCCTGCCTGCTACATACAGTCTGGGCCCAAGGACATGACGCCCCCCCCCACCACACATTAGGTTCCAGGGAAAGATAATTAAACAAAAAATTGCCACTGGCCATGAGGGAGTGACCCATTATATCACCAGAGCTATACATTTCAAACCACTGACTTCCTTGGACAACTCAAGACTCCTGAACCACCAGTGTCCCCTTTTTTAAATAATATAGGGGCCACTAGCCCAAATGCATTCCCACCTGCCCATCTGGACTACTTCTTAAATTTATTGGCTACCTGCAGATCACCTAGGGGTGCTAAGGGGGGGATTTGCTGAGTCCCAAATACCACTTTATTCTCTGTTCTTAGCTGTCCGCATTTTTTATTCCATCTCTAGTTTCCTTAGTTTGACCTAGTTTGTCTTTTCCTCTGAAACTTCTTTTCCTTTACTCCTGTGCTATATACCACTTTGTATCTCTCTACTCTTGCTACTATAACTTCCCCATACTGATCTATTTTTCCCTTTATTTCTACAGGTCTGGCCAAACATAACAATCAGATAAGTATCTTTGTTTAATTCTAACAGTCTAATCTCTCCTCTAGCACCTCCAACCCTTTGTGTCCCTTCAACCTTCTCTGTTCTTCCCTTTCAGGTCCTGTCAGAACACCCCAAACCAAGGACACCCCAACTCTGGACTCCCCTACTCTGATGGAACAGGGAAGTCCTAATTACTTAACTGCCTTAGAATCATAGAAATCTGGTGACAGAAAAGGACCATTTTGGCCAGTCGAGTCTGCCCCTTACCCCCACCTCCAATCATCATCTTTGTCAAGAGACACCCCACTCTGCCCACTGGTCATGCTCCTGGTGTCTGTCCCATGCCCTTGAACTTTCACCATTTTTCGCAGACACCACCTTTTTCGGTAGTCAGTTCCTGGACTCCACCACCTTCTCAGTGATGTAATGCCCCCCCACATTGCCCCTAAACCTTCCTTCTTCTAATCTTAGTTTATAATCCCTAGTTCTAGCACTTATTTTCCTTGCAAATAAGCTTCCCACTCTCACCTTACTAGTCTCCAGAGAGTACAGATCAGATTCCCTCCACCTCTCCTTATAGGGCTGCCTATGCATAGCGTGCACCATCTTGGTTGCCCTTGTCTGAACCCTTTCAATCCTGTCTTATATCCTTGTGTAGGTGAGGCCTCCCTAACTAAATCCCATACTTCCAGGTGAGGCCTCACCATGGATTTAAAGGTGCAGCACCTCCCTCTTTCTGTTTTATACCCCTCCCTATGCACACCAGCATTCTATTCACTTTGCCACCACTGTGCTGCACTGGTTCTCCATCCTTTAGGTTATCTCTGAAATTATAATCCCCAGATCTCAGTCCTGCTGAGTTTCATTTCGTGTGTAAATGGTTTTGCAGGTTATTACACCCATGTGCATTACTATGCTTTTGGCATTAAATTTCAGCCGCGTTTTCCACCACCTCTCCAGAATCTTTATGCCTCCTCACTGCCTCCACCTCCTACCAGGATGTCTACCCTATTGCAGATCTTCAGTATGATCTATAAATAGGCACACCTCCTGTAATTTCTCTGCTATATCTAAGACATTAAAAGCGTCAGCAGAATAGGCTTGATGGTCTGTAGTGTCTGCCAGTAGCCAGCCTCCTAATGGGTTCTTTCTTTCCCACCCAGCCCCAGAGATGGTCATCCTCTCTTCAGTTTACACTTGAACCTGTCCCTCTCTCTTAAAGCCTCCACTGTGCCCTCCTCCACTAGAATCCTGACAGTACATAACAGGCTCTCCACCACCCTCTCAATGAGTAAGGTCTCCTGCATCCCCTGTAATTTCCTCCTCTAGCTTCCACTCATGTCACCTGGCTGTTTCCACCTTCTTTAGTCTGAACATGTCTTTGCTTCTGCCCTGTTTATTCCTTTTGCATATTTGAAGACCTCTATCATGTCCTCTGTTTCCTCCTCTCCTCCAGCTTGGTAGCAGTCCAAGCTTTTCCAGCCTTTCCTCATAGGCCTCCTCCATGCTGCCTGAGCATCCTGGTTGCCCTCCTTGACACTCTCCAGCAGTGTTAAGGCCATCCTTGAGGTGAGGTCTCTCAGATCTGCATGCTGTACTTCGATGTGGTCTGACCAGGCATTATACAGAGGAGGATCACCCTATTCCTGGTTGTAATCCTGGCTTGGTTATCCAGTTTGCTTTGGCTGCAGTTCTTTGCAATTTTAGTGTTATTCAGTTTGACATCACCACCACCCTTGATCCTTTTACTCATTGGGGCATTGCAGTATGACCTCCCGGTGTATACATTGGCCTGAGTTTGCTGACTCTCGGATGCAGCGCAACATTTCCCTGCATTAAATCTCAGTCCCACCTCCTTGACCACCCCTCCAGGGTATCCAGGGTCCCTCTGACCGTCTCTCGCTTCATCCCCATGCCAATGCTCCCAGTTTTGTGTAATCCAAAGAGACTCATCCTACTCTTAACCGCCTCCCCATATCTGCAAGGCATAGGCATTGAACAGGAGTGGCCCCAGTACAGAACCTGGGGATCCACTGGTGACCTTCATGGGGGAGGAGACTTCCACCACTACCTCTGTATTCACCCTGTTAGCCAATTTTCACCCATCTGATGCAACTATCCTCTCATCCCACCCCCATCTGAGTAACTGTCCTCCCACCCCAGCTTTATTAGCAGCTCATTTTGGGGTACCTAATCAAATGCCTTACTGAAATCGGGTATAGATGTCCTCCTGTCTATGCCGGTCCGTGTCCCAGTCATAAAAATCTATGGGGCTGGTCTAACACTTATCTCGGGATGAAACCATAATGTTTGTCATCCAGTTGCCCCAACCTTTCCAGCTGCCTCCTGAGGCCATCCTGATAATGCCCTCCATTACTTTTGCCCACTACAGACATTAGGCTGATGGGCCTATAATTCCCATCTTCTCTAGACTCCCCATCATTGTGGATAGGCACTGCATGGCCACCCTTCAGTCTTGAAGCACCCATCCTGTCAGCAGAGAGTTGTTAGAATGTTTGCCAGTGGTGCTTCTTACTCGTCGAATTATCATTACCCTCAGATGGCTTTGAATCTGGCCCGTGCCTTATCATGTTTTTTGTCCTAAGGCCTCCTTTTCCATCTGTGATTTCTCCCTCCTCCTGTAGTCCAATCCTCATTTAACCTCTCATCCCTTCTAGACTTGGCACAGCCTGTACCCCAGCTTCTTTCAGTCCTCTCGACTCCATCTGACCTCTCGACCTGCTGGCCCCTTTCCTCCCATTGGGCTTGAGGTCCCCTGCCTCCTCCCTTAATATCAAGGCGAAGTACTCATTTCGCACCTCTGCCTGATTTCCCTGCCTCCTGAATCCATCCTTCCTCAGTCCCAATCATGCTGATCTGTGCCGTCCCTTTTCTCTTCTCCCTAGTATAGCTATAGAATCCCTTTCCCCCCTTCAGATATTCCTATCCAGGTTTTGCTCCCTCCTCACCTTGGCTTCCCTCACCTCTGTGGTGACCCTTCTAGCCATCAACTCGTACCCCTCTCCCTATCCCCCCTAGATAGCTTAAAACATGCATGGCAGCCTTTTTATCCCTCACCATCTCCTGCACCTCCCTGGTCCACCAACACTTGTTGGCTCTACCATGCTTACGACTTACCTTTGTACAGAGAGTTAGTAGTCTCCTCCCTCTTCTTCTTGTGCTCCCCCAAGCTGCCACCATCCATGTCTGGCCCAATCTTGTCCAAGCTCCCTGTGGAATCCTGCCTCATGCCCATGAAGTCCACTCCTGAAGTCCACTACTACTGTGTTGGAATGGTTATCCTTCCCCGATACAGCAGAAACCAGACTGTAGTGTGATCACCACCCGCCAGCGGGCAGCACCTCCAGGCTCTTTTATCTGGTCACCGTCTGCTTGTACAACATCCAGTATCCGCTCCTCCTAGTAGGTTCCCCCACCTGCTGGACCAGGAAGGTATTGGAACACATCCATCAGTTCTGTTCCTGGCCGCAGAGGGATGCCATGGTGTTCCATGTCTGTCCCCAGGTATTACGGTCACCCATGATCACCTGTCACTCTTTCCATGGTCACAGTGCCCCTTGATGTTCTCAACTAGTTTGTCCTCGAGGGCCTTCCATCGCTGGGGTCTCTGTACACCACCCTATTTTCAGTCTCTTATCTCTCCCTCATTTTTAGGTTACCCAGATCTCCACCACCCCCACCAGCCTCCTCCACTCCGCCAACCGCTCTGGCTTCTTTTGACTATCAGCACTACACCCCTCTCTCTCCTCTATCCTTCCTGGAATATTTTGTAACTACCAAATTTAGGGTCCCAATCATTTTTCTGATGGCCCATGTCTCAGTAATTGCTGCCACATCCACTGATCCCCAACCAGCATCACCTGGAGCGTAAGTATTTTGTTGCCTGCCTCTCCTAGGGCATTGATCAGGGCTGTCCTCCACCCTGACCTCTCCTTCTCCAGTCATCTCGGCCTTGAGCAGTCCTCTTTTGATGCCCTTCTTGCACAGCTCTGATGGATTAGATCTCAGTTACCTGCCTCTTTCATGACCTGACCTGGACCCTTGAGCAGCCCTCCTGGAGCCACTCTTTACTTAACCCTCATTTCAAGTTTAAGCTCCACCCCGACTTTGAATCCAACAAGATTTAGTTTCAAGATCTCCTTCCCTCCAAGTTGGAGGTGTAGGCTCATCCTGGCATATAACCCCTTATCCTCCCATGTATCCCCAGTCCCTCACCAGCCCATACCCTTCTGCCCTGCGTCCAGTCCCTGAGCCACTGTTTGCACCTCTGTTTATGTTTCATTCCTGATGCCCTAGGAACTGGCAGAATCTCAAAGAAGGAGATTGCGCTGCTATAGAGTGGTAAACTTAGGCCAGTTCCGGAATCTTGCCTGGATTTCTAGTTCACTGTTCCCCTAAGTTGTTTGTTCCCAGATGTTTCGTCTGGGGATTCCTCTTGATTGCACATGTACTCGAGTATAGCTGAATTTGGCCTTGTGTACGGATAGGCCTGGGATACATTAGCCTTGACTGGGCTACTTTTTCCCTCACCCCTCCCACTGGATGCCCCCAGGTCATGGAGTCACCCAGCAGGATCACCTTCTCCCCCACTTTACTGGCCCATTAGATTCCATCCAGGCTCTTCCTTCTGTCATCAACCCCAGCTTACTTCTCTTTTCCCCTCAGCCTGGGGATCACAAGCCTGTGCTTGCCCTACTGTGCTCATTCTTCTACCTATAGCTCCCAGCTTGCTCCTTCCCCCCAAACCTCCTGGGTGTCACAGATTGCCCCCACCCAGATCTCCTCGGGGATCTCTTTCTGGCTGGTATCCTCGGATCCCCACCCAGGCTCCCGCCTATTGCTTCCTCCTCTTACCTCCCTCCCCAAGTTTGCATCCTTCACCCCATCTGCTGTGTTTCTCCTCCCCCCGCCTTCCCCTCCTCTCCACCTCTTCTGTTGTCTCCGTCCTGCTGGCCTATCTAGAGTATTCCTTATCCTTGGATGACTTCCCTAACCTGGATGCTTGCCCAACCCTAGTCCTCCTTCCTCCCACCCTGGCTTCACTCTGCGATCCCCCATCCTCACCACCTTCCTCCCACCTAAGCTAATGTCTCTTCCCCCCTCCCCTTCTGTGGATCGTCTCTCTCTCTCACCTGCCCTATCTCCCCCAGCTTACTGACCAAACCCTCTCTGTCTGCCTGCTCCCCTCCTCCCGCCAGCCTTTCCACCTCATCTCCCATATATAGCAAGGCGAATAGATTAGTAGGTGTGGTGCTTGCCCCTGACTTGCTCTCTCCTGTCCCCCCTCCTTCTGGTCAGCCACCTCCCTATGAGGTGATTTCCGTACACTGCTTGTTTCATGCCCCACCCCTCCTGAGTAGCCATATGATCCTTGTCTACCTGTTCCCTGGGTTATGCCATATTGGCCTCGTGCACTCTCATGAGGTCCTTTCCACACCTTTCCTCTCCACCCCTCCAGCCTTCTAGCTGCCTTCTGATCCCCTCTACTTCCTCCCTAGACCTGCCAACTGAAAACACACTGGGCACCCTCTGAACCTCCTTGCCCAATTTAATATTATTGCCGCCCCGCTCCCTGTACACCCAATCACTATACCGAAGGTGCCCGCTTTGGCCACCCCCAAGTCTACCCTCATTTTAGGTGAGCAATGCGGCCCTCTAACAGAAATAATTCAGTCAGTGTTGCACTAAAACCCAAGCAGTTTGCCCCCTCCGATTACAGCAGTTTTCCCTCTTGCTTGACAGTAGCCAGTTTTCTAGCCCTAGCAGTAGACGGTTCACAAGCAAAATTAGCCCATCACAACACTAGCCAGCTCAGAGACCCAAGCAGTAATCGATTCACACACAGTTTGCCTACTCCCTCAGATGTAGTTGACATACACAGTTATTTACACAGTCTGCTTCATTATGCCCCTTCCTGGTAGTAGTCAGTGTTGCCCAAGCAGCACAGTGTACAGGGCCCTTTTCCCCCAATCTATAACAATCCAACTTCCTAGTGTTCCAGTTCGCCCAATCTAGACTTGTTCTCCTCCAAGGCTCCACCCTCACCAACCATTTAATAGAGGTCGGGGCCAGGGTGGGTGATGTGGAACAAAGAACAGCTCTCCTCCTCTAATTGTGACTGGACTATTTGCCTTTTATGGCCCAGTCACACAGTCAAATGTTCACGCCCTAGTCACTGATTGGCCGCTCCTTCCTGAGTCGCCGGCTTGCAAAGTTGTGGCTGATATGGACCCGGTATGCACGGCCTGTCCCTCACCAACAAGAGCTTCCTTGTCAATCACCAATGTGATCCCATCCTCTCCCACTGCCGATGCTGCCCCAGAATGCCTGCCCAGACTACTTCCAGCAACAAGCCCTGGTCTGGAAAGAACAGCTCTCCTCCCCTGATTGGAACTGGGCTAATCATTGCTATAGATATTAAAAAAGGATGGGTCCCAGCACCGACCCCTGGGGCACACCACTGCCACCCTGGAGTGCACCCCATTTGCCTTACCACTACCCTCTGGTTTCAGTCTTTGAATCAGTTCTCCACCCACCTTGTTGTTTTCTGTTTCACCCCTAAGTCTTCCAGCTCATTTACCAGCCTTCTATGTGGCAGAGTGTCAAAGGCATTGCTGAAAGCTGGGTAGGCCACATCCTCCTCCATCCACCTTTCGTTACCCAGTTAAAAAACTCAGTTAAGTTTATTGGGCATAACCACTCTCCCATAAAACCAAACTGCCTTGGGTCCTGGAGGCAGTATAGCACATTTGGTAAAGACTCTGAGCTACAGATCTGGACACCTGGGTTTGAATCCAACAGCCATCTAAGTGCATACTGTGTGATTCTGAGCAAGTTACTTAACTTCCTTGTGCTCCAGGTTGCATCTGGAAACAAGCTTCAGCTTAGTGTGCTACTCCTGGTTAAACAATGTTCCCTTCCCCCACTTCCCCTGTAGACCATTGACAACCAGGTGCTCCACTATTCTTTCCTTCAGCAGTATTTCCATTACTTTTCCCACTGTTGTGGTCAGACTGACCAGTATCTAGTTCCTGCATCCTCCCTGTTAACACTTTTATATAGTGGGACCACATCAGCCCTTCTCCAATCCCTGTGCATGTCACCAGTTTACAAAGACAGGGTGAACAGGGTAGTCTGAGGCCCTACTAACACCTCCCTTAGCTCCCTCAGTGTTCAAGGGTGCATCTATCTGGCCCATAGCCTTATTGCTGCCAGTTCCATGAGGATCCTTTCTTTTGCAAAGGGAGCTGTGTCCTTTTCTATGATCTCTCCATCCTTATTACTGCTGGCCCATTTCCTGCCCCCTCCTTTGTAAAAACTGAACTGAAGTATTTGTTCAGTATTTCTGCTTTTTGGCGGTCATCTTTTACCCTCCCTCCATCCACCCTTTTCAGACACTCAATATCTCCCCTTGCCTTCCTTTTCTCCCTGATGTACCTGCATGTAAAAGGTTTTGTCCCAATCCTTACCACAATACCGAGTGGCTGGCTTGTGTCATGGTCCCACACAAGTGTGGGTCTGGTGCCAATGTGCACTTTGCATGTGGAAACATTTTGGTTTGCCTGCTGTGTGCTGTAGTGTAGTGGATTATGATGAACTGGTTTTGCTGGATTCTGCACTGACACTTCATTTGCAGCAGATGCTGGAGTCCTTTGCGGTAGGAAATTGTCCTACAGTGCATGTTAAGAGTTTATATTGGCTCTCGTCTTTGGTTTACTGACCCCATTGAACTCCCTGGGCTAAGTTCTGTCACGGACTGACTTATCCCCTGGAGAAAAGCAGAAGTGGAAAACATCTGATAAGAGACTGTGTAGGCTCAAATGTGCACTGCAGGCTGTTGGAACTTCTATTGCATGTTTCCAGCTGAAGGGAGTTCTGGGACTGGTTGTGTCTGCGTATATCTGCCTAGAGATGGTCACAGTTGGCCTGCTGCGGTGTGCTCTTCTGCAATGAATGGTAGTTGGAAATTCCAAATCGGTTGGGGTGGACTTAGAGGAAGGATTAGGAAGTGCTTCTTCACTGAGAGGGTGGTGGACAACTGGAATGGGCTGCTGAGGGAAATGGTGGGAGGGTTCATGAGGGCATGGGATAAGCACAGAGGGCAACTGGCATGGGGGGGGTCTACAGAAATGGCCTAGTGAATATGTAGGCAAACTGGGCAGACTAGGTGGGCTTGTGGTCCCTTTCTGCCATCACATACCTGTGTTCCTATGTATTCTACAGGCAGATTGGGAAAAGGGAGGGGGGATCCACTACACCACCAGGGAAGGATTCATTGTGCCTTGAATATCTGTTCCTTGGTGTCTTTATCCTACCCTGTGTTGGTTGATGTGTGGAGCAACATGACGACCTACCCCCAAAAAAGATCAGTTCTAGGGGCACGGGCAAGGAGTCTTCCTCCCTTCCCCAACCATGACATCCCCTGAGTGACCGAGTCCATTCTAAAAGCCAGGTTGATGGTGTGGTACAGGTCTGGTATCTCCCCCCAACCCACTTTTTTATTTTAACCTCTAAAGAGCCTTCCCAACTGACCCAGCTGATCAGTATTTTTATTTTTCATACTGACCCATTTTCCCTTTTATAGCTACAGGTCTGACAGGACATTGACTGGGAGTAGGAGGACACTGACCATATGTATCAGATAAGTATTGTTTTTTTGTTTACCCTACATTGTTTGTCAAAATAATTCATAAAGAGCTGCAGATCCTTTGTGAGCCCATTGCTATTCTTGTTTTACAGGTACGAATGGCTGCTATGGGAGGCACTGGGTTGGAGCTGTACCTTGTGCTTTAGAAAGAAGGCTATGGGCTGGGGGGTATGGGATGGGCATCAAGGTTGGGAACTCCAGGGAACACCACACGACCAATTTGCCAAGACTCGTGAGGCTCAAACCCTGTTTTTCGTTTTCTTGCTTTGTGTGCTTTGCATTCTAATGCCTGCATTAATGTAGTGTTTTTGTTTTGCAACAAGTACTGTCTCATACATATATATATATGTGTGTGTGTATAATAGATAACCCACTGTAAGGTGTGCGGTCGCACTCTGATATACGCCCACCTTGGTGTGCGTTGTTACAAATGAGGCCGCAGGCCGGGTGCATCAACCACCCAAGCCGTGTGTATATCACTGCACTTCCACACACCACACAGTGGGATATCTATCTTACAAAATTGTTTTGGAGGGAAGTAAAAGTGCAGGTGTGTGGTTGCACTCCGATATACGCACAGTCACTTAATGGTGTTTGTCCAATGCGATTGATATTCCCATTATAGATATATACACACACACACTTCACTCGAACAGTCCCTTGATACCAAAAATAATTTTCCACACCATGCATGTGCTCCCAGTCTGAAGAGGCTCTCTTCTCCTTTTGAAGATAAGCCTGGAAATACTGGTGAGGACCTGCATATCAGGGAGGCTCCCATACCATTTTCTGCAAACCAGAATGATTGTTGGTCATTCCTTTATCTAAATGTCCACCCCCTTCCTTGTGACTTTAAGTCAAACATGGGGTAACAGACTTTAGTACCTCCTATAGACATAGCCCCCAAGATCTCCATCTTCTTTGGAATTCACAGATGACTTTCTCCCTCAGGAACCCTTAAGCAAAGCTTCCTCTGCTGAGGTTGCAGATACTTGCAGATGAATACTGTTTTGTTTTGTTGAATTTTATGCAACGCCATCTTTAATGCAGCCTAATACACTGAAACAGAACTACAACACTGCTGACAGGAGTGCTACTAAAATCACACTGCACACTGAAGTGCACTACAGTGTTAATGCTGTGCTAATTAACATAATTCGCACACAATGAAAAAGCCATACAACACTGCTTCAGACAGTGTTGATGATGAGACACTGCTAATTGCAATACTTTTGCAGTGTGATTACAGTGCTAATTAACATAATTTGCACACACTGAGAAAGCAGTACAAAACTGCTTAAGGCAGTGTTGCTGACAGAACACTGCTTCAGGCAGTGTTGATGACAAAACACTGCTAATTGCAGTACTTTTGCAGTGTGATTACAGTGCTAATTAACGTAATTCACACACACTGTATCAGCACTGCATGTACACCAAAAGAGACCTGAAGATGCACTGATTAAACACTGATGGACTGCATTACGAAATGAAGTGTGCAGGAAGTGTACACTGCTACTGTAAGACTGAAATAACACCATATAGTGACTATCTGAACACTTCACTTCCCTCTGGGCTACCACTACAAAAGACAGACAGAATCTCCGATTAACATCTCATCTGAAGGATGGCACACCA
Source organism: Neoceratodus forsteri (assembly GCA_016271365.2). Lineage (NCBI taxonomy): Eukaryota > Metazoa > Chordata > Ceratodontiformes > Ceratodontidae > Neoceratodus > Neoceratodus forsteri. Next base: position 668,658,646 of record CM057456.1, on the reverse strand, counting down.
CAATAGTACAGTATCCCTGTACTGTTGCTACTGGTGGCAGTGTTGATGGTATGAGCATAATCCCTACCCTAAACTAGAAATCATGACCTTCAGGTCCCGACACAGATGTGCTACCAACCAGATGTCCCTCAAAGCCATAAACTTTGGCTCCATGACATTTGTCATACTGCTTTTCATTTAGGAATACCAAAATCTTCCCTTTAGTAATCTGCATGGATTACCACCCAACAGTCTTCAGAAAAAACCCACCCCCACCCATCTGATCTCCACCACCCTACCAGCAGCCCAAGGACTCCTTTCTCAGACCTACACCTTAAAAATTAGTTATGACATTGTTTGTTGTGCAGTCATTATTGTCTCACCTCTGGGCCTTAATGCCAGTACCCTGCCCCAGTAGTGCTTTGCATATCTTGGCACAAAGCACTACTGGTCAAGATACTGCATTCAGGCCCAGCAGTGAGAGGATGAGGATCGTACAGCAGCAGTGGACAACAAAATTAATTAGGTACATAATTATCACAAAAGTCAGGCACACACAAACCTTTAATACAAGGGCACCAGTCTTAACAGAATTGAAAAATATTTATTGTACCATGAAGATAAAAAATAATAAAACAGGCACTGCCCGCCTGATGCATTTTGGATGGATGCCTTTGATAAAAGATGTGCAACCATCCGAAATGCATCAGGCATGCGTTGCCTGTTTTATTATTTTTTATCTTCATGGTACAATAAATATTTTTCAATTCTGTTAAGACTGGTGCCCTTGTATTAGAGGTTTGTGTGTGCCTGACTTTTGTGACAAAAAGTGACTTCTTTCTGTCTGGAGCGCCACTCAACTAGTGCAAACTCCATTTTTGTTTGTTTTAGTTACACAATTATTTGTAATTTTTAAATAGCAAGCCAGAGAAAGGAACTGTTGGATAAAAGGGTGTTGGGGCTCAGATTCGTGGTGGTGGGAGACTAACAGAGACACCAGATTAGGAGAACAAGACAATAAAGCCAATTTTTAGCCTCTCCTCAGGGAGTGGAGGATGTAAGATGAAGCCAAGTGAAATTAAACCAGGAAAGTTGTTGGTGTTATTTTAGTGAATGGTAGAATTTTGACAAGACTCCAGGGAAATTCCCCTACTGTTCCATAGGATCTTTAACATCCACATGAACAACCACCATAAAAGGCAGAGAGGACCTTGATTTAATGTCTCATCCAAAGGATGGCACACCCTGACAGCTCATGAGCCACGGCCCAACCATGGTTTCTAGCTCCCAAGCTCCTCCATCCTGTCATCAGATTAATGAACCCACCAGTCATAGAGGGATGCTACTGAGCCCACCATACATCTCTAGGCTCTAACTTCAAACCATCACAGCCTAGGCTCCTCGGATCCCTGACAGCTATGGTAGCATGCTTACCAGCCCACCCTATACCAGTCCTGACAGCCTGGTCCTGAGCCCCCCCCAAGCCATGGATGCAGGAGCCCACCCATCCTGACAACATTTTATGATCCACCAAGCCTTGCAGCAGACTCCCTAGCGAGAGCCTATGACCTGGCAGCAGCCTCCACAGCCCTGACATCAAACTCTCAAACACCAACCAGCCCAGGCAGTAGTCTTCACAACCAATAGACACCATTGCCCAATGCACACTGTGATACATAACAACCCCATACCCCCCTGCATGCTGTAGCACACCATAACCTCTCCTGTTCCACTCCACCAAAGATATATCCCCCTTCCTGAGCAACATGGACTGATACTGCAAAGGAGGTGTAGTAATATGCAGGGAACCATTGGGATAGGCTCTGTAGATGGTGAAGGAACAGGCAAGGCACAGATGTGACTGCACCACTACTACTTACACACCTTGCATAGATAATAGATCTCCTACATTGGCTTTAGGAAGTCAGTGATTGAGGTAGCAACGTACCTGTGAAAAAAGAATAAAAATGGGATCACAAAGGATCTATAGTGCTTTAGAGGAAAAAATTAGACCAATTGTGAATACAGTATTACATATAAAACAATACTTATCTAATACAGTGCTTTCAGAAAGTATTCACCCCCCCCCCTTGGATTTTGTCACATTTTGTGATGTTGCAAACTCAAATTAAAATACATTTATATGGGATTTTTGTGTCACGTATCTACACAAATTACTCTATAATGTCAGAGTGGAATGAAACTTCTGGAATTTTTTGTACATGTAATTTAAAATAAAAACCTGCAATGTCTTGATTTGATAAGTATTCACCCCCTTTGCTATGACACTCCAAATTGAGCTCAGGTGCATCCAATTTCCTTGTGAGATCACTCTAAAACTTGAATGGAGTCCACCTGTGGTCAGTTCAAATGGTTGACATGATTTCAGAGGAAATACACCTGTCTATATAAGGTCCCACTGTTGACAGTGCATGTCAGAGCAGAAAATCTACCATGAAGACCAAGGAGCTGTCTGTAGAACTCCGTGATAGAATTGTGAGAAGGCATAGATCTGGGGGGGGTATAAAAAAATTTCTAGGCTGTTGAAAGTTCCCAGGAGCACAGTCAAGTCCATCATTAGGAAATGGAAAGATTACGGAACCACCCAGACTCCACCCAGACTCTTCCTAGAGCAGGCTGTCCTCCCAAACTGGGCAACCGGGCAAGAAGGACCTTGGTCAGGGAAGTGACCAAGAACCCAGTGACCACCCTGACAGAACTACAGAGTTTCATGGCTGAGATGGGAGAACCTGTCCAGAGGACAACAATCTCTGCAGCACTTCACAGATGTAGCCTCCATGGGAGAGTGGCTAGACGGAAGCCACTCCTGAGGAAAGGCCACATAATAGCACGCCTGGAGTTTGCAAGAAGGCACGTGGCAGACTCCGAGACCATGTGGCAAAAGATTCTCTGGTCTGATGAAACAAAAATTGAACTCTTTGGCCTGAATGCAAAGCGCTATGCCTGGCGCAAACCAAACACAGCTCATCACCTATGTGACACCATCCCTACCATGAAGCATGGTGGTAGCAGCATCATGTTATGGGGATGCTTTTCAGTGGCAGGGGCTGGGGCACTTGTCAGGATAGAGGGAACAATGAATGGAGCCAAATACAGACACATCCTTGAGAAGAACCTGAATCAGTCTGCAATAGACTTTGGACCGGGGCGAAGATTTACGTTCCAACAGGACAACGACCCCAAGCATACAGCCAAAGCAACAGTGGAGTGGCTTCAGAACAAGAAGGTGAATGTCCTTGAGTGGCTCAACCAAAAGCCCAGACTTGAATCCCATTGAGAATCTGTGGAAAGCCTTAAAGATTGCGGTTCACCGACGTTCCCCATCCAACTTGACAGAGCTTGAGCAAATCTGCAATTAACTCCCAAATTCAGATGTGCAAAGCTGATACAGATATACCCAAGAAGACTCAAAGCTGTAATTGCTGCCAAAGGTGCTTCTACAAAGTATTGACTTGGGGGGTGAATACTTAAGTAAACAAGATAGTATAGTTTTTAATGTTTCATAAATTTTTGTTACACAATAAAAATATTTTTGCCCCTTTAAATTGTTGAGTATGCTGTGTGAATCAAGGGGGAAAATTTCATTTCAATGCATTCAAAATTTTGGTAGTAACACAACAAAATGTAACAAAATCCAAGGGGGGGGGGAATACTTTCTGAAGGCACTGTATACAGGGCTTTGTGTCCAGTCAGACTGGGGTCAGCTTCCTTCCTGTCAGACCTCTGGAAATAAAGGAAGAAAATGGTTAGTATAAAGATAAAAAAATAAAAGTAAGGCATGAGTAAAGACAGAGTTCTAGAGAGACTTAATAGCTACAGGAAAAGCACAGATACTATCCATAGTAACCTGGTGATCCCAGGTTCAAATGCCACCACAGTCACTGGCTGAGAAAAACACCTTGGGCATGTTACTTGACCTCACGGCTGTAAAGCTGGGAGGAAGGATGCAGCAGTGTTCAACACTGGAGACAGCAAACCCCTGTGATTGCTCCCTACCCCTCATCTTCTACAGGAGATTTTCACCTACATTCCCAGCAGAAATTAGCTGAGCAAGAAAATGGGCAGATCCTCAAAGCTGATACAATCTGGAAAGAAATTCACAAATTCTATAACAAGGAAATGTGCATGACATCCTGCAGAATGCAATGTGTAAGCTCCCCCCCTTGTGTATCGGATGCCCCCAACCCCACCCCCACCTCCACCTCCACTAGGCACCCAGCCCTGGCAACTCAATGTCCACTAGGACTTACTTGCTGAGACAGTATCACCAGGGCCCCCCCCCAACAAGGTCGACAGGCTCTCCAAGCTCTTTTTGCAAACTGGATCCAGTAGCTGCATTGTTGAGCCCAGGAAGTCCAGTATGGGGCCTGTGGGTGTCCACACGCCATCCTGCTGCTGGTAGCTGTTTTCTGATTTTCTTCTCCATGCAACATGGCATGCAATGACACCATGACGTGTGCTATGTGCTACAGCATGTTGCATGTCGGAGGGTCCAGGCAGACCTGGGTGCCTTTCCACTACCTTCTGCTGGGGGCAAGACAGGCACTGGACTCTGCAAGCCATCCCTTCCCCACGGAGAGCAGACCTGACCTGTTGGACATGCATCATTTCCGTTACCTTACACTTCACTGTCTGCAGCCTGACTTTGCCCTTCCTTAGGTGGGGGTTCCAGAAATTAGCACGACATTGAAGATTGGGCTTCACCGGTGAGCTATGGAGAGTTAATAGCTCCTTGCTCACTAGCAAATCCCCTCCCAATACACTTCAAAACCCTGACTGCCTTGCAGTAGACCTTATTACATTGGTTGGTTTGTTTTAGGAAGTTGATTATCATGACTCCTGGGTCCTTTTCTGCAAAAAAGTGGCAAGCTTATCCCCTACCATCTATTCTAACATTCTGTCTTGGGTTTCTTATTCCATATGCATCACCTTGCACTTTTTGAATTGAATTCCAGCTACTATTTTCAACAACTAAACCTTGGACCACCTTTTCAACCTAAACAGGTTGCCCTGCAACACCATTTCTCCATCCTCACTGGCAACCCAGCCACAATACAGCTTAGTGTCATCTGCAAAGAGACAAATCTTGCCCAGTATTCCTTCTTCTGTGTCCACGTGACCAATTGGGACCTACTGGCCTGGTGATAGGAGAATCATTGGAGGGAGAGTTCATTGAGATTGAACAGCTTTAGCTTTGTTAGGAGAAGGCTGTGGTTAACCAAGTCAAAAGCTTTTGTGAAGTCTATGAAGACTGCACCAATTAATAAAAGCTGACAGTGTCCCTTTAAGTGAGAGATTTAAAAGTATGGCTTTTTCCTGTTCTCGCACTCCTTGAAAAAGTTTGAGAATATACGAAATGTAAGAGGCAGCGGGGTGGTCTTTTCAGTACTACTGTTGTTAATATTTGGATTTTTGCCTCTTTGGAATACAAATAAAGATTTTTGGACTTTCAAGAACTAACTTTGGATCCTTGAGGTTTTTGAGGTGGTGTGTTCCTGTTTGTATGTGAGATTTGAGTCCTGCTGATGTTAACTGTCACTCTTTTACAGAGAAATGGAATAGCTCATTAGTTCACAAAAAGAGTGACTGCTTCACCTATTATTTGTTAGTTGTTTTGTCCAGAACAGTGGTATAGAACTGACGATGCAAAAGCAATGAACCTCTTAAGAATGCATACAGTATATGTGCTTTCACTCAACCCTGCATTTGGATGTACCAAAAGCAGGTTTCAGGGAATGTGTGTCTACTGCTTCCCCCACTGCACAAATTGGATGTACTTCCACCTTCAGCCCAACTCTCTAGACAGGAGGGTTGGCTGGAATGGAGCAGCAGGTGTATATTTTTCATGCTTAAAGCAGAGTGAAGCCCACATTAAATACACCAATGGTGCTTTCCAACCAAGTCTAAAGTATAACTCTTCAAGTGCAAAAGCACTCATTTCAGATTGCCAAACATACCAGAGAGGGGGAAATCTGCATTAGGATAACAAACTGGGAAAAAATGTGTTGTCATCCCTCCCCACTGACATTCCAAACAGATGGGTGTTAGACTAACAAATATTAGTTTATTAAAACCAGAGGTCATTAAAGGCCACCTACAGTATTCTGTAAGTCTAAAGTGTCTTTCCTTTTTTCTCTTATGCAAAGAATGAAACATGAAAACAATTCACATTGACATTGTGGAATATTGAGGAGCAAACAAAACATTAGAAGTGTTGTTAAGCTTTACTTCATCAGCAAATTTTTGGCAAAGATCCAAACTTTGTGCTATTCATAGCTAACTCAAAGCTGGTATTTGGCCAACAATGCATAGCCTGAAGGCATTTATTATAATTTTAAACTAAAACAAGGTTTATTCCCCTCTTCTAGCAACCTATCCATCCTTCTTCCGCCAACTCCACTAGCATCAATATACCCCCCACTCTCCAGCCATCTTTCACCCCCTGCCCCTGGCATTATCATAAATGAAATAGCCCTTCTTTTCATCAGCTGCCATCAACACCCAAGACCACCTCCTTCCCACCCATATCCAGTCCAAAATAAAAACAATGACAAGCCCTTCCCCACTCAGCACTCAACCAACCCCTCACCCTGTGTCACACAAGAAATGGATACACATATGACGACAGGGACAGTGAACAGCACAGACTCTCCTCTCACCACTTCAGCCAGTCACCATTTAAACAAATATAAACCTGCACTCACAGTAAAAACAGCCTACTACTATGAATGTATGTTAATATTCATTCATACAGCAGCTAGCCTAGGTGGTGGGAGAGGGACTGTGGCAGCCACCAATCCCCTAGCCACACCTGTATCCTTTCTTGCATGGCATGGGGTGGAGAGTGAGTTGAGCACTTAGTGAGTGCAAGAAGTGGGGTGTCATTGCCTTTTTGTCTGGGGCTGAGGGAAGAATGGGTTTGGGGTAAGGCTTTGTATTGCAATTTTGCTGGGTTGTGGGGAAGCTGGTTGGTGAAGTTGCTACAGAGTGGGCAGAAAAAGGGATTTATTCTTCCTAGTGGGAAGCTGATGGGGAAGGAGGGTTGGATAGGGTGTACTAGAGGGTGGGGGAAGGGACATTCCTTTTTTTTTTCCAAGAAAACATAAAAAAGAACTTGGTGAATTGGCCCTTCACTGGCAAAGTGTAACTTTATAGGGTTTTTGCCAGGTGAAGTGCTATGCAAAGTAGCATTTCACCTTCCAAGTGTCACTGCATATTCACCTGCTGAATTGACCACTTTGTTGTTTAGAGCACTGAGCTGTGAAAAGTATTAGCACATCACATAGCACTTAGCGTAGCAAATTCTGTCCACTCTGCACACATCTGCACAAACATACGAGGTTCCCAAACATCTTACACCAAATTTCAGTGTTGCTTTTTTGTGAGAACAGGCGCCAACAGTGTATTCCAAAATGCTTCATAGTCCAGAAGATTGGGCAGAAGATCAAAAAATTTACTTTTTCTCATATATATATCCACACTGCCATGAGTAGATCATCTTTGTTGGCACAAACCAACTATTATTTTTTTTCTTCCCTTGGTTCATTCAAACAAGTTCCTGGCAGTGATTTTAAGACACTGAAATGGACCTTGCAACCTCTTCTCATTAACAGTGGGTTCAAACTGATAGACCTACCTGATGACAATATCTAAAGAAAGGGAATATGAACTCTTCAAAATCTGTCATTGATTATGTTTTGACCGTGTAGGTTCCTCTTTAGACGTACAATTCCACCCATGTTTAAAATCCTCCAGTGATGTCACTACAAACACCCATACATACACATAAATGCATTCAATGCCATCTACCCATAGGTAATTCTATCCAAGGCATCCACCTGCAGTGCCTGGGGAAGAAGCAAGAATTAAAGGCATTCATTGCTTTGGGGCACCTTATTACAATACATGGAAACCCAATCAACATGCATAACATTTAGCCGGAGTACTGAAGCAATGCATTTTTCAAACACAGCTGCTGCTTAAACAATGATAAGCCTCATGTTAATGTTCTTCCAGTACAACCCTCTGTGGCCTGACTTAACCCTAGGCCTAAAAATACTCACACACTTGGGCTCCGCTTTGGATTTAATGGCTACTGGTTTGGGCCTATGAATGGCCCTACTACCGCTAGCAGACAGGACTCAAGGGGGCCACTCCTCAGTACTGGAGGCAGAACTGTCAACCCCATAGCCTGACTCTTCATCTTCTTCACTATCCTGGGAAGCATGCTTCTGCCACCATCTAGCAGCAATCTTGGTAAATGAAGTAACCATGGATGCACATCTGCAATGGCTTCTGGTTAATGTATGCTCAACTAGTGAGAAGTCCTTGTAGAGAACTACAAATCCCATGCTGCCTTGAACAAACTCCAGCATATTGTAACATAAGGTTTTATATAGTGCTTCTAATATAAACTGTATCTCAAATCTCTTTGCAGTACAGAAAGTGGAGATAATTAGGCTGGTGAAAAGGAATGGGAAACTGATTTTAGATGGATTTAAATTGGTGGGAGCCCACATAAACTGCTCCTTCCTGCGCATTCACACTAAACATAGAGCCGCTGGAGTTATCTGTGCATATGCGGCAACCTGCATATGTGCAGTGAGCACCAGCAGTCATACTGGACACAATGGACAGTGCCATTTTCTAGCCACTGAACAAAGTAGTGCAGTGGACATGCATCTGCCTCCACTACCAGAACTTCAAAGAAAAAGGAGCGGATGGTATCCAATCAGCTCCTTTTTCTCAATGATCCCAAAATGGCTGCAGGGATCTGCCTACTGCAGCCATAAAAATAGTCATTTCTCTGCAGCTCTGAATCTACTGCACACCAAACACAATTGTGACCTAGTAACTCCACCTCTCCCATACCATTCTGATTCCTCCCAGCCTTTTTGGAGTCTCCTGGGATGGGGCTATAACTTTCAAACCTCACTGAGACCTAAATTCCACACCCACAAGACAAAGTCTATACTTTCTAGTCCACTAGGTGGGAGGGCACCTTTCCTGTGCCATACCCCTGGCCTTTGAGCTGTAACTCTGTTACCTAGAATAAAAGAAATGTAATCTGTTCCATCCCCCTCCCCTGTGTCACTGACATCCCAACCCCTACTCATCCACTCTGACAAAGATGCCATTTCTGGGGCTTCATGAAGGCTCCCCAGACTCCAGTACTGCTCTACTGCTACCTACCGTGGTGTGAGAACCTTGTTTATATTTCATTGAGGAGTGAGTCTTCCACCACTACTCAAATCTGCCACGTCCTACCCTGACAGATTAAACATTAGCTAAGCTTCACAGGTCCCTCTCATATTCCAATGTGGCCAGTCAAATACAGTGTAACCAGCTCCCTCAGGCCAATTAGCTAAGGTGAGGGTCTTGTTAGTTGTTAGACTCAATAGCCAGGTGGCTAACACAAACAGAGGCCAAACAGCACCGGGAACTGGTAAAATTGAGAGAACTGAAACAAAGGGGATGCTCTATTCCCATTACTTGGGTATCACTGGGTGATCAATAAGAAGAAATAGACATGGAGTTTGTTTTAACAGTTTTAATTAGTTAAAAGGGTAACAATTATATGAGGAGGGGGAAACTACAACTCTAAAAAAGAGACTTAAAAAACAACAACAAAAAGGATACTAGTAAGTCTTGAAAGGCAGTGGCTGATATGTTGACCCTTCCTGGCCACCAGTAGTGGACTGATTCTTTATCCCAAAGCTCAGGATGTCTGCAATGGGGCAAGCTGCTATGGTGTCAGCCCTCTTCTGACCACCCCAAATGGTCTGCTCTGGACCCTGTGAACTGAGTTGTCTGCATTGGGGCAAGCTGCTATGACATCAGCACTCTTCTGACTACCTCAGATTGTCCAATCTTGATCCCATGGAATGAGTTGTCTGCAGTGAGCCAAACTGCTAGAGAGTCTGCCCTCTTCTGACCACCCCAGATGGTCGAATCCTGACCCCATGGACTGAGTTGTCTGTGGTGGGGCAAGCAGCTTCAGCATTGGCCCTTTTATCACAACTCCAGATGGTCCAGTTTTGACCCTGTAGACTAACTCTGGACCTCTTGACCTCCAGTGCTGGACCTCTGGTACTTCTGGTGCTGGATATCTGGATCTCTGGTGCTGGGCTTCTTGAACTCTGGTACTGGGCCTCTGGATTTATGGTATTGGACCTCTAGCACTGGACCTCTGGACCTCTGGTACTGGACCTCTGGATCTCTGGTACTGAACCCTTGCTGCTGGACCACTGATTCCTTGGAGTTGGACCTCTGGGACTTCGGGTGCTGGACCTCTTGACCTTTGGTGCTGGACCTCTAACACTGGACCTCTAGTGCTGGAAAGGGGAAATTGGCAGAGCTGAAGATGCTCGTGACCAATCTGCAAGGCCTGACTATTGTACTTAGCTTGAGCAGCCCCCAACTAGAAATTAGGCAAAAGTCTTGAAAATGGAGATCAAGGCACTCCCACTGAGACAATGTTCACATAAGCAGAAGATCAAGAAAAATAATGCAGTTGAAGTTAGCAGTGTTAAATGAGCACTGTCTCTTTAAATCAAGTAGTCCGTTTACAACTTACTGGAAGGCTATAAGCTCTACTTCCTATTTGAATAAATGATTAGTCATAAATTCCTCTGGTTACTATGGGTCTTCTGTGTACCAGGAGGAGTCTCCCCTTCTGTGTTCTGTGGAAAACTGCCATTTACAGAGATTCTCAAACAAGCAAGCTTTGCTCCTGGCTTTGAGATCAATTGCAGTTATGCTGCTATCTAGGGACCTTTTGTAAAACTCTACACTGTACACCCTCCCTTATGACCTTGGTAATCTGTGGTGCTGCTTGCACCTGTTTGGGGCTAACATTCATGCCCCACAAAACCTCTTGCTTACTACAATTCAGTTAATTAATTAAAACAGGCAGACAGCACCTGCCCACTGGTGCTGCCAGTGACTCTCCGCAGCAACCCGGGGTGAAGCTATTGAGAAACTGGTGAGGAAACTGGATGGACTGCTTAGCTGTAGCATAGCTGGTCCTGACTGGTTGTTGCTGCTGTGGAATGGCCCACTGCTGGATGCCGTTCCACAACTGCAACTGCTGCTGGATGGGGGGGGCACAACTTTCAGAACTGACCCAGTGGAAAGTTAGAGGGAGAGTAGAGCCACAACCACACACAGGCTGCTGACTGGAGGAGACAGCTGAGACACACAGATCAGTTCCAGGGATGGCTTCAACACCCAAATAAACCTAACTATCCCCACAAACTCGTCACATCCTTTCTCTTCCCAGTCCCAGCACAAACTGCTCAGAAAAATGGTTTCTCAAAAATCTTCATACCCTGGGGGTGCAAAACTGTTGGCCACAAACCGACTCTTTGAAAACCATATTCGATATCCACTTGCAGTGGAGAACCTAAGCTCTGTTCCTCATGTGTGTCATAAGCTCTTGTGCAAGCTCAACAGCACAAATCATTTTTTGCAAGTGTTATCCCCCTATAAATGGAGGTTCCCAAACATCTTCCTTGGCTGTGCTTAAATGCCCAGTGCTAGGCAGGCGTTCTGTGTCTTTACAGGTGTAAAGGTGCTTGCATGCAAGTGCCCTGTTGTGCCTATCCCTTTAAGAGACATTATTTTTGTAGTGTATAATTAATCTGGGTAGGGGCCGAGTGTTTCCAGGCTCAATTTCCGCCCGAGCTGCAGTAATAGTGCTCTGTTCTGCCATTGCTAATGGTGTAGATGGAGCTCTGTTAGAGCTGGTAATTGTTTGCTGATTAGCTGCTCTGATAACAATGGTATTACAGTTTGTCTAACCTGCCTTTCTTTGCAGCATGGACATTTCTCTATTGCACCAATCAGTACCTACTGTGGACCTTAAAATGGAGTCTGTCCCCAGGAGTCTTGTGGGAGTGAATTTCTGTAGGAACTGTTATTCTTTTCACTTTGGCACCTAAATGGACATGGAGGAGCCCCTGCTTTGCCAGACAGATGAATCAACCAACTGAACCCTTTTTGGTTCAGAAGGAAGTTCCAGTGCTGCCTGCAGCAGTGAGTTAGTCTGTTTCCTTGTCACGAACTGAGCCTCCAGGCTCCGGATTACAAATTGTGTGTGGTTGTGCATGTTCCTTCTTTCCATCACAGGACCCTGACCGGCTGCAAAGCGACCTACCCCGGGCAACAAATTAGGCTAGCCCACCTTTGTTCCAACTGGGTACCCAGAGCATGTGACTGTGAAAAGGCTCTAACATGCATGCATGATTGCCTGATTGAAACAGTTACAGAACTAATCAGCCAAATTACTCCCCCCTCTTGTTCCTTCCCCCTGAATAGATCAGATCTAATTCCTTTTGCATTTAACCTTACTGTGGTTCCATTTTGTACCAGAAGCACTGTACTGTTGTTACCTGCTGTGTCTAACCTCATTTTACAGGGGGTCTCCAGGTCGGACTGGTGGAAACAGCCCTGGTGGTAAGTCCAAACCAAGTGGGGATTTGAATGCTGATTAGGGGTTATTGTAACTGTATCTGTTGTACATTGCTTAGGCCACTAGATGGGAAAGGGGGTTACAATGTCCCGGAGGGCTGTACCCAGGTAAGCTATGCTACCAATAACCCTGTTCTCCCAGTGGAGGCACACGTTTTCCATACCCAGGCCCCTTAACTCATTCTATCCTGTTGTCACTTAGAATGTTCAGGTACCCTCTGCCTGCTGCTAGAAGGCCTGTGTTCCTGAAGGGGTTTTAGATCTGCAGCATTCATACAAACACACTGTGCTTAAACCTACATATCTTAAAAACCATACATCCAATTTTAAAACTGTAGAAAGAAAGTTTTTCAGCACAAAAAGTTTTTGAAAATGAGTGAGGTTTGGTAATGTCTATTTAACTGGATTTAATGTTGTGTAAGGTTGTTTTCATATTTTAATAAATACTGATGATTTTATCTAAATATAATTATGCTCTGTTTACTCGGGCATGCAAAAATATTAAATTTCTGTAAAACTGTTGGTTAAAATTGTTAAAAATATACAATAAACATCTGTCATTGTCTAAATATAAATTTTGCAAGTTTTTTTACCATTTTTTTTGTCAGAAATCAATATCTGAATCTCTTGTTATTACAGGTTGAGTTTTTTGTTCCACTCTACTGGTTGGAATTTTTGCAGTGTTTAATTCTTCTTACCCACTGATTTTAGTTTATGAATCTGATTATCAATTTTTTTTCCCCCTAGTTTAGTAAGAACATATTTACACATTACCTTAGAAGGACATATCAGGAAGTGATGCAGGAAGAAAGTGCTTTGTGAGGTCAAGTGGTGTAAACAGAAGGAACACTTCCAGTGTGAATCAGTGTGCTGACAGAGGAAATTGATACATTTTTAGTGATGGAGGTCTCTCTATGATTAATTGCATATTTGTTGTAGTTAAAATATGTAATATCATTAAAATAAACTATTTTATTTTTGTAATAAAATCCCATAATGAGTATAGGAAACTGTATTTTATTTGTGCTGTTTGCTTTATCATACTGTAAATGAAGCATGATGTTGTTCTTGTAAAGGTTCACAGTCTTTCAGTAAACATCATCTTCCGTAAATGTGTGCGTTATTTAATTTCCTGGCATAGTTTATTTTTGGGGGTTGTATTATGGGATGGTTTAAGGTGAGGGAATGACTGTATGATGTAGCACTGTGCGTTAGTGTCAGGGGGAGGCGGTCCTGCATTCATAATACATGCTCAGATGCACTTCATATGTTCTGGGGAAATGAGAGGGGCTGTATGCATGTAATAATGGTGCTAACAGACACTGTAGATACATTATATGTATACGTATAGGATGATAAAATTAATGAAAAGTCACTGGTAATATGGGGTATACTGTATCATGGGGAAGGGGGTGGGTGTGCCTGTACCAAGGAATGATGCTCATAGGCACTGCAGTCATTTTGTGTCATGAATTGGCACCCGTCCTTGGGGTATACTCAGTTGTAGGGAAGCAGGTGGGGCTGCCTGCACCTAGTAATGGTGTTTTCATATGCCATGCAGAGACATTGTGGGTACACATACAGGGTGATGACATGGGCACCTGTAAAGGTTGTGTACTATGTGCTGTGTCACATGGTTTGCCTGCATACACATGTGATATGTTGCAGCATTCAGTGTGGCACATTGTGTGGGTGGGAAGGCGTGTGGGTATGCCTGCACCATGGAGTGATGCTGATTGGTGCATGTGTGTACTATGTGCTATGTTTCATTTGAATGGACTGTATAAGTCATACACTGGCACTGATCACATCACAGTGCATCAGAGGAAAGGGCTGGTCTGAAGCATTATGAGCACAAGGGACTCAACAAGTGGTTGTGGAGTGATTCGAACTTGAATAGAACATTACAGTGCATCTGAGGGTAGTGTTGGAATGAATCTTGATGTGCACAATGGACTACACCATGGTGACTGAGGAGGGATCCATTTCAGTAATGCACATCACAGAGTGTCAGAGATAAAGGCTGGATTGAAGACTGATGAACAGATGGACTAAATTAGTGACTCTGGTGGGACTTGAACCTGAACAGCATTTTACAGTGCAGTAGAGGTTGGGGCTGGACTGACATCAGATCAGTCAATGGACAACACCATTGGCTGTGAAGGGAGAGATTGGGACTGAACTGATGGTATATGAACTGATGGGCAACACCAGTGGATGTGGAGGGTTTTTAATGTGAAATGCACTTCACAGTGCATAATGGGACTGGTTTGGACTGATACATGGTAAGTCAATGGACAACACCATCAGCTGTGGAGGGATCTGAACCTGAAATGCACTTCACTGATCACTACAGTTTGGGGCTCGACTGACGCATGATAAGTAGATAAATCTTACAAGTGGCTGTGGAGGGATTTGAACCTGAAGGATACTTTACAGTGCATATGAGATTGGGGCTGAACTGATGTCATATTAATTGATTGACTACACCAGTGGATGTGGAGGGGTTTGAACATGAAATGCACTTCACAGCGCATTATGGGATTGGTCTGGACAGATGCATGGTAAGTCAATGGACAACACCATCAGCTGTGGAGGGATCTGAACCTGAAATGCACTTCACTGTTCACTACTGTTTGGGGCTCGACTGATGCATGGTAAGGAGTGAGATCTTACAAGTGGCTGTGGAGGGATTTTAGCCTGAAGAACACTTTACAGTGCATCAGAGGTTGAGTCTGGACTGGCGTCACTCAGTCGATGGACAACACCAGTGACTGTGGAGGATTCAAAACTGATTTGGCCTTTACAGTGCATCAGAGATTGGGGCTGGACTGATGCCAGATGAGTTGAAGGCAACACCATTATTTTTTCATTTTAAACAATCAGCAACTGCGTATTAGGGAGAAAACTCACGTGCAGAGCATGAGACAAACATGCTACTGACCCTAACCTACTTATCATCCATAACGCAGGGAGCAACATACCACATATATTTTAACATAGCCATAATCCAAACATAAACTCTTTAAAAAGTAACAAAAGGTGCTGAATTCATGTGACTCATCTAGTACATGCACACGAAACACTCTCTCCCATCAGGAATGGCAACTGGATCTATAAGACGCGATCACACAGGTTGACCAGAAATTATTCTAAAATGAATAAAGTGACAACTATGAAAACTTTTATCATAAATAAAAATAAAAACAAAGTCAATACAGATTATAAATCGAGGTTTTGGCACCAAAATGAAGTGAGTATTTTAGGATGAGAGCAGCACCCCCATCTTGAAACTAAGTTTCCAGTCACCATACTCTTCCTGCACCATTGTGCGCTCTGACTGGTTAATGGAAATAGTGACGTGTACAATAAGCACAGAGGAAGCAGGGCAACAGTGAGGATCAATATGACCAAATGGTGCCGCACTGCAGAGCTAGGGCGGGTGCAGGTGAGGGCTGCGAGCCCTAACTGAAACATCAAAAAAAAAATCACTGCACACTCCAGAGCTGGAGAGCCACTTTCCCTCCAGTGACGGCTGTAAAAAAATACGAGTCCATGCTTGAATGCTAAATAAGGATTTAGTCTAACGTTGCAGGCACACACACACACATTGCATAGAATAGTGGAAGGCACAACAAAAAGATCTGCATGCAGGTTCCCTGGTGCTATGACAACTAAGGCTTCATCAGGGGGATGGTGCCTGCATCTAAGACAATCCCTTTATAGTATTTATACCAATTAAATTCAGAATTGATGATGTCAGAAAATCTTACCAATCACAGAGCTTGATTTTTAAATACAGAAATATTCACCTCACTTAGTGGTATATATAGACTAATAGTCATAACAATCATGATATCAGTGACAGCATGTTATTGTAGAAAAATACCCCAAAAGCCATAAAAAATACACCAAAAGTGGTGACGGCCAATTGGATTGCTCGAATAAAAAAAAAGTTATGAAATTAATTATACTGTCAATCTGATCAGCTTAACATGTTACACTAAAACAAGGTGATTTGTTGTTACAAGACAAATTAATGGCAGAATGAACATAATAAACATTCTTCACAGCACATGCAAAAAGTAGTAAATTTATTTATTTAAGTATTAAGGCTTGTTTTCTCAAAAATAGCCAATGGGAATGCATATTACATTAGGTAAAATCAGTAAGGGTACAATGTCCCCTATTAGTTGGTACAACTCAATTCATCAAATGTAAACAAATGCTCAAGCTGCACCAAGAGAAAGACATGGACACCAATCGGCATTATCAGGCACTACAGCATATGATTTAGGACGCCATATGGCGTCATCAGGAAAAAGAGATATGTTTTTTATGATGCCATATGGCGTCATCAGGACAGAATGAGTTGTTAACCTGCACTTAGCCATGCAGGCAGAAGTAGTAGCCCTTGGGATAGGGCCACCTAGGGGTTACATCTTGGAGGCACCACCGGGATTAGCACCCCCTAGTGGCCAAAATCAAGAATTATTGTTAAATGTTAATGGCTATCCCAATATAAATGGCTGTACACCAGTTGGTGGGGTGGTGTACGGGGCAGTAGATTGACCCCCATCATGCTTTGCTTATACTAGACATTCCCTTGAGTATTAGTAAGGACACAGTAGAAGGGGTCCTCTTCAAATTCAAGGTTTGAAAAATGCTGTGGTGGTCGGTCAACAGGCTGATTTAACAGCCCAAACCCTCATGGCCTTGTTGGAATGTAGTGACCCTGTGAATGGCACTAAGGTGCTAACGAATATTACTACCGAAGAGTCCCCAACCACTTGGAGAGTAATAACTAAGGACAGCAAAGACCCCAGGGGGGATGAGCCCCCACTCTTATCTGAAACTCTTGAGGAAAAGATTATCAAACTGTTGCAGGAGGAGAGAAAGAGTGTAGGGGACTTTAAGAAACTATTCCTGCCACCTGGGGTAGTTCCTTCTCCCACACCTCCGCCCATTCCAGTACTGGCACCTGTGCCTGCAGTTAGTCATGTCACATACCACAAATTAAGGATGTTCTCAGGTACCCTCCCCACCCTACGGGGGGGAGGATGACTGGGAGACCTGGATCGACTATGTTTCCTCCTTGGTACCCAAGTGGCAGTGTGCGGAGGCTGAGAAGTAAAAAGGATTATGGAGAGCTTGAGGGGTCTGATCCTGGAAGCAATTAGGTTCCTGAAGTCCACCAACCCTGATACGCCTGCTCAAGGGTATCTGTCTGCTCTTGAAGGACTATTTGGCAGCATTAAGTCTGGGGAGACTTTGATGATGCAGTTCAAAGACACTAAACAGTGGAAGGGGGGAATGTTTATCCACATATGTCACTCTTCCAGAGAGGGCCCTACAGAGAGTGTACTGAAAGGGTGGGGTACCAGCTAGCGACTTGAACTATGTGAGGTTGGACCACATACTGCAATATGGCAAATATTCTAAATTGCTAATCTTTCAGTTAAGGCTCCAGGATAGGAAGGGTAATCCCCACGACTATTGTGACCTGATGAAAGAACTCAGGGAAGCTGAAGGAGAGGAAGGAGATGGGAGTTCCAACACAGGTACAGCCAGAGTAGCCTCGGCGCAGGAGAACTCCTTGGAACCAGAGGCTGCTGGGGATACTTCGCAGTGTGCAGAGCTATTGGAAGAGTTCAGAGAAATGAAAGCCGCCTTTCTCTCCCAGCCTCTTTCCAAAGACACTACATATACAGTACTAGCCCCTCTCAGAGTGCGTCTGCTATGGGGGTTGGGGCTCACGCTTTGGCACCCCCTGCAGATAGCAGTCAGAAAACTGAAACAAAGTAACTAATGTTGGCAATAAGAGAATTGTTGAGATGTCTCCCACCACCTTCAGCACCCCAGGGGGAGGTTGAGCCCAGATTGACCATTGTTGGTACCCCAGCTCCAGCACAAGCTATGTACCCCTTCAAACCTCCTAGTTGTGAATGGAAACTGGCTCCCAATGTGATGTGTCAGCCACGTTAAACCCTAGAAAGCATGTTTTGTCATAATTGTGGGAAGGATGCACACATGAGGAGAGAATGCCAATCCTCAATAGACCTAGATAAAGCTGTATACAGATTTCAAGGAGAGCTTCAGAAAGCAAGACAATAGCCGAGGGGTGGTGGTAATGATCGCAGTGAAGGCCCAAGAAATCCTAATTCAAACTTTTTTGTGGCCAAATCATCTGTGCAGGCCCCTGCTACTGTCCCTCCAGACTGGTAAAAAATAATAGGCACTTTGATGGAGACTACTGTGACTGTCAATGGTATCCATGCTTGGGCTGTGCTTGATAGAGGGTCACAAGTGACCACTGTATTTCAGGACTGGTATGACCAACATTTATCTGATGTGCCATTACAATCTCTTGAAGACCTACATGTGTGGGGCCTGAGCGACAAATCGTACCCCTACCTAGGATATGTCTGGCTCTGGCTGTCTTTTCCCATGACTGTAACTAGTGTAGATGAACAAGTAGAGACACTAGCCCCAGTGTGCCCTCCTACGGGATTGTATGATGGGGTTCCCTTGCTCATTGGGACCAACGCCCACACGTTTGGAAGACTAGCACAGCTGTGTCAAGAGAAACAAGAGCGATGGACTGGGCCGGCTCTGAGAATTCCAGCCCTGATAAAGAGAGCCTATGACTTGTAAAAACAAACTACAGAAGCAGAAAGAGATGAGCCGGTGGGGATAGTGTGGAAGAAAGATCCTGATTCTTTGGTACTACCACCCAACATTCAGTACACCAACATGAAAGGAAGTGAAAAATAAAATATTGATGCTGGATTCACCTAGTGAAGGGAAGTTGCCAGAGAGGTTGTTGGTTAAACTCAGTATCCTACCTGCCTGGGCCCATGCCTATGCACAATAAGTGATGGTCCAGATTCGAAATGTGTTGGATCAAGAAGTCCGAGTAAACAGGGGGTGTATCCTAGCTACAGTACACTGTGCAGACACTGCAGTATTACCCAGCAACAAGCATTCTGGTGGAAAGGAAGAAGTGACCCCCAACCTAGTGATTCCCCATTGTCTACTGATTGGAAGACTTGGATCAGTAGGAACCTTGCCCAGAGAGACCAAGTGTTTTCGCTAAAAGAATGGGATGTGGGATGCATCCATGGTGCTGAGCATAACATTTGGCTGCACAATGACAAACCTTTCCAAGAGCAGTCCCACTGCCTTGCCCCAGCTGATATAGATGATGTTTGGAGGCACCTACAGGAGATGCTAGCTGCTGGTATTATTCAAGAGTCAAGGAGTCCCTATGCATCCCCTATTGTAATTGTGCGCAACAAGAATGAGTCCATGAGGATGAGTGTGGATTATCGGAATCTAAACCGGCAGACCGTCCCAGATCAATACACCATGCCAAACATACAGGATGCCCTGGACTGCCTGAATGGGAGTCAGTGGTTCTCAGTACTGGATCTCCGCACTAGATATTATCAGATTCCAATGGCCACAGAGGACTGTGAGAAAGCAGCCTTCATCTGTCCTTTGGGGTTCTACAAATTTCTGAGGATACCACAGTAGATTTTGGGGGCCTCTGCCACCTTCCAGAGATTAATGGAATGTGCGGTGGGAGACATGAACCTACTGGAATGTTTAGTGTACTTGGATGATGTCATCATTTTCGGACGCACCCTAGAAGAAAATGAGACCAGATTAGTCAAAGTTCTTGACCGCCTGGAAGAATTCAGCCTCAGATTATCTATAGACAAGTGTCAGTTTTTCCAAACATCTGTAAAATATGTGGGACATATAGTGTCAGCCGAGGAAATACAGACAGACCCCAGTAAAGTAGAGTCCCTGACCACCTGGCTCCAGCCAACTAACTTAAAAGAACTGCAGCATTTCTTAGGGTTTTGGGGCTATTATCAGTGGTTCATTAAAGACTATTCAAAGGTAATTTGGCCACTCCTCAATCTCACTCAAGGCTATCTTCCTACCAACCACAGGTACAAGAAGGGATCCCTCAAGGAAGAAGAAAAGGTGTATTTCCAAATAAGTGAACCATTTGGAGCCCGTTGGACCCCTAAGTGCAAGGCGGCATTCTTTGAGGTCATCTATCAGCTTACCCATGCCCAGTTCTTGCATATGCTGATGCCACCAAACCATACGTCCTGCACACAGATGCCAGTCTGCAGGGGCTCGGGACTGTGCTATATCAAGAATATGAAGATGACCTGAGACCTGTGGCCTTTGCCAGCCGCAGCCTGACACCTTCCAAGGTGAATTATCCTGTGCACAAGTTGGAGTTCCACACTCTAAAGTGGGCCATAATTGATCAGTTTCATGAGTACCTCTATGGGGCCAAAATATTAGTAAAGACTGATAACAACCCTCTAACATAGGTACAGACTTCAACCAAGTTGGACGCTACTAGACACTGGTGGCTTTCTGCTCTGTCCTGTTATGATTATGCAGTTGAATACCAGCCTGGACTGAACCATATTGATGCTTACACCTTTCATGTGACCAAGTTCAAAAGACAATTAGGTGAGGCTGTCAGAACACTCTATTGAAGCATTCTGACAAAAGTTTGACAAAGACGAGCAGCCATCTGCAGATACAGTGGATTGTCTGGTGGACTGTTTGGGGCCCCCTGATACTTGCATACCTGCAGCCTATTGTCATTTTTCTGCATTGGACCTCAGTGCCTTGCCCCAGTTTGGTAGTGACAGCATTCAGAGGGATCAATCCCAAGACCCTATGATCCAGCCCATACTTGATGCCCTTCATGCGGGGAGAGATGTGTCTAAACTACGTTCTACTGACTTACAGACTGCTTTATTACTCAGAAAAGGCCCCCAACTTAAGCTATGAGACCAGTTACTTTATTGAGAGAGAGTGTATCGGTGGGGTCAGTTGGACAAACAGCAACTGGTACTATGAAAAGCCTTCAAGCAACTGGTACTGAGGTCCCTACACAACCACATGGGACACCTTGGTATTGACCGGACCCTTGACTTAGTGACGTCTAGATTCTACTGGCCCAAGATGTGGACTGATGTTGAGAACCATGTCAAAACCTGTAGCAGGTGCCTGTAGAGAAAAGCTTTGCCCCAGAAAGCCCCTCCTATAGTTAATATCTCAACCAGAGCTCCCATGGAGCTGGTTTGCATAGACATCCTGTGTCTGGAGTCCGACCAAAAGAACATTGGCAATGTACTGGTAGTAACTGATCCCTTTACCCAATACGTAAAAGCTTTCCTGACCAAGGATCAAGAGGCCTCTATGGTGGCCAAGGTGCTGGTAGAAAAGTTCTTTGTCCACTATGGTGCACCACAACGTATCCATTCCAACCAAGGAAGAGACTTTGAAAGTAGCTTAATCAAAGAAATGGTCTCCCTGTGCAGGGGTGAAAGTCCAGAACCACTCCCTAGCACCTTCAGGTGGATCCCCAGCCAGAATGTTTTAACAGAACCCTTCTGAACATGTTGGGTACTCTCCATCCTAAAGACAAGTCTAAGTGGAGTCAGCAGATTAGCACCTTGGCACACGCTTATAATTGCACCAAAAGTGATGCTACCAGAATCTCTCCCTATCGTCTCATGTTCAGGAGGGAAACCCAGTTGCCTGTAGATGCTTGCTTTGGGGTCTCCCCAGATAGGGTCCAAGCTGAGAGTTATTTGCTGTACATGCAGAAACTGAAAGATCAATTGAATCATGCACATCAACTGGCACAAACTATGGCTGCCAAACAAAATCTTACTAACAAAAAAAGATATGATCGATGAGTAAAAGCCCAAGAATTGTTACCCGGAGATAGGGTACTACTGCACAATTTAGGACTGCATGGGAAGCACAAAATCGCTGACAGGTGGCACCATCTTTCCCACATAGTAGTTGGTAAACTGGATGGCCTGCCTGCATACAAAGTGCACCCTGAGAATAATACTAGAGTTGTCAAGACCATGCACCGCAATCATCTACTACCCATGAGTCAAATGACCATTCATGCTGAACTAACACCCGACACTTCCCCTCATGCTGCTGCCAAAAAGAGACAAAGTCAACCTGCCCCGCTGTTCCAAACCTAAGGCCTTCCCCTCAGCAGGCCCAGAATGATGATGACTTTCAATCCATTTCTGATGAAAGTGAATGTGACAGTGCCCACTATCCTTCTTTTGAACTGAGCCAGTTGTTTTGAAGCAATCCTCTGCATAATTGTACGGATGAAGCTGGGTCTGCAGAGTTGCCTAACCCCCAGTTTCTTCCCTGGAACCAATGCCCCTTGAACGTGAGGTGCAGAGTATTACATCTGAAATAGCAGATTCCTTGTGTCTAGTGGAACTGTTTGAATTACCTGAGGAGGAATCTGCAGTGGAAAATCTCCCTAATGACACACCAGAACATGCAAAACAATATGACAGTGTTAACAGCACCTGTTCAGTGCCACAAAATTCAATTATCCAAGAGTTCCTCTGAGATGAGCAACCTGGGCTCTCTTCAGGAGAAAATAATGAGTAATGAGTGAAGTATTATGGAAACAGAATCTACCACGCAAGGAGCAGATAATGTTCCATTATTGGTGACTTCACCCAGTGCAGATGTACCCCTTTCTACTGAACAAGAGACTGATGCAAATGCTGGTACCCTAGAGACTGTACATGTTTCCCCAAGGAAGTCTGGGAGAGTGGTTAAACCCGTAATTTGTCTAAGCTATGACTCTCCTGGAAGACCAGTAGATCTTCCTTTAAATGTTGTCCACAAGGGTATCTATATTTCAAAGAGCTCACTGCCCAAACTGAGCCTTTCTGCTACTCCCAAGTTGATTGTCCATCCTTCAGGACATGGTTCCCCTGTCCTATTTGCCCCAAGTTAATTGATAGGGATGGGACCCCATCTATGTTGTTTAGAATGCAAGAAACTATAACATGAATGAATACAGTAATATTATTTTGTGAATCATAGTGAAATCATTATTGAATGCATGAAAAATGCCTCCTGTCCCTTGAAAGGGATCCTTAGAGAGTTCTTAAATAACCGGACTGTATCTGAATCAGCTGTGATGGAAACCACCAAATTGTGACTGTACAATTGCCTGAAGAAGACCGAAGATTTGCTGTACGCCATCGGCCTGTCAGGACATCTGAAATCACCACAAAGATCACGGTTTTGCTCAGGAAAGCTGAAATTGCAACTGGACTGTCATCCGACCTGTGGTATTGTGTTTTGTCTTACTATAAGTGTGCAGAATGCTGTTAGTGGGTCGTGATTTGGTTCCCCACTGCCTAATTGTACCACACTTGCTGAAAGCTGTATTCAGCATTTACCAGACTGAATCTGAACTGTTCACCTGGCCTGGGCCCTGCTATCTTGGTCCAGCCAGCTACTCCAGGTGCAGAGATCACCTTTGATGAGAGACTTGCCCAGGGATCAGCCCCCTGCTCAACCACCTCAAACAGGAATGACACCTCAGAGATTCATGTGGGCCCTACTTCTCCTGGCATACCAGCTTGTCAACCTGCAGTCTCCTTCTCGTCCCTCCTGTGTCTCATATTGGGTAGCATGAGTAAACTCCCCCTGCAACATCAGCTAAATCAAAAGTGTTGTCATCTGATTCCCTTTGTTGTTTCCTTGTCACGAACTGAGCCTCCAGGCTCTGGATTACAAATTGTGTGTGGTTGTGCATGTTTCTTCTTTCCATCACAGGGCCCCGACCAGCTGCAATGCCAGCCTACCCCAGGCAATGAATTAGACTAGCCCACCTTTGTTCCAACTGGGTACCCAGAGTGTGTGACTGTGAAAGGACTCTAAAGTGCATGCATGATTGCCTGATTGAATCAGTTACAGAACAAATCAGCCAAATTATTCCCCTCCCTTGTTCATTCCCCCTGAATAAATCAGATCTAATTCCTTCTGTATTTAACCTGACCATGGTTCCATTTTGTACCAGAAGCACTGTACTGTTGTTACCTACTGTGTCTAACCTTATTTTACAAGGGGTCTCCAGGGTCGGACTGGTGGAGCCAGCCCTGGTGGTAAGTGCAAACTGAGTGGGGATTTGTATGCTGATATTAGATTATTGTAACTGTGTCTGTTGTACATTGCTTAGGCCACTAGAGGGGAAAGAAGAGGGTTACAGTGTCCTGGCGGGCTGTACCCAGGTCAGCTACGCTGCCAATAACCCTGTCATCCCAGTGGAGCCACCCGTTTTCCATACCCAGGCCCCTTAACCTGCACCTAGCCACACAGGCAGGGGTAGTAGCCCTTGGGATAGCACCACCTAAGGGTTACACAAGAAGAAGGTGCATATATTTTTGTTACAACTGTTAATAGGGTTGTTCTTAAGTGAAAATATTCTGACCCTTACTATCCAGAACAAGATTCAGGCCAAAGTCCTGACAAGTCTAGCCTAGGTGTCTGGCTAGACTGACAGCTTAACTTTTCCAAACACGTTGACCCCATCCTGAAAAAACTGTGCCCCAAGCTAGGTGAATTTTACAGGAACCACAGTGCTCTACTAATATCGGTAAGTCGTTATATTGTTTAGAAAATGATACTTCCCATCTTTGACTATGGTGACTAAGTCTATGGTGCTGGTCCCAAGTCTTCCATTACTAGGTTGGACACTCTTCAATGCTTTCTGTCGCTTTGCTCTTGACCCCCCTTCCCACACACAACACTGCTCCTTATATCATCCTCTAGCTCTCCCCTCCCTGAAGTGCAGGCACCACTCTCACTGTGCCAATTTCACCTCTAAATTCTGGTTTGGGACTCTTCCCTCCTACCTGTCCTTTTCACTAGCTACCCCCTCTCCTTCTTCCAGACACCTTAAATCCTCTGACTCACGAACTCTTGCTATACCTCGATGATCCACCTCTATTGGCCAGGAAGCTTTCTCACACCACTTCCCAAAACTCTGGAACTCACTTCCACCCCCTATCAGATTTTTCTCATTGCCCTCTAACTCTCCTTGGCCCTGCGCAACTTCTACTCTCCTAGCTGCACTTGCTGATAGCACCTACACACTCTCACTATTCCAAATACTCCTCCACATCCTACTTCTGTCCTCCTTTTTTTACTGGGATTTGTCCCCTTGCAGGGTTCTCAACATCCTGAAGAGGTATAGTCCTCTCCTGTCTCTCCTCTCCCCCTGCCCCCCCCCGAAGCGGTATAGACCTCCACTCTATCTCCTCTCTCCTCTCCCCCAACTTGTGCTACACTTTAGTCTACTCATTCCCTCCCACATCCTTTTCCCCTCTCCATATTACCCATCCCTCCCATATCCTCCCAAATTCCCCCCCAAGTCTCCCTCCCCTCTCATATCACCAGTCACTACCATATTCTCATGACCCACTCCCCTCCTATCTATTCCTTACCTAGTATAACCTGTCCCACTTACAGAGTCCTCAGTACCAATATTATCCTCCAGAGTATTAGCAAGAGGCCTTCTCCGTCCTTCTCCCCACCTCCTCTCGTCCCTTGTACTCCCTTTTTTCCTTTAACTACCACCCCAGGTGACTACTCCAGCACTTACTATTTGCCCAGTCTCTTACATCAGCACTTCTTTGTACTATGTGATCACTATTCTAGGCTCTACTGCTCATGGCAGGGTTATGTAAACTTTTACAGTGTTAGTTATGTGTCAGTCTTGGCTTAGCTACCATGTAAATCAAATGTGTCTCTGTTTACTCTGTAATTCTCCTTCACTGCAATTGATACAAGTATTTTTTCTTCCCTGCACAGTAAGCATTATACTGTAAATATGTTTTAATGTTTTTTGCTCTCCCATCCTTGTAACCCCCTCCCCAGGACGCTTCAGGAAATGAGCTGTTCACAGCTCATGTTGTCTTTCCTGGTGAGACATTTTTAATTAAATAAATAAAATGTTCTGATTAGTTATGATTCTAATCAGAACCTTTTGTAACATATGGGAAAAATTGAAAATCTTCCATACAATTGCATAAAATGACACAGAGAGACCTATTACACATATACGCAGGCACACACAAAATTATAGCGGAAAAGAAACAAAACTCTATTACTATTCACAGCTCCACTAAAAGACAACTGAACAACGCACGAGGCCTGCATCACCTATCTGAAAAAGATTTTATTAAGTATTTTTTGTTCAATTTACTAGCTGAAAGAAAGAAATTAAAACAGCACAGTAGATACACTACAGCAGAGATGCAGCTAGTGTAACTTCTACCACCCTTGTATACCGGCTGACTGAGATCCCTTCCCAGGACAGACAGGTAGTTTTACTCCGGTACAGTCAGGAGGAGAGGAACTGGGTGATTTTACTTAGTGGGCAAAACACAGTAAAATGGTAGGAATAATAGGCCTCAATGTATATGCAACAGTAAAATGCAATCAGCAGTACACAAAGCCTATATGAAAATTAATGTTTCCTTTCTTCTGACTGTAAAGCACCCATCTGACAGCCCAGATGCATGTAATTCTGCTACTGCAGTTTCCTCCCTTGTAGACTTTTGAGTGAGATACTAACATACTGTATGAACATACAAACATACAAAGAAGCCAGCACAAGAAAGCCATTAGGTCTCTCTAGTCTGCTCGTATTGCATGGTCCACAGTTTGAACTACTCCCCCTTCCCACTCCCCTCCCCTTCCTCTCCACTTCTCCCATCCTTTTCATCCCCTCTACCCATGATACTTGCCTTCCCCCATGCTTATCCCAGCCGCTCTTGAAGCTGCCTACTGTCTTCAACAGGACAACCTCTTCCAGCAGCACATTCCAAGTGTCCACCACCCTCTCCATGAAGAAGTGCTTCCTGACCTCCGTCCTAACCCATCCACAGCTTAAGACTGTGCTCCCTCATGTTATAGTTGCCACTTAGCTTAAAGAGACCCTCCTTATCCACTTTATTTATTCCTTTCAAGTACATAAAGGTCTCAGTCATGTCCCATCTCTCTCCTGTCCTCCAGGTAGTACATGTTCAGTGCCCTCAACCTCTCCTTGTATGCCTTACCCTGTTGACTCACTATCATCTTTGTAACCCTCCTCTGGACCTTCTCCAGCAGGTTAATGTCCTTTTTGAGGTGTGGGCACCAGTACTGAACTCTATACTCTAGATGTGGCCTCACCAGTGACATGTACAACGGCAGTATAACCTCCTCTCTCCTACTACTGATCCCCCAAGCTATGTATCCTAGCATCTTGTTTGCCCTTGCTCCTACTATCTTGCACTGGGAGAAGTGCTGCAAGTCACTAGCGATCATCACTCCCAGGTCGTTCACCTTCTCTGATGCAGATACCTGGACTCTAGCCAGGTAGTATGCCATTCTGGGATTCCAAGCTCCATTGTGCATAATTTTGCATTCCTTGGCATTGAAGCTGAGCTGCCAGATCCCAGACCATCTTCCTAGCTTTTACAGATCATCCTGTAGGTCCTGTATCCCTTCAGCTGTGTCCACTCTCCCGCAGACCTAGGTGTCATCCATGAATAGGCACAGTTTTCCCTTAATGCCATCCCCAATGTCATTGATAAAGACATTGAACAAAACTGGCCCCAGCACTGAGCCCTGCTGGATGCCACTGGTGATCTGTCTGGTGCAAGATAACTCTACCCCCACTACCACCCTGTGGGTTCTGTCCCTCAGCCAGTTTTCCACCCATCAGGTTATTTTCTCCCCAACCCCCAGACCCGCCAACTTCATGGTCAATCTTTTGTGAAGCATGAAGTCAAAGGCCTTGCTGAAATCCAGCTAGAGGATGTCTACTGCTTGGCCTCTCTCTACTATCTTAGTGATCCACTCAAAGAAGTCAATCAGATTCGTTTGACACAATCCTCCCCCATGAACCCATGCTGTCTCGCATCCTGGAGACCATGCCTCTCTAGATATTCTACCAACCTTTCCTTTAGTTTGGTTTCCATGTTCTTACACACAATTGAAGTCAGACTGACTGGTCTATAATTCTCTGTGTCATACTTGTGTAACCCCTAGGTGACGCTATCCCAAGGGCTACTACCCCTGCCTGCTTGGCTAGTAGCCGGTTAAGGGGCCTGAGTTCTGAAACAGGTGCCTCCACCCGGAGGTCAGGGTTGGTAGTGGTCAAGCTAACCTCGGCACCAGCCCTCCGGGACACCGTAACCCCTCTCTTTCCCCTCTAGTGGCCTGAACACTGTACAATAATCACTTTCACAATACCCCTGGTACACCACACAAGTACCCACACTGTTTGCACTTACCACCAGGGCTGGTTCCTCTGGCTTGACCCTGGGTACCCCCTGTAAAACAAAGTTATGCACAGCAAATAGCAACAGTACAGTACTTTGAGCACAAACTGGAACCACAGTCAGATTACATGCAGAAAAAGTTCGATCTGATTTGTTCAGGGGACTTGAACAAGGAAGGGGCAAAATCAGGTTAATTAGCTTGAAAGTTATATCACTCAAGCAGTTATGCATGCACTTTGAGTTCCCCCACACAGTCACACCTCTGGGTACCTAGCTGGAGAAGAGATGGGCTAGCCAGGACTGCTGCCCGGGGTTAAAGCTGGTTGGGGCCCTGTGATGGAAAACACAACATGCACAGTACCCAATATTTGTAATCCAGAGCTAGAGGGCTCAGTTCGTAAAGGAAACAAAACAATAAGACAATCAGATGACACACTCAGATTAAACTGTTGTTGCAGGGAACTACCCTGGTATTTACTCACAATACCCAACACTGGACACAGGCTGGACAAAAGTCGAGACTGCAGGTGGTTGATCTGGAATGCCAGGAGAAGCAGGGCCCACACTAGTCACAGAGGCATCATTCCTGTTCAAGCATGGAGCAGGGGGCTGATCCCCAGGCAGGTCTCTCATTGATGGCTTCTCTGTGCAGTGGGTAGTCTGGCTGGGCCAGTCTGGCAAGGCCCAGACCGCATGGAGACAAATTCAGATGCAGTCCGTTTTGGGCTGATACAGCTTCCAGCAAGCAGAATACAGTTCACACAGTGGGGAACTAACACAACCCACTAGCAGCTCATAGCACATTTTCAATTCATGTATGGAAATTCTACTGTACCAGGCAAAGCGCTCCCCGGTCACAATCGCAAAGTCTCTACACACATGGGGAGCTTAGGGATAGCTGGAACTCCTGACAGGCCGATCGCATTCAGCAAAATCTTTGGTCTTCTTCAGGTTGAGCCTGCCCCACTTCAGTAGCTTACTTTAGTCATACAAACTTGGATTTAGTCCAAAATAATTCTCTTCTCTCCCTCTCAGGAGAAGCAGCAGACATGTAAGCCAAAAACTCAGCCCTTTCACAGTTTTCCCATGTGAATCCACTCAGGATTGCTGCCCAAAATACACTTGAGCTCTTCTCATTTCACTTCCCAGCTCAGAACTAACTAAAAACTGCAAGCAGCCCGGGACTGCCCCAAGATCCAAAAGATTTGGCTGGCTGATTTGGCTGTCAGTCAAAGCAAAAGCTGCCCCTTCAGTTGCAAAAAAGGTGCAAAAAACTCCAAACTACAGTTCATACAGATTTTGAATTCGGATAGCTCCTGTAGTCCGGCTACATTTCAGGTCCCACCAGTATTGTTTGGTCCAATTTGCAGTCCAGGAACAAAATAGTGGAGACAAACAGAACAGTCCTTGCTACAAAGAAAGCAGGTTAGACAAACTACATTATCATTATCGCTCTAAATGATTTTCAGTAAATAGTTGCATCTTTCAACAGAGCTCCCTCTCAGATTACTTAAGGTGCAATCAGGCAGCTTTTAAAGAGACAGTACACAGAGGCTATACAGGCTCTGGTAACCATTTAAACTGCTAAAACACAGGACACCAGCCTGGCAGTGAGCATTTAGGCAAGCTCAAGGGAGACTCTTTGGGAACCCCTATTTGTAGGGGGGGTTACACCCTTCCCTGCCTGGGAAAACTTGGTGTCCGCATCAAGTCTGTACCATCATAACATAGAAAATGCAACACACACAAGATCCAGGACCTCCACTCTATTAGAACTCATTTTTACCAATAGGCCACAAAACCTCACCCAGGCTACTGTGCTCCCTGATTCAATCAGTGACCACTCCCTGGTTACCTGCTGATGGTCGGGTAAACTACCCCCTGCCCCTCCGAAAACCTCCTGGCACCAGAAGCTCAAAAAAGAAGGCCTAAAACACCTCAAAGACTACCTTTCCAATAGCTACTGCCTCCCCATATACACCATGCAGTCAGTAGATACTGCTCTCACCCACTTTATAACTACCTTCAACAAAGCTTGTGATATATTTGCTCCCCTCACAAAGCAAGTTGTGAAAACCAGGACAACCCCCTGGATCACACCCTCCCTCCTAAACTTTATGCAACAGAGGGACAACCTTTAGCACAGAGCCATTGACACCCAACGCACCCAGGATAGACAGCTATATAGGGAGGCATGCAATAAATGCACATGGGCTACACGGCAGGAAATAGCTAATTATTACCAGTGTACCCTTTCCTCCTCCTGGGGAGACGGGAAAAAATTGTGGAACAATATACAAGAACTCCCATTCCTATTCCCCCACCCCTACCCAACTCAATTTGAATGAGGATGTAACCCAAGATCCCGCCAATGTTGCAGAAGCCCTCAATGACTCCTTCTCGGACCTCTCACATATCCTCCCTCCAAATTTCTTCCACCCTACCAAATCCCCCCCTCCACCCGAAACAATGAGTATAGACTTCACACCCCCTTTCTGGCTCCAAGTCATCCCTTGTAATGTGGCCAATGCTATATCACCAAAGCTATCGCTAATACCCGCTACAGCAATGACTTTCTGGACCTAAAACTCATTAGGCTTACTCTCGATGTCACACTACCCCACCTTACAAAAATTCTCAACCTTTCACTATGCCTCAGCCAGTTCCCCTCAACCTGGAAGAAAGCCATAATCACTCCTATTCTGAAGAACGGTGACCCCACCTACACCAGCAAGTATAGGCCAATCTCAATACTTCCTCCTCCTCTCTCCAAAGCCCTGGGAAAAATAGTCTCGGACCAGCTAACAGAACACTTAACTAAACACAACCTCCTTCGCAAGGAACAGCATGGTTTCGGGTCTGGCCTTAGCACCGTCACAGCACTCACTGAACTCACCACGTTCATCCACGAGGCCTTTGACCAAGGCTCAATAGCAGGGGCCATTTAAGTAGACTTGACCAAGGCTTTTGACATGGTCAGTCATGAACTACTCCTCCATGTCCTCCACAACTCAGTGTGGTCCCCGAGGCCATGGCCTGGTTCAAGGACTACCTCACAGGACGGTCACAGCAAGTTAGGATAAATTCCACCATCTCCACCCCCAAAGCTGTTTGCTCAGGGGTTCCACAGGGGTCTATTCTGGGCCCACTGCTCTTCATCCTCTTCCTCAACTCTCTCCCCAAAGCGTGCAGTAGTCATCTCTTACTCTATGCTGATGATGTGGTTCTGTACTGGAAACACCCTAACCGAACACCTCCAACTTACCCTTCAGGGTGTTTTCAGGGAGTTAGAGAACTGGTTCACTGATCACCACCTGATCATTAACTATTGCAAAACTAAGTCCATGATCTTTGCTCATCGCCAAAGCCCACACAGCCAGACGGCACTCCAAATTAAGAACTCACTTGGCACCCTACTGGAACACATTACTCACTTTAAATACCTGGGTATCACCTTGGATACCTCCCTCTCCTACCACAGACACGTATGTCTCCTGTCGTCTGCGGTCAACGCCAGAGTGGGTACCCTCTACAGGCTCAAAAACAGCCTGCCTGCACAAGCCATGCAGATTGCAGTCACCTCCTCCATCCTCTCCCTAATTGATTATGGGATTGTTATTTATGGAACAGCTGACACCACCACCCTAGCAGCATAAACACTGTGCTTAATAAAGCCTGCCGCCTAGTAACAGGTTGTAACAGACTCATCCATACCTGTGATCTGTACACACTGACTGGTTGGCTAAACTCCCAACAAAGACTCAAATACCACACCTGCATTCTCACAAAAAAGACTCACCTCCAGCTTGTACCTGCCGGTCTATTCCCCATAATCAGTCCAGACCCCATCAGGCATAATACAAGACTCACAGCAACATCATCTTTCCTGGTTCCCCTCTGTCGAACATCCCTTGAGCAAAGATCTTTCTGCTACCATGCCCCCGTATTGCTCAACACACTTCCCCTTACTCTCTCCCAGTTCCGTAGCATCTCACTCTTCAAATCAGGTCTTAAAACCCAACTCATGGAAATTGCTAAATGTGACTGCGGCTAGATCTGCCCACCCTCCTCTCCCACCTCTTCTGCGGGACACAGGGGCTCCCTAGACCCTACAAAATAGCATCCTTCAAAGCTCTGTCTAGGGATCGCAGGCAAGCCTCCTAATTTTCTCACCTACTGAATAAGTTTCTTGACTACCCTGCCAGTACTGTAACTGTAAATAATACCTGTCAATATTAGTCATATACTGTCTTGTTTCCCTCCACCCCCTGTAACCAATGTGGAGCCTTTGTAAAAAAGATTGTCTGTACTGAAATCTGTAAATAATTACCTGTTCTCGTCTGTCATTATTGTATTTGTCTACCCTCCACCCCCTATAACCTGATGTGGAGCCTTTGCAAAAGAGTCTGTGACACAAAGGATTGTAATTCCAATTGTACTCAATAAATAAATAAATAAATTTATACCATTAACATGCTATACAAGTACTATCTGATTCATCAATTGGCATAACTTGTCACTTTACTATACATTTCAATGTACTTCACTATATCATTTCCATTATGACAATACATTATACATATTTCACACAGGTAAAATGAACATTACTATACAGAATCATGTAATAACTTCTTGTACTCTAAACAATGCAAGAGGGGGCCCATCCCTATCAGCTAACGGGACCCAAAACATTCACCTGGGTGGAAATATGCTTTGTCTGGTTCTTTGACGGACCCTTTTTTTGTATTTCTGATTGGTAGGAGGGTAACCCTGGGTAAGATTCAAGAGTGGCTGAATCACTTTGTAATAGTCTTTTATGAACCAGCGGTAGTAGCCACAAAATCCCAGAAAACATAGTAGTTCTTTCAAATTGTGGGGCTGAGACCAAGTAGTCAAGACTTCAGCTTTACTAGGATCAGTCTGTATCCCCTCTGTAGACACTATGTGCCCCACATACTTCACAGAGGTTTGGAAAAACTGACACTTGTCAATAGACAGCTTGAGGCCAAAATCTTCCAGTCGATCTACTACTTTGAACAGTCAACTCTCATGTTCCTCTAGGGAGCTCCTGAACACAATGACATTGTCCAAGTACACCACACATTCTGGCAACTTCATGTCTCCCACTGCTCGTTCCATCAGTCACTGGAAGGTGGCTGGGGTGCCCGATATTCCCTGTGGCATTCTCAGGAATTCGTAGAACCCCAAAGGACAGATGAAGGCAGTCTTCTCACAGTCTTCCAGAGCCATTGGAATCTGGTAATATCCACTGTGAAGATCCTACACTGAGAACTATTTGCTCCCATTCAAATAATCCAGAGCATCTTGTATATGGGGCATGGTGTATTTATTGGGGATGGTCCGCCGATTCAGAGTTCGATAATCAACACACATTCTCACAGATCCATTCTTCTTACACACAACCACAATGTGAAAAGCATATGGGCCCCTTGATTCTTGTATCACACCAGTCACGAGCATTTCCTGCAATTGTCTTCTCACATCTTCTATGTCTGCAGGGGCTAAGCATCGAGACCTCTCTTGAAATAGCTATTCATTGTGCAGGCGTATGTGATGCTCCACATCCTGGGCTCATCCCATGTCCTATTCCTTCAATGAAAACACTTGATCTCTCTGGGCAAGTTTCTGGCTAATTCAGGTCTTCCATTCAGCTGGCAACAGGGAGTCACCAAAATCAAACAAATCGGGAGTCACTCTATCTGTCTTGCTAGGGTGCTTGTTGCTGGACAACACTGCAGTGTCTGCACAGTGTACCACAGCTAGGGTGCATCTACTGCTCACCTGAATCTCCTGATCTGACACATTATGAATCTAGACCATCACTCATGGTGCACAGGCGTGAGCATGAGCTGGCAAGATGCTGGGCTTAACCAATAATCCTTCTGGCAATTTTCCATCACCTGGCATGTCCAACATCAGTATTTTGTCCTTGACATCTTTGCAGAGGCGGACCTCCCTTTGAATGGTACACTGGGCATTAAGGGCCAGTACCATTGACTCTGGATCCTTCTTCCACACGACCCCTACTGGTTCATCCTGGTCCACTCCCTTGGGGTTCTGTTGCAAATCATAGGCTCCCTTGATCAGAGCGTGAATTCTTGGGGCCCTCCCAGTCCATCGCCCTTGTTTCTTGTGACAGAGCTGTGCCAGTCTCCCAAACATATGGGCGTTGGTCCCAATTAACAGGGGAACCCCATCATACAGTCCAGTAGGGGGACACACCAAGGTCAGTGTCTCAATTTGCTCCTTTTCACCAGTTACAGCTGCAGGAAATGACAACTAGAGGTGGACATATCCTAGATAGTGATAAGACTTGTCACTCAGTCCCCCCACACATGTAGACATTCCAGGGATTGTAAGGGCACAGCAGATAAGTGTTTGTCATACCAGTCCTTAAATGCAATGGTCACTTGCGACCCACTGTCCAGCACAGCCCGAGTAGGAAAACCATTCACAGCCATGGTAGTCTCCATTGAAGGGCCCACTATTTTGGACCAGTCTAGAGGGACAGCAGCAGGGGCCTGGACAGATGATTTAGCCACATAGAGATTTGAGTTACTACTTCTTGAACCCTCACTGTGGTCGTTTTGGGCATTCCTTGACGCTGATTTGTTCTCCAAAGCTCTCCTTGAAGCCTGTATACAACTTTATCTAGGTCTTTTGTGGACTGACATTCTCTCTTCATCTGCTCATCCTTCCCACAATTATGACAAAATATATTTTCTTTGATTTGGGGTGGCAGGTGCATCACACTGGGAGCTAGGGCGGTGGTACTACCAACTGAAAACCTTGGTGCCATCTCTGTCTGCTGTGTGGTGAACATTTGGAGACATCTCAACAATTCTCTTACTTCCATAGTCAAGGCATC
Organism: Neoceratodus forsteri; assembly: GCA_016271365.2. NCBI lineage: Eukaryota > Metazoa > Chordata > Ceratodontiformes > Ceratodontidae > Neoceratodus > Neoceratodus forsteri. The sequence continues at coordinate 668,623,129 of CM057456.1, read as the reverse complement.
AAGATTCGAGAGCTGCTGTCAGCAGGAGATGCCTAGGTGGACATCCCCAACCCCATAGCAGATGCAGTTGGATAAGCATCAGTGCCTGTACTTGTAGGAGCGGCCTTCATAAAGAGACTGTTTTTTTGTTTCCCTTTACTCCCTCAGCAGTTCATCCCATGGTGGCACACACTCATTGGTCCTCACTTTGGAAGGATCTTCTGTTGCAGTGATCACTTGGGCTGCGCTCACCCTAGAATTACAATCCCCCTCTTCATCTTCAACCTCCCGAAGTACTTTTATCAAGTCACAATAGTCCGGTGGGTTACCCCTTCTATCTGGAAGCCTTAATTGAAGGAGCTGCAATTTAGAATGCTTTGCATGTTGCAGTATGTGCCCCAACCTCACATGGTTTAAGTCACTGACAGCTACCCCACCTTTTTGGTAAGCCTTTTGCAGTGCTCTTTCCAGATGAGTAACATATGCAGATAAACTTTTCCTGGGCCATTGTTTTGTTTCTTGAAATTTCCACATCAAGTTCTCCCCTGACTCAATGCTCCCAAAATTTCCTTCAAGTACAGATAGGTACTGCTGGGCAGATGCATCAGGGTTTGTGGACCTCAGAAATTTAATGGCCTCTAGGGAGGGACCCCTCAACCTTTCTATGATCCTTTTCCATTTCTCAGCCTCTGCACACTGCTATTCAGGTGCCAAAGGGGCAACACAATCTATCCAGGTCTCCCAAACATCCTCCATTTGGGGGGTTGGGAGGGTGCCAGAGATGATTCTCAACCTTCGGTAAGAGTCGTGACTAATGGCAGGTACAGGCATAGGAGCCAGCATTGGCACAGGCACAGAAGGAGAGGCAATAATGGATGCTGGAGTGGGAGGGGGTGTTGGGGGAGGAACACCTCCAGGTGGCAGGAATAGTTTCTTTAAGTCCACCACAGTTTTCCCTTCCTCCAGCAACAACTTAGCAAATTTCTCCTCAAAAGTCTCAGATAGTGGGGGGGGCTCAGTCTCACCAGGGTCTTTACTGTCTTTAGCTATCACTCTCCAGGCAGAGAGGGCTCCTTCAGGGGTGATAGTCCATGGCACTGTGGAACTGTCTACTGGATCCTTACACTCTACTAATGCCATGAAACTTTGGGTGAGCAGATTAGCCTGTCGACCCACCACCACAGGGTTTTGTAAACATTCAACCTTGGAAAGTACTCCCTCTACAGTGTCCTTATTGGTACCCAGGGCAATATCCAGGATAAGTATAGCATTTTGGGGTTCAATCTCCTGCACAGTACACCACCCCACCAACTGGTGTACAGCCACTTCTGTTGGAGTAACCATTTATTTTTAACAGCAATTCACCAATTTGGCCACTAGGGGATGCTAATCCCAGTGGTGAGCCTCCAAGATGTAACCTCTAGGTGGCACTATCCCAAGGGCTAATACCCTTGCCTGCTTGGCTAGTAGCAGGTTAAGGGGCCTGAGTTCTGAAACGGGTGCCTCCATCCAGAGGTCAGGGCTGCTAGTGGTCAAGCTAACCTAGGCACAACTCTCCGGGACACTGTAACCCCCCTCTTTCCCCTCTAGTGGCCTAAACACTGTACAATAATCACTTTCACAATACCCCTGGTACACCACACAAGTACCCACACTGTTTGCACTTACCACCAGGGCAGGTTCCTCTGGCTCGACCATGGGGACCCCTGTAAAACAAGGTTATGCACATCAAATAGCAACAGTACAGTACTCTGAGCACAAACTGGAACTACAGTCAGATTACATGCAGAAAAAGTTTGATCTGATTTATTCAGTGGACTTGAACAAGGAAGGGGCAACATCAGGTTAATTAGCTTAAAGGTTATATCAATCAAGCAGTTATGCATGTGCTTTGAGTCCCTCCACACAGTCACACCGCTGGGTACCCAGGTAGAGAAGAGATGGGCTAGCCAGGACTGTTGCCCGGGGGTTAAAGCTGGTTGGGGCCCTGTGATGGAAAACACAACATGCACAGTACACAATATTTATAATCCAGAGCCAGAGGGCTCAGTTCATAAAGGAAATGAAACAACAAGACAATCAGATGACACACTCAGATTAAACTGTTGTTGCAGGGAGCTATGCTGGTATTTACTTATGATACCCAAGACTGGACACAGGCTGGATAAAAATTGAGACTGCAGGTGGTTGATCTGGAATGCCAGAAAAAGCAGGGCTTCCGATGGTGTAGCTGTTTTCATAAGCAAGGGAGAGCAGGATGGCAGGATGGCAAAATCTTTGATTTGTGTAATTCCAAATCCCAATCCAGAGGAGAGAGGAAGAGACTACTGGGGGCCCAAGAGAAATTTTACAGTAACAGAAAATCCCAAATGAAAGTGTTTTTCTTTTCTTGGCTTCAGACAGTGTAGTTGTGTTCCTGGGCAATGGAGGGCAGGCTAGCAGAATATTTGACTCGTGCCATTCCAAATCCAGAACCAGAGAAGAGAGGGTGAGACTACTGGGGGCCCAAGAGAAATTTTACAATTACAGAAAATCCTAAATGAAAGGTTTTTTTTTTGGTTTTTGGCCTCAAACAGTGTAGCTGTGTGTACATGAGCAAGGGAAGGCAGACTGGCAAAATCTTTGACTTGTGCCATTCCAAATCCAAATCCAGAGGAGAGAAGGAGAAAGACTACTGGGGGTATAACAGAAATTTTGCAGTTATAGAAAAGCCCACGTGAAAGTTTGTTTTTCTTTTTTTTGGCCTCAGACAGTGTAACTGTGTCTACATGAGCAAGGGAGGGCAGGCTGGCAAAATCTTTAACTTGTGCCATTCCAAATCCAGAACCAGAGAAGTGAGGTAAAGACTACTGGAGGCCCAAGAGAAATTTTACAGTTACAGAAAATCCCAAATGAATGATTTTTTCTTTTCTAGGATTCAAACAGAATGGCTTTGTACATGAGCAAGGGCAGACTGGCAAAATTTTTTACTTGTGCCATTCCAGATCCATGGGAGAGAGGGAGAGACTACTAGGGGCCCAAGAGAAATATTACAGTTATAGGCAATCCCAAATGAAAGCTTTTTTTCTTTTCTTGACCTCAGATAGTGTAGCTGTGTACATGAGCCATGGCAGGCTGGCAGAATCTTTGATTTGTGCCATTCCAGATCCAAAGAACAGAGGGAGAGACTACTGGGAGCCCAAAAGAAATGTTACAAAAATTATCAATTTTTTTCCCTGGTGTCAGTGTGGTTGTGTGTACAGGGCAAGGGCAGCAGGCTGGCAAAATAATTCTTTAACTTGTGCCTTCTAGAAGGGAGAGAGAGAGTGACTGTAGGGGGGCCCATGAGAAATGTAACAGTCCCAGAAATCCCAAATAAAAATGTTTTCCCGGCTTTTCAATGTGGCTGTGTATACAGGGCAGGTGCAACAGGCTGGCAAAATAAATCTTTGACCTGTGCCATCCAATCACAAATCATAATCACGTGTTAACACTCATTACAATGTCATCCAGAGGGGAGAGAAAGAGACTGAAGAGGGGCCCACGAGAAGTGTAGCAGTCCCAGAAATCCCAAATAGTTTTTTTCCTGGCTTCAGTGTGGCTGTGTGTTCAGCGCAAGGGCAGCAGGCTGGCAAAATAAATCTTTGACTTGTGCCATCCAATCACAAATCATAATCACGTGTTAACACTCATTACAATGTCATCCAGAGGGGAGAGAAAGAGACTGAAGAGGGGCCCACGAGAAGTGTAGCAGTCCCAGAAATCCCAAATAGTTTTTTTCCTGGCTTCAGTGTGGCTGTGTGTTCAGCGCAAGGGCAGCAGGCTGGCAAAATAAATCTTTGACTTGTGCCATCCAAAGGGAGAGAGAGAGAGAGACTGCAGGGGGGCCCACGAGAAGTGTAACAGTCCCAGAAATCCCCCCCAAAAAATGTTCCTGGCTTCAGTATGGTTGTGTGTACAGTGCAAGGGCAGCAGGCTGGCAAAATAAATCTTTGACTTGTGCCATCCAGAGGGAGAAAGAGAAACTGCAAGGGGGGTCACGAGAAATGTAACAGTGCCAGAAATCTCAAATATTTGGTTTTCTTGGCTTCAGTGTGGCTGTGTGTACAGAGCAAATGCAGCAGGCAGGCAAAATAAATCTTTGACTTGTGCCTTCTAGAAGGAAGAGATAGTGACTGTAGGGGGGCCCATGAGAAATGTAACAGTCCCAGAAATCCCAAATAAAAAATTTTCCCAGCTTTTCAGCGTGGCTGTGTGTACAGGGCAAGTGCAGCAGGCTGGCAAAATATGTCTTTGACTTATGCCATCCAATCACAAATCACAATCACTTTTTAAAGTTCATTCACAATCTCATCCAGAGGGGAGAGAAAGAGACTGTAGAGCAGCCCACGAGAAGTGTAACAGTCCCAGAAATCCCAAATAGTTTTTTTCCTGGCTTCAATGTGGCTGTGTGTACTGTGCAAGGGCAGCAGGCTGGCAAAATAAATCTTTGACTTGTGCCATCCGGGGGAGAAGAGACAGATAGAGAGAGAGAGAGAGAGATAAACTACAGGGGGGGCCCACGAGAAGTGTAACAGTCCCAGAAATCTCCAAAACATTTTTTTTTCCTGGCTTCAGTATGGTTGTATGTACAGGGCAAGACCAGCAGGCTGGCAAAATAAATCTTTGACTTGTGCCATCCAGAGGGGAGAGAGAGAGAGAAACTGCAAGGTGGCTCACGAGAAATGTAACAGTGCCAGAAATCCCAAATATTTGTTTTTCCTGGCTTCAGTGTGGCTGTGTGTACAGAGCAAGGGCAACAGGCTGGCAAAATAAATCTTTGACTTGTGCCATCCAATCACGATCACTTGTTGATGTTTATTCATGATTTTAATTATTAAAAAAAATACTGTTCAGACAAACAACATACAAGTTGATGTGCCTGTGCTGCTGGCTGTGAGTGGCTCAATGGATCAAGTCTGATTTTGTGACTCGTAGCAGGCTATTTACACTACAGCACAATCATCACTCATTCCTCATTATTCCTGATTATTATCATTCATTTTATAGTATATCGTGTTACATTATGTATAAGCATTAACCAACCCCAATGTGGGACTGTGCTGCGTGTGGCTATGCACCAGATTTGTCTGCATCTCCAGTTCAAATTCTAAGGCACACTTAACAGTTGCTGAATTTGGTCACTTAACAGTAACTGCACTGGAGGAGTCAGTCAGGTAATTTTGGAAGGAAGGGGTGGTGGACTGCTGTGCTGTCGATGTGCTGTGTACAGTCATGAGTCATGACAATAAATCTGTCCCTGGCCTGTGGGTATGGGTGGGAGTCATCAGAAGGACATCATGTTAGTTAAAGGGATCTTAGTTTTTTTACAGGTTAGAGTGCTAATTATATGGGCATTTGTATCGATCTCTCTCTCTCTTTCTCTCTCTCTGTCTCTCTCTGTCTCTCCCAGCACACTCATGCCACAGACCCGAGCAGGATATGCTACCAATACAGGCCAGCCATGTAGAGGCTAGTAGTGAGTGAATGCTTTTTTATTTAGCAATTTTACATACATTTTTATACAAATAATCCATTAAAATAATTCCTTTGGGCTTCTGTGTCAAATGTGACCAACTTTGGCCACTTTTATGCATTTTTTGCATTTTTTCAAATATTTGTCAATAAATCAGAACTAATCAGAACAAATCAGAACTTCACCATGTTCCAGTTCTTATTCAGTAAGGGTCAGAACTTCACCGAGTTCTCCTAGCCCTGATGCCAAGACTGATCCCAGAATAGCTGTGTAACTGTAATAATAGTTCTTGTCTGTTAATCAGGACCCTGTGTTTACTACTGCAAAGTGGACCTATGTTCTGTGGCAAGACCTCATACTTTCTGTGGCAGAACAATTGCTGATTCTGTGGCCATTCTGCGGCAGATAAATTGTGGAGAAACAGCATACCTTCAAAGGGATTAAGTCTTAGTTAACCCTTTGGCTGCCTTCGTGCGACCACTCTGCTACACTGAAAGTGGAACAGCAGGCCATTTAACAGTATGTAGTCTTCTTATGACAAATATTAAACTGCAATAACCCAAACTTGGCACAGTCATGGGAATCAGTTCTCTTTTAATTAATTTTTCCTTCCCACAAAAGGACATACACACTTAGCTAAAACTACACAAAAGGCAAAACCTGCTTGGATTTCTTCTGACTTATATTTACAGTTAGCAGATATAAAGAGAGACACCAACTTGAAAGACATTTTTTTTCTGATTTTGATCAATGTCCTTTTAGATTATTACTTTTTTTAAAACTAGAAATACCCCAACTGCCATGCAACAATTATGCTGAGAGCAGTGTGCAAATCTGTGTGTTGGGGTGGTTTGTCTTTCTACAGCAGTGAAGGAGGGTATAACTTGCAGTGTCTGTAGGATTTGTTGACTCCTGATTATTCTTTTGGGGAACACACTAAAAAATGTAAGCAAGTCATTCTTATTAAGCTAGAGTAATCTTGGTTAGCATGTTCTCATCTCGCCACTCAGGGGCTATGGTGTTCTTCAGGCAGTGACCCTCACTTTACTTATGTATAGCAGCAATCAAACTCTCCATTCCAATTTTTTTCCATACCTGCTTGCTCCAGTTCTAGTATAGCCTGGTCTCCAACTCTGCTGCAGCTGGGCAACATGACCCTCCTTAAGAATTGAGCTTGATGCCACCACTTAGGCTGCAGGTTCAAATCTGCCAAGAAATTACTTTCACACTTGCAGGTACAGAACTGCAGCCCACAAATCAAAACTGTGCTCAATGTCCACCAATGTGGACCAAGTCCTCAGTCTGGTGCCAGCTCTGTGTTTCTGCAATCAGTTTCTCCTCCGATACCTGTCATCACACTGAGATAGACTGCACCTCCATGGGCACCACTGAATCTTCTCACTTCTTGACTACAGCTCACCTTCCGGTTCTTCCTTCCAAATTCATCTTCCAAGGATTCAGCATGCACCATGAGCAGCCTCATACTGAAAAATTAACATGGCTGAGCTACCCACACCTACACAGCAGCAAATCATAACTGCCATGGACCTACTCCAGCTTTGCCACTCTTGCATCAGTTCCATGACCCCCCAACCCCACAATACTGGTTAGATTGAGTTATGTAACAAGAGTCAGCACGAGTCAAGATGCCATGCAGCCACTAGCTTTTCAGCTTTGTAGCAGACAACATCAATTTGATGCCCCTTCTAATGAACATGTATGCCATGACATACTTAACATATTAATAGCTATGCCCTTGCCTTGTGTGAACACATAGCATAGCTAGCATTTCTGTGGCTGTGTGACTGGTTTTCCTGATTTCTGCGGCGAGCACTGATTTCTACAGTCAACCCTGATTTTTGCGGCCACTGCTACAACCACAGAACTGCAGAAAATAAAGGGCCCTGCTGTTAATATTGTAGGGACTGATGTGAAACTTCTGTCTGCTAGTCTTCTAGTCTTACCAGATTGACTGCACACAGCTACAGTTCAAATTTGGCAGGTCCAGCAGTCTCCTACCATACTCATAGTTGCACCATGATGTGGTAGTTTTAATTTGAAGGCGTCCGAGCCATGTGATTCAATTTCCAATTAGTTTCTTATGTTTGCTGGCTGTAAATAAAATTATTTAAAATTTGTTAAGTGTCTACCTTATTTTGTCTGGTTTTAACTTTTAATTATTAATGTCCAGATTAATTTTTCTGTGCTGATGATGACGTGGGTGAGTCAGAGAGTCAGAGAGATACAACAAGCCACCAGCCTTGCTGCTTAGTTTATTGCTATGTGACATTGTGTGACTGAGATTGTCCCACCACAATAGTGCCAGCAAACATAAGCTGTCTGGTGTATAATAATTTAACAAGTACCCTCCCCTTCCCCCAGCACTGAGTCTAGGTCAAATTGTCTGGCAAATCGTTGTGCCTATAGATAGCAATGACCTCCCTCCATAGCCCACACATTGGGTTCAGTTTTCAAAGGGTGACGCAGAGCTTCTGTCAAGCCCTGCATCAAACTCTTTTTTTGATGCAGTTTTGCCAAACTCCTTTGCAGCAGCTACACCTGATTTTAGTACATCAGGGATAGTTGGGACAGTTTTCTCAATTTTGGGCAGCTTGCACCAAAACTTTGGTGCAAGCCCCATAAAAATGGTCTTCTGTTGGTCTAACTTGCAGCATTTGGCACTTAGGATTCAACATCCCAATTGTCAGTTGGGAGAATGCCTCAAGCCCCATGCACCAAACAATCAGCACAACAGGGGCGTGGGCATTCATGAGTCTTTGAAAATCAAGCCCATTAAGTTTTGCTAAGAGTGAGTTTGCAGGTCAGCCTGCCAGCATGGTGGTAGTGCTACTACTTGTGACTCTGATGACCCGATTTCGGGGACAAGCCAGGGCCATCGGAGGGCCAGCAGGGAGGGGTGTTGTGATTCCCAGGGACACTCTCCTCCTCCTCCTCCTCCTCCTCTGGAGAGGGGGGATTTGCCACTCCATTGCTTTACCACCACTTGGGTTACCACAGGTGGAAGTGCAGGGGAGAAGAGTCAGAGCAGGGGCCTGGAGTGAGCATCAAGATCATAAGGATGTGTTGGCCAGCCAGCATCCTATGATGCGGCATGCTCCTGGGGGGAAAGTGAGACTAAGGGGAAAAAATGGGAAGACTGGAAGGACAGATGAAACCCATACCCACCGCCCACTACACTCACCATCAGATTGCACACACCTCTAACTGGAGATCCTCCAGGTCGTCATCTTCACTGTAGGTGTCCAGATGGACAGCAGGGGAAGTAGCCAAAGTGCCAGAAGGCATTCATGGCCCTGGGGGGGCAATCCAGGGGAGCAGTACAGCAATGTGTCATGGGTGGGCCTGAAGGCCCACTAAGTTGAGTAGTTGGATCTTGGTAGAGTGAGAACCAGGATTGGCACAGGGTGGAAGAAGGACCCACCAGTACTGGGGGGGGGGGATAAACAAAGTTGGAAAAAAAAGGAGTGAGTTTGCAGGCAGGACAACCAAAGAAAAGGAAATAGGAAGTAACTGCCACATCGAGAAGCAGCCTGCCTGCTGCTTTCAGTTTAGTTTTTTCTCCCCACATTTTTCTTTTTAAACTATTTACTGTTGTCTGTGCTTGCTCCCCAGTCACCACTGAGTCATCAATTGGCAGAAGCGAGCTACGCTGTGTGTCTAAAGGCTCATTCACATGATCACCTGTGAGCTATTGTCACTGGCTTACAGTGGCCAGATCAGTACTCCTATTGACCTGTGAACCTTCCCATTTTGGTAGGTTTCCATTGCATACTGTTGCGTAGCATTGCTGCCACAATCCCTGTTTTCTTGGGTTTGCGGAGTGGTGTAGGTGGTTTCTTGTGCCATCTAAACAGGCAATATATGGGATGCTATCCAAAATTCTTCTGGTTAAATACAAATCTGAAATACCCTGACAAGGTAGGCAGCCAGAGGGCAGTGATGGACTCAGATGTACATTGGAAGGCTCCATGAATGTTTTCTAAGGCAAGGAATAGGGTGTAAGAAAGGGAACAGGGTGTGGGAGGGCTGTCAAACTCTTGGCCTGAGGACTGGTATCCCAAAGCTGCTTTCCATGCTCTCTTGGGGGCCACAAAATGCTGCATCTGTCTAGTGTAGAGGTGTGCATGTGTCATAATATTTAGGTTCCGGGACCATCATTTAGATTTTGATTTTAATCCAAATGTCGGGGCACCAAGTCCATGAGAATTGTACTTTCTCTTTGCCCCATTTGTCAATAGCATCTCTTCTCCCACCTTCTTTCCAGTAATAATAATCCCCTTTTGCACTGCTCTCTTACCTTTAAATAATGCTCCTCTGTCCCTTAGTATCAGTAACATTGTGGTTCCCTCCATTGCCAACATCTTTGATAAGTAAAATAAACTTGGACCTGATCTCTTGGTGTACTGGGAGCTGGAATCGGCCAAGCGTTTTCCAACCTATCTCTGCTACTTCCCCATTGTTAGCTGCTCTCCTGATGTTTCATTACCCTAACATCAGAAGATAAGATAGAGAGGGACTACAGTGCTCTGGATGTTCATCCTTACAAATGCAAGGTACACAGGATTACCAATGTGATATAAAGGGGCAGGACAAAAGGTATTTAATGTGGGGAGATGTTATCATAAAGAGAGAAGAGAAGAGAAGGGGATATTCTCACCAAGTGGGTGAGGGGTACAGAGTTATGGCACTATCTCATGGGGTCCAGAAAGTAATCCATGTCAGTGCTCCTGCACAGTTACATAACACAGTAAAAACCCAGAAGGCTTAACTTCCAGTGAAGCAAAGATCTTTATTAGGTTTAGCATCCTTCATAAGCAAGTGAGAAACCAGCATTAGGAAAGTCCAAGCCATCCCTTCAATAGTTCCAGTTACATGATTCCCTCTACAAAATCAAGCTTACTAAAAACATTTACCAAGTAGTTGAAATCCTCAATATTGTCTGAAATTGGGTGTCGCAACATGGAAATGGGTGCTGCAACATGGCCACATGCAAGTGCCAAACTGACATTTCATTCAGAGTGACTCAGCTTGTTCAGAGTGTGCAAATACCCAAGGGACTTTAAGCACTGTAGTGTGGCCCCCAGTGGCAAGTCCCACAGGTAAGCATGCATTGTTCAATGCACTAATGGGCAGGTAAGCATCACTGTAGCAGTTACAGAACAACGATGCCACCTTATACAGACAGGCATCACTCAGGGGATGGATAGTCATCAAAGGCCATATATGGAAGGCTGTGCAGACTGTTGGCACTGACAGCAGAACCCATGCCCAAATCCATCAAGGCAATCAAGCAGAAATGGCAGGAACTGAGGACAGCTATCTGGAAGAAGCCGGCAGGTGGGTGGCATTCCAGGAATGTCACTAGTGGGGCCAGCATCCTCCCCATTGCTCACACCAGTGAAGGACATGGTGGCAGACACCATCAGCCATGTGACTGTGGATGGCGATGAGGAAGGGCTGGAGGTCAGGTTAGTGACCACAGCTGTACACATATGGTACAGTGCTCACTAAAATGGCAGTAAGAGTGGCCCTCATATCCTATCTATACCTGCAGTGTACCTTCTGTTAGCACCCTTTGCAAACTGTGTGAGAGGCCTTTTGGCACCATGCAATTCTGCTTAAAGTTGGACCAGCATAACATTCTGTGGTGATTTGCATATGTAGCCCATGATGCTTTGCATTGTGGGGGCATGTGTGATTTTGTATTTTCTTGAAACTTGGCTTCCCAGCCAAATGCCCTTTGGGGTAACCCTTGCCTCAGTGTTTGCGCACAGAGGTTCTTTGTCTCCCCATGTTGTTGCTGGAGAAGGATGGTGGCATGACTGTGGCAGCATATATCCACACAGCCAACCTCCTGGACACTGTTGACCAGGACAGTACCCTGCTGATGCATGATGGTGAGTAACCTGATGGTGCACTGCACCAACTGCCACAGTCATCAGCCCAACCATTGACCATATGGTATCCCCCTACAGATGCCACCAGTGCTAGTGCAGGGAGTGACTAGCAAGAAGAAGAGGAGGATGACAATATCATATGGAGTGGCAGTCAGCCAGATCAAAGGGCTTACAGTCATAGTCCCCCACACAGAGCACACCCCACTCCCCAGAGCCATGGTCCAAGATACCTGTGCACCATCCATGCCAAGGGGAAGGAACTGACACAGACAGCCACCCAGTGCACTGACAACTGAAATGACTACACACACTGACACCCCTGTCCCCACCTGTACCACCTGGCTGGGCAGTACAAAATGGTGGGAGCACCCAGCAACCTCAGCATGGCACCAGGTAAACAGTGACCCTAATCTGCTTTCATGTTGTGGCAGTTTCCTTTGATGATCACCTCCCCTAATTTAATCAGTATATGATCAATACCCATTAAATGTGCTGTACTAGAGTCAGAATTATGGTGATGGTACCAATGAGACCCCACAGACATATCACATTTGGCATTAACAATGGACTGTATGTTGTCCAGTAGATGGTCCTTTAAAGGATGTACAGTTTGACCTATAGATTGGGGGATAATTGCATCATATGGCAAAAATCACAAACTGTGTTTTACAATTAATAAAATGGTGGACCTCATATGTGGCCTCACTGACAATGCCAAGGAGTGAAGTGCCTGTGAATATGTAATGACAGACATTATAATCACCACAACAGTGCATACTCTTGGGGCGCTGAGGTAATCTAGTAACAGACGGAGCATGATCAACAAAATGGCTATGAACCACTTTTTCAGAGATAGAAGGTCCCTTGCAATACATCACTTTAGAACAATCCCCTACAACATTATGCAGAACAGGGTCTGCATGGAGCACATGCCAGTGTTTTTTTTAGAGCTCCAGCAATTTTTGGACTAATAGAATTCAATTTAGTAATAAACTTAATGTCAGACCCCTGATCTGAATACCTGTCTTTGGGGGTTAATACTGAAATGAGCCCCTAATTTGTGGGGTTAATAACTTATTTCTATCTTGCAAGAAGGCATAAAAGTGAGCTTGTTAAGATTATTTATATTGCAACCCCTGTTCACAAATCTGTGGACCAATTCATCTACTTGTCTCCGATATACCTGATCAGTGGAACATTTACATCATAGATGTTTAAGAATTGTCCCTTGGGGATGCAGTTTTTTTAAATAATTTGGATGGGTACTCTCATATTGAAGAAGGGTGTTAGACGATGTACAGTAAGGTTACAAACAAGCATTTGTCAATTCCGAATGTTGCTTGCTTCTATATGCTGTTTAGGAATTTGGAAGTCATTGGAGTGCAAATATTTGAAATTCGCAAACTTACGAGCTTGCGTAGGAACTGCGCAACGCATGCTCGTGAAACAGTCATTTGTAGGAATGTTTTCACCAAATTTTCAACATAGCCATTTTAAGACCTCTGCTAATGAACAGTGTCATTGTGATTTTCTTAATGTGTCCCATACATTGATTTCGCACACCGACTGCGCCATTGTGCGCTACATGGGCGGAAACACATTTTGGGCAGGATATGAAAAATGAAAGCTATACTGCTCATAAGGAGGTGTGGTAAAATGGCAATGTTGAAAATCTGGAGTGAAAATATTAAAAATTCGTGAACTTACAAGCGTGCATAGGAACTGCGCAATGCACGCTCATAAAACAGTCATTTTTTGGAATTCTTCCACCACATTTTCAAAATAGGCTTTTTGAGAGCCCACCTTATTAATGCTGGCAGTGTCATTTCATTAATCATTCCAGAAAGGTGATTTTGTGCAGTGGTTGCTAAATCACCCTTCAGGCCCGAGTAACGGCATGACAGTTACATCATTCATGAGAAGGGGAGCTCTCCCTTTCAACTGTATGCCACTGCATTTTCAGCTTGTCATAGACAACTGCAGCAGTGATTGGGGAACTGGGGCTGCGCCTGCAAACACACTGACTGAATTGGAAGACGGGCTGAGACACCTCCGGAAACTCGGATGATGGCACTGTGTTTCTTGCACATGCGTGCAAGCAACATAAAAATGGCTGTTTCAGTGGGACCATCAAGAGATGTGCTGAAAGCCAGATCTAAGGATGTAGTTGTATTTTTATGGTAATGGGAAGTGAAATGTAAATTCTATTGGTTGTCATTTAAGTATACCATAAATTGGCATATTACCTCAACGGCCCCTTCCAAATGCATAAAATATCATTGATATAGCATCCCCAGTACTGGATCCTACTGATGAATGGATTGTGTTAGGGGTCATACACAACCACCTCCTCCAACAAACCTATAAAGAGGTTGGCATGGAATGGTATCATAGCTGACCCCATTGCAGTGCTACAGACTTGAAAGTAAAATAGGTTGTTAAAAATGAAGTAGTTAGTATGCAGAATCAAATCCAGAGTCCCCAAGACAAATTCAGAAGGCAAAATATTGTGTGCATCAAAGGACTCCATCAAGAATCTAACTGCACTGAGTCCCAGATGATGTTTGATGCTTGTATGCAGTGCACTCACATCAATGGTGAGCCACATAGAGTCAGCATCAAAATGTTGGAGTCTAAGAGCATCAAGGACTGCCATTGTATCAGGTAAATAAGATGGTAATCGAATCACCACAGTTTGTAGAAATGAGTCAACTTCACGAGAAAAGCGCTTGGCAATGGAACCAATCCCAGACACTATCAGCCTGCCTGATGGCTATTTTTATATTCAATTTACCTTATAGTTTAGTATTTAAGACATTTATTGTATATTGCACCTGTTTTGTATAATATTTTTTCATTGCCTCCCCAGTTTGTTTGAGGAAATTTAGGGAGCTTGTTTCATGATTAATTTATAATTCGGCACTGTGACTTTAAAACTGCTGCTTTAAATATGAGGTATTGTGAACTAGTCCCCCAAGAAGAAACTGCAGGGATTCGAAGCGCTGAGGTCAAGTGTCATTCATTTGTCTCTGAGCACAGCAAACATTTTTCACTGGCAGCATATACTTTGCATTCTAGCATTTTTATTGTTGTTGTGCGCCCTTGCTTTTCTTGTTTACTGTACAAGAGGGTCAGCAAGGCCACACGACTACTCAGTAGGTACTTCCCTAAGGTGAGATTAGTTGACCTGGACAGGCTACAGGCCAGCAGAGGGAACAATGCACAGTTCCACATCCTGATGGTGGAGGTGCAGGGGCTCCACATGGAGTTTAGGAGTGTTGGCGACCTACTCATGGTGTGCTAGCGACACCTACTGTAGCAGCACAGGCTGGTAGAGGTGGTAGTCTGTCATCTGTGTAGCCTACATTTCTACCACTGCCTCATGGCAGCCACAGTCCCATGCCACCATAGCCCCTTGATGCATAAGGGGATGGCCCCAACCCTCGCACGGAGCCCATTTCCTTAGGCCACCCCCATCAGCCCATTCACCAATGGTGACCAGGACTGACCTGGCATGGGTAGGATGGCATGGCCATCTCCCAGATGAGGGTGGGGGCAAAGTCACTGCAAAAACACAACACACGGTTCTCCACAAATAGAAGATTGACGCTAAAGAAGAAGAAGAGATAAGCAAGAAACAAAATAAAAAGAGATGAAATATGGACAACCAGGGCAATATATAAGAGGTACAAACCTAAATGGTAGGCTGTTGAAAAAAAATAATAAATACTGGCCCAGCATTAAAGGTGATGTAGATTAAAGGAGAACTATGCTGAAACTGTAAATTATTTCCTCGTAGATGCTGATTTTAAGATACTGGTTCCAATTCCATTTCTGTTCCATCTCTGCAAGCTTTTATTTTAATCTTAGTGTGTGTTTCTGATTCCCACGTGTCTAGTTAGTACCATTTTAGAGCTGTATGATGTAGTTTACTATATGTCCTTGCTCAACTCTTCCATTGCTGGCACAATGCATCCATGTTCCATTATAGAATTCTGTGGTTGGGGGGGTCATACACTACATTACTGTTCTATAATGGCACTTAACATCAGAGTGTAAATCAGAAACAATCACTGACATTTTTAATATGCCCGTATAGATGGAACAATAGCAGCATTGGAACTAGTATTTAAAAAAACAGCTTCTACTGGGAAAAATGGCTTTTTAATTTCAGTGCACTTCTCCTTTAAGTCACCATGAGCAAAAGAAGAAGGTAGTAACCTTTTATTCCATAAAAATGTAGAATTCTACATCCTCATTACGTCCTTTTGGAAGAAGTATGTCAAATGTTGATCCAGAAAGTCTCATGTTGAAGCTGTTTTCAGGGTAAATCTCTTCCTCTTAGGGGCCCATGAACTTTTTCAGTGCCTATGAACTTACATGTGGATGGCATTCTCCACTGCATGTTTGGATTTAATGCATCGTCTGGCTACAGCATTCACTATTCTCCAAGCCGGCGAGAAGGCATGCAACAGGCACAGAAATGTCTGGCGTAGGGATGCACCATGCAGGAAGCGCCACAGACATGGCAAGCACGAAGACAACAACACAGCTGGGCGGAGACAATGGCTGTGTGGCAAGCGGTGCATAGGGGTGCAAAGGGGTGTGGCCAGAGTCCACAAAAGATGCAGACACTCCCATTGACCCTGCCATAAATGGGCATGTGCAAGGGATGCACGCATGCTCCAATGTGTAAAAGGTGGTACAATGTCCGCACAGGTGACCCAGGCAGACTGCAGCACAATGCCTGTGGCAGGGGAAGGGAACAGCCAGCAGCAGAGGGGATGGCCAGATGAGTGCTGTCATGGAGGATCCACTGAGTGTGGTCTGGAAGCCCCTGTCAAGCAACTTCATGTCCATGCAGATGACAGCCCTTGTCACGGAAGTCCAAAACAACTATGGGGTCCTGTATGGACAGTAGGCACTGACATCAAGTGGGGAGACCTAGCAGAGGATCTGGCTTGACATCCAGGCTGCCATCAATGCCACAGGACCAGAGGCATGGACGCTTAGCGATCAAACATAAATGGCGTGACATCTGATCCACCATAAACTGCAAGCTGTCAGCCACCCACAGGGCACAGACAGGCACCAGTGGTGGACCACCATCACCCAGGAACACAATGAGCCCCCTGGAGTGGCAAGTGGCCAAAATGTTATCTGAAGTCACATGGCAGGGGGTGCCAGATGGCTGTGACACAGTTGCAGGTACATATATGGTGTGTGTCTCCAGACAAGAGGTGGGGTAGGCATGTGTGAGAGACAACTAACTGTACCTACTCTTCCCTTCAAACACAGCGGTAGGCAGCACCAGTGCAGGATACCCTGGCACAGGGGGACAGGACCAACACACGTCCAATGATGATAAATATGCCACACAGGGTGCACAGCAGTCTTCCACCCAGGTGCCCCACAGGCCACAAATGTGCTAACATGTTGTCATGTGTTCCCCCACAGGTACCTCTCCGGAGATGCCTGAAGCAGTGGAGGCATGGCCAGAAGGGGGAATGCCACACAGCCAAGGCATGGACATAATGGAGTTGGTGCTGGCGTGCACTGACACAAGAGTGAGGACTATGTTGTGGCACCACTGCATAGTGGTGGAGCGTGGGCATTGGTGGTGCCAGGGGACATGGCTGGACCAGCCGCAAAACTTGTTGCTGATGGGAACATTCTGGAAGACATGGCACCCCCACCGCAACCATGCTTGCCCTCCATGGGCCCCACCACTGAGGAACAGATGGGAGTCTCCATGCCAGCATATGGGCCACAAGGTAGCCAAGGCAGGGAAGAGCAGTGCAGAGAGAAGCAGACATCCAGTATGAGTGTGCTGCACTCCTACTACCCTGTATTGCACTGGCTGGAGGAGGCAGGCTTGCAGCACAGAGGGACAACATGGAGACCCTGTGGTGCCTCACTCATGTGGCCAAGGGCAATGACCTCATAGGTGACATGCTAGAGAGGGTTGCGGTGCACATGCAGGCTGGTCAAAATGCACACACACTACCCTGTCATGCACATCACACCTGCACTACCACAGACAGCCATGACCATGTCCAACATGTCCACAGACTGCCAGTCACCACTGTAATGTCACACTGACAGCACTGCCGGCACACAGTGGACAGAGTCCCCCAGCCAAGCTGCAGTTCAGGCACCTGCCCCTCCACTGCCATCCAACACCCATCTGCCCCACCAGGACCCACAGGCCACTGCCACAGCCAGCCACGCAACCATTGGCAGCAACACATCTTGCCCCCCCCCCCACTTTTCAGTCAACCATGCAGCTCTTGGTGCAATGTTGGGGCCAACAGCATTTCATCGTGAACTCAGGGTGGTGGCTATGTCAACGGTGGGACATGTGCCATGCTGCAGCATACCACGTTCCAGTGCATGTTGTGGCAGCTCCCAGCAGTGACGGGCACGGCTGTGCCCAGCACACCCTGCTACCCCCCCCATGGCTCATGCCTAACGTCAACAGAACATGCACATGCCCACCCCACAACTACACCCACCATGTGAGTACAGCACTGCCAGGGATGCAACGATGTGAATGCCACAGCATGGTTCTACCACAGTGACAGTACATTGAACAAGTATGGCCAGGGGCATTCAATCCAGATGATCATCATGGTGTCCCTGGCATGTTCACCTATCAAGGGAAGGTACCATGTGCCACTGTGTGGCAGACTGCATGGCCTCTTGGCATCTGCCATTGCTGTTCCTGCACTGGTGGACTTTCATTAGGTGGCAGGTTACGTGAAGGAAGGGGTGGGGCTGGTACCCTATGGCGGACACAGATGTTATGCAGCATGGCACACAGAGTAAACACTCTGCATGCCATCCCCAGTGCAAGCATCATCATGCCACCTGTGCAGTCAAGGCACCAGAACTGCATGTTCAGGATACCAATTGTGTGCTCCATGCAGGCTCATGTCCTCTGATGACAGTAGTTGAAAGCCACTTCTGACAGATCCTGCGGTGCCAGGTATGGCATCATCAGGTATGGACACAGGGGATATCCACTGTCACCTGTGGGGTGGGGGGGACATGCATTAGTATGGTGGTGGGGAACACCTGAGGGCACCAACACACATGCACACATAGATACATAGATGCTGTTGGCAGATAAGGACTGCTAGGCCCATCCAGTCTGCCCGTTTAAGCTGCCTAACGAAACATCCAGTGATCCTATCTGGTCATTGGCTTTAGCTTTTTCTTCCTATCTGAATTTTTCCTTTGTTTCTGTCTGATGCATGTTTGAAGCCCACCACTATATGGGCTGCCACCACCACCTCCTGGGGAAGGCTAATTCCATGCATTCACCACCTTTTATATAAAAAGAACTTCCTTACATTTCCCCTTACGCATCCACTCCTCAGTCTCCTGTTATGTTCTCTTGTCCTGACACTACTATTAATATGGAATATATTGTCCCCTTCCACCTTGTTGATACCCTTGACATACTTGAATGTTTCTATCATGTCACCTCTCTACCTCCTTTGATCCAGCATGTACAAATTGAGGTCCCTCACTCTCTCCTCATAAGGCTTGTGATGTAATCCCTTCACCATTTTGGTCACCCTCCTCTGCACCATCTCTATTTTGTCAATGTTCTTTTGAAGTTATGGTCTCCAGAACTGTACACTGTATCCAAGTTGAGGTCTCACCAGGGTCTTGTATAGTGAAACTATTACCTCCCTCCCTCGACTTGTGATTCCCCTTCCAATACACCCCAACATCCCACTGACCTTTTCCTCTGCCTTTGCCATCTGCCTAGCAGCCTTCAAGTCATCTGTGATTATAATTCCCAAGTCCATCTCCTCCTTAGTTACTGTCAGCAGCTCGCCCACCAACCTGTCACTCACCCCATGGTTCCTGCTCCCTACATGCATGATTTTGCACTTCTTTGAATTAAGCCTTAGCTGCCATGCCCCAGACCATTTCTCCACTAGTCCCAGATCTTTTTTCATCCTTTCCACCTTCTCCAGAGTACCCACTTTCTTGCCGATCTTGGTGTCATCCACAAATAGGCAAACTTTTCCCTCCAGCCCATCTGCAATGTCACTGATGAAGACATTGAAGAGGAGAACTGGCCCCAGAACTGACCCCTGAGGTACCCCACTGGTCACCTCCCTTTCATCTGATTGGGTTCCATTCACCCCTACCCTCTGTTTTCTGTCCATTAACCAGTTTCCAATCCAGTTCATCACCTTGTGTCCCAACCCAGGCTGCCTAGCTTGTTGATCAGTGTCCTATGTGGGTCCATATCAAGGCTTTTCTGAAATCGAGGTAGGCAATATCTACCCCCCCCCGTCTACTGCCTTTATCACCCAGTCAAAGAAATCTTATCAGATTAGTTTGACAGGATTGTTCTGCAGATAACCCATGTTGCCTGGGATCCACCACTCCATTGGCTTCCAGGTGTTCCACTATGTATTTCTTAAGAAGTGCTTCCATTATTTTTACGACTACAGAGGTTAGACTAACTGGTCTACAGTTTCCTGTTTCTTCTTTACTACCACTCTTGTGAAGTGGGACAACATTTTCCCTTCTCCAGTCCTCTGGGACCACTCCAGTGTCTAAGGACTCACTGAATAGGGCTGCCAGAGGGGTGGCCAGTTCAGTCCTCAGTTCCTTTAGGACCCTGGGATGTATGTAACCTTGATCCAAGGCTTTTTCCACCTTTAGCTTCACCAGTTTTTCTAGGACCCTCTCTTCACTGAATGGACTGGTTTTTACCTTCCTGTCCTTAGCTCCTTTGAAGTCCAGCTGCGTGCCCTGCCCACCCCCTTCCACAGTGAAAACTGAGCAGAAACACAGTAAAACCCCATGTATCTGAACCCTGGTAATCCGAAAACCTCAGTTATCCGAAACTGAGTATTGTCCCCCACATGCAACAAAAATCCTGCCAGTACAGCTAATCCATAGTTATAATATAGCTTGATTATCCTTTATTGCCCTTTATTGCTAATGGTTTACACCCTGTTCACATATAGCTAATCCCCCAACTGCTGTTCTCACCTGTCAAAAGCTAAGTACAGTATTAACCCCCACTGTTGCTGCAGGCACCAGAAGCAGGTGGCAAAGTGTTGCTCAGTGGTTTCATTAAAAAAAAGAACATTTCTATGAGTGCAGTTCCATAGAAACCCAGCACTCACCAGCTAAACACTTGAATAAACAACTTACAGAGGGTTCATTAGCAAAATATTGTCTTTGTATTCATCCGTTAACATCCAAGTGTGCAGTGTAAATTCCGCAATACAAACACTGATGCAAACATCACGCCTCTGTACGTTTGCTAGTGTTTAGCTAGTAAGTGCTGGGTTTCTCTACAAGTGTGTGTCTATGTAGCACCGTTTGGATTTGAGTCTGTGATGGATAAGATGGGGAGCTCCAGGATAAAAAAAGGAACATCTCTACAAGCTTGTCAATATGAGTTATTCTGTGGTGCTGCTTGTAAGTAAAGCTTCGGTGATAGATGAGACCGAGACAGAGATGTTGTGGAATAAAATTTCACTAATGAGATTGCTATGAAATCTGCAATTTTGGTCATGTGAAATATTTCATGAAAATTGCATAACCCAAGAGCACATATCGCTTGTTCCCAATTTTAATACCTGTATTTTTGTGGGAAATCAACAATCTGTGAATAAAAGGTTCCAGGTAGAAATTAAAAAGGAACAGAGACAGTGGACACCCTTGTCTGGTACTGCAACAGAATGGAAAAGGATTAGAGAGCATTCAGTACACCAGACTCGGGCCGATGGGGAGATGTACAATAAATGTACCCATTTAAGGAAATCACCAGGCAGGCTAAAGTGGGCTAAGGTAATAAAGAGAAAGTCCCAGAAGTCGTGATCAAATGCTTTCTCAGCATACAGGGAGATAAGCATTGCTGGTGTATCTAAATCCCTGGATGCCATGAGAAGGTGCAATAATTTCTTCATATGGTCCTCTGAGGACCTCCCTGCCATAAGTCTAACTTGTTCAGCACTAATAAGGCCTCCCATAATGGGGCAAGCCTATTGGCCAGAATCTTTGTGAGGATTTTGAGATCTGAATTAAGCAAAGAGATGGGGTGGTAGTTTTCAGAGTATAAGGGATCTTTCCCCAGCTTCGGAATAAGGGTGATAAGTGCCTCCAAGAATCTGGGTTTAGAAAGGCCATTTTTAAACCAATAGTTGTAAACCTCTTCCAGCACAGGAGCTACTACAAAGTGACAGGACTTATATAGGTTATTGGGCAGGCCATCAGGGCCGAGAGATTTATCTGGGGGCAGTTGCTCTATGGCCTGCTGTATTTCTTTAAGATTAATGCAGACTCCAAGGGTGGCCACATCAATAGGGGACACTTGGGGAAGCGCAATTTAATTGAGGTAATCTCTGACTGTGAGGATTGTAGGCGAGAGCCTACTGAGTAAAAGTTCTGAAAGTACATTCCAAAAGCCTCAATTATCTCCCTGGAATCAGTGATTACCAGACTATCCCTTGTAAAACAAAGACCTAGAATAAACCTTAAGGCCTCTGCCTGTCTGAGTCTGATTGCAAGCAACTTGCCCACTTTTTCTCCTGATTCCAGGTACTTAAGCTTCACGTGATGGAGAGAGAGCTCTGCTCTCTGAGCCATCAGGTCTGCTTATTGCTCCATTGATCTTTCTGATTTATGGATCTTCATAGTTTATCACATTCTCTATAGTCCCTTCTGAAGTTAATTAACTTCATACGATTAGGTTTAGCCAGATTTTTCTTGACCTTCCAAGTAAGTCTTGCAAGTTCTTTCTTTGTTTGAAGACACATTTTATAAAACCAGTTTTCATATTTTAATGTCATTTGCATTTTTGTTTGTTTATGGTTAGACATAATCAGATTATAAGTATTTTAAACAGCTATATAGATATTTTCTGGGTCCAGTTCTTTCTCTATTATTGGCAATAATAAATCTTGAAAACATGTCATTAAATTTGTTTTAACTTCTGAACTGAACACATTCCATCTAATTTTTTTATTTATTATTTCTATATTTGGTTCACATGTAATTTGTGATTTTATATCCAATTTTCTCATTGTAATAATTGGAAAATGATTGATATTTGTTGTTCTTCTTATTTTTAAATCATGATAATTCTGATAATCATAAGGTGAAATAATACCGTAATCAATCAATGAGGTGCCCTCTCCACTTCTCCTAATGAAATGGGACCTTTTAGCAATCTTTTTTTCTGTACCTGAAAGAGGAAGTATGTCTGCTTGACAAAGTAATAGATCCATAGAACTTTATCATTATCTGAGTACAGGCTTGCAAATAGATGTGTAACATGCTCTTCCATCTCCCCCCATCATATGTGGTGAGTCTTAATCACTTCAATACCATTATAAACCTATAGGAAACCCTAGTCTGACATAGTTTTAACATGTCAAATTATTGTCTTATACTTAGGGCCCCACATTGTAATTCATTTGGCAAGGATGCAGCCCTGTCATATTGCATATTTTTCATATCATTCTTTATATTACATATCGGATCTGAAAATTTGTCAAGGCTTATCTGAGTCTTATTAATGAGTTTATATAATTAAAGTCATAATACCAAATAAGACTTATATTTTTCAGTAGCCTGCCCTCTGACATTGTTCTGAAAAAAACTTTCTAAACTCCATTTTGTAATCCTCCCACACTGCTGATATAGAATCATAGGCAAAGTCTATCAGTAGATATGCATGAAATAGCCCCTCCCCATTTCTTTTGAAGTACTGCGTCAATCAAGACTGATGTATTCAGTTTTCAGTCCCCAGGACATCTAGTAGGAGTAGCACCAGTAGCAACTGTACAACATATAAACGGGTGAAAAGATGTTTCTTTTATTTTCATTTCGATGGCAGTGACCTTTAGAGAGGTGAGTAGAAAAAATAATCTATCTAGACCATAAGGAAACCTCTAGCATAGATGATGGGACCCTCTTCCAGAGGGATGGAATGGTAGACATTATGTAGTTCTGTAACTGTCTCATTTCGGTCAAATAGTTGTTATCACAGTATAAATTTATATGTGGATGCCTGATCCTCAGCTCCAGCTAGGGTAGTGAACAATTAAAATCCCCCCATCAGAATCACAAAATATGCCATATGCAAAAAAAGGTGGATTAATTTAAATAAATGAATACTGAAGACATTTGTCTGAGGTGCATATGTACAGATAAATCTGTTCCCTCTATTTTCCATATCCCCCAATAAGACTCTTCCTGAATGTATATTCACAAATCTTGTGAGGTGCCATTTCCCACCCCAGAACAGTATACCCACACTATTGCATATGTTAGTACCACTGGACCAGAATGAAAGGCTTGAAGTCCACAATTTTTGTACTTGTGCCAACTCAAAAGAGAATTAGAGATGGTTGTCATGTTTTCAAGGTCTCATATCTGTTGGAACCTGAGGTGGGAGATTTTTCTTTTTTGGTTTCTTCCTGTATCTGCTTTTCTCCCCCAAGTAACCATCTGCATTCCTGGAGGTGGAGAGGAGGCATTTCAAACATAGTCAGGCTCCAAAGCTGCCATTGGGTCTAGTGTCTCATTTTGAGCAGAACAAGCAGCAAAAGAAGTTGGTTGTGGAGCTGTCCGCAGTTCAGAAACTGATGAACCTGGTACTGTATGGTCCTGCTGGGTAGCTGCTGAGGCTGTTGCTGATTTTTTTTGTTTGTTTAATGTTTTTGCAGAACCCAAATGCTGGGGCCTCAAAATCTGGCTGTCCTGATTATAATCCCCTTCCATATTATAGGAATCCCAAGGCAATTCCTGAATGAGTTCTTCCTGTTCTCACACAAATTGCAAAGGAAGGGATTTGGACACTGAACACTACCATGTCAATACTCCAGACAGAGCCCACATCTATGCTAGTCACAGACATTACTGAGGTGACAGCAGGACCCACATTTATAGCATGACTAATGCTGTTCTTGATAAAAATATAAACCTCTGTCCCTGCCCAAAAAAAAGATCCAGAAACAAATGATTTGATACCTTTTATTGGACCAACATGGATGTTACAGAAAAGAACAAAGTGCTTTAGCTTTCGAACCAACCAGGTCCTTCTTCAGAAGCTTTGTGGCAGTTTTTTCAAATATCCCATACTATTAACCGGATTATATAGAAAAAGCAGAAATAATTCTCATTGGTTTAACATATACATTTAAAACATAATAGAAGATTACGTCAGAGAAGCTAATTAACACCAGTATGCTCTTAAACTGAGGAGCCTCAGAAGGGCAAAGGTTATCAGAAATTCTCTACAGCCAGAGAGTTCTTGTCACATAAATTTAAAATGTCTCAGTATGCCAAGAAAGCATTCTAGTGATAAAAAACCTTGGAGTGGCATTCTCTCTAATACATGTAAGATGAGCTTACAACTTACATTCCAATTGTCCTGGTATATTAAAGGATAGATAATGAGAGACAAAATCCTGAAATTAGGTATAATTGCAAGTTGAAATCAAGCCTCAAATTAACCTACACATATAAACATGATGCATGAAAGTATCACTTCTAAGTGCAAAAAAAAAAAAAAAAAATTCTTGTCAAGGACCCCCAAGAAAACGAGACCATGAGCCTGATAAATGCAGATTTCAACACAGAGTCTGTGTATAACAACAATGCACAGAATCAGTCTAAGCAATCTAAATGAAAACCCAAAGGAATTACACCTTTAATGAACCCCCAAGTAAATGAGATATGCATCTTAATATGAGCAGTTAAAAATGTGACAGTGTGAAATCCACCCACTGACAACTAATAGAAGGAAATAAATGCACACTATATGTGAAAACTAAGTGTTCTAGCCACATAACAACTGCCCCATCTGACGCTCCTCCCACACATATGTGTGTACATACACCATACCAAACCCCATACATACACACACCTGCACCCCACACAACCACAACACACAACAAATATAGCAAACACATTCTGCACACACACCACACACGCACAACAAACAAAACACACATACACCATACCACAACACACAAAACACAACACACACAAACACACACAAACACACACATACATACATACATACATCAGTATACACACACACACACTCAACGCACTCACCACAGTGTTAAGGTGAAAAGTCAACAATGTGAATAACCATAAACTTACAAAATCAAAGGGCCGCTGAAGAACTAAACTGTTTATGTCCATCTTTTAAAGTAAAGGTCTGTGTAAGTTTAAGTGGAATAATGTGTCATGTACCCAACATCAATGTTCAATCCATCCACCACCATATTGAGAAGTAAAATAAGTCTAATTTCAGAAGCCCGTCTCTGTTGCATACTGTTGAAATGTCCTTTTAAGACCATCACAGACATATCTGAGATTGAGTGGTCATCCTGGGAGAAGTGCTGGGCTACTGGTTTCTCAATCATCTTGTGATTAATAGAATGTCTGTGTGAATTCATTCTAGTTTGAGTTGTTGGCTTGTCTCCCCACATAACCTGTCGAGGACATTTCTTGCATTGGATAAAATAGACCACATTACTTGATGTACATGTATAATTCCCCTGTATCCTGAATAGTCTGTTTTGTGATGTAACCACACAGTCTGAAGTGGAAATGAGGTTACATATGCTTACATGTGCGTTGATGACAGAATTAAGTGTACCATATGATATCATGGTATTCTGTTCCGGTTCAAGTTGACTCCTAATAATCAGGTTGGCTAAATTAGGTGGTTGTTTAAAAGATAGTAGTGGTAGTTCTTGAAAAATACAGTTAAGGGTTTCAGCCTCACTAATTATTGGATGGAGATCCTTAGTAATCTTACGTAGGAGTTCAAGGTCAGGATGGTATGTGACTACTAAGGGTATTCTGTTGGTAGTCATCCGTTCCTTATATTGCAGTAGCTGTTCTCTTGGGACCTGTGTTGCACGTTCCACTGCTCTGTCAATTTCCCTGGATGAGTGTCCCTGCTCAATAAAGGTGTTTTTCAACAATGCCAGATGTGTGTCTCTGTCTTCCTCATTTGAACAGAGGCGGTGATACTGAAGTGCTTGACTATATATAACAGATTTCTTTTGTGGCTGAGTGATTACTTTTCTTGTGTAAGTATCTCTGTCTGTCTGTTGGTTTCCTGTAAAGACAGGTATGTAGGTACCATCCTTAATAGTGACAGTGGTATCAGAAAATGTACACTTGTGGCAGAATATTCTAGGGAAAGCTTTATAGTTGGGTGGAGGTTATTAAGTTCTTGGTGAAAATCTTTAAGTGTGTCAGTGCCCTCTGTCCAAATTATAAACAAATCATCAATGTAACGGAAATAAGCGAGTGGTTTATGTGTACAGTGCCTTAGAAAATCCTCCTCCAAATTTGCCATAAAAAGATTAGCATACTGAGGAGCCATCCTGGTTCCCATTGCGGTTCCCATAGTTTGAACATAATGTTTACCATTAAAGCTGAAGTTGTTATGTGTCAAAATGAATTCAGTGAGTTTACCCACAACTCCAGGGTCAATGTTGGGGTCCAATTCTTTGTCATGCAGGTATTTGAGGCAGGCTGAAATGCCATCTGTGTGTGGAATATTAGTGTAGAGGCCCAAAAAGAAACTGCTAGGTAGATGTTGCAAACTGTCATTATTAGAACAAAGTTTCACACAAAACTTCCACCTCCCAGACTTGCTCTGAGTCTAGTATAGGGGTGAGGCTGTTCAGAATATACACTTCTACCCCAACCAGTATGTAAAGTATGAAACATTAACCCCTTCCTTCCTAAACAACATCATAACATTTTAATTGCTATTTTTATCAAGATGATTGTAAAAAAAGGGGACCACAGGGAGGTTTCATGCAGGATCTGGATCAGACTAGATGAATCTTGTGGTCCCCTTCTGTATTTCTATGTTTATTTGAAATTGTGACCAAAACCATTCTAATGATTTCACTGTTTTAAATGAAACCTCAAATGTACTTTCTTCTGGCACATGAATGAGATCATGTAATTCGGATGACTAGAACTTCAAAGAGATTTTGTTTTAAAGTAAAGTTCTGATAACATATACACTACTTGAGGATAATTCCAGTCCACATTTGTATCACAGTCATGCTGTGTTACAACATTGTGCAGGCTCTCCACAGGTGGAAAAAATGACTGAGTACCTAAAAAAATCCCTTATGGCCCAGTACATATGGAGTCTTGCTGGGGAAACCCCCGGAGCTGCTAAAATGCCTTGCTTCCAGAAAGGCACTCCTGTGATGTGCAGAATGATGTGTAGACTGTCCTGAACCCAGAGGCTTGGTTAGCTCATTGTCCCTGACAGAGAAGGCTGAAGTGGCATGTAGGGTTGAACAGAGACATTATTCAGTAACAGAGGCTGTGGTTCCTGAGGCTCTTGTGTCAAGGGTTCTACCAGGTCTAGACTAATAAGTTCCACAATTATAGCAGTATCCTTCTGGGCATCTGACAGTGTTCCCCTCTCCCTGTACTGTTCATTCTGTGTGACCCCCAGGTACTTGTTCCTTTGTACCAGCACCAGAATCCTTGGGTTTGGTAGAGCTACTAGATCTAACTGCATGACTGCCTTCATCATGCCTCAGGCTAGTGCTGGCCTGCATACTGCTTAGTTTGCCACACCCTCCCATCCCTGAGGCCCTGTATAGGTCTAAGGAGGTACTGGGGGAGATAAGCCTCACTTTGTTCATGCTATCCACTGGGACCAGACTCACCTCCTCAAATACTGTCCACAATATTAGGAAAACACCTCCTAGCTTAGGAATTAGATCATGTCAGCACTTGATCTTGGTTACCTGTATGCCTGTGTTGCACACCCTCAAGGGCCAGAAATAATGTACCAGCAAGTGCAACTGTGGTGCCAATTTCTCCTTCAAGGTAGAAGCCCCAGAAAGAAATATCCAAAGGCCTGCTCCAGATAGCATTGATTAGAGCAGCCTCCAGAGAGCAACAGTGATTGTCCTCCTCCACTGTCTGTGTCTGTTATTTCTGTGATCTGGGCTGTTGATTAAGACATAAGAACAGTGACCCAGCACTTTTGTCATACTGTCAGTGGTCTTTGTGAGTCCAGCAGCCATAGTCCAGCCATTATATCCTTCTGTTTCTCTGAAACAAAAATCACAACCTGTTGCAGGATTGATTGATGAGCAGAGGGTTGTGTCAGTAAAATGACCGTGTCGGTCTATTAAGGAAAGAGTCAGAAACCTCAGTTTGTACACACTGGGGCAAAGGGGGGAGAGAGATAACATTATAGAAATGTTTGAATACCTCAAGGGTATCAACAAGGTGGAAGGGGATAACATAGTCCAGTTTAAAAGCAGTGCCAGAACAAAAGGGCATGATATGAGACTGATGGGTGGCCAGATAAGGGATAATGTCAGGAAGTTCTTTTTTAAAGAGAGGATGGTGGATGCATGGAATAGCCTGCCCCAAGAAGTGGTGGCTGCCCGTATGATAGCAGGCTTCAAACATGCGTGGGACAGGTATAAGAGAATATTAGAGATGGGAAGAAAAAGCTAAAGCCAATGGCCATATACTGTAGGGTCACTAACTGCTTCATCAGTTAGCATAAACGGGCAGACTCGATGGGCCTGGCAAACCTTATCTGCTGACACTATCTATGTGTCTATCTATGTATTTATGGCCTGCATGACAACAGGGGCAGTCAAGCCTTTTTTGTTACACCAAACAGTTGATGCAGATGATGTCATCTCCACTCTCAACAGTTTTGGAGATGACGTTTCCATAGTGCTTTCAGACATTTTCTCATAAACCAGCCTGTCCCTCTCAGGAAGAAAATGAGAATCTTCCTTGGCCATCAATGCCATCACGTGACTTTTTTTTTTTGCAGCTTGGGCTTGCTTCATTTTGGTTTCTTCCTCTGCAAAATCAGCATCAAACTCCATCTCAGACCATCCATTTCTTCACTGTGCATATTATTGTTGATCTCTTGCATGGCAGTAGTGGGGAAGGAAGCTGATCACGTCCTGCTACTGCTGCATCCATACAGACACCTCTAGGGTCTGCCATCTTACATTAGACAGATAGCATCTCTCCCTACAAGAGAGCAGGGAATTTGTTTATTAAGAAGTTCATACAATCTCAATGAAATAATAGGAGAGAAAAAAAAACATAATTAACACAACTGTTTCAACACAGGCATTATGGTAATGAATACCTTACATAGTACAATACTTAGAAATGTGTACATAACACATTCATGTGATAGGTGCACCGCTATCTATAAGCCATGGTAGATTCCTCCAATTTTGTAATAAGACACCTATATTGGAAACCTTAGTTTCAGTTCTACATATCCCCTCTAATTCATTCATTCATAACTTTGTACAAAAGTTCGACATGCAAAATATGTTTTTGTGGAAGACTAAAAAGGCTTCTACTGTTCCATATATACCATTTAAAGACTGCAAATATTATGTTTAGGGTACTCTTTTCCCATTTCCTCCATTGCGGGGGGGGGGGGTAAACTCCATATATCAACGTCTCACATGAGATTGTCTGAAAAGCCTTTTCTTTCCATGTCTGGGCAACTTAAGACCAAAAAAGGTACCACTTAAGAGCATGTGGAAAATAGGTGACTCATGGTCTCTAGTTGCTGCACGCACTTAACCCTTGAACAGAACTTCTCATTTAACTGTTTGTGCTTTTGGTTACTTTTGACATTAAGTCATTCATGGCAGCACAGCCAGTGAACATCTTTTAGTTTAGGGGGTATTCTTTTATCTGTAACTAAGCTTTGTGAACTCTGATAATAAGGATCAGGGCATTTAGGAAATATAATAGTTTATGTGAAGTGTGTCTGCAAAATTGTATGGTACATTGCTTTTTTTGTTTGTGTAAGGAGTAAAGAACTGGTGACCTTCCAAAATTTCAATTTAATAAATAACTCTTAAAGGTATGGAGGCACTCGAGGGTTGTTTCTAATGACTGTTAGTGTCCCAGTTTTCTATTGTGAGAACCAAGGTTGTACAGGTTGGTGAAAAAGATCTATCCAATGTTTTAAAGTGTTTCTCAATAATGGTTGGAAATTTGTGCATATGAATTGACAATAAAAAATAATATGGAGTTTACCATATTTAGACCTCCTAACCGTACCGGTAAGTAGAGGATATTTCTCTTGACGAAGTTGAGGCGACTGCTCCATATTGCTTGTAAGAACATACTCAACAGAGTCGCTTCTCTTTGCCTGGGGGGGGTGGAAATACATTACTAAGAAAAGTAAAAAGAGGTAGTAAATAAGTTTTGACTAAGTAAATCTTTTTTGCTTTACATAATTGCCATTTGTTCCAGTTAGCAACCATAGCTTTCCTTGCATCAATGTGTTTGCCCCTGTTGTGTAAGTCAGGCATTTGGGCCCCAAATTTGATTCCAAGAATCCTTATGGGATCCCTGGTGAGATTAATGCCTGCTATGTCTGAAACTACACCGGGGCCAGGGCCCAGTTCCCAACCCTTACATTTTTGTTTGTTCAGAGATGTTCCTGAAATGTTCCCATAAGTTTCACAAGCCAGTATCACCTGAGCTGTTTCACGTGGGCCTGGTGTCAGTATGCAGATATCGTCTGCATATGCCATGGCCAAGAAGGGCACACTTGAACCCTCCACAGGAATTCTCATAATTTCACTATTTAGCACTCTTAATAGTGGGTCTATGATGAAAATGTACAGTAGCAGGCTGAGAGGACAGCCTTGTTTGACTTCTCTTTTAACAGGAATAAGAGGTCCTATATGACCATTGACTAAGGGTGAAACAGTAGCATGTTTGTAAATTTTCTTTACCCAATCAATAAATATGTCTGGTATACTATATCTTTGGAAAGTAAGCCATAAGAGAGTATGATTTACAGAATCAAATGTGCTTTTCTGGTCTAACGAGAGAATGTGACCCTGTAGTTCATGCCTCTGATCTCTCTTTCAAAGAATTCCCTTAGTAGAATTAATTGATCTGTGATTGCTCTCCCTGCTATTGTGCAGGACTGAGCTGGTGTAACAAGGTACTGAGTTACAGCAAGCACTTGTTCAATATTTTAGTTTGGATTTTGAGATCTACATTGAGGAGAATAATGGGTCTCCAATTGGTCAGATCCCTTTTATTACCCCTTTTATGAAGAAACATCAGTGTACCCCCCACCATACCCAGTGGGAGGTCTGATATGTTCAATAGATAATTACACATTTCTGCTAGCTCTGTAGCAATATCTAGACTCAGGATTTTATACAATCCAGATGTTAATCCATCCCTGCCGGGGGCTTTCCCTGATTCAAATGATGTTATTGCTGATTCTACTTTGGCTGATTGTATGAGTTTTATAAGGTTGGAAAGTACAGAAGGGGATACTCAGGGATCTCAACGGTTTGTAAATAGTGTACCATCTCCTTCTCTTGTCTCTTGCCCTCCTGAAATAGCTGTGTTGTGTAATTTGTAACCTCTAACATAATGTCATGTTGTGTAGTTTTTATGGTTGTATCCTGACCCATAAGTGCGTCAAAGACTTTCATCTGAATCCTATCCTTACAACTTAAAAAAGAACACACCATGGCAGACTTCCCTTGGGTGCCAAATTATTATTGTAGTTTTAACCCCTGTATTTGTTTGTAATGATATCGCTTAATTAGTTCCTTAATTGCCATAATCTGTGGGGAGAAGCTATGCTTAGTAGTTTGGGCCAATGACATGAGATGCTGCAGTTGTTTTCTATGCAAGAGATAATTATAATTATAAAAAGGGTCTGAGAAATGGAGCTTTCTGATTGGTTGCAAACATTCTAACAGCCTTATGTTAATCTTTTATTAACATACACGTAGAGCTTAACCATATGCTGAACAAGGTTTAATGCTGTTTAAAAGCATTTTTTATTATAATAGCAATAAGGCACTCCCAGGGATTATGTTAACGGTCAGTTAATCACCCTCTAGGGGCATGTGGCACTCGGCTACACCTCGTGCCACAGTACACCCCTAGAAGGTGATTAACAGACCATTAACATAACCCTTGGTCATGCCTTATTGCTTAATACTCCTTATCCCTGGCTGATTTACTGATGGTTTTTAAGAATTATAAAAATGGTCTGAGAAATGGAGCTTTCTGATTGGCTGCAAACATTCTAACAGCTTTATGTTAATCTTTTATTAACATACATGTAGAGTTTAGCCATATGCTGAACACGGTTTAACACTATTTAAAAACATTTTTTATTATAATAGCAATAAGGCACTCCCAGGGATTATGTTAATGGTCAGTTAATCACCCTCTAGGGGCATGTGGCACTCGGCCACACCTCGTGCCACAGTACACCCCTAGAAGGTGATTAACAGACCATTAACATAACCCTTGGTCATGCCTTATTGCTTAATTGTACCAAATCATGCTTTGTATCAGTCCACCATTGCATTGGATCATCATACATATCCCACACAGATTTACGGATAATAATAATAAAGTGTTTTAATTGTTGTAACACATCTTCTTTCAGTAAGATCGAGGAATTCAGTTTCCAAGACCCACTGCCAAAGGAATGTGTAGTGTTTGTACCTACTGAAACATAAAGTTCCCCGTGGTCAGAATATTCCACTGGTACCACCTTGGCAGACCATAAGGGTACATTTTTACTAGTAAAGAAAAAGTCTATGTGGGTTGCATGTGTACCTCTAAAAAAGGTGAGGCTGGTCTGTGAACAAATGTGCCCATAGGAAGGGGCTGGATTAGAACAGCAAAACAGTCTAGGGAGGTCAAATCATGGAAGACCATGTGTGCTAATGCCAGGAGCCTTAGCAACAAGATGGAAGATCTGGAGGCTGTCATGGTGCAGTCAGACCTGGACATTGTGGCCATCACTGAAACCGGGTGTAATGATAACCACAACTGGAGACTTCAGGAGAGGTAGCCCATTGTTGTGTATCTCTGTTTGTCCCCATAGTTGTGGCGGTATGTTGAACATGGTTGCTAGGCAATGGTAATCCTGCCTCACTATCATTCCTCTGCAGCGCTGTAGCAAGCTCCGCTGAAAGTTTAATCTTGGTCTTCTGGAATTTTTCCTCTTTGGCTGCAAGAAGGGCTCTCAGCTCCTGAGGAGATTTTACTGGTTCTCTCAGCTCACCCTTTGCATTTTTGCTGGAGTGAACAGTGCTGTGTAAATCTCTGTTGGAAAGGTTGGTACCATTTCTGTCCTTAATTGTCAGTACATGTTTATCCATAATACTGACGGCTTCAAAAAATTCTTCGGTCTCGTGTGTATCCATTGCCGTGGAGGAGACCTGCTCCATGACAACCTGCACATCCTGCTGCATCCTAGCCTGCTCAGCAACTGAGCTGGCCATCCTTCGATGGCCAGAGCTCCCCCTACAGAAGAGCAGAGGAGTTTCCCTAGTGTCATGGCCAACATTCCCCAGTCAGTAAAACAGGTCTACATAACCCAGCAGCAGGATGCACATGAAAAGAAACTACCACAGCTCTATGTGCCTTTCCTTGTAAAAAATACAAATAAAGAAGAGTACTTCAGCATATAAATCATACCTTGCCTGTTACATTAAATATAAGAGTTTATGACACATTCTTTGCCTGAGTGTGGATGACAAAATGTCCTGGTGTCAATGGTAATGTTGCACTGAGTGCAATGCCATCATTTGAAATCTCCCTTTGGTAGAAATGGATGCAAAATGTCTGGAGTGGAATTTTCAGTGGAATAACTCTAGGCCACATTGTTTTTAATTGTATGCCCTCTTTTATAGGTTATCCTCAAGCTCTGCATAACATACTGTGTCAGGGCAGGTTCTGCTGACAGTACTTCCCAATTTTTGTAATAGTCTCTGTTACTTTATATGCATGTTGGTTATATTCTGTGACAAAAGTGCATCTCTGCTAAGGACCATCTACTCTCTCACTTGGAGTTAACAGTTTTTATCTGGGTGTCCTTCTGGCTCTTAGAGGCAACTTTTGCACAATTCCAGGTTCATGTTGTTCTGCAATAAATCTTTTCTCCCACCATGACAGCATGTGCAATTAAATTGTGGGCTGTAGAACAGTTGCACTAAGCAGGAAGCATCTGGTCTACATGTAAGCATTAATCACCGATGAAGGTGGCATCTAATGGGGAGTTAATGCATAGTTGGGACCATTGGGGCACGAGGCAGGAGGCCGAGGGTGTACAATGGTCCAACCATGCATTAACTCCCCATTAGATATCACCTTCAGAGGGGATTAATGCACATGTAACATGGACATGCCCATTGTTAGTGTGGACTATACATCCTGATCCTCATGTAACAGAAAACACAACGCTAGTTACATGATCTACTGTGATTTTTATTCTTACTTTTCAGATTTCTAAACAGTAGTCTCTTACATACAGATGTGGTTCCAAATCTTTTTTAAAACAGGGTACTCTTTTTGCTTTCTTGGCAATTGAAGCACATTATAATGATTTCTGTGTGGCTGTTTGAGTAGGAGAGTGCCTAGGATGACTGTGATTCTCTCGCTTTGAAACTCTGCACAGCCTGTCACTATCTCATTTGCATATGCGTGTCATCATTATGTGCCTCACTTTTGTGTTTCTGTCCTGCTCGCTCTCCCTTCAACACTACTGCTTCTCCTACCTTTCTGTCATTACCCCATGTCTCCTCCGTGGTCTCCGTGTGTCATTGTTGGTGCGTAGTTAAAGTTGACAGTGCCATGGACGGTAAATGTGTGGCAGCTACATGCATTTCTGGATGTGCCTCCTCCACCTCCCACTTCCGCCGCACTGCTTCCTGTCTCGCCGACTACTTGTGGCCCCGGTTGAGTGCTTCTGTCTCTCTCTCTCTCTCTCTCTGCTGTTATCTGCCTCTCCTCTACCTGTCACTTCCACTTCGTTTGCGAACTCCCTATCTGTCCATTCCTTGATTTCCATGGCTCCACATAGATTGAACACTACTGCCATTTCGTCCATCACTACACTACCTCAGTATGTCTATCTCTGTCTCTGTATGTTCCTCATCTCCACTTCTCCCTCCCCCCCTTCACTATGTGTGGTACTATCTCACTATTGCCTACCTGTGTGGCTTTTTCTTTTAACACTGCCAGCTGCAAACCCCGCTACTTTTCTTCTGCTGGCTACTTTCTGTACTACAGGAGCAACACAGCGTTATCATCTCATAATGCCGTGTTGCTCCTGTACCATGTGACGCATTGCCGCCTATCGGCTTTGCCGCTGATCGCTGTTACATTTCTGCCATGTTACAAGAGTATTTTCAACCAGCTTTCTTGGATGACAGCTGTCAGATCTGAGCAATGTTTTGCAGTTTGCTGTTTTCTGAAATACTGTAATCTCCAGCTCATCATCTTGTATGTATTACCTCAAATCTAAGAATATGATTGATTTTTCACTAGACACAATGCTTAATTTGATATATGGATCACATCCATACATGCAGTCTTTAAATGGAAGCAGTCTTTCTTCTGATGCATTCTAGATCATTGTCTGTAAAGCACTTCCATGCACAAATAATAATATTTGACCTCCCATTGGTCCACATAAAGACTAGCTCAGCTTGAGGCAAATGTTATCCCTTTACTGGCCCCTTTGGTTTAAGTACATAATCTCTGACTGAACAGAAAATAATAAGAACTCAGGATGAAGACTACAATATTTCAGGAAAACAAATGATCACAACATTCTTCTCAGATTTGATAGCTGTCATCTGAGAAAGCTTGTTGAAAATAACCTGGACCAGGGGATATTCCCCAAACATTTATCGATGTATTGCTGTAAAGGTCAGGTACTGTGCTACTGTTTCCTTTGACTTTAAGACGTATAGAAAATCAGCAAAAACAGTCAAACACAATACAGATTCAGTTTTAAAAGATACTGTAGTTGAAGCTGCTCTGTCAAGTACAGTAAGCTTCTAAGTTTATTAGGAGTTACAAAAACTTGATGCTCTTCTATCAATTAAATTGCTACAGAGTTTATGAATGTGCTCATGAGTATTTATGCAAACAATAATACCCGACAGGGTGGGCAGTATTGGGAAATATCAGACTGCCAAGGGTTATAACCCCTGAAAGGTCCGATATTGCCCATACCACCCACCCTGGAGGGTATTATTGCACTTAGAAAATGGGCATAAGTTTGTTTTTTTTTAGTAGTAAAAATATAGGTATACAATGAAAAAAAAATCTTAAAAATACATAAAAAAAAGTTTTATGTAAAGTAATCCCTGCCTGTCAGTTGCATTTCCTTGTCTGCCACATTTGTCAGCTGAGGGCACTGCTATAGGAAGCCAGTGTTCCTAGAAACATTGCCAGGAATGTCTCTGTATCTTCTCCAGTAATCACGGGGAAGTTCTAGTCAACAATGGTAGAACACAGAAGGAGCCCAGTCTTCTAGTGCTAATACTTCAAAGTGCAAAATCGTTTTGCTTGTCAAAGAAAAAATAGTTACGGAGTGTGAGCTGGGGGGGGTGGCCCTCACTAAACGATGGGCAAGAAATTATGACTGCGTCCTTTGAAAATTCAGGCTGCCCATGGATACCCTCAGTAATGGGGCACCCCTAATTGGTACTTGTTTTCATGTGGGTGTCTATTGCAAGTTAATGTACCCCCTGTAGTGGCTCTCAGCCAGTGAGAGTAGTCCTAGTATCAAGCCCATTTTCTAAGCCATATGAATAATTACATGGCTGAATCATTGCAACCACTCCACCTCAAAGCAGAATTTGGGGGATGAGTAGTCAAGAAGGATTTAGTTCACAGATTCTGGATTGTAATTTTATAGCTGTTGGCTTTGAAATGTTGGATGCCTGTGAACCCGTGATAGCGTGTGTGTTCAGAGTAGAGGGCTTCAGCACATTGAACTGTGAGTGCCACTTCTTTGTTGTTTTGTTCTGCTCTATATTCTGAAACAAGTACCACATGATCTGCTGTCCAAGGCCCCAATGGTTCACCTCTATATAACCCAACAAGGAGGCTGGCCTGGGTTGCAAGAACTATGCTACACTGGGCCCTTGGATATAACAGCGATCCAGTGCCTTCACCTTGGGTAACAATAGGAGGAACCTGAATGTGACACACTATACTATTACCCCAGGAATGATAAAAAGACTTTTGCCAACACATCCTCTCCCCAGAACATGTGACATGAAAACAGTAATGACCCTCAAACAAAGACAGATAGTTCCAACAGTACTTTATTAAAAGGGGGGAGGGGTAAGGAAAGAACAAGGGATCAGGAGGGAAAAATGGAAGTAATGGTGAAGGCAACAATTCTTAGACTCTTCAATAACATCCTCTCTCACAATGTGTCCATCCGCACCAAGCAGTTTAACAAATCTGAATAGTTAAGGCTGCTGGCCTGGTGGCGCAAAAAGCTGAGGTGCTGGCGCCTTACCTCACACTACTCTGGTGACCCAGGTTTCTGGAATGGACTCAGGGCACCGGGAGCTGGCAGGGGAAGGAGAGGATTGACCATCCAGAGGACTGCTCTCCTCTCCTGGGGTGGGTTGGGTGGAAGCCCTGCTCTGTGAGTGTCCCCGGTGAAGATGAGGGGTACTACAAGAAGCGGCACACAAGAGGAACCAGAAAGATGTGAAAATGCACGCATGCCATCTGGTTGATGGTGGTCTACCTCCCTGCATCTTCCAGCTGAGATACCTCCAGGCTGCATTTCCATGTCCTGGTAAAGCTGCAAGGGAGCGCTACATGCACTCCGGTCTCTCCTCCTGATGGCCCGGCGGGATATGGAAGACCCCCCCCCCCAGTGAAGGGATATGTCTGGGATAACCAGGGTTCAGAGCAGCTGGATGGTGGATTGGTCAGAGGAAGCAACGGCAGAACTTGGCCACCCAAAGGAGAGGACGACAGTGGGCACGTCGGAGGAGGTATAAAGAAATAATGCAAAAAAAAAAAAAAAAGAAAAGCCAAGGCCACAACCTGGGTAAAGGTAGTACAGCAAGTGTGCAGCAACAGCAGGAAGTAGTAAACTGGTGCTGCTCACCAAATGCAGAAAAACAAGATGCTGGATAGTCACTGCAGATTCTTCAGGTTTACTTGTGTACACAGCAAACAAGGTGAAAAGCAAATGGGAGGTGTAATCTGACATCAGAACATTTTGCATGCCTGTGCTTTGTCAAGAGATTCAGTCTTGTTTGCTATGTACCCAAATAAACCTGATGTAACTGCAGCAATTATACAGCATCTTGTTTTTCTGCATTTTGTGAGTAGCACCAGCTTACTACTCCTCCTGGTCCCACCAGTCCCCAAAGTAAGTGCACTCAACATAGATTCCCCTACAAGCCATGGGTGAGAGTGCTCTCAGCTACAGTGGGTATCTCACTGGGGACGTAGTTGCTGCTAGCATGGTGGGTGAAACTAGTACACTAACTTTGTGCAAACAGTTGCAACACAAATGGACTTGACTCCAACAAACTTTAGTTGCAGAAAAGGGCCCCTATTTGTAATCCAGGGATAGGTGGTTGGGTGTCCTCCTCAGGTCTTCTGCTTGGGCCTAGCAATTGTTACATAGTCCACTCAGGTCTGTCTCCCTGTGTCTAAATTACACTGGTAAATTCCCCCAGTTGCAAGGCCAAAACCCTGGTGGTTACTCCTGGTTTTGTAGACTTCCAGGATTCCTTTGAGGACTGGGGGGGTGTAGAAGAGCTCAGCAGGTGAGATGCTGGACAGCTTCCAGATGGAGGCGGACATCTCTGAAGCAGGTCTGGTCTCTCTCATGCACCTCTCTTCAGTTGGTTGTCCAGCTGCAGAAACAGGAGGTCTGAGTACCCTGTGGTAGGTAGTTGCATTAGTCAGTCAGCAATGTCTTTGTTGAAATTGCTTCCCTAAAGGAAAAGTTGCTGCAGGGCAGCGCAAGCCGAGCGCCACACTTTACCTTTATAATACAACTAATAATAATGACTCTTTATTTGTATCGCGCCTTTCTTAAAACCAAGGCACTTTTACAACAGCTGCACATAAAAACAGTAAAATAAACACAGATCCAATAACTACTGTATTCATAAAATACAATAAAATATCATTATCGGGGTAAGCCTTTAACCATAAGTTAGAAATAAACTGCTTTCTTTTATTTAACTCAGGTGTGCACATACTTCAGGGGCCTGACAGGCACTGGAACATAGACTCACAGCTTCCTCCATCTCACAGAGCACAGACTGAGCCCAGGTTGTTTGCTTTAATCCCCCTTTAAATTTAACTGAACTCGACAGTCCCATTGCTCTGAAAATCCCCTTGGCTGGCTGAGCTGGGTAACGCCAGCTTGACCATGCAAAGCATGTACTGTATGTAGTCTCTGAAGCTGTTGCAATACTTCTATTGGCCCA
This sequence comes from Neoceratodus forsteri, assembly GCA_016271365.2. NCBI lineage: Eukaryota > Metazoa > Chordata > Ceratodontiformes > Ceratodontidae > Neoceratodus > Neoceratodus forsteri. The sequence goes on along the minus strand of CM057456.1, from coordinate 668,583,413 downwards.
GATTGCTGGGCCAAAGATTTGGGACACAGTTTCTGACCCAGTTCCTAGCAGTTTTTGTGAAGTCATAGGGCTTGGAACTGAATGATCAGTGCCATGTTTGTTTACAGTTTGTTCTGTGGGGCAGTCTCTTGCTGTTGCAGCCTCTGCTGCTCTTATTTTAAGCTTCTGAGGGCTATTTTATGTATATCCTGTCCTCACTGCCTGCCCTAGGACAAGGATGATTATTATTATAATACAGGGCTTGTGGTCTGTTTGAAAGTCAGGAGGTCATTGGGTTACAGCTGGGCCTGCAACCTGCTTTTAAAAGAGAGTTTCTGCTATTTTAAAGAGCCATATATCCCAAAAGAGTGTGCACTAGGATGTGGTACTAGAAAACTCACTACACAGGTAACTGCAAAGGTTCTCTGTACACACTTACCTTAAAAAAGGGATGCCAAAATAAATTACGATTATAACAAATACATTTAATATATAAAACAGACACACAGTGCCTGACATATTTCGTACAATGCCTGTCCTTTCTCAAAGGCTAAATAACATCTGGCTAACCCCAGGTTGCACCAGGAGACGAGCATCTTTTTGCTCAGTGTGCCTTTCCTGGTGAAACATTTTCAATACAATATAATATAGGTCTAAATTAGGCATGCAGTCATTATGACACCCTGTACTGAAACACTCTGTGATTGGGTAAAACATTTTTTGAATGTTTTGATGTCATGAGTCTTTAATAGAAGCTGTGAAACACACACAAGTGAAGCACCTAAAACTAAATAAGTAATCCATTCTATAAATTAAGTAAGGTTTAAAACTGCTGTCAACAGGTCATATGTAAATAGATAACATATGCAAATAAAAACTTGTAATTGCACAGGATTCCACAAGGAAAGTAAACAAGAACAAGGAAGAAAAAAAAGAAAGAGGAAAAAAGGGGATGTAAGCATGGGGGGGGGGAGAAAAAAAGGAAGGGAAAACAAGGGGAATTATATCCTTTCAAACAATAAATTGCTGAAATACTGTAGCTTCCTTGAGGACTTCAACTGAAGCTAGTGTTAAATAGTTGCAGGTACTAAAACAAAATAGAAAAGTTCACACAAGAAAGGCCAACTGGTGCAACTCAGTTCTGGTGGGACTCAACCTTACATGTTCCAGTAGTTCAAACTTTTTTAGGAACAGAGAATCATCATATTTAATTCTATTATAGATAATGTAACATGTTAACCTTAATGATTTTCAAAAGTTCAATGCTATATAAACCAGGTAAATGTCACGGTACTTAAATAAAACAGCAATATTATAAAGAGTCTGATATCAGTGTTTTTTCTTCTTTTGTTCTTTTAAATAGGGGCAAATGTACAACTAGGTATTGAGGCCAAGGTCTTTTTGTGGTCCCTAATATAATGATCCCAACATTTTCACTGATCAGGATCAAGTTGTTGAAGTCGACCCCCGGATCCTGCAAATCCTATTAGTGATAAATTTAAAAGTGTGAACAGCTGGATCCAAACTGGGCATCATGTGAACAGCAGTAGCACAGGTATAATCTCTTCTAGCAATGGCTCTCGCATGTTCTCCAACCTGGTTTGGAAAGTTCTGTTCATTTTGCCTACATAAAAGGCTTGACACATACAAGTAGCTAAATAGATAACCTCTTCAGTATCGCAGGTGATGCACTGCCTGATCTGAAATTCTTGATTAGAGTTACAACTAATAAAACTTTTACAGGGGGTTATATATTCACACATGATGCATCTCCTGTATTTAAAACAGCCTGTTGGTTTAGATAGCCATGTACTATTTTTTCTGTCCACAAAATGGATCTGAACCAGTAAATCTCTCAGGACTGGGGCTTTTTTATAGCACATCCTAACTGGTAAACAAGACAATTTTTTGAAGCCAGGTTCCACAGACAAAATGTGCCAATGTCTTTTAATAATTATCTCCAGTTCTTTAGCTTGTGCAGAGAATTCAGTCACAAAATTAAACCTCTTGGCCCAGATATTCAAAAGAGTTGAGCCAAGCGCAATAGGGTTGGGCCTGCGCAAGTCCGAAATGCGCCATTCTGCGATATTCAGCAGGAGGCAGTTGCGCCCCCAAAATCATGCCGAGCAACAGCGCAATGATAATGAAGGCATGCGCAACTGAAGGGGGAGGAACCATGCATAAACTGCACAGCCCAATATTCAACCCGGGCGGTGCAGAGTTATGCAGGCGCAACCCCTACCTGCGCCTGCACAAAGTTGAGCTGAAAAAAAAAGGAACAAGTCGAGGACCACCCACAGGTGAGCTGCCACATTGCAGGGTGCAACACAACAGTTGCCACCTGTGGGTGGCCCTCGACCTGTTCCCGCCACACCTGGCGGTGCCCCCCCATGCCCCGATCGCGGGCAGAAGTATCCCCCACCCCGAGTAGCCCGATCGCAGGCAGAACAGTGTCCCCCACCCCCAGCAGCCCGATCGCGGGCATAGCGGTCTCCTACCCCCCATTAGCCCAATTGCGGGCATAAATGAAACACCCCCACCCCTGGTAGCCGATCCGGGCATCAGACCTCCCAAAGTCCAACATCCCTGGTGGTCCAGTGGACTGAGTAGCCTGATCACGGGTGGCATCCTTACCCCCAAGTATGATATCCCTGGTGATCTAGAGCCCCCACCCACCGCCCACAGGCCCCACCACCCGCTCCCTGCCCCTGTCAGCCAGCAGCACCCACCCGCCTGCCACCCGCCACCCGCCGACTGACAGCTTGGTAGGGCTGCCGCTCATTGGTTCAGAGCATGAGCCAATGGGCGTGCAGCCCATTCGTCAAAGCAGTCCAGATATGTGAATGAATTCATTCACATATCTGGACGGCTTCAGCGCGGTATGGGCTACATGCCCGATGGCTCATGCTCTGAATTTAGACACAGTTTTCATACTGAAGAAGGATTGTTCCTGAAATGTTTGTATGGACTGTATCTGTGGCAATAAAGAATACATTTCTTTGATACACATGGGTGAGTGGGCCTATGTTCCAATTTCTGCACTAGAGATTAGGGATACAAAAATGAGTTTCTGTCTACTATTAGACATTAGAATTTTTAATCTCTCATACAGCACACAGTGATGAGTTAGTCTATTACTACATATGACAAATCTGCAGATGTTATTGAAGGCTAACTCTGTTATGCAGTGCTGTGGGGCTAGCTGACCTATAAACTTCACTTCTGTATTTAAGAGTGTGTAGGAATGGCTGATGGAGTACCAGGTTTCTAGTATTAAAACAAATGCAGTTACACTTGCAGTAGATTAAACCAAGTTTTGATGGGTACACTGGGAAGACCTTGCAAAGTGGCTGTGGAAATTTTGCTTTGGATCCAACCCACCTCTAGATATTCCAGTTGGGCAATAGTTTCTGGGGTGGGGGTCATTTTCATGTGTGATGTGTAGGTAACTGCCATGTGCTAATGTTTTAGTGCAATGCAATTCTTTCGGCTCCATTTAGTTGAAGACCATTTATTTGCATCCATTTTTGAGTTTTATCAAGGGCTTTCTGTAGTAAAATATTGAGATTCATGACAGATTTAGACTTAGTATAGATGACCATGTCATTGATATACTGTAGAAATGCATATTGGTGTTGGAGTCTTTACAGATGTCTGGTAGATCATTGATAAACAGGATGAAAAACAGAGACCTCCTGTGGAACTTCCAGGCTACGGAGTTTATGAGATTAGATAGCACCTTTGATTTTTACAGCTTGTGATCCCACTGACAAGTAGTCTATAAACCATGAATTGGCATTGTAAGATAGTCATAGCTGACATAGTGTAGACAAAAGAATATGGTGGCTGACAAATGAAATACCTTAATGAGGCTGGTGAAGATTGTACTAGCAATGTTACCATCATCCAATGTGAGTGACAGTTAAATTGTTAACTGCAGCAGAACAGTGCTAGTTGAATGGTTTGGTTAACTCCTGACTGTGCCTCTACAATGTTCCTGTTGTCAAGAAGGTGCATCATCAGATGATTATGAATTAGCTTTTCCAGAAGTTTCTTTAGTGTTGGCTGACCCAAGATAGACAGTAGTCACTGAGATCAGAGGGGGACTCATATTTCAGTAGAGGTGTTTTCCATGTGGGCAGGATTTGCCCAGTGTGAGTGAAGGAGTCAACAAGCATTTGTCAATGCCGAATGTTGTCTTGCTGATATTGGTTCTGGTACTGCCAGAGGTAGAGATGCATAATAGGAATGGCAGTGAAGTGTTGAAGTGATGCCAACCCACCCCCACCCTGTAGAGAGTGATAGGCATTGGGGTGTGCCTTTGGGTCATGAGCTATAACGCTCATGCCATTGTACATCACCCCACCTGGAGACACTGACAAGTGCCATGGTGTGCTTTTGGATCTTTGGGCATTATACTTAACCCATTCCATAAGGAAATACGCTGACATGGGTGCAGTATAGGAGAATGGGGTGAATTTTGTGACCGAACAGTGCAAGGCACACCACAATGCCTGTCAGTGGCTGCAGGGTGAGGGTGGGGGTGCAATGACATGAGCATTACATCCGGTGATCCCAAGTCACAGCCCTGGCACCTGTCGGTCTGTACTGGGTGGGGTGCTACAGTTAGAAACCCTAACACCGTGGGAGTGCAGTGGTATTTTCACTCCAGATTTTCAACATGGGTGTGTGTGAGGCCACCTCATGATAAATGGCACAATCAGTTTATGAGCTGAAAGGTGGTTTTGCACACCGGCTATGCCATTTGGTGACATGGGGATGAAAACACATTTTGGGCAGGATGTGGAGAATGGCAACTGTATTGTTCATGAGCAAGCATAAAAAATGCAACGTTGAAAATCTGGAGTGAAAATATCAGTCCCAAAAGTTGATTTCCCACAGCGACCATGCCATTGTGGGCCACAGGTGTGGAAACACAGTTTGGGCAGGATGTGAAAAATGACAGCTGTACTGTTGATAAGGAGGTGAGAAAAAATGCCAGTGTTGAAAATCTGGCATGAAAATATTGCAAATTTGCGAAGTTACAAGGGTGCTTGGAAACTGCGCAATGCATGCTTGCAACACTGTCATTTTATGGACTTTCGAGAGCAAATTTTTAACATAGGCATTTTAGGACCTCTGCTCATGAACAGTGTCAGCGTCATTTCCTCACACTGTCCCGAAAACCGATTTCGCTTTAGCGATCGTGACACTTCTGCACCAGACATGCGAAAATGCATTTCAGCCAGGATATGTAAAATGACAGCTGTACTGTTCATAAGGAAGTGTGGAAAAATGCCAAGTTTGAAAGTCTGGAGTGAACATATTACAAATTCACGAAGTTATGAGCATGCATGCAAACTGAGCAATGCACACTTGGAAAACACTCATTTTATGGACTTTCATCACCAAATTTTCAACATAGGCATTTTAGGACCTCTGCTAATGAACAATGTCACTGCCATTTTCATAATGTGTCTCAAACACAGATTTCCCATCCTGACCACGCTATTCTGCGCCCGAACTGCAAAACTACATTTTGGCCAGGATGTGAAAAATGACAGCTGTACTTTTCATAAGGAGGTGCAGAACAATGGCAATGTTGAAAATCTGAAGTGAAAATATTATAAATTCATGAACTCACGCAGCTGCAGTACAAACTGCACAATGCACGCCGTAACACAATCATTTGTTGAGCATCACAACAATTTTCAAATATAGGTATTTTAGGACCTCTGCTCATGAACAGTGTCACTGTAATTTTCATAATCTGTCCTGAACACTGATTCCACAGGCACTGCACTATTCTGCACCAGAAAAAACACATTTTGGCCAGGATGTGAAAATGACAGCTGTACTATTCACAAGAAGGTGCGTAAAATGCCAGTGTTAAAATCTGGCATGAAAATATTGCAAATTCACAAAGTTATGGCGTGTGTAGCAACTGCGCAATGCACGCTCATAAAACAGCAATTTTTTGGATTTTTTCCACCAAATTTGCAACATAGTCTTTTTGAGAGCCCACCACATGAACATTGGCACTGTCATTTCGTTAATCAGTCATGAAAGGTGATTCCCCGCAGTGACTGCAAAATCACCTTTCGGGGCCAGTGACAGAATTCATGAGGAGGGGTCCCAAAAACCCCATGTTAAAAATTTGGTACCAAAATTCAAAAAAATGCCCAAGATATGCATCAAAGTTGAAAAAATCCTATTCATTCCATTATGCAGCTTACAGGCATTTTCTCAGTTCGCGGTCGGCTTTGAAGAGTGCAGACATGTTCCTGGTCCACCGAACATCATCGTGCCAGACTCCGGAGGTAAGTATGGGGTGAGGGGGGGTGTGAGGAGGCAGGGTGTGCAGTGGGTGGTGCAGGTTGCGGGGCGGCAGGGAGACCACCGTGGGACCATTTTTGCTTGACAGGGCTAAAAAAAATATGTCACAGGATGGTTTTCACTTTTCAGGTGGGATTTGGCACGCTGGGGTGGGCTCCCAGCATGCCACTTCATTGCTTGTGGGGGGGGTTGCTTTAGCTGACGGGGGATTGGGCACCCCCATCAGAACATAACAAATGGGTGGGAGGGTGCATGATGCCGAGGGGGATTGGGCACCCCCCTCGGCAATCAACAAAAGTGGGGGAACACATTATGCTGATGGGTAGTGGGCTCCCCCATCAGCATTGTGACAGGCAGCAGTGGTGGCAGTCACTGCCACCATGTTGCCTGTACCACGGGAAGCATGTAATGGTCACGCTGCATGAGAGCTTCACTCTCATTGCAGCAGACCTTTTCTTTGTTGTGATGGCCACATTAGGCATGCATGAGGTCAGTGCCTCCTGCTGCCTGATTGGGGAATGAGGGACACACCTTCTGATGCATGCCCTGCATTCGCCCAAAAGTGACCGCGCCTCCAAATCTGCTACTACCGCAATATGTTGGCTGTGCAAGCTGAAACCAACATAAAAAGGGTTGCAACGATAGCTATCAATAATAGTTCTCAAAACCATAAGTGACATTGCAGCAGAAATGCTGATTAGTTGTGATACTTCCTTTTACTAATAATGAAGGCTGTCAGTAGTTGCATTTTTCATGTGCTACTGTTTGATAGCATTTCAGAGAACTGATTTTTAGTTTATACTATATATATATATATATATATATATGTATGTGTATATATCTATATATATATATATATATATATATATGTATATACATATATATACATACACACACACACACATACAGGTATATATATTCATTGCAAAAACTCTGTTAATGCATCAGTTAGGGTTAATAGACGGAGACAAAAGTTTGGAAATGTGATGTTGGGGTTCAAAACCCTAACACCACATTCCCAACACTCTCTCTAGCACACATACATGCAAGCAAGGAAGGGCCAAGGCAACACAAGCAATCAGAGACAACCAGCATCAGTAACAGAAGTAGCGTACAACTCTCTAAACATACTACAAGACACAGCCATCATCATGGTCCACCAACTGTATGAGTTCTGCTGCCATCAGAGTGCCATGGAGTACACATGCATGCTGGGCAACCATGGGTGATGGCCATAGGTAACATTTGTGTTACAAACATCAATAACAAGATTTAAGCAGATGTCTCTATTTCAATAGTTAACAAATGATGCAACACACAGTATGTTATTCACAGATAGATGTATTGGAAATGAGTTTCAATAACCCTGCCAACAGTCATTGTATGTTTGCATTTCTTTTAGTCAGTCCTAATAACAAATGGTAGTAATAATAAAATTGATTTTTGTAGTATAGTGTACAAGCAACATGTGACAGCAACAGTTGTAACATCCAAAGCTAACCATAACATGCTGCCAATGAGTATGTCCAGGTAATGCAGCAGTATAACAACATGTGATGCTAGTTTCATACCTAAGCAGTATCTGAAAAGTACTATGTGTGTGTCAGCTCTACCTTTCCTTCTACCACATGCCTGTGTGGTAGCAGCAATACCTACGGTGAACCAATTGTTGAATTATGACACACAAAAATCAATATTTAGAAAATGTGTACAGACTAAGTTTCATTGTATGAAGAAGATATGCCAGCAATAATGTGTCATCATACTGTGCTGACAGTATAAAGTTGATCATACTGTATTTGTTTTTTTCATTACTTAGTGTAATGTGAAATGAGTACAGTGTTGTGATTATTGTGCTAGAGATGTGATTGATTAATATAGTGTCATACAATCTTGCATGTATCTTATATGTGTGTTGTGTGTTGGGGAGTGGGAGGAATGTGGAGTTAGGGTTTTGAACCCTAACATTACATTTCCCAACTTTTGTCGCTGTGCTGTTAACCCTAACTGACACATTAACTGAGTTTTTTGCAATGAATTTTCCTCCTTTTTGAGAAAGTGTAATGTAACTGGTATGTGGTAGTGGGAGTGCGGGACCTCTGAGCCCTGTGCTCCCTTCATATTTCCCATTTTTTGTGTAATGGTATGTGTATGTGGGAGTGTGGGCCCTCCGGGTTCTGCGCTCCCACTAACACATAACTACAGAGCCATACAGCAGCCCTATAGGGCTAGGAACCCTTGTAAAACTAATTTACTTATATCTCAGCAACTGTAGCAGCTACGAAAAAAATTAAAGTGTCATTGTAATCAGGACAGTGAGACCTCCACGTAACATACATCAATGAAGTCTGGGTCTTTCATCGTTTACAAGATATGGGCACTGAACAGCACTGAAAAGGTACCCTTGAGGACTCTTGGAACACATTTTTGCCAATATCTCTGTAACCATAGCAAGTAGGAAAAAAATTCCACTGCTGATGTAATCTATGATTTCCAAACTTGTTTCTGCAGGGCAGATCACCTAAAAGTGATCTAAGCTGCTGGTAGCGAAAACTCCATATCTCACTTTGTTTTTGAGATACGGTTGTTACAATGTTATCCTATGGGAAATTTCTCAACTTTGTAATGCTATAACTTTGGGCCCTTTGAATGTTTTGACACCAAACAACCAAAATGTACATCTGTTGACCAGGGCTTGCCACCTGAAAATTTCAGCCCAAAAGCCCAAACTGTTTTATTACAGGAGGATTGCAAAGAATTGCAGTTTTGGGCAAATGTATTTCGCAAATTGGGAAAATCACAAAAAACAGCATGACACTTTAATGTTTGTGAAAGTGTCATGGCCATTTCTTCACAACTTGTGAAAGTACTGGGGCACTAATTTTAAAATGGCATTTCTGTGGGGGTTACACCTCAATAAAGATAGGGCTGGCATCATCGGGACTCAGGTAAACACGACAGTCAGTGTTTACCTAGAGGGTCTCAAATTTAAACACCAGGCATTTTTCTCTCTCACTAACTGAAAACAAGATGGCAGCAGCATTATAGTAAAAGAACCATTTGCAAAAGGAAAATATACTGGTGGCAGCTTTTGTGAGACACATATACTTTTTTCCCCATTGGCTATAATGTTAAATTTGTTTTTTAAATAACTTTTGAACAATTTAATATTTTTTCACCATATCTTCAAAAGGCACATCAGGGACCCAGACTGCATCTTCCCTGAAGATTTCAGACCAAACAGACAAATCATGCGGGCTATGGTGCAGTAAAGAAACACTTTTTGGCATCCTGCAGCTCTGCAACTGTACATCCAACCTAATGCAACTTACAGATCCAGAGATCTATGGTACCAGACAGTGCATGCAAACTTTCAGGCAAATCCATTGTACAGTGGCAAAGTTATTAAGGTGCAAAATATGAGGTTTAATATTAATGTGTTTACTCAACCCTAACTATACTGCCACTACCGTGGCACTATAATATATGTGTGTGTGTGTGTGTGTGTGTGTGTGTGTGTAATAACTGTTTTTGTATATCTTATTGGTGCCACTCTACCAGATCTAAGAATGGCATCATTACCACTAGAGGGGAGCGAAATGTTTGCAACTGATTAAATGTAGATGATAAAGGTATAAAAGGAGAAAAACAGATCAATTCTCATTAACTAGGGCTGAAGTGGAAACTAAATGCAATTGTTTTTACTTTTTATTTATTTATTATTCAAAATATTTACTTTCAGAAAGAAACAAAAAATATCAGTGCATTTTATGAAGACTAAGTATAAATAATAATTACAATCTGAAGTCCTAAAAGAAAGTTTGGACCTCAAAAAATGAAAATATAGAAACATCAAAACATAGGCAATGATGGCAGAAAAAGACCAAATGTTCCATCCAGTCTGCTTGTAGCTCCCTATCAAACCCCGTGACCTACAGTAGCAGCCACAGACGCTGCCAGCTATTTCACGAAATTTCTGTGATATTTCCAGATATATCTAATGCTTTTTCCATTTTTACAGTAGGGGCAGCAGAGAGAAACTCTTTAGAAATTTCTCAAAATATCTGGAAATAGCTAGCAATGTCTGTGGCCACTACTTTGTCTATTCAGGTTACTAGACCTCATTAGTCACCCCTGTCCCCTTCCCTACTACTACCTCCCTGAGTAACCACCATACTCTTCATGCTCTCACAGCTGTACTTGAGACCATTTATAGTTTTGGCACCCACCAGATTGTTCCATGATTCTGCCACCCTTTCTGTAAAATATAGCTTTCTCATACATACATGTAATATGTCCAACTTGCTTAAGAGGGAGATTTGGGTCAAATTAGGAGGGAGATTGGCCTGCCAACTTGCTTAAGAGGGAGATTTTGGTCAAATTAGAAGGAAGATTGGCCTGCTAGTAGGGAGATGCCATAACACCATGAGTTTGTCTTTAAATGGCATAAAAAAATAAGAAAAAGTCATTAAAAAATGTAATGTATTTCATTTTGTCAAGAATAAGCACTAAAAAGAATAAACAACTAGTTACACAAAGTTATCAGATACATTGTTCATCACTGATTTAATTTTTATGTGTCTTTATCTGCCCAAAAAACCTGGATATTTTGGGCAGAATTTTACTTAAGCAGGAGATTTTGTTTCCCAGGAGGAAGGGAGGGAGGGAGTTCAGTCAAAAGAACAGGAGTCTCCTCGTAAGAGGAGATATCACATGTATGATATCTTTCTTGAACCTCCATCCAATCAGTTTCCACTCATGCCCCCAAGTTCTTGACCTGTTAGTCATGATAAATAGTTAATTGCAGTTCACTTTGTTAATTCCTTTCATGAAGCTGAAGGTCTCTGTCATATCACCCCTCTCATCTGGTCTCCAATGAGTACATGTTCATTGCTTTTAGCACATCTTCATGAGATCTACCCTGCTGGCCCTGCATCATCCTGGTCACCCTTTGTTGCACCATCTCTAGCATGTCCTTATCTTTCCTGAGGTGAGGACCCTGGAACTAGGTACAGTACTCCAAGTCAGTGGTGGGCGAAGTTGGCCAAAATTTGCTCTGTGAAGTGATTCACGGAGTAATGCGGAATCCACGAAGTAATCCACAATGCAAAACCGGGTACTTCGAGTCATAATGAGGAACAAGAAGTACATTGAAACCAATGACTTTTGCATTATTCCGCTTTCCCCAAACCACTTCTCCACCAATTTTAAGGCAAAGTACATTGGAATCAATGTACTTCACATCACTTCACCTTTTTATTGAGCTCCAAGGTGAATTTTGCAGTGATCCATAGGATTGCAGGTCATATGGGCTCTAGATTGTTCTGCACAGCCTCACTTCTGTGTAGTGTATGTGTAGTGGAAGATGGAGACAATTTAATCTCAGAGCTCTGCAATTCAAATTATCTAAAGCTGTTAAAAAGCCTTTTTGAGCCATTGTTTTGCTCAAAATTTAGTGCATCAATTGCAGGAAACCCTCATGTGCTTATATCTTCCAGTGTTTATTGTTTGTTTGTGGATTTTGAATGTTAATTTAGAACATTCAGTCTGTGTACCGACAGACACTTGAAGTGTGCTTTGGGGAGCGCTGTATCTGTGGTGGAGGTAGGTTAAAACTGAGAGAAAAGGCAGTCTTTCTTTGGTTATATTTTTTTGTATAACTGTGTTAATGTACACACAGTAATATTTTCAGTAATTCTTGACTTTTTTTGCTGATTGTTGTGGCAGCAGTGCATAATTTCAGTGTGTTTAAAAGATTTGGTTGTATTACTGAAGTTTTCAATTTGCTATGCATTACTTGTAGTGTAGTGTGTGTGTGTAGTGTGTGTGTAACACGTGTCATCAAATCAGACACATTTATTGTGCCACAAGTAATTGCAGCAGTGTGAACCTGCTATCCACCACACCTAGATGAATTTTTTGTACTGCTTTATGGTATCTTTACTGGTAGTGGACTGTTACTGCAGTGCACTCCCCCCCCAACCAGCAAAAGGTATTATTTTCCAGATTTGGATTTGTGACTTGTGAGCACTGGTTAGGTGTTGTGCCTTTGTGTCTGCATCTCTTGAATGTGCAGCACAATCTTAATCTGTCTTGTATTTGCATCTCTTTAGGGCCCAATCTCCATCTATAACTTACTGTAAGTCACAGTTGTTTGTTTGGCTTCCCTTCAGAGTACTGGTGTGGTGCATATCTTTGCGTGAGCGTTGTACTCATTGATGTGAGTTTTTTCAGTCAGGCGATCATTATGAGTCGGACATGATACAAATCATGTTCTGATGATATGCTGAAGACCTGTGAAGATGACAAAACATTGATGAATCTTTTCTAACTTTTTTAAAGAATGCCCCAAAAAAATACTTACACTCACTGGCTTGACAGTATTCTAATGCAAAATTCCTCATCAAGCCAAAAATGCACACCCCAAGTTTGACTATATGACCTGTGATAAAATATATATATATATATATATATATATATATATATACATACATACATACATACATATATGATATGAACATTTAAGATCAACTCAGGTTCTATGGAAAACCATGATGTGCCAGGTACATCAACTTACCAAGGGTAGTATTAGTGTACACACAGAGGGATCCTTCCTGTTAGAGGTCAGTGCAGCAGACATTGGGCAACCAACAGCATTATCATATCATCATGGACAGTTAACTTAATGGTCAGGTCATCCTTCTAGCACATCATTTTGTGTATCTGCCAAGTCAGGTCAAGATACATTACTTGAAATTTCAAAATAGCAGCAGGGGACCTATTGTAGTTCTTATTAGAGTGTGTGCACACATGACTGAGTGTGGCATGAATTAAATGAAGACTTTTTTTCCATTTTATGCTCTCATTTCTCTTCATCTGGAGTCAGAAATTTTCTGGACAAATGACAGTAGTATTTTGGGGATGCACATTAATTCTGGTAACTGTGTGTGACCACTATGCACATGACTAAGTGTGTCATTAATTCTGGGAGATTTTGCATTTCTTGTTTCGCTCTCATTTCACTTCATCAGCACTGGGGAATTTTCTGGACACAAGACAGTAGCATTTTGGGGATGCACATTAATTCTGGTGACTGTGTGTGACCACTGCATGCATGGCTGAATGTGCCATTAATTCTGGGAGACTGCATTTCTTGTTGTGCTCTCATTTCAATTCATCAGCACTGGGGCATTTTCTGGACACAAGACAGTAGCATTTGTGGGATGCACATTAATTCTGGTGACTGTGGGTGGGGTGGGGTTGCCAGTATTGTTGTCACTTCACCTTACTTCATGTTAAGGCAGAATGACAATGCAAGTAATAATTACAAGGCAAGTGAGCCTTTCATATTGGCCACTCTGCATAGCGGAATGACAATCACGAAGTGCCCATGTTGCAGGCACTGCACTGGCGAAATTAGATTCACTGCATCTCTGCCCAAGTGTAGCCTCATCAGTGAGTTATAAAGATGTATTGCTACCTCCTTTCCCTACTGTCAGTACTCCTTCAGATGCATTCTAGTATCATATTTGCTGTACTATAGGCTTTGTTGCACTGGCTTGATTGCTTAAGTGTGTCACTAATGATGACTCCTAGATCCTTTTCCTTAGCATAGTTATCAGCTTATCCCCATCCATTCCTTTGTTCCTGTTCCCAGATGCATCACTTTGCACCTTTTGGGACTGAATTTCAACTGTCAAACCTTAGACCACCTTTCTGGTCTTTTCAGGCCACTCTGCATCTCCCTAATTCCCTCATCACTAGTTATCCTTCCACAGAGCTTAGTGTCATCTCCAAAGAGAGACAGCTTTCCCATATTGAAGATGACAGGGCCCTGGACAGATCCCTGTGGCACCCTACTCATGACCTCCTCTCTTCTGATTTTACATGATTAATCTCAACCCTCTGCTGCCTCTCCTTTGACCTGTTTCCTACCCATCTTACTACTGTATGTCCTTTGTCACACCCAGATCTTCCATCTTCTTCGGCAAACTTCTGTGAGATACTGAGTCAAAAGCCTTGCTGAGTTGAAGTAGGATAAATCCATGGTGTGGTCCTATCCAATACCTTTGCCACACAATCAAAGAAAACTATCAGCTTGGTCTAACACTACCTCCCTGTCATGAACCCATGCTGTTTATTATCTAGGAGTCTGTTACTTTTCAGATAGTCCACAAGGGTCTCTTTGACAAGTGACTCCTTCAGTTTATCCACAAGAGAGGAAGACTGATAGGTCTTTAGTTTCCCACTTGATCCTTATGGAGTGGAACTATGTCCCCTACCTTCTAGCCTTTTGGAACCACTCCTGTCTGTAATGATCTATTGAATAACATTTTCATAGATTCGGCCAGTTCCTTGAGTCCAAGCAATCCAAGTAATTAGTTCATTGAATAAGGATATATCAAATAAATTCATTAAATAAAGCTAGGAGTGTAACACCACAAGTGTCATTGACTATATTTGGCTAAATGTTGTTTAAGTTATGCTACAGCTGAGGCAATAAACCTACTTCCTGTAGGGAAGGAATCACATAAACATACATATTTTCCAGATCAATTGATTCCATTAAGCCAATAATATTTTTAGTTATTAGATATTCTAATTATGGAACTTAGTTCTACTTATTGTTCTTGCACTAATGAAAGTGTGGAAGATCTATTCCATGTTATTATGATTTGCCCCGGTACAAAAAACCCAAAAAGGTATGGCTAAAACCATTGTGGAAAGAAATTGCAACAATGGATCAGACTTACAGTAATTGCTGAATATTTTCTTTACTTCAAATGATGAACATATCATTCAGAAATTGGCAGGCTATCTTGGGGCTGTAATAAGAATCATAGCTAAACATGTATGTATCAATTTCTTTAGAGCTGTACCAAATGTGGAGGGTTTGGATGTTTACATTCAGGAGAAATTAACTTCTGTAATGCCTGATCATTCTTACTGACTCTAGAAGTTTTAGTATAATATAGCAGTGTTTGCACATGTACCTGACAACTTTCTGAATTTGTAAATGTATTTGTGATTAGATGTCTTTATGTCAATGAATATTTATTATTTATTGTTATTGTTATATGTCAATTTGTGTTGTTGTTTATTTGCTCATTATTTGTAATGGTCTAAGACCGATCTAATAAAATAATTTATTCATTCATATTCTAATTAGTCAGAAAAGAGAACAAAGCAAATATATTATTTTCAGTTTTTCCTAAACAAGTACTTCTAAATAGTCAGCTTAAAACAATAGTAATTATTAGTAACCATATATTATTTTTCAGTAATGCTGTTCATCTGGCAAAAACATCAAAATATCCATTTTTCTTTTGTTGTTTTTCATTCCTCAACCAAGATACAGGATTTTGAAGTTTTTAAAAGTTCCTGCTCCCGTGTCACAGTCATGAAAAAATTAAATATATTGGCACAGTGCTATGCTGTGTGCCATCAGAAATGGTAACATAATCCTAATACATCTGTAGTATGAATCTAGAATTTACATTCTGCAAGTAACCTCAGCAGAAGAGATTTTCGAAAATTCTGAGTGACAACCATCTTTAATAATGTCAGTCAATTGCAAAATTAGCTGTAAAAGCTGTTGTAACATTACATTAACAATATCAGAAAAAAAACTAAAAATACACTGAGCATGAATCTAAGGATATCAGAAATATGACATTTTTTGCCAACTAACAAATACTGCTGCTTTAATTAATTGTAAAATTAAATCAAATCAAGTTAGCAGAAGTGAAATTCTAGCTTATTTACTATATTCATTTTTAAGTTTCAAGTAATGCCATATGTTTCAGAAAGACAATAATTTTTCTAAGAATGGCAGATTAGTTAGTTAAGTATCTATTATGATATTTTTATATTTTCTTTCCTTTTGCAAGCCTCATCCCAGATTTTTTCACTCTTTGCCCGTAGAAATAAAGGTACTTGTTTGGGGTCATGAAAAACATATTTTACAGTTTTGTAAGTGAACAGGCATTTAGCAAGTTACAAGATTTTCTCTGTAGGCAAGGATTTTTTTCTCCATTACTGAGTGATTAGAGATATATTCGGAATATGTAAAATTTATAGCACCAGATTTTCAAAGCTCCAAGAATGCTACAGTCCTAATGTGCCCATCATTTTGGTACACAGGGCTTGTGACATTCTCTCAGTGAGTGATCAGAATTTTCAATCTCATCTGCCAATTGCTACAAGTTAGACCACCTTTCTGGTGGTCTAACTTGCATCAATCCCAGGTACCATTTTCACAGGGCTTGCACCAAATATACTGTTGTAATTGTGCCCGATGTACTAAAATTGGATACAGTTGTGACAAAGGTGGCCAGCGCAGCTGTGCCAGAAAATGTGGATGGTACATGGCTTGATTCAAGCCCTGCATCATTGTTTGAAAATACGGCCCATGGTTTTCCATGTTCAATGCTCCCTTTGCTCTGGCAGATTTGATTATGATCTCTTTGGTGTCAAAATCAAAAGCCAAACATATAATTACTGTGGCTTTTGTAATAGAATGAGTACTTTCAACATTTTGCATCAAAGACTCAGCTTTTGCAATGGATAGTCCCCCAAGGCTTTCACTGGCAATCTAAAAGCTCTTGTAACAAATATGAGGTTCACCACAGGTAGTTGTAAAACCTCCAGGAAGAGAGCTTTCACCAGTTGTCATATAATTTAAATTCAGTGCCAATTTCAAAAGGAAGATCAGTGGTTCTTATATTTTTATATCTGTTTGCATTTTCTAAACATTCAGTGTTGTGATTTAGGTTGCTAGTCAGTACTGTCTGTGAATAACAGTGCGGTGAAATTAATGCAGAAAAAAACAGCGTGAGTGAAAACAGCTATTGGGAGACTATAGCACAGACATTACAGCGCTGCACCTGTAGCTGTGTATACTCACACTTACCACTTTAAGTTTTTGATTGCCTGCTGGAGCAGCATACTGCCATCCTGTCTCAGAGGACAGAGTGACATTTTTGGAAAGGTGGTACACATGAAACTGACAGGGGTTCAAGTCTGACCCCTACATTGTGCATGTATTTTTTGTTTGGATATCTTCAGTTGTTTTTTGTTCTGTTTTGGATCTTGTACCTGATCCTTGTTGGTCCCCCACCAACTTTACTATTGAAGACCAAATCCACTCTCATCCTGACCCCCCCTCGAATTTGTCTCCCCTTGGAGCTGATTATATATTTTAAGTAGGGTGTGAGTGGTGTAGCCCCTGCAGACAAAACTGTGACATGTGCTTTGTGGTTTCTAATGAGGTAAGGCTGTAAGTTTGGCTAGCTTTTTTCCCCCCACCACTGTCTTTCCCAATGTTATTTTGTGTGTGCTCCTTTTGACCATGTGATTGATGTTTAGCAGTTTTCACCTAGTTCCAGTGATTTAAAGTCACTATGCTGCAGTATTTGCTGAAGTGAAAGTATCTATGGTGTGTGTCCTGTTTTTGCATCTCAGATTGCATGGCCTTAACAGCATCAGCCTCATGAGATGGTCTTTTATTTCTTGCAATTTGTTTTTTAACATTTCTGTTCTGCTCATACATATATCCATTTTATGTTCAAATCTCTACTGAAATTAAAAAGTCACCCAAATACTAACTAAAAACTTTAAATTGTCTAATGTCTTCCTTTAGCTTAAATTTTAAGTTGATTCATGTGGTTCACTCAGTTCAGCCAAGCCAGAACCAGAAGCAAAAATCTGTTCAAGTTTCACAGACCCCTTGCCAGCTGAGAGTTTTGGCAGAGCCTTACCTGAAACTGTCCTAGTAGAAAAAGCAGCTTGGTCTGTTTACTGTGGCATCTATTCACTGACCATTGAACTGGTGGCTTATGCCACCATAGCAGCCTCTTCAGCTTTCCAAGGGCTTGAGTTGGTAACAAAGAAACAATTATCAACAGGACTCTTTTTTCCAAGGGTCAAGCAAAGTCCAGTAAAGAGGAGGTTTTTGTTTCCTTTGTGTTTCTGTTGTTTTGTTTATATGTGTGGCATCAAGTTTCTTCATTGCATGGAAGAGAGATTTATTTTAGTCAAACAGAAAATTTCTCAACAATGTGGCATACAGTATGGTCACTGTGTAACTGCTACATGATTTATTTTCATTTAGGCCACTTCAGTGGCTAGAATAAATCATGTATCTGTAAGAATTCACTCGCACATACATATACATTGTATAAATATGGGATATGACATGGGTGAGAGTAAGATAGCAGAAATATCTCCATGAGCTGCCGTTGAACTCTTTATATCCCACGAATGGCAAAGCCACAAGTTGGATATCTAGAGCTCAATGACAAAGAGTGGAGATATTTCTAGTATTGGTCTTGAGGTTCACATGTCACCAAAACCTCTCAATGGTTTTATAGCCTTGTAATATACAGTCCCCTATCTATTGTTCTATTTTTTTACTTTGGCCTATTGCATATCCCATATTGTGCATACACATGTAATACAGCTTTGAAACTGTTAGAAATTCGTTTTTAAACTTTTCTGAAATTCATTTAGCTTCAGTCTATTTCATAGTTAAACAAGTGTTTATAGACAAGCTTTGTGGTGTCAAGCAGTTGAGGGTGGGTGTGGGACTGATTTATATATCTCAGAATGGATCTACATGATAATCTGTATATACGTGTTTTGTATCATTTGATTCTGTTTTGTGTTTTATAGTTTGCATCTTGGCATTGTTGCTCTGGGTTGCTCCAATAAAATTGTTTCTTTAGCTCATTGGATCTATCCAGTTATCAATAAAAACTAAACTAAACATGTTGGTGCCCTAGATTTGGGCCCATGTACTGGACCATCAGGCTTAGAGGTTGGCTAGGTGGCTTGAAAGTGTCCATTGCATTCTACTCCCAGTTGGTAGGCAGCTCAAAGCAATGCTCATTAAGCAACACTTAGGGGTGAAATGATGAGATGATGTTGGCAGAATGATTGAAAATGCACCACTGGGCTGCCACCTGGTGCTGTCAAGTGCCTTCATTTCAGGCAGGTGGGGGACTCAGATGGTAAAAGGTTCCCTCATTGGCAAAAAGATTTCTGCATCCAGTTGTAATCCACACCCTGAAGACACATGAATGTACTTTCTGCCTTGATCTTTACAATGCTACGGAATCTTACAACCTTCTACCAACTGCAGTGACTATGAAAGATGGGGACCCTCCTGGTGTAACTGGAAGGAGCTTGGTTGTACAAATAGTGGTGACCATGTCACATGAGGGCTAGATAAGTAATGGAGATCCAGGACAATGGAATCATGGGACCAGAGACCAGCTCAGTGTGTGAGCTCTAATACTGTGCAGAATTTTAAAATTCCAGTGGAATAGAATTCTGTGGAATTTATTTATCTGTTTATTGCAAATGTTTCACCAGGAAAGGCACACTGAGCAAAAAGATGCTTGTCTCACGATGCGACGGGGGTTACAATGGAGGAAGGTATACATACTACAGTAGAAATTAGGAGTAGAGCAATACAGATAATGAACATAATTGAGTGTGATTACATTTGAACTTGTTACATATGGAGAACAGTACAATACATGATTATCAAGGACAGTGGTATACATAACATGGGTACACATCTAGGGCAATACATGATTACATAAGTGCCAGTAACAGGACTTGAACTGAAGCGAGATGCACCAAGTTGGCAGCAGGAAATGGAAAGCAAAGATAGGGGGTAAAGGAGAGGTGGACTAGTAAACACTAGGTGTATGGGGGGAGCTTTAGATGAGATGGTGGGGGAAGGAGAAGGGAGATAGTAGCAGTGAGTAAGACTGAAGATCGTAGGTTATTTAGGAAGGTGGGGGAAGAGAAGGGAGATATTAGAAGTGAATAAGAGTGTAAGTGCATAGGGTTTTTTAGGGCAATGTATAAGCCAGACAATTAGGTGAAGGCTGAGCCTCTGGTCAGGTGCAAAGGGGGGACAGGGGCAGAGAATCCATCAGTGGGAGGGAGGTCAGCGGCAGTTACAATTTGGTGCAAGGAAGTTAATGAGGGCAGAGGATAGAGAGTGTTTGGATGAAGAATGGTGGATCTGGGCTGGCAGGCCATTCCAGAGTTTGGGGAAGAGGTAAGAGAAAGCCGATTGGCCTGTGGTGGTCCTTCAGTGAGGGATAATTAATAGCCTAAAGTCAGTAGACCTGAGGGTAAGGGTAGGGGTAGATGGGGAAGACAGGGAGGATAAGAAGTAGGAGGATAAGAAGTAGGGAGGGAGGGAGGGAACCAAGCCAGAAGTTGGAAGCAAATTTAGCACTGTGAAGTAGGCTGGTTACTCAGGGATGGCAAGGCCAGGGAATGGTAGAGCTCCTCATGGGGGGGCATCGAGGGCAATTTATATATATATATATATATGTATATTTGAAGAAATTCTGCCAAAATTTCACCAAATTGTCTCTCAGAAGCAAAATGGCAGAATTCTGCAAAGGAATACTGCAGAATAGATTCTTAACTTCATATCCATGGAATTCAATTCTGCTTATCTCAGACTAGTCCAAGGAAAATTTTCCACAACCACTTTACTGAGATTAAATGTAATACAGTTATCAAAGTTAATAAAATACACACATTTCAATGTTTTAGGATTGAGGATGAGTAATCTGATAATGAACTATGTCAGCTATATGTCTAATTTATGTTCTACTATATCACTGAAATTGCCAAAAGTGCATTGTCACCTGGGAATACTATTCAGCGGAATGTCTATGTATGGAATACAATTCCATGGGTAATCTTGCGGTGGTTAAAACATGACCATGCGGTGCTGCATTTCACAGCAAATGTACCCATGTGACTCATTCAGTTCATTGCAGATATTACAGGCATTTGAGAGAAAAGGATCTGCTCTGCTGTTGTTACAACAGAAACTATGTTTTAAAATCCTGCAAAACATACTTTGTCAAGTACTTTTACTACAGGCTTGTAGTCAAAGTTATAGTGGTGTTGGTGGTGTGTGTATTATTTGCTTTGTTAACAATTACTGTATGTTTTTACTGCTTTAAATAACATTTTTCTTCCCAGCAGACTTTTTCCTGCTTTAAATAGCATTTTTTCCCAGCAGACTTGTTTTCCTTGTAATGAAGGAAATTGTTTCTGTTTCTGATGTTGAATAATATTTTGGTGTCAGTATCATTATGAAGAAATGTGGCTCAGGGTCTGGGTATTGTGTATCAAGTTTCATCAGTGGGAAAGGCAAGGGAAAAGCTGAATGTGAGATGGGCCAGATGCAGCAGCAGCAACAACAAGGCAGTGTCAGTACATTTGGGTTTGTTTTTTCCTCAGCAGCACTCCATCCAGCAGGAGGCACAGGAGAATGAGCCAGATGAAGCAGAAGCAGGGTAGCTATCAGTTCACTTGTGTTTTGTTCTTAGAGGCAGCAATACTCCATGGCAGTGGTCTAAGGCTTGTCAGTTGAAATAGATAAGCCCTTTGAGTAAACAGAACATTCTGCTCAATGTTAATGTTTAAATCCTGTTATACTGAACAAGCTACACATTAGTGTAGCTCAATCTGTTGTCAGGTTGCCCCATGTGGTTTTGAAACTAGTGGTGTACACCACTTAAGGATGCTTGCAGTGATGTCACATCGAACATTGGTGTTTTCTTGAGAAAAGCAGGGGACCACTCCTGCAATGAGTGCCTTGTGTATTGCGTTGTGTAATTAAACTCAGGTAATGTTGTTTGAGGTGGCCACCATTTACATTACACTTGAAAAGACCAATATCTCTTTCATGACTTGTTGAGAGAGAGCACAGTAGACACACTGGTTTAATGTAACATGCCCAGTTTCAACAGCCAAATGTACACCAATGTGACTTTCCAAACCACCTATACCAGTGTAGAAATAATCTGTGTAAATGGGGCTATGCTTTCTAACAGTGTTAAAAAGTACCTCAACATTATCCTTACCTGATAGATCATCCACCATGACTCTGTCATCTTCATCCTCTGTCTCTACTTCTGACTGCTGGTTTGAATGTCCTTCTTTCTCCTCACAGTACCTCAATCTGGGGCACAAATTCTGTAGACAGGTGAAATGTTTCTCCATTCATTTTACAAATGTCAGCCATTTCTACACTTATTGGAAGCATGCTCCATCAGTAATGATGGCCCATGCTGTGCTGAATACCCTTTTGAAACTACACTGGCTACTGGGCAGGATAGTTTCTCAGCAGCAACTTTAGCAAACCCACACCACACTGTCAATTTACTATGCCAGTAAAGCAATGGTTCTTCATCTGGCCCAAGCTGTCAGCACAACCAATGCTGCAGACATATGGCTATCTTTATCTGATGGAGCAACTTTTTGCTGGACACAACCACCTGAGGAAGAACTACCCATAGATGATTTATGACACTGTCACTGATCTCATTCCATATACTGTACATGCAGGCTTGTGCTGGTTGAGACATTTTTCCATAATTGTTCTTTCTCTTTTTTTGTCAGTATGTGCTTTATGGTATTTTTCCATTTCCTCCCCATAACCCAGACCCCCACCTCAGACACAAACACACATTTGGAGGCATGCACACAGCATCTCTTGAGGTACCCACCCACTACGTATCACTCCCGCCATCTATGCTGACCACTGAGCCTCCACCTGGTGGCAGTGGGACTACAGAGGGAGGGGCAGCTCCCCAATGACCTGAATCCATTCTCAAATCTGGGTCATCAGTGTGGTGTGAGGTAAGGTGTCCAGCACCACCACAGCCCTCAGTGCCACTGTGCCAGCCAATTGTTTTTTTTTATTTTAGGAACAATTAATTCTCTTGCACCCTTATTTCTTAGATGGAAATTGTAGATAATTTAGCTAATTTGTCCAGTACAAAGAGGTTTGTTATTTTTAAAAATTGTATGTACTAAGGTTGCCCAATTCCCTTTTCTTTTTCCCGCCAAGTGCATCCAACCTAATCTTTGCTACATCAAACAATGGTGGGTACTGCAATCACATTTGAGAACAAATCTAAACAGTGGTGGGTATTATAATCATATTTGAGAACAAATCTAGCCAGTCTATTGTAACTTATATCTAATCTATGTAATTGACTGTTGTTTTTTCATTTATTTATTTAACAGTTTTACTAGAAGGGCATACTGAGCAGAGTACCGCTCAATTCCAGATGCGTCCTGGGGACATAACAGTAACACTAGAGAAGCAACATTAATACAATAATAAAACAGCAGTGGTAAAACAGGCAACAGTAAAACAAGTAAATCAAGTGGAGCAGAGCAAATTAGAACAACTACAGGATGGAACTAAACAAGTAGTGACTAGGCAGTGTACTAGTGCAGCCACCACTTATAGTTTAAAACAAATAGTGGTTAATAGTGGCTAGTAATGGAGCAGGGCAGACCCAGTTATGAATACACATTAATAGAGCACTGTTGAGGCTTGGGACAAGCTCTTCAGTAAGAAATGATGCAGATAGTGGCCCAGGTCAAACCCAGGATGGGGTAAACTAGCCCAGGTGATGTGGATAGGTTAGCTGCATGAGCGGGTGGGAATGAAGTGCACTGAAAGGAGATCATTGAGATGCAGTGAAGGGGAGGTGTTTTGAATGCTCAGAGGGAGGGAGTTCCAGAGCTTGGGCATGTGGTAGCTGAAAGCTGCCTGGCCGGAAGAGGCGGTCCTGTGGGGAATTTGTAGGAGTTGAGTGTCATTTTTCCTGAGCTCATAAGCTGGGGAGAAATGTGCAGACAGGACTGACGAGGTAGGAGGGTAGGACTGGGATCAGAACTTGGCGGTGAAGCATGCACAGTGAAATGTTCTCTGGTCCTGAAGGGAGGGTAGGCCTAGGGACTGGTAGAGAGTGCAGTGATGGGTGAAGTAGGGACAGTTAAGGGTGAAGTGACAGAAGGAATAGAAAAGAGGGTCCAGTCTGGTCAGGCAGTCTTGGGGGTGGCACTGTAGACAGAGGGCCAGATTTTCATAAGGGTTGCGCCATGCGCAATAGGGTTGCGCCTGCGCAAGTCCAAAATTGCTCCATTCTGCGATATTCAGCAGGAGGCTGTTGTGCCACTGAAAACATGCTGAGCAACAGCACAATGCAAATGAATGCATGCTGAACTGGAGGGAGAGGAACCATGCATAAACTGCACAGCCCAATATTCAGCCGGGCTGTGCAGAGTTGTGCAGGCACAACCCCCAACCTGCGCCTGCACAACTTTGAGCCAAAAAAAAAGGATCAAGTCGAGGGCCACCCACAGGTGAGCTGCCATTGCGGGCGCAGCACAGCAGCTGCCACCTGTGGCTGGCAGTCAACCCACTCCCTGTGCCCCCTGCAGCCTGATCGCGGGCAAAGAGTGTAAAATCCCCCCACCACCCCAATCGTGGGCATAGCTAATTCCCCCACCAGCCCGATCGCGGGCAGCAATATGTCCCCAAGCACATCCCTGGTGGTCCAGTGGACTGCTAAGCCCGATTGCAGGCAACAAATGTATAAACACAACCCCCCTCGAATATATCCCTGGTGGTCCAGTGGACAGATAAACCCGATCACAGGCTGGAGTAGTAAAACACACCCCAGAACATATCCCTGGTGACCTAGTGTCCCCCACCCCACCCACTCCAAATACATTCATTCACAAATCTGGAATGTCTTGTACGGTATGGGCTGCATGCCCATTGGCTCTTGCTCTGAACCAATGGGCGTGCAGCCCTACTGAGCAGTCACTCGGCAGGCGGCGGGGCGGCAGGCTGGTGGGGTGCTGCCACCCGCCCGGCTGTGGGGGGTGGGGTGGTGGGACTTCGTGGGTGGGTGGGGTGGGGGGACACTAGGTCACCAGGGATATGTTCGGGGGTGTGTGTTTTACTACTCCAGCCCACGATCGGGCTTATCAGTCCACTGGACCACCAGGGATATACTCGGGAGGAGGGGGTGTTGTGTTTAAACTGATGCAGCCCGCGACCAGGTATTGGTCCACTGGACCACCAGGATATATTCGGGAGGGGGTTGTGTTTATACATTTGCAGCCCACGATCGGGCTTAGCGGTCCAGTGGACCACCAGGATGTTTGGAGGGGCACTTTGCTGCCGCCATCGGGCCGGTGGGAGTGGGTGGGGATGTTTTACTCTTTGCCCGCGATCGGGCTGCAGGAGGCATCGGTCCCCGACGCTGCTGCTGCCTGGCAGGGGCGCCAGGCACGTCCTCGGGGATCGGCGCACCTGCATGCTAATGGCATGCAAATGGGGCCATAATAAGATGCAAATGGCCCCCCCGCGCCTTGCATGAATTATGGCCCCATTTGCATGTCACCTTTTGAATATCGGAAATTTGCGCAAGGCGCAATGGTACTTGCGCCACTGCAAGTTGACTGCACCACTCTGACCACTTGCGGTGGTGCAAGTTCCACTGCGCCATGCACAGTGGCTGTGGCCAGGGGTGATATTCAAAGGAGTTGCTCAAGGGCGCAACTCCTTTGAATATCGCTCTGGCCACACCCCTGCGCAACTATTTTGTGCAGTGCAAGGGCTGGCTCCACAAAATAGTGCAGTTTGAATATCTGGCCCAACATCTCCATAGTCAATAATTGGTAGAATCATTTTCTGTACAATGGCTCATTGGGCTGGCAATGGGATACAACCCTGATTATAGTAGAGGGTGTCCAGTCTGAAGCATGGCATATACTGTAAAACTTGAAATTTTCAATGTCAAATAATTTCCAATATTTTCGCTTAAGCACTAATTTGCGCTAAAATAAATTTGCGCCAATTAGCACAATTAGCACTGTTTCCATTATATTGAATGTGGCACTAATGGCATAATGCTAAATTAAATTGGCACAATTATGAATGCACTTGGGCTTGTGCTAAAATTTACTTTGCATGAATATAAGTAAGCAATAACACATGACGAGGTGTGGGTTACGTGCTGATAAAAGCACGCCTGGGGTTGTCTAAGGCACGAGGCGCTTGCGCCGAGTGCCTTATGCCCTTAGGCGTGCTCTTATCAGCACGAAAACCACCTCGGAGTGTTAGTCAGCTTATAAAATGGGCTTTTCTATTGATTATTTAATGAGTAAAAAGAAAAAGTGATAAAGTAAAAAGTATATAAAAAAGATGGTTTAATTGTTCATATAGGAAAAATAGTCCCCTTAGTCCCCCTATGTAGTCACTGTAAAAAAATGTTTCATTTGAATTACAGCTGGCTACTAGGAGTGAGAAGTGTCCTTACTGGGTACCATACATTTGCGGTTCCTGGTTTGTGAAGTAAGTGACCCTGTTTGTCCACCAGTATATTACTTGAATCATGTAAAAAAAAAAAATTGAAATCCCCAGCAGCTATTAGCGTTACATTGACGATCATTTTGAGTGAGCGGAGTGTCTCACTTGAACACGCCATAGTTAGCGCTTTTCTCACAGAGCTTCCTGCATTCTCAGATTTCGTTATACAATATTTTGAAAACTGTTTAAAAAAGCATCAGGTTGATTGAGGCGAGTGTCTCTCACTGGAACCGCCACTGTGATGGAACCAGCCCGCTGTAGAAGGAGAATCCAGGAAGCGCCAGAAAAGCGCGCTAATTATTTATGTGTTACAGGAGACACTTCGCTTCTCACTAAGGTGATGCTTTTAAACAGGTTTTAAAAATATTTAGAACGAAATCTTGTATCAGCGAAGCAGCCCGACGTTAGGAGGAGAATGCAGGAAGCGCTGTGAGAAAAGTGCTAACTCGGCGATTTCAGTAGAGACACTCGCTCTCACTGAAAATGATTGTCAGTGTAACGTTAAGAGCTGCTAGACGGTAATTCTTTTTTTTTCATGATTTGCCTTTATTGTTGTGTGGTTTTGGAGTATTATTTCTTCCTTTTATACAGTCGTGGAGTTGCGGTTCTTGGTTTTGGTCATTGCTTTGAGTTCAAGGCCAGAGGCGAGAAGGTGTTGGTTCGTGGCATCAGTGAGCTCTGCCAGTCAGCGTTGTTGTTTTCAGCTGGCAGAGCTCACTGATTTTTGAGGTCATGAGGCATGTTGCTGGGTGGTAGTGCCGGTTGGCTACAATATCATCTGATAAGGACACGGCTCAGATGATGTTGTAGCCAATCAGTGCTTTAGGATTTAGAAGCCCATTTTATAAACAGTTTTATAGTATATGGCTCCCTTAGTCTATAATAGGCAATATTAGTTGGTTGGGCATGGTCTGCCATATACGTTATTAGTAATGCAGATAGATACTCATCTTAGAACTCAAATTCTGGCATTCATTTTTCTTGTTAAATCTTCAATATGTGGTTCAAAAGACACGTGTTGGTCAATGCTTACTCCCAGATATTTATAAGTGGAAGCTTGTGCTAATGTTAGACCATCCAAAGTTTTTATTTCTATTTCTTATGTGTCTTATGATATTTGATTTTTCTTTCCACAGGTGTTATTCCTACACACCTCCACTGACCAGTGAATTTGACAATTCTGTCCTGCTCCTCCTGTGGTACTCTGCTGACTGGGCCTTTGTCCACATGAGCACTGTTATACTTTTTTGGTGCCTGAAGGCATGGACATCAGGCTGATTAAGGCAAGTATTCTATTCTGTCATTTTTTATTTTCACGAGTAAACTGATTGTCCTTGAATATGGGCAGAGGCTACATGCTGTTATGTGCCTTTCTTTCCACAGGTCTTAGCTACAAGTACAGAACACTCCCAGGACATAACCTACTCAGCATGGCTGGCAGAGCTGCCTTAATGCCTTAGATGCCTCCTCCTCCTCCTTAGATGCTTTACCCACTGCTGCTGCTCCTGCTTAAGTCACTCTACTGCTGTTGCTAATCTAAGAGACCTCAGATGACTCCTCCTTAGATGCCTTATCTACTGCTGCTGCCTTATCCTCTTCCTATGCAACGCTGTTGCCTTCTCTGAGTTCGTAGATGCCTTCTCCTCCACCACTGATGCTGTCTCTTAGATGCCCCATCAACTGCCTGAGTTCATGAATCATACAAGCAGTTAACAATAAACAGTTCTGTATACTAGGAGACTGAAAGTGCTGTGACAGTACAGAATTGGTGAGCATTTAGGAGACTTGAGATTGATGCTGCACTTTTTATGCACACTGTATACCAAACAGGTTAAAAATAAGCAGGTTTCAGAGAACGCAGAAATGGGAAACTTGACAAGACTTGAAATGTATTGCTGCGCTGTTTCTGTGCACTGTATACCAACGTGTTTAACAATTAAATATTCTATATATACTAGAAGATTAAAGTGCAGAGGTGGTGCAGAAATGGAGAGAAATACAGTGTAAGAAGTCTTGAAATTTATGCTGCCCATTTTTATGCACACTGTATGCCAAAGTGGTTAACAATAACCAATTCTTTACACTAGCAGACAAAGTGCTGGGTCAGTGCAGAAATGGGGAGGTTTAAGCAGGCTTGATTTTCAAGCTGTGCTTTTCATGCACTCTGTATACCAAAGTGATTAACAATAAAACCTGTTCTATATACTGGGAGACTGAAAGTGCAGAGGAGGTGCAAAATACATTAATAAAGGAGTCTTGACTTGAGATGATGGAAAAGAGATGAGATGAGATAGATGAGAGTCATTATTTAACAATGACTTTTACTTTTTAAGCCTGAAGCTGGAACAGGAGCTGAGGTTGAAAGTGCACAGGAAGACAGGGAGGATGCTGAATAATGTATGGCAGGAGATGGAGCAGCTGGCAAAACAACAGTAGCAGGAGTGGCTAGTTGCCTACAGGACAGAGCCCCCAATACACAGTGCTGCCAACTCAGCTAGGCAGGTGCTCTGTTAACCAACACTTGCTGCAGTATCTCTTCCTTGGCAGCAATGCAGTGTGTGAGGTCTTGTAAGTCACCCTGAAATGGAACTAACAATTGTGACATAGCATTTTTTGTTAACTCAGACTGGCCCCACTTGAACCATGTCCTCAGATGCCCCTGACTATAAGTCTATCCTACTGCAACTCCCCCTCCTCTATGTTTGCTTTTTCCATTCCACACCCAAGACACCTCACTGGAAAGGAAAGAGTGGCCCCCGTCAGCCACCACCTTATTTCTATGGGCTTCCCATTCAACTTGATGTTTAACGTTTAGGTGAGTGTGCTGTCCACTGATTCCAAGATGAGAGCCTTTTTCATGCCTGATTGTCTTATTACGCAGTGAGCATGTTACAACAGTATTGTTGGCTAGGTCCACATAGAAAAAAATCTTTCACCAAGGATTTCAAATGCAGTCTAGGGGAAGTGCTTGAGGAGGGCTGTTGGTTGGACCTCTTGTGATGGGTGGGGGTCAGTGGTTCAGTCACTTGCAACTGGGGGCCACTGATTCAAACACTTGCAATAGGTGGTGATGGTTTGAACACTTGCTATGAGGGTACTGCTGATTCCAGCATCTCTGTCGCCTACAATGGGGGATTGTGTTGCCTCCTTCTGCACCAGCTCCTGCTGCTGCCACTTTCTCTGACTGCTTCTCCTGCTCCCACTGGTGGTGCCCCACCTACTGCAGATGTATAGCACGGGTGTGGATGGCATTCCACTCCCAGCACCACCACTGTCTGCACTACCGGACCAAACTATTCACTCATGTCTCCTTTTTCTATTAATCAAAAACTGTAGATAAAAATATATAAATATATACATCAAGAAAGTCTGTAACACCCAAAACTGTGTTAGGAGAGAAAAAGAAACAAATACAATTACACAAGATTCAGTGCAGAAAGATTCAGAGGAAAAGAATGTTTCAAAACTGGAAAAGAGAAGAAAATACAATTATAAATATTAGACAATAAAAGAAAAAGCCTACCCCACTATAAATGAAAGAAATATGGCTTAAAGCCCTAAAAATGAAGTTTATGCACTTTTTCAAAAAGTACTAGAGCAAATCTATCTTCCCTCACACTCTCTTAGACTACAACTTGAAAGTGAGGCCAAAACCAAATACAGTAGAGCTGGTTGTATCATGTGATCTGCTACACTTGCTTACCAAGAGTCTCTTTGTGAGACTTTCTCATAAAACTTCATTTAACTTCATAGAATTTGAAACACAGAAACATAGAATTTGATGACAGATAAGGACCACTTGGCCCATCTAGTCTGCCCACTTTCCTACCTAATGGTTAAGCTGAAGATCCTAGTTAACCAACGGCCTACTTCCTGCTACCCCCCACTAGAACTGCCTTATGTCTCTCCCATGCATTCTTGAATTCCCCCATGATTTTGACTCCACGACCTCCTCAGGAAGACAGTTCCATGCGTCCACAACCCTCTCTGTGAAACAATACTTCCTCACATTACCCCTGAGCTGTCCTCCCTTTATCTTCAAATTGTGCCCCCTTGTTCTTGCACAGCTCTTTTTCTGAAACATGCTATCCTCTTGGACTTTGTTGATTCCCTTGAGGTACTTGAAAGTTTCTATCATATCCCCCCATCCCTGTTTTCCTCAAGGGTATACATATTAAGCTCCTTTAGTCTCTCTTCATATGGCTTCTGGTGCAGACCCTGCACCATTTTAGTTGCCCTCTTCTGGACAGCCTCTATCCTGTCTATGTCCTTGTGGAGATGGGGTCCCCAGAACTGCACACAGTACTCCAGATGTGGTCTTACCAGCTGTCTGCACAGAGGGATAACAACTTCCTGTTTTCTACAGGTGATGCCTCTCCCTATGCAACCCAGTATCCCTCCAGCCCTCCTTACTGCCTTTTCACATTGCTTGCCCACCTTTAGGTCATCTGATTTAACTACCCCCAGGTCCCTTTTCATTTTTGTTGTGAGTATCTCACCCCCATCGTGTACTCTTCCCTGGTTTTTGTTTCTGGTGCATTACTTTGCACTTCTTTGCATTGAATCTAAGCTGACATACATTTGACCATTCCTCCAACCTTGCCAAGTCCCTTCTCATCCTTCCCATCCCACCTTGTGTATCAACCCTATTGCAGTTCTTTGTGTTGTCTGCAAGAGACATACTTGTCCTTCCAGACCCTCTGCAATATCACTTATAAGACATTAAAAGGACTGGACCCAGTCACCAGATATGAATAAATTCACATGTGAAGTCCAGGGCAAAGTGCAGGGTGAAGTGGCAGTGAAGTTTCCCCAGCGAGTTTCCCCTAATTTGCAGAGTGATTAATGAATGAAAATGTGGTCACTTTGCCAGAACACTGCCTGAGAATTAAAACTTCACAACATCTCCAGCTGTATACTACGTGCACCAACAAGAGAACTTGATGTTACAGACAGTTCTTCTTTTAGAGGAAAGTCCATTTACATATCATTGGCTGACTAATCTGTCTTAAAACATCAAATATACTACATACTTAGTGACTGGTGCAAACAGAAAGTGCAGAGTGCTATGACAATAATTGCAAAAATGCAAAACTGATAAAAATATGATCAAAATAAATCTATGACATCACGTCAGCAGAAAATGCATAAGCAGTGAATATTTCTGTGTAAACATCACATATAAGTTGCATATCATTGATGATTTTTAAAAGTTCAAATATACAGATGAGACATTTATCTAGTCTTTCATCCAGATGATGATGGAACATAGATTTCCTTTCAGTCTTGCTCCTTGTTTATAAGGCATCAAGACAGCAGGGGAAATACCACTGTAACAAATTGATGTAGTTATTTATATATTTAGCTTTTGTTGACCAGGTAAGTACACTAGACAAGACATTTGCCTATTTTCAGGTATGACCTGGGAGAGTACAATGAAATACAAGTTCATACAGAGGACAACATGATACAAGTTAGGCATTACACAGAATCAGGTAGAACCAGATGAACATAACACAAGCAGTCAGTAAACAGAGTTGGAATAGGAACAAAATATATACTGCATATAGAGATAGAGTCACCAAGACTATGAACAGTGCATTATACAGTTTTATACAGCTCAGAGCCCCAAAAGCAGAGATGCAGTCAAAGCACTGCCTGAAACAGAGTAAATACATTATATACAGAGCAGAACCCAAGCAGGCAGGATGCATCAGCAGGACCTGCGCAAGGGTATAAAGAAAGGACATGTAAGTCCAGTGCAGGGGACCAAGGATAGTTATGAGTGGTTTTATGTACCCCACGCAGAGGAGAGCTTCAAGTAATTCCCAAGGAGCTCCAGAAGGCATGGAGTGGGATGGGGAGGAGCAGACCTGGGCAGGAAAGAAGTTCTATACTCTGGGGGCATATGAAGGAAAATCAGTGCCCCCATTTGCATTCAAGTGGCAGGAACTTTGAGAACAGCAGGGCCCTAATGACCTCAGGAAGCAAGAAGAAGAGGCAGCCAGTTTAAGGAGCTCCAGACAGTCCTGGGGGTGCCAATTCTGAGAACCTTGCCTGTGAAGCTGCCCATGACAAAATTCATGTAGTTGGGTGGGAGAGCCAGTCAAGTTTGTTATATAGGTCACAGTGGTGGGTGAGGTTAGGGGTAGCAAGTACAAAGCAGCAATTGTTATTATAGGCTATGTTCCACCTAGAGAGGTGAACTTTGGAGGTGCATGCAAACAGGATGAGTCCATAGCAGACAGAAGGAAAAACACACCTCTGGGCAGTGCAAGGCAAACAGCAGAATGAATTTGTTCTTACGCTCTGTAAGCCAGACCAGTTTTCAGTTGGCAGCTCTGCATACATTTTGGATATAATGCCCAAGGCCAAGCTGGGGTCAAGTGTCACCCCAAGGTATTTGATGAAGTCAGTGATTAGGACAGGAGTACTATCAATACCAATAATACTCAGTGGGAAGGGAGGCATTTATCTTGGCCTGAGACCCAAAAAGCATGGCCTGAGTTTTTAAGGTTGAGGATCAGCTTGTGGGTCATTATCCAGGACTGGATATTCCTGAAATCCTCACTCAGTTGGTGGTTGATGACCCCAATGTCACGGAAATGGGTGGGGATAACCATGTCATCCGCATATAGGCTAGAGCTACAGTTGGAAGAAGTAGAAGGGAGATTATTGATAAAGATTGAGAAGAGAAGGGGCCCTGGGACTGAACCCTCGGGGGACACCAGAGGTCACAGGAGTGGTGGCTGAGAGGACCTTACAGAATTTAGTAAGCTGCTGTCAGCCCTGGTGGTAATTAGTGAACCATCTTAAGACAGGTGGGGACAGACCAAGGGACTGAAGTTGAGAGCAAAGTAAGACATGGTCAACTAGGTTGAAGGCCTTAGATAGGTCAATGAAGATGGCACCTGAGAGCTTACCCTGGTCCATAGCTGCCCTGATCCCGGAGAAGACAGTGACAAGGGCAGAGGATGTACTATACCCTTTGCAAAAGCCATGCTGTGTGGGAGACAGTAGCTCATGGGCCTGGAAATACACTGTGAGTTGCTCAGCCACAACTTTCTCCAGAAGTTTACTGATAGCCAACAACCTGGCTATTGGTGGGTAGTTGGCAAGGATCTTTGGGTTGCCCTGTTTGAGAACAGGGACAATCCTCACCACCTTCCAGAGGTTGGGGATAACTCCAAGGGTAAGGGACATGTTAAAGACATGGGCCACTGGGGAGGCAATATAAGAGGCACCAAGATGGAGGAGCTTAGGTTTCATGCTATTGTGGCCAGCACTAGAGTGAGGGGAGAGACCAGAGAGAAGTCTCTGCATCTCCTGTGCTGTCACAGCCCTGAAGTAGAGTAACAGATGGGAGATAGGGGCCGACTGTGGGGCAGAGGCCGGGACACGACTATCACTCCCACCAGTGGAGAATAGGGAGGTGAAGGCAGACAGGTCCGAGAAGTAGGAGTTGAGTGCATTGGCAATGGTTAGTGGATTGTTATAATTAAATCCATCTATGAGCATGTCAGAGATCCCACAGTTGGAAGAACCACTTACTATATTTTTAATGTTCCTCCAGAAATTCCTAGGGTCCTTAGCTGAGTTTAGTAAGGCAGTCTTTCTGTATTGCGTAACCCTGATTGCTTTTTTGCATTTATTCTGAGCCTCCTATATTGTTGAAATATGGCCTGGTCCATCGTGACCTTGAAGTTGGTCCAGCACTTGTCTCTAACCCTCATGAGGGCTAGGAGACTCCCATGCTGCTACTTAGTGGCAGACCCCCTTACTCTCCACCTGATAAGAGGGGCATGCTTGTCCTGCAGTGCCCTGAAGATGCTGAGAAAATGACTAACAGCAGTGGAAGAGTTCAGAGCATTTAGCACAACGAACCAGCCTGTAAGCCTCAGATCCTCATGGAAGGACCCTAGGTCAAACCTGGAGAAATCCCTTACTTGGATGATTTTGTGAGGAATTTTCTGGGAGGAGATCTTTCATACGCAGTACACAGGGTTGTGGTCAGAGATAGTCAGGAAGTGTACCAGAGGAGCTGATCCTCTCAGGTCTATTGGACAGGACCCAGTCCAGGAGGGAGCTAGTACCACCAGTGGGAGACCCCTTAGTGGACTCCTGAATAAGTTGAGACAAGGATCTCCCAAGATAATTAGCTCATTATCCCCAGTCTTAGCACCAACAGTATCAAGGAGGTAGAATGACCCCAGCAGACCACCCATGGGGGGGGATTGTATGTACAGATGATGTGCAGCTTCTTAGTGTTCCCGAGTAATAAGACTGTGTGAAGCAGCTCACAAGAAGACAGTAAGGGCTATTGGTGGGATACAACAGACAGGTTTAGGTGACTCTTGTAGTAGACCAAGATACCACCCCCATGCTTTTTCCCAGGCCGATGTTGCCTAATGACATCAAAGCCAGGAAACGCGCAGGCCGAGTCAGGGGTGGAATGTTTCAGCCAAGTCTCGGTAATACCAAGGATGTCAGGCTTGTAGTGAGTGACCCAGGCAGTGAGTTGAGCCAGATTGGGCAGGAGGCTGCGGATGTTGAGGTGAGCTATTTTCATCCCCTTGCCTGACAGCCAGCCCACAGCAAATGAGGAGACTTGATAAGTAGGACCAGGGTTAAGCTCAATGTCCCCAGCCATGGCTCTTGTCACCAGGAGGAGCCAGAGGAGATGGGTTATGGGGGGAGAACCACCTCCGGCCAAAGGCTTGTGAGCAGGATGCCCGACCACTATGGCAGGATACAGAAAGCAGTTGAGGTCAAGACAGCAGGTAGGCCAGAGGGGCTGTCTGTCACAGGCTATTAAATTGGAGAAGGTGAAGTCATGCTCCTCATGCTGTTCGAGTGTAACCCAGGGGCCTCCAGAGGGAGGGGAGCACTCAGCAATAAATAGAGGGAGGCATAAGTCAGTGAGAAGGCCAATGATGAGGGCACTGATAAATGGGGAGGGCTTAGCACCCTTTCTGATGTGCTTAGGAACCCCCATGTCAAAAAGGACCTGTCCTTGGGACTAACTAGGCACTGAAGAGGAAAGATATTGGACATATCAATTAGACAGGTCAAGGCTTACCAGATGCCAGAGGGCTATTTTGACAAACACTAGGAAGGCCCTGAGGAGAGAACCAAGCAGTGCTTGCCCACAAGACCCCCCCTAAGCTGTCCAAGTGGGCCCCAGAGGAGCACCCTATTTGTGGAGGTCTATCCAACAGACGCCCCCACAACAAGCATCAATAGACAATCCCCCCTTATGTAGGAGCACACCACCAGCTACTGGAAGGATTACCAGCTTCCGTGGTAGTAAGACTCACTGGAGGCAAGGATAGTAGAGATAACTAGTGAGCACAATAGATTAACAAGCTAATAGAGACATTTCCTGACTAAAGTTGCTGAGACATGATAGATAGGCAGAAATTATTCAGTAGATTGTAGTTGAGTCCCAGCATGATTAATTGCAATCAACAAATCAACAGTGGTTGTGAAAATATACTCAGCCAGGCCCACTCAGGGTAGAATAAGCTAGGCTCAAGCCTGTAACCAACTCAGGATAAATTTTACACAGTACTGAATACACCAACAAGAATATTAGCTACAGTAAACATCTATCAGACTGTGAATATGGTCATATAGCAGAAGTACATTTACTGGGGCAGAGGTGTGACTCCTAGCTATACATATCCAGCAGGATAGTTAGGCACAACGACTGATCACCGGAGTCCCACCCATACAACAATTCAAGTGGATAAGCACCATACAGAGTCCATAAGCAGATGAGAGTTCTGTGTTTAGAAAGCTAGCAGCAGCAGTGACAGATTTCTGAGAGTTCTGTGTTTAGATAGCTTTAAGCTCCTGAATTCTACTACTGGAAGCCAATGGGGAAGGACAGGGTAGGGGGAGAAGCTTAAGTATATTTAAAGGTGGCCTGGGAAGGAGAGGGCCGGGCAAAAATTCTGTCTGCAGCAGAAGCAGTAGCTATGCAGGCTGGAACTGTGTATAGGCTGTACCTGATGCTTGTGTCCAGGAGGCCGGTGGCAGACGGCTTCTTGGCACTAAGAAAGTGCAGAAATGGTGTCCAGGCATGCAGGAGGTGAACTGCAGATGGCAGTAGAAGCCCAGTGGGCTACAAGGAAACCACCTGTTAAAAGAGGAACAAACACAGGGATTAAATAACACACTCAAGTGGTGGGAGTGAAAATAAAATTTGCTCACAGACAAAAAACTGCAATTTACTAAAAACAGGGTCAAATCAGAGGTCAGGAGGCAGGCAGCTAGGCACAGCTCTATAACTGAGATTTGTAAAACAAGGGAAAACAGTCGAGGGTTGAAACAAATGGAGAAATTAAATTGGTAGCTGCACTGGATTCAAATAAAACAGATCAGCTGGCTATGGACACTTTCAACAAAGAAACTCGAAATTCTAAAGTCCTGTAAATTCTGTACTCTAATAATCCTAGACACAGCAACAATAGATACAAATTCAATACAAAATAAAAAATAGCTAAGAAACAGTGACACAGGGAGAACTCTGCAGAAATGAGCTGTGTTCAACAACCAAGCAAAGCTGAAAAATCCGCACCAGCAGGGAGACATGATCCCGTAAGTGCAGGGATTCAGCTGAGCTATAAGAGGGAGGATGAAATAAATATACTTCTTTGCCAGTTCCTGATTAAAAAAAGGCAGATCAAGTTAATTCACTAGCTTAATATCTAAGAGGAGAGCAAAAGTACCAGTACTCGGGCAGTCAGTCAAGATGCTCCTGCTCAGGAGCAACCAATGAGAATTTTCCAGGGAAAGGCACTGGTTTTCAAAAACTTCCAGCAGAAGTGTGTATAGGCTTTACCTGATGCTTGTGTCCAGGAGGCTGGCGGCAGCAAGCTTCTTGGCACCAAGAGAGGTGCAGAGTGGTGTCCAGGCATGCAGGAGGTGAACCGCAGATGGCGGTATGCAGCCCAGTGCAAGGACACCTGATGCTTGTGTCCAGGAGGACGCCAGCAGCTTCTTGACACTGAGAGAGGATAAGTGGTATTCAGGCATGCAGGAGGTGAACCGCAAGACCTTACGGATAGGTCGCAGCAAGGAAAGCTGAAGGTGATCTATCTCCACTAAAACCGCTTCTAAGAGGAGTCCGCAAGGATCTATCCTGGGCCCTATCCTTTTTGCCATTTACATTAATAATATTGACTCAAACCTCACCAAAGCCACTGTTCACCTGTTTGCAGATGACACAGTTTAGTATACAGCAACCCATCGCCTGCAATAGCTTGTGAAATTCTACAAGCAGAATTCTCATATTGCAACATCAACTACTGGAAAAAAGCTTCTTTTAAATGCAAAGAAAAAAAAGCAACGTTTTCTCCAACCAAGGCTATACAAATACCTCCTCACTAAACAATCTCCCCAGCTATCCACTATCCTTGGAGAAAGCCTGGACTATGAAAATTCAAATATTTGGGTGTGGATAGATAGCAGAAGCTTGATTACACACATCACATTGAAGAACTTCTGAAAAACATAAGCAGAGGCTTGGCCTATTCTTCAGAATAAAACACTTCCTAACCAGAGATTCTAAGATGAGGTTGGTCCAGGCCACTTTTCTTCAGTTATTGACTATGCAATTTCCTTTACAGTCACTGCCCCATCTCATATCTAAGCAAATTGGATACACTGTACCACAGGCATTAAGGTTCATAGAGATCTTCACTTAACACTCATCACTGCTATCTATGCAGTCTGGATTTACAAGCGCTTATAAGAACTTCAAAGTATATTTTAGACTGCTTCACACAGGCCACAGCTAGCTCCTATGCCTAAAGCGCAACAACTTCATCATGCTAAGGTACCTAAAGTCAACACCTGCAAGGAGGTCTCAAATCAGCTATTCTCTAGCTATGGCATAGATACTTTACAGAAGTCCTGAAGCTGATCAATCTTATACCTCTAGCATCCTTTAAACAGCTTTGCATAAGACTCTCTAGAGAAATGCAACTGCTACCACAAGCTTAGTCTATCACATTCCTTACCCTCCCCTTCAGACAACTATCATAATTTGCAACTCATTTCCACAACTTATCCCCACAATTCTCCCTCCCAGGCAGCCCTCATTTAATACTTCAGTTCCCTATAACCTTATCTACACTGATCTTGCTACCTAGGCTATAATCTTCTCCCCACTAATTCTGGCCCTTACCCCAGCCCTTATTCTCCCTTACACCTCTAGTATTAGCCCCAGCCACCACTGAGTCCCCTATACCCTCCCTTCCATGTCTTTACCAGAGGCTGTGATCACCGCTCTCAGTCACTCAAACACTTTGTCTCCTTGTCTGCATTGGCTTGCCCTGAAACTTGGAAATTTTGGGTGCCTTTATGTTGAGTATATGCCTTGATTCCCTCCACTGGGATATGTATATACTGCATTATCTAGTGTACTTTTATATCTACCACTTGTCCTGTTATGCTTTAATCAACTTCGTCTTTGATTATGTACATATAATTATTTTAAATGTATCTGTTTATGTACCAACTATTGAACCTTGACCTTATCAGCTCCATCTTGCAGATGAGCTCTGCTCAATGATGTTTGCCTGAATAAATAAAGATTTGATTGATTGATTGAATAAATAAAGATTGGATTGATTGATTGATTGATTGGTGGTAGGTAGCCTAGTAGGCTACAAGGACACTTGATGCTTATGTCCAGGAGGCCAGTGGCAGCCGGCTTTTTGGCACTGAGAGAGGTTCAGAGTGGTGTCCAGGCATGCAGGATGCAAACCACAGATGGCGGTAGGTAGCCCAGTGGGCTACAAGGGCAACAGATCTAATCTATTAAAACACATGGGGCCCCATATTCAGAGATAGGTGCAACTGCAGCAAAGCTTTCTGGATTGTACTTGCAATAGTGATGACTGGTTTTGAGGGATATTCACATGGTTAACGCTTGCTGATTGAGCCCTGTAAGTCACTGAATATCAAACCATGTCAGTGCAGTGCTAAGTGGATATGTCCTGTGCCTACACAAAGCAGGTCTGCATATGGCCCAAAGGGGATAGCGCTGCAAGAAATGGGATAGTACAATGTCTCCTGTGGATCATATTCAGCCCAAGCACACAGTCCATATCAGTTCATTGGGCATGCAAGGCACTAAGGGGTTATCTGTATGTTCGTTATGGACTCACTTGCATGCAGTGTAGCAGCCCCATAGGACCCATCCTTCTGTTTTACATGACTACATGGTAGATGTGTGTGTCAGGTTTGAGGCAGCCATCGAATACCTTGAATACTAGGCATTTTCAATAAATACCCAAATAACGGGATGCAGTCAAAATATTGAACTGGATTCTCCTGTATTTGACAAGATTTTGAGATATCATGAGATCTCCTCAGGCAATCCCCAGGCTGCTTGGAGAGCTTTCCAAGCTTAATCATGTCATCTTGTCAGTACAAAGAAACACTCGAGTTGAGGAGAGCTATTTCTGTGAAAGGACATTTTCTGAAGCTAAGTGGAAAACATATTATTTTTAGACTTTTTTGGACTCTGTTTCATTCTGAGTCAGTGGTAGTCAGCTTCAGTGACAGATTGATAAAGTACGTTTTCAGCAGATAAAATGTGTTGAAATCTTTAGGCTAGGCAGGGCAAAGGGAAAAGGGAGAGGAGATAGAGAAGGGGTGTGCCTGCAGGTGCAAGCATTGCTCTTGCTCACTATCTGGTTTGGCTTGAAAATGGTCAGGTCCTGTGACTTGCTCTTAGTTCCTAGTTCTTCTCTTTATTGTGCAGTGCTGAGACTGAGACTTTTTTTTATTTTGCAGAAAGTAAACATATATGTTTCTGTGGGGGGAGGGAAGGCAAAAATGTTTTTTTGTGTTCACTGCTAGTGCTCAGCTTACTGCTGTATTCTGAAGCTGGCTGCTGCCAGTTTCCATATACTACTAGTTTATT
Organism: Neoceratodus forsteri; assembly: GCA_016271365.2. NCBI lineage: Eukaryota > Metazoa > Chordata > Ceratodontiformes > Ceratodontidae > Neoceratodus > Neoceratodus forsteri. The sequence goes on along the minus strand of CM057456.1, from coordinate 668,542,935 downwards.
TATTTACATTGTGATAACAAAATCCATTTCTTTGTTCTCCTGGGATGCTGCAGTCATTGTTTTGGTACTGCACTAAGCATTTGCTGACTGCCACCACTGCAGTCAGTGCATTGAAAGCAAGGGGAGGAGCACCGTTTTTGTGTGCTTTGTGGAACTTACAGCTTCGGGCTCAGTCTTGTTGTTGCTGACTAGACCTCATACCATCCCGTCATACTTAGCGGAGCTGTTATTTTGTAGAACACCTATATAACAACATTGTTTAAGTCTTCTTTTGTCTCATGACAGACTTTGTAGGCCAGTGTAGGCAGGAACTGGGGGTACCCTTGCAGCCCAGTGACCGCTGGCAGTGCCCGCTGCCATCCCGTTGTACTTAGCTGAGTTGTTACTTATTAAAACACCTATAATGTATGAAACAAACTCTAGCCAGAGCCAATACAGCTGCAAAATGATTTTATTGATGTCAGTGAGAAATATGTAAGAAAGAGAGTATGATAAAGCTTCGAGAATGAAAGAATGCAATTTTATTATGGAAAGTTTAAGCCAGTATCAAATTATTTAAAAATTCTGTGAAAGAATGCTAACTCTGCCTGTCAGCCTTTACAATGGGCACTGCTCACTGAGAAACTGATGCTAGCAAGTGTGTCTTTCATTGTATAATAAATATGATGAAATCCATTATGTGCTGTCATTTTTGAGAGACTGTGTGATCCAGCTCCATAAGGGTGTGGAGGGGAGCTAGACAGAAATCTTACTGATTCCTGCAGAACTATATGTGATTCAACTCCACACTGAGTGGAAATGTGGAGCAAACAAAATGCTGTGCATGTGGGATGCAACCACAACCGTGCCCCCACATGAAAAGCACATCCCACACAATAAGAGAGCTGGTCAAGCTTTACTGCTTGCTACCGAGGTACACAGTAGCCACTATGAAATTGTCATATGTTGCATATTTCTTTTAGATTATTTTATTTTGCAATCCAGTGTAGTCATTCTGAGAAACGTGAGGGGGGGGAGTTAGTCACATTCTTAGAGCCCCTTTTAAGCAATATGATCAGCATAGCTCTGATGCTATGCAGTCGTAAATAGAAGAACTTTGCAGAAGACCAAGTGTAGCATATCCTGTCATGGCTAGCTGTTTGTGTTGCTGCACATACAATTGCCGTTATGGGTCTGGATGCACAAGTGAGTACTAACTGTCTCACACATCTTTGTCAGTGAGTGGCTTGAGTCTGTGTGAGTGCAGTCAGACATGTCTCTTGCCTCATAATGAGCACCTGGTGTCACGTTCTAATAATGAATGCATTTTTACCATTCCATAACACATAAAAAGGCACATTTGGGGATGTGAGAAACAGTCAATTAGGGACCTAAACAACATGAGAACTTTGTAGAAGACTAAGCAATGTACATCCTGTCAATGCTAGCTGATTAGTGCGGCTGTGCACACCATTACCATTATGTGCCTCGATGCACAAGTGAGTACTCAGTATCACAAACATCTTGTCAGAGATCAGCTTGAGTATTTGTGAATAAGAACTCGGATGTGCTTCTTGTACCATAATGTAAACATTGCTTGGCAGAAGACACCAGGAGAAAGGACTGCTGTGTGACTGGACTTCTCTGCTGGGACCATATTGCCCTCCTTCCCTCCCCTCCACCCCCCACCCAAAGCTAGTTCTATTTTTATAGGCACAGGATTTGACTGACAACAGGAACTTCCTGTTTGGGAGCAGGAAGTGAGTGATCACAGAACCACCAAAGACCCACCATCCTAGAAGGTCAAGAGTAGCTCTCCGCCTCTCTCTAGCTGCTGGAGGTCTGCCTCTGAGCAAGTAAGTGGTCTACTGAGAAATATAGGATATTCTTGTCTCAGAACAGGACAATCAAGAGCTTAAAGGGCACACAGGCAGAAAGTAAGAAGAAAGAGAAAAAAAACAGAGGAAAGAGTAAGGATTGCAAACAGTTAAGGGGCCAGAAATAAGACATGATTGGAGTGGTGCAGTGCAGTAGCTGTGGAGCAGCAGTCTTCCGGGAGATGTTCTGGAGGATACGGTGTTGTCCCATCTGCAGACACCTCTCTGAGCTGAGGGAGGAGGTTGCTCATCTCCAGGCTGAGTTGGCCAGGATTTGTGGGACTTCCTCTTCCATCCAGGGACAACCAGTGCCACTGCCGTTGCCTCAGAGGTTGCCAAGAAAGAGGAGCAGTTGGACCACAGTGGGCTCAGGGAGGGTGAGGGTGGTGGAACAGAGGTGCATCACTCCAGTTGTACCTCTCCACAATTCCTATACCATTCTGGCAAAGTGTGGTTCCTCTATGGAGGCACCCGCAGTGGAGACCAAGGAGGATGCTGGGAACCTCTACAAAGGAGACCCACAGGAGGGTAGCAGGGGACCCTGCAGGGGAAGGAAACAACTCCTGGTGGGGGACTCCATTGTTAGGAAGGTAGAACTGGGGGAGGAAGGGGAGAGGGAGGTAAGGTGCCTGCCTGGTGCCATGGCTTAGAGGGACAGGGAGCGAATCCTCAGGATTGCCAGAGCAGCTGCACAGGGGAGGGAGCTGGATGTCATTGTCCACTTAGGGACAAATGACCTGGCTAAGAAAGGGATTAGAGAAGTGCAGGAAGGGTTTGTGGAATTGGGGAGGGCCTTAGTCAAGTAGCACAACCGGTAACCTTCTCGGAGGTGCTGCCCATCTATGGCATAGGAGAGGCTAGGGTGTTCTGCACCATGGGATTCAATCAGTGGTTGAAAACCTGGTATGGAGCTCAGGGATTTGGCTTCATTGGGGACTGGGGGGGGTCCACCTGGAGTGATGCAAGCCAATACTGGCATGATGGGCTGCATCTGTCCGGGAGGGGAACCAGGATCCTAGGTGATAGGTTTAAATGCTTCACTGGCAAGCATTTAAACTAGCCAAGGGGGGAGGCACTGGAAAGGAGCAGGGAAATCCTAGCCCCCCCCAAATAATCATGGTAGTAAGTGCGGCAAACACCAACATAAAGGTGTCAATAGGAGAAGAGGGGTAAAAGGAGAAAGTGACAAAGGCAAGAAGGACAGGGATGGGCAAAGGGTAAGGCCATCAGGAAATGGAGGGTAATGAGTACCAATGCCCTTAGCCTGGGCAACAAGCTCCCTGAGCTGGTGGCCTTGATGGAAGAGGGATGCCTGGATATCGTAGCAGTCACAGAAACATGGTACACAGAGAACCATGACTGGGATGTTAACATACCAGGGTACATAACCTACAGGAGAGACAGGCAGGGGAGAAGAGGGGGAGGAGTAGCTCTCTATGTAAAGGAAGGGACAGAAGCAACTGAACAAAAGAGTAAACAGGGAGGAGAGGAGGCACTGTGGGTCACCTTGGAGACAGGAAAGGGCAGCACAATCTGCACAGGGGTTGTGTACAGACCCCTATGTCAGGGGGAAGGAATGGACAAGGATATGATAGAAGGCATTCTTAGAATGGCAGAGAAGGGAGATACTGTTGATGGGAGACCTGAATATGCCAGATGTTAACTGGAGCACATTTGCTGCAGCCACATCCAGAGCAGGGTCATTCTTGATGCCCTACAGGTGGCAGGCTTCAGACAGCTAGTTTGGAACCTACTCATGAGGGGCAATCTTAGACCTCATACTCAACGGGGGGCAGTGAGAGGATCTCAGATCTAGAAGTGGGTTGCCATCTGGGGACAAGTGAGCATCAAACAGTGTGGTTCACGTTAAACTCAGCTACAGAGTCAAGCCACACAAAGTGAGGGTACTGGACTTTAGGAGGGCTGACTTTGGCAAGATGGGAGAGTGCCTCAGAAAAGCACTAGCAAACAGGCTAGACGGAGGTGTGGAGCAACAATGGGGAATCATCAAAACTGCCATCACAGAGGCAACAAGCCTTTGTGTGTAGCAAATAAACAAATCAAAATGAAAGAAAAAGCCACTATGGTTCTCAAAAGAGGGGCTGTGAAAGTCAGGAAGAAAAAGATAGCATTCCGGAAGTATAAGGAAACACAGAAGGAGCAGGACAGAGAGCTGTACCAGTTAAGGCAGAAGGAAGCAGGGAGGGAAGGCAGAATAGCAAAGGCCCAAACTGAGGAAAAGACAGCCAACTCAGTTAAGAAGGGGGATAAAACCTTTTATAGGTACATCAGCGAGCGTAGAAAGACAAAGGGAGGGATAGTGAGGCTGAATAGAATGAACGGTTGGTGGGCAGAGGGGGACAGTGAAAAAGCAGGATACTGAATGAATATTTCTGCTCAGTATTCACAAAGAGGAGGGAAGTGCCTAATCCAATTAACAGAAGCACTCTTGATAGGGGGTCGATCCCAGTCCTTTCACAGAAGAAAGGGTTCTGAAAGAACTCCTAAAACTGAAGGTGGACAAAGCAATGGGGCCTGATGGAATTCACCCCAGAATTATAAAAGAATTAAGGAGGAACTAGTGAAACCACTGGCTACTCTTTTTAATAAATCATGGGAGGATGGTGTGGTACCCGGGGACTGGAGGAAGGCGGATGTGATTCCCCTTCACAAAAGTGGGACCAAGACAGAGGCAGGAAACTACAGACCTGTCAGTCTGACCTCTGTGGTAGGGAAAGTGATGGAGTCACTTCTGAAGGAAAGAATAGTTGAGTACCTAGAGGCCAGTGGAGCACAGGACTCAAGGCAGCATGGGTTCACGTGGGAAGGTCATGTCAGACAAATCTAATAGATTTCTTTGACTGGATGACCAAAGTAGTAGATCAGGGAGGGGATGTGGACATGGCCTACCTAGACTTTAGCAAGGCATTTGACACAGTCCCACAGAAAAGATTAATAGTCAAATTAACCAACCTGGGAGTGGGTCCCAGGGTGGTAGTCTGGGTAAAACATTGGCTGCACAACAGGACACAGAAGGTAATTGTAAATGGAGTCCAGTCTGAAGAAAGAGGGGTTAGTAGTGGGGTACCGCAGGGTACAATATTGGGTCCAGTCCTTTTTAATGCCTTCATCAGTGACATTGCAGTGGGACTGGAAGGAAAAGTATGCCTTTGCAGATGACACAAAGATCTGCAACAGGGTTGATACACAAGGAGGCGTGGAAAGGATGAAAAGGGACTTGGCAAGGTTGGAGGAATGGTCAGAGTATGGCAGCTAGGATTCAATGCAAAGAAGTGCAAAATAATGCACCTGGGAAACAAGAACCCAGGGAAGAATACACAATGGGTGGAGAGGTAGTAACAACAACAAAAAGGAAAGGAACCTGGGGTTAATCATATCAGATGACCTTAGGTTAGAAGCAATGTGAGAAGGCAGTAGGAGGGCTGAGGGTATACTGGGATGTATAGGGAGGCATCAGCAGCAGAAAACAGGAAGTTGTTATCCTTCTGTACAGACAGTTGGTGAGACCCCATCTGGAGTACTGTGTCCAGTTCTGGAGATCCCATCTCCTCAAGGACATAGACAGGATATAGGTAGTCCAGAGGAGGGCAACTGAAATAGTGCAGGGTCTGCAAGAGAAGCCATATGAGAAGAGACTAAAGGATCTTAATATGTATACCCTTGAGGAAAGAAGGGAGAGGGGGGACATGATAGAAACTTTTAAGTATCTCAGTGGAATCAACAAAGTCCAAGAGGGTAGCATCTTTCAGAAAAAGAGACATGCAAGAACAAGGGGCACAATTTAAAGCTAGAAAGAGGGCAGTTCAGGGGCAATGTGAGGAAGTATTATTTCACAGAGAGGGTAGTGGATGCATGGAACAGCCTTCCTGAGGAGGTTGTGGGTCTAAAACTGTGGGAGAGTTCAAGAATGTATGGGACAGACATAAAGCAATTCTTGTGGGGGTAGGAAGAAATAGGCTGTTGGTTAACTAGGATCTGCGGCCTATCCTGTAGGTAGGGAAATGGGCAGACTAGATGGGCCAAGCGGTCCTTATCTGCCGTCAAAGTCTATGTTTCTATGTTCTATGTTTCTATGTTTCTATTGTGTGTGTTCTGATAATGAATGCATGTTTGCCATTCAGTATCACAGATCTGAGCCAGTCCAGGTTCAGAGGAACAGCAAAGTGGGCCCTCTCCCCCAAAAAAGGGAAAATTGCAGAAGACCGAACAATGCACATGGCTCGCTGTTTGTATTGCCACACACACCATGTCAGTAATCGGTTTGGATGCACTACTGAATTAGCAATATCACAAACATCTTTTTTAGAGATCAGCTTGAGTGTTTGTGAATGAGCACTCTGATGTACCTCTTGCCTCATAATGTAAACGTGGTGTGCATTCTGATAACAAATGCATTTTTTGCCATTCAGTAACACTAATCAGGTGAATTCAGGGGTCAGAGGAACACCAAAGTATGCCCCTAAAAACATACTCTGTCCAGAGCCAATAAGACTGCAGCTAAGGAATTTGAGGTAAAAATATTGCAAATGTGTTGTTACACCAAATTTTCAACATAGCCTTGACATAACCCTGCTTCATTAAGAAGGACAGAGAAAATGTTCATGGACGCCTAAGGAGGTTCCAATAGTGGGACAGTGAGTTTCATATGCCTTGCCATTCCATGCTTTTACATGGGTAAGAGGGTGGGAATTTAAGCAAGGGAGAAGCAAAGGGATCTGCACAGTGTGCTACAGCTTAAATATCCCTTGCTCCTCTCCTCAACTATAACCCCCACACCCTTGTACCCCAATCTGCCTACCTAACCCCTCCTTAGTCGTCATCTACCTACCTAACTCTCTACATGCCAGCTCATGTATCGGAGGGGTAGTGACCTCAGACAAATTCCTGTCTATAGAAAACCTTTGCAGCCTCTACAGACACTGCAGCAGAGTGGTGGACATAGTGCCAGACTAGTATCTTGCATCAGGTAAAGCTCTGCTTGGAGATAAAATCTTTATTTTGGTGAATTCTGTATTTTCCAAAACTTTAAAACTGTAAACTAAAAGCTACTTAAAAAAAAAAAACAGGCATGCCCTTAGCATCTAGGGCTGTGAGGATGCCTGCCACTGTTCAGATCTCTATGTCTTACAACAGCCAGTAATATCCTGTCAAAATAAGTTTTTGACACAAAGATAATCATTATACACTGCTGCTACTGTGCACCACTATAATACTAGCAGTGAAAGTCTATGCAAATCATACAGTCATTTCAGCAAATGTTCATTACAGTAACTGTTGAAAGCCATTACGTTTAAGAACACTAACTACTTTAGAAAGCCAGTCAAATATGGAGTAGCAAAATAAGTAGCTGCTCTGTATTTGCATAAAGAATGTTACAGTTACATGATGACTACACTCATTCAATGTCTGTTGCTGCTCAGTTATTGTGTTTATATTGCACCAATTTATTAGAGGCAGAGTGGTTTAGTGATTACAGCACTGGCTTGGGAACTGGAAAACCACAGGTTCAAACCCTGCTAGAGCCAAACACTTACTATGTGACCTTGAGCGAGTAAGTTACAATGTCAGCATAACTCATTTTGTACTATATCTGCCTTTAGGGCAGAAGGTCAAGGTTCAAGTCTTGTACCAATATTGGGCTCACACTATAAAGCTGATACCTGAGTGCAGTTCTAATTTCTTTCTGACTTGTTTCACCAGGTTAACATATAAAGATAATTAAAATATTCTGGTTTACAGATGTGACCTGGTAACAGGTGGAGGGGAAGAGAGTAGAAGTTATACAGTCAATAAAAGGGAAGCACCAAGGTACAGTACTGTGCTCAAACATCTCTGGTGGTACTCGTCAAAGCAAAACAAAAAGTGGTGCTCATGGATTAAGGTGAATAAACAACTTCGAGATTTCCATTATGCTTCTGAAGTATATATTGCCATCCAGTCATGACTCCATGTGGAGCAGAAGAACTAATTACTACCCTGGTGCTTCACTCTATCCTTGAAGCACAATAGCATACTGTATTAGGTACTCAAAAAGCACACTGGGAGCTGGGTGTTAGTAAATGTACAACCAGACAAAAGACAAGATACTCTCTAAAAGCAACAGTGGTGAACAAGCTGTACCCAGTTATTTGCCTAACCATCACTGGGCAGTCTGCTCTTCACTCTGCCTTTTAGGATCTGTCAAATTGCAATAAGCAGCTCACACCTTTAATTAGCTGCCACCAAGAAGTGTTCACCAGAGTTACAGATGGCTGCCTCCTACGGCCACTGCTGGGCCCGGTGGAAGTGGGTGCCACCGTGGAGGAGGGAAGTGGGTGATTTTCAGTGGCGCGCCATAACAACTAGAAGCAACACAGACTTAAAGAACTGCAGCAGCAGCAGCAACAGCCAGATGTTGATGAGCTGTTGCTACTCCAGCATTTGTCACTGGTGTTTCCTCCTTGGTCCTCAATATGGCAGGTGGTATATCTTCAGTACTGTTGTCGAAAACATCATTTTCTGTGTTGTTAAAAATGTCTTCCAGCTCCTCTTCAGTTAAACTAAGGTTGAAATTCATGGCAGAGTTGGTGGCCATGGCAGGTTTACTTGTTCACTCACAGGTTCAAAAATAAGATAGCTAACTGTAGATTTTACAACATTCTATGTTGGACACTGGGCATTCTATTAAGGGCATTGATTCAACATTCTGGGCTACATACTGCTGGCCAGTACTTTTTTTTTACTTTATGTTGAATACATTTGACACTTTCTTTTTAACCAATCAGAAGCCATACTTTTCCCTACCCACTTTATAAAAAGACCTATGTCCTCTCTTCCCTCTTCCCTGCTATATGCTTCACTTCTAGGCACTGCTTAAGGTGGAAATGGAGATTAAAGAATCCGGTTTCTCTACCTCCTTCCCAACTTCATAAAGAGACCATTAACAATTCTTCTATAAACAATAGAAAAAGCAAAGTAATCACACACACACAAACACTTAAGTTATTTTGAAGATTTAATTCCACTCATACAAGCCAGTGGAACACATCCCCCAGACTGATTATGTTTAGCTATTTCAAAAGAAGTATCATATATTAAAAGATGCAAGAGATCTGTGGGGTTTTGTGTCTTGATTATTTTTTTGGTTCTCTTTCAACTTGATATATACTGTGAAATTCAAAAATTTGCTGTTGCAACTTGATGTATAGGTAATGATGAAAGCTGAAGCCTGGGCTGAATGGAGCTGGATGCTGAGCTGATTAAAATCAGTAGCAACACATGCCGAATGTTTGCTTGCTGGCATTGGCAGTGGTAGTGTAGAGATTACAGAGCTCGTAATAGGAATGGCAATGAAGTATTGAACTGAAGCCAACCCACCACCACCCTGCAGAGAGTGACAGGCATTGGGCTGTCTTGCTTGGGTCGTCAGGCATAATGTGTGCATTTCACCACACCCCACCCTGCAGACTACTGACAAGTGTCATGGTGTTTTAGGGGTCTTTGGCCCTTATCGCACCCATTTCATTAGGAAATATGGTGAGATGGAGTGCGATATAGGAGAATGGGGTGAAGTTTGAGATCGAAGAGTCCAAGGCATACCTCGATGCCTCTCACTGACTGCAGGGTGTGGAATGGTATGAGCATCACAGGCAAGAATCCCAAGTCACACCCCTGATGCCTGTCATTCTCTACAGGGTTGGGCGTTATGGTTGGAAACCCTAATACCTCAGGCATTCGTTGGTATTTTCACTCCAAATTTTCAACATGTTTTTTGTGACCCCACCTCATGAACAGGAGGAATATCAGTTTGTTGGCAGCTGCTTATGCACAGTGACTCGGCATTCAGCACCACAGGTGCAAAAACATTCGAACAGGATGTAAAAATGACAGCTATACTGTTCATGAGTAGGTGTAAAAATGGCAATGTTGCAAATCTGTAGTAAAATATTTAAAAAATTGTGAAGTCACGAGCACACATAGAAACTGTGCAACGACACCCATAATATAATTAGGTTGGAGATTTTTACAGCAGATTGTCAACTCAGGCATTTTGGTGCCTCCGATCATGAACAGTGTCACTGTGATTTTCTTTATCTGTGCCGAACAATGATTTCCCACAGCGACCACGCATCTCTGTGCTGAAAGTGTGAAAACACACTTCAGCCATGTTGTGAAAAATGACAGCTGTACTGTTCATAAGGAAGTGTGGAAAAATGCCACTGGTGAAAATCTGGACTGAAAATATTACAAAGTCATGAACTAACGAGGGTGCGTGGAAACTGCGCAATGCTCACTCGTAACACAGTCATTTTATGGACTTTTGTCACCAAATTTTCAACATAGCCATTTTAAGACCTCTGCTCATGAACAGTGTAACTGTGATTTTCTTAATCTGTCCTAAACATTGCTTTAGCACACCAACAGCACCATTGTGCGCTACATGTGCGAAAACACATTTTGGGCGACATATGAAAAATTGCAGCTGTTCTATTCGTAAGGAAGTGTAATAAAATTGCAATGTTGAAAATCTGGAGTGAAAATATTAAATTTGCAAACTTACGAGCATGCATAGGAACTGTGCAATGCATGCTCATAAAACAGTCATTTTTTGGAATTTTTTTCACCAAATTTTCAACATAGCCATTTTAAGACCTCTGCTCATGAACAGTGTCACTGAGATTTTCTTAATTTGTCCCGTACATTGATTTCGCACTCCGATTGCACCATTGTGCGCTACATGGGTGGAAACACATTTTGGGTGTGATGTGAAAAATGACAACTGTACTACTCATAAGAAGGTGTGGTAAAATGGCAGTGTTGGAAATCTGGAGTGAAAATATTGAAAATTCGCAAACTTACGAGCGTGCATAGGAACTGTACTATGCACGCTCGTAACACAGTCAGTTTTAGGAATTTTTTCACCAAATTTTCAACATAGCCATTTTAAGACCTCTGCTCATCAACAGTATCACTGAGATTTTCTTAATTTGTCCCGTACATTGATTTCGCACTCCGATTGCACCATTGTGCGCTACATGGGCGGAAACACATTTTGGGTGCGATGTGAAACATGACAGCTGTACTACTTATAAGAAGGTGTGGTAAAATGGCAATGTTGAAAATCTGGAGTGAAAATATTGAAAATTCGCAAACTTATGAGCCTGCGTAGGAACTGCACAATGCACGCTCGTAAAACATTCATTTTTTGGAAATTTGGCACCAAATTTTCAACATGAGGTTTTTGGGACCCCTTCTCATGAATGATGTCACTGTCATGGCGTTATTCAGGCCCAAGGTGATTTCATTACGTGCACAGTGTGTCTGAAATCACCTTCGAGCCAAGATTAACGCCATGATATCGATAGTATACCATGGTAGTGAATTCGCACAAAAATGCCTGAATATATGCAACAAGTTGAAACCCCCTATCTAGCCCATTATACGATTGCAGCATTTCCTCGGTTTGCGGTCGGCTTTGAAGAGTGCAGGCGTGTTTCCCGGTCCACGAAGATCGTTGTGCGAGGTCTGGAGGTAAGTATGGGGTGGGGGTGTGGGGAGGGCAGGAGTGCGCGTGGGTGGTGCGGGTTGTGGGAGGGCCAGCGAGACTACGTGGGACCGTTTTTCTTTAGGGTAAAAAAGAAAAAGACGACGTGGGGATATTTGCCATGCTGGGGTGGGCTCCCAGCATGTCACAAGGGATGGTTGGGGGGGCGTTCAGCGATGGGGATTGGGCACCCCGTCGGCCTAAGATCGATTGCCACACTGGGGTAGGCTCCCAGCGTGGCACTTACTACTCGGGGTGAGGACCGTGGAGCTGACAGAGGATTGGGCACCCCGTGCCGCTATATCATTAGTTGCTACGCTGGGGTGGGCACCCAGCATGGCATTTTGAAGGCTTTGGGGCGGGAGAACACAGCACAGCCGACGGGATTGGGCACCCCGCGGCTATACAGTGGGGCGGGGGCGAAGCTGCGTGGGTGTGTGTGTGTGTGTGTGTGTGTGTGTGGTGGGGGGTGCTGTGCATGAGCAGGTGATATCTTATCGCTGTTTACCTGCATGTAGTTTCCTTTTGAACTGTATGCCACTGCATTTTGGAGCTTGGTCATAGACAGCTCCAGCACGTATTGGCTTACAGGCCGCGCTTGCCAACACACTGACTGAATTGGAGGAGGAGGTGACACACCTCCAAATCTCCGATGATGGTACTATGTTTCTTGCACATGTGCAAGCAAACATAAAACACTTGATTTCAAGCCCTTGTGTCATGTTTTATGTTTTCTGCAATGTGTGGTTTTCCAAAATTTACATTTCTTTACCTGGACTGCATTAAATGAGTCAGCAGAAAGAGGAATGACATGACATGTAATCAGATAAAGCTGGCTGCTTCAGGGGACTCAGTTCTTCTCCCCAACCCTCACCCCCCATGGCAGAGCAAGCTGTAGAGTTAACCATTTCTTGTCCAAGGGTTTTACTGGCACAGTCTCTGGTCTTTGCTAAGGTAGGTTAAAATCTATAATTCTCATCAGTAGGGTTGCCACCTATCTGGTTTTTAGGGTCCTTATCCGGCCATCTGGTTTTGATTAAATGCTGTCCGGTTTTTAGGCCATTCTGAATGTTCATATACTCTTAAACGGATGTATCAAATCATTCACTGTTTTGGCTGCACAGCATGTTCAGATTACAAAGAAGTTCTGATGTCACAGTCATTCAATCCTGCCTTTGTTTGTATAAAACAGTGTATGGGAGGGTAAAGTATGCCATTAAGATCATTAGCAGTAAATTAACCTAATCTTTTCCACTCTGAATTTTAAGTATGGTCTTTTACTGCTATGACAGAAAACAACTTTACACCTTTATCTGCTCTCATGTGTTTCATTTTGTTTGCCCTATATTCTGGTATGTTTTAGACCCACTTTTGTTTAATTAATAATCTAACTTTTATTGTCTTTATCACTATATCTGCTCTCATTTTTGTTATTACCTGAACATTCCATGACATTAGCTACACTTTTACATGTCATTCAGATAAACAACATGGAATGGTATGTATGAAATTGTGGAATGTCTTAGAAATATAAAAAGAAGCAGCATAGCTGCCGAAAGTAAGCGGAACACCATGGAGTATTAAAGGGTACCACAGGCACTAATAATTATGTTACAAATATTGGTCAAAGCATATCAGAATGTATGACTGATGTAGAAAGGAAAATGGAGAGTGTTTAACAGAGGGTTGAGCAATAAGTTGTGAATGAGCTTGGTACATCCAGCAGACCGAGTTTGATACCTACAGCCTCTACTTGCATACTGAGAGACCCTGAGCAAGTCACTTAACCTTCCTATGCTCCTAGGTCACTCCTGTAAAATGGTCTATGGAGCCTATGGTAGTTAACCTGGTTGTCAAAGAATAAAATAAATAACTGAAGAAATCAAATAAATAACAGCATAAAAATGATTTCCTATCACTAGTTATGTCTATTTCAACATTACCAATAACTTTGGATGAGAGCGATATACTTGCCAGTCATAAAGGGGTGGAACCAGAGGCAGAGTTTGGGGTGTGGTTTAGCATCCGGTTTTACCTCATCCAAAGGTGGTGACCCTGCTCATCATGTTTAAAAAGGATAAGCCTGTATCACTGAGGCGTTCAAGAGAAAACATAGTTCCCCTCAGCTTATCCTAAGAATAACTAATTAGTTGTTAATTTCATTGGAACATGTAAATTGACTAACATAAACAGTTTTCAGCCAGCACTGCATGTAATCTGATCCCTGAAGGGAGACAGAGCACTGAGACAAGAGGCAACTTAACTCCATTATCACCTTATTAATCTTTTGGGCCAGAGTGAGAAACAACAGCAGATGGATAGCATTTCAGCTTCAACATTTCCTGTTGGAATCTGTTGAGCTGCTTTTTTGTGATAGCAAGACATCTGCAAGGCTCCACACCCTGTAGCCACAACAAAATTATGTAAGTCTCCTTCGGTCTCATGACAGACTGTCTGTGCCCCAATGTAGGCAGGAGCTAGAGGGACACCCTTGCTGCCCAAGTAACCACTGCCCATGCTCACTGCCATCCTGTACTACTTAGCTGAGCTGTTATTTCATTAAACAGATTGTGTATGTCTCATTTTGTCTCAAGGCAAAAGTTGTGCCCCAGTGTAAGCAGGAGCTGGGAGCACCCTTGCAGCCCAAGTGACCACTGTCAGTGCTCACTGCCATCCTGTAGTACTTAGCTGAGTTGTTATTTAGTAAAACACCTATATAAAAAATTGAGCAAGTCTTTTTGTTTAACAACAGACTTTGTGCCTCAGGGTGGGCAGGAGCCAGGGGGCACCCTTGCTGCCCAAGTGCCCACTGCCCAGTATTAGTCATCTGAGATTCTAACTGTTGTTATAACAGTAAAAACTTACAGGTAAAATACAATATTAAAAAACATTATTCCACCTTTTTAACAATTATCTGACAAATGAAAATGTCACACAAGCAGTCAAGTATAGTCAAAAAACATCTGTGGACCAGCCCTTCCAACAGTGATTCAGAAAGGGATCAAAGTTCAACATGAATTTACTGTCTTACTGTCCCTTTCACTCCAAGCAGACCAGTTGCTACTTCAACCAGTGCTAACACTGCTAGTGCCACTGCCACCACTACTGTTCCAGTGCAAGTCTCAGCCTCCATAGTGACCGATGTTGTTGCCACTTTGGCTGCCACCTTCATCACCACCTCCACTGCTGCTGCCAATGTCACCATCAGCACTGTCTCTCATGGTGCTACTACCACCATCAACACCACCTCCACTACTGCTACCAGTGTCACCATCAGCACTACCTCCAGTACTGCTACAACCCCATCACCACCACCTCCACTACTGCTGCTGCTGACACCATTACCACCACCACCAAATCCACCAGTACCACCATGACCACAGTTTATGACAGAAGCATTCAGCCATGGCCTTGGTGGTTAAATCCAAGCAGTTCTAAGCATGATGAGGACAGTAAGGCAATGACTTCTATGTCAGAATATGCTCCTACACCAAAAGAGTTAAAAAGGCTTGAAAATGTGTTCCCTGGCACTTCCTCTGACAGCAATGACCTGAGTGAGTCTGAGGATGCTGAAACTGAATCCTTACCTCATTCCAGAAGGAAGCACTTCGGTCAAAAGTGATAAAAAAAATCAGCCACTGAAGGCAGGCACAAAACATCTGCCACTGTTACTCCTCCTTCTTCAAGCCATCCTCTTGCTAAAAAAACCTTAGCAGTCCATCCTAATGTTTTGGTTGCCCTTGTGATTCTAATACTGTATCCGGTGTCATTTCACAGCAATCTTCTACACCACTCCAAAACTGAATGTGGTGGTCATGGGCACAAGCAGTGTACAAGAGAGTTGAATTCAGGAACAAGTTCAATTTCCAGTGATACCTAGACATATTTTGCTCAGCAGGAGGATGATAAAAGGAAAGCTTTGTGTTCATACTGTAGGCAGAGACTCAGCCGTGGTAAATATGTTGATAAACTGAGCACAACATGTCTTTCGAATCATATTCTGAAAAGCATCCTGAGGTGGCTAACTTGGATAAAGCCCTTGCTGGAGTTGTCTCTTCATTCCACTGCATGCAGCATTTCAAAAAGCAAAACTAGTTTCTGATTCTGGTGATGGTACTGCTGGTGGTGATGGTGGCGCAGGCAGTCAGCAAGTGACTGAACACCAGCAAAATCTTATTTCCAGTCCTTGCCCAAGTACTCCGACAGGCACAACACCAAGTCCCTCACAAACCAGTAAAGATGGTGACACAGCAGATGTGCAGTTTGTGGTGTGCCCCTCCCCCCAGCCTGAATGTCCTGCATTTGTCTACTCTCGAGCCATGACTAGGAGCACAGCAATGCCATTTCAAAAGCCTGCTGTCACAATAAAGGAAGCATTTCAGGCCCACAGAAAATTCTTGCCAACTCACCCCAGCTGTTCAGATCGTGCAGCTCATAGAAGAGATATACACTGGATTTGCAACCTTATTCTATTACGGAAGACATTGGATTCCATAGTCTTCTACATTTCTTGCAACCTTGATACCACATCCCAACACAAACTACTTTTCTTGTATAGTCATGCAGGATCTTTTTGAAGCAAGCTACAGTTAGGTGGAGAAGTTACTGAAACAGACTGTGGGCAAGGTTTTCACTGTACAGTTGATGTATGGACCACGACAGACTCACTACATGTATATCTCTCACTCACAGCACACTGGTGTTCACCTACACCAGTTGCACATGGTGGTGTAGCTGCTGCTGTTGACTCCTCCTCCACTTCCTCAGGCCTTGGTTGTAGCAATACCACATCCCCTGGATGGCTGCTTGGATTTATTATGAAAGACCGACATTTGCAATACTGAGTGTCAGGATCCAGAGACTGACTGCCCAAAACTCGGAATCCCGACACTGAGTAATTGCCCATGGCAGAGGTGTTTTCCATGTTTCGGGGGATTCGCCACCACCCCCCCTACTTAATATAACAAACTCTACTGCAGGCAACTACTGAGTGTTGGGATTCCGAGTTTTGGGCAATCAGTCTCAGGATTCTGACTCTCAGTTTTGCAAGTTTCAGTCTTTTAAGTTTTAGTCTTTCAAGTATTCAAAGTCATACCTGCCTGCTCTCTTTTGTGTTGCAGTACTTCCAAGTCAACTCTCCAGTGTTAACATTCTGACATCTTTGAAATCCCTGACTCCTTGATTAGCACAACAGGTTTGCATGTTGGGTTCTTTTTTTTCAAGGTCCCCCTTTCTTCTGACCCACCCACCTGCTGTCCCCATGCCCAGGCTTACCTCCCCCAGGCAGGAGCCGCCAGGGAGGCTCCCCCTCCCAATGGACGCTTTTGGCAAGCCTCAGCTTACCCCCCAGGTTGGGGCCATGGGAGCAGGACCCCCCCAGTGGACATTGGAGGCAGTGGATGGCAAGAGCAGGTCATCATGCCAGGGGCCAGCTTTTTGGATGCATGGTTCCTGGGGCTGGAGATGTACAATGACATGCAGCATCAGCCCTGCCCCTAACAAGATGGCACCAGTCACAGTGGTACCCCTGCCTCTGCCAGGGTCTGTAAAGCACCAGTCACTCTTTCCCTCCCTCCCGGAGAAGGATACCAGTCACCAGGATGCTCAGTCTTTCTCCCTGGCCAGCTCTCTGACACCCGGGTCCATTCCCAAGCCTGGGTCATCGGTGTCTGGCGGAAATCAAACTTCTGTCCGGTGGGCAGACCTGCATGTTGGTTCTTTATTGCACATATCGGAAGAACATGATAAAACCAGTTCATGATGGCCACTTCAGGAATCCAATGCCTTGATAATACATTGAATGTTGTGGTCTTTGGAGCACTCCAGAGCAGTGTGGTGTTTTACATATCGTTGATACCTCAAGAGACATCTGTAGCCATTATCGTTGTTTTTGCTAAGGCAACCAGAGAGATCAAACTGTTCAGGGCCAGCTTGACTTACCAAACCATTGACTAATCCAAGATGTCTGTACATTATAGAGCAGCACATTTTATATGTTGCATTGCTTGCTAGAACAGAAGCGTGTTCTACATGAGTTATCTGTCGAGCATGATATTGGTGGGTTACTACTACATCACGAGTGGAGCATTATTGAGGGCAGCGTCTGTCTTCCTTTGAGAAATGCACCCATGAACTAAGCTGAAACATAGCTTCACTGTGTCAGGTCATTCCAGCTGTCCATCTCCTCTTATCAACTATGGATAGCTTCTTGGAGATCACGTGGTGCTCTTGACTCCATAGCTGCTCCTTTAGTCTGCTCCTACCACCCACCTTCCTAATCCTCACTAATCTGCCTTTTCAAACAACAGTTTGGGGCCAGAAAATGTGGACTAATGTATCCAATTGCTTGTTGCACCATTATTTCCTAGTTTGAAACATCGCTATTGGCATTTATGTCTGCGATGGAAATGGAGATGAAGCAGGCCCCTCCACCAGTCACGCCGGAAAAACAAACCAAAAAATCTAGGATAAAAACCAGCAACCAGCTAAACAAACTGGCAAATTGCCTTCAGCCATTCTGCTTGTAGAAGATAGATTTCTGCAGGAACTGGCGTCTTTCAAGAGTCCCTAGCCGATATCGCTGCCGAATTGAAATCTATCTAGGCAGACATGGGCGACTTAGGCGCAGAATCTCTGACTCAGAGGCATGCACAACCTCTATAGAATCATGAAAGGACAAGATAGACACAAGCTAAGACAACAGATAAGCTTCAACTCAAAACTGAAGATCTTGAATGGCGCAATAGGCAAAATAACATTTTGCTCTTTGACCTGCCAGAGGCTGAAGAGGGGCCCTCAATGATAACTTTCCTCCATAAGCTACTCCTCAAGGTAGTGGGCCCTTTACCTCATAATCCTGTTTACCTAATTGATAGAGCCCAGTGCTCCCTCAGGCCTCGACCACCAGACACTCGCCCCCTGGACCCATCATCATGAAGTTCTTAAAATTACTTAGAAAACAGCATGTTCTTACAAAAACCAGGGAACTGCAATCCGTTAACTTGGAGGGCAAACATCTATGCTTTACACAAGATCTCCCATTGGAGACCAGGCAGAAGAGGCTGCATTCCACCCCATTGTAACAAGCTCATTGCAGCTGGCCTGAAATTTAAGATGGCCTATCCAGCCGACTGCAGGTGTCAATAGATGGAGCCTGGTACTCCTCGATTCCCGTCACAAGCTTCAGACTACCTATCCTTCAGACTGAAAATCTCTTTAAGGCTCCCTGAGCTGCGGTCTCTAGCCAGACCTGGATGCAATTAATCTGCATTTAAAACTCATTTATGACATGTGTTTTCCCTTACCCGGTTAGGATGGTGAAGTGACGGTGCTATCAGAAGGCCACAGAATGGCCCTGGAGCCTGATGCCCTTGGGGGATATCTGAACTGCTCCTCTGCTGATTTTTGCCCCCTGGATCCAGCAGACCAAAAGGATTTTCTTTCTCTGGCCCTCCCAGTGTTGTACTGGTCCCTTCTGGTACTGGGTGGGGCTCGGAACTGTTTTGGCTGGGATCACTTTTCTAAGAGGATTGGTTTGGGGATTGGACAAGTCCCATGCTGTTTTGGTTCCCCTACAGACCCAGCCATCATGAACATATATTAAATGGAGGGGGGGGGGAATTTATTGGAACTACACCCTTGGGATTTGCGGCTTAAATTGAATGCCTAATTCAGGCTACTTTTAATGAATAACTGCTGGTTATCCTCCGGAGTACTGTGAGAGGTGTTTAACATCTCTATAGCATCACTTAAGGGAGATAATCCCCACCCTTAGAGTTGTAGAGGGAATTTGTGTACACTTCCTGTTTCTCTTCGCATCCCCATTTCATAGCTAAGGGAGCACTCTCTCCTCTGGTCCTTTACAACACTAGTATAATAAGGTTTAAGTGGGCTTATCCCCATATGACAGGCTGTTACTCCGGTAGACTGCAGCATGGCCTGGATAGATTGCTACTAATATGGCAGGTAGGACAGATTTAGGATGCTATTTAATCTGTTAAATATACTAAATGACAATGTGATTCAATTTTTCTGATTTGGGAGTTGGGAGGGCTGGGGGGAAGAGTGTTTGACTGGGAAGCCAGGTGGGGGATGTTGAGCCTCACATTCTGGATAATAGGGGGGTGTTGATCCTGACTACACCCCTGCAGACATCCATAGTATTCTGTTTGTGGAGGCTGGGGGTGGGAGAGTTACATTGGTTCAAAAGGGGGAATTATGTTAAATTGTGCCAGCGAGGGGGTACTGTGTCAATTCTTTTGTCCAGTGATGGTCCTTCTTCCAGGCCTCTACTTCTGGGGGGAGGGGTTCAGAGTCTCTAAGGGGGTGGTCCTTCAGGCCTTTTGCGATCTTTATGCTCTTTCTCTCACTGAAGACCAATGGGACCAATGTATATAGTTTTGGGATGGAGAAGGTGGGAGGGTTGGGGGTACTTGTACCTATTACTGTTACAACTTTTCTTGCCTTATGTTTTGGTGGGGGGGAGGGTAGGGCTGTATGAGTATATGTGGGAGTCAGAGGAAGATTATAGTCATGATGGCTGCCACCTTTTGGATATGAAGGGTTCAGTTAAAGCATTTTTATATGTTCATTGCTACGGTATTATGTCATGGATAACCGGGATTTCAGATTACCGTGTCGTTGTTTTTAATGGATTGCCTGATACCAGCCATGTTTTGGATAAGGAAGAGGGAGGGGGAGTTTTTTGGGAGGGATTGGGGAGGGGTTTTGGGGAGGGTTGTATATTAACTCATTCTCTCCCAGTGGCCATTTTGAGTCAGGTTTAGCAATGGATGGTTCCGACACCATATGGCAGCTACAGGACTGAAGGGTTAATGTTCATGCTAAGATTTTATCAACTTTGTTAACTGAGCAGAGGGACTGGGTGGTTGGTTGCAGGCCTCTTCTTACCCCTCTCACTGGCAGCTCAAAGGGGATAACAACTAATGTAGTACTGAATTTTCTAGGTTACTGTGCTTATTTGTTATCTACTCATTTCTAAAATTTGCTGTGCTGGGGAAGGGTGAAGGGCCTTGAGAAGTGCAGTGTGTCCTTGTACTATTGTTTACCTTAATAATAATTTTAGTTGTTATTAAAATGGCTAATAGGTTAATTGAGATTCTGACCTGGAATATCAGAGCTATTAGGGAAAAGCTCAAAAGGTATCAAGTTCTTAAACATATCTCCCTTCTTCATGCTCACATTACATTATCCAAGAAACACATCTTCTTCCCCATGAGGCAAACAGACTCTGCAGGCAGGATATTGACCAAGTATTCACCTCTGGAGACTCAACCTCAAGTAAAGGTGTAGCCATTCTTGTGAATCATTTGATCTCCTTGCAAGTAGACCAAGTTATTACAGACCCACAGAAAGGTACATCTTTGTAAAGGACCTTCTTGACCAGAGGGAGCTAGTTCTGGGAAGCATATATGGTCCAGTGGGAGGTGACTCAGCCTTTTTTATGTACCTAACTGACAAACTAACCCCACTTCTCTCCCTCCCACTGATCTTGCGGGGCAATTGGACCCCCACTCAAAATTCGGATCTATCTAACTACCCCCTCAAACCTCTCTCGGCAGCACAATGTGCCCTACAAGAGTTTATGGACACAATAGGTCTTTGTGATCCCTGGAGAGTTCTTAATCCATTGTCCTGCATCTATTCTTTCTATTCCATGGTACATCACACTTCTTCTAGACTGCACTATGTCCTAATCAGTCACTCTCTTCTCCCTGTCTTTATAATGCTGGTATAGAACCCATTGTTCTTTCTGATCATGAAGTGGCTTGGTCAGTACTCACCCCTGGCACAAATCTACAGTGAGATGCGACTTGAAAATTAAATACTCAGCTTCTTAAGGATGACCATGTGGTCTCCAGAATTTCATCTCTTATGCGGTCCTTCATCCAATCTAATCAAAATATGGTACTGAGGGTAGATCATGAATGGTGTGCTTTAAAATGTTTCCTGCGAGGGGAGTTTATCTTTCTGGCTTCCACCCGGAAACACCATAGAGATTCAGAAGCACATTCCTTACTCGCTCAAATCTGTACCTTGGAGCATTCTCTCTCTCTCTCTCCCACTTCCTCCCTAGACTCTTTGCAGACCTTGATGTCTCTTCAATATAAATACTCCACCTTTCTGCAGGAAAAAGCAGAATACTCAATCTTAAAAACTCAATCCAAATACATCGAACAAGGTGGAAAGGTGGGCTGGTTGTTGCTCTCTGTTTACGGAAGTTGGAAGCTTCAAGAATCATTTCCTCCATCCTGGCACCAGGTGATTCCATAAAGACACTCCCCAGGGACATTGCATTGGTATTTGAACAATTCTATTCTATATTATATGGTCAGCACTCATCCCCACCAACTATTGATGAAATGTCTTTCTATCTAGAGTCTGCTTCACTGCCTCACCTCCTGGATCACCATTGAGCCCTTCTGTGGGCCCTCATCTCCCTAGTAGAAGTTGAATCTGCTATAAATAATCTAGCACACAATAAAGCTCCTGGCCCTGATGGCTTTCGCTTGTACTTCTACAAACTCTTCCTTAAAGATCTAGCCCCTCTTCTGCTTCATCTCTGTTACTTTATGGTATCTTCAGAATCATTAGACCCCTTTCTTCTGGAGGCCACTATAGTCCTCCTTCTCAAGCCAGATAAGCCACCTACTTGTCCCGTGAGCTATCACCCTATTTCCTTATCAAGCTGTGACATCAAAATCCTAACTAAGATTCTAGCCACAAGAATTGAGAAGGTATGATCATGTCTTCTCAGTCCAGAACAAATAGGTTTTGTCTCTGGGAAGTATTCTGCTGATCATCTCCAGAAGATATCCCATTTCTTCCAGGTAGCTAGCTCTTTTTCTTCCCCCATGTCTCTGATTTCTCTTGACACCAGAAAGGCCTTTGATAGAATTGATTGGTCCTTCCTTTGGTCAACCCTTCAGAAGATAGGCTTCCTCCCTCTTTTCTACAATGGCTTCAAGTGATTTACTCTTCCCCAATGGTTAAAATCTACTGCAATGGTGTGTTCTCCTTCTCATTCCCTCCATACAGGTACCCATCAGGGATGTCCTCTTTCCCTTTCTCTTTATCTTATATCTCAAACCACTTATCAGACATCTTAAATCTTCCCCAAGCATACATGGCAACCCTATCTGTAACCCATCACCATCTCTTTCAGTTTATGGGTGCTATGTGACAAGAAGGCGACTGCAGGACGGTGACCCACAGAAGAGCAAAACCATCAGGGTGACCAAAAACAGTATGTTCTTTAATGCAGGGGCTTTGCCTCTCACCCTCCACATCCCCTTACTTAGGATTCCTACTCCCAGGGGTGCAACTCGAGGGAAAGAGGGAAATCACTGTCGCTCAGACTGTTGGTGCCATTGTGTAGTCGCCCCTTAAAACCAGTTGCCCACATACAGTCGCCCACATCACAGGCTACCAGTTTATGCAGACAATATTTACTTCATCCTCAAACCCCGTCCTTTCTCACGAGGCCCTAAAGATAATTGAACAATTCGGTAGTTATTCTAACTACAAACTGAATCTCAGCAAGACAGAAATATACCCTCTCAATCATTTTGTACACAGTCAAGAGTTTTCCCCTTTGGTATGAAGTGGTCTCCCTGTATCAAGTATCTTGGAATATTTTTAACCACTAATCCCTCCTTGATATGGAAATTGAATTTAGAAGATCTGGGTATAATACAACAGGACTTAACACGTTGGAAGAATCTCCCAATATCATTATGGGGCAGAATTAATATTATTAAAATGAATGCCCTTCCTATGCTTTTTTATCCTTTAAATATGCTTAATAACTGGCTTCCTTTATCCTTCTTCAAATGTATTCATTCATGTATTACTCCATTTATCAACTGGACAAATCTTCCAGGCACTCTTACCTCAAACTGGGGCTCCCTAAAGAATCAGGCAGTCTGCGACTTCCTAATTTCCTACTCTATTATTGGGCCAGTCATCTTCACAAGTGTGGAAAATGGCTCTCTATGCCTCAAAATGCATCTGATGATGACTACATCCCTATTTGGTTACAAACAGAATCCAAGATAATCTCCAATTACAGTCTTTCTCCTGCTGCCATTCTTTTCTCCCCTGGAATCTCTTTCCGCTATGTTGGCTCCTCCCGATTGGTATTTCTATCAAAGTCTTTTCGCAACTCTGCTCCTATTTAAAGGTCTCCCTTCCAAGATTTCTCTCAACTTGTCTTTTCTAATCCAAACATCAAGAGCGGAGAGTGCCCACTATCTCCTGATTAGCTTCCTATCTTTCCAGAACTTAGAGTGTCAGACATTTACACTCAGTCCTCTATACTCACTTCTCCAGAGTTATTAGTTAAATTTGACTGGGTCCAACTAACATTTTCAGTATCTATCAGCTACGACACCTATTAGTGCAACAATTTGGTCTTTCCTTAAAATTATTTGTACTTGGTGACCTCCTTCAGCAGATCCAATATCTAGCTTCCAAACCTCGTGGTGTCTCTGCTTTATATATGTGCTTGCTAACCACTTCTTTGCCTTCTAATTCAGCTGATTCCATGATATGGGAGTCCCTGATACCAGATTTTGCCTTTAATTGGCCACGTCTCTGGAAGGATCTTTATACTTACCTGACTCAGGATCAGCTAAGACTTATCCAATACCATATTTTAAATAATATGTACTATACCCCAGTTAAATTAGCTAAGATGGGTCATCTCCCCTGTCCTACCTGTGCCAGATGTGGCAAGGCAGAGAGTACCCTGTTACATGTTTTTTGATCTTGTGAGAAAGTATCTTCCTGTGGGTACATACTGAAGAGTGGATGGACCCCCTCTTGGGGTTACAAGGTCTCTTTTCTCCCAGAATATGTGTTATTGGTGATTACTCACAGATTCAGGTCAGAAAGGAGATAACATATGGATCTCATTTCCTTGGCGGTTAAAAACTAGTTCTGAGACACTGGTTGGACCAGATATCCATCACATATAATGAATGGCTACATGAGCTCTTTCTCTCTATGGACAGAACACGTGATTGCTAGTATATGATAACGTATGCCCTTGTTTAATAAAAAATGGGGCAAATTATTACGTCCTTTATCTAAACTAATTGCCTTTTGTGCTCTCTCTTTGGTGCCTCATTAGATATTTTTGATCACACAGCCTCAACTCGTTCACCATCTCCTGGGATAATTATTCATAGGTAACACTGCACACTCCACAAGGGAGGGGTTACAGGGTAGGGGTGGGTGGGTGGGTGGAGGTTTTCTTATTGTTTCCTGCTTGTTTTGGATGTAGTGTACTGTTGTTGATTGAGGCATTTATAAACATAATAAAGCTTTTCAATTTAAAATAAAAACTCTAGCGAGCTTCCAGGAGTGCAACACTATGGACTTGTTTCCAGAACCCATCAAGGAACTCATTGAAGGGCTTACTAGGGAGTTAAGATCACGGTTTGCTACCATACGTGACAATACTAGCTGCATGTTCACAACCATGTTAGACCCAAGATTCAAATGTGATACACTGTGTTTGTCCATGTAGAGTTACAGAGTGAGTGGGTACCAGCAGCAACTGTGTAGTGAACTTGAGGGAGTGATGAGGGAGATGAACCTATCTTGTTCAGAGGATGCTGGGGGATCAGAGAGTTCTGGAAAAACTGAAGTAAGAGGCAGTATCATTGGCAGCCCAAGTGACTGGTGTTGGTGGTGGCATGCCACTGACAATGAGGCTGCCTGCTGATGCAGAAAGACAGGCTAAGTCTGCAACACAGGAAACTGTGCCTCAGATTATAAAAGCATATAATTATGACTGATCACTGCTCATGAATTCTCTGCTGAAAAAAGCAGTGGTAGAGGACATGTTTGTTGCCACATTCTGCTGAGCAGATGCTCACTAATTATTTTGGTGAGACGACTGTGGACTTTAATGTTGACCCTGTTTCACACTGGAACACCAAAAAGCAATCATGCCCTGCTTCGACCCAGGTAGCAAGTAAATATCTTGTGTGCCCCCCCAACAAAGCGTACCTTGGGTCCAGCTCTTCAGCACTGCAGGAGATATTGTCCAGCCACATCACTCCTGTCTGCAGCCTGAACATGTGCAGCAGCTTCTTTTTTATTAAGCTAAACATGCCTCTGCTTGATTCTTTTAAGTGAATAGGGTGAAGGTGTACTAGTCTGACTGACAATGTGCTTTCACTGCCTGCCAGGTGTGAATAATGAATTGCCCTTGTGGCTTTCTGACCTCTGCTCTTGATGTTACTGACAAAGATTCTGAATTATACAATGGGAAAAAAAATAGCCACCTCTCATTGGCCAGCTGGCACTATCACCCTGTTGTAAAATCTAGCCTCACCAACAGGAACAAGTGCCAGCTGTGCCAAGGCTCGAGCTCCAACCCATTTACAAAACACTCCGACCCCGTTTTCAAAGGCAAAAACCACCATCGTACATCGCGCTACTCACTAACGCAAAACCCGGCCGTTGACCGCTAAAAATGAATATCGAAACAACATTCGAATTAATCGACAATGACGAGCTGGAAGCCATCTTCAAATCATTAGAAGACGGTGATAAAACCGAAGTTGAAACCAAAAATCCAGTACCTGAAAAATCAACAGCACAGCCACCACGAAAGCTCGTTCCTCTGCCTCACATCCCCAGCCTGAACGTCACACACAACCCGCTCGCAGCACGTCCAACTACCGCAGAGCACAATTCAAACTCGGCGCTTCCGTTCATAACTACTGTTCTGCTTCACTGTTAAAGTTAGGCACATAACGTTGTCTTCAAATAAAATGAAAACCTAAAAAAAATGTTAAAACACAAAAAAATAAACACTTCTTTATGTTACAAGCAAACCCACTGTATGGACTATTTTTTTGCATGGAAGGATATTCCACTATTTCCTTACTTTTTACCCACAACAAATTATCACAATTAAATTACTATTCACATTTTACCACACACAACATTTGTATAATTGCAATAAACCACTCCAGGGTGTTGGTGATGCTGGTTTTAACCACGCCTGACGAGGTTTAGTCACTCGGCCTGCGGCCTCATGATGGCTCCATGAGTGAGTCGCTCAGCACATCTGCTTACCTAAGTGGCTTATTAAATAATGTTGGATGTGATGGTGTGCTTGCCGCTTGGGTTCTGAGTGACCATATGGCTTTATGACCACAACTGCTGTTAAAATGACAATGATCTTAGAAAACTGCTGAAAATGTATTTCTCATTTTTTCTTCTCTTTTTTTTTTTTTTAGCAATGTGACTTCTCCTAGCCTGGTGTATCCAGACCTGGGTTACAAAACTGATTTCTTATTAGGCCATTAAATTTCAAGCCAGACAGTGAGCAAAAATAATAGTATGAAAAATAAAAATATTAATTTGAAAGTAAGAAATACTGTACATCCCAAAGAAGCCTTTGAAAAAGGAATTATTTCCAAAATGCATCAAGTGTTACAAGTATGTCTTGGTTGTGAGCACTGAATTAATCGCTTGGATGTAACCCTGCAGTGCAGCATTCATTATTTTCTTAGATGGTGAGTGCCCAATTTTTATTGTCTTCATAAAAAAATTAAAACAATAAAAAAACATAGGTTACATAGGTTTATTCGAGTTAAGCAGGCAATGCCCATTACAGCTTGCTCATTAAAATGAATATCCCACAGTCTCTTTCCCATTACACTATTCATCCAATCTAGTCTAAAAGATTCCCATACTTGTACTGCCTACCACCTCTGCTGGCAGGGAGTTCCAAATGCCCACCACGCTCTGATTGAACCATGATGCTCTTTTTTGAGTGGCATGTTTCTCCCTTCAACTGCAAAATGTGTGCTCTAGTGTTGTAAATGTTATCTATGTAACTCAGGTCCAGGTATTCCCATAGTTCAGCTGGACATCATTGCATGTCCCCGATCCCGGGGCAACATACTCAGAAATTGCTGGCCACCCAAGGATGAAGCACACCTCCAGCACTTGGCCTCAATGTTTCCCTGCCTTTCTGCTGACCAATTGCAGCTCTGTGGTGTTGCTGGCCCTGAACCCCACCCTGAGGGGGCAATGTCGGTGGTGGTCCCTGCCGACACCTACTCCCAACATAGACGGGCCTGTCTGGTGCTGTAGCCCCACCTTGGGGGGGGTAAGCCAGTGGGTATCTGTGGGGGCAAGGCACATAGGGGAACGAGGCAGGTTGTCCAGGTGCTGGAGCAGAAAACTGGGGTGGCCAGCTCCAAAAAAAATTAAATAAATGCCTAGTATACCAGGCAAATGTCCCCCTGCATCCTTCTGTAGTCCATCAAGTACAGTTCCAGGTATTTTAGCCTCTCCTTATAACTAAGAATCTTAATTGTTGTAATCTTTTTAGTAACCCTACGCTGTCCACTCTCCAGTGTTCTTATTTCCTGTTTAGTGCATGGAGACCAGAACTGCATGCAATATTCCAACCCTGGTCTCACCAAAGATGTATAGAGTGGCAATATCACCTCTCTATCCCTGCACCTCATATTTCTTCTTATACTACCCAATATTGAATTAGATGTTTTTGCTATGGTGTTGCAATATTTTTTGGTTTCTATAGTATCAGAAATTAATATTCCCAAATCCTTCCTATTCTTTGTTTCTCTCAATTCTTTTCCCTGTATTGAATATTTTTTATTTATATTGTGTCTTCCTAAATATATGACCACACACTTCTTTACACTTAATTCTAGTTTGTTAGTATCTGTTAATTGTTCTACTAACTCTAATAATTTTTGTAACTGTCCAGCCTCCACTCTGTTGTTCACAACCCTGCCTAATTTAATGTCATTGGCAAATTTGGTTATCTAAATGTCCTCAGTTGTTGGCACTGAGGGAGACATACCTGTAAATAAACAGGACCTAAACAGACCCTGTGGTACCCCACCCAAACTCAAGTCCATCCTGACAAATAACCTCTTATACTCACTCTCTGCCTACTATTTGTGATCTCTGGTATGAATCAATCCATTTCATCAACCTACCATTGAGACCCATACTGTATAATACTTGTATCATTCAATCATCCTTATCGAAAGCTTTAGACAGATCCAAAAACACCAAGTCTACAGCTTTGCTCTCATCCAGTACTGTTCTGACCTTATTATAAAGTTCTAACATGCTCATTAGTGTTGATCTCCCTGCTGTAACCCCATGCTGGGTTTTGTCCCCCAAATCCAGATCATTAATGAACTTCTCTATCTTGTCCTTGATAACTTTCTCTAATACGTTTTCTGAAACAGATGTCAAACTGACTGCTCCATAGTTTCCACAGTCCTTTCTAGATCCCTTTTCATAAATAGGTACTACAATAGCCTTCCTCTATGAGGATACAGAAGATCCTGAATCTAAAGATTCCTGAAAGATTCTTGTTACTGGTCCAGCCAGCTCATCTGCCATTTCATTGATTGCCCTTGGATGTATACCATCAGGGCCCTGAGATTTGTTAGGGTCTATGTTTTAAAGCCTATCCCTTATATCATCTATTTTAAGTTGTATTCTTGTTGTACCCGCATGACATAGTTTAGTAGGCTGAGAATCAGACTTCTCATTAAATACAGAGCTAAAGTACTGTGGAACAGGTGTGCTACCTGAAGTTCATCTGTTACCATTTTTCCATTAATATCCGCTAACAACCCTACCTGTGTTCTGTTGCACTTATATTATTGATGTGCTTGTAAAAGACTTGCAGTTATCTTTTGTTCTAGATGCTACTTGTTTTTAAAGTTAGTCTTCACCTTTTTGATATCTGATCTGCAGGATTCTGCAAGTTGTTTATGTCTGGACCACTCTGTTCAGTTACTTGATTTCTTCACTCTAACATATGCCTGGTTCCTTTTTTTTTATCTTTTTACTTAAATAAAAACATAGAAGTTGATGGCAGAAGGAGGCCACTAGGTCCATCTAGTTTGCTTATTTGTTTTAGACCTCTTTTGACACTCTAGTTGCCCTTTGTAGTCAGGGCTCCCTTGTGTTTATTCCATGCATTCTTGAATCCCCAGTGTTGACCCCACAACCTCTAGGTACAGGCTGTTCCAGGCATCCACCACTCTTTCTGTGAAGAAAACTTCCTGATGTTGGTAGAGAACCTCCCTCCTTGCAGCCTGATGTAATGTCCCCTGGTCCTGGAGCCCTTCTTGAAGTGAAAACTTCATGTGCCTGTACCTTGTTAATGCCTTTATATACTTGAATGTTTCAATCATGTTCCTCTCTCTCTTCTCTGCTCCAAGGAGTACATGTTCAGTTCTCTAAGTCTTTTCTTCAGGGACATGTACTGCAGACCCTGAATCATTTTTGTCACATTTATCTATACTGTTTCCACCCGGTCAATGTCCTTCTAAAGGTGAGGCCTCCAGAACTGGACTCCGTATTCCAGGTGAGGCCTGACCAGCAGTCTATACAGTGGTAGTACCATCTCTCTCCTCCAGCTCATGATTCCCCTCCCAATGCAGCCCAGCATTCTGTTGGCCTTCAATGTTACCTTCTCACACTACTTACTAACCTTTAAATCATCTGAGATTATGATTCCCATATCTCGTTCTGGGTTTGAGGCCACCAGTCTTTCACCTCCTAGGTAATACTCCTTTCTTAGATTTTTATTTCCTGTATGGATGACCTTGCACTTTTGGCTTTAAATCTCAGCTGCCCACACTCAGGCAGTTCTTCTAGTTTCTTGAGGTCAGCTTCCTTCTTGCTTACTCTTTCTGAGGTATCCGTCCTGTTAAATATCTTGGTGTCGACTGTGAACAGACACATCTTTCCTTCTAGTCCATCAGTGATGTCTGCTATAAAATCATTGAAGAGCAGAGGACCCAGCACTGAGCCCTGGGGCACCCCACTGGTCACCCTGCCTTTCATTGATTATGTTCCATTAACCTTTACCCTCTGGATTCTGCCTTGTAACCAGATTTGTACCCATCTGACTACTTCTGAACCAGGCCTGGTGTGATCAAGCTTCTTTACTGACCTTCTGTGTGGAACCGAGTCGAAGGCCTTACTAAAGTCTAGGTAGACCACATCTACTGCCCCACCATGGTCCACTATTTTTGTAGCATAGTCAAAAAACTCAAGCAGATTTGTGTGGCATGACTTCCTGCTGTGAAACAATGCTGTTTAGGGTCCTGTTGGCTGCTAGTTTTGAGGAATTCTATGATCCTCTGTTTTGAGTAGTGCCTACATTAGTTCCCTACTATAGATGTAAGGCTCACTGGTCTGTAATTACTAGCCTCTCCACAACTGCCTGATTTGTGAAGTGAAATCACTATTGCTATCTTTAGTCATCCATGGGTTTCTGTTACCAGTCTTAGTATACTGATCTTTCTTTTGGGTATGGAGACAGCAGACCTGGGGGTGGAACCAGTCAGCTGGTCCGACCATCACACCGTAAGGTTCAGCTTCAGGGACCCCCCTAATAGATCTGCCCCTATGGAGATGGTTCAGTTTCGTCCTTTAAGGGGGAGTTACTCCCAGTGATCTATCGGTGGCACTGGACCTATCAGGATTGTCAGGTGAATGCATGAGTCCAGGTGATCTCGTATTAGCCTATAATAAGTCTGTGGGAGTTGCCCTGGACAAGATTGCTGCTGTTCATGTTCAGCCTCTCACCCTTCGTTCAAGGAGCCCCTGGTTTGATGGTTCCTTGATGGAGCTGAGGCAAGTTAGCTGAAGGACGGAGAGAGTCTGGTGGAGGTCTGACCTTGATGCCGACAGGCTTAGATTGATGGCACATTAGGATACCTACCAATCAGAAATTACCCATAAGAAGACAGAATTCCTGTCCAGGGAGATTTCTTTTTTTTTTTTGAAATTCAACTTTATTAGTTTAGCAAATAACACAATGCAATGAATCCAAACAAGACTGTACATGTACTAGGAGAAGGAAAAAACAGAAACAAACAACAACCCACAAAAAAAAAGGGGGGAACCCCCCTGACTCAATCCCAACCCCTCCCTCCTAAAAGAACCCTCCGCAAAACAACCCACAACATTGAATAGGGTTCTGTACCGACAGGAGCTATCATTATAATTACCCACCCTACACCCCCAGTGTGCTTTACATTAGATAATCAGGTTATAGCACAGAGCCAGAGTTGATACCATGTAATAGGCTTAGGGATAGAGGAAAGAAGATGCAAAGGAACGAAGGGAAAAAACAAGGAGAAACAGGGGCTAAAGGGTGCTAGAGCCCGAACCAAGAGGTCAGTGGTGTAGATAGAGCGAGTATAGCTTGTCCCATTTTTTGTGAAACAAATCCATACGGTTACGTGAGCTAGCTGCAAGTCTCTCGAAGTTAAAGCAAGTTGATAAGTCTTTTATCCATTCGGTGTATGTTATAGTTAATTGATCAGTCCAATGCTTAAGGACTAGCTTTTGACCACCATAGAGATTAAGGCAATATGGTACTTGCGCTCCTGACAATCTATGGTGGTTTAGTTACCTAGGATGCAAATATCAACCGTGAAAAGGCTATCAAGGCCTAAAAGAGGGTCCATATTATCCTGAATAGAACGCCACAAGGGGACTACCTTGACACATTGCCAGAAAATGTGAAGTAAATTCCCTTCACCTTGTGAGCATCTAGAGCAAAGGGGAAGAGATAGTTTTTTTAAATGGAACAATTTAACTGGGGTGTAGTACATGTTATTTAGTATATGATATTGGGTAAGTCTAAATCTATCTTGGGTATGATATTTGTGCAGATCCTTCCATAAACTGGGCCAGTTAGGAGTGAAATCAGGGGAAAGAGAGAGCCAAATACGAGAGCCTTCGAGCGGGTATGGGGAGTTATAGTCCAGCAGGTAGGAATATATTGATGAAATGGAGTGGGCTCTGGGCGCTAGAGTTTCGATTTGAGAAAGGAAAGGACTGACCTGTGATTCACGAAAAACCGGTCCAAAATTGAGATTGATGAGATGCCTTATTTGATATATCTTGAAGATAATGTTGTTGGGAAGGTCAAATTCGGCAAGTATGTCAGGAGAAGAGAGAAGGGAGCCCTGGGAGTAGAAATTACCCACTGTAGTATCTTTAATTTGTGGGATCCAACCAGGGGCAATTAGAGAGCTTCCCAGTCTAATATTGGGGTTAAGAACAAGGGGTTGTGCTAGATCTGATTTGGGTGAAATTTTGAGGTAGTAAAGACATTGGGAGAGGGTTTAAGAGAAGTAATAATAGTTGGGTTCAAATCCAAGAAGTAAGCGCTGAAGTGGGGGTGAAGAGTTGTTTTGGGATCTATTTTGGCATCTAAGAGAATTTGCCTCCGATCAGAAGCTAGAGCGGGGAGGGCAAGTAGTTGTATCTGAGAACCATCTGCCCAGCTTAGAGAGGTGAGCCGCCAGTGGTAGAATATTAGATTGGGAAGCGAGGCCCCTTTATCTTTGGTGAGGCATAACTTAGAGAAGGAGCATCTGGCAGCTTTATTTTGCCAGATAAAATGCGAAAAGATGGAATGGAATTGACCTAAGTATGAAAGCGGTAGCCAGAGACCTAGTAAATTGAGAGGGTAAAAAATACGGGGAAGGACATTCATCTTGATAATGTTAATCCTGCCCCAAAGAGAGATGGGAAGTTTAGCCCATCTTTGTAAGTCTAATTGAATATTAACTTTGAGGTCGTCTAAATTAAGCTTTTTGAACATAGCCAGATTGGAAGTGAAATGTATACCCAAATATTTAATTGACTTGGGGGACCATCTCATACCAAACTTAGAGAGGTCATGTTTGTGTGTAAAAGAGTTCAGAGGGAATATTTCTGATTTAGATATGTTCAGCTTATAATGGGAGAGGCAGCCGTATTGGGTAATGATTTGGAGTGCCTGCTCTAATGATTTGGCAGGATGCGCAACATGAAGCAAGATGTCATCTGCATAGACAGAAAGCACCAGCTCCTGCGTTTGTACCGGGCATCCATGAATGAGTGGGGTGTTTAAGTTTGAGAAGAAGGGTTCTAAATACAGGTTGAACAAAAGGGTGAGAGCGGGCAGCCTTGTCTGGTGCCAGTGTGAAGGAAAAAGATTGAGGAAAAGACCCCATTGCAGTAGATCCTAGCTGAGGGGGATGTATATAGAACCTGAATCCACTTGAGGAAGACGGGTGGGAAGTCCATTTTGACCAGAGTTGCCCACAGAAAGTCCCAGTTGACTCTGTCGAACGCTTTCTCAGCATCTAAAGAGATCAAGGCCATAGGGGTATGGGATAATTGGGAAGCATTTGAGATGTGAGAAAGAGTTCTGAGGTGGTCTGCTGGGAATGGGCTTGAAACGAATCCGACTTGTTCCGACTGAGGAGATGAACCCAGACCTTCTTGATCCTCTCGGCTAGGTTCTTGGATAGGATCGTCATATTGCAGTTTAGGAGAGAGATGGGATGGTAGCTCGGCGGGTCTTTGGGAGGCTTATTAGGCTTAAGAAGTAAAACGATTGTGGCTTCTAGTAGAGTGGGGTCTGGGGCCTCAGCGTTGAGCAGAAAATTATACAATTTAAGGAGTAAGGGGGCAAGATCTTTGGTAAAAGTTTTACAGAAGTTCGAGGGGTAATCATCAGGACCCGGAGCCTTGTCCGGAGCGAGAGAGGTGATGGCATTTTCAATTTCAGAAAGAGTAATAGGGGAAGCAAGGACATTTTTATGGTATACTGAAAGATGAGGAAGGTTGAGGTCTGATAGATAATTCTCTATGTCCAGAAGGGGCACCGGGAGGGGAAAGACTGCTATAGAGATTTTTATAGAAATCTTCAAAAATCTGTGTAATGTCCCTGGGGGTAGTTTTGGTTAGGCCTTCAGGGGTTTGCAGAGCCGGGATTAATCTTGAGCTCTCTAACATACGTAGTCTTA
Organism: Neoceratodus forsteri; assembly: GCA_016271365.2. Taxonomy (NCBI): domain Eukaryota; kingdom Metazoa; phylum Chordata; order Ceratodontiformes; family Ceratodontidae; genus Neoceratodus; species Neoceratodus forsteri. The sequence continues at coordinate 668,508,673 of CM057456.1, read as the reverse complement.
AGGCCAAAAGCCTACCGGCTTTTTCGCCCTGATCAATATATTTAGATTGGGTTTTTAATATGGTATACTCAGCTTTCTCCTTAAGTAGGTCAGCATAGTCATTTTTTACATTTAAAAGGGATTCAAGAGAAGCCAAAGGGGAGGAGGGAGTGTATGAGCTCTCCAATTCCTTAATTTTGGATAGTAATAGGACTGCATGGGTCTGCCTAGTCTTCTTCCTTACCGAGGCTAATTTAATTAGCTCTCCTCTAAGGTAACATTTCAGGGAGCACCAGATGATATCCATCCTTGGGGATGAATTCATATTGATCTCAAGGAAATTAGAGATGAGAGTTTTAATGCGAGCTACAGTTTGGGCTTCCTTAAGGAGCTGGGTGTTGAATTTCGATCGTATCACGTTGAAAATTGGGGTGGGGTGATTTTGCCCAGACAGTGGTGTGATCGGACAGTATTATCGGTTCAATACCGGTCTGAGAAGGCGAGAAGGAGAGAATTACTGATTAAAATAAGTCTATTCTAGACCAAGATTGATGAACTTGGGAAAAAGGAGAAGGATCGGAGGGAGGGGTTAGTGAGACGCAAGGGTCACATGACCCTAATATTTGCACAAAGTCCGCTAAAGATTTTGAGCTGGGGATGCAGGCCGATTAGAATCCTGAGATCTATCCAGAGAATGGGATGGTGGGACATTCCAGTCCCCTTCCAAAATGAGTTGTGAGGGTAGAAGGGTACCTAACTTGTCCGCCAGGGTCATAAAAAACTCGGGGCTCCCCCCTACTGGACCATAAATTGAGCCGAGGATGACCTTACAGTTATTGAGGGAACCTTTGACCAGGACAAACCTGCCGTCAGGGTCAATCAGTGTCTCCTCTGTCAAGAAGGCAATGTAATTTTTAATAAGGATGGCCACCCCCCTGTTGGATCTTGACCCACTCGCTGCAAAAACTTGAGAGAAGCCCGATCTGACAAGCGATTTTTCCTCACTCTTGAGTAAATGGGTTTCTTGTAGCATGAGTATCTCAATTTTGAGTAAATCGCAGTGATTGAACACCTGAATCCTCTTGGTTCTTTCCCTGAACCCTCGCATATTCCAAGTAGCCATTATAACTGAGTTTGTAGCCATTTCAAAAACAGTAAGATAGAAATAACCATAGTAAAGCTTTTGGTATAAATCGGCGTGAAAAGGCACACTCTGACACCCCCCACCAGACTGGTTAGGAACTGTGAAAAAGCAAAGCCAGATCTTTGGAGTGATACAATCCAACAGCAAGAATAGAAAATAAAATAAAACCCTTGAAGTTTAGCACAGACCAGCCTCAGAAACCCCCCTTGTCCCCCCAACAAGAAAAACCCCTACAAACTATGTACATTCTGGTGTCTAACGTGTCAGTAAGGAATTGGTGAAACCAATGACATGCAACTGTGCACCAGAGCCCGATGGCAAACCCAAAGGTTGACCCAGTCGTTAAACCAGAAATGCTAAATGCTATCGAGGGAAGTGGAGACAGGGTGCATGCCAGGAATATCCCACTAAGTTTAACGAGAAATCCCCAACCAGAAGAATTAGGGCTGCCATATCCCCCCTTTATGAGCTCATGAGGCAGCATCCTTTTGCCCTGAGCGTCTCCGGGATCCCCCCCCCCACCCACCAGCACTTAGTCTTTAGGTCCTGGCCAGACAACGGCCTTGTAAACCCGTGGAACCTATCGGGAAGAAAAGCCCAGGAAGCTTTGCTTGGGTAGTAACCTTTTGATTCTGCCGCTAAGCCTGAGCACTGGATTTATCCCATCTGTGCAAATCTGCAGTCCATGTGAAGGCAAGCGCAAGAAATGGGAGTGGGGTCAGATCAGAATCGCGAGGCTGACTTTAGTGTTGTTCCCCGGGGGGGGGCAGAATATGCTGTGGAACCAAAACCCGTCCGCCTTCAAATCGGTCAGACCGAACCATGAGCCATCAACCCAAATGATCCGGGATTATTACTGGAACCAACTAAAAATGGACCACGGCCTACCGCCACCAGCGCTAAAGCCCCTGGATACCCCAGCCTCCCAGAAAAATAGAACAGCTAAACAAATACATCAGGTAAATAATCAATCCTGACATAGCAAGATATGAATGCCAAAACGTAGGTAACAAGCCAACCACTGGATTAAAGAGTCAAGTCATTTGTCTTTGAACAGATTGGGTAGCCTGGAGGTTAAATCTTTGGTAGCCTGTTCAGGCGACTCGTAGGTTGAGGAAGAGCCATCGATCGTGATCTTAAGTGTGGCAGGGTATAGCATTCTGAAGTGGATACCTGCCGCAATAAGCTTCTGCACCACAGGATGGAACGCCGTTCTCTTCTGTCTGGTCTCAGCTGGTAGGTCCTGGGCAATCCGTAGTTTAGTAGGGCCCCACATAATAGCTTGCAGCTCAAGAGCCTTCATGAGAACATGTTGCTTTTCGATATAACTAAGAAATTTAACAATAATCGGCCGCGGGGGAGAGTCCGGTGGGGGCCGTGGTCTCAGGGACCTATGAGCTCTCTCCAGGTGATATTGAGGGTTGAGAGGCGAGGGGCTGACGACTTTTGCCAAGAACTTCTGGAGAAAAGTGATGGTATCTGGTCCTTCTTCTTGCTGGGGCAGGCCCAGTATCAAAAGATTATTTCGCCTACTACGTCCCTCTAGATCCTTGGTCTTGATTTGCAGTTTCTTCACTTGCTGTTTTAGCGAGATAATTTCAGGATCCACTGTGCCCCTCCATTTTTCCTGGGACGGATCCTAACCTCGGAGTCGGAGACCCTGGTTGTGAGTGAGGTAAGATCCCCTTTAATCGATTTAAGCTTAGACGTGATGCCCTCTAGTACTTCCCAGAGCGGTGCGATTTCCTGTAGAAATTTCTCTTCGGTAAGGGGACTCGCCGAGGAAGCAGCGCCGCCCGATTTTCCAGTGTTATTGATGGCTTCTCGCTTTTTTGGGTAGTTTTTCCGGCGTAGCTGGAGGGGTATGCCGCATCGCGGCCTGCTTCATCTCTGCCTCCATCCTTGATTCTGATAGCAGGATGCATGAAAGAACACAGAGAGGCCAACAGGCAGAGAATGAGAGGCAGTTTGGTACTATTATTTCCGTGTTGGTTGTAGCTAACCGCTTTTAAAAGAGATTTATGCTGATAGGTGGTGGGAGCAGAGACAGCACAGCCATTCAAGGAGCTAGCATCACGTGACCTCCTGTCCAGGGAGATTTCTGCTGCCCAGAATCGACCGGCTCAGCTTTTCTGGACTTTGTACAGATTGTGCAATCCAATCTGTCTCCAGTCCAGAAAAGCTTTTTTTCAGTCTAAATGTGAGGAGTTCACTCAGTTCTTAACAGATAAGATTGCCAGCATCAGGTCTAGCATCGGCCCGACCTCCCCTATGAGGGACTGTAGAGATCGGCATGAAGTGGCATGCACTCGGTCTGTCTGGTCAGATTTCTGCCAGCTGGATTTCATGGACACTCATTCAAACATTGCACCCAACCAGTTGTAGTTTGGATCCAGGCCCTACACCCCTTTTAGTAGGTTGTGTAGATATTACCTGCTTGATCCTTGCTGAAATTATCTAGGAAGTCCTTGGGGGAGGGTCTTTCCACACCCCTCAAGGAGCGGTCTTGACCACTAGTAAGAAATCTTCCTTGGATCCAGATTGTCTAGCTAATGACTGGCCTATCTCTAACCTGCCATTTGTTGCTAAGGTTATTGTAAAGGTGGTTGCATTGTAATTGGACAATCACCTTACAACTCACAATGTCTATGGTACTCTCCAGTCTGGTTTTAGGAAGAAGCATAGTATGGAGACTGCACTTTTCCGGGTATTGAATGACCTCCTAATAGCAAGAGATTGAAAGGCAAGTACCATTCTGGTCCTTCTTGATTTCTCTGCCACATTTGACACGGTAGGCCATGGTGTGCTGTTGGATTGCCTGCTGCATTTTTGTGGACTGTATGATACAGCCCTCAGATGGTTTCACTTGTTCCTTGTGGGCAGGTCTCAGAGAGTTAACACTGGAATTTATTCCTCTGGTGCTCACCTCCTGCCCTGCAGTGTGCTGCAGGGTTCCATCTTGGCCCCCATGTTGTTTGCAGTGTACATGCTGCCATTGGAAGACATCATCAGGTGATACAGTCTGAGTTTTCACTGCTATGTAGATGACACTCAGCTATATATGTCTTTTCTACCTAGACAGAATGATACACTCTCTGTGCTAAATAATTGCCTTGTTGAGATCAGAACTTGGATGAGTGCCAGCTGGCTGAAACTGAATCCAGATAAGACTAAAGTGCTGGCAGTGGACCCTGGTCATCCGGGGGCAGGTTTGGGGGATGGACAGCCATCAAGTTTATTGCTTGATGGCATACCACTCACAACCTCAGACCGGGTACGTAACCTGGGTTTTATTTTTGATGATGGTCTGACATTAAAATCTCAGGTGTCAGCTGTTGTCAAATACACTTTTTACCATCTGAGGAGTATCGCCCGGGTGAAACACCTGTTTCCCCCTCACTATCTTCAACACTGGTCCATGCTTTTGTCACTACTCACCTTGATTATTGCAACTCCTCTACCTAGGGTTCTCTGGGGTTGATATCGCCTCTGCAGCTGGTGTAGAACACGGCAGCCAGGCTTTTGATTGGGACCTCTAGGTCTAGTCATATTACACGTGTGCTCTGTGAGCTGTACTGGCTGCCTATTCAGTGGTGGATCACCTTTAAGGTTGGCTTGCTAACCTTTAAAGCCCTACATGATCAGGGACCCAGTTACTTGAAATACCTCCTGGTCCTCTACTGTCCTCTCAGCCCTCTTCAATCCACTGACAAGGGATTGCTAGAGATTCCTAGGGTGTGGTTGAAGACATCTGGAGCACGTGCCTTTTCTTTTTCAGCTCCAACCCTGTGGAATTCTCTACCTCATCGGTTAAGAGAATGCCTGACCGTTGACAGGTTTAAAATTGAGTTAAAAACTTGTTTATTTACTCTGGCCTTTCCTAATTATAGTTCATTTTATTTTGTCACTGTTTTAACCTATATTTATACTTGGCTGTATTCGACTTTTGTGCAGCGCCTTAGTTTTGAAAGGTGCTATAGAAATAAAGCATGATTGATTGATTGATATACTTGTTTTCAATTGGTACACACCGTTCTACTTTTCATTTAGTTTGTTTATCAATTTCTGCCACATTTCTTCATTTTCTAAATTACTAAATTCACTCTCCCAATCCCAATCCCCCATTTCCTTGTGCATAGCCGGATAATCTGCTCTGGCAAAAAACCTTTCCTTAGTTATCCCTATAATGTCTCATGTTTTTACGTCCAGGCTGAATCTGACCATCATATGGTCGCTAGTTCCTAGTGGAGGTATGGCTGAGCTGATTGATACTAACTCCTCCATGTTGCTAAGCAGTAAATCAAGATTTTTTGTTTCCCTTGTTGGTGTCATTACATATTGGTCAAATCCAATAGCGTCTATATTTTCTAGAAATTCCCTCTCTAATCTAAAAGTCCCTTTCCATGTTGTCCAGTTGATATTTGGCATGTTAAAGGTACCTAATAAGATAATGTTGCCTTTTGGGCCTAATTGTCCTCTAAAGGATAACATTTCATTATTTAATGAGTCATCCTGAGATGGACACCTATACATTACCCCCAATAGTATTTTGTTTCCATTCTTAGGTAGTACTTTCAGCCATACCTGCTTTAACTGTTTGCCTTCTATCCACTTCAGTTCCTCTGCCAGGATGTCCTCCGGTATATAAATTGCCACCCCTTCATCACATCTGTTAGAGCGTTCTTTACTAAAAGGTTTATAACCACTGATACTTCTATTCCAACTGTCATCACTTGTCCACCATGTCACAGTAACTCCTCAAATCTGTATTTTTTTCATTAGATAAGTAATATTCTAATTCCTCTTTTTTATTTCTAAGACTTCTGGCATTAATTACACCCCTTCAGACTAAATCAGTTCTGTCTTCATTTCCTTGCTTTGCCATTATATTTTCCACATCAGTGGGTTTATTATTTCCTCCTCTCCTTGCTCCTTTTGCTAGTTTAAAGCATTGTCAATCTCTTTCCTTAGCCTTGCACCCAGTATTCTAGAACCTTTTCTGCTTAAGCAGTCTGTCCATACTGAACAGGTCATTGTTGGAAAAGGTTCCCCAATTGTGCAGGAAACAGCGTTTGAGGCATCATCTTGTTCTTGACATGTCTGCTCTGGGGACCAGTAAAATCTCTGACACTATAATTTTACATCCCTTATTTATCAGTTTTTCTAGTTCCTCAAAATCCTTTTGCACATCTGTAAAGCCTCCTTTGTTCTATATCATTAGTAGTGTATATATGTGCAAAACCGTAACTGGTGTCACCAAGCCCTCAAGGTATCCATCAATATTTTCCAGAAGGTCCTTAGTTTTTGCCCCAGAGAGTGAAGCCACCATACATTACTCCTTTCCACCTCTACAAATGGTAGAGTCTGTATATAAAAATAAACAATTAAAAATAAAATAGTTAAAAGAATTTAAAAAATGAAAAAAAATATGAAAGAGGCTAGCCCACCAGCACACCTATCAGATAGAACAGAACATGTAAAGACAATACCTAATCTGTTAAAGTAAAACACAAGTTACCTTTATGCTTCACACCTGGGCTATTCTAATGCCCTGCTGATCAGCACATTGGCTGGTGGGGGTACATTAGCATATCCCAGGTGAGGGAGCAACTAGCCTCCACAAGATGGCGGCCAGTTGGTGGCAGACTAGCAAAATGGAAATTTTCAAGCACTTTTATAAACTGAAGTTTTAATACCAAAATGCAGTTAGAACATATATTTTTACACAGAAACACTGGTCTGGGGCATAAATATGCACTGCTAAGAGCACACACAAAAGTAACTGCTGTTTTCCTTTAAACTACACTTACACTGTCAGTTTTGCATCAATATAGTGAGTTTTCACAACCTAGTATTCCCATCTACCCATGCTGAGCAGAAAACTTCTTATTTCTTGATCCTGGGGTGATTTATTCATGTCTACAGAACTTTTAATCAATGTTCTACATTACAGCTGAATACCAGCATAGTTGAATACCCAGATATCCTGGGTGTATTTTTCGAACCTTCAATGAATACAGAATTTATGTATTTGCACACTCCTGCTTCATGATGGTGCAGTGGCCTCCCCCCACCCAAATTGCCCATCTACCATGCAATACAGATATACTTAGTTGTCTAATGATACCCTACCCCTGAACACCAATCTGCCATCCAAAACAGAGATTCCTGATGGCTTAGTGGTCCCCATCTCCCAATTGCCAATCCATCCATTCTGCATGAATCCCTGCTGGTGTAATGGTCCTCTACCCCAATCACCCATCTGTCTATTCTCATTGAACCCCTAGTTGTGTAGTGGTCCCCACAACCCCTTCCAACTGAGGACCCCTGCCCCACAACCCCTCACCCAGATTGCCATGATGTGTTAAATCACCATGCTGTGTTAAATTGGTGACCAGCACAGTCCTCTGCTCCTTCTCCATTCACCTCAGTCGGTCACTGAGTGACAGTCACAGAGTGCAATCATGTACATTATTGTGCTTCATGACTGTCAGATGGTAGGTAGAAGGTAAGAGGAGGGCTGTGCAGGATGCTGATTTAACTGAGCATTGTGATTGGGGTAAAGGGTTGCAGGCTGGGGGTACAGCATGGTAGTCCTCAGCTGGAGGTCAGGTGAGGTGTTAATGAATGGTCAGGAGGGTGGGGGGAAACTATATCACCAAAGATTCACATAGAATAGATGGATAGGAAATCTTATGGTAGGGTACTGCTACAACACCAGGGATTCACATAGAACAGATAGATGGGCAATTGGTGCTTGGGAGCCCTGAGCCACCTGGGATATCTGTATTAGATTGTGAATGGGTGTACAGGGGTAGGGGTCACCAGAATACCAGGGATACACATATTGGGTGGTGAATGGGTGCTCAAAGAGTGTGTGGGGGGGCACACTAGAGTATCAGAGTTATGCTTGCAATATTCAGAATAGGTGATCAGGGTATGGTGGAGGGGCAGCTTGACACAGTAACTGGTGGCTACGGTACAGCAACCCTCCTTTCAGGGGTGGAGGAAGGGATTCACATCAGATAAGATGTGATTTTCAGAGGAGGCATACAGGGCCACATCGGGGCTATTTACAGCTCCTAAACCTTCAAAAGTACCACTACACTGGTATGCATGAGGGACCCTTCATTTGTATGGCAGCAGCAGTATAGGTAGATCCTTAGTGCAGTCAGTTTTGGGCAGAGCTTCAGGGACCTCTGAATATGATCTCTCCCCCAGAGCTGCGGAGCAAACCAAGGTTTGCACCAGCACTAACCACATTCACACTGATGCTCACCTTTTAATATGGGGGCCATGGAGAAACAAGCATGTATGAGTAATACAGACTACAAAAATCACAGGAGCACAGTAACAAAACATTTCTCCAAGTGCAACAGAAATAATCTACCTAATGTAATCTCTCTGCTTAGGCATGGAGTAATTCTAACAATGTTATAAAAAATGAAACATTTCTATAGATTCACGTATGCCAGGAGGACAACAGGTTTCCCTGACTAAAAACATGTAAGAGGGTTGTAAGTATTTTGATTGGTCAAGATGGAAGGATATAAGCTGACATATGCAAGGTACATACACGTTTTTATGTAAGAAGTATATGCAAGTAATATGTAACAATTGAGACATTTTCCTTGCATGAAATAATGCAAGAGAAATTCCTTGCCAATATTATGAGATGCAAGAAAAATTGTGTGGAGGGTTACTGCACTTCACTATTGATTTTACATGTTTCTGATGTGGGGCTAGAATCTACAACCTTCTGGTCTGAGAGGACAGCATGCAACCTACTGAGACACTGACATGGTGTTGTTCAAGTGTTCTGCAAAAAACAAAAATCTTCTTTAGCTATGGTAAGTTTAATCTGCAGTGATGGACTGGCACTGTCCTTTCTGAATAAGAAACAAAATGTAGCAACTCTTCCTCGGTGCCCTTCCAGATTGTTAGTGTGCTATCATTATAGTTTCACCACGAATCCAACCAAGATAAGTAATGGGTGTTTACTCACCTGGTAAAGGTGATTGTGTTGGTTGGCATCCATGGCACTCCAGACATTACCTCATGGGTTTTAGCCCACCTGATAGGCTAATGATGCACATGACCCCAGATCAAATTTCTAGTATATCCAGGTCCCAGAAACTCCTGCTCTCCAGTTCGAATCTTCCACAGCTGAAATCAAGGTTAGTCAGTATGAGAGAAAAAGATACAATGTAGAAAACAACCAAGTAATGGCAATGAGATGTGATTAGAGACAAAATGATGACGCTGGCTACAACGTAACTTCAGAGGCTCGTAGGCCGAACCTTTATTTACCCTAATATTTACAATCTACTCTCAGTCCCGAACGGACCGACTGGTACGTTATCATAATGAATCAACATTTTCGTATTTTCCCCTTGTATGCCTTCTGAGGTCGAAGACCTTCTGTTCAGTCTATGTCACTCTGAGCACTCTGAAGGGGGGGGGCTTGGAGTGCCATGGATACCAACCAACACAGTCACCTTAACTAGGTGAGTAAACACCCATTGTGATTGGTTGGCATCCATGGCACTCCAGACATTACCTCATGGGTAGATAAGTAGCAGTGTAGTACCCAAGGGAGGGAGCAGAGTGGTCTAAGAGTGAGGAGATGAGGATGCTGCTGCCAGGACCTGAGAGGCAAAAGTGGGTCACGATCGGTCTGTAACTGTTTGAGCCTGTAGTGCCTGGAGAACGTGTGGAGGAGCCCACGGGCTGCCCTACAATGTCCTCTGAGGACACGCTGGCCTCTTTCTGCCCAGGAAGTGGCGAGTGCTCTGGTGGAATGAGCCTTGATCCCTGAGGGGTGACATCCATTTTCTATGTAGGCATTCTGTATGGTTCTCCTTAGCCACCCAGCGATGGTGGTCTTGGAGGCTGCCCTGCCTTGCCTTTGTCCCCCAGTGACGATGAACAATCTTTCTGTTTTATGATGGGACGTGTTCTGGTTAGGTATATGGAGAGGGCAGAACTGACATCTAGGTGATGTGGGACCTCCCTGGTGTCTTGTTGGGGCCCCTCCAGAAAGGTGGGCAACTCGATGGGTTGCTCCCTGTGGAAGACGGTGGACACCTTTGGCTGGAATGCAGGTACTGTTCTCAGGCGGACCCCCTGAGGGGTGAACACTGTGTAAGGTTCTGTGCAGGATAGTGCCCCTAGTTCTCCGATCCTTCTGGCTGAGCAGATTACCACCAAGAAGCATGTCTTGAGGCCGACCTAGAATAGATCCGCCTCGAGGAGAGGTTCATAGGGTGCCGAGCCGAGGGAATCGAGGACTAGCGGGAGATCCCAAGGTGCGATGGTCGGTCGTGTTCTTGGACGGAGGATCTCTACCGCCTTTAGGAAACGTAAGGCGTCAGGGTGGGCTCCCGGGCTGTACCCCCGATGGGTCCGGTGGCAGCCCTATGGCTGACAGTTGCACCCTGAGGGAAGAGTGGGCTAGTCCCTTGTCCACTCCTTGTTGGAGGAACAGCAGAATGGTAGCCATGTCAGTCTGCTCGGCTATCTTGCCCCATTCTAGGCACTGCTGAGAGAATATAGACCATTGTCTACCGTAGGTGGAATTGGTGGAGGTCCGCCTGGACAGAAGTAAGGTGCTGATGACAGTGTCATGGTAGCTCACCTCCTTAGTCTCCTCCTTTCAGGAGCCAGGCCGTGAGCTTCCAGGTGTGCGGGGTCAGGTGTATTACTGGATCCTGCGAGATATGTCTATTCGGTATGGTATCTTGAAGCTGTCTAGGGACATCTCTCGAATTGCGGTGAACCATGTCCTCGTGGCCAGTAGGGGGCCACCTGGGATGACTGTGCAGCGTGATGCCCCTACTTTGGCTAGTACCTGTGGAATCAGGGGAAGAGGTGGGAAGACATAGCATGTTTCCGTGCCATGGTTAGGATAGGGCGCCTGTTCCTGGGAAAGACTGTCCCTGAACCGAAATAGTAGTCCCTGACCTGGGCATTGTCCCGTCCACCATGAGATCTATGGTTACGGGTCCCCTATGTCATTTGGATCATCTGGAAGAGATCCAGATGCAACCGCCATTCCCTGGGTGCACCTGTTGCCTGCTGAGCCAATCTGCGCAGACGCTTAGTCGTCCTGCCAAGTGTACTGCGCCCAGGTGTCTGAGATTGATTGGGCCCACTTGAGGACTGCCGTAGCCTCCCTCAGCATGGCCCTGCTCCTGGTTCCATCCTGTTTGGCATATGCGCCACAGTGACCTGGTTGTCGGAGGCAGTTTAAGACTGATTGACCCATGAACCAGGTGCTTAGATACTTTGAGGCATAGAATCGGCTCTCATTTCCAGGATGTTGATGGAAAGTTTTGATTCGCTGGAGACCATAGGCCCTGGGCGTTCGTCTCAGACAAACAACCAGATGGAAGCCGTCCGTTTCTATTACGGTTGTGTATGGGGCCTCTAGAGGACTCCTTAGTAAGTTGACTCACCATCCACCATGTCAAGGAGAGTCTTACCGCTGGTGGTAGTGGTACTCGATCTGTGGGTTGTACTCATTAGGCGCCTCCCGGTTAGGACGTGTGTTTGGAGTGGCCGATGTGCCACCTGGCCCAGAGCCACGAGGTCTGTGCAACCCGCCATGCAGCCCAACAACTAGGCTATCCTTTCCATGGTTGTGTGGTGTCGGGCTTTCATTTGATGGGCCAGGCTTGTCAAATTGTGTACTCTCGGAGATGGTTTTGCCCATCCCTGTGCCGAGTCGATCAGGGCTCCCAGGTGCTCGATCTGCTGTGTGGAAGTGAGGTGGCTCTTTTCCCGATTTACCACCCAACGTGGTCTTCGAGTACCTGCAGGGCTGCTTCCGTGGTGTCGCCGGAAGCCTGATTCTTGGACCAGCCCAGATGAGCCAGTTGTCCAAGTATCATTATGTCTAACCTGCTCCCTGAGTCTGGCCACCAGGGTTATGAGACCTTGGTGAACACTCTCAGGGTGGAAGAGAGAGGCTGAACTGCAGGGCTTGGTACTGGAAGTGATGGCCTAGAATGAAACAGAAGAAACTGTCTGTGCCTTTGAATGATGGGAATATGAAGGTATGCATCCTTCAGGTCTATGGACGTCAGGTAACCTACTCGGACACAGGTGCAGTTGATCGGATGGTTTCCATTTAGGAATTGGTGACCACCACATGGTGGTTGAGTGCTTTAGGTCAAGATGGGATGGAACTCCCTGATTTTTAGGGACCAGAAAAGAATGGGTAGAACCTAAGTTCTGTTCTGGTGCGGTACAGAATTGGATGGCCTTGTTCTGAATCAGATCCATAAGTTGCTGAGCCTGATGGGGGTTACCTTTCTTTTGGCTATGAGGAGATATGAATCTTTGGGGAATATGGGACTGGGATACCTCAATGGAGTACCACTTGGTTACCACCTCCTGGACCCATCTGTCCGAGGGTTGTGCCTGAAGCCAGCAATCTGTGAAATAAGGTCAGCCTCTTGTCCTACTGGCGGTAGGGATCCTGGCCCTGCCTAGTCAGCAAGATCATAGTCACTGTTACTTTCCCTGTAGCCTGTACCTCATCCTCCGGTTTTTTGACCCCGGGCTCTGAAGGAGGAAGACTGATAGGATTGTGGTATGGGCAGAGGAGCTGAAGAGGCCACTGCCTCGAAAGGAGTGGCTTGTTATGGTGTGTCCCTCTGCATGGTTGCAATTTGCTCTCCCCTGAAACCCGTCTAGATGAGGAGATAGGTATACCTGGATTTATTTTAAGAAGGTCTCTGCCCTCCTCTTTTTGCTTCAGATAATCCTGCAAGCCCTCCCCAAATACATACTTCCCCTAGTGGTGGGTTTTGCAGCAGGGTCTTTGATTCATGTCTGCATCCCACAATTTTACACAGTGCTCTCTGAGCCAGTTGATGATGGCTGTAGCCCTGGCGTGAAGGCGCAGGTGTCTACTGCCATGTCGGCTAAGTATTTAGCTTCCATCTAACGTAGTTCAACAGTTCTGCCTCTGGATTTGGGTGCTGGCTTGCTCCTGGAGCTCTTGACCACAATTTGAGCCTGTGCCGTGTAGATGGCAGCGGTGGTTGCCTTTGCAGCGGTGCCCTCAATCTCGAGCAGCTCTTCTCAGCATGTCTTCTATTTTTTGTCTGTAGGGTCTTTGAGGCGATTGTGCCACATGGTAGTACAGTCTTTTGCTAGAGCCACCACCTGAGGGTCAATAGTGGGTGCTTTGCACCAGATATCGGATTTTCCCCTGTACTGGGTACATCCTGTCCAGGTTCTTTCTGTTCAGCATTCTGCCCGGTTCGAGGATTGCCACTCTTTATTGAAGATGTCCTCGATGGCCGGGCATCAGAGGAAAGGTCTGTGTTCGGCGCCTCAGCTGAATCATGGGGTCAAGCTTTGACTCGGGCTTACTCTCCTCAGTGTCGAATCCCATGGTGGCCTTGATGATCTTCATGAGCCCTGGGATCATGTCAAAGGAACATAATTTTGAAGTCAGGGAAGGTGTAGCTGGGAGCTCCATATCCTCTTCGTCTGATTCCGCTTCATCCTCATCCTCTGCATCCTCTTTATCCTTGTCCTCATGCGCGTCTTCACATGGGACATCTGGAAGGGTGTCCTCATGGGTCGAGTGCTCTTCCAGTTGCCCCCCCGCCTTGCCAGGTTCCAGACTCAACGGTTTGGCTCTGTGCTGCATAAGGGATTCCAGCTTTTCCATTATTTTTAGCATAAAGTTCTGCTGGCTTTCCATCATGGCTACTGCGGCCTGTTGGTTTTAGATTAGGAGGGAGCCCGGGTCCATCCACGTTGGGTTGCTAGGTCCCAGGTTGCTGGGTCCCATGGGCAGGGTTTGTTCCAGGGAGGAGTCGTCGTTGTCAAGGAGACAGGCTGCACAGAGGGGTCCCGGATTTTGGGGTAGAAGGGTGGCACTGCACGAGGAGCATTTCTTTGCTTTCACCATCTGGGGAGAGAAAAGAAGGTAAACTTTAGATCAGAGCTGTAGACGATGCCCAGGGGGTGATTCTCTTACCCCCTCTATCTTCTAGATAGGGGCGCTCGAGGACTGCAAAAATATGCCACCATCACATTATGAGAGTTGTGGGGGTGCTATGGGAGGACCCCCGCAATGAGGACTGTGTGAAGTAAGTGGCCTGGGAGCCGTGGGTGGGCCTGGCGCACATGGCTTGCTATGGGAGGGAATCATGGCATGGCTGGGTGGGGACTCTAGGGCAGACAAGGCCTACCTTCTTGGTTCGCTGTGGGATGGACCCAAGACCCAGTTCAATCAAGGCCGAGAACGAGATCGGAGGGCCTTGTGTCATTATCATGGGGGCCCCACCAGAAGGTCGCTGTGGGAGGGACCCTACGGTGAAGGGAAGGCCCCTGAGGGAAGGTTCCTCTTTCGTTTCATTTTTTTTTTTCCCCAGTAGCCTTGCACCATGCCCTCAGACTCTGTGGAGGGGTAGCCCAGTACATCCTGTTGTGTTGAGGCTGTGGGATTCAAACCAAGATCTCCAGATTGCAGATAAGAGCCTTAAACCACTGTACTAACTGCCTCCCTAGCTGCGATGGCTCGTGGGGGAGGAAGAAGGCAAAAAAGGGTGGTGTTTCAGGTCCCTACGCTCCTCCGGTTGGGACCTGGGAGAAAAGTGGAGCCAGAGGCCCAGTAGAAGGCTAACCCGTGCGGGGCAAGGGGAGAGAGGAGAGCTCACCCTGAGCGCGGTCTCTGCATGCATGCGCTTCGCTCCTGGACCTGGGGCCAGAGCCCCATACTTCCACCCCCGAGCTAGGCCTGGAGCAAGAGAGGCATCCTCAAATGGGTGCCGGCCTAGTGGGGGGAGGAGGTGGATGCCTTACCCCCTCCATGGAAGGGGCACTGTCCCCGAGAACTGCCAGGAAGGAAGCGTGATCACGGGCTGAAGTAGGCCCAATCAAGTCTCGCGGAGCGGCTCTGAGGCGTGAGGAGAAATGCGCCCGCGGTGGGTTGAGTAGGCCTAGGGCCACATGGCGCGGGGAGGAGGAGGAGATGTTTTTGAGCCTCCAAGGGGCAGAGCCACACGGCAGATAGAGAGAGAGAGAGAGAGGGGGGTGGTGAGGAACAGAGCGACCATGCAGGGATCGCGTGACTCGGGCAGGGGCCCACCGGGCCACCACGTAGTAAACTGTCCTATAGGCTGCCCTCTCTGGAAACACTATGCCTAGTCCCCAAAGGCAAGGGGACTCTGAAGGGTGGTAGCGCTGGGGGTAACAGGATAGCGTACCGCGCCACGCGGTTCTACTCCAGGCCAAGAAGGCCATACAATATGCATATCCAGATTCTCTTACCCTCTGATGGACATTATAATTAAACGTTATACATAAGCATTATAAATCACCACAAAAACGGCCAAAACAAAGGCGGAGCTACATAAGCTGGTTAATTCCGTGCCAGAGAAACTGGCTTAGAATAGCCCTATGTCTTGCAACCCTTAACAAGTTTAGCAGAATTCCAAGCCTTTTCATACATGGTCTTCTTGATACATTGCTTCTTTCTTCCTAATTACAACTTAATTACTATTTAATTACAACCTGATTCAAACATACCCTTGAATTCAAGGGCTTACCTTAGTGGAACAGACAGGGATTCCTGGTGTGCTTGTTGCCTGATCAGATGCACGATTCGAAACTGGAAAGCAGGGGTTTCTGGGACCTGGATATACTAGAAATTTGATCTGGGGTCATGTGCATCATTAGCCTATCAGGTGGGCTAAAACCCATGAGGTAATGTCTGGAGTGCCATGGATGCCAACCAATCACAATAATCAGTGGTGGTGCTGCTACTACAGACGTACTCCTACTTTCAAAGATGGAGGTTAGGAAAACTGATGGTCAAAAGGGCCCTCATCCAGTACTAGTTCCTCTACTCTCAAAATGTCCACAAAGGAAGCAAAACACATTGATAGCATATTGATAATCTGGCAAGGCACCAAGGAAGAGTTGCTTTGCTCAATCTCAGCTTCTTCCACCACCTCTTACTTCTTCAGTCAGGTTTTTTATTTTTGTAAATCTTGGTCAGAACCTAGCACAGTGTCAGGAACTGGAATGAATTTTATTTTTGTTATTAAAGTCTTTGGTAATTGGGTAAGGCCCACTAGGCACAAGTGCCTGTTTTCAGGGGTGACCTGGGAGCACTGGGGGGTTAAGTGACTTGTTCATAATCCCACAGTATGCAAGTGGAGGTTGTGGGAATCAAACTCAGGTCTGCTGGATGTACCAAGCTCATTCCCGGCTCATTACTTTAACCTCTATGCTATACTGCCAGGGTAAATGTCTGGGGAAAGGGGAGGAGAATGGAAAGTGACTGTGGTGGACAGAGGTGGCCATAGAACTAGTTCTGGCCACCTGGGAAGGGTTTGAATTTTTGTTTTTTATTTTTCCAAAGGTTGAAGTGATCTGAAGTGGTACAGAAGTTCAGTTTGTTGGAAATTTGGCATTGACTCATTCTTACCTGAGATACACTAGTTGTTGAAGCAATGTGTTAGGTGTTAGCTTAGTAACACAAACTGGCCGTTCACATAGTTCTTTGTTCAGTGCAGATTTCATGACTTGACACTTGTCAACAAAAGAGGCACTTAGCTGATAAAGTGCCGCTTTGTAACATTTTCGTTTTAATACACTCACAAAAACAATTACCACTCAAACCCAACCTCGAGCACCCTCATCACACTCCTCACCAGTCTCAAGCAAAACAGTGTCTCTCTCCTATTTGTACCTATATTCCATCATTCCTACCTTCAGCCCCAGCAAAGTGAAGTAGAAGTAAACCAGCAACTGTGTACTATAATGAGGACCTTCCCACCCACACTTGCAGGTTTCTCTAAATCATTCCTAGGCCAGTTTTTCATTCTGGCCAGTTTTATATTGTAGTAGAGCCACAGAGACCGTATTTATGGTTATAAGAGTGGACTCACATTCTTAGGGTATTGGATCCACTCACCTTGGTTTGCAGTTCCTATACTCTGAGTGAGCAGGGCACTCTTACAGCTGTAAGAGTGATCTTCATGGAAGTATTTACTGTACTTACAAAACTGGACAAAATCTTTTTAATATCAGATTCTCATACACTTGGAATTTTACAGTTAAATAAATTCCCTACAAACTGGTGCATTTCTAGAATGGTCTCAGAGAACAAATAATAGAAGCTGGGCTAGTAAATGGAGCACTGAGGTGGAAACCAGGTGAAACAGCTACAGAAAATAGCAGAGGAGCTATGCTGAGTGGGTACCCCATCAATTGAGTGCTACAAGAACAGCGCCGCACTATAGGGCACTAGTCTGATAAGCGCTCACACGGACAGCAACTAGGGATTTACAGTGCATGCTGCAAGCGCTCCCCTGGTCACTGTCCATGGTCCTGTATGCAGGACAACACCACCAAGGGCAAGAAGCTGGCTGAGCTGCTTCCTGGTGTGGAAGGTAGGAGCATCGAGCAGCTCAGCCTGCAGCTGTGTAGACCAGGATTCTAATCCTGGTCTCTGAATTTTAACACACCTCGGGACTTGAAATATTATTTTACAGGGTGCTGTAATGGCCATGCAAAATTTTACTTTCCCCAGGATCCGCTCCCCCTCAGAGTGAGAATCCTAAATATACAGGGTGTGAGTCACAGAGCCCCCCACAAAAAAATTGGCACAGTTTTTACCGTTTCCTTGTAGCCGACACTATTGTTGTCTGAATTGTTTGGACCTAGTGCCTGAGGAGCGAGCCACTATAGAGGTAGAGAGCTAGAAGAATCCAATCTGTCTGAGCTGAAAGTTGCAGCTGCAATAGTGAGTACCAAGTAGGAGAGGGATGCAGGCCTCTGAGGATACTGGGCTGGTATGAACCTGGACAAAACTCAGGGTGTCTTTCAGGTTTCACTCCCAGAGAGCCATTTCATCATAAAACAGCAGAGCAGTCCTGAAAGAGAGGAAAAGCACAGCAGCTAAGTAAAAAGTGTGAGTGTGCAGTGTGTGTGTCTTGACCCATGAAGGAGTTTGCTAAACCAAAATGGAACTTGAGAAAGGAGAATTGGGCATGAGGATCATACTAATGGATCTTCTAAAAGTTAAAGTAATGAAAAAGTTCCCAAGGAACAAAGCACTTAGAAATGATTTTCAGGTAGTTAGGGGGATATTCTAAGCAAGTAATAATGCCTGACAGGATGAGCGGTATTGGGCAGTACCGGACCACCATGGGGCATAATAAGGCCTGACGCCACAGGCGAGGGCCTTTTAGCCCCTGGAAGATCTGGTATTGCCCAATACTGCCCATCCTGGAGGGTATTATTGCACTTAGAAAATGGTCACTGTAAAACAAAATAAGTTTAGTAAAAAAATGTTTGCAAAAAAATTAGTTTAAGATATGTTGTGACATAAAATAGTTCCTCCACCTATACTATCCTAGAGCCTCTGTATTTGAAGCTTTTGGTCCTGGTTGTCATGGTTACTTCTACCCCCCCATACACACACACACACACACGCACACACACACAGGTAGAGCTATTATCATTGCTCTACAGAGCAAGTCTGTGTGAAGTCACAACAGTCAGGTGAATGGCAAAAGCATCCTCTGTTCTTTGTGGGGTTTTTTGCCTGCCCCTTTTAGAGTTTAGGTAGAAGACCACAATTGCAGTGAGACTGAAAAGGGGGTGGAACATCGGGAGCTCACCGGTGATCATCACGCCTGACCCTTTTAGAGTTGTGGAGGTGCTGAAACTGCGAGTGCACTGTGAGTCACTAAACAAGGAGCAGAACATTGAGAGCTTGGCAGCAATTATCTAACACACTGGTTGAATGAGGTGCAAGTTGTGCTTATTTATTTATTTTTTCCATGAACATGTAGGTATGCGAGTGCACTGTGATACTGAACAAGGAGCGGAACATCAGGAGCTTGGCGACAATATGAGGTGCAAGTTGTGCTTTTTTTTTTAGTCTGAACATGTTGGTTTCTAAACAGACAGATGAGGGAACAGTGTGGGAGAAGGCTGATAGGGCGGGCAGCCATAGGATTTTTTGTTTACCTTGCCGAGTCATGTGCAACGCATGAAACAGCTGTTAGTTGTTGCCAGGTAATGGGGGGGGACGATTTTGTGGACTCTGTCACTGGCTCTGTAAGGGAGTGGAAAATACGAAAATGAAACATGAAACAGGAAAATGAACATTTTTAAGATTTGTGCTGTTTGTTGTTGCCTTGTTGGGCAAATAAGTGATTGACAAATACATTTGTTGGGGTGTCTTGTGTGTAGTCGACATGAAGGTATCGCTAAGCAATAAAAAAATGTCTGCAGTTTGAAATTCTGTGCCCAGTGCTTCAGCCAATGACAAAACAGGCTGGGCACAAGGATATTTGGCTGGGCACAAGGCACGTTTGGGATGGATCTTTTTACTTGGTGGGTATCTATTGAAAGTTAATGTACCCCTGTGGAATGGGTACTAGCCAATGAGATGCCTCCAATAAAAAGTCAATTTTCTAAAGAGCAATATAACATATAGAACAATGGGGAAGTGAAGGAGAAATCCTCCCATATCTTCTTAGGCCATATATCCAGGAAAGATGATGTAGGCTGAGCACTGTACAATGAGAGTGTCACTATTGTCAAGGGAGGTCCCATTAATCTTATCTGTCCAGAAAGGCAGTATGGTGTCTGGTGGTAGTTCATGAAAGTGTGGATCTTACTAGGATTGTAAAGTAGCATCATGCCCAGGTCAATGAAAACAAGGGTGAATAAAGATCTAAAAGCTCCAATGTACATTAACAGCCTCCAAGAAGTGGAGCTGCCTGTGAGAGCATCAAATTTGTCAATTGTAGCTGTTACCTGTATAGGGTACAGTAGGCGTGTAAATCAGACATCATAATGCAGTGCTAATTTTCACCAGTTAATTGCACTGAGTGTGGTGTTATAATCTGCTGCTATATCTGATAATCAAAGCTGTAACCAATATAGGATAAGGTTATAAGGTAGACAGCATGGAACTGTGCTATCCCTACCAGGCAACTAGGTGATCTGGAAAAGTACCCCCCCCCCTTGATAGGGAAGATTTTCTGACAGGCAGCCTAATTCCACATACTTCTAAGTGGCATAACCTTACGCATGTGACAAAGGCATATCATTGACTGCAACTGAGCACTAGGTGAGTGGAGAGATAGTTGTAGAAATTGTAGGAAACTCATCCTCAAGGCTATGCTTTGGAGAAGGGAACACTTCTAATTTGCAGGCCCTTCTGGGAACTCCATGCTCATTTGGCAGCCTCTAGAAACAAAGTATTCCATCTGTGCCGCCAACTAAGCTGGTGGCTACCCTCCCAGGACCTCCACTTCCCCAGAGGCCCACTGGCCCTTTGGTTGATGGTGGTGAGAGGGTAATAGATCAGGTGACAGTGGTGGTCACACAATAGTCAGCTCTTTCTATGAGGTACCAATGGAAAACCATTTTGCAGCCCTGGAAGAGGCACAGGTGCCTGACTTGGGCAGGGATGACCATAGGTCAGTTGGTGCTGATAGAAAGGGAAACATATTTACTCCCTGCTACAAGGATGGGAGAAGTTAACAAAGAGGCTCTAGTAATAGATGATTCTATGGTTAGAGGAGTGGAGAGGTAGTAGAAAAGGGGGTAAGGAACAGTGGATGTTCAGATGCCTGTCTGGAGCATTAGCCATCTGAGATTGGGAGAGAATAGGGAGGATAATGGAAAGGGGAAGCAGGAGTGCTGATACACCTTGGTTCCTATGATTTGGTGAATTGGTCTGTGGAGATAGTAAAGGGAGCTTTTCCTTAGCCTTTTCTGAGCCCCTCCATCGAGGGTGGTGAGAATGGGAAGGATACAGTAAGGAGGTTGAGACAGAGGAGTTCAACCAGTGTTTGAAGGGGTGGTGTTAGGAGCAGGGGCACTACTTTGTAGGGAGTGGGGCAGCTTCTGTAACAGATGGCTCTTCAAAGGTGGTGCAATTCACACAAATGCTCATGAGAAGGCTGTGATGCAACCACAGCAGCTAACCAAGTTACAATAATCACAGAAAGCCATCGCACTCAGTCTGCATCAGGAAGCTCCAAAGAAATGCATGGCGGGACATCAAATCGTGTTACAGCATACCAACTTGTATTTAGCAAACAGTGCTCAGCTTCTATCAGTGTACATAACAAAATTAAAAAGAGCAGAAAGACCCAGTGGAGCCTCCCATTGTCCATCACTTGCTCCAGTGCTTTGATCACTTGACCTTCTTCAGGGATGGGGCTATGGCAGACAGGTATGAAAGTCCTTTTGAAAGTTTGTACAGTCAATTCCACTTGTGTACATTTCGGTTGTGTGCACATAAACGGCATGTCCCGGTTCATTCCCTATTGATTTTTCATTATTTTATTCTGTGCACAGTCATTTTCATTTGTGTGCACACATTTTGACCATAACTCATGTGTCTGTGTCATCAAAAAATCTATTGCTTCCTTAGTTCTCTTCTCCTGGTAACATAATTGGGTGTTAAATGGTTCTAAAAAGACTTCACAGTGCCTCAATAGCTACAGAGGCTAGCTACTAAGCCATTGTGAACAATCCGTTAATTGATTTCCAAGCTATTGTCACCTGTTGCCTGTTAGTGCTTACCTGCTAGTTGGTGTCTTCAGCCATGTGGATTGATTTTTTTATCCAGACTGCTATGGAGAAGTTAAAACACTCAGTGCTATCCCTAGAGCAAAAGGTGCAACTCCTAGAGAAGGCTCTCGTACCCGGTGTCTCCTGTAAAAATCTTGCAGCAGAGTTCCCCGTTGATGAGTGCTGTGTCTGCTGGACACTGTGGCAGAGAAAGGTGATACTGGCCAGTGGAGTTCAGGTGCAAAAAAAAGAAAGAAAACTCAAGAGGGAGGGCAAAGACTTGCGAGTTGATGAAGCACTTCTTAAATCGTTCACTGCTGATACTTATCATGAGGTCCCTCTGTCTGGTTATATCCTTGCTGAAAAGGCCCATAACCTGGCTACTGGAATGGGCATCAACTTCAAGCCATCTGCTGGGTAGTTGTCATGATGGAAAAAATGCCACAACTTTGGGTACAAAAAAGTGCATGGTGAGAAGACTGAAAATGACTTTGAGAGCTTGGAGTGGTGGTTGCGTGAAGTGCTACCAACACTAACAGCATCATTTGCACAAAGAGACATTTTCAATGTGGATGAAACCACACTCTGCTTTAGAGCCACACCAGACTGCACCCTCACCTTTAAAAAAGAAACAAACTCAGGCCACAAGAAGGCTAAGGAGAGGATGTCCGTGCTAGTGTGTGTGAACAGCATTGAGACTAAGAAACTACCCTTGTTCATTGTTGGCAAGTCTAAGAAGCTACAGTGCTTCAAAGGTGTAAACATTTCTGCTTTGCACATAAACCGCTAGAGCTAAGAAATCTGCAGCTTGCATTGTTACCATTGAATTGTACAGCACTCATCCAGCCAATGGACCAGGGGGTGATACACAATCTCAAGCAACACTACAGAAAAAAAATTGTGAACAAAATCTTGTCAGGACTTGATTCACAGGACATGCTGGTATTCAACGACATTGCAAAACCATCACAATACTGGGTGGGTTCATTTACTGCATGCCACTTGGTGTGAGGTCATCCTCAGACAATAGAGAATTGTAAAAGGCTGGGATAGGAGCTGCATACAGACCAGAGAATAAAGATTCTGTTGCTGTAGAGCATGTCTCCCCCACCACTCGGAATGCCACTTGAATCTTTTAATGAAGTGGTTGCTGTAGACTTATACAAACCAGCAAGCGGTGAACTTACAGAGGCAGACATATGTGCATCAGTCCTTGGAAAGACCAGCTGTCATGAAGAGGATGACGACCCTGAAATCCTGATTCCTTCTACTGTGGAGGTTTGGCAAATGATGGGAAAAATCAGACACTACATAGAGCACCAGGAGCAGGCCGACTTCTCCTTGTTCTATGAGTTTGAAAACAAACTGGAGCAACTTTTGAGCAAGACAGTTAGACAAGCTAACATTACTGACTTTTATCAGACTGTCTGTTCCCAAGAGCAATAAAACAGTGAAATGTATGTTTTAAATGCTTTGAAACTGGTTTATATAGTACTGTAAAGTATGTATTGTCTACTCAAACACTCAATGCAAAGCATCTAATCTTATTTTAGCACTTTATTGACCTAATTAAAACATTTTAACTGCAGTTCTGCTTTCAAGGCTGTTATTTTATACTAATGAGGAAAAATGCAGCACCAGATGATTGCAACTGAGGTATTTTCAATTGTACAATTTCGGATGTGTGCACAATATCGGCAGGTCCAGACCATGTGCACACATTTGAAATTGACTGTAGTTTATAATAACTTTACACTATTGACTTGGTGGTGTGACGTCATCTTACAGGGCCTTATCAAAGGACTCTCACACATGTCTGCCCTTAGTCATGCTCACTGGAGAAAGGTTAGTTGACTGAAGCACTGGGGCAAGTGGTTGACAATGCAAGGCTCCATTGAGTTGTTTTACCCATGTTATTTTGCTATGTATGCTGATGGGACCCTGAGCACTGATTGCTAAATAAGCGTTGGTACTGTATACTTTACGTGATTTGATGTCCAAGCCATGCATTTCTTCGAGCTTGCTGGTGCAGGATTAAGTACAACCACTTTCTCTGATTTCTGTAATTTGGTTGGCTACAGTGGGTGCTCTGCAGACCTCTCATGAGTACAAGCATTTGTGTGAACTGCTGTGTGAGTTCCGTCTTCTGCTATGCAGCTGTGATTACCTTTTTGGTGATACTTTGGGATTGATAGCTGCAGCTTGTCTTTTTTCATTTGCCCTGATTTCTCTGATTGGGAATGCAACAGGATGGAGCAGCATGAGGAACCAAAACTGAGCAGGGGAAACTATTCTCTTTGGAGGCATCCAACTCACTTCAAAGCCAGATGGAGAAGGCACAAAGTCTAATCAGCAATGAGACACCTCTGATAAGTGAATCAAATGACCTTAAAAGTGCCTTTACCAAACCTGAATGACACCTGATGCAGAGTTGGACATGGTATATAATATCACCATGTTAGGAACCTATATTGAAAAATGCAAGCCTAAGGGGACTAAGGACGGTGGTGACACCGCTTAGTGGGATGAGAAATTTAAAAACAGAACAGAATGGGAGGAGGCTGCTAATGAATGCACCCTGAGATTTGTTAAACTAGCGATCAAGAAGTATAAGAAGGATACTGGCAAGTACATGGAAATGACTAAGCTGATCAAAGAGGAAAAAGAGGAAACTTAAAAAAAGCACATTCAGAATCACATATTTGGTGAATTCTGTAAAGACTGCAAGACATAATTAGCAAGCATGAGACAAACCTCATTAACCAAAAAAAAACAGAAATTGTCAAGGGATGATCAGGATTATACACAGGGGACTATGATCAGTTGGAAAAGGGATGAGAGGTCTGCAGGCAGAGGTAGACAGCACTAAAGAAGGAAAGCAAGCAGTAAATCCAAACAGAGGCTAGTTTGACCAAAAAAAACACAGATAGTGAGAAAAACTCTAGTGAAAGCATAGTCAGCTCAGAAGAAAACTACAGTTTAAAAGAAATTAGCTAGAAGGCGGAGAGCCAAGAGATGAAAAGGGGCAGATGCAAGTCCCAAAGACACAGCAACAGCAGAATGGAGCTTAGCCTGAGGAGGAAACAAAACACAAAGAAGTGATTAATTTATCAAGTGTCCGTTAACTGAACAACAAAGTAATGTTTTGAAAAAAGGACTCTCATTTGACCTAAAGCACCCACTAATGAATTTCAAATCAGGATAGAGATCTTTAAGCTGATCCAGAAGTCGGGAAGGTCATGCCAGACGAATCTGATAGATTTCTTTGACTGGGTGACCAAAGTAGTAGATCAGGGAAGGGCTGTGGACATGGCCTACCTAGACTTTAGCAAGGCATTTGACACAGTCCCACACAAAAGATTAATATATAAGTTAGCCAGCCTGGGAGTGGGTCCCAAGATGACAGCCTGGGTAAGAATTGGCTGGAGAATAGGACACAGAGTAATAGTAAATGGAGTCCACTCAGAAGAAAGGAGGGTTACTAGCGGGGTGCCGCGGGGTTCAGTATTAGGACCAGTCCTCTTCAATGTCTTTAATGTTACATTGCAGAAGGACTGGAAGGAAAAGTATGTCTCTTTGCAGATGACACTAAGATCTGCAACAGAGTTGATGCACAGGGTGGGGTGGAAAGGATGAGAAGGGACTTGGCAAGGTTAGAGGAATGGTCAAATGTATGGCAGCTTAGATTCAATGCTAAGAAGTGCAAGGTAATGCACCTGGGAAACAAAAACCCAGGGGAAGAGTACACAATGGGGGGTGAGATACTAACAACAACAAAAATGGAAAGGGACCTGGGGGTAGTCATATCAGATGACCTAAAGGTGGGCAAGCAATGTGAGAAGGCAGCAAGGAGGGCTGGGGGATACTGGGATGCATAGGGAGAGGCATCACCAGTAGAAAACAGGAAGTTATTATCCCTCTGTACAGACAGCTGGTGAGACCCCATCTGGAGTACTGTGTGCAGTTCTGGAGACCCAATCTCCGCAAAGACATAGACAGGATGGAAGCTGTCCAGAGGAGGGCAACTAAAATGGTGCAGGGTCTGCACCGGAAGACATATGAAGAGAGACTTAAGGAGCTTAATATGTATAGCCTCGAGGAAAGGAGGGAGAGGGGGGACATGATAGAAACTTTCAAGTACCTCAAGGGAATCAACAAAGTCCAAGAGGGTAGCATCTTTCAAAAAAAGAGGTGTGCAAGAACAAGAGGGCACAATTTGAAGATAGAGGGGGCGGCTCAGAGGTAATTTAAGGAAGTATTTTTCACAAAGAGGTTGTGGATGCATGGAATGGCCTTCGGAGGAGGTTGTGGAGTCAAAATCAGTGGTGGAATTCAAGCATGCATGGGATAGTCATAAAGGCAATTCTGGGGGGTTGGGGTAGGAAGAAGTAGGCTGCTGGTTAACTAGGATCTGCAGCTTATCCAGTAGGTAGGGAAATGGGCAGACTGGGTGGGCCAAGCGGTCCTTATCTGCCGTCAAATTCTATGTTTCTATGTTTCTATGAATTTAAAATACCGTTTCTCTAACACAAATTTTAACAACATGGGATTAAAGAGTTTTGAATTAATGGCCAGTGGTTCATCATGATATGAGGTAGAGCTGAGAGATACATCAAATTTAATTGAGGATATGGGGACTATTGATTCCTGGACTCAGCTGAATATGGAAACCCTGCAAGCACTGGATCATCGGTTTCAGTTTCATCATGGTGTGAGGCAGATCTGAGAGATACACCAAATTTAATTGAGGATATGGGACTATTGATTCCTGGACTGAGCAGGATATGAAAAACCTGCAAGCACTCGATCATGTTTCGGTTTAACCCTGAACAGAGAACCATGCTGGACTTTAGAAATGGGACAAGTTTATTTCACAGAGATTAATGGGGACAGAAAGGGATAACTCAAATCAAACACATATCCCAAAACACTATTTCAATAGATTTCGAGATCCTAAGATCCAAGTTTGAGACACCTGAATCAGAGAGGGAGTATAACACAAGTCTCATGGATTTCTGACTTAGTCCAGTGGAAAAAATGCAGAATACATGGAGTTGGACAAATGTACCTTCAAGAATCTGAGAAAAAACTATTCAAACCTAAGTCGACATTTTCTCCCACAGTGTTCTGCAATGCTATTAATTTGTTTGAAAAAGTGGTGACAAATGAGATCATGGAAATGTTTGACAAGTGTAAGACTCATTCATGGCACAGTGTTACTCCCAAAGAGACAGCGACACTTAATGAATTATCAGAAATGTCAGACATTGTTATTATACCTGCCAGTAAAGGTGGGGGGCTAACATTGTCGTCATGGACAGAGACAAATAAGTAGGTATGGTATTGAAATTAATTGCTGACACCAGTAGATCTCAAAACTACAGGGTAACCTGACAAATACCTACAAAAATAAATGCTGACAATGCTGGAGGTGGCTGTTTAGCGTGGTGACTACAGAAGTAGTGGTTTTATTATGCGAGGGCAAAATTGCAGCAAAAGTCGGCAATTTTGACCCCATAACTAGCAGTAATTTTATAAAATTATTGAATTTACCATTTGTGATTTTGTGCTTTGGGGTTTAAGTGCAAATTGCACTTAAAAACCCCAAGCAAGATGAGTTATAAATCATGAATTCCACCCAGCACCACCCTGATCTACCCCTGGTATCTAGTGGTCCCTCCCCTCACCCCACCGATGCATGCCCCTCAAATTTATTTAATTTAATCCCTTCCCTGGTGTCTAGTGGACCCCCACCCTGTCAGGTAGTATCCCCACTCTCCCCCCAACCCCAAGTCCAAAAATTCATTAATCCCTTCCCTTTTTGTCTAGTGGAAATTCCACCCTGTCAGGTAGTGCCCTACCCTGCTTCCCCCAACCCTGAGTCCAAGCCATTTAAAAATAAAAAGATAAAAAATCATTTTCTTCCCTGGTGTCTAGTGGCCACCACCCCACTCTGTCTAGTAGTGCCCCCCCACTCCCCTCCGACCAGAGCAGGCCACCGTCATAGCCCTCACTCACTTCCATGGCTGGCAGCCCACCTGACTGAGCTCAGTGAATGAACTTGTGCTTGTACAAGCACACACTCATTAATTGACAGTTTGTGGTGATTTACCCAGCTGTTTAAGGGTGTAGAAGAGGGGATGGGGCTGCTCCAGTCACTGGCAGGGGCAGTGGGATGGAGGAATGATGTTGTGGATTCCCTGGGGTCCACAACACCATTCCTCCCCATCCTGACCCTCCTGCGAGACACTGGAGCAGCCCTCTCCTCTACACCACTAAACGGCTGAGTAAATCACCGAAAGTTGTCAATGAATGAGTGCATGCTTGTACAAGCACAAGCTCATTCATTGAGCTCAGTTGGGCAGGCTGCCAGCCGTGGAGGTGAGTGGAAGGCTATGCTGGTGGCCTGCTCCTGTCGGGGTTGGGAGGGAGAGGAGTGTGGGCACTACCACACAGGGTGGGGAATGGGGGCCACTAGACACCAGGGAAGTGATAAAGATTTGTTATGTTTTATTTTGAAATGCATCATACCGAGGTTGGGGGGGAGGCTGGAGGTACTATCTGACAGGGTGGGGGTTCAATAGACACCAGGGAAGGGATTAATGAATTTTAGGGTTGGGGAGCAGGGTGGGGCACTCTCGGACAGGGGTGGGAGCCCACTAGAAACCAGGAAGTGATAAGTTATTTTTATTTTAAATGGATTGGACTCGGGGTTGGGAGGCGGGGCAGGGATACTACCTGACAGAGTGGGGGATGGGGTGTCCACTAGACACCAGGGAATGTGTTTTTACATATGGGCTGTGGGCTGCCTTTGGCTGACTGGCCAGCGATCCCATGGGTGTTTGGGGGTGGGAGAGTAATTGTTGTGACTATGTCTGGTGGGGGGGTCCACTAGACACCTTGTAGCCAGAGTGTGTGAGGGAAGAGTGGAATTTTGTGGGTGAAATTACACACTTTACATTCAACCTGGCCTCAGTGAATTAGGCAAATTTCACGTATTGTGCTTTGCATATTGAGCGCAATATGCAAAATTTTTCACAGACCAAAGTTTGTCCACTTCGCCCACCTCTAGTGGTGACATAAGTTAAAATGAATTCTGGTATGTTTGGAATGAAAATCCCAGGATACCCATGATATATGCCTTACCTAAGATATATGAAAATACCAGTGCCCCCCCCCCCGGGAGATCTATTGTGTTCATTCTGTTACAGAGTAAATGGGAACATTTGTAGATTTCTTCCTAACAAAGTAAGTCATCAAACTTAAATCATATGTCAAAAACAACATGGATATACTGAACAAGTTGCAGGGGCAAAAGTGAGAGAAAGACTATCTACGGGTCATCATAGATAGTAAGAGTTTGTATACTAATATACAACACATGGATGGTTTGAGGGCTTGTGGATTCATCTTACAACAGATGGGGCATGAGGGTATGGTACATAAAGGCTTCATTGTGGAAGCAGTTGAGTCTATTTTAACTCATACCTTCTTTCAGTTTGAAGGTGACTTCTATTGGCAAATATGTGGAATTGTAATGGGGTGCTGACATGGCACCATTGCATGCCAATCTCATGTTGGGGGTATGGAAAGAGAATATTGTTTTTGACCCTGAAAGTAATCCACACACAGACAATGTCATCAAGTGGTTTTGCTTTATTGATGACATTATGTGTGTAGAAGGGCTCACTGGAGGATGTTGTTGAGTTCATTAAGTGGTTTAATCAGAACAACTTGAATCTTAAATTCACCTGTACCATGGCTAGAGAGCAGGTTACCTTCCTTGATGTTGTTCTCAAAGCTGTGAATGGTAATATCCAAAGTGAAGGCTAAAGAAAGCACACTGCCACCTACTCTGTTCAAAGGGCTGAGTGTTCTTATCCTATATCTCTCCTGAGATCCATCCTCTATGGGCAATTTATTCACCTCAGGAGGACTTGTTCGGAAGCCAGTTTTTGAGATTGAGTCCCTTGAACTTCAAAACAGACTATAGAAAAAGAGGGTAGTACAGTAAATTACTTGAAGCAGCCCAAGATAAAAAGTCAGTCACAGAGAGAGACAGCAGCTACTCACACCAAAGAAAAGAGACAATGAAAATGATAAGTGTGTGACTTTTGTCACAGATTATGATATTGCAGCTGAGAAAAAATAGGGCAGATGATCAAGAAGATTTGGCATATCCTGTTAATCGATGATACCTTAGCAACTGCTATTGTTAATAAACCTAGAGTCACGTATACCAGGGGGCACTAGTGTAAGAGACCACCTGGTTCACAACAACTTAAGTCTTGAAGTAGTAGGCACCACTACAAAGTTACTCCCCAAACCACATGTATTCTTAAAATGTGGCAGCTGCAGTGTGTGCAAATATGCACTGCAAAGTAAAGAGTTTTTGTCCATCCCAAGTTTGACATTAGGATTGAGATTAGGGAATTGCTGAACTGTGCACTAACTTCAGTATTTATGCCATGTGGTGCCCATATGGGTTGGTTTACATAGGTAGGACAATAAGACCCCTCACAAGAAGACTGCAAGAACACATCCACAGTATCAAGAACCCAAATGCGGAAACTCCAGTTGGTATCCGTTTCAGAGAAAAACATTTGGGAAGGGTTTCTGAACTGTCATTTATGGCATAGAACATGTCAAGGTATCAAATAGGGTTGGCAATTGACCGCAACTTCTGCTGCAGAATGGAAGTCTATGGACCTACAAACTTAAATTGCTCAAACTGAATGAGCTGAACAATATTATTAATCTTAAACCATTCCTTTAAATTTTTGCTGTTATATTCAGTGAATGGGTTCTTGAGAATCCCTCCCCCAAGTTGAAATGATTATGAACTGTTCATGAATGTTTATGAATTATGTATAAACAGTTCATGAATTCAATACATAAATGTTCACCAAGCAGGCATCAAATTATTCAAGAGTGTTGAGGAATGGTGTGTGAACACACTGAATGGTACTCCTGTGTTTACAAACATTCATGAAACTTTACCCCTGCACATTTATGGGAAAAGTCAATTAATATTTTTAGTATTCAGAAACACCTTGTTTTTATAATGTTGTTTAATTCATCAGGCAACCCTGGGTAGCCCTATAATCTCAAAAGATTTTCCCATGTACAAACCACAACAGACCTGTTCCACACTCCAGTTGTTTTATCAAACATTAACTGTGACAATTTTCTTTTAACAAATTCAACATATTCCAATGAATAGGTTTTCCTAGCATACACTTTAGAATTAGTAACTTGCCTTATTCTCAATTTTCTGTAGTTCTTTCAAATGAAATCATTGATCACCTTTTTTCATAAACAGAAATATCCAATTGTTATTTCAGTAAACTGTCTCCCACTTTTAAAATGTGTTAAGTTTAAATGTTAATCCTTTTGGGTGCTCGGATAGTTAATTGCCTTGTAGAAAATGTATTTTCCAGAAGCGTGGCTAGCAGGCAAAAATGGCAGATGCTTTCTAGAGTGGCTCATTGGGACATTGTTAATTTTTATTGTCTCAACAGCTAATTTACTCATACTTACTGGAAGTGGAACAAAGTGAAGCTCTCCCACCATGGCTTCGGGCAAACACAAAAATAAACAGGCAAAGCTTCCCTTTGGCACCCAAAATACAACTAAGTCTACTGCGGGTGAGGAGGGTGGCCCGAGACCATGGGAAGGGGAGTTGGAGAGCATGGAGGATCACCAGCAGAGCAACTCCATGGCAGCCCTCACTAAATCTTTGGCTAGGGTTCCCTCCACGCTGTAGCATGAGATGAAGGCTGACCTTCTGAACATAATGGCATAATTAGCACCTCCAGACAGTTGTTACTGGCCTCACAGAGACCATGACCACACATGCATCCCAGATCTCAGAACTTGAGTGCCGTGTGGGAGAGTTGGAAGACTCCAGTGGGGTCTCTGCAGATATGCAGGCTTCTTTCAATGCTGGCAGAATTGAAGGCGTGCATTGATGAATTGAAAACTGTTCCTGGAGATCTAATATTGGTATAATTGGCCTACCAGAAGGTGCAGAGGGCTGAAATCCATTAAAGAGGCTGCATCACTGGCTCGTCAAGCAGCTGAGCCTCCCAGAAGAGTGTGAGGCCTTTGAAATTGGCGAGCACGTCAGTGTGGTCCACCACCAAAACCGGAAGAGAGACCCAGACACTGTTTAATTAAGTACCCTCACTTTGTGAACAAGGAGACAGTGTTGCAGAAATCAAAGAAAATGGGTCCCATTTCATTTTGTAAGGGCAGGGTGTATGTATACTGAGACTACAGCAGGGACTTAAGAATAGGTGCCAAATGTTCAATCAAGTCAAATCAAGCTCTTTCAGCTTGGCTGGTCTTTTCTCTCCTTTACTGTGCTAGCCTAAGAATTGACAGACTCAGTCAAAGTCCCATGTGTCTTCATGCCCAAAGCTGCAGAAAATGGATTGAAGAAGAGGAGTCCAGGAGGAGGAAAGGTCTCCCTAGTCCGCCCTGAATGAGTGCTCTCTTACACCAAGTAAGTGTGGCATTATGTTATTTTGAGGTTCTACATGGGGCTCTTATGTTATCCCAGTAAGGAGGGATTCTTTGAAGACTGTGGGCATTGGTATGTCTGTGGAATATCTTATATTTAACCTGTGATTCCTGAGGTCCTTCATAGAGATGCCTTTTGATGTAGTGAACAGCATGGTTATTTCTAGGCTATGATACTCTGGCATTGTTCCCCTATCATGTCTGGGGACACCGGTGACAACGGGCAGACGGATGATCAAGCCTGACCTTCTCCAGTGTGGTTTGGCCCCCAGCTCTTCTGTGGCATCTGCCTTTTGCTACTTCCTAGGAGGAAATCTGCCTTGCTGCATTGGGTTTTGTCTCCAGGAGGCTGGAAACTGTCTCAGTAACCTAGCACTGGGGCCTGGTGCTTCATGGTCTGGTGTAACTTATACACCTCAGATCATTGAGCAGCTCGTCTCTCCCGGACCTGGATTGGATTGCAAACCTCTTGATTGGATCCTTTTGTCACTGCCACTGACTGTGCTAGAAATTTGGGTATCAGCAGGTTGTTATTGCATGATACACATTGCCCTGTTTATTGAACAGTCCTACTATGCCTCGACTGGGTAGCTTTTCTGGGATTTTATTTCTTGTGTTTCCACAGGCAGCCCAGATGTTACTTTGTTCACCTTCTGTTAATTGGATGCAATGAGGTTGCCTACCTACCTTACTGAGCCCCATGGGATTGAACTGTTACTTTTTTATTTAGTTAATCCAGTGTTAAAATAGATTATAGCTGTTGATAAATGTTATGACTTTAATACCTGTAAGATAGTGTCAGTGGCTCAGTAGGTAGCACACTCGCCTCTGAGGCTAGGAGATCAGAGGGATGTGGGTTCAGTTCCCCATCTGGCACTTGGGTTATATCCCAGTACTAACACTGTAGTGCAGTATGAGAGGGTGCTGCACTTCTGATGTGCCGTCTTTCGGATGAGATGTTAAACCGAGGTCCCATCTGCCTGGATTGGTGGTAGTTCAGGTGGATGTTAAAGATCTCATGGCACTTATCGAAAAAGAGTAGGGGAATTTTCCCCAGTGTCCTGGCCAAATTTCCCTCATTCACTAAAAATACCACCAACAGCTTAATCTGGTTCAAGGTCAGTTGGCATTCATCTGTATCCCCCTCCCTGGGTCGTGCCAGAAAATAGGCAGGATTTGTCTAGTGCACTTACCTGGTCAACAAAAACTAAATAAAATAAAAAATAAAAAGATCTCAAACCATTTTGATGTTAAACACTATGGTGAGTCTAATGTTCACCCTCTGCCTATTGTTTGCAGTGGGAGCACTGGCGGGTTCCTTCCTGCCTTGGGGGGGGGGGTTACTGTTGTTCCTGTTGGACATGGGCTTTTGGGGTGGATTAGATCACTGGTTAATGGTTGAAGGGGAATATTCTGAATGTGGGAGGAGGGGGTTGTGGAATTCGGGGGGGTGCACAGGATGTCCCCATGCATGCGTCAGACCTGTTTGAGATGGCGCTCTCTGGCTGCCTTTCAAAGCTGTTCCTGGCACCGAAAAGGAGTACTGCCACAGCATGACCCAGTATGCCTGTAGATTGGGTGCAGTGTGGGATTCTCTAGTTTGGAGGGTTGTTGTTTCCCAATGTTGGGGGATGGATGGGGGCTGGAGGGTTTATATGGGGAAAACAATCATTCTAGATGTGCATTCTATCAATATTACTGACCACTGGTGCCTATATAAGATAGTTAACAATGGCAGATGATCTTAAATGCTCCACCAGGAATGCGAATGGTTGGAAATCAATTTTTAAATGAAGGAAGGTAATGGGGAAAATACGTAGAGCTAAGAGGCGAGTTGTCCTACTACAAGAAACCCACTTCTCGCATTTGGAGGCCCAAAAAATGGCACAGTTCATGAGGAGAACCTGGATCTCAGCTACTTTTTTCTCGAAGGCAAGGGGTGCCTCAATTTGGATCCCATGGGAAACCATAGCTCAAGTGTTGAAC
Organism: Neoceratodus forsteri; assembly: GCA_016271365.2. NCBI lineage: Eukaryota > Metazoa > Chordata > Ceratodontiformes > Ceratodontidae > Neoceratodus > Neoceratodus forsteri. Next base: position 668,474,466 of record CM057456.1, on the reverse strand, counting down.
AGCCAGGTAGACCAGTCCGGCAGATATGCCCGAAACAAACTAAGAATACCTGGTAAAGAGTTGTTATTAGTGGGTTCAGTTTAGGCCTCAAATTTGAGTGTCATAGGTTTCATTCCAACAATTGGCCTGGATATGGCAAGCTGGGATGGCTCCTGGGTTCTAGGGGAGACTTTAACTGAGTTTTAGACACAGTTTTGGACCACTCAGCCAGAACCCCAGCTCCTAAGTACGCAGAATGCTAGGCATCCGAGAGCTGCAGGCTGGGTTGGACTTGGTGGACGCCTGGTGGCATACCAATCCCTCTGGACATGATTGTAGTTTTTTCTCACATGCCCACCACTCGTACACCAGAATAGATAGGATTCTGCTGTCCAGACAACTGCTGGTGGGGATGGGGGAGGCGTTGTACCATCTGATTTTGGTTTCTGATCATGCTATTCACCATGTCTCCCTTGGGGGTATGGGGGCCCCCTAGTGCAGCACAAACCTGGAAGCTTGACCTGCTGCTTTTGAAAGATAAGAACTACATACATTTTATGAGAGGTTGCATCCAGGAATACCTCCAGATGAATCGTAGTGGGGAGACCTCCCATGGAATAAGATTGGAGGCCTTGAAAGCATATATTAGAGGTCAGACCATATCCTTTGCCTCACTTAAGAAGGGAATGGCTACACAAGAGCTCTCCTTCTTAAGAACTAAAATTGAGGCCTGTGAGGAGGCACATAGGTTGAACCCCTCTCCCCCTCTGTACAATATCCTTCAGAAGTTAAAGTGGAAATTCAACTCCTTGTCTAGTGCCCAGCTTGAACGTTCCATTCTGTTAGCAAGGGCTGGGTCGTGCTTTGATGGGGATGAGCAGGGAAACTACTTGCTTGGCAACTAAAAAATAAGGAATCAGAGCGTGTAGTGGGCCAAATACGGAATGCTAGAGGGGAACTAGTGCAAGGCAGGGAAGAGATTGGCCAGGCATTTGGTCAGTTTTACAACTCCCTTTATACCTCCAAACATAATCGCTCCCAGCCCGACCTGGATGCCTGTTTTGCTAGGGTTCCCCTTGGGAAATTAAGCAGGTCCAAGAGGAAAGAGTTGGATACCCCTCTGGCCAAACATGAGATCTTGGCTGCCCTGAGTGCACTTAAGAGTGGGAAGGCCCCAGGCCCCGACGGGCTACCAATAGATTTTTTTAAAGCCTTTGCTGAGCTCCTACTTGACCCACTATTTGATATGGTGGAGAAGAGCCTAAACAGTGGTGAACTGCCCCCCTTCCACATGGTCTGCTATCATCACAGTATTGCCAAAACCTAGGAAGGATCTCTGTCAATGCACCTCTTATAGGTCAATATCACTCCTCATTGCAGACTATAAGATTGTGGCTAGGGTTCTCACTGTCCTGCTAGATCCTATGTTGCCAACAGTCATTCACTTGGACCAATCAGGTTTTGTTAAAGGTAGAATGGGGAAACATAACATCAGGCACACTTTGAATATAGTTTACCATTGGGGCTGTAATAGGCAAACTCATGGTGCAGCTGTGGTGGCCCTGGATGCAGAAAAGGCCTTTGACCACGTGGAGTGGGGATACCTCTTTTGACACCCTGTGTAGAATAGGAGTGGGGCCAGTCTTCAGCTCATGGGTTCATACTTTATACACACACCCACAGGTGCAGGTATTGGTCCATGGAGCGCTCTCCCAGCTGTTCACACTGGGGAGAGGGACTCGGCAGGGATGCCCACTTTCCCCACTTTTGTATGTTCTCTCTCTGGAGCCCTTTAGGGCAGCCTTGAGAGCTCATCCAGGGGTCAAGGGGTTTCGAGGGGCAACACAGAACACAAAATTTGCAATGTACGCTGATGACCAGCTTCTTTATTTACAGAACCCTGCTCAGGACTTGCCGACGGTCCACATTTTAATGTTGTCCTTTGGTAAGATATCTGGACACCATGTTAACTGATCAAAAAGCAAGCTGCTTCCAGTGAGCTCACAACACAGACCCAAGCTGGTAGCCAATCTTGGAGGGCTGCAATTAGTTTCCTCCATAAAATACTTGGGGGTTCAAATTTTGGCAGTGGTGTCCCGTCTCTATCCCCTAAATTTTAGACTTCTCCTTACCAAAATATCTGAAGAGTGTACTAGGTGGCGGGCCTTGCCCATATCTCTGCTGGGTAGAATTGGCGTAGTCAAGATGACTATTCTACCAAGGATACTCTATCTATACCGATCCCTCCCTATTAGGATTCCCTAGCACATTTCAAATGCTTGAGGCAATAGTTAACAGATTTTTATGGCAGGGTGGGAGGGCAAAGATCAAATGAACAACTCAACTCCCCCATGCTGGGGTATGGGCTTTCCTAATTTTGAAGCTTATTACTGGGCAGTCCAGCTGGCTTTCCTGCCCTCGGGGCCCACTAACTCTGTTACGTGACTACCCCTGGAGGAAGACATGTTCACTAGGAATCTCTGAATGATACGCTAGTGGGTGCCCTGGGGTTCAATGGGCTGAACTGGTGAGTAACCCTTTACAGCAACCACCTTACAGGTCTGGTTCAGATGCATCAATGCATTGGGTATAAAAGTTTCATGTCCCTAATCTGGGCCTGATTGTTGCCATGCCACAGAGGCAGTTATTCCCCAGCCTTAATGCATCGCCTCTGGGTCTGGAGAGAAAGGATTATAACCATTGCTCAGCTGTATGAGGGTGGTAGGCTGAGAAGCTTTACATCTCTCTGTGAGGACTGGGGTTGCACCTGAGAGATTTCTTCATTTATCTAAGGTCCACTCAAACATGTGAGGACTCCTCTTCCCGGCTCATGATTGGATGGAACCTTTCCACTTGGAAGGAACTTTTCAGGCCCCAACTGGGCAGAAGCCCTTGTCAGTGTACTATTGCATAGTTATGGGCCACCTTCACCAGCAGTGGCAACCAGTCGTGACAAGTGGAGTGTTGACCTACTCCTCCCTATGGATAAGCACACCTGGGGGCTGGCATGTAGGCATTACATAAACTGTTCACATAGCAATTAGCTACACAAATCCAATTGAGCTTCCTACACAGGGTCTATGTGACTCCAGTATGGTTGCATGGTCTGGATTCCTCCAGGTCTAAACTATGTCCAAAATGTAAAGTAGGAGAGGCTGACTTCCTTCACCTTGCCCTGACTTGCCCACTTGAGCCCCTTCTGGTACTCAGTACATGAAATAATGAGCGAGATCTAGGCTACACCCCATCTAGATCCGCTCTTGAACTATTGCTTGTGCAGACCCAAGACAACTGAATGGAGAATCCCACAACCCACTGTGGTCAATTGCACTCATAAATGCAAGGAGAACCATTGTGCAGGACTGGTTGTCCCCATCTTCTCCCTCAGTAGCTAGGTGGGCACAAAATATAAGATTGTGTATGACCTAGAAAGGCCCAGATGAGTGCGCGAGAGAACTACATAAAATTCACTGCTACTTGGGGTCTGCTGTTGGATGCAGTGGTGTCTGATCCTTTCCCCTGACCTGTATTTATAAACCTTCCCCTTGATGACTCCTTGGGTGTCGATAGGTGCATATACTGCTCCTCCCTATCCTTTGTTGCTACTGCACCAGCCCTCTACATTCCAACAAGGCAATGGATTGCAAAGTTAAAGCTATTAACTTCTCTTTTGCCTAAAATGCTATACTGCTATGACAGTCTTATATGGCTGTTAATATGAAATGGAGTGTATAATTCATTCTATAGACTTGTACCTTTTTATTTTGTAAGCACATCTACTTCCTAATAAAACATTTTTGGAAAAAAAAAAAGAAAATGTATTTTTCACTCCTAAATTGAAAAAAGTTCTGATTTTGTGAGGCATCAGAACTCTTATGTTGGGGAAAAGGTCCATGGCATGTTGTCCTACTGGGGGCATGCCGTGTGCAAATTAGTTATGCAAATTTATTTTTGTGTTGACTCATCATGGTCGTTTAAAGGTTCAGGAACTTCATGAACTTTGTGTTGATGAACAGTTTATGTACTTTGTTCAGAAACTGAGTTTAAGAACAGTTGGTGAACTTTGATGAATGTTTGTAAACCATTCATGAACGTTCATCAGTATTCCTGAACTTGATTTCACCTGGGTTTAAATGGCTTCACTGCAGTGTAATTCTTACATGCATGTATATTGCCCTTTCTTTTCTTCTGTGAGTCTTACCTCAACAAGTATCTAACCATTTGGCTGTTACAAGAAGTTAACTGTGATATTATTATATTTGAAACAAGTTGCTTGAAAGTTGTTTTTTTTTTCAAGAAAAAAGGCCCATTAGATATTGGCCCAGATATTCCAAAGGGTTGCGTATATAGGCAACGCGTGTTTACCTATGCACAACCCACTGATGCACGGTGCAATATTTAAAAGGAAAAGCGCATCGCGACAAATCCCAACGCCGGGGCGCATCAGTAATGTATGCAGGCACAGGTGGGGGGCATGCCCATGCATAAACTGCACAGCCCGATATTCAGTCCGGGCCATGCAGAGTTATGCAGGCGCAATCCTACCTGCGCCTGCACAAAGTTACGCCTAAAAAAAAAAAGTAAAAGTCGAGGGCCACCCACAGGTGAGCTGCCGCATTGCAGGGCGCAACACAGCAGCTGCCACCTGTGGGTGGCCATCAATTCCCCCCACACCTGGCGGCACCCCTAATGCCCCTATCGTGAGCATCAGTCATCCCCCAAAGTCCAATATCCCTGGTGGTCCAGTGGACTGCGATTAGCCCGATCGTTGGCATCACTGTATCCCCAAGTCCAATATCCATGGTGGTCCAGTGGGCGCGATTAGCCCGATTGCGGGCATCACTGTATCACCCCTGAAGTCCAATATCCCTGGTGGTCCAGTGGACCATGATTAGCCCGATTGCGGGCATCACTGTATCCCCAGTCCAATATCCCTGGTGGTTCAGTGGACCACGATTAGCCCGATCGTGGTGGCATTCCACCCCCAAGTCTGAAGTCCCTGCTGATCTAGTGGACCCCCACCCACCGCCCACTGAGCCCACCACCCCGCTCCCCCATCAGACAGCGGGCGGCAGCACCCACCCACCTGCCACCCGTCGCCCGCCGGACTGACAGCTCGGTAGGACTGCCCCCATTGGTTCAGAGCATGAGCCAGTGGGCATGCAGCCCATACCGTACTAGGCAGTCAAGATGTGTGAATAATTCGTTCACATGTCTGGACTGCCTAAAATACGGTATGGGCTGCGCCGATGAAATATCAGCACAATGGTCGACTGCTCCCCGAGCTGTCATCCGATGAGTGCTGAGGCGGCGGAGGTGAGGCGCTGCTGCCCGCCGGAAAACGTGGGAGGCGGGTGGTGAGGCTCGGTGGGCGCGGGAATCACTGGGTCAACGAGACGGGGGTGCCACTGTCAGGCAATCGTCACTGAGCTCACCAAGACCAGACAGACGACCGCCCGCAGAGTGAGCTGTCATATCACTGGACCACCTGAGATAGACTTCTTTGTCACGGGACGTCCCAGAGTGGGCTGCAGGGGCGTCGGTCCCGATGGCTGCTGCCTGGCAGGGCGCCAGGCGCAAGTTGTTGGGGATCACGCACCTGCATGCTAATGGCATGCAAATGGGGCTGTAATCAGATGCAAATGCCCCCCCATGTGCCTTGCATAAATTATGGCCCCATTTGCATGTCACCCTTTGAATATCGCAGGTGCTGTGCATGGCGCAATGGCACTTGCGCCACCTCATCTCAATGCTCCACTCTGACCACTTGCGCTGGCGCAGTTCCACTGCGCCATGCACAGTGGGGGTGGACAAGGTGCGATATTCAAAGCAGTTGTGCCACAGCACAACTCCGCTGAATAACACCCTGCCACACCCTCGCAACAAATTTGAGCAGGGCACAGGCTTCGCACCACAGTCTGGCGCAGTTTGAATATCTGGGCCATTGTATCTATCTGTTAGTAAATACAACTTCCTTTACTGTAATCTAGTATTGTAAACTATTATGTACATTTACTTGATGCAAATATTTTTCTTTTGCTCTTTTTTTAGATTTTAGATGTTTTCTCTTTTCTGTTTTCCATTGACCTTATCCTGTGTCAGGCAGTGAACAGCCACATTATTCTTTCTGTCTCTAAATATAATCTACAAGAGATTGGCACCTGCATTTCATTCCTTACTATTACATGACATTGTTTGACATTTGCATTTTTGCCTTTAAGTTGTAAACCATCGAATGTATTAGGTTTACCTTGCATAGGGAATTTAAAGAGTCAATTCTTCATAAGTTAAAAAATGATGTCAGAATTCCCTTTGCCATATATTAGAATTCATTATCAGCCTTTCAGTGTTGTGCCATTTACTTAAAAATTGTGTAACACAAAAAATTTTATCTGTGTATTGGAAGTTTAGACTTGTGCATTTAGACACTTAAATTGTCTGAAATTGGGTTTTCTGTATTTTGCTGTTTTGTGTATAAACATGGGATTTTGAATTTTATATAGCACCTTTACATTCTTCATTTGGTGATGTATCTTACAGGACCTTGTAAAGGACTTTCATACCTGTCTGCCTTAGCACCCTGAGGAAGATCAAGTGACCAAAGCACTGGGCAAGTCGTGAACAACAGGAAGTTCCATTGGGGTTGTTTTGCCCTTATTAGTTCTATACTATGTATACTGATGGACACTGAGCACTGTTGCCTGAGTAAAGGTTGGTATGCTTTAATGCAATTTTCATGTTTGGCCATGCATTTCTTTGGAGCTTTCAGGTGCAGGTTGTGTGCAACCACTTTCTGTGACTTCTTCAGAGCTGATGGCCTTCACCTGAGAAGAGAGAAGACTGGTGCATCAGGGCAGATGTTTTACATCTGCATTGGCAGATGGTTAAACTATCTATGGGGGAGACTGGGGCTGGGGATTCCACTGTGGAGGGTGGTTCAGTGGGAAACTTAGACAGGACTCTCCAATGAATAGGGGTGAGAAGTTGAGGGAATAGTAGTTGGGAGGATCAAGCCCACACGACATGGCAGGGCAGACACAGTAGTCATGATAAGAAGGGGAAACAAAAGACACCAAGGATATTAGACAAGGGTGACATTGGAGGACAAGTGAGAACCAACAGAGGTTTGGGAGCATGTTGGAGAGTGGTATGCCACATTCAAGATTAGTGAGCTTTACACTTTGGTAGCAGAGTCTGAGTTGTATCAAGTGGCCATTACAGAAACTTGAGCCAATGTGACAGAATGATATCAGGTTATACCTTATACAAGCATGATAGAGAGAGGTGTAGAGGTGGAGGAGAGGCCATCTATATCAGAGAAGAGATAGTGGCAATAGAGGAAGCTACCATTGGAGGTTAAGGGGAGGTAGAATCACTGTGGATTCAACTCACAGAGTCATCAGACTGGAAGACTCATGTAGAGGTGGTTTACTGCCACCAGAGCAGGGAGAAGAGAGATATAGTACTGGGTATTGAGTAAGAGTAGATAAGGGGATGTTGTAATAGTGAGAGATCGCTAACTGTAAGATACTGACTAGGACATCTCAATGGCCAGGAATACCAGAATCCAGGCCCTGCTTGATATCTTGCAAGACTGCATGATATTACAGTAACTCAGAGATCCTACTAGGCAATCAGTCATTCTAGATGTGGTGCTCATCAGTTTGAAAGTGTGGGTGGAGTTTGGGTCAGGAATCCCTGGTGTCCATTATCCACAATACTGTATTGGTTTAAGTGGCCCTCTGCACAGTAAGCCCTCACCTAAGGCTAAAGTGGTAACCGTCAGGTGAATGGACTTCAGTCTTATAAGGGAAACTGTGATGGGCAGGTTGGCTGGGCTGGACAGCATCAGAGGAGTGGAGAAAATGTGGGGGATTATAAAAGGGGCCATTCTTGAGGCAACAAAAACATTTACAGAACAGTTATTAACAGTAACAAGTGTGACAGACCAATTTGGTTCTCTAAAAGGGTCAGGGAGTTATGGGGGCTAGAAAAAAGGCCTTTATAAGGTACAAAGAAAAGCAGGGGGATGAAAAATGGGACAAGTACCAAGCAATAACTAGAGCGGCCAAGAGGGCAGTCAGGATCACAAAAGGCAGATACCGAGCTATGTATTGCAGAGGATGTCAAGGAAGGAAAGCAGTTCTTTGGATATATAGTATAAGGAAAAGAGAAAGATGGGAGGAATTGTCTAACTAATATGGGGGCAGAGTAATGGGGGCCGAAAGCTAGCTGTGCTAAATGCTAATTTCTGCTCCATATTTACTAGGAAAATAGTGGTCACTCACTTGAAAATAACATAAAGGCAGCTAATGGAGAGGTCCCAGAAAGAAACTGTAGAAATGTACTGGCAGAAATAGTCAAAATGGGACTAGCATCCTTGAAGGTGAACAAGGCCTTGGGCCCAGATGGGATACATCCGAGGGTGCCAAGGGAAGTGGCTTTGGTGTTAGCTGAATGACGGGCAGGGCTATTGAACTGCTGTGTGCAGCAAGGAGCGGATTCCCAGGGACTGGAGAATGGCAGATGTTGTTCCTCTGCTCAAGGGGAGGGACATGGAGCAGTCAGGAAGTAGACAGGGCAGCCTTACCTCTGTGGTAGGGAAACTGAGTGGAAACCCTAGTCAAAGAAGATCCAAATGGAATACGGGAGAAAATCAGGATACTAAGCAGCATGGGTTCTTAGCAGGGAGGTCTTGCCAGACCTACCTGATAGTATTCCTTGGCTGAGTAACTATGATGTTTCCCCTGTATCTGATTTCTTGATAACGATGTCTTCTTTATCTGTCAATTCCTTAATTGCTCTTAATTCTAGACTACTCAAATTCTTATATACATTTATCTTTCTTTTCCTCAAGCTATTTTCTAACTCCAAACAAAACAGTATTTTCAAAACCTGACACAATTGTTATTAAAGGCTGTTCATGAAGGATTTTATGTTTATTTCTGGTAACAAGATCCCATTAGGAGATCCCAGAAGAGTAATATTGAATTACATAGTATAGTGATGCACTTTATTGAAAGGTCATAAGGTCAAAGGGACCAGTGTTCATGATATGGCACCCTGCTTTGCTTTGAGATTGTTGCTATCTAGATTTAAATTAGTTATAGAGTATGACATCACTCAAATGTAATTTATTAGCTATTGTTATATAGAGATATAAAACGCATGAATTTAAAATTGATTCTACAATAATTGAATTTGTAATATATTGGATTTATATTTAAGTGTATTGGTGCTGGTTTAAATATTGTACACCTATAATGATGTCATTACCTGTATTTAAGTGCTTGTGAGATCCGTTTGTGACCAACACCCTCTTGAAGGCAATCAGACAAGGCACTAGGGGCATCTTGCACTCAGTTTGTAAGATTGTATGCCACTGATTTTTAGAATAAAAAACATATTTCATTTAAATTTGGGTAGTTCTGCTTTTTGGAAGAGCACTCTTTACTTGTGGACTTTCATTAATTGCTTGGGGCTGGCCACCCATTTAACAATGAACCATACCATCTCAGTAGCACAGGTAGTCTTTTTCCTTATAAAAGCAGAAGGAAGCAGGAAAGGCAGTCAGAATAGCAAGAGCCAGAACTGTCCCTATGGAGCTGAGGGTTGAGGCGCTGGATGCCACACCTCGCACCACACCAGCGACCTGGGTTCGAGGAACAAGTCCGGGCACCAGGGGTTGGCGGAAGGAGAAGGATCGAGTGCCCAATGGCTGCTCTCCATCTCCAGGGGTTCTCTGCAGGCTCCTGCTGCAATACTGCCATCTGGGGAGCCGGTGGTTGTTGCGGTATGTCGGAGTGGCAGCAAAGGTGTGGGTGTAGACGTCGGCAGGGGGCAGAGCGGGAGGCATGTCTCAGCGCGCCTTCTAGCTCATTGGCACCTTTGCACGCTGACATCTAGGGGAGACCAGAAAAAGAGGAAATGGAGTCTGTCACTCCTAGGTGATGAATCCTCTGAAGCTGGACCACGTCACCAGTGCTCACTTCGGCAGACTCCAATGTGGACCGCTCAATCTACCATTGTGTGGGGGAAGGGTTTGGGGAGACCTTTCCCCACCCGGGGGGCGGGGGGTATACCGGGTTATCTGAGGTCTCTCTGAGTGGACGGACACTCTAGGAGAAGACTCCTGGGGGCACCATGGGATGTTGTGGAAGGCTACTTCAGGGGGTTTGAAAGAGTGGAGTGACGGTGCAGGTAGGAGGATAAAAACATTAATAATAAAAAAAAAAAGAATAACAAGGGCCCAAATTGAGGAAAAGATAGCCAACTCTGTTAAGAATAGGGATAAAACCTTTTATACGTTCATTAGGGAGTGAAGGAAGACCAGGAGAGGGATAGTGAGGCTTAATAAAGGGGAAAGTGTGTGATTGATTGTGGAGTGTAGAAGTGCAGACTCCTAGCACAGGCTATGGGATCAATGTGACCAGCACCTGATATGTGAGGAGATGGGATGGATGTCGGATTCATCCCACTGATATCATTGGTACTGTGGCCCCCCAAAGTACCCAACTCCAGCCGAGAACATGTTCTGTTGGATGGCCCTCCCATAGCACCACCTGGGGGTAGTAAGCCTAGGTAGCCCCTGCCAGTTGTGGTTATCAGGCCAGTAACCTGAACCTGTCTTCAGGTGTGGGGGTCATCTCAGTGGCCCTGCCTTGGGGGGGTAAGCCAGGGTGAATTGGGGATCAATTACAGGAAGGTGGTGGAACCAGGGTAGGCAGTGCCAAAAAAAGCAAAACAAAACAAAATAAAAAAGAACGGAAAAGTATGCCTCTTTTTTTTTTCAATTTACTAGACTTTATTAATTTTTAACGGTACAACAATAAAGTCACAATATACAAACCCAGCAATACAACAGTAGGTAGGATGAGTAAGAGAAAAAGGGTAATCCTACTCCCCAGAAGACCACCCAACCTCCAGAGTATACTTGAAATAGTACACCTAATCAGTGACCTATTAGTATAATAAACCATTATCTGTTTATAGGTACTCGGATGGAGCAGGCAAGCAAAACCTTAAGAGGATGCAACAAGTTGGGGATCCTGTGGACCACCGGAAATGGATACCAGAGCATAAAATGGATCCCAACAAGAGTGAAAAGAGGAAGGCCAACCTTGCCTACCTGCTATCTGTTTTCCCATCTCGAGGGCCAACAGTATCTCCTGGTGCCATTCCCTAAAGGATGGGATGATATCATCCAGCCAGTGCCAACAGATGATTAACTTCACCGTTATGGCAATCAAGAACATATAGGTTCAGCGGGGTCCAAAAAGCATCTCTGGGAAAAGGATGACCAGACAAACCTCTGCGGTAAAAAAAGATTCCAACCCCAGAAGTGGGTCTAGGGGAAAGCTGGATAAAATTCCAGAAGAGACATACCCTCGGGCAGTCCCAGAGAACATGCATCAAGTGATCTTCCACTACATTACAACGGGAGCAAGTTGGAGAAGCACACTTACTCATCCTGTAGAGACTGGCAGGGGTGAAATAGAGGTTATGCAGGATACAAAACTGCAACAAAAGCGGTATCTTTCTGCTGTAATAAATTTAATAGAAATTGCCATACACCCTGCCAGACTTTAGCCTCTACGGAGTTGTAGCACCAGCTTCCAGTATGGCAAATACCATCCAGGGTGGCCAGGTCCTTCAGCTGAAAAAAAACCCAATAAAATCCGAGACAGCATGAGGTTGAACCACCAGGTGAAGCAGTTCCAGTTAAAGACCTCCGCAGGAACAAGAGAGCCAGGACCAGGGCCCAAAAGGAGGCGACAGCACTAGACATTTACAGATATTTGAAGGAACATCAGGATGGCAAACCTATGTTCAACAACAGAAATGGGACCATCACACCTCCAACAATCAAAGATGAAAGAGGGACAGGCTTGAGCTGAGGGCAAAACTGAATAGGAATGGGCCGGTATGTAGTCTGAATGTTGGGATTTCCCAAAATTGACTGAGACAGATCCCTTCCCCAGTCCCAGCCCATATAACCACATAGTTGCCTCAGAGCTTTAGAGACCATCCCAGGGCCTATCACAAAGCTTAGGAGGCAACTGAGAAGATTTGAGATATAGGAGGCTGGGAAGCTGGAGACCCACTTGTGTACAGAGGTGTTTTTTCAGAGACAACCACAGCGGTCGGTAATCCACAACATCAGGAGGAATTGGGAAGGGCCCAAGAAAGCATTTAGAACTGTGCAGGGCACAGTAATATAGGAAGAAATAAAGGAAGTCGGAGACCACCCTCTCTCTAGGCAAAGGCAAGTTTGTAATAGGCTGTTTGGGTGGCCCCCTGCTTCCAAAGAAAAGTGAAATAGACAAATAAAAGCTTAGCAAATCAAGTCCTAGGAAGGAAGAGTCCCAGCATTCCCAAAGGGTATAAGATTCATGGTAAAATATTCATTTTAATAAAATTCATCATACCCCACTAAGGAGAGGAGTTTCATCCATCTTAGGAGGTCAGAAAACCTCCTTCAAATGGGGGAGTGAGATTCTCTTTTCCCAAAGCAGCAAGGTCCCGAGTAACCCTGATACCCAAGTAGGTAAGAGCATGAGGTTCCCAGAGCAGGCCCAAATCCAGAATCTGCTGACAGGAGACATATCCATTGAGCAGCACAACCTTACTTTTATCAAGGTTAAGTCTGTAACTGGCCACCTCAGAAAACCTGCAGATTTCACCAAGTGCAGCAGGAAGAGAAGAGTGGGGCTTTACTAAATGAAGGAGTAAATCATCAGTGTAAGCCAAGAGTTTGCAGCTTATGCCACCCTTTTGAATACCCTCAACTGCAGGGTTGCTCTCTAAATTGTGTAGCAAAGGTTCAAGGTAAAGATTAAACAAAACTGGCATGGGGACATCCCACCATGTTCCCTGCTGCATAGTATGCCTCTTTGCAGGCGACACAAGATCAGCAACAGGGTTGATAACAATGGGGTAGAAAGGATGAGAAGGGACTTCACAAGGTTAGAGAAATGGTCAAAAGTAGTATGAAGCTTTTATTCAATTCAAAGAAGTGCAAAGTAATGCACTTGGGAAACAAAAACCAAGAGAAGAGTACACAACTGGGAGAGGTATTCATGACAACAAAAATGGAAAGGGATCTGGGGATGCTCATATCAAATGACATAAGGTAGGCAATCAATGTGAAAAGGCAGTAAGGAAGGCTTGGGAGATACTGGGATGCATAGGGAGAGGCATCACCAGTAGAAAACAAAATGTCATTATCCCTCTGTACAGATAGTTGGTAAGACCCCATCTGGAGTACTGTGGGCAGTTCTGGAGACCCCATCTCTGCAAGGAGATAGACAGGATGGAGGCAGTCCAGAGGAGGGCAATTAAAATGGTTCAGGGTCTGCACTAGAAGCCAGACTAAAAGAGCTTGATATGTACTGTATATCCTCGAAGAAAGAAGGAGAGGGGCATGATAGAAACTTTCAAGTACTTCAAGGGAATCAACAAAGTCCAAGAGGGTAACATAGAAACATAGAATTTGACGGCAGATAAGGACCGCTTGGCCCACCTAGTCTGCTCATTTCCCTACCTAGCAGATAAGCTGCAGATCCTTGTTAGCCAACAGCCTACTTCCTCCTAACCCCCACCAGAATTGCCTTATGTCTGTCCCATGCATTCTTGAATTTCCCCACTGTTTTTGACTCTACGACCTCCTCAGGAAGGCTGTTACATGTACCCACAAGCTTCTCTGTGAAGAAATACTTCCTCACATTACTTCTGAGCCATTCCCCCCCTCTATCTTCAAATTGTGCCCTTGTTTTTGCACATCTCTTTTTCTGAAAGATGCTACCCTTTTGGACTTTGTTGATTCCCTTGAGGTATTTGAAGGTTTCTATCATCTCCCCCTCTCCCTCCTTTCCTTGAGGCTATACATCTTTAGTTCCTTTAGTCTTTCTTCATATGTCTTCTGATGCAGACCCTGCATCATTTTGGTTGCCCTCCTCTGGACAGCCTCCACCCTGTCTATGTCTTTGCAGAGATGGGGTCTCCAGAACTGTACACAGTACTCCAGATGTGGTCTTATCAACTGTCTGTACAGAGGGCCAACAACTTCCTGTTTTCTACTGGTGATGCCTCTCCCTATGCATCCCAGTATCCCCCCAGCCCTCCTTACTGCCTTCTCACATTGCTGGCCCACCTTTAGGTCATCTGATATGACTACTCCCAGGTCCCTTTCCATTTTTGTTGTTGTCAGTATCTCACCCCTCATTGCGTACTCTTCCCCTGGGTTTTTGTATCCCAGGTGTATTACTTTGCATTTCTTTGCATTGAATCTAAGCTGCCATACATTAAACCATTCCTCCAACCTTGCCAAGTCCCTTTTCATACTTTCCACTCCACCTTGTGTATCAACCCTGTTGCAGATCTTTGTGTCATCTGCAAAGAGACATACATTCCCTTCCAGTCCCTCTGCAATGTCACTTATAAAGACATTAAAAAGGACTGACCCCAGTACTGAACACTGCGGTACCTGACTAGTAACCCTCCTTTCTTCACTGTGGACTCCATTTACTATTACCCACTGTGTCCTGTTGTCCAACCAGTGTTTTACCCAGGCTACCACCCTGGGACCCACTCCCAGGCTAGCTAATGTGTTTATTAATCTTTTGTGTGGGACTGTGTCAAATGCCTTGCTAAAGTCTAGGTAGGCCATGCCCACAGCCCCTCCCTGGTCTACTGCTTTGGTCAACCAGTCAAAGAAATCAATTAGATTTGTCTGGCATGACCTTCCCACTGTGAATCCATGCTGCCTTGGGTCCTGTGTCCCACTGGCCTCTAGGTACTGAACAATTCTTTCCTTCAGAAGTGATTCCATCATTTTCCCTACCACTGAGGTCAAACTGACAGGTCTGTAGTTTCCTGCCTCTATCTTGCTCCCGCTTTTGTGAAGGGGAATCACATCCACCCTCCTCCAGTCCTCAGATACCACACCATCCTCCCTTGATTTATTAAAAAGGGTAGTCAGTGGTGTTACTAGTTCTTCCTTTAGTTCTTTTAGAATTCTAGGGTGAATCCCATCAGGCCCCATTGCTTTATCCACCTTCAGTTATAAGAGTTCTTTCAGAACCCTTTCTTGTGTGAAAGGACTAATATCAACCCCCCTATCCAGAGTGCTATTATTGACCAGATTAGGTATTTCTCCCTGCTTTTCCATTGTGAATACTGAGCAGAAGTATTCGTTCAGTATCCCTGCTTTTTCACTGTCGATCTCTGCCCAGCCACCTTCCTTTTTGTTCAGCCTCAGTATCCCTGCCTTAGTCTTTCTTTGTACCCTAATGTACCTATAAAACGTTTTATCCCCCTTCTTAACTGAGTTGGCTATCTTTTCCTCACTTTGGGCCTTTGCTATTCTGACTGCCTTACCTGCTTCCTTCTGTTTTAACCAGTGCAGTTCTCTGTCCTGCTCATCCTGTGTTTCCTTATACTTCCGGAATGCTATATTTTTCTCCCTTACCTTCCCCACCACTTCTTTTGAGAACCATAGTGGTTTTTTCTTTCATTTTGATTTGTTTATTTGCTTCACACAAAGGCTTGCTGCCTCTGTGATGGTGGTTTTGATGTTTCCTCATTGTTGCTCCACCCCACCTTCTTGCCTGTTTGCTAGTGTTTTTCTGAGGCACTCTCCCATTTTGACAAAATCAGCCCTCCTGAAGTCTAGTACCTTCAATTTTGTGTGGCTTGACTCTACAGCTAAGTTTATCATGAACCACACTGTTTGGTGGTTGCTTGTTCCCAGATGGCTACCCACTTCAAGATCAAAGATCCTCTCCATCCCCATTTGAGAGTACCAGGTCTAAGATTGCTCCCTCCTGAGTGGATTCCAAAACTAGCTGTCTGAGGCATACCCCCTGAAGGGCATTGGGAATGGCCCTGCTCTTGGATGTGGCTGTAGCAAAGGTACCCCAGTCAACATGTGGCATATTCATGTCCCCCGTCAGAAATATCTCCCCTTTCTCTGCCATCCCAAGGATGTCTTCTATCATTTCCTTGTCCATTTCCTCCTCCTGAGATGGGGGTCTGTATAAAAACCATGTATGGAGTGTGGAGCCATTTCCAGTCTCCAGGGTGACCCACAGTGCCTCCTCTCCTCCCTGTTTACCCTTTAGCTCTGTTGCTTTGATCCCTTCCCTTACATAGAGAGCTACTCCTCCTCCTCCTCCTCTTCTTCCCTCCCTGTCCCTCCTGTAGATTGTGTACCCTGTTATGCTGACATCCCAGTCATGGTTCTCTGTGTACCATGTTTCTGTGACGGCCACAATATCCAGGCATCCCTCTTCCATCAAAGCCACCATTTCAGAGAGCTTTTTACCTAGACTATGGGCATTGGTACTCATTACCTTTCATTTTTTTATGGCTTTATTTCTTTTTGCTCCATCCCTGTCCCTACTGCCTTTGTCTTTTTCTCCATTTACCACTGCCCTTCTCCCTATCAACTGCTCTATCTTGGTGTTAACCTAACTAATTACCCTGAATTTTTTTTGGGGGGGCTAGGATTTCCCTTCTCCTCTTCAGTGCCTCCCCCCTTGGCTAGTTTAGATGCTTACCATTGAAGCATTTAAACCTATCTCCTATGATCCTGGTTCCCCTCCAGGATAGATGCAGACCATCATGCCTGTATAGGCCTGCATCCCTCCAGGTGGAGCCCCAGTCCCCAATGAAGCCAAATCCCTGAGCTCTGCATCAGCTTTTCAACCAGTCTTTGAATCCCATGGTGTGGAGTGCCATAGCCTCATCCCTGCCATAGACAGGTAGCACTTCCGAGAAAGTTACCGTGTGTGCTACTTGTCTAAGGCCCCTCCCCAACTCCACAAACTCCTGTTGCACTGCTCTGATCCCATTCTCAGCCAGGTCATTCATCCCTAGGTGGATAATGACATCCAGCTCCCTCCCCCTTGCTGCTGCTCCCACGATCCTGAGGATTCATTTCCTGTCCTTCCAAGCTTTGGTGCCGGGCAGGCACCTTACCTCCCTTTCCACTCCCTCCTCCAGTTCTACCCCCTAACAATTGAGTCCCCCACCAGGAGTTGTTTCCTTCCCCTGTGGGGTCCCGGGCCACCCTCTTGTGGATCTCCATTGTGGAGGTTCCCAGCATCCTCCTTGGTCTCCACTGCAGGTGCCTCCATAGAGGAACCATGCTTCGCAGGAGTGGTGAATGAATTGTGGAGAGGCACAACTGGAGGGATGCACCTCTGTTCCACCACCCTCACCCTCCCTGAACCCACCATGGTCTAACCACTCCTCTTTCTTGGCAACCTCTGAGGTAGTGGCAGTGGCCTGGGTGGTACCTGGGTGGGGGAGCAGGTTTCCCGAATCCTTGCCAGGTCAGCATGGAGATGAACAACCTCCTCCCTCAGACCAGAGAGGCGCCTGCAAATAGGGCAGCAACACAGTCTCCAGAATGTCTCCCGGAAGACTCCAAGAGGGTAGCATCTTTCAGAAAAACAGATGTGCAAGAACAAGGGGGTACAATATGAAGACAGAGGGGAGATGACTCAGGAACAACCTGAAGAAGTATTTTTTCATGGAGAGGGTTGTGGATGTATGGAACAGCCTTCCTGAGGAGATTGTGGGGTCAAAAACAGTGGAGAAATTTAAGAATGCATGGGACAGACATAAGGCAATTCTAGTGGGAGGTAAGAGGAAGTAGACTCTTGGTAAAACTAGGATCTGCAGCTTATCTGATAAGTAACGAAATGTGCAGACAGGGTGGGCCAAGTAGTCCTTATCTGCCATCAAAGACTATGTTTCTATGTTTGTGTTTTCTGCTGATGACATTAAACTCTGCGGTAGGGTTGACAATGTAGATGGGATAATGCACCAATAGTTGCTGGGAGACCTGCAAAGGCTGGAAAATTGGTCCAAAGTCAGGCAATTGAAATTCTGTACCACAGAGTGCAAAGTTATGCACTTAGGAAACAAAAATCCCAGAACAGGGTATTGGATGGTGGTGGTGTTAAGCTGAACACAATATCAGAGGAAAGGGTCCTATATAAGTCATCATTAGTGCCTCCCTTAAACAAACCAGCTGGTATAACAAATCCTTCAGCAAAGCTAACAAGCTGCTAAGGTGCATCAGGAAAGGATTTGACCACAGAAAGCAGAAGTACTGTTAGCACTGTATAGGTTACTGATGAGAACACACCTGGACTACAGTGTCAGTTCTGGAGTCCCCACCAAAAAGGACAGGGACAGGCTAGAGAGGGAAAAATGTGGGGTGACCAACATGATTTGGGTAAGGAGGACAGATCCTGTGAGGATCTGCTAAAGATACTCAGCATGTATTCACTTGAAGCCAGAAGGAAATAGGGGATATGATGGAGACCTTCAGGTTCCTGAAGGAAGTAACAAGGTGGACTGCAGGAAATACATTCCCAGAAATAGAGAAGATAGGGCATGGCATCAGGAATATAGGCTAATGAGGGAAGGTTTAAAAGGATATGATGAAGTATTATTTTACAGAAAGTGGTTGAGCAATGGACTGGTCTGCTGGCAGAGGTGGAGGGAGCAAAACCATAAATGGCTTCAGATAAGGCTTGGATAGAGTTAAGGGGATAGTAGTTACTCAGCATGAAGAAGGGAAGAAACACTGATGATGAAAGGGGGAATATTTTTAGTGAAGACCTACAGACAATAGATACAAGGGTAGGACAGATAATATGGGCAGAGTGGATGGGCCATTGGCCTTATTCTGCCATCACCATCTATGGTTCTGTATTTGTACATAAATACTTTCGAAGAGTGCCTCTAGAGCAGATAAACCCCTCTTGCCTAACTGGAGAACTTAAAGAGGACAAGTTTATTAAACATAGTTCAATATTGCCTGATGCTTACAAACATGTTGTCTTCCTCACTGTACCACCAAAAGAGTGACAGTGTGCTTTTATCACTACTGGTCATTTCTTGATACCTGGTTGACAGCATTGTAGTGAGAACATTTTAGCCATTGATCTTAAATTTTACCCTAGGCCTTTAACATGTGTTTTACAAATTCAAGTAATAAGATGTCAATTTAAAGGGACGGCATTAAGTTTATATACCATGTAACAAAACTCAATATGACTGTTTTAGCTGTGGAAAAATATTCCAAGACTAAAATGGCATCTAGTTATTTCTCAAATAATACTGTGGCTCTCAGAGCTCAGGCCACCTGCAGAAATGACAATTTTAACATTTTTTTAAATAGCAGTATTTTTGTTGAAAAGACACCTCAGTAGGGAAAATAACCCAATTTCTTTCACCAAGCAGAGTGGGATAAAAATAAAAGAAATAAAACAAAATTAATATGCAAGAAATAACACACAACAGGGTGTGCATTACAGCATTTTAATGCACTGTCATGTTGTTTTAGCCAGTTGTGTCTGTGGATTTTCTAGTGCTGTTTTCTGAACATCAACAAGAAGCTTCATATAGTTGCAACACACAATGAAATACATTTGTAGAACACAATGTAATACACATCAAGGCTAGATTTTCACGTGTAAAAAGTGAAACAAAGCTGTGATGAAAATAATACTACTGTTATGTCTTTGTTGTTTGAGCTGTCTTAAAATGTGAGTATTTAAAGCTCATGTGATTTTTACTTCAAAACATAGTGCCATAGTAACCTAGTCATTTAAAGTCAGAAGGAACTCTAGGTCTATCACGTCTGTTATGTCCTGCCCTGCTTCATATGTAGGAATAAAAATAATAAAAAAATGTAGTCTGTTCAAGCTTTCCTAGAAGGCATCTTGGTTTACAAAAGCAAAACTACAAAAGGGTCTTAAAGATGTACCATAGCTCATAGCTGGAGCTGTGGTTTAACCACATCTGACACCTCCTGCATGAACTCACTCAAACAATGACTGTTTTATATTTTCCCACGAGTCTAAAGATGGATGGAGGTTGTGCCCACATCCACATGAATGCAAGTGACACTGTGCATTTCCCACTGGCCATAATGTGTCTGATCTTAAAGACTAAACTCAAACAGGATTTAGAGTACTTATTGAAATGTTTTACCACCAAAGGTCTACTGAGCTGAGAACAACTAATTTCTAGAGACAACCTGAGGGAAAGGGTACAGTAGAACAAAATATAGCAGCAGTTCTGTACAGTACAGTGCAAACAGTAAGTATAAAAGGAACACAGAGAACAAGTAAAGTATCCAGATTGAGAACCATGTAAGCAATAGTTCATGGTATCCAGCAACAGGGCACCATTGTGCCTAAAACAAAACATTTAACAGTGTTATGCAATGGATTTTCTCTAACAAATTGGCCCTGGATGCAAAAAAAGACTCTCACTATAACAATTAGCACCCATCCAAAGCTACCAAATCTCATCTGTGCATTGTGCCTGTATACTCTTAACAATGTGGCTTGACAATGACCAGCATCTCGACTTCTCCCACCACTTGAGCTCCACAAATGATACATTAGTCCTTAAACTTGAGCACTTCAGGCCACCAGATGGACTAATGAGTAGCACTCTGTGCTTTTGTGTTGGCAACCCATGTTAAGAAGCAAACCTGTGAAGCTGGCTGGAGGGACCCAAGGGCTGGGAAGCACTGCTGTGCAGCAGCACTCCAGCCTAGCAAGGGAAGACTTCTGGTTCCTCTGCTGTGGTTACCCCCCTGTGGTGGGCCTTGATAACCACTAGGATCCAGTTTATCTGTGGCCTCCAGGGGCATTGTCAGATATCAGGAGAGGTGAGCAGGGTTAAAGCAATGTAAAAAACAATCAGTATGCAGCAGGCTTCATGAAGCTCTGCATGCTACCCTTCCGCCCATACCACCATCAAGCTCCTGCCGAGATATCTGGATTATCCTCTGGTGCTTGACTGCCTTCCCACTCCTGGCCCCGCCATGGGAAGCAAGAGGTGGGGCACTTGACCAACAGGTAAGATCAGGAGATGCAAGCCGGCAGGAGAACAGCAGAGACAGGGCTAAAAATCTGCCTGCCCACACAAGTGGGGAGAAAAAAGTTGCTACGGCAAAAATAAAAAATAATCTTGGGGCACTTCTAGAGCAACAAATCCTGGCTGCCATCCAGTGCCAGATGGAAGGCAAACACAATCTTCCTTCCTTGTTTCCAATTTTGAGGGTGTCATCAATGACTGAGCCCCTTAATCTTCACTGGCTATAGAGAATCCCATCTTTAACATTTTTTGCTGATCCGATCTCAAGTCTTTTCCATGCACCATCACTGCATTATGTCCAGAAATCTGGGCTGATCATCACCGAAGCATCACTATTGAGCAGTCAACTTTTTCTAACAAAATTCACACCTGTGGACACTCACCCACCATAGTCCTCCTCCTCCTTCCATTTATAGAATTGCAGCTTCATAAGCACCCACTCCTAACTGTATTTGCAATAAGTACTTGATTTGTTTTGCGCAATGTTGCAGCCATGACAGGTGTTTCACAGCAGATTACTAGTTACGCTCTGAAAGTTCGCTGTTCTGTTTCAGTTCATTGCTCAGATTAGTTCTTTGCTGTACCTTCTGCCTTGCATTTTTATGCCATCAAGTTCATATAATTTGATTATATTGTGCTTAGTTCACTTATTGTATTTTATACAAGCAATAACGTAAGATGAAGTGTTTGTGAATCTGGGACTATACATATGCTTTGTGGGTGTTTCTAGGCAAAAGGACAAAGTCCAAGTGCCTTTAAACACACTCAAGAAATACATTTATTCACCAAGGTCAGTGCACCCTAGATTGTGTTATTGCACTTATAAAATGGGTAACTGCAGCACTATTCGGTATACCTATTATATGAATACTTTTTTAGTTGTTTTTTTTTATATGAAAACTTCTTCCACCTAAAAATGTAGTCCCATGCTGTTTTCAGAAGCATTAGTGCTGCTTTTTTGTTTGTATTTTTTGCTACTCATTCCTGTGTACCTAATGTATTTCAGTCACTCTAGCCTCCTTTAGCTTGAGTGCATTGTGTTAAAAACTGGGGGTATAGCTGAGTGGTATAACATTTGACTGCAGATCAAGAGGTCCCTGGTTTAAATCAGGGTGCCCTGTTAAGTGTTCTACTGGACTACCTGGAGAAAAACAGACTCCAGGATAGTAAACAGCTTGGTTTGTGGCAGGGAGGTATTGTCATACCAACATGATAGTATTCTGATTGATTGATTGATTTTAATAGGTAACTAGGACAGTGGATAAGGGTCATGTAGTGGATTTGATCTACTTTGACTTCAGCAAGGCATTCCACTTGGTACCAAACACAAGGCTGCTGAAGAAACTAGAGGATCTGGGTGCAGCAAATGACATAGTTAGATGGGTGTGAAGCTGGTTAGAAGAGAGTTAGTGGTAAACAGAATACAATCTGAGGAGACAGTCACCAATGGAGTGCCACAGGGTTCAGTCCTAAATCCATTCCTTCTCAATATGCTCATCAGCAACATAGGAGATAGAATGTAGGGCAAGATGTGTCTCTTCGCAGATGACACTAAGCTCTGTGGTAGAGTAGATAGTGAGGAAGGGGTAAGGGAGATGCGGAGGGATCTGCAAAGGCTGGAGAGGTAATTCAGGGTTTGGCAGCTGAAATTCAATTCCAAAAAGTGCAAAGTGATGCACATAGGAAAAAGGATCCCAGAATGGAGACATGGATGTCAGAATTTTATCCGGACACCGCTTCTGAGGGAAAGGATCTAATAGTCATCATAAGTGACACCATAAAACAATCTAGCCAGTGTAACAAGGACTAAGGCAAATAGGATGCTAGGTTGTAGTGGGAGGGATTTTGATTGCAGGAGGAAAGAGGTACAGTATTATTAAATTTCTATAGATCACTGGTGAGACCACACCTAGAGTACTGTGCCCAGTTCTGGAGTCCTCACCTAAGGTAAAACAAAGACTGGCTAGAGACAGTGCATTTTTGGGTAACCAAAATGATGCAGGGCCAGCAGGGTGGATCCTGCAAGGAGCAACATAGAGTACTGTGCATGTACTCACTCGAGGCCAGACAAAAGAGGGGTAATATGCTAGAGACCTTCAAGTTCCTGAAAGGAGCAAACAAGGTAAACTGTGAGAAGTTGTTTAACAAGAGTAGCCAGTCTAAAATATGAGGTCATGAATGGAATCTGGTTAGGGGAGGGTCAGGAGGAAGTGAGAAAGTTTTATTTTACAGAGAATGACTGAGCCATGGAACAGTCTGCCAGGGAAGGTGGTGGGTGACAAAACCATTAATGATTTCAAACATGATTGGGACAGAGTTAAGGGCTTATTAGTTACTCTGGGGAGGGGTAGTAAACCAGGCAGCAAGGGGTGGATAGAGTGGCCAAAACACCATACTGACAAAAATCTCTTGGGGTACTGTAGGGCATTACAGGCAGACACAATTAAACTTTTTTTCTGACATCATTGTCAGTGTTTCTAGGTTTCTAAGTAAAAAATAGCCTGTACCTAGTAGTGAGAACACCCCCACCTTGTTTTCAATATTTTTAAATGCATCAACCTTTTCTTAAATATATATGCTGTAATAACTACTTAAGGGTCCCACCCATCTGGTGAGAACCCCTGCCTTTTCCTTTTCAAGTTTGATGCAGAATGCAGTCAAACATATTAATATGTTTTTCATGGTGAAAAGCAAGTTCTGGAGATGTGTCAGGTCCTGGAGTCAGTTCAGTGGCTTGAAAACAGTCAGCAGCCAGTGGAGGTTGATCTGGCCAATTACGCAGGTTTCGCAGCAGAACAAGACTTTTCAATTGAGTTTCACCACACCAATAAGTGTGCTGGGTTTTGCCATTTTGACTATGCTGTATCCCAATGCTCTCTGTCACTCTCTCTCCCCCTGCCACAGCACATCTTTTCTCATACTCCTGATTTCTAATTATTGTTTCAGTCTCCCAGCCCCTGCTTCCTTATCTGTGGGGCCTGGGGAATGATCTGCGACTGATGGCACTCAACTATATTGCTTGTGTGTTCTGTAGTGCCAGAAGAGAGTTTAATCATTTTCCGTGGTTCCACCCCTGCTGTGATGGATGCTGGAATATGCAACTTCCATTTAATGAAGGATTTGGAAGTCAGCACCACAGGGTCCCTATAAAAAGACATTGACAGAAAAAGTAAGTAAAATATAAAATAATCAACAAAGTTATGAATTAAAGGGGACAGGAAGTGTATATGATCACTAACACTTGCCGTTGAGCTATGTATATGCAGCCCTAACAAATTGTCACCATCACCAACTTTTTCGTACCTATGGACATGCAATTTATTCAGGATGCTGTTTATATGGCAGGATTCCATAATGGCTGTCACAGGGGGTTTGATTGTTCTGCATCCTGTACAACTGTTCACTGAGAGTTGACCTGTGCTGTTACCATGATGTCAAGTCATGGTTTGTGTGTCCTAGTGTCACTGTTGAGGTCTGACAGTCTGAGTCCTGTCAGAATGTGTAAACAGCAAGGTGTGCAGTACTGCGAGTTGCATGTCGGAAATTCCACAAATCTGTTGGGACTGATTGTGATGATGTTATGCCTGCTGTGTACGTCACACAATGCACTGGTACATCGGCACGGGATCTGTATGTCTGTTCAAGGTATTGGGCGCTGACAGTAATCATCAATGCTTGTGGTAGGAACTCTTTTAGTGCTATCACAATGGTAAAGGATCTGCAGTATAGGTAGATGAAACGATGCTGTGTTGGGAGTGAGGGTGTGGGGTACAGAGACAGCAATAAACAGCGCAAACAAGCACATGTTGCAACACATGGCATATGAACCATCCAAGTCAGACAGTGGATCTGACAAACACACTCAGCAAGCACTAACACCAGTCAACAGAATAGTGACAACAGAAATATAAACAACATAACAGTATCTGCTGGATACAATTGTGCCAGTTTTCACAATTGATGTCTACTTGTTCACATAGTCTCTGACGGTTGTGTAATACATGGAACAATTGCACATGGTGTTGTCAAAGGAGATGATGGTGTAGTAACATAAACACTGGATTCTTAGCAAGGCTGTGGTTTGCGTCCTTGTTGTGGGAAATGCTTGCGCATCTTATATGTGTGATGTTTTGTTTAGCAATAGCAGTTATAGTCAACTACTAATTACACATACGCAGCTACTCATTTAGTCTGTGGTAGATACAAATATGAACATCACATGTTTACAATAATCTGGCTGCAGCTTGTAAATGGACGCAG
The DNA here is from genome assembly GCA_016271365.2 of Neoceratodus forsteri. Lineage (NCBI taxonomy): Eukaryota > Metazoa > Chordata > Ceratodontiformes > Ceratodontidae > Neoceratodus > Neoceratodus forsteri. The sequence continues at coordinate 668,449,317 of CM057456.1, read as the reverse complement.
GGTGAACCAAGTATGATGTCAGGAAATACACAAATGGGAGCTTATCAATGAATGCAAACCCTACTTGTGGAGTGCAGTATGGATCATTCATATTACATGACATTCCTTGTTCATCTGAACAATAACACCGCATGTTCGTGTACATTCGCCTAGTGCCCACTCAGTCGTGCTGCACTTTGCTGTCTATATTCCGCCCAGCAGACAGGACGTACAATCAATCCACGGCCACTCATTCAAAACAGCTATGAATGGGAGGCAGACTGATGTGGATCTATGCTACAGAACTAGTGTCTATACATAACTGACACCCTGCAGTCTGCAGGATATGGTAGGGAACCACATCAAATGTAACATCTTATTTGTTTTATGTTTGCGACTGTTTCCTGCAGTCTTCAGGAGTCAGTTACTTACACACACTGGTTCTGTAACATAGATCCATCGTCAGTCTGCCTCCCATTCGTCACTGTTCTGAATGTGTGGGTGTGGACGATCTACTGGGCAACATTTAGACAACACAGTGCAGCATGATCGTGGACAAGAGGCAGTGAGAAAGAGAAATATGAAAGGGCATTACTATTAGATAGTATTAGTATGAGTAATACTGCACCATGGATCACATCTTTACCTGGTGAAAATGTTATTTCATCACGGGACTCAGGGACAAGTGCACACAGTAGTGAGAGGAGTTCAAGAGGGTAACACAGCAATTACATTAGATGAACAGTACAATAATTCTAACAATCAGTATCACAATGTATAGGAACCCACAAATGGTTTCTGTGGTGCTGACCTGCTACTGCACACCGTCAATGGAACAGCCATCATAGAACCGAACCATGAGGTTACGTCATCTGAATACTACTTCCTGCTTCAAGCACTGTACAACAGAAAATGGAACATAATACACTGGTGTATACATTAGAGCACTACACTTTTTATTACACATATCTTTGATATACTGTATATTATATATTGTCTGGTGAAATGTAACATCAGTGCATCCCCCAATGCCTTCCAAATGCTCATATGCACAATTCCTGTCCCCTTTAAGGAAACAAACAACATTGAAATGAACGTGTTCTATTCATTTCAGTCTGGTCAGTGATCACAAAAGTTGGCACTGAGGGACAGGGGAGCCATGGCATGGAACAGAGGTGAGTGCCAGTGCCCAGCCAACAACCAGCTGCAGATGTGAGCCATGTCAGTCCTCCACAGGAGTGATAGGGACCAAAGCAGCTGCCTGCCACTAAAACAGGTCATCCTAGTCCTCCCAAGCATGGCAATAGGAGCTGTGCTTAACAGTGATCCAATCCCCACTCCCCTCAGAAGAGGGGGGTATCCTTAGTAGATCTGCACTCAATGGCAATCAATCCCCCCAGTGAAAGTGAGGCATCTGTATACAGTATGAGCCATACTCAGCAGTGATCCAGTTCACCCTCCTCAAAAAGGGGCCATCTGTATAAGAGCTGCAGTCGGTGATGATCCAGCCCACTGCCATTGAGAGAGGGCATTTATATGGAGCCAAGCTCTATGGCTATCCCATGGTGCCCCCCCCAAAACACACACACCAGAATAACTAAATAAAACAGCATAATCTGCTGGTACAGCTGCTTCTTCAGCATAAAGGACCAGTCAGACCCCTCCCCTCAATTTCATTTAGCTGCTCCATGCCATTGTTTACAATACATTTGCATTGTAAAAAAAAAACATGTAGTCAAGCATCATTGGTGTTCATGGGAACAACCACAAGAGGGGGGATCGGGGGTCCAGTCACCCTAAATTTTTCAGGTCCTGAAAAACAGTCAATTTGACATTACGTGAAAAACTTGCTAGATCCATGTCCTACTCAACTCATTAGACATGGTTGTACCCATGTATGATTGTTTGTTTATTTATATTTAAACAGGATAAGGCACTAGGTGTCATTCAGTGCTTCTGACCATCATTCCGTCATGCAGGGAGACCATACCCATTCACCAGCGTGCTTTACACCACTGTGATGAGCGTCACTTTGACTCACTGTGTTCATTCTTTCTGTGCAAGCAGTCCCTTACTGTGTTCATGCAGAGCTTCTGAACATCACTCCGCACCTTCACCAGCACACAGTTCACCACCTTGATGAGTACCATGTAATGGCTGCCATGTCACCCCACTATGGTCATGCACTGCTTCTGAGCATCACTGCACAGTGCAGGCAGTACCTCACATTTCACTAGCACACAGTATGCCACCATAATGGGTGCCATCTCACCCCACTGTGTTCATGCAGTGCTTCTGAGCATCACTCTACAGTACAGGCAGTACCTCACATTTCACCAGCACACAGTGCACCACCTTGATGGGTACCATGTCACCACACTGTGTTCATGCATTGCTTCTCAGCATCATTCCTCCATACAGTCAGTCCTTTATCATTTACCAGCATGCAGTACACAACCCTGATGAGTGGCATGTCACCTCACTGTGTCTATGGGACAAATCTTTTATCTGCTTCAGCACCTGACCTGCCCCCATCTGGGTTAGTCTTCCCAGCCCTGTCCTCACCTTCTCTGTGACTTACCTTTTCTGGTAGTCCTGTCACAAGACCATGGATCAGAGGAGCCTAGTCATCAGTGTGGGGCCTGCTAGAGGGCAGGCCATCACTGTTCTACAGTTGGAAGCTTTTCCTCCTATTTTCACCCCTGTTGGGCCCAAATATATGTGTATTCGGCCTCTATGGAGACACCACAGGCATCCAGGTGAGGGTCTCTTCCCATACTGTTCCATGGTGCTGACACCTACATTCCTCTCCTGCTTTACCAATATGCATTCTTCCTCCCCGGCCAGTCCCCAAGTGACACAGATCTGTTCTTGAACCCGGGTTGCTGGCATGCAAGTCAGTTGCTAAAAGCAATTCAGTCAGTGGCTAAAAGCTTGAAACAGAAATTGGTAGACAAACCTAGAACTGGAAACCAGAACTACAGAGTAATGGCCCTATATTAATGGGTATCAGCCTGCCCCTTGCAAAGTCCCTTTCTTAGTGCACATTATCACAGTTCACTAAACTTACTATTCTCAAACATGTCTGAAGCAAAGTGTGAGTGCACCAAGCATGTTTGAATACAGCTCCCCAAAGCAAAATGAGGCACTAAAATGTGCACTAGGCACACTTCACATCCCTCTGCTGGCCATTGGTGCATGTTAGCACAGTTCACTAAATTTGCTATACTCAAACATGTTTGGAGCAAAGTGCAAGTACCCCAAGCATGTTTGAATATAGCCCCCAAATCAAAATGAGGCACTAAAATGTGCAGCCAGCACAATTCACATCTCCTCCTGGCCAAGAGAGATACAGTATAGGGTGCTGAAAACATACAGGCTGTAATGGAGCCAAATCATTTTGTGCATCCCAGACCTGTTAGTCTTACAATAGGCACAATCAGGACCTCACTGAAAATGAGATTCTGCAGGTTAATTGACCTATCCTGGATAACTACATTGTAAAATGTATAGAAGCTGGACCCCAGCAAAAATTAGATTCTGCATTTTACCTGTGCTAACTCTACTAAATACACTGGAAAAATGTGTAAAAGCAGGACCCCACTGAAAATGAAATATTGTAGCTGCTCTGTCCTACCACTGACACTCACACTCTATGTGTGTGCACAACTGTCGTAGCAGCTATGTGTGTAAGTGTGTGTGTGTGTGTGTGTGTGTGTGTGTGTGTGTGTGTGTGTGTGTGAGAGAGTGTGTGCTGTGCACATTTGTAAGGCGGTGTGTATGTCCAGCACCAAAAATGATTTTCACTGCATTACCTTGATGTTTATAGTTTTGTTTTTTTTTTAGTATTGAGGTGTAAATGTGGGATGTTTACATTATTTAGTTATTTATTCATTTATTTCAAAAGTTTCAACTGGAAAGACATACTGAGTTGAAAAATAGCTCATTTCCAGATATATGCTGGAGGGGAGAGGGAAGAGAGGTGCAAGAACAACATAGAACAATAACTTATACAATAAAACATCATACTGAGATTAAAATAAACAGTACAAAATGAACATGAATGAGGATCAACAGATGGGTAAAATTACAGGCAAACATTTTACAAGGACACAGCAGGGAATCTGGCCCATGGTACAAGCAATAGTACTTTTCAACGGTGTGGGCACCAGGGAATAGAGTGCTGAAGGAAGGCACGCACATGGGGGGAAGTGGGAAAGTGCAGACAAGTGAGGGAGGAGGAAGAAGAAAGGGAGAGAGGTTGGTGGTTGGGTGGAGGGCAAGAAGGAGGAGGAGAAAGAGAGGAATATGGTAAATTGAAGAGAGTGGAAGGGCTATGACTCAAGGGCAGCCATAGGAGGAAGCAGCGTGGTCATGGAGAAAGAGGGAAGAGAGTAAACTGAGAAATGAGGAAGGGCTATGGCTCAAGAACAAGTACAGGGCATAGCTTTGAGGTCATGGAGCAGAGAGGATAGAGAGCATTTGGAAGAGGCAGAAGAAATAGTTAGGAAAGCAAGTTCTAAAGTTTAGGAATGTGGAAAGAGAAGGCAGCCTGACTAGCAAACAATTTTACATCACAGTAATACAACTACAGTAAGTCACATAATTAATTCTTTTTTCCCACATCAGTCTTTCCCCAAGTTTCTATTTTGATCAGTTGATAACTATTTTTGCTATTTGGTCAGTTCCACAACTTATTGCTTGGTAAGCTATTTTTGTCAATTTATTCTTTGACATTATTGTCCTCTTTATATTTGTTACATTTGTTCCATTTCTATGAACTTTATATTCTATATTTTTGTATCTTTTCCCCTTTCCCCCTTCCCCAGGACACATCTGAAAATGAGCTGTTACTAGCTCAGTATGTCTTTCCTTGTAAAACCTTTGAAATAAATAAATATTTTACCATATTAATGCATTAACATACATTGTGGCTCTGACCAGATTTTGTTTTGTTTTAGGACCAAGTAATGAACTTCAGAAACTTAAGCATTTCTGATCTCTGCTGTTGTGCTACAATAAAAGCACGGTCATGTGACTGGACTCCACCAATTACAGTACAGTATTTATCTTACCCAGTTCATAATTTAAAGTGACTACAGTGTCCTCTCATTTATCCGCCCCCATTAAACTACCACCATCACTTATTGCCATTGTAAGCCTCTGTCCAATTTTTCACTGATGTTAATTTACTCTTACTGTCCACAATCCATCAGGGTCACATCATGTATTGTCTCTATAGAGACAATGTTAATCTCCCCTGATTATCTGTCATGCCCTGGCTGCAACGTGTCAGTGCATCTGTATTTCCTGATTTAGCGTGTCATCATTGGGCATTCCTATTTTAATGTAAAGTTTATTTTTTATTACTTTATGTGGCACAGCACGTAAGCTTACACAGATGGGGGAGAACAATACTTTGTGTCCTACTAGGTTTCCCCTGCATGCTTGGGTTTGCGTTCTGGAGTCCCAGTGGTTTGGGCAATTTTAGCAGAGTTTTGCAGCACAGAATTGTGTAGAAACTATAACATGCACTAATGCTCTCAGTAAGTCAAATGCTGTGCTTGCACTTTTGTAATTTTCTTATTCAATGGCCTCTTCCCAATATAAACATAGAAACATAGGGCCCATCTCACAAAGCCCCTAGAACAATGCAAGGTGCCTGCATCAAACATAAATGGTGCAAGGGACACCTTGCTCCAAAAGATGCCCCAGCAGCTATTCAGAAAGGCAGCCTGCATCAAACACATACTGCATCCGCAAGAGGGCTGTGCCAGCCTTGTGCTACAAAATGGCTATGCATGATGTTAGAGGGCATGCAGCACATGCAGGCTGCCATATCCCCCATTTCAGAGCTCACAAAACCCTCCCAGAGGGCAACATTGAAGTACCCATAGATCAGCCAGTGCTGGTCTAAGAGTACTAGACATGTCCTCTGGGAGGGTTCTGACATTCATGCAATGTGGTGCAGTCGACCCCACCCTAATCACGGTAATACAGAAAAACCCTGGTGGTCTAGCAGACTCCAGTCAGCCCAGTTCACATATATTAAAATAAATGGAAAAAACATACCTTGTGGTCTAGCATACCCCCCAGCCGTGATCCCCATAAGTACATAATGATCCCTGGTGGTACAGCAGACCCTGTTCAGCCCCAATCCCATGTATTAAATAAAAAAAAAATCCCTGGTGGTACAGCGGGTTCCCCAACCCCGGTCCTCGATCCCCATTTCCATACACATGCAACCTGCTGGTCTAGTGGACCCCCCCAACCTACAGACAGTGCCTCACCACCCCACTCCCCCATCCAATCCTAGAGTTGGTACCCTGCACAGCCCTCCACTTACCACCTCATCCGGTTGCCAACTGGGCTGTCAATGAGCTTACTGTATAAAGTATGTAAGCTGCGTGCTGTACAGTAGCTCATTGACAGTCTAGTCGGCACCAGCCATAGTGGCGAGCAGAGGAATGTGCCAGGCAACTGACTATGGGATTGGACAGGGGGCTGGGCAGTGTGGCACTATCTGTGGGTTGGGGAGGTGGGGTGGTCCTCTAGACCACCAGGTTGGATGTGTACAGAAACAGGAATCATGGCTGGTGGGGGCTGCTGGACCACCGGGATGTTTTGTTTTAATACATGGGATCGGGGCTGATTGGGGGTCCACTGGACCACCAGGGATTTTATTTTTTTTTTTACATATTTTTTTTTTTTTTAAACTTATTTATTCATTTTCAAAAAGACAAACAACGAACAAACATACACTACAGAAACCCGGCCATGCCAGGGACACCGCCCAAAACTGGCTGTGTAAACTATGTACAGCCCCTATGTACAATCACACTGGCGCCCCACATTATAGCTCAATTCAAACTCAGTAGTGCTTTTATATAAGACACTGCCCATTGTTAGAAACACCCATCCCTTCTTTAGATCACTCCTCCCTTATATGTCGATTGACAGGTGTATAGCATCCTAGGGCCCCGTGAAGCCTGCATCACCCCGGATGGCTTCCCAGTGTGTCCCCTGGAAAGAGAGAAGAGTCCCCATCCCCTTGAGCCCCTGCAGGCCACAACATTATCCCTATTATCTTAATAGTGAACCCAGTATGGCCCAGATTTAGCCATCCGGGAAGCTATAAATCCAACATTATACAGAGTATTGGAAAAATTAAAGAAAAAATAACATGTTACACTGGCACAATACAATATAAACATTAGACATTCCAGCATATATCTCTTTGCTAGTCATCCCCTGACAGACAGACCTGGGTTCCAGTGTCTGAAGCTTGCTGAGAATAGATCGCATCTAATATTGCCCATCTTTTAGCGTATAACTCCTGTCTTCCCTCAGCAAATAAATGCCTCTTTATTTGTAGTTACTAGCAGTTCTCACCCATTGTCCATATGCATAGACCAGATCGTCCTTCCAATGCTTTACTTAAAGCATCTTAACTACCGACCCCATTAAAGAAAGGTGAAATTTGGGCGCATTCCCTCTATCTGGGAAAAGTCACCCAAAACACATACTTCTGGAGTCATAAAAGCTGAATAATCCAGCATTGGATCCATGCTCTGTTTAATCTCATTCAAAGGGAGAAATTTTACTGCAACCCCACATGACATGTAACAAAGTCGCCTACTTCTCGCACCTGAAACACAGATCTGTCTGTCTCAACCCTCTAGCATATAGCTTTACAGGGTATAGTATATATTTGAACCACAAAAATCTGCAAATTCCTGTATTTGGGTATCACATTGTATTTAGTAGTCTTCAAATGATTTCCATCTTAGATTTTAGGAGCCATCACCTTTTCCCAATAGGGGATTTGAGTAGCAATATTTGGGCCCAGGAAGTCCAGAAGAAGCCTATAAACTCGTGAGAGTGGGTTAGCTTTCCGGAAGGCTTCCCTTAAGCTCCTCCATGAGAGGGAGCAGTCTGAAAAGGCCCCCAGCCCCTTTCGGAACCCTGCAATCATTTGTCTAAGCTGTAGCCTTTGAAAAAAAGACAATCCCTCACATTGTGGTGGCAATATTATTTTATCTCCCTGCTGTGTGTCAATCAATCTTAAACCATCCAGATAATTAGACCACTGACGTCCAAGTACCCGACCCCCTATAACCAGGTTTGGGTTACCCAATATGGACTGGTCTCTGGATCTCATTTGACTACACCTCTGTGCCGGAGTAAGAAAGGCCCACCAGGCCTCCAGGGTTTTCTAATTGGATTCCCATACCCCTCCCTAAATAACTCTTTTTTGGGCCTTGCATATAACATCGATTCAGGGGAACAGCCAGAGCTAAATAACAGTTGCCTCTCAATTCGCAACCATACAGGAGCATAATTTCCCCCCTCATCACTATCCGCCCATTGAGCCATCAGGCCTAACTGGCCTGCCACATAGTAAGCATGGAATCAGGTAGTCTAATGCCCCCCTCCTCGTATGGCAAGCGCAAGACCTTATGATTTGTCCTGGCTGGTTTGTTATTCCATAGAAATCCTGAGATTAATCTTCTAATTAAACTAAACCACTTGACAGGGATGTTATAAGGGCTAAATATACGGGTATAACAACCTTGGTAGGACATTCATCTTAATGAGGCCCAAAGCGCCGTAAAATTCAGAGTAACTTATTCCACCTCACTATGTCCCTTTAATCACCGATATGATCCCCCACATTAACCTCAACCCCGGATTCTTGGTTTGCTGTAATCCAAATTCCCAGATACTTTAATTTGTCGATATTCCACTGTACTCCCAAGGATGAGAAATCTGCCTTAAAACATGTGGAGTCAGGGGTAGGATTTGTGTTTTGGTAAGATTTAACTTGTAGTTAGAGACCTTAGAAACGATCTATTGAGTCTCTTACGCTCTCAAAACTGGATACTGGATCTCGTAAGTGAAGGAGTATATCGTCATGAAAACTGAAAGTTTTAGCTCCATTCCCCAATCCTAATCCCTGAACTTTGACATCCCTATTTATAGATCTTAACAGGGATTCTAGGTAGATGTTGAACAGTATCGTGAGAGAGGACATCCTTGGCGAGTCCCATTATTAAGTTTGAATCCCTCGAGATATAACCATTACAGAGTATTCTAGCCGTTGGAGCAGCGTATAGATTCTTAATACCTCTAAGGAGACCCCCAGGAACCCCATTTTCTCCATTGTAGCAAAGAGAAATGGATGTGAGACCCGATCAAACGCTTTTTCAGCGTCTAGGGAGATCAGGGCCAGGGGTAACCGTGAATCTGGGGCAAAGTTTAGAATATGATGAATTTTCCTGAGAGCGTCTTTCGCCCCTCTCCCTGGCATAAAGCCCACTTGCTCCTGACTAATTAAACTCAGAGCAATAGTCAAGATCCTATTTGCCAAAATTTTGGTAAGAATCTTAATATCTTGGTTTATTAGTGTTATAGGCCTATAGTTACCTAATACCTCCCTGGGCTTGTCTGGCTTAGGTATTAGAGTAACATACGCCTGGTAGAGCGGTGAATGGTGAATTCCTTCCCTCATTATGGTAAGGAAAAACTCGTGAAGTATAGGGAGTATAGTCTGAATATGAGTTTGGTAAAATTTAGCAGTGAGACCGTCCGGCCCTGGCGATTTACCTAGAGGAAGAGACCGTACCACGTCGACAATCTCCGACGCTCTTATTGGGGCTTCCAGTTCCTTAACTTGGGCAGGATCTAAATTAGGCAGCTGAATATCTTCTAAGTAACTATTAATCTCTTTTTCCCCCACCAAATCTCTAGCTTGGTATATTTCTGCAAAAAAACGATGCAAATGCCTCAGCCATTTCTTGAGGGTCAGTAACTAGCTTCCCTTCATGCTTGATTGATATAATTGTCCTACTTGCCTCCCATTCTTTAATTCTGGCTGCTAGAAGATGCCCCGGGACGTCACCCTGTAATAGATACTTGGCGTTAATCTTATTTAGCCAGAACTCTGTTTTCCCATGAAGAATTTCCGACAGTTCCCCTCTCAAACTTTTAAGTTCCGCATCTATTTCCCCCGAGGACCCTTCAAGTTGCGACAGAGAGTTTATCACTCCAACCAGGAATTCTTCTTTGGCTCTTCTAAAAGCCTTGACCTTTGCCGCCAGACCCCTAGCTGCCTCAGCGTACAAAAACTTACAAGTAGGCCAAGCTAACCTTTTATCCTTAAGTGTAGGGAGCTGAGACCTTATGATCTCCTGTAGAGCCCCCTCTAGCTCATCCCTTCTCTTATCCTCTGTTAAAAGCCAATCGTGGAGCCTCCACCTATTGGTCTAGCGGCATGGGTCTTGGTTCCACTGCAACTGGATGAGAGAGTGGTCTGAGAGGGTCCTACCTCAGTCAGCACTTCTCTAATTTCTGCAAGAGCCTCTCTATTAACCAAAAAAAGTCAATTCTAGTGTAACTCTTATGTGCTGCCGAGTAAAATGTCATGTTAGGGCCCCGGTTTGGAAAATTCTTAATGGGGTCAACTAGAGCTGCTGCCTCCATGAACTTAGCAAGTGCTAACTGGGCCTTGGACTTCTGCCCACTATGTGAAGGTAACCTATTCTCCTTGTTATCAAGGTATATATTCCAGTCCCCAGCCAAAATAAGTGAATGTGAGGGAAGGGTAGCTATTTCCCCTTCTATTGAGGCAAAGAATTCGGGTTCGGGGGGGGTTGGCCCATAAATGGATGCCACCGAAATAGCCTTGTCAAGCAGATTGCCTGACACGTAGATCCCTACAGTCTTGCCCTAGTTAACACTTAGGTCACTTCAAATGGGCAGGACTTCTTGATTAATGTCATAACCCCCAAGAGGCTCTGTTCCTACCGCTCCATACACCTGCCCCACCCATCGCTTCTGAGACCATCTAATTCTTCTGTCAGTAAATGTGTCTCTTGTAGTGCTACAATGTGCACCCCTCGTTGCTCCATATACTGCAGCATAATCATTCTCTTACGTTGACCCTAAGCCCTTTTACATTCCAAGAAATTATTTTAAGGTATGCCATCTGTAACATCAAAAATTTTCACAAGAACCCAGATATTGTGCCTCTCTAAGGTCTGCGTTCCCATTGTTCCCTCACTAGGACTCTCTCTCTTTCCACCCCTGTTCCCCCCACCCTTTGACCCCCGGTCCTTAGACCGACCAACCATCTGAAATTGAGTCATGGATGAACCCGTTCCCTTACCTCCCCTCAGCCCCATCCATTGACAGGAAAGCCCAGGATCTGGCTCTTGAGTTCCCCAGAGACATAGAGTTCCAGATCCCATCTTCTCTGTACTCTATCATCCCCTTCTATTCCTCGGATAAAAAGAAAAAGTAAACAACTTGAAAATTAAGGGAATCTCCCTCAGGGCCTCTTTGGAAGGTTATATCTCTAGCCACCCTTACTCCACTCTGGGTTTCTTGCACCAGAGTAATACCCCTCCTTTGTTTGTGCTGAAAGGGTCCCAAACTGATGGGCCAGTCCCTGGTCCATCTTACTCAAAGCAGCCTCGCCCGCTTTATAGCTAGTAACACCTATTAACAAGTAAAGCCCTAGCTAATTGACCCTTTCATGGTGAAGACAATCCCTCATCATCCCCTTGTAACCAGTTCCTCCAGTACTTCAGGGACTGGAAAATATTTCTGGGTCTAGTAACACAGGTAGTATGCATAACCAATACCCTTCCCCCTATGACCACTACTTAACACATATAAATCTTGTAGTTTAACTTTTTATGACCCATCCAGGTCTAGTAACTCGACCTTCGCTAGTCCCTTAAATGTCCAAATTCAGGCCAAAAGCAATGAATCCACCAGCCTTAAAGTTGTAAGCCCCCTTGTCCTTTTTCCATCACAGTCCTCAAGGGGGTTCGAACTCCTATGCCCACCGACAGTCATGATGGGGGTTTGAATAAGTCTGGGAGCTCAGCTCGAAGCCCCTCCAATGCATCCTTCGCCGAATGAAACTTCTTCTCTCCAGTCTGGAGACGCACCACCAAAGTAGCGGGGAACTGAAGCCGAAATTTTATCCCTGCCAAATAAAGCTTCTTCTTGATATCAACGTACTCCTTCTGTTTTTCTCTGATCGTCGGTGTTTGGTCCTGGAAGAACCATAGTGAAGCGCCATTCCATTGCAGAGCTTTTTGTCTGGCAGCCTGCATGGGATTTTCTTTATAATTAAGGAATTGCTAATAATAATTCGTGGCCTCGCCCGGTGGTGGCATCTCCCGTAGTGCCCGATGAGCTCTCTCCAGATTGTACACCTCCCCAAACGGCGTGGGGCCTAACAGTTTTAGTAGGAGCTCCTGTACGAATGAGACACAGTCTGAGCCTTCAGCCCTCTCTGGTAGCCCCGCCAAAATTAAGTTATTCCTATGATTCCTTGATTCCTGGTCTTCCACCCTCTCTTCCAACTTCTTCAGCTTTTTCTGAATCGTCCCCACCTCCTGATCTATCACCAAAACCTTCCTCTCTTGCGAGGAAATCCGGGCCTCAGCGTCACCCATCCTTTGTGCCAAAGATTTCAATGCTGGCTTAACCTCCGAGAAATCCAGCACCAAACCTTGTAACAATGCCTTAATTTCCCGAATGTCATCACCACCTGTGCTCGAGCCCCCTTCTATCACAACTTCCTCTCCCTGATCTAGTATGGTGGGCGACTGAGATTTAGGCCATTTGGTAGCTGGTGCACGCCCCACCAGGGGTTCAACAAATTCAGCTTCCATCCTCCGGCAGGGCGCGGCCTAAACGCCGATGCGCCGCTAATAGGTATGGACTCGTCGGTTTAAAAAAGATTTGCGGTTCTATGCCGCCCGACCAGAAAGAAAACCCGCGTTCTCTCCGGAGCACTTATCGACCGGAGTAATCACTTTTCGGCCATCGTGGAGCACAGGAATTTAAAACTTTAAGCCGCGGGCCTCAGAGACGATCAGGACACGTCCTACCCGGTCAGCTCATCACGTGACTCCCCCGTGTTTTTATATATCTTAACTGTGATTGGGCTTTGGGCTAGAACACCAGGGATTTTAGGTTTTTTTTTATGTCTTAACTGGGATTGGGGCTGGAGGGGGGAATATTCACCATGGACTGCTGACCATGGTGCTATTGCTGCATGGCAGCCTCTCAGCTTGTGGCACACCTTCAAGATGCACCATCTGTTTAGCACAGCGGCAGGGTTGTGACAAGCCATGAGACTTTGCTGCCAAGACCGTACCCATATGTGAATCAGGCACAGGGTCAGTGGCACACTAGCAGTCAGCGCAAGCTGTATTTGGTACCGATTGCGTCAACTTTTGTGAATCATGAGCAAAGAATTTGCTGATAGATAAGGACCGTTTGGCTTCTGGGGAACAGTACTGATCACTTTAGTGGTGCTGCAGTTTCTTGGCTTTGCCAGCACTATTAGAAGTTCAGAGTAATATACAATAAGTAAAATTCCATGCTTTTTTTTTTTATAAAATTTGATATATTTTATTTATTTACCCATGTAACAATATACAATAGGTACAGAATCTGTAACAACATGGCAGTTTAAAAAAATACAGAGTATCGAAACAATACATGCTCTACAGAAAGTAATGTAACAGTAAAATACCTACTAACCATAGAACAGACAGTAAAGTGTTCCTCCCTAACAACAAGCCCTACCTCTACCCACCAAACCCAGACAATCAATCCTATCCCAATACCCCCACCCCACTTCCCTACCTCAAAGCCACTAATATTGTGAAGTGACAAACGTCTCACAACTGTCCTTAATTTACATGTAACCCAGATTTCATATCCTGTGGTGGTTCTACAATCTCTAAGGGAGGATAAAGACCAAGGGTATATAGCTTCTCCCATCTATCTCTGTACAAGGAGATATTGCCATGAAGGTTAGCAAATGGTTTTTCAATCCTAAGGTTGTAGAACAACTCGTTTACCCATTCAGAATAAGTTATCACATATTGGTCTTTCCAGTGTCGAAGAACGAGTTTTTTTGACTGATAAAGAAATAATGCACATATAATACCGCCTTTCTTTAATTGTGATATTGCTATAATCACCTAATATACAGATTTGAGGAGTGAATAACTCTTGTAAACCTTGTAACGGATCGGCTTTTCCTTGAATTAGGCTCCAAAGAGGAGCTACTTTGGGACATTCCCAAAATACATGAAGTAATGTTCCTGAATCCTGATTGCACCTGAATCAGGCCTGAGTTAGAAATTCGCCCATTTTGTACAATTTTACAGGAGCATAGTAAATATTGTGTAAAATATGAAATTGTATCAGCCGGAGACGATAATTGGACGTGTATAAGTATTTACCCTGCCATACCTTTTCCCATGAAATAGTTTCATCTGGGAAAGTTAGGGCCCAGTATCAAGGGTATCCCAATTCTTCTGAGTAAAGTATCTTTATTAAGATCGAAACCAGGCGAGACACGACATGAGGTTGCATATTACAAGCTAACAGTTCCTGAAAGGGGGTTGTTGAAATAACAGTCCAGGTGACGGAGCCATACTATTTTATTAACATGTGTCTGATTTGAAACACAAAAAATGAATATTTACTAGGTAACTGAAAGTGTGCTAGCAATTCAGAAGTATTGTAAAGTCTACCATCAGTCACCCAGTCACTCACCAACACTTGTCTGATAGGACATTTCTTTCAGGATGAGATCACTTGGTTGCCGAACTTGAAATTGGGGTTACCAAACAGCGGTTGGGACAAATCTTGTTGACTGTTATATCGTATAACCTTACACAATTGTATGTGAAATCTTAAGGATGTATGTATAACTGTGATCTTTATAGAAAATGTGGTAATCAACTTGGTGACGTAAACAGCAGACTAGAAGGTGTAAAACCAGAAATGGTTAGAATATGATATTCAATTTTTAACCACAGGGGGATATATGAGGAAGTTTCCAATTCCTGATGTGTGTAGTACCACTGCAAGTATTTAGATGCATGACTGGCCAAATAGTAATAGTAAAAGTTAAGAAGTTTAAGTCCACCCATCTGACGCTGTGCACAAAGGCAGTTATATGACCTCCTTGGGGGTTTGCCATGCCAAAAGAGTTTAGAGATTACCCCATGTAATCAATGAAACCAAGACAAGGGAAGATGAATACTTAACATATGCAATGGGTAAAAAATCTGGGGCAGAACATTCATTTTGACTATGCTGACTCTAGCCTATAGAGATAAATACATAGGAGTCCATCTATCTAGATCTTGTTTAATGGTCAAGATAAGGTTATCTAAATTGAGTTTTTTCATTAGTGATGCAGAGGTAGATAATGTTATCCCTAGATATTTCAGATGAGTATTCCAGATCATAAAGAATGGGTCAATCTCAGCATGAGGCAAAAGGGGATTAAGGGCCATCACTTCAGTTTTATTCAGATTATGTTTATAGTTGGAGACCGAACTAAATTTCTGTATTATTTGTAAAGCAGTCCTAATGGAATTATGAGGCTCAAAAACATGAAGAAGAATATCATCTGTGTAAACAGACATTTTTAAATGAACTGAACCTACTTTAACCCCTTGTAAGAGTGGAGAAGCGTTCAATTGCCATAGCAAAAGTTCTAAGTATAGATTAAATTGTAGTGGTGATAGGGGACAACCTTGTCGAGTACCAGATTTGAGAGGGAATGAGGGTGATATAACTCCATTGCGATACACTTTTGTGGTGGGACAGGAGTATAGGGATTTGACCCAGGATATAAAACTTAGTGGAAAACCAAATTTGGATAAAGTGCAGAAAAGGAAGGGCCAACTAACCCTATCGAATGCTTTTTCAGCTTCCAGGGAGACGAGGGCCATAGGCTGATTCGCATCCCTGGACACCGGAAAAATGTGGTCAAGCTTACGGATATGGTCCAAAGAAGATCTACCCTGCACAAACCCAACTTGTTCAGGGCTCAGGAGTCCCTCCCAAACTTTTGCAATTCTGGAAGCTAAAATTTTGGCAAAATCTTTATGTCATAATTCATTAGTGAAATGGGTGAGTTGGTAACCAATTCCTGTGATTTGCCTGGTTTAAGGAGCACAATTATAATTGCTTCCAATAGGGTTGAATCTGTGAAGCCATATTCATTAAAGATTTGAACAAACGGTGAAGAATGGGGTCAGGTCTGCTTCAAATAATTTGCAGAAATTAGGTGGAAATCCATCTTGGCCTGGGGCTTTGTCCCTAGGCAGGGACTTAATGGTGTCCCTAATTTCTTGTTCTGATATAGGAGAATCAAGCAATTTTATTTGGGTTGCATTGAGAAAGGGGATGGGAGTTATATCCAAATAGTCTCCAATGTCCTTGTCTGAAGGAGGAGGATCCATGGGACTATAGAGTTGTTTATAATACTGTTCAAATACTTGTGCAATTTCTCTGGGAGAGGTTGATAGTTCCAGAATTTAAGGAAATCAGTGAAGAGATGATACGAGATTCTTCCTGTCTCCTGAGCCTCATTGCCAAAAGATGACTAGCTTTGTCACCTTACTCTATATACTTGGCCTGAGTTTTAAAAAAGGGCATTTTCCGCTTTCTGCCCTAATATTTCTGCGTATTGGTTTCTCAGCAGAGTCAGACGGTACATCTCTGTCTCAGAGGGGGGATTAGATAGTGAAGTCTCCAGGGATCTTTTGTCTGTTAGAAGTGAGGTGGTCTGCTTCTCTTGTTGTCTTTTTCTAGTGGTGGCTATCCTAATAAATTTGCCCCGAAGAACGCACTTCAAAGTACTCCATATCTGGTTGAAGGCCGAAATGGAGCCCTTCATTATGAATCATAAAATCTTTAATGAGTTCTTTGATGTGTGTTACCATATGTTCGTGAGCTAATAACTGAGAATTTAACTTCCAGATAGTATCTTTCTGGACTACTGGGAGAGGGTTGATATCTAACCATATAAGAGAGTGGTCAGATATAACCCTAGGGGTAATTTCACACCCAGATACACCTGAAATCATGCTTTGATTAATTAGAAAATAGTCTATTCTGGAGAGGGATCTGTGCAATGGTGAAAAAAAGGTGTACTCTTAAGTTTTAGGGTATAGAAAGTACCAAGGGTCAATCAACCCATAGGTCTCCATGAGATCTTGAAGGGAACGCTGTGCAGGAGATGGGATGGCATTCGTACCTGATGATCTATCCAAAAAAGCGTTAATAACTAGATTCCAGTCCCCTGCAAGTATTATGGGCAAGTTACTAAAGGGTGCTAGGGATACAGAAAGGTTTAAAAAAAAATTCAGGTGAATCTCGGTTCGGACCGTATATTGATCCAATAAGAATTTCCTTGTGGTCGAACATTCCTCTTAGAAAAATAAAACGACCTTGTGGATCGGTGATTTTTTTGAAGTTCTAAGAACTGCACACCCCGGCAATCAAAATCGCTACACCACATTGTGATGTACAGGATCCTGTGGCATATACTGTACCTATAAAGCTCCTCCAGAAAAGATTATTTTCACGTAAAATTCCATGTTTGAAGCTGGCAGCTGAACTGATAAATGAAAGGCTTGCTCTGTAGTTCGGTGACCAAAGCAGCCAGCCACTCCCACTTCCTGAGCTATATAAGCAGTTCCTCTAAGCCTCACTGTGAAGCATTTTTTCTTTGCAGCTGAAGGCTCTGTCTGTTTGTCCTCTGAGCTGGTTGGGCCTCCTTGGCTGGTTGGTGCCTGCTCCCCCCCCCCCGCTCCTGCTTGTCTCTGCTGGGCTTCTGTGCTTATTTTCTACTTCTGGTTTGTATTTTGCCTTGGCTGTGTGTGCTTCCTCCTTTTGGTGGGGGTTTGTTTCTCAGCTCTAGCTACTGCTACTCTGGAGCTCATACTGCTTGCTTTGACTACTCACAACTCTCAAATTACTTGCACAGCAACTCTAGCATTCTGCTACACAGGGCTCATGCTACTGTGTTCAGTTACCTACAGCTACAGCCACTGCTGTTGACTGTTTACTTTAATTACTATTGTACCAAGTACCTGTGTTTTTCCACTGTGCTCACCATGCTCAAACTACTGCAATGCAACTGGAATCATTACCTGTGTGTTTCAGCTCAGCCATAGCTGCTTCATGTTGCATACTCAATTCTTTTCACCTGACACAGTTTACTCTGACCCTGCCTATGCTTCTCATTTTACTTGCAGCTTCACTACACTGCCTGGCTACACCTGCTTTCAAGCATTGTCTCCCTGTTTTATTGCACTTATAACTCTGAGGTCAGCCAACTAAGCTCCTGCTGAGGCTGTTAATATAGCTTGATATTAAAATGCTGTCTTCACCTCTGAAAATCCTCAGAGTCTGTCACCTTGATTTAGCTTTGAACTGTCTGACTGGCTTGCTCCCAATTCAGTGCTGTTTAATTGCTATACAGTTTGATATGCTGGTTCACCTATCATGACTACTGCTTACTAACCTATGTGCAGGTCTTCACTTGCTTACGCAGCTGTTACTCCTTGCTTATGCAATCCATTACTTCATGCATACTGCCATCCCTTCGGCTTCAGCCTGGGAGTCTGCTGCACTCAATCTGCATTCAACCTTGCAAGGTCTCAGCACTCAATGCTCATTATGATCTCAGCATGCCGTGCTCATTCAGCTCACCAGCTTTCAACTCTCAATCAATTTCTGGGTCATGCCAGCCATTCTAATCTGGTGCAGGGTTCCTGCAGCCGACGGTCTCGCACTGCATTTAGTCCGCATCATTGAGCATGTCCAACTTGTGGCGGGATCCTTCTCATCTGGCCCATAGCTGGGAATATCCTCACCCCAGGCTTGGCTTTAGCTGCCTGCTACGCGACAGCAGCTCTTGGTGTAGAATTTAAGACTAGTGGTGAAGGGTGGTTACGATGATCTCCTTTGGCTCTAGTGTTCCACTATAAAGGTTGGCCATTGACTTTAGTGGTTTCCCTAGCAAAGTACCTTCACCGCATTCTCCCTATGACTGCCTCTGGTTCACCTGGTTTGATTTAGGGTGTGTAGGCCAGGTGAGTGCCTCAGCAGTTTTTGCTTTCCTCCTGTGCCTTGGATGCATGTATTGTTGCAGAGTTTTCTCGCAGCCTTCCACGACGTTCCCGCTAGATGGTTTGAGTGAGAGCCTTCCTCCAAATTGGAATATTTTCCACCTCCCTTTAATTGGGTTTTCCTAATTGCAGCTGCAGAGCCATCACTAAATAAACTATCCCAAGCCTGGAGGGAAGGCGACCTAGGTCTTGGATCCCCAGAGATTTCCTCCTCATAGGGTTTTTTTTCTCTCCTCCGTTGCCTCAGGACATAACACTTAGCTAACTTAGTCATTTCCCCTAGTTTCTTTAGGTAGGTTCTGTTGCTGGATAGAGGTGGAGGATGTCCTACCATTCCATCTCTTTTTAAGGGATCCCCTACTCTCAAAGCAAGCCATCAGTATCATGCTACGCAAACCTGGGCAGTTATTATGACAACTGAGCATATCATTGCATTATCAAACTGCCTATACTTTTCTACTACTGCGTTACTGTTACTACTTCTATGTCACAGTTACTGCTTGCTAATCTGCTTCATGTTGCCTCCTCTTTGGGGACGATACTACATTTTTGGGGGGATTCCTATGGTACCTTTAGCCACAGGAACTGTCCCATTGCACCTCTAGGGGTGGAACCCTCTCATAGGGTTCCTTGCCTTCATACCCCTACAGGGTGGTAATTCCTCTGGAATAGAGAGTGTGAATGACCAAAACCAAACTAACATAGTTGCACAAGCATAACACTATACTGGCTGCATAGGTCAGTGAAATGAAAGGCTTGCTCTGTAGTTCAGTGACCAAGCAGCCAGCCACTCCCACCTCCTGAGCTATATAAGCAGTTCCTCTAAGCCTCACTGTGAAGCATTTTTTCTTTGCCCACCATCCTCCCCTCCTCTTCCAGTGGCAGCACTCTCTCCTTCAGGGGATTCCTAAGGTACCTTTAGCCATGGGAACCGTCATGTTGCACCTCTAGGGGTGGAACCCTCTCTGAGGGTTCCTTGCCTTCATACCCCTACAGGGTAGTAATTCCTCTGGAATAGAGAGTGCGAATGGCCAAAACCCAACTAACACAGTTGCACAAGCGTAACACTATATTGGCTGCATAGGTCAATGAACTGTGGGGGTTGGAGTACTGCAAGTAAAATTTGAAGTATGGCACTGATTGCTGAGCTGGTAACTGGGAGGGTTGGGGCATTATAGGTAAATTTCAAAGTGTGATGCTTATTACTGAACTGGTAACCGGGGATATGGTGGTCTCAAAGCACAGATATGCTTGTTAAGCTTGTTTTGCTGATTGCTGAACTGGTCTTGGCAGAGGGAGGGGGGCAGGGGAGTCTCTTTGGTGATTTATTGACATGCCCATGATGTGAGATAGATGAGAGGTAGGGGTGAAGTGTATTGCTGATGAGGCTGGAGAAGCTGATAAAGTTGCATGTTAATCTGGTTGGTTAAATTGGTTGAGCAGATTGTTAGGGCAGCATTCTAACATGGTTTCTTGTGTTTAATTAATGCCTTTAATTAATGATGCTATATTTAAACAGAAAAGCATTTCAATCTTCAAGCTGCTGCTGTCTTTGCTGTGTTGCTCTTCTGTTCCAGAAATCCTCCTCCCGAGAAGTTGCCTTCTATTACTGCTGCTGGAGTTCAGAGCTCCTGTTCTTGAAATTCTGTTTTGCTGGAGTTCAGAGTTCTGCCCTAACTGAGATCCTGTTCCTGATATCCTGTTGTGCTGTTGTATCTGAGTTCAGAGTTCTGCCCTGGCTTTATTTCTTTCTTGCTGCCTCTGTTCCTGAAATCCTGAGAAGCTGCCTTCTATAACTGCTACTGGAGTTCAGAGCTCCCGGTTTGAAAATCCTGTTGTGTTCACTGATTATTCTAAAGTATGGAAAAATAAAATCATACACAGGACTCAGATCATTTAAATGAGAATTTTTAATGAAGTACATCAACGCAAATAAAAATGCAGCACTGCAATTGCGAAATAATGCAAGCGTCTATGGGCTCTATTCACGAAGCCTACACACTGCGTATGTGCAGCGCATGGGCATGCCCATGACTGAATGTTGCATAGCGTGGTCTGATGGACCCCCAGCACTATTCATCATAGGTGTGCTAGTGCCTTGCACACTGGATCCACCTGCCGCACATGCAGCTACATGTCATAGGCAGTCTGGGGACATGTCAAGGGGTTTGCCCACACTCCACGCCATTCACTAAGGTGCAAAGTGCTGGGCTGGGGGAGCAAGTTACATGATGGGAATCCAGCCATACCTATATACACCTCCCCAGTGGACACCTGCTGGTGCCGTTGGCACAAGGACCCATGCCACACTGCTGCCCCATCCCACCGGGCTGGAAGCAGCCATTCAAGCAGCCATCCATAGGACCCTGATTCCAGGGGTCTGCTCCTTCCCAGGATCCCCTACATGCACATAGTAGGGAATACCCTACAGGACCCAGGCCAGACATCCCACTAAATGCCTGCCTGTGCCCCATGATCTACCCCCCTGTGCATCTGCAATCCACCCCCATGCAGCTGTGCTTCAGGGAAGGGAAGGACCATGGACAGGTGCCCTGCAGGTGCTCATAGTTATGAATAATGCACACCCTATGCCTGTCCAAGGTCTCATAGCTACATGGGCATTATACATGCATTTTGCACATATAACTCATGGTTTTGTGAATATAACTCCTATATTTGTATATCTTAGATGTTTCTGATAAATTACAATCAAGTATACTTGAATACAATACAGTAGTATTGTTCTATGGTTTTTGTTATGAAACTGCCTCCCTCTTTCCTCTGCTACCCTCTGTTATCCACCAAATACTAAGACATACCAAAGTTGGCAGATAAAAGAGGGAGCACTTTATTACACTCATTAGATATTCATCAATTTAAGAAAGGGCTCATGAATTTGAAATAAAAAACAATTCTGTTAAACATAAGCAGTTTGGGGGTAACATTAAGAGGTAGAGATAGATTTTTTTTATTTCACAAGAAACAGTGGCACTGCAGAGGGTTTACTAGCTAGCTGGGTGGTTGGGTTGGGTGTATAATAGTTTAGTACATATTTTACTATATATAGTGGAAGGGAATTTTTTGATTAATTATAAGATAATTATGGGGAAGTAAGTGGTGGTGGAAAGTGGTTGCATAGTTAAACATTTTTCTGAAACTGTAGAATGATATGAAAATAGAGAATAATGCCTGTTCAGGGGTGTGTTATGAGTAGTTTTCACACACCTGAGGTTTGTGATCATCCAGAAACCTCAATAGAGAAGCTAGAGAGGTTTATTAGAGTATCCCACACCTAGGGTGGGTGAAAAAATCCTCTTAAAACAATCCTGGCACAGGCTTGATTTTTTATAGTAAATGCTGCAGGGTTTAACCATATAGAAAAAAAAGCACCATATCTTGTAATAGAATCATGTTTATTTTTCAACATAAAACAGTGCTGTTTCAACTGCAGACTTCTGTCTGAACATAGCACTGCCATAAACTGCTTGATCTAAATATTCTGGTAGGGTACCTTCTGTCATGAAATAAACTCTTCATTTTAGAAACATAGAAACATAGAAACATAGAAGTTGACGGCAGATAAGGACCGCAAGGCCCATCCAGTCTGCCCATTGAAAAATGTTTTTTAATTTTGAATTTTGTTTTTTAACTAATAGCCAAACTGCTACACTGCAAGAAAAGTCTTCACTCCTCTCTGGCTGCTTGCTCCATGGTACCTTACATCTTCCTGCATCTGGATCCGTTTTCCTTCTTTTCCACTGGCCAGCCATAAAAATTAATCTGAAAAAACAAAAGCAAATCTGCCACAGAACTGCTTGCTCACACCAGGGAACTACTCACTTCCCCAAATGCCAGTAATTCCTCGCATCACTGACCTGCTCTCTTTATGAAATACTGAGTGCTACTCTTCAACCACCTCACTAAAGCAAACTGCCATATTCACAGTTTGAGATTGACAGCACAAGGCTGAAAATTACATAATGACTCAGTATGATGTCATATTGGGTTATTATGTCACTTGAAAAATAGTCTGAAGTAAGTTGATATTGGGGTCACCAGTTATTATATATAGGATAAAGTATGCTGTGTAGTGTGTTATGAGAATGTAACACACACCCAAGTTGTTGGATGGCACATAAACCCTGAGGGCAAAGTCATCCAACAATGAGGGTGTGTGTTAAATTCAAGTTTAACACACTGTACCCCATATTTTGTTTTATATAATTACTGCATTGTGTTTTTTTACACAGAGGAAATGCAATTGCTTATGTATGGAGCCTAGAGTAGTCTGGCTTGCCAGATGTAACATTGCAGAGGATTTATATTATGGAACATTTAATGCTGTAATACCTACTCAGGTATTATGGTATTTAATACACTGATTTTTCAATGGAAAAAACACAACCCAGTAATTATTATGTGATAAGATGAGCTGCATACTGTGAGGTCCTGGAAAATGCCTGCACACCTAATGGCTAACCATACTGGAGGATTTTTCCTAGTCATTTTTATGTTTGCTTGTGCACATGTGCAAGAAACATTATGTGGCAGCTTAGGAGAGAAGCTGGTTGTGGAGGTGCGGCACTGTGGCAGCCAATGCCGGCACTGCATTTGTGGGCTTGGCACTGTTCACCCAATGCAGGCCCAGTGTCCTGATGACACTGGTTCTTCAGAAGTGCCACCAACTTGAAACAATTTTGCAGCTGCAGCGTCAGCCATTCCACTACAATGAGGGAGTGACCCATCATTGCAGGGTGGTACCTTGCCTGGTGCAACATGTCCCTAAACATGGCAGTGGCATAGCCACCGCACAAGAGCCCCATCAAAGCTGACTGACTGGAGTGCCCAATCACCCTGTTGGCATGCCCCTGGCCCAGTTCATTTGCCAATGGGGGAGCTCACTCTCCATCAGCATAATGCCCCACAATTTGTTATGTGTGCCAGGGGTGCCTAATCCCCTGCATCATGCCCCTCAAGTAGTCATTCTGCCAATGGGGGCCCTATCCCTATTGGCTTAAGTCCCCCCACCCCAAAAAGGCAGGTGACACACTGGGAACCCACCCCAGTATGCTGAAAGCAAGCCTGCAAAAAAAAAAATAACCTTCCGCATGACTTGTTTTTTTTTTTCTCCCTGGAAGAAAGGAAATGTTCCACGCTGGTCAGGTCCCTCCCCAACCCACACTCATGCACTCGCACCTACCTCCCCTTATACCCCTGTTCACCCCCATACTTACCTCTGAAGTCTGGCGTGACAATCTTTGATGGCCCGGGAACACGTCTACACTCTTCAAAGCTGACCGCAAACTGAAGAAATGCCGGTAAGCTGTATAATGGCATAAATAGTTTTTTTTAAACTTTGGTGCATATCTGTGGCATTTTTGGAAATTGTGGCACCAAATTTTCAACATGGGGTTTTTGGGATCCCTCCTCATGAATTCAGTTACTGTCATGGCGTTTTTCAGTCATGAAAGGTGATTTCATGGTCACTGCATATAATCACCTTTTAGGACTGACTAATGAAATGACAGTGCCAATGTTCATGAGGTGGGCTCTCAAAAAGCCTGTGTTGCAAGTTTGGTGAAAGAAATCCCAAAAATGACTTTTATGAGTATGTGTTGCACAGTTACCATGCACACTCATAACTTCGCAAATTTGTAATATTTTCACTCCAGATTTTCAACACTGGTATTTTTCCACACCTCCTTATGAACAGTATAGCTGTCATTTTTCACTTCCTGGCCAAAATGTGTTTTCCCACTTCTGGTGCAGAATAGTGTGGTCACTGTGGGAAATCAGTGTTTGGGACACATTAGGAAAATCACAGTGACTCTGTTCATGAGCAGAGGTCCCAAAATGCATATGTTGAAAATTTGGTGACAAATGTCCATAAAATGACTGTGTTACAAGCGTGCATTGTACAGTTTCCACGCACTCTCATAACTTCACAAATTTGTAGTATTTTCACTCCAGATGTTCAACATTGGCATCTTGTCAAACCTCCTTATTAACAGTACAGCTGTCATTTTTCACATCTTGGCCGAAATGTGTTTTCGCACTTCTGGCACATAATAGCGCAGTTGCTGTGGGAAGTCAGTATTCGGGACAGATTAAAAATATCACAGTAACACTGTTCATGAGCAGAGGTTCTAAAATGCCTATGTTGAAAATTTAGTGACAAAAATCCATAAATGGCTGTGTTATGAGGCGCACGCTATGCAGTTGCTCTATGCACTGTAATTTCACACATTTGTAAATTTCACACCAGATTTTCAGTATTGCTATTTTTTTCACACCTCTTTATGAACAGTATAGCTGTCATTTTTCATATCCTGTCCGAAATATGTGTTTACACACCTGGCACAGAATAATGCATTTACTGTGGGAAATCAATGTTTGGGACAGATTAGAAAAATTATAATGACATGGTTCATGAGCAGAGGTCACAAAATGCCTATGTTGAAAATTTGGTGAAATAATTCCACTAAATGACTATGTTATGCACATGTGTTGCACAGTTTCCACATACGCTCAGAAGTGCAAGCATTTTTAATATTTTCACTATAGATTTTCAGCATTGCTATCTCTCAACACCTCCCTAGGAATGGTACAGCTGTCATTCTTCACATCCTGCCTGATCTGTGTTTTCGTACATCTGGCACAGAATGGTGCGGTCGCTGAGGGAACTCAAAGTTTGGGACACATTAACAGTATCACACTTCCACTGTTCATGAGAAGAGGTCCCAAATGCTTTCATAAGGTGGGGTCACAAAAAGGCCATGTTGAAAATTTGTAGTACAAATACCAACAAATGCCCAGGGCATTAGGGTTTCTAACCATAATGTCCCACCCTGTACAGACTGACAGGCATCAGGGGTTGCCTTTGGATTACCAACTGTAATGCTCATGCCATCCCACCGCCACCCCCAGCCAGTGACAGGCATCAAAGTGTGCCTTGGACTCTTCGGCCCCAGAGTTCACCCCATTCTCCTATACTGCATCAATTTCCACATATGTCCTTATGGAATAGGTGACTGTAAAGCTGAACACCCCAAGGCACACCTCAACACATGTTGCAGGATAGGGTGAGGTGACATGGCATGAACATTATGGGCAATGACCCAAACGCATACCTCAATGCCTGTTCATCTCTGCAAGGTGGAGGTGGGGTTGGCATGAAGTTCAATACTTCACTGTCATTCCTATTCTGTATCTTTCTAACTCCTGCATTTCCAATGCTAATACCAGCAAGCATAAATTCAGCATTGGAAATGCTTGTTTAATAAATACTGTTGTATTCCTTTGCTCTTTTCTATGATACACCACTCAACAAGCTATCCAACTCAAGGTACACCCCTGACCCAATAGTAAACTATGAACCCACAACAGTGTGTGCCATACTATGCCACCTGATCTCATTGCTTGCCACTTTCATTCACTTGGGTAGATCTATCTTCTTGAGTGCCCTGCAGTGTGTTATCATGCTTACAAAATGGCACATTTGGGAAAAAAAAAATGTATTAATGAGATGTTTTTGTTAAAAAAAAAAACTTTCATTGACAGTCTGCCATGCGTAGGGCTGGGAAAAAGTTAGCTTCTGCCAGTGAAATTCTGGCAAAAGAATGATTTTGTTTCTGTGGAATTTCACAAAATGTTACCAAAATTGTTATTTCCATTTTTTATGTCTCATTTTAAAAGAGTTTGTTCAAATTGCACCCTATTTAAAATGATGACTTTACAAAGGTGCACACAGAAGTGGACCAACCTGCAAACTTCTGTCTTTGAAGGTGGCTGAGTTATACTCCTCCAAACTTTCAGAAATGTTAAACTTTCATTTTCCAATTATGTAAGCTGCAGAATGTTAAGCCTATGTAATTTTAAAACTAGAGAAGTAAATATCACTAACTTTTT
The DNA here is from genome assembly GCA_016271365.2 of Neoceratodus forsteri. Classification (NCBI taxonomy): domain Eukaryota; kingdom Metazoa; phylum Chordata; order Ceratodontiformes; family Ceratodontidae; genus Neoceratodus; species Neoceratodus forsteri. The sequence continues at coordinate 668,422,459 of CM057456.1, read as the reverse complement.
GGGTTCATTGACCCTAAATATTAGAATTTGAGGCCACCCTCATGGTGTCATGCTGCCATGCTAACAAACCAGGACTGGAAGTTACTCCAGAAAGTCATGTTGGGAGGCAGGCCATGGCCAAGGCAGCTGCCGCTCTGCAGTGCATCTCAGCTGGGGAGGGTTGGTGGTTGACTTCATCGACACAGTGAAGCACTGCAGATGGGTCAGGGAGCTTGCTCTTGCTGCAGGGGATGCTGGGGCTTTGCAAGGCTGACACAGGTACCGCCCCACCAGCGGTGGTAGGAGGGAAAAATGTGGGAGAAAAACCCAGTAGACAGCTGAATGATGTCTGGGTTCAGCTTGATCAGGGTACATTCCTATGAACAGGGTATCTCTCTGAAGACAAGATGCTGGATAGGAGAAAAACCAATATGGAAAAAGTATGTGTGTCAATTCTATAATCTCTTGCTCAAAGTCTTGCCAAGCTATAAGAAGCCCAACATTCCAAAATAATATTAGTAATGAATCTTGAATTTCATTAGCTTTTCCAGAATTGTGAAATGCTGTAATACTTTTTTGAAGCCATATTTGTGCATTTTTCTCAGTTATACTGGAGTTGCCATTGCAGAGGAAGGTAAAAGCTGGGTATAGAGGACATAAGGTAGTATTCATAGGAGGCTCCATAGTAAAAGTATAGTGGTGCCAAATGTCAGTTCACTATCTTAAGTGACGAAGATGAAGAATAGTCATGGACATCACTGTGCACTAGCCTGTCTTCTTGCAATATGCCAGCTAACCAGTAGAGCTCACTGACTTAATGACTTGCAGAAGCACATGCACGTGCAGTACTATTTCTGTACAGTACCATCTGCTGATTGCCTCTGCACACTGCCACCTGCTTACTCTTTAACAACTCCATAGAAAACAAGGTATACTGTATTTTTGCTATTTGAAAATAGTGGCACCAAATGATGCTAAGCCTTACAACCAGTTGCAGCTTAAGCCACTGTGACAGAAGTGTCTGGATATCTTTAGCCACGATGGAGCATAATGCTGGGAATCACTGTCACAGGGGTGTTGGATGGGGTATTGAAGGCCCAAGATGTTAATGCAGGTAAGGTGATTCAGTGGTAGACCTCGGAGTCAATTGAAAAAACAATTATGACTGACTAACCACACATTATGACTGATTTTTTTAACTAGTTTGAAATTTCTGACTTCAACTAACTGAAGAAAATCCAGCTAATTTTTTCAACTTTCACCATCATTGAATTTTATTATGTAGTAGTTTGTCATACTTTTTTAACTTTGTATCTTTTTTTAATTAAAATTTCTACTATGAAAGTTAATAAAATGTATGGTAAAACTTCGAAATCAATATGGGCATGTGCACAGCCCTTCACCTTCTGACATCACAAAACTGGGCTGCATGTGCCACGTGGGGACGTGTTGGTGGATTAAGGTCAGGAAGCAGCTCCGTTTTTAGCATTTGGGATATAGCAGCATTATAACTTCATAAATGGGCAGAAACAAAGGGAATTATGTATGCCCCCAACTCTGGAGCAGGTGAGGTATTGCATATGCTGTAGCAGGCAGCAACTAGTCAGCAGCAACTAAGAAGCAGGCTGCTCTTTAAAATGCAAATACAAAGTGCAGTGAAACAAATCTACACACAGTAGGGACCCACTAAAGCACAATAACCAGTCAAAACAACAACAAAATATACTAAATCCCTAAAAGTAACAAGTTGAAGCAGGGCAGTAAAACAGTACACAGTATAGAAAAATAAGCAGCAGTAATAATAGTTACTTAGAAAAAGAACTGTGAGTCTAAACTATAGTATAGGTAGGGCCTCAAACACCCCACGGAAGCTAGAAGGAACCCTTCTGCAAACAGAGCTAACCATCAATATATGTTAGTTTACTAGTAGTTGTAGAATCTGTGAGACTAAAACCAGTTTAAGGGAGGACCCCTAGAAATACCTCTTGTATGGTATACCAGAACTGAGATGTATCCATAGTTTAAATTTAAAGCTAAAAAGAACTCATGCATATTAAAAAAAAAAAATTTCTGACACAGTTTCCGAGCTTTCAATATGTACACAAATGGGTATTTTTAAATTTTATTTATCTTGCCGTAAGGACTTTAATATTTAGTCTATCTGACTCCTACAGTGGCAAACAACAAACATTTTGTCCATTGGACCTAACCGACCATGCTCCATGCTCCAGCCTCCTATGGATCCGGGAACTCACCAACTGACCACCTGTGCCTGGTCTACTCTACGACCTCATGGGGAGTCTTGACTTACTCACAATGCCACCAGAGTCAGAGAGAGCCCAGCCAGGCCAACAGCAATAGATTGATGATAATCAATGACCTTGGCTTTTCAAGTTTGGCCCCCCAGGCCCCACAGCCCCCAAGCCCTCAATCATCTAGACAAGCCAGCCCAGCATGCAGCAGACACACAGACAGACTGAGTAGTCTGGGACAGACCATCTTCCTCCTTCCTACTGTCCACTTCCCAGCCCTGGCGGGTCTTACATACACATCTCGTACAGTACCTTGCTTACTATAGTAGCCTGTTGCCAGCTTGATCAGGTGTCGGATGATGATTTGGTTGGTGGCGTCAGGTGGCTCCATGGCTCAGGCTGCCACTGCTGCTCAACTCGGTGTTGGTGCTGGTGTTTTTCTGGAGCTGTGTGCTCCCTCCTCCTAGCCCACACAGTCGGCCCCTGACCCAGACCTACGTCCGCACTTCGGTATTCCATGCAGTGGAACTAGAGCACCTACCACTCCTCCTCCTCGCTGACTCTGAAGACCAGAGTAAGACTGAGTGAGAGTCACCTGGCAGGCCCAGCTGATGAGGTCACAGTCTGATCCCGACCACGACCAGACCACTGACTTGCTGCCTTCACATGACTGCTGCCTGGCTTTGCTGGAGGACTGACTGGGACCTGCACAGCTGCACACTAATCTCTCTCTGGGCACCAGACACATCAGGACAGTGGACACAGTTGACTTATTTTTAAATTAAAGGATGAACCACCAAACTTCGTCCCTGCAGAAAACTTTGCTGCTATGTTGCCCACACACCAACATAGTTGCCTCCTCTCCTGACAGTCTCCTCTCCTACATAGGCACGCTCTCCCCTCACCTTGTATAGCCAGTCACAGACACTCTCAAGCTCCTGGCTCATCCTTCTATCTCTCCTAATTGGTGGATGCTTTGTGTCCAGGAGCCAGGGGTGCATGTTATTGGCTGTAAGGCTTGGTGCTGGCAGTTGAGAACTGTTAGATATTCATGGCCCCCCTGGCCCCCTCCCCCCAGAAAGAAAAAAAGAGAAAACACACTGCAGTACACCACAAAAACAAACCTGGATGGGTCATGGAATCGTCAGCTGCAGTGGATTTCAACTCAACTATTTTATGGCTGCAGTCCAATGCAACTGCAACTGATTGCAACTGCATTGAATTGCAACTGACTATTTCAACTGCTGACGACTGCTCCTGGGTCTATTCAGTGGTAATAAGTGCTTTGTGAAAGTTAAATTCCACAGGTGGAACTCTACTAGCATTAATTATTATGCATCCACAAATTTTGAGTTAATTTTGCCACTTAGTAATTTCCAAAGTATCCACAATAAATGTTAACCTGCTAAACCACATTTATCCAACTTAATCAGATTCCAAGACACATGTACTTTGGTATGCATGCCAGATCTTTAGTGTATACCTGCAAGAGCAGTGGAGCTATAAACATGCAAATATTTTGAAAATTATCACACAATTAACAAGTAGTTAAATGGTGAAATGTTGAACTCCTGTAACTTACAAGTTATGTAACCAACTACCCCCCATTTAGCAGTTTCTAGGACTTTCAAAAAATATGCATATACATTTTTAATTATCCAGCACAGGAGGTGGCAATGTTGTAAGCATAGAAATATTTTCAGAAATATTTACGTGAGTAATAAATTGCTAAATTGTGAGCCCGCATAACTTCCCCACCCTTCTGTTAAATATAATGAAACTTGGCACTCTTCTAAGGCTTCTTCCAAGCAGTATATGCCAGAGTTCAGACCTTTAGCAATAAGACTGACTGAGTGATGGCTAATTTAAGAATTTCTGAGAATTCCATGAAATTTCACAAAACTCCATGAAATTAATGCAATTCCATACAAATTCAGTGAAATATAGAGGTGGGTAAAAGTTGCAAATTCTGCTTTTGCGAAACTTCTGTGAAAATGTGGAAATTTCACAGCATTTTCTGCACTTCCGCCATTGGCACGATCAGAATCTTCTGCATGTGTTTGACAGATTTTTGCCCTGTTCTGAGAAATTTTTTGGCTGAACTGCAGAATAATACACATGAACTATGGAATAACAGTTCTGAGGAATTTTTTTTCCGCAGTTAATTTTTTCTCAGTACATGTAATTATTCCACAGTTCAGTGATCAATTATGTGGACTTTTTTCTCCACAGTTTAATACAATAATCCACAATTAAATTTCACAATGATTTGGCAGGAAAAATGGTTGAGGAAGTCCAGAACAGGATCTTGAAGCTGGAAAATTTGTGTGAGGAAGAAGGGAACTATGTGGCTTTCTCAGAAGTGATCCCAGTACCCAGAGCAAGTGCAGTGAGGAAACTAAGAATTGAGGAGTTTAACACTTGACTGCATGCATGGTGTCAGATCAAAGGGTATGGACTGGTGAGGGGATGGGGTAGAACTGGGGATGGCAGCACCCTGTATGCTGGGGACAGGTTGTACTTAAGCAAGAAGGGCTCTGGGGTTTTGAAACAGAGACTGGGGGAATATATAGCAAACAGGGTGGAATTAAACTAGGTGTGGGAGAAGGCAAGTGGGTATAACTTAGACAAGGTCTCCAGATCAGGGAACCAAACTGGCTTACCCCATAGCAGTAGGGATGAAACAGATGAATGTTCATACAGGGCTGAGAATAACAGTGGTAATAAGGGTAAAGATGGGAAGAACACACACTAGAGTCTCCCTGAATGCGAGTTGCATGGGGAACAAAACAGCAGAGTTACAGGCTTTCACAGCAGAGGGGTAGGTGGAGATAGCTGCCGTCACTGAAACATGGGCCACCCAATACCAGAACTGGGACCTGGGGATCCTGGGATATAAGTTATACCACAGAGATAGGGAACAAATGGAAAGTGGGTGAGGTGGTGATTTATGTGAGAGAGGGGATGAGGTATACCAGAGAAGTGGGGGAAAAGGGTAGAACAGAGACACTATGGATGCAGTTCCAGGATTTGAGAAACTGGGCAGTTAAGATGGGGGTGGTGTATAGGCCACCATCTCATATAGAGGACCCGGACAGAGAGCTGGCTTATCAGATCAGGAGGGCCAGTAGGAAGGATAACACTGTGATCATGGGAGACTTCAATCTGCCCAGGGGTGGATTGGAGTACCCCAGCCTCTTTGAGTACAAGGGAGCAGATCCTCCTAGAGGCTTTCCAGGACAGCTTCTTAGTACAGATGGTGAATGAGCCAACCAGATTAGGAAATACTCTAGATCTTGTGCTGTCAAATGGGGAGTTTGTCAGGAAGCTAAGGGTGGATGATCCACTGGCAGGAAGTGGCCACCACACTGTGTGATTTTCCTTCACCATGGGTAGGGAGACTGGGGAAACAGTGACCAGGATTTTGGACTTCAGGAGAGCTTACTTTGGAAGGATGGGGGAAATAGTGTCTAGGTACCTAGTCAGAATCCAACCACACATGGATGCTAACCAGAAATGGTAAGTTATCAAGCTAGAGCTCATGGAGGCCACTAGATCTTGGACCAAGACACAAAGCAAGAGGGCCAGGGCTAGGAAATTGAGTTGGCTAATGTGGGGAGGTGTTGAAAAAGGTGAGAGAAAAAAGGACAGCCTTCAGGAGATTCAAGAGATCCAGGTGGGGGAGGATAGAAAGGAGTACCTAAAGAAGTCAAGGGAGGTGACCAGAGCAGTAAGAGCAGCCAACGCTTCCAGGGAGCTGTGACTTGCACGGGGCATCAAGGATGGAGAAAAAGATTTCTTCAGATACAAAAGGGAGAAGAGGGTCTGCAAGGATCAAATAGTAAGGATCAGGAAGGAGGAGGTTGGGCAGAGAAAGGGGCAGAGCAGGCAGAAGCACTAAATGAATACTTCTGTTCTGTATTTATTAAGGAGAAAGATGGATCACCACCTCAGGGGTTAGGGAGGATAGGCACGGGGGGAGGAGGTGACAGATGGGGAAATCACAGCTGACAGAGTACTAGAGGGTTTAAAGGCACTGCAGGTAGATAAGGCACCAGGACCAGATGGCGTACACCCTCTGGTCCTGAATGAATTGATGGAGATCCTGGCAGAGTCATTGGCAGACATGTTCAGCACCTCTCTGGAAATGGGGTGTGTTCCCCAGGACTGGAGGATGACTCCCATGGTATCTCTCCACAAGAGCAGACACAAGGATGAATCGGTCAACTATAGACCAGTGAGCCTCACATCCATTGTGGGGAAGTTAATGGAGATGATCCTTAAAGAGAGGTTGGTATCTTTCTGGAAGGTAATGGACTCCTGGATGGCAAGCAACATGGGTTTGTCTTGGGCAGATCCTGCCAGATCCTGCCAGACCAACCTAGTTGACTATTATGACTAGGTGACTAGGGAACTTGACATGGGCCATGTGGTAGATGTCCTGCATTTGGACTTCAGCAAGACATTTTATATGGTGCCAAGTGGCAGGCTGATTAGCAAGTGGGATACCAGGGAGCAGGGTCAAAGATGGTAAACTGGATCAAGAACTGGCTGCAAGGGAGACAACAGAGGGCAGTGGTTGAAGGGAACTCTCAGCTCCAGGGGCTGTAGCAAGCGATGTAATGCAAGGATTGGTACTGGGTCTGGTGCTGTTTTACATTTTCATCACCGACATCTTGCATGGCATTAAGAACAAGATGTCTCTTTGCAGATGACACCAAGATCGGGGTGGCGGTGGATGACAAGGCAGGGTGGCAGCATCTGCAGAATGATCTGGCTAAACTTGAAGACTGGTCAGACGCATGGCAGCTGGGGTTCAATGCCAAGAAGTGCAAAGTCATGCACTTGGGAGAAAGGAACCCAAGGAGGTGTTATCAGTTGGCAGGGGTGCAGATAACCACTACAGAGGAGGAAAAGGATCTTGGGGTGGTTATAACAGGGCAAATGAACCACTTGGCACAGTGCAGGAAAGCAGCAGCTAAAGCCAACAAGATGCTGAGGTTTATCGCTAGAGGAATTACCTCCAGGAGGGGGGAGGTGATCCCGCCTCTGTACAGGTCACTAGTGAGGCTGCACTTGGAGTACTGTGTGCAATACTGGTGCCCATACTTAAAGAAAGATGTTAGACTACTGGAGGGAATCCAGTGCAGAGCAGCTAGGATGATCCTGGGATTGGAAGACAAGCCTCACGAGGTGAGACTTGAGGAGCTTAACATGTACTCCTGGAGGAGAGGAGAGATAGGGAGATACGATTGAAACCTTTAAATACATGAAGGCAAACAGGACTGGCACTGAAGGGTTGTTTATACTGAGGGAGGGAGGAGGGACAAGGGCAGTGGTCTGTGGTTAGAGGAGAAGATTCAGGAGAGAAATGAGGAGGCACTTTTCACGGAATGGGTTGTGTCTAAGTAAAACACACTGCCCAAAGAGGTGGTGCTCCTACAGAACAGTGAGTAGTTTTAAAAGGGATAGGACAAAACAAGGGAGGTTCATCATGAGGGGGAGGGAGGGAGAGGCAGCTGAAGAATAAGGGAATGCTAGCTGCACACTCGAGTAGACTTGATGGACCATATGGCCTGTATCTGCTGGCAGTTTCGTATTTACGTATGTATGTTATCCTGCTGCTCTATGTCAGAATTTCCGCGAATGTTGTAAATTTAATTTCTGCACTTTTGCAGAAGAAAAATGTTACTTTCGTGAAAATTCCACCAGTACAAGTTTTTTTCACACATCTCTAAATGCTAATTTTGCCCAGCCCTAACAGCATGGTACATCGAGTCAAACTTTTCCTTGTGGAAACTGTTGTTGTATGTATCATCATATAAAATTCCAACACTCATTTCATAAGATACCTAAAAATATGTCAAAATTCATGTTATAAATTCAATACCTACTGCACATAAGTAGGATTATATAGATGTATTACCAAAGTCAGGCACAGAGAAATTGAATAAAATAAAAAAAACTGTTTGTTTATTTTATTTCATTCCATTCCATTTCTGTGTGCCTGACTTTGCTCTTAAATATTTGGTTAAATGATGTTGTGGCAGCAGTCAGTTTGTTAGCCAAGCTTGCCTATTTTGAAAGATCATATAGATGCTGTTCTCATACTGATTCTCTTCCCTCACTGTTTAACTCTTCTCTCTCTGCTCTCCCCTATTCACTTAAACCTCTTACTCACTCCTTTCTAAAGACTCCCACATCTTCTTTATTGCCTTCTCCAAATCTGCAGCTAGGTGAACCACTTTCTCCTACAAGATCCCCTCCATCTGGAACACCTTGCCCCTCCCTCCACACTGTCTCTGTCCTCTTCCAATCTCTCCAGCAAAGATCAGCTGAAACTCCATTTTGCCCCTCGTGGTCCTACCCTCATCTTGCTACACTGGTTCTGGCTCTCCTGCTGTTGCTATGCTTACTCTCCCCTTGAGTTGTGTGTTGTACTAAGGTGCACCCTATTGTTCTTTATACTTTTGACCTGACAATCTGCATGTTTTAATTTCAGCATGACTGTATTTAATTGCACACTCTCTACCTCTACCATATTTTCTGTACATACCGCCTCTTTCATTTTTGCTGGAACTTTTATTTTATCTATATATATTCCTGTCTTGTTCCCTTCCCCTTGTGTTACAACTGGATATGTGCCTTGCTTGGCTGAGTGTACTTTTACAGGTTACCAAATATCAAAAAATAACTAATAAATAAAAATAGCCATTCAAACAGCAAAAGTTCAATAACTACATTGAACAGGAATAAAATGAAAGACACAGTTAAAAAAATGTCATGCGAAACAAGGGGCTTGATTCTCAGAAGGTGGTACAAGTTGTTCCAATGGTAGCTTGCGCCAATTGCTAGTGCGCCAGGGATCCTATTTCAAATTCTCTATTGGGTAGTGTCCTGGTGGCAAAGTCCCACAGCTTGTGGCAAAGGTGGCAGTGTGCCAAAGAAATGGCACACCCAAGAGGTTTGCAGCAAGCTGCAGATGGGGTAAGGCAAGACTTCTACAAGTAAAATATACAGTATAGCAGTCCCTGATGGCTAGCGGCCTTCCCAGCAGCAATCCCTTTTGAAGTACGAGTAATCACACTCCTGGTGGTCTAGTAGACCCCCCTTCCTAGCCCTGATCTCTTCCATACATATTCATATATCTTTCCCTGATCATCTGGCGGACCCCCCTGCCTATCTCTGATCTCCCCCATAAATATTCATATATCTGTCCCTGGTGGTCTAGTGGACCCCCTCCCTATCCTCAATCTTCCCCCCAAATAATCATATACATCTTTCCCTGGTGGTCAAGCAGACCTCCCTCCCTGCCCTTGATCTGCCTGTATAATATATCATATAATTGTCTCAGGTGGTCTAGTGGACCCCCCAGGCAGGCAGTGCCCCACAGCCCCACTCCCCATCCCATACCAGAGCCAGCAACTGGCACAGCCCTCCACTCTCCACCATGGCCGACCAATGACTGAGCTGTCAATGAACATGACTGGGGCTGGAGGGGGGACTGCTAGCCACCAGGGATATGAATTACTATTATTTGAAAGAAGATTAGGGCTGGGGGGTGTGGCACATTGCTGCTAATGTCTAAACCTTCCCAGTGGACACACTTCTAAGTACCCTTACACCAACCCTGGCTGGTATAATGGTACTTAGAATTGTGCCCTCTGGGATGGGTTTTGTGAATTCCGACATAGGGGATATGGCAGTCTGTGCCTGCCCCAACCCCCTAGTCCCATGCCATAGCCCATTGTGTGATCCAAGTTTGGCACAAGCCCCCTTTAGTACAGACAGCCTACATTTAACACACACTGCCTTTGTAAAATGCTCCCGGTGTATAGTGGTGGGCGAAGTAGGCTCAATCCATTAGCAAAGTGATTCGAACAAAAGCGGATTCGGTGCTCCCACAATGCTGACAATTACTTGATTATAATGAGGAACACAAAGTGCATTGAAAATAGCGACTTCAAGCATTTTGCCTCCACTGGTCACTTCTCTTCAATTTTTGGGCGAGGTACATTGGTGGCAGTTCACTTCGCCTCACTTTGCCTTGTTTTTGAGCTCCGAAGGAGGATTTTTCAGTGATTCATGGTAGTTCAGGTCACATGGGCTCTATATTGATCTGCACAGCTTCAGTTTAAGGAAGTATGAGTAGGAAGGAGTAGGAGACAGTGTGCTCTGATAGCTGTCTGTAAGAATCTTTTAAAAGCTGTTCAAAAAGCATTTTTGCTTTTTTTGGGGGGGGGTCCAACTGTAGTTCATCGATTGTAAGAAACCCTCCTGTGCTCACATCATCGAGCGTTTTTGTTTGTGTGTGGATTTCGAATGTAAATTTACAACATTGAGTGTGTGTGGTGAAAGACAGTGAAGTGTGCTGTGTGGGGGAGGGGTGTATCTGTGTGTAGGTAGATTTAAGTTACAGAACTAGTGATTTCTTTGTGTTTTGGCAATAGTTTTGTTATATAACTGACTGTGTTACTGTACACATAGTAAAATTGTCAGTGATAGTACAAATTTTCTTGCTGCTTGTTGTGTGAATGTGTTGCAGCATTTCATAAGGTCAGGTTGTTTAAATTACAAATGAACTTTTGCATTTGCATCGCATTCCTCGTTCAGCATTGTACACAGAGTGTTCTGTGTTGTGTATGCAGTGTTGCATGCATCAAATATAATACACCTTTTAAAATTTGTGACACAGATCAGTGTAAGTGCAACTAAGCGCAGCAGTGTGAACCTGCTATCCACAGCAGCTGCCTGATTTTGTACTGCAATCATGTTCTCTGTTCGTAGTGTTGCTGCTTGTAGTGCCGTAAAAATCAGCACTGTCTGTATTCAGTGCCCCTCCCCCACTGGTTACTGAAGTTTTTAATTCCGAGACAGTGTCACAACACAGTAGTCCCCTTATCTGTTGCTGAAGCCGCAGTTGTTTAATTTGCTTCATATCCAGCTAGCGATAGTAGCGAGTAGTAACACTCCAGTCAGAAAGTGAATGTATCAAAATCTGAATTTGGTAATAATATTTGTGGTTGATCCCCCAAAATGCCTGCAAAGAGACGTGCAAGTAAAGCTGTTTCTGGCCATGGCAATGTTGGCAGTAAGAGGGTCTGTGGGCGTGGTAGTAGTTCGTGGACAGAGAAGTGCATTGGTGATGTGAGGAAAGGTATTTCTCCTGCAATGTTTTTTACAGCCCAATCAGTTGCTTCACTGATAGTTGGAGGAGATGATGTTTTCCCAGCCGGTGGTGTTAGTGTTACTGGTGTTAGTGGTGGTGCAGGTAGTATTAGCATTGATGCGTCAAGTTCTAATTCCACCAGTGTACCATCCAAACATATTGAGTGTGAAGCAGTGCAAGTGAGTGACAGCGAGATGATGTCATACTTCCCAGTAACATCCCATTAACTGAACCTGATTCTGATGATCATGTCAATGATAGCATACAATGTGATATTCCATCCACCGTGGCACTTAACATCACTCATTTTCCATGCAGTGATTCACAGTGTGGTGAAAAAATATCAGGTGATGGTGGTGTAGATGCTGATGATGAATGTGATGATGCTGATGATGATGATGTTGCTGTTGTTGCAACATGCAGTCCACATGTTAGCATCTAAGCAGAAGATCTGGATGTGTGTGACAGAGACGTTGATGAATACGGATGATGATTTAATTGACCCCAGTTGGGAACCGGAGAAAAATAAATTAAAAGTGACTGTGTCTGAAATTTCTGAATTTGTTTGCAGGAATCACCCCCCCCCCCCCGCCATAAAAACTTGTGATGTACCAGCTTTAGTGGATGATGATGATGATGACGGCTGATACTCAATATGATAGGTAGTCATGGTGGTCAGGTGCAGTCCAGGTGTGCAGTGCCAGAAACATCACGTGCCTCCCCACTTCAGTGCTTAAAATAACAGACTTAAATAAGCCACATTGTCATGGACATGTTAAAAGCAGAGCATCACAGTCCCTTGTTTGGGATTTTTTTGTTCAAGATGCAAATGATGATTCAGTTGCAGTCTGCCAGGTTTGAGATGTGCGTGTGAGTTGTGGTAAAAAGGGGAGCCATCTTGGGACAGGAGGACAGCATACGCATCTTAAGAACAGGCACTTGGCTCTGTGGACCCAGCACAAGCTGGCAGCTAATACCAGAATTGGGCATTCGCCCGTATCTCCCGGCGGCAACCATAGCCAGCATGTTATCCCCTTCCATGACTGTTAAGCCCAGTAGGAAATTAAACATGTGCAGTAGTGCGGTAATAAGAGCAGAGGATTACTACAGGCATGATGAGGTGGAGGACCATAATGACTTTGAAATGTTGTCCAGTGCTGGTGAGAGTAGCAGTTTTTGCGGTGGTGGTGGTGGTGGTGGTGAATGCAGTATGTCTAGTGTAAGTGGTACATCAACCCCTGTTGGCAAATTCGGAAAAATAACATCATTTCTGGGTTTGTCATCATCATCTGTGCAACAGTCTTCATCAAATGTCCACACTCCACCCCCTACCAATGCCATTCATCACAGAGCACAACCATTTGTGACCAACGCACACCCCTGTTAAACGTTTAAGTCAGCCCACGTTACAGAGTGTTTTTGCGCATAAGATGAAGTACCCCCCCAATCGTACAGTGTCACGTGAACTTAATGCTGCTGTAGCAGAAATGCTGGCAATCGATCTTCTGCCCTTCTCCTTTGTGGAGAATTCTAGGTTCTGGTGGTTTGCTGCCCGTGCCTGTCCAAAATGGAAAGTCCCATCCAGAACATACTTTTCTACCCATGCTGTTCCCGAGTTGTTCCGCACTGTCTCAGACTCAGTAAGACATGCCCTTCAACATTCCTCCTCTCCATTCATCCATTTAAGTATGGATATGTGGACAAGTGGCAATACAGCAGGGAGTTCATATCTGTGTATAACTGCACACAGGGCGCAGGTGCCGGGGGTTGTTTGTGATGCTGGTAGTATGAATAATCAGTGCAGGAAGGTGGATTGTCATGGTAGCAATCTTCCTGGAATTTGCCAGCATGCAACAATTGCTATGCGCAGTGTGACCTGTTCACACACTGGTGAGAACATGTTGGACATGGTACTGACTGAAATTGACAGATGGCTAAACCCTCTGTCCCTGAGAGCTGGGTTCATAGCAAGTGACAATGGGTCAAATATGGTGAAATGCATCACGAATGGTGTTTTTTTTCATGTTCCATGCATGGCCCACTGTTTAAATCTTGTGGTTCAGGAGTTTCTGCAGCACCCTGACATAAAGGAAATGCTGACCATTGCACGACATATCTGCTCTCACTTTTCAAGATCTGGAAAGGCCCATGACCAACTGCGGCAGCTGCAGATACAAAACAGCCTGCCTCAGCACCGCTTGAAGCTGGAAGTTGTCACCCGATGGAACTCCACGTTATACATGGCAGACAGGTTTTATGAACAATGCAAAGCCATCACAGAATATCTTGTTATGCACACTAGCTGTGACAGTTCTGGGGCCTCCATGTCTATGACAACTGAACAGTGGCACCTCATGGACTCTGTAATAACAATTTTCAGCCTTTTGAACATGCCACACAGGCAGTGAGTGGTGAGTCTGCCTCCATTAGCCAATCAATTCCACTGCTGCCGGTGCAGAGGCAGACATTGGTGAATGTACAGCATAGCCTTGATGTTGCCGGAGACAGTGGTAGCACTATGTTGCTGCAACACATGCTGACAGTATTCGACCAGAATCGTCACATTGTGAGCATTCAGCGTAGTGAAACTTTGCCATGGCAACAATGCTGGACCCACGATATAAACATGGAATTGCATCAGTACTGGAGGGAGGGCCTGAACAGGTAAAAAATATCAGTGGTCAACTGGTTCGCTTGGTTCATGGGGCACAGAAGTCATGTGCCAAGGTTTGCAAACCTCAGCAGCATAATCCAGCTGAAGGTGTAGCTGGAGGACCAGCAAGCATGTCATGCAAGGGTAAGGGGACTGTAGTTCCTGGTGGTCTGTCATCCAAAGTTGCTGGCATCAACCCGCTTTGGGAGGCTTTGTCCCAAGTGGGTATTTGTGACATTAGTGATTCCAGGGAACAGACTGATGCATCAACAATCGGACTTAGTGCAGCACAGAGAATGGTTGAGTCATATTTGTCTGAAAACAGGCATCTGACAATAAGTGAAGATCCTCTTTTGTACTGGAGTGGAAAGGTCAGTGAATGGCCAGAGCTGACTGCAGTGCACGGAAGTACCTCACATGCCCACCCTCCTGCGTAAGTGTTGAGAGGGTATTCAGCTCAGCAGGTGCAATAGTCAGGGATCGTCGGACAAACCTGTCTCCTGCAAATGTTAGTTTGCTAACATTCATTAAAATGAATAAGAGGCACATACCAGCACAGACTGCAACCTCGGTATTCATACCCCGGCCTAGTCATGGTGGTATTGCTGATGTGGAAATGGAGCATCCTGGTGGCACTAGCAGTGGCTGCCTGAAACGGCCCACCACTGATGTAGATGATGACACAATGGAGAAAGAATTTCCCAGTGGTCAGACTTCAGACATCGATGACTGTCAGGTCAGTTTTCTTTACCAGGATGATGATGTGGTTAATGTTGGCAGGTTTTAACTGCAGTATTTAAAAGGCGGTGTGCCCCCCCACCCCAGACCACCACCACTGGGACTGATGTTGTCCAAGTCAGCTGCCACCATGAGTCTGTCTGCCCACCCCGGACCACCACCACCACTGGGACTGATGTTATCCAAGTCTGCTGCCACCATGAGTCTGTCTGCCCCCCATGGACCACCACCACCGGGACTGATATTATCCAAGTCTGCTGCCACCATGAGTCTGTCTGCCCCCCATGGACCACCACCACCACCACTGGGACTGATGCTATCCAAGTCTGCTGCCACCATGAGTCTGTCTGCCCACCCTGGACCACCACCACTGGGACTGATGTTATCCAAGTCTGCTGCCACCATGAGTCTGTCTGCCCACCACGGACCACCAGTCTACCAGTGCACCACCACCACCACCACTACCAGCTTCTTAATATTTAAACTATAAAGTGAGTATGTGCACTTATGTTTGTTATGCTGCCTCACTTCCTTAAGTTGTCTGTTTTGTTTTCTGTAGCTTTTCAGAGCAGCAGTAGCAAAACACATACAGTACACTTATTTTGTTTCTTTTACAGGAGAACAAAAACAGTCTGCATTGCTAATATTATTCATTGGGAAAGATGCTGTAGCTATACCATACAGACAGAGAAGAAGCAATGTAATGTCCATGTGAAATCCATTCTGGTAAGTATGAAGATTTTATTTCATTCGTTTCATTGCTTTGTAAAGACTGCTGCAAATATTGCACACAACAGGTTGTCTTAGTACTTGACCAGATGTGTCTCTAGTCTGAAATGTAACTTAGTTGACAATAGAGATTGAGATTTGAGAACCAGGGAGGGACACATAATGAAGTTGTAACTTTTAAGAAATCATTCATTTCTTTTTTAAGGAAAATTCACAATACTTTATTGTTCTGTTAAAGTGGCCTTATCCAAAGAAGTTTGTCAACATGATCAGGCACACCTTTCCCCAACCAGAGCTTAGGCACACATGCAACACGCAGAAGTCGTTTCATTCCATGACCATGACCATCATTAAGAACCAGACTCCAGAAGGATGCTGTTGAAATCTGTGAAGAAATAAAAAAATAAGAAACCATTACAGACAAAACTGAAAATATGATCCCCCCCATAAAAAGAAATGCTTACCTTCATGTGCTTGAGAGTTAACCATTTCCATTTATTTTTATTTTTTTTTTACTTTATTTCTTTATCCCTCCTTGCCTGCTCCCCAAGACCTCTCCTTCCTTCCTATCAACCCCCGTTCCACCTTCGGTGGGATCTGCCCCTAGAGTGCCTCCTCTTTTCCACTCCTGCACATTGGGGTCTGTCCCTCTTTGGTGGTCCGGATGGTACTGGAGAGGCTATCATCTAGCCGCCGGGAGGTGTTTTCCGTTTTCTCCCTTTTTCCCCCAACCCTCAGGGACGTCGAGCGCTGGGGCGTGCGTCCCGTGGTGGCATGCTGATGCATGCCAGACCTCTCATGCGCCGCCAACGTCCCCCCGGCTCTGATGAACGGAGTTGTCTCCATCCTTCAATTGTCGGTGCTTCCACCGGCTAAGAAGGGGATGCAGAATGCGAGTGTATTCTTGGTTCCCAACCCTGAGGGAGGAGACCATCCATTGGGATGCTTGTTCCTCCCTCTCCCCTGCTGACCCCCGGCCACCCGAGTCCATTCCCGAACCCGGGTCACTGGCGTAGTGCGAGGTGTGGCGTCCAGCGCCTCAACCCTCAGCGCCACCGGGCCGGTGTATCCATTTCCATTTAAATGCAAAAAATTCTCCCTGAGCACTGGACGGTGCACAGCAACAGTTCGGAGACAGAGTCACCTGTGTGTGATGCAGAACAATAGCATGAATACATGTCCATGTCAAGTTCAACCCCCTCATCATCACCTACAAAATACACAACCATATATCTATATATATATATATATATATATATATATATATATATATATATATATCTACTCACCAAGGCAACTATTACTGTACATCCAAAGGGCACCTTTCAATTCAGTTGAGATTATCACTTTTCACATCTCTGCACACAAAGAGATGCATTCTGGGCCTGCAGAAAAATCTGGGGACTCTGTGCCACTGTTGTGCCCATGACTGAGTGTGCCATAAATTCTGGGGGACTTTGTATGTGCTGAAATAGTCTCATTTCACTGTGTTACCACTTGTCAATTTTCTGGACACATGGAGGATGCATTCTGGGCCTGCAGAAAAAATCTGGGGACTCTGTGCCACTGTTGTGTGCATGACTGAGTGCACCATAAATTCTGGGGGACTTTGTATGTGCTGAAACAATCTTATTTCACTGTGTTACCACTTGAAAAATGAGGCACCAAAACAGCGCACACACACAAAACACACAGACACTTAACAGAAGGAAGGGGCCCAAGAATACAAAGTGTAAAGCATACTGAAGACAACAAAAAAAGGGCATAATTACATACAAGGGTAAGGGATGGTGGAAGAATACATTTTATGGCACAGCAAGGAAGGTAGGGGGGCATGGTGTGAGGACACAAAACTAATGTGGGATCCTATGGTGATCCAGCAGCAGTTTCAGGATGGACATAATTTGAAGCTGATGTCCCTCTATGTCATCCAGCCACTGCTCCACAGCACTCATCCTCTCGCTGTTCTCCTCAACAGCAGTCCAGTGAACTGCCAAGTCAGACAGTGTTACACGCACTTCTCTGGTGTCCACTCCTTCGACAGGCTGACCTGCTGGTGGTGGTGGTGGTGTTGGGGGTGCTGGTGGAGCAACAGGTGCTGCTGTAGCCCTCCTCTTCTTAGGGGTGCTGCGCCCACTATGCACAGCAGCACCCTCTGCTATGGAATGGCCAGCAGGTGCAGACATGGTCCGTTCTGTGGCAGCCTGCCACTCCAACTGGTGGTGATTAAGCATATGGGTGCGCTAGCTCCCAGTACCCAGGTGACTCCCCCGGGAGCCACAGCACACCTCCATCGCACATAGGCGACACTTCACCACACTGCTGCCCCCCCTAACACAGTCAAAAAACTGCCAAACAACGGAGGTGTGGGGAGGACCAGGCACAGGCAGGAAAGTGCCAGATGAACTGGCAGTAAGCTGCTCACACTGCTCAACAGTACTGATGGTGGGATCCACACCTGGACCTGGGGGAACAAGCACATCCTGCTCCAAAGGACCTTGTTCTGGACTTGGTGGTGGTGGTGGTTGAACTGCCTCAGAGTCAGGAGGCAGTGCTGGTCCTGCTTCCGGGGGTTGGACACTCATAAGTTTAGAGCGGACCAACACAAATGGGCGCCCATGCCCCTCACATATGCGCACGGTACCACGACGATACTACCACGCCTCCCAGAGCTTCCCGCCCAGACATTCCCTCAGCCTGCTCCATCTCACGACACAAGCACAACACACACACAGTCACACACACACACAGACAAACAACTAAGTAGGTAAGAAAAATAAAATTTACAGAAAGAACAAATTAAGTAAAAAACAGTACAGAAAAGACAAAAAAATGTAACTTTTAAAAAAGCTGTTGGGTTAAGTATCAAATTTTAACTCTCTCTCTGCAATCAAAAAAACACTCCTCTCTCTAGTACACACACACACTCCTCTCTCTCAGTCTGCAGAGGAGAAAGTGAAACTGTCTGTGTGACTCACTTCCTTCATGCCTGGCTAGAGAGCATGTGACTTACAGTACTGTAAGCCATTTGATCTGTGGGAGGGCTGCCACGTCTGAAACACCAAGTGGATCACTTAGAATCATATTGAGGAACGCGAAGTCCATTAAAAACAATGACTTCGCCTTTACCGTTCTCATTTTGCCAAAGCGAAGTGGTAATGACAAGGTGAAGTGAGCACTTTGCATGCCCAATTCGCGACAGCGGAGGGTAACGGAAGTGCCCACTTCAAGGCGGCACTTCGCCAGCGGATTTTAAATTCTGCATCTCTACCGTGTATCTTTTGGCACAAGCCACATCTGCGCTCCCCATTTTTTATGATGCAAGCCCCTTGCACCACTCAGGGGAGCTTTCTGAATCGAACTCTATACATTCTAATGTCATGATATTTAGCAAAGCATTAGAACTCCTACCAACCAGTAATTATGCCAAATTTCAGATTTATAGATCAATAGAAGGTTGAGTTATGGTCAAATTAATAAATTACAAAAATGTCATGAAATTTTGCCATATTTTAAATGTCAAGTTATTTTGGCCTAGTTTTCAAAGCTCATATCCAAATAATACCAAATTTGTCAGGTGCAGAGGTATTAATGGCTTTCATACGTGTACCAAATTTCAGAATCATACAGTACATTGAAGGGGTGAGTTGTGTGTGGCTAAACAATTATTACAAATACATTTTCAGTTATTTCCATCTAATTTTAAAATTTCTTATCCAAATTTCTCCACAGTTTCAAGTTTTAGAGAAATGTGCAACATGGGTATGTGCAACAAGTTTTAAGTCTTTAAAGAGGGCTGTGCTGTAGGTAGCCAAACATTTTGCCAAAATGTAGATTTTAGTTATTTAATTTTGAAAGCATTCATCAGAATGTTATAACATTTTGCAGGTATAGGGGATGGCAATACATTTATACATGTACCTAGTTTCAGATTTCCTGCTCTGAAGGTGCCTACTGTAAGTTATATGCAGATAAAACGCTTCATGAAATTTCCCACAAAAAAATAAAATGACAGAATTTAAACGACTATAATTTTGAGGTGATGCATCTTCATGTCATGATATTGGTACACTGTTAGACCACCTACTAACATGTAATCATGCCAAACTGTACATCTCTAGCCCACTAAACTACTGAATTATGACCAAAGGAATACATTTCAAAAATTCTGCGACATTCCATAGCATTTCACAGAATTCAGTCAGAATTCTGCAAATTTGGAATGTTCTCATTCCACACAGCTCTAGAACTCTCAAGCTGAAAGAATGAAGGCATTATTGTCTGGTCAGGTCACGCGATCACCCCGTATCATTCCAGTGCAACCACAGTACCAGTGGAGGGGGCAGCATGAAAACTAGTACCAGACATCAGATAGAGAGTAAATAATAATAAATAATAATTTTATTTATAGAGCACAATCTCTAAAATCAAAGTGCTGTACAATTCATAAAAACAATTAAAAAGTACAAACTATAGATATCAAGAACAGTTAAGATCAAGTAATGAAATACAGAAACAAGCAGAAGTATAAAACAGGACTAGTCACCAAATGCCTGGCAGAATAAAAAGGTCTTTAAAGCTGTTTTAAAGCTCCCCACGATCTGGCTGGCTTGAATCTGATGAGGCAGAGAATTCCACAGGGATGGGTCTGCAAACATAAAAGCACGCGAGCCAGAGGTTTTCTGTGAGCATCAGAAAAGCTAGGTTTATCTTTTCTGATTACATTCTGTTTTTTTTTACCCTAGAGCTGGGTTCAGTTACAGGGATCAGCAGGTGTGTGTGTGTGTGTGTGTGTGTGTGTGTGTGTGTGTGTGTGTGTGTGTGTGCCTGCTGACACCCCTACCCCTCTTTCAGTTTCACACCGCTCTAGCATGATTTTTTTTTTTCGGGGAAGCACATTTTATTTTTGCACAGTGTGGGTTTTTTCATCAGGAAAGTCAGGCTTGGCTTTTCTGTATACATTTATTGGGGACTCTTTTCTGGGTTCAGTAACAGGGAGGGTTGCTTTCTGACTTCAACCACCCCCACTGCTTTTACTTCCACACAAAGCTAGTGGGATTTTTTTGTGAAGCAAGTTTTGGATTTTTGTGGAGTTTTTTACATAGAAACATAGAAGTTGATGGCAGATAAGGACAACAAGGCTCATCTAGTCTGCTCATTTTTTTTTCTACCTTATGAATGTGCCATTGGCCTTTGCTCTGTCAATGGCCTATCTATTTATCCTCATCTATACTACTCCCTTATGCTTATCCCATGTCTGTTTGAAGCCATGCACTGTATTCATATCCACCACATCCTGAGGTAGGCCATTCCATGCATCCACCACCCTTTCTGTAAAAAAAGAACTTCCTCACATTACCCCTTAATCGGCCACCCTCTAATCTCATGCCATGTCCTCTTGTCCTGCTATTTTTCTTATATTGAAACATGTTAGACTCTTTCACCTTGTTAATGCCCTTAAGGTGTTTGAATGTTTCGATCATATCACCTCTCTCCCTCCTTTGCTATAGAGTATACATATTGAGCTCCGTTAATCTGTCCTCATATGGTTTCTGATGCAGCCCCTGCACCATTTTGGTTGCCCTTTTCTGGACTGCCTCAATTTGGTTAATGTCCTTGTGAAGGTGTGGCCACCAGTACTGCATGCAGTACTCCAGATGGGGCCTAACCAGTGTCTTGTAAAGAGGAATTATTACCTCCCTCTTATGACTTGTGATACCTTTACTAATACACCCAACATTCCCTAGCCTTACCTACTGCTTTAGTGGTCTGCTTAGATGATTTCAGGTCATCTGTGATAATGATGCCCAAGTCTCTTTCTTCCCTTGTGACTGCCAGCAACTCCCCTCCCAGCCTTTAGGTGGCTTCAGGGTTTTTCTTCCCTAAGTGCATGATCTTGCACTTCTTTGCATTAAACCCCAGTTGCTGCTCTTCCAACTATTTTTCAATTTTTTTCAGATCTCTTCTCATTCTGCCCACCCCATCTGGATCATCTACTCTGTTGCAGATCTTGGTGTCATCTGCAAACAGACAAACCTTACCCTCCAGTCCATCTGCAATGTCACTGATGAAGATATTGAAGAGGACTGGCCCCAGGACTGATCCCTGAAGTACCCCACTTGTGACTTGCATCTCTTCTGACTGTATACCATTTACCACTACTCTCTGTTTTCTGCCCGTCAACCAGTTTGCCACCCAGTTGACCAACTTCTGACCCACCCCGAGCCTACCCAGCTTATTAATCAATCTTCTATTTGCAATAGTATCAAAAGCTTTGCCGAAGTCAAGGTAGGCAACATCAACTGCCCCCTCCATGGTCCAACACTCTGGTTACCCAGTCAAATAAATCAATGAGATTAGTTTGACTGTACCTTCCTGCTGTAAACCTATGCTGTCTTGGATCCTGTGCTCCTATGGATTCCAGGTGTTGCATTATCCTTTCTTTAAGGAGTGCCTCCATAATCTTTGCCCACTACTGAGGTACGACTGACTGGTCTGTAGTTCCCTGCCTCCTCCCTGCTACCACTCTTGTGGAGCGGGATCACATGATCCCTTCTCCAGTCTTCTGGGACCTCTCCTGTGCTCAGAGACTCACTAAACAATTCTGATAATGGCTCTGCTAGTTCTACCCTTAGCTCCTTTAGTACCCTGGGATGTACTCCATCAGGTTGTATTGCTTTGTTTACCCTGAGCTTATCAAGCTCTTGTAGGGCCCTTTCTTTTGTGAAGGGACTAGTGCATACCTCCCACCCCCCTGTGTCCATGGTGCTGAGCCGGGGGCCCTGCCCTACCTTCTCTTCAGTAAATACTGAGCAGAAGTATCTATTTAGGATAGATGCTTTTACATGGTTCTCCTCCTCACATGCCCCCTTATCCCCTTAGCAATACCTCCTCTGGACTTTCTCCTTTCACTAATGTATCTATAGAAAGTCTTGTCCCATTGTTTTACTGTTTGCGCTAGTGTTTACTAGGTTTGGGCCTTTGCCTGCCTTACTGACATCCCTGCTTCCCTTAGGGAAGTTTGGTATGCCTCCCTATCTTTGTCCCGCTGCATTCCCTTATATTTCCTGAAGGCTAACCTTCTGGCTCTGACGTTTTCTGCTACTGTTTTTGAGAACCAAAGTTTTTAGTGTCTTCTAGTTCCGGCTCAGTTCCTTGCACACTGAAGGGGATATCGGCTGCTCCCCTGCATCTCACCATGCATGCACACTTTCACTGTGTGTGGATGTAGTATTTTTGTGAGGCCATGTGTTTGTGCACAGCTGTGTGAATGCTATGTTTAGTGTTTCAAAACTGACAGTCTCATTCAGTGGGTCAGGCTTGACTCATTGAATTTTTCCTGTTCATCATTTTGTTCAGGGCTCAGTTCCCTGACTGAGAAGGCTGTCAGTTGAATCCTCCCCCCCCTTTCTCCCTCAGCTTACTGCACACATTGTGTAGCTTGTATGTGCGCGATATTTTTTTTGTGTGTGTGAGGCTGTGCCCTGCATGTATACTGTCGTGTGCACATAGTTTCTCTTTAAAACAGCTGCAGTTTTTCAGTGGGTTAGGCATGACTCATTGAATTGTTGTGTGTGTTGTGCCTGTTTTAGGGTTCTGGGCTCAGTTCTATGTGCTAGTAATGCAGAGGCTGTTGGCTGACTCTCACCAATAGTACCAAAGCAGTGCTTTTCTGTTAACTGCATTTTGTGGTATTGAACAGTGTTTAGTTTTTACGTTCGCTTGCGCACATGCGCAAGGAATGTTTTGGGAGAGTAGCACACTTTGGAGGTGTGCCTCTCCTGTTCAATCCACTGCTCCGTTGAGCAGGCGTGGCGGTCCTGCACCAATGGGTGCGGGAGCTGTGTATGACAGGTGAGTGGTCTTGGCCCAAGAAAACACCACTGTCACACACAGGCGCTAGTAGGCTCATGACCTCCCAAAGCTTTGGTGCCACGCTGGGAGCCCACCCCAGCATGGCAAACATCCCGTGTCGCCTGCCGACGAGGGTGCCCAATCCCCCGCTCTCCACATCCCCCAAACGCCCCCCAAAGCTTTGGTACCATGCTGGGAGCCACCCCAGTGTGGCAAACATCCCATCATCTTTTTTTTTTCAACCTGAAAAGCAAAAAGCGGTCCCACGTAGTCTCCCAGCCCTCCCCAATCCGCACTCCACCCACTGTGCACTCGCCTCCCCCACCCCCCACCACATGCTTACCTCTGAGCTTGGCGCGACGATCATCGCTGGACCGGGAACACGCTGCACTCTTCAAAGTCGACTACGAACTGAGGAAATGCCGTAAGCTGTATAATGGGCTAGATAGGGGTTTTAAACTTTATTGCATATCTCAGGCATTTTTGGAATTTTGCACAAATTTTCAACATGGGTTTTGGGATCCTTCTCATGAATGATGTCACTGTCATGGCGTTATTCGGGCCTGAAGGGTGATTTCACAGTCACTGCACAGTCACCGCGCGGAAATCACCCTTCAGGCCTGAATAACGCCATGACAGTGACATCATTCATGAGAAGGGGTCCCAAAACCCCATGTTGAAAATTTGGCAAAAATTTACGATGTGTGCAGTTCCTACGCAGTTCTACGCACGCCGTAGGTTTGCGAATTTTCAATATTTCACCCAGATTTTCAACATTGCTATTTTACACACCTCCTCTATGAGCAGTACAGCTGTCATTGTTCATATCTTGCCCAAAACATGTTTCCAGCCCATGTAGCGCACGATGGCTCAGTCGGTGTGCGAACTCAATGTATGGGGCACATTAAGAAAATCACAGTGACACTGTTCATGAGCAGAGGTCTTCAAATGGCTGTGTTGAAAATTTGGTGAAAAAATTCCTAAAAATGACTGTTTTATGAGTGTTCATTGCGCAGTTCCTATGCACACTTGTAAGTTTGCGAATTTTCAATATTTTCACTCCACATTTTCAACATTGTCATTTTACTACACCTCCTTATGAGCAGTGCAGCTGTCATTTTTCACATCTTGCCCAAAATGTGTTTCCGCCCATGTAGCGCACAATGACGCAGTCGGTGTGTGAAATCAATGTATGGGACACAGTAAGAAAATCACAGTGACACTGTTCATTAGCAGAGGTTTTAAAATGCCAATGTTGAAAATTTGGTGAAAACATTCCTAAAAATGACTGTTTTATGAGCGTGGGTTGCACAGTTCCCATGCACGCTCGTAGGTTTGCGAATTTTCAATATTTCCACTCCAGATTTTCAGTATTGCCATTTTGCCTCCTTATGAGCAGTAGAGCTGTCATTTTTCACATCCTGCCCAAAACATGTTTCCGTCTATGTAGCGCACAATGGGGGTAACAAAAAGGTCATGCTGAAAATTTATTGTGCAAATACCAGCAATCGCACAGGGCATTAGGGTAAAGCACCATACATGCCAAACACCACTGCAAATACCTGCAAGTGAATGTTCGGCATTGACAAATGCTTGTTTTGTCTGAGATGGTATAATTCATTCACAGTTGCACAGTCAGCATATTACATATACACACACACAGGCACTACTAATAGTTGGTAATATATAGTTTGCCATGTTATCATACTTCAGTTCTCACAGCGACCACTTGTGACATTTATCATGTCTGATAATCAGCATCCCTATAAATGAGCTTGGTCCTCCCCAGCAAGTCATCTGCATCACCTGCACCAAGCAATGATAGATAGGGTGAGAGATGGTCATCTGGATGTATTCAGTGGGCCCAAACATTTTTCTCACCTAGCAAGCCTTTAGGCACTGGTAGCAGTGGGAGTGGGAAAAGCAGCTCTAGTTGTAACACTGCTATCACTCACTGTCACCACCAGTACCATCCACCCATTTCTTGACACATCTTTTATTGGGACTAATAGGAGGTTATTACAGCTCAGTAGATCACCTATTAAGGAAGCAGCAGCCACTATCAGGAGTCTTCCCACAACTCCCACTGTAGCTATTACACCCCTAGCCAGGGCACTCTGTACCACCGCCTGTACCACAGTTTCAGTAGCCATGCCACCAGTACCACTTTTGCTGCCCCAGTCACTGTGACCACCACCACGGCCGCCATCACCACTTCTGTGGCAAGTGTCTCCCCTGACACTGTACCCACTTGTACTGTGACCACTGCAGTCACTGGGACTGTGTTAACTGTTACAGTGCTCATGCCAGTTGTTGTCAATGAGAAGTATGTAGAGCTCTGAAAGTGTTCCAAACCCTTGAGAATTGCCATCATCATCATCATCATCATCATCATCATTATCATCTGAGAGTGATACTGACACCCACCTCAGTGATGTTTGGGATGAGTTAAAGTATGCATTCTGTTTGACCAGTAAAAACTAAGAGTTGCAGAGACAAGGAGGAAAAGTGCTGACAGTGGCCAATGGGGTAAGCAAGCAGGTAACCATCCTTGTGTTACAGAAAATAAAAAGCAATCGGCACTGATCTTGTCAAGGGTAGTGCCAGCTTGAAACACACAAGTTCCTGTTAATCCTTCTAGTCAGACATCTGTTAGGGAGAAAGGACAGGATGCAGCATACAGGTCTGTTAGTTTGAGAGGTGGGAAAAAAGTGCTGGCCATGGGCTACATATTGGAGCAAGTGGTGCTGGTGTAAGTAGAGGGGAGACATGCAGTGTGGTTACATTTTAGAACAGTACAAGATGATGCAACTAAGACACTGTGTGGAGAGTGCCAGAGCATCATTAGCAGGGGGAAATCTATCGAACCTCGCAACTATGGCAGTAATAAATCATCTGTTGCAGAATTATCACCATGCACTGCACGGATCAACTAAGGTTTTCAGGGTTATGCTGAGCCCCTCTGCTGCTACTGGTGGTACAGGTGATGCAGATTTGCAATCACAAAGTGTTGATGATGGTAAACATGTCAGTGAGTCTGACAGTCTCTTTTCTCTCCTCGCCACTGACAGTTTGTCCCAAAGCAGGCTCATCATGAAGTGTGCCTCTTCCTTTGCCTTGTGGTAATTTACCTGTTACCTGGTCCACACCGTATCCCAATGACACATGCCCCAAAAAAATCATCCAGAATTACAGTTTTGTATGTCTTTGACCCCCTGTATGCAGGCCTTTCATGCAAGGACAAAATATTATCCCTCACAACCAGCGGCAAAACAGATAATACAGTTTACTGGGGAAACGACATCTTGCTAGCCATTTCCAATAGTTGAAGATGTCAGGCTATGGTGTCTGCAGCAACATTTGCACTCTCTATATCAGACACCATCCTGAATAACATTTTCCCATATTGTTGTGCCATATAAATTATAGTGTTGTGATCGTGCCAGTATACTTAGGGTTGAGTAGGGTGTTCAGTGTTAAACCCTTAAGTTTGCACATTAACATCCTTGACACTGTTTGACGCAATGAGCTGAAAGTTTCCATGTGTTGTCTATGAGGCTTGGTCTGGATCTGTCGAAATTTTAGTGATGGTGGCTTGTGCAGTTTCTGAGATCTGAATAAGCAATTTTTTGCAAAAGGCTAACTTTTTTCCTATACTTCACATGAGCTTTTTTCACTGTCACCTACAGCCTACAGTTTTCCACTTTTCCTGGTGTCTAGTGGCACCCCCCACCCTCCAATTGCAGTTCTCATAGTGGCAGCATCTTTCCCTGGTGGCTAGTGGTACCCCCCATTGCCATCCCCTTACAGTTTTCCAATTTCTCTTGTAGCTACTGGCACCCCCACACTCTGGTTTCTGTCCCCATTAAGTTTTCCACTTTCCCTGTTGGCTAGTGGCACCCAAACGCTCCAATCGCCATCATGCTCTGAAATATAGAAAACCATCCCTCAATGCCTTTTTTTTGTTTGTGAAACTGCAAAAAACTAAATGGTCCCTCACCAATTTGACCACCCCACCCCCACCCTCAACTCAGCACCCAGCACCCAGCACTCTAGTAAAACTCACACACACCCTCACTCACCTGAATAGGTCACAGGACAAAGATCCATTCTCACATCAAAGACACGTCTTGCTGCTGGAACCACCGACTGCGATATGGGAAATTAAGGTAAATGTGGTTCGATGTATTTCAATAGGGTTTTCAGCTTTGTGTCATAACTTTTCCATTTTTGCATATTTTTAGCCCAATTTTTCAACATTGCCTTTTTGTGATCCCACCTCATGAACACTGATGGTGGAATTATGCAGCTCTGTACCATAAGGTGATATGAACATACGAATATATGAAAACACCAGTAGAAGCAGGCCTTATGGGCTATCGAGTCTGCTTGATTGTGCAGCTAGTCCCTCAACTTGCTGCTGCCCCACCCTTCTTCATCATAAACCCCCCCTTACCCTATATCTACCCCTCTTAAAGCCAGTGATTTTGCAGTCACTTGACAAAATCACCTTTTAGGTGAGATTTGAAGATTTTCACCACCCTAGTTCATGAGGCGGGGTCAAAACAAGATAATTTTGAAAATCTGAGGTAAAACTATGTTAAAATGCCTAAGTTATGTGCATATGTTTAAAATTTAACACATTTTGACCTCAAAATAAGATAATGTTGAAAATCTGAGGTCAAAATATGTTAAAATGCCTAAGTTATGTGCATATGTTTAAATTTTACTATGCTCACTTGTAATTTTGATAATTGTAAATATTTTGACCCCAAAATTTTCAGCATAGCCATTTTTTTACACCATCTCATGAATGTGATAACTGCCATTTTTCAAACCCTGACCAAACTGTGTTTTTGCACCTGTGGCACATAATGGTGTTTCGGTGTGGAATTACATTTTGGATGGGATTTCAACATTTTCATTACCAGGTTCATGAGGTGGGATAATAAGAAAGCTATGCTGACAATTTCATTCCTGTTTTGCTACAATTCATGTTAACATACATGTCCATATCTAAGGAGAGATGGGAGGGCAGAGATTGGAAGGCCCTGCCCTCCTACAGGCAAATGAGGATTCCATTATAGTATCTCAAAAAGTAATGACATTCTTTGTAAAATACTTTGTTAATGCACCAGTTTGAGTAACCCAATGTCACAGAAGTGGGGAAATGTGGCATTAGTGTTTCCAACCCTAATATCCCACCACCAACCTCCAAGCAGCAAAAGGAAAAAAAAATTAGGTTTTTAGGTCTCTGGAGTCTTGGCCAATCAGTGGTGAGGTCGTCTGTGGGGGTTGTCAACCCTAATGCCCACCCTCCCCAGCCCCTAGCCTCCAATCCAAAGCCCATGATATAGCTCCAAGCCACTGCCTCATAATGATACACTCTTCAAAGACAGAGAAGTATATCTTGTCACAAGTTGCCAACACAGTTTGTTCTGCCTTTCTTTACATAGCCATATGTGAAGAAAGGAGATATTGTGTAACATTGTACATTCTTGGAATGGAGTGGGCATTATGGGTGACAACCTCCAAGGAAAACCCCAACACTGATTTGTTAAGACTCTGGAGACCAAAAACCTGTTTTTTCCTTTTTTCTTCCTGGAGGGTGGGGATGGGGCATTAGGATTGGAAACTGTAACACCACATTTTCCTACTTTTGTGGCATTGAGTTACCCTAACTGGTGCACTAACAAAGTTTTTATGCAATGAATATAAATATATATATATATATATATAGTATATTATTTGTAAAAACTGTGTTAATGCACCAGTTGGTAACTTTATACAAAAGTAGGAGAATAGGTGTTAGGGTTTCCAACCTACACCCCCACCCTCAAGCAGTAAAAGGAAAAAACTTTATAGTTTTGGGTCTCCAGAATCATGGCAAATCAGTGGTGGGGTCTTCCTTGGGGATTGTCAACAGTAATGTCTACCCTATTCCATGACCAAGCAATGTCACACACAATCTCTTTTCTTCACAGAGGGCCCACAAGGAGAAGATGGGGGTATTAGGGTTGACAACCCCCAAGGAAGACCCCACCACTGATTTGCCAAGACTCAAGAGACCCAAAACCTTTAAGTTTTTATCCTTTTACTGCTTGGGGATGTGTGAGGGAGCTTAGGGTGGGAAACCCTAACATCACATTTCCATACTTACTGTATGTGGTATTAAGTTACCCTAACTGGTGCATTAACACAGTTTTTTGCAAAGACTTTCCTTATTTTTGAAATAGTATAATCGTATCCTGATTTGCTTGTGGGAGCGCGGGGCCCTGAGGGCCATGTAATCCCATCTCTTCATAGATGCATACATGTATGTTGCCAGGCCCTGTGCTTGCATTTCAGCCAAAATAGCAACCAAATTGTCAGCATAACCTTATTATTACACCATCTCATGAATGCCATGCTGACAATTTTAAAATCTCCTCCAAAATGTCATTTTGCATCACTGCAATGTCATTCTCCACAACAGTTATGAAAACACATTTTGGCCAGGATTTGAAAAAGGACAGCTGTCACGTCCATGAGGCGCTATGAAAAAATCACCATGCTGAAAATTTGGTGTCACAATTAGCAAAGTTACGAGCAAGTGCAGTAAACTTTCAGTCCATGCACATAACTTTGCCATTTTAACATATTTTTTTTTTTTACTTTCTCTTTATGCCCCCTTCTCACTGTGCTGGATTCCTTTCTTTGAGGATCCCTAGGCTGTGTATTCCTGTAGTCCCACCCCAGGTACCTCCCTCCGAGTACTGGTTAGCCTTTTTCCCCATCCTGCCTCAGTTTTCCCCCCGGGCGTGGAGGAATGGGACCCCCTACTTTGTCCCCCTCTCACACCTCCAGTATGCATCGGAAGGCATCGCCGGCCTCATCTATGGAGCCTGGTTATGGGTTATCTCAGGACAACCGGGTCCCGTCTACAGAAGCCCAGCACAGGGCTTTTCCGTTTTCTGGTCCCAGCCCACGGATGTCTGCATAAAGAAGGGCCCAGGGTGATGCCGTCAAGGCGATGCTTGAACACTCCGGCTCTGGCAGACATCCTCCCTCCCTGTATGCTGTCTCGCTGCACCTCCACCCGTGGTCACCCAGGTGGCAGTATCACAGCGGGACCCACATCCCACCCTCCCAGAGGAGAGAGCAGCCCCTGGGCACTCAATCCTTCTCCCCAGCCAGCCCTCCAGTTGCCCGAGTCCGCTCCCGAACCCGGGTCACTGGTGCCGCAAGCGGTAGCCCTACCGCTGTGTCGGTGAGGGTCGGCTACTATTTTAGGAATATTTTGACCCCAAATTTTTGACATAGTTTATAATCCCACCTCCCTGAACATGGGTGGTGAAAATGTACTAAATGTTAATTTACAAGAGAGATTTCTACCAAGTTTACTGTGAAATCACCTTTCTGGCTGGATTTGCAGAATTCCACTGACATTGTTCATGAGGTTGGGTTCCCAAAGATCACGTTGAAAATTTGGTGTCAAAATATGAAAAATGGCTGAGTCATACCTCTGAGTTGAAAACCCTATTGAAATACATTTAAACTGCATTTACCTTAGTTTTGCATGTTGCAGTTGATAGTTCCAACAGCAAGATGTGTCTTCAATGGGAGAGTGATTCTTGAACCTGGGACCTCTTTAGGTGAGTGAGGGTGTGTGGGTGTGTACCGAGAAGTGTGGGGTGATGAGTGCTGAATGAGAGGTGGGGGTAGGGGGGCTGATTAGTGAGGGACCATTTTCTTTGTTTCAGATTCTTGCAGCAATGGGAGAGTGGGGAGTGCCACTAGACACGAGGGAAGTAATGTTATTATGGGTACAGCCATTGTTGGGAGGGTGCCACAGCACACCAGGGAACATATTATTTTATCACTGGAAAGGCAATTGGTGCGGGGGTGGCATAAGACACCAGGGAAATTATTTTATTACCAGGACAACAATCAGTGGGTGATGGGTGCTCCGTGGAAGATCAGGCTTGGGGGGGACAGAATGTTAAGGGACCTTTTTTTAAACATTAAAAAAAGATGAGGTTTTCTTTTTTTCAGAGTTTTAAAAGATGGGGATGGCTATCGGACTGGAAGGTGCCACTAGACACCAGGGAACTATATTTAATGATGGGGACTGTAATTGAGTGGTGCCAGTAGTCACCAGGGAAAATACATCAAAACATGAGGGGTGCAGTCTGAGGGAGGGAGGTGTCACTAACCACTAGGAAAAATAAAACAAAACACGGGGGAAGTGATCAGAGGGAGAGGTGCCACTAACCAAAAGGAAAAATCAAACAAATCATGGGGGACATGATCGGAGGGAGAGGGGTGCCACTATATGCTAGGGTAAGACAGGCACATATCAATTTACTGCTCGCAGTCTTTTCCAGTTAAACAGTAAATTTAGAAGTGTTCAAACTGATAAAACATGGGAACCATTTTTTTTCTAATTGAACGATCTCTACATAAGTGAGAGATTGACAAAATGTTGCACACCACACAAACACATATTTCTACTGTACATTTTGACGTTGTAAGACAAAAAAATCTGACTAAGCATTAGACGATGACCAAAATACATGTCTTGTTCATTTGTTAAATAGCACTGCTTCTTCAGAAAACCATTTATAAAACTGTGGGAAAAAACAAGATGGCTGCCATCACAAACACTAAGGGCCCGATTCCAAGAAAGGCTATGCCGACGTAAGGCGAGATACACCAAACCCCTTGGCATATCCCGCGACTTACACCATGCATTACATCCATTAGTATTTCAAGTGGCGGCTTATGCCATGGCAGATGCGGGCTGTGACAACCGTGAGTTACGCCACCCACTACACCACAGCCCACAATGCCATGGTGCAAGTGCAGGTTATTACAGTAATCTCTCCCAATTACAGGAGGGCAGCTGTCATAACCTGCAGTTGCTATTCCATAAGACACAGTGGCATAGCGTAGTTATGGCAGCTCGGAGCTGTTCTAAGTGGCATCCTACTGCTGGCACCATTGGATGCCACTACACAGTGCCACAGCAATGATGTCATACAGCCCCATGCCCTTACAAGGTTGTCCATGCCTCCCAATCCCTGATCAACGTTGGCTCAGAGGTCCAATCCATGGTGCACCCCGAATGCCTATGTCATTGGTCCTGCCTCTATGTCCCCTGGTGTGTGCCATGGTTGACCGTGGGGAGCTTTGGGGGGCTGTCTGTCTCTGGCCACAATTTGTGACATATGGGGCATCTACACTATGTGCATGGCATTGGCCTCTGCATGGCGTATCCGCGCATGTCGCAAGTGCCAGGACCCGCCACTCTGGAATGCTGCATAGGTCCTGACGTGAAGGGTGAATGGCATAACTCACAGCTGCCCGTGAGTTATGCCATTCATCTTGGAATTGGACCCCATATATCTGAGCAAAACAGCAGATCACCAACTGTTAACAGTTTGACAATTTTTTGTTACCTGCCTGTCTTGTGGCTATCACAAAACTCATTATAATTCAAAAATGGTATGATATTTTTTCACCAAACTATCCGAAGGCACACCCTTGTCACATACCCCATCATTCCTGAAAATGTCAGGGAAACATTCATATCATCTGGGCTGTAGATGGGGGCAAAAAAACATGTTAATTATAGGAAAAAGGTTGTTTTCTGTTTTTTACCACCCCATATCTCAAAAACCATACAAGATGCCATCATACAACTTTTCGTGTTTTGAGACTGGCAGTTTGACCGCACATGCCAAATATTAAGCTATTTCTTCAAAGTATGCCAAAGTTATTAAAGTGCAAAATTGGGGTTTAATATAGAAGTGTTGATCCAATCTAACTATAGGGGTGTGACCACTCTCTATAATATATCTATCAGTCTGTCTATCTATGTACAGTATCTATCTCTCTGTCTGTCTGTCTATCTATCTATCTATCTATCTATCTATCTGTCTATCTCTATGAAGATGTGCACAAGGCAGTGTTTAGCAACTGTCACAGGCAGTTGGTGGTGTGCTTTGTTGCACCACAGACATACGGAGCAGCACCAAACCATAAGTTCATGTCACTCATGGCACATTGGTGTGCAGCAGACCTAATAAATGGTGGTGACACTGAAGGCACTGTTGTGCCTAGTCCTGCTCATTCCCCTGGTGGAACCTCCACACCCCCCTCACATAGCAGGTCCACACTACTGAATGTAATTATTCATAGGGATCACTGGATCATGAACATTCATATCTCCTTGCAAGACATGCTGAGTGTGCAGACTGAGGGCAACCAGCTGCATGTTGATTTAATGGTCACTAACAGTGCTTCAAATATGGTCAGGGCCTTGTGGGATGGGCACTTCAAAAGAATCCATTGTTCTGTCCACATTTTGAATTTGGTGGTAGCAGTGTCCATTAGCAAGACAACAGAGGGGGATGAAATGGTGAAAATAGCAAGAATCATTTGTGGTCATGTCCACCATTCTGTTAAAGCCATGAACCAACTGTACCAGCTGCAAGAGTACACTCAGATTCTGCAGCATAGGCTTATTCAGGATGTCTTGACCCAGTGGAATTCCACCTAGCATTCATTAGAAAGGCTGCTGGAGTAGAAGTGGGCTCAGCATGAGTGGAGTGTGGAGACAGACATTAGGGGAGTTCTCCTCCACCAGGAATGGGCTATCACCAAAGGCACAGTAAAGATAACCTTAGCACTGGATCTGCACTGCTTAGTCTGCAGAGCAGATACTAAAATAGTCACTGCAGAAATTCCCCAATCAAGCTGAGAATGATCCTGTGAACAGTGCATATGCAGTGAGGGACCTTGTGGAGAATCTCAGCCTTGAAGTCAACAGCACGTTTACAGACATTTGTGGCAATAATCCATATGTTTTTGCCATAATGCTGGACCCAAAGTTTTAAGTGCAAGGTACTGCATCTTGCAATGCCTGCATGTGGGCGGAAAGGTTCTGCAGCTGCTGTGCTCTAAGCTAAGCTTTAGTATGCGTGGGCAGGGTGTGACACCTCCTTGGCCATCTCAAGAAAAACAACGTGAGGAGGATGCCCCTGAGGAGAAGTAAAATGACTGCTGGGCACAGATCAGTTAATCCCTGCAGGCAGATCAAAGGAAGAGAATTGAGCAGCAGCCAGTTTCTGCAAGCAATGTTCTCAGCTGCTTCTTCACAGAAGCTCTGGTGCCTGTCTCTGCAGATCCTCTGGACTACTGGTGTAAAAAGCTTACATCATCCCCTCACTCTGCATAGCAGGCTATCAAACACCTCAGCTGCCCCCCAACCGGTGTGCCATTGAAGAAGATGTTTAGCACAGCAGGGGATGTGGTGGAGCCTCACAGATCCACATTAGATCCAGAGCATGTTGAGCAGCTTGCGTTCATCAGCTTGAATTTACCTCATATTGATTTCCATTACAAGGGGTGAAGGTGCCCACAGCACATAAGTACTATTATTCCACCCTAACTGCCCCAAGGCTGGTATTGCTCCATCCTCCCATAACTAGTGTTGGTACTCCTCACCATATGAATGCTCTGCATTTCACCCCACACCGGAGTCTTGTTCTTCCACTCACCCCATGGTTGGTGATGCTGTCCCTCCACTGGACTGGTGATGCCCCCACCATGAGAATACTCTGGATTTTACCATATTCAGGACTATTGTTCTTCCACCTACCTCATGAATGGTGATGCCCTCTTTTCCATTGCACTGGTGGTTCCCCATCACAATTTTGATGAGAACAAATTTGCTTCCTTTTGTTGCATTTCATAAGTGCACAGTTATGGAATGATTTTGATTTTTAGAGGGGCAGTGCATATTTGTTTGCCCTGCATATACTTTAAGTCATTAAGCTGTTAATCACAACAAGGCTGTTTGTGAAAGCATCTTATAACAGCAAGAAATGACACCATTCCACAACATTACATTCACTTACAAGTTGCCAGACTTTTGGTGTGACTAACTGCTGTCTTTATTTGCATTGTTTTTTTTTATTTCAAGTCTTATAAGCTACAATTTTTATGACAAAGGCAATGACCATGCCCTGTGAGTCTTGCTTGCTGTTATTTTTCTACAACTGTGCATTCTCTTGAAACAAGAATGATGATAGCATGGTTGACCCAAATTGATTTCTCTGAAAACAATTGTCTAGTCACAAATGTAAATGCATTTATTCCCATCAAACAGAAACACTAACAGACTTTCAGTGACAATGAAATACTTTGTAGGTGCTGAGTTGATCAGCTCCCACTGATTTCCCAATAAAAAATGACCTTTCTTGCTCACTTTACCCACTAAGTTCTAAAACATTGCTGATGGTGAGTAATCTTCTTCGTGAACTCCAGAGGAAAACACAGAATGACTCCTGGGGAGCCTGAAGCAGCAAAAACTAAACTTAGCTCCCCAGGCTCCAGTAAAGGGAGACACACCAGCCAGGCCTCCAGAGAGCTGGGACCCAGATTCTGCCAGCTAGTCCAAGGAGGAGAGAGAGGACTTCACAATCACTTCCCCCAACTATGCAGGGAACTCCGACGCCTTAACAAAAATGCTAGATACAATCAGAGCAGCAGCTGGGGACAATCTAAATAAACTCCAGCAGCATGAGCAGCAGCTGCAATCTAAGGTGGAACATCTTACCTCATTCTCCGAAACAGTGGATCTTCACAACAGCACCCAGTTTCAGCTCCACGATTACTTGCAGGCACTTATTAATAAATAGAAGACCTGAAGAACAGGTTGTGCTGCATCAATCTATGACTGCGTGAGTTGCCTGAACATACAGAATCAGATGACATGTTGTTATTGAGTGACTTTTGAAGGAACTGTTAGATCTTGACAAGAATACACCTCTGAACATTATTCAAGCATATCAAGCTCTCGCGCCCCTCCCCCAAGGATCCCAAAACCAGGCCATGCTCTATTATTTGGTGTTTCTAGACTACAGGGTGAAGGAAAAGGTTCTCCACAAAGCCTGAGATAAGAA
The DNA here is from genome assembly GCA_016271365.2 of Neoceratodus forsteri. Classification (NCBI taxonomy): domain Eukaryota; kingdom Metazoa; phylum Chordata; order Ceratodontiformes; family Ceratodontidae; genus Neoceratodus; species Neoceratodus forsteri. The sequence goes on along the minus strand of CM057456.1, from coordinate 668,386,135 downwards.
AGAAATTATATTCTGGAGTCAGAAACAATGAGAGAATTCAAGAATGCATGGGACAGGCATAAGGCAATTCTAGATGGGGGTAGGAGGAAGTAAGCTGTTGACTAACTAGAATCTGCAGCTTATCCATCAGGTAGGAAATGGGCAGACTAAGTGGGCCAAGCAGTCCTTATCTGCCATCAAATTCTATGTTTCTATTCGAGACACCAAATTGTATCTGGAGACAGATTATGCCCCCATCACCATGGCTCATCAAAGCCTCTGATTCCTGATCATAAAAGCCCTTCACAGTAAGGGGCTAAAAGCCAGGGTAGACTTCATGGCCAAGCTCAGAATCACCTCTGGAAAGGGTACCAAGCATTTCAAAACTGTTCAAGATGTAAGGAAATACCTGGCTTCACTTGAAGTGGCAGTCGATGAATTAATTGATCCTAGTGCATGTAAAGATCTGGAGAAGCACCAGTGACAGTTGGTGGGGGGCCAGGCTGGCCCTCAATGTCTACTTGGGAAGCCAGCAGCAGACACAGAGCTTTGCCCCTGGGCAAAACTTAAGACTCAATACCAACTGCCTAGCAAGAAGTTAAAAGCCAACACCCAGATTGCAAGGAGACAGGAGGGAGATTTCCAACTCCAGATTGTGGAGGATTACTCAAATGAAAACTCAGCAGCTGCAGAAGCAATGTGAACATGAAGACTTGGAAAATCAGCAGCAGCTTTGACTTCACTTTGAGACTGCCACCATTTTAGGTGATCCTGTTGGTGATTTAGGCCTGCGGAAGGTTCTGGATTGTTCTGGGACTGCAACATAAAAGGACTGGAACATATAAGAGAAGTGGTGGTGGGTTTAGTTATGATTGAGGAGAACCCTGAATGTGGACTAATATCAAGACTGTGAGATGTAGTTTTATTCACTTCACTTTATTACACAATGGTGGGATATTCAAAGGGGTTGCACCATGCGCAACCCTCCAATGTGCCTGGTGTGATATTCGAAGGGGCAGGTTACGCAGTGTAACTCCCTATGCACCAGGGTGCATTGGTAATGTGTGCAGCGCAGATGCAGGAGACGTGCCCATGAATATGTGGCACATCTCAGTATTCAGCCCAGGACATGCGATGCATATGCTGGTGCACCCCTGCATGTGCTGCACATTGCTGCTCAAAGTTAAGCTGTAAACAACAGACTCAAATGCTGTCCACCCACAGGCATGCGGTTGTATTGCAAGGCACAACACAACAGCCACCAGCTGTGGGTGGATACCTGCCCAGCAAGAATACCGTCCACAAGCACCCAGATCCTCCCAAGTAGTCTAATGCCCCCCCCATGCCTGATTGCTGGCATCTGTAATTGTATAATAATTACCTGGTGGTCTAGTGGTCCCCTCCTCATATGCCCTATCGTGGGCATCTGTAAAAGTAATATAATTACTTGGTGGTCTAGTGGTCCCCTCCCTATATGCCCGATCACGGGCTTCTGTAAGAGTAATATAATTACCTGGTGGTATGGTGGTCCCTTCCATGTAAGCCCAATCGTGGGCATCTGTAAAAGTAATATAATTACCTGGTGGTCTAGTGGTCCCCTCCCTGTACACCCAATTGCGGGCTGTTGTAATATGAATGATGTACCTGATGGTCTAATGGTATCCCCCTCCACACCCACCCACAGCGGACCCCCGCGTTCATTTACATATCTGGCCCTTTGTAGTACAGTATGGTCTGCAAGCCCATTGGTCCACACTGTGGACCAATAGGCATCACAGATCATACTGTATACTGTCATTCGGTGGGTGGCGGGCGGTATGCAGTGGGGTGCTGCCACCTGTCGGCGATGGGGGGTGATGGGTGGCCGGGGTCCTCTGTGGTGGGTGGGAAGGGGGGACCACTAGACGACCAGGTACAACTTTCATATTATGACAGCCCGCACTGGGCATATGAGGAGGTGACCGCTAGACCACCAGGTAATTACTTTACAATTACGGATGCCCATGATCGGGTGTACGGGAGGGGAAGGGGTTACAAATACCCACCAGGGACCCATCCCGATGACAGCAGCTTGATAGGGCATCAGGTGCATTTCAGGAAGCTGCCCAGACACGTGATGCAAATGGGGCCCAATGACATGTGCAAATGGACCCGCTGTTGCACCTTGCATATATTATGGCCTCATTTGCATGCCCCCTGCAGAATATTGTGGGTGATGCACCTAGCACAACTGCACTTGTGCTGGTGCATTCCCGTGCTCCTTCTGTGTGCACTGGCGCTTGGTGCAACTGTGCCATGTGCAGTATGTGTGCCTCCCTTATCATACTCAATTGTGCTGAGCCATGGGGCATCATCGTTGAATATTGCCTGGTCCTGGCCCCGGCACAGCCCAGTTACACTGTGCCCAGGCTTGCACCACTGCCCAATGCAGTCTGAATATCCAACCCAATATGTTTAAGGCTCCAGTTAGCTAACCGTTTGGTTATGAGTGGGTACTCATGCTTAGATGTGAGGGTTAAGGTAGGTATATACAGAAGCGGGGGGCAGCATAGCAGATGGCAGCCTCCTCTTGGGGGCCAGGGACCAGGCTGCTGACCCTCTTGGTCCCTCTGTCTGAATTTAAAATGGACAAAAAGGGAGGCAGGAGGTAAGTGGAATGTCTGCATGGTGTTGGCAGTAACACACCCACTGCACATCCCTGTGTACCTGGAGGATGGCACCATAGTGCTGACCTTGTTCTAGCATTACCCATCATTGAGGTGCATCACATGAATGACAGGGCAGGAGGAATGTTGGAAGTTAGCAACGCTTGTTAATAACTATGCATAGTACTACTGATCTATGTTTATGCCGGGTTTAAAGTTGAAGGATTAAACTGCTGCAGTTGCAAAATGGTTGTTGATGTTAAATTTATGTTGTTGGCCATGTGTCTCTGCTCTCCCTCACCCCCTCCCAGTCTAGGACCAGGACCACCCTTGGGGGGTCAGGGTTGGGCATGTTCTGGAATCTGAGGATGCAGAGCTAAATTGTCACATGCAATGGATACTTTAAATATTGTTACTTATAACATATGGGAAATTAGGAGCCCCATAAAATGGGCAAGAATACTACAGGAATTAGGCAAAATGCGTACCCACATAGTATTATTGCAGGAGACCCATCTGTCAGTTGAGGAACATAAGAAATTATGCTGCAGCTGGGTAGGCTTGGTCTATGCCTCCTTACATGGCACACCCCATAGGAGGGAACCACCATTTTAATACACAAGGCCTGTCCTTTAAATGTGGAGAAGGCAGAGATTGATCCAGAGGGACACTATATATGAAACTGCGTCCACCTTAGAGATATACCTTGTGTAGTGCCCCAAATGAGGATAAAGATGCCTCTTTTTTCAGGAAAATCTTCACTGAGTTATTGGACTCAACTGATCAGCTCTGCATCCAGGGTGGGGACTTTAAGAGTCTCAGGAATTGGGCACTCTATAAATAAAAATATCTATCTGTCTATCTTTAACACCATTTTATCCCAAACTTTGGATGGGGGCTCAGGGACCAGAAGATGGATGGTGGGCCCCACTCTGTTCAGACTAAGTCGAATAGCAGGCCTCCAGGATATTTTGCTTGCTTTTAGAAGCAGCAGCAAGCAGCTGAAAGGGATCTAGCATTTACTTTTAAAAGCACCTCATTTTGGATAAAGAAAATAGCAACTCAAAGGAAACTAGCATTTGCTTTCAAGAGTACCTCATTTTGGAGAGGTAGAGGGGAATCAGCTAAATCTCCCCTTCCCCATCACTTAACTGCTAACTGCTAACAGCTACTGCTAACTGGGAGGGGACTGTGACCTGTGAATAGCAGAGTCAGTTGTGTCCCAGCTCCATTTTGCTTCAGCTTTTAGAAGCAGCACCTAATTGCTGAAAGGTAGCTAGCCTTTACCTTTGCTTCAGCTTTTAGAAGCAGCAGCTAGCAGTTAAAAGGGAGATAGCATTTACTTTTAAGAGTACCTCATTTTGGAGAAGAAGAGGGGAATCAGCTAAATCTCCCCCTCCCCCATCACTTAACTGCTAACAGCTACTACTAAGTGGCAGGGGTCAGTGACCTGGGAATAGCAGAGTCAGTTGTGTCCCAGCTCCGTTTTGTTTTGGCTTTTAGAAGCAGCAGCTAGCAGCTAAAAAGTATCTAGCATTTACTTTTGCTTCAGCTTTTAGAAGCAGCAGCTAGCAGCTGAAAGGGAGCTAGCATTTACTTTTAAAGCATCTCGTTTTGGAGAGGAAGCTAGCAACTAAAGAGAGATAGAATTTGCTTTTAAGAGTACCTCATTTTGGAGACGAACAGGGGAATCAGTTAAATCCCCCTCTTCCCCATCACTTAACTGCTAATTGCTAACAGCTACTGCTAAGAAGTGGTTATAGTACTACCCATTCTCCCAACCACCCAGGTTCTACCTACATTTATAGAACCCCAAGAGTACTCCCTGTAGGGCTCCCAAAGGAAGACACCAGTGAGAACAGGAAGAGAGGACAAAGAAGACTCAGTGAAATGAGAAAGAAACAATGACACCTACAGGTCAGGAGGAAGACAGACATGGACATTCAGATCTGCCAGAGCTGTGGAGGACTGGTAGCGAGGCAGACACTCTGGAGACTGGGGTGCCACTTCTGCAGGACAGCTGCAGATCTAAGGAGGGAGCTATGGCAAGCAAAAGAAGCGATCAAGAGGCTGAAGAGTAGACAGGATTGGGTGCCCACCACCACCTTACCCATCCACTCTACCAAAGGCCCACAGGTCTTGGGGATGGGGTGGTGGAGGGGCAGAGGCACCCAGAATTAAGATGGAGCACCCAGCCAAACGCTATCCACATGCTGAATTGTTTCACCCCCCAGCCGGGGACAGAAAACAGGTGAGGAAGAAGGAAAGATAAAGCTGGATAAACCTGATACAAGAAAGCAGGAAGGAGGTACAAGGAAGGAGAGGAAGAATACACAGAGCAACATGAGGATTCTGGTCATGGGAGATTCTATGTTGTGAGAAGTGGAGGCACAGTTCATCAGTGGAAAGGGAGCCAAAACCACAGTGAAATGCATGCCAGGAACATCTGCATGGAGAGCTAAAGACAGCATAGGATAGCTGGTGAGACAAGATCAGGATTTTGAGAGGATCATTGTCCACCTTGGGACAAATGGCAAAGCAAATAGGACTGTGGAAGAAGCCAAGCAGACATGAAGATCCTAGGTGATAGCCTAAAGGAGTATACAACACATCTGGCCTTCTCAGAGATGTTGCCAGTTTGGAGGAAGGGTGGAAGTGAGGGCAAGATCAGGAACAAATAGATCAGGGAATTCAATCAGTAGCTTCATGGATGGTGCAAAGACAACAGGATGCACTACATTTGAGACTGAGGGACCTTCTGGGACAGGAAGCTCTTCAAGCATGATGGTCTGCATCTCATCAGAGAAGGAGTGAGAGCGCTAAGGCAGATGTTGGAGGTCTTCTTGGAGGGTTTAAATTGGGAGGTCACCAGCACAGAGAAGAAGACCTAAATGAGGATGCAGCAGAAAGATACAAATTGTAGAAGGATTGTCTGAATGGAAGGAAAATGAGGGACCTCATGTAAAGTACAGGAGGGCAGACAGAAAACTAAGGATAGTACTGGGGTTATAGCAGAGGCCTTGATTGGAAGGCTACTGTATGTGCACCATTGTCCACAGCCTGGCTAACAAAATCCCAGAACTTGTGACATTGATGGCATCTGATGACCTGAATATCATGGCAGTCACAGAGACATGGTGTAATAGCAACCACACTTGGGAGCTAGCCATTCAAGGGTACATGCTGCACAGATGGGACAGGGAGGGAAAGAAGGGGAGGGTGACATTGTACATCAGGGAATTGATAAAAGTGACAGTCTCACAAAACAAGGGGGGGAAGCAGAGGTGCTGTGGGTAATCCTGGAGGTGGGATGGGGGCAGTACTGAGAATGGGAGTGATATACAGGCCCCCAGGGCAGATGGAGTATGCAGACAGAGAACTGCTGGAGACTATAGAGAACATGGCAACAAAGGGAGAATTGCTGCTGAGGGGTGACTTCAACTTGCCAAATTTGGACTGGAGCATCCCAGCGGCAGCATCAGCCAGGAGTAAGGAATTCCTGCAATCCCTGCAAGGGTTGGGTCTCACACAGCTAGTGAGGGAGCCTACAAGGGAGAATGCAATTCCGGATCTTGTCCTAAGCAATGGGGACAGGATAAAGGAAGTCACAGTGGGGGAGAGCCTAGGTACTAGTGACCATCAAGATGTAGGGTTTACCATAAGGACATCGCAGGAGGCTAGTCACACAAGGACTAGAATCCTGGATTCCAGGAGGACAGATTTTGGTAAGATGAAGGATGAATTCAGGAAGGTTATGCAGGGCTATGATGACATAAGGGGAGCAGTGGAACATTGGGATAAGATAAGGGAAGCCCTGCACTTAGTAGCAAACCATTGCACCAGGCCCTGCAGCAACAGCAAAAGAAAGAAGAAACCACTGTGGTTCTCAAGGGGAGTAGCAGAGCTAGTAAGAGAAAAAAAGATGGCATTTCTGAGGTACAAGGCAACACAAAGCAAGGAGGACAGGCAAGAATACTTGGAAAAATGAGGGAAGCAAGCAAGGCAGTAAGGACAGAAAAGGCTGAAACTGAGGAAAAGCTAGCTGAATCAGTGAAGGAAGGAGGAAAGGCATTCTTTAGGCATATTAGTGAGAGGAGGAAGACAGGAGGGATTGTGAGACATAGGGAAGAGGGAGGCAGGGTAGCAGAGAAAGGTACTGACAAGGCGACCTCCCTCAACAAAAACTTCTGCTCTGTATTCATGGAAGAAGACAATGGTGACGGTCCCCCATTAATGAAGAAAGGCAAACAGGGAGAAGGGGTTGACATTGGATCTTTCAGAAGACAGTAAAAAGAGCACTAGAATGGCTTAGTGTGGATAAAGCTATGGGCCTGATGTGGATACACCCAAGAATCCTAAAGAAGCTCTGGGAGGAACTGGCTAAACCTCTATCTAAGCTGTTCAGTGCATCACTGAAACAGGCGTGGTTCCAGAGGAGTGAAGAGGACACAAGTGGTACCCCTGCACAAAAATTGTAGCAAGGAGAAGGCAGTAAACTACTGCCCAGTCAGCTTGACCTTGATAGTAGGTAAAATGATGGAAACCATGCTTAAAGAGGGACTGCCACCAAAATGTTTGGCATCAATAAATTCAGAATTTGGATCAGTATATCCTCAATCAGCCTCATGCCAAAAATCAGATCTGTAGGTTACTTCATTTAAAAGATATAAGTCATTTCAGGGTGCCTTCCTCAAGCAACTGGTCATGGAACCAACTCGGCAGAAGGCAATACTGGACCTTGTGCTCACAAACAGGGACAGTGTGATGGGGGTAACAGTGGGGGAGCACCTGGGTAACAGTGACCACCAGTCATTGTGGTTTGAAATCACAGAAAGAGCAGAACCAAACCACACAAAAACACGTATCCTGGATTTTAGGGGGGCAGACTTTGGGAAAATGGGGAGATACTTGAAAGAGGCATTAAGGGGAATGGGACAGGAATCAGGGGTTGAGGAACAGTGGGCAGTATTTAAAATGGGGATTATAAGAACAACAGAATTATGCATTAAGCAAGTTAGCAAGAGGAAAAGGAAGAGGAGACCATTATGGTTTTCCAAAGAGGTAGCAAAGAAAGTGAAAGCCAAAATGATTGCATTCAGGCAATACAAAGACACAGGCAGAAGGGATAGGGAGAAGTACCAGGAGAAACAAAGGAGGCAGGAGGTAGTAAGGGAAGCCAAAGCTCAGACAGAAGAACACATTGCAAAATCAGTAGGTAAAGGGACAAACCTTTACAGGTACATAAGTGAAAAAGAAAGACAAAGGGAGGGTAGTGAGACTGAAGGGGAGGATGGGAGCTGTGGAGGATGACAACAATAAAGCTGACATATTGAACAGGTATTTCTGCTCAGTCTTTACTAAGGAAGAGGGGGTAATGGGTCTGAAGGAGTACAAGGGTGAGAATGGGTGAAATGGACACAAGTCCCTTTACATGAAAGGTCCTGAAGGAACTGGAAGTAATAAGAGCTGATAAAGCAATGGGGCCAGATGGGGTGCACCTCAGGGTCCTTAAAGAACTAAGAGGTGGTGGCTGAACCTCTGGCTATCCTGTTCAGCCAATCACTGAAACAGGGAGGTACCCAAAGACTGGAGGACAGCAGATGTAGTCCCCTTATACAAAAGTGGGAACAAAGAGGAAGCAGGGAACTACAGACCAGTCAGCCTCACCCGGTAGTGGAAAGATCATGGAAGCACTACTGAAGGAGAGATTGGTGGAACATCTGGTTGTCAATGGACTACAGGACCCAAGGCAGCATGGTTTCACCAGGGGAGGTCATGTCAGACCAACCTCATTGAATTTTTTGACTGGGTGACTAGGGAGGTGGATCAGGGAGGGCAGTGGACATGGCCTATCTGGACTTCAGCAAGGCCTTTGACACTGTGCCACATGAAGACTATTACACAAACTGGGGAATATGGGTGTGGGCAGGACAGTAGTGTGGTGGTAGGTAACTGGCTGGGTGGCAGGACACAGAGGGTGGTGGTAAATGGCTGTCACCCACAGAGGAAGAGTAACCAGTGAGGTACCACAGGGATCAGTGCTGGGACCGGTCCTATTCAACATCTTCATCAGTGACATTGCACAGGATCTAGAAGGCAGAATTTCACTGTTCGCTGATGACACAAAGCTCTGTAACAGAGTAGACACACCAGAGGGTGTAGACAGAATGAGAAGGGACCTGCAGAAACTTGAAGAATGGTCAAGGGTTTGGCAGTTGAAATTCAATGCAAAGAAGTGCAAGATAATGCATATGGGCACAAAAACCCTGGCACAATATATCAGTTGGGGGTGAGGATATAGCATGCACCAAGCAGGAAAGGATCTTGGGGTTGTCATCTCTGATGACCTCAAGGTAGAAAACAGTGTGACAAGGCATCAGGTAAAGCAAATAGGATGCTGGGATGTATAGGCAGGGCATCACCAGCAGGAAAAGGAGGTCATAATTCGCTATACAAGACACTAGTGAGGCCCCCACCTGGAGTACAGTGTACAGTTCTGGAGACCATACCTACATAAGGACATAGACAGGGTAGAGAAGGTTCAGAGGAGGGCAACAAAGATGGTGCATGGGTTGCATCACAAGTCCTATGAAGACAGGTTGAAGGAACTGAACATGTACTCCCTGGAGGAGAGGAGGGAGAGAGGGATATGATAGAGACATACAAGTATCTTACAGGGAGGAACAGGGTGCAGGAAAACACTATTTTTAAGCGAAAAAGATGTTTCAGGACTAGAGGGCATGGGATGAAGTTGGAGGAGGATGATTCAGAGGAAACATGAGAAAGAATTTCTTCACAGAATGGGTGGTGGACAAGTGGAACACCCTGCCAGAGGAAGTGGTGGGGGCTGAAACAATCAGGATTTAAGAATGCATGGGATAGACATAAAGGAATTCTAGAGGTCAGGGGTAAGGGAAACAGACTTCTAGGAAAACAAACTGAACTTCAAAGCTCAAATGGCAGACTAGGTGGGCCATAGGCCCTTATCTGCTGACACTGTCTATGTATCTATGTATCTATGTATCTATGTATCATTAATTCACTGCCTGTTCAAAAAGCCTGTTTCAGTGAAGAGCTGCTGATAATATCTCCTGAACTCACAACCTAGTCCTCCCTGCAAGCTACCTTATATGACTTATTTCTCCTATGTTACTTAAAACTGTAGGTGTAGTAAACATCTGAAAAGGAAAACTGACATGGGGGCAGACATGCACTTCCATAATGTGTAGATGCACAGTACTTCAGAATATGTTGGGGATGAATGCAGTGGCAAACATGGCTTTAGAATGGCAAAGTTGTGTAATTTTTAAAATACTGCAGGTATGAGATTTTGAAATGTCACCAGGTTGCAACTGTGGAATATAGCAATGACGCAGTCTCAAAAAGTAGCTAGAACACATAATTTCAGAATGTGGCCATGATGCACAATTTTGGAATGTGGCAGTGGTGTACAGTTTCAGACTGTGGTGGTGATGCACAATTTTGAGATGTGGCAGACGCACAATTTCAGAACACAGTGGTCGTATGCAATTTCAGAATGTGGTGGTGACAAGCAATTTCAGAATGCAGCAGAGATGCATAATTTTAAAATGTGGCAGTGATGCATAAGTTCAGAATATTGCAGTGATGTACAGGTTTGGAAATGCAGTGGTGATGCACAGTTTCAGAATGCAGCGGTGATGCGCAATTTTGGAATGCAGCGGTGATGCATAATTTCAGAATGCATTGGCATGTCACAGGTTTGGAATGTGGTGGTGGTACACAATTTCAGAATGTAGTGGTGATGTGCAATTTTGGAATGTGGCAGTGACACACATTTTCAGAATGTGGCAGTGATGCACTATTGTGGAATGTGGCAGTAATGCACAATTTTGGAATATGGTAGTGACACACAATTTCAGAATGTGGTGGTGATGTACAATTTCATAATGTGGTGGTGATGCAGTTTTGAATGCATTGGTGATGCACAATTTCAGAATGCAGCAGTGTCACACAGGTTCAGAATGAGGCAGTGATGTACAATTTTGGAATGTCGGGGTGACATACAATTTTGGAACATGGCGGTGATGCAGTTTTGAAATGTGGTGGTGATGCATAGTTTCAGAATGTGGTGGTGATGCATAGTTTCAGAATGTGATGGTGATGCATAGTTTCAGAATGTGGTGGTGATGCATAGTTTCAGAATGTGATGGTGATGCATAGTTTTGGAATGTGGTGGTGACGCTCAATTTCAGGATGTGGTGGTGATGTTCAATTGCAGAATGTGGTGGTGACGAATAATTTCGGAATATGGTGAGACACAATTTGGGAATGTAGCAATGACAATTTTGGAATGTGGCATTGAAACACAACTTGGCTGGGATGTGCAATTATGGAATTTGGTGAGGATGCGCCATTTCAGAATGTGGCAGGGATTCACAATTTGGGAATAGGAATAGGATGTGCAATTTCAGAATGTAGCTGGGATGCATAATTTTAGATTGAGGCTGGGACACATAACGTTGGAATGTGGTGGGAATGTGATGCACAATTTTGAAATATGGTGGGTGTGTCTAATTCTGGAATGTGGCAGGGACAAGCAATTTCAGAATAAACTGTGTGTCATGTCACATTCGGACGGTGTGTATCCCTACTATATTCTGAAATTGCCAGTTCACATCAAATTCCTCAATGTGTGTCCCTGTCGCACTCTAAGACTGATTGTCCCACCACTTTTTGAGATGGCACATCCTTGTCATATTCTGAGATTGCGTGCCCCCCCACCAACATTTTAAAATTGTGCACCACCTTGACATTCTATGCTTTGTTTCAGTGCTGCATTCCAAAAACACCTTCTGACATGTTCTAAAGTACAGTGTCATGCATCTGAACATTCTGGAAATGCTAGCACTGCAGTCATCCCTACATCATTTTTTTTAAATGATTACTATAGCTACAGTTTCTTAAACTTTGGAGAAGCAGGTCTATAAGGTTGCTGACAGGGAGGACTAGAGTGTGAGTTCTGGAGATGACATCATCAGTGGCTCTTCACTGAAACTAGCTTTTTTGAATAGGTAGTGAAATCAGGATTACAAAATAGCTCATAACTTTAAAACAAAGTAATGTAGAAACCTAATTTTTACTATGAGATTTATTGGGTATGCTTATTCTAATTCTGCAATGTAGCACTTTTGGCGGAGTCCCTCTTTAAGGAAATTGGGTAAGGATGCCGCCCGAGATCGGGCTACTCGGTCCACTGACCATCAGGGATGTTGGACTTTGGGGTTTGATGCCCGCGATCGGGCTACCAGGGGTGGGGGCATTTCATTTATGCCGCTGATCGGGCTAATGGGGGTAGGAGATTGTTATGCCCGCAATCGGGCTGCCGGGTGGGGGAAGACTACTGTGCTGCCCGCAATCAGGCTGCTGGGGGGGGAGACTACTGTGCTGCCCACGATTGGGCTGCTGGGGAGTTTTTGACTACCATTATGCCCATGATCGGGCTGCAGGGGGCATCAGTCCCCGACGGCTGCTGCCTGGCAGGGCGCCAGGCTCAATTCGTAGAGGATTGGTGAACCTGCATGCTAATGGCATGCAAATGGGGCTGTAATCAGATGCAAATGGCCCCCTGTGCACCTTGCATATATTATGGCACCATTTGCATTGCATCTCCTTACTGGTCTCCTCGCAGATGCTATGCGTGGCGCAATGGAACTTACACCACCTCAATGCTCCCTCTGACCACTTGCACTGGTGCAGTTCCACTGCGCCATGCACAGTGGGTGTGGCCGGGGCATGATATTCAAAGAAGCTGTGCCATAGCACAACTCCATTGAATATCACCCTGGCCACACCCCTGCGAAACTATTTTGAGTGGCGCAGGGGCTTGCGCCACAGAATGGCACACTTTGAATATCTGGGTCATTGTCTTTTACTGGTGGGCTGTCTCTTTTTATTAGCAGGGACTGTCTTGTTGTGTCCTTGGCTCTATCTTTAGCCTTCATAATGTCTGTGTATCTATAGCCCCTTTGCAATAGTCTGCATAAGTTCTTCAGCTCCTTTTTCAAAAGTGGATTCTGTGGAGCAATTTCGTTTTGTCCTGAAATCTAGATTTAGTAGTTGCCGTATTGGTCCTTGCAAGAATAGATCCAGAAGCAAATAATTTGATACCTTTTAATGAACCAACATAGATGTAACAACAAGAACAAAGTGCTCTAGCTTTCGGACCAACCAGTCCTTCTTCAGAAGCTCATGGCAGTTGTTTAGAAAATACAATACTTATAACAGCTAGATAATGCAGAGAAAAACAGAAAAAATCCCCATTGGTTTAAAATACTCATTTAAAAAAAAAAACAACAGAAGATGATGTCAGAGAAGTTTAACAGTACAATACTACCTTCAGCCAGAAAGAACCTTGGGTCAGATGTGCTTGGTGGAACACACATACAAAGAATCCTACTGCATATAAATTTAATTGACATAAGATAACACTGCTGAAGCAGATAACTCCTTAATCAAGCTATGAGTGTCACAGTTAGTATAAGGATGTGATTACTGAAAGGCAACCCCCACCCAGATTAAAGACAAACTAAGATTGTTATAGGGCTCATGAAATTTCAATGTTAGCATTATAGACAAGAATTTACCAGTAAGGCTGTCTTAAAAACATCAGTGCACACTGTGTGATGTGTAAAACCTAGCTGGACATGTCACTCAGCTGTATTCTCAAGCTAGATAAAAGACCCAAGAAATTTCAAAAACCTCAGGACTATATAAATGATAATTTAAATATAAATTGATAATATTAGTGTCAAACAAAAAACTCTAGTCGAAGAACCTCAAGGAATTAAGACCATGTAGCCTGATATGTACTGATGTTGATATATACTGAGAATGTAGCAACTTGATGTACCACAAGTGTCTAAGGAATCTGAAAAAGAGATAAAAATGTAATTTCTCTCCTCCTCTTCATACAAACAATACAACCTAACCCACCCCACATCACAATAATGTGGGTGGGGGAGATACATAGCTTAAAGGAGATGTTGTCTCTCTCTCTCTCTCACCCCTCCTTCTCTCTCTCTCTCCCACAGACACACACACACACACACACACACACACACACACACTCTCTCTCTCCTAGTGAACCTATATTAACTTCAGTTACTGCAATTGTTCCCCAAAGGAATTCAACTTGTCATGAAATCCTGAGTAAAAGGGCTTATGTCTCCTAATATCTACAGAGTAAAAATGTAACACTATTTAACCGTACTACTATCTGCAAAGTAACATTTCCAAGGATACTAGATAGAACTACCATGAAATAAACCTGCCACCTCCCCAGGATAAGGTAACTAGAAGTAAATATAAAGTATATTGTAAGACCAGAGGTCTAACATACCTACATATCCACAAATTACTACAATATTAGCCTAATGCAAAAGATCTGTGCAGGACCCCCATGCAAATGAGATCACACACCCCAATATGTACAGAGTTACAAAAATTATATATAACAGTATAAGATAACACTCCTGTATGTACACTAGCAGGCTGGGTAATCTGAATATGGTGCAATGGAATCAATCCCCACCCCCACCCAGGCAAAGATAAAAAGTAAGGAGGAATTAATATTCATTATGTGTGTGAAATAAAAATAGTAACACATTATAACTCCATATATCTAAATAAGAGACTTACCTCAATGTGACAAGCCCACATCTGTTATATCACATACCTCACAACACATACCCAGGTATGTGATATAACAGATGTGGGGCTTGCTGTCACATTGAGGTAAGTCTCTATTTAGATATATGGAGTTATAATGTGTTACATGGTAGTTCTATCTAGTATCCTTGGAAATGTTACTTTGCAGATAGTAGTACGGTTAAATAGTGTTACATTTTTACTCTGTAGATATTAGGAGACATAAGCCCTTTTACTCAGGATTTCATGACAAGTTGAATTCCTTTGGGGAACAATTGCAGTAACTGAAGTTAATATAGGTTCACTAGGAGAGAGAGAGAGAGAGAGAGAGAGTGTGTGTGTGTCTCTGTGGGAGAGAGAGAGAGAGAGAGAGAGAGAGAGAGAGATAAAAGGAGGGGGGAGAGAGAGAGAGAGACAACATCTCCTTTAAGCTATGTATCTCCCCCACCCACATTATTGTGATCTGGGGTGGGTTAGGTTGTATTGTTTGTATGAAGAGGAGGAGAAAAATTACATTTTTATCTCTTTTTCAGATTCCTTAGACACTTGTGGTACATCAAGTTGCTACATTCTCAGTATATATTGACATCAGTACATATCAGGCTACATGGTCTTAATTCCTTGAGGTTCCTTGACTAGAGTTTTTTGTTTGACACTAATATTGTGAATTTATATTTAAATGATCATTTATATAGTCCTGAGGTTTTTGAAATTTCTTAGGCCTTTTATCTAGCTTGAGAATACAACTGGGTGACATGTCCAGCTAGGTTTTACACATCACACAGTGTGCACTGATGTTTTTAAGACAACTTTACTGGTAAATTCTTGTCTATAATGCTAACATTGAAATTTCATGAGCCCTATAACAATCTTAGTTTGTCTTTAATCTGGGTGGGGTTGCCTTTCAGTAATCACATCCTTATACTAACTGTGACACTCATAGCTTGATTTAGGAGTTATCTGCTTCGCAGTGTTATCTTATGTCAATTAAATTTATATGCAGTAGGATTCTTTGTATGTGTGTTCCACCAAGCACATCTGAACCCAAGGTTCTTTCTGTCTGAAGGCAGTATTGTACTGTTAAACTTCTCTGACATCATCTTCTGTTGTTTTTTTTTTTTAAATGAGTATTTTAAACCAATGGGGATTTTTTTCTGTTTTTCTCTGCATTATCTAGCTGTTATAAGTATTGTATTTTCTAAACAACTGCCATGAGCTTCTGAAGAAGGACTGGTTGGTCCAAAAGCTAGAGCACTTTGTTCTTGTTGTTACATCTATGTTGGTCCATTAAAAGGTATCAAATCATTTGTTTTGTCCTGAGGAATTGTCCTGTAGGTATATTATAAGCCACATGAGGTGGATGGCAACTACATGTATTTGCTCTCAAAAGTGTGTTGTCATCCGTAGTTTTCCTATAAATGTTACTTTCAAGTCCACCCTCAATATTTCTGGTTATTCTTAAGTCAAGGTAAGTGATTTCATTTGGACTACTCATAGAGGTGAACCTAAGATGTGGGTTAGTGCCATGCAGGAAATCCAAGAAATTGTCAAAATTGTCTGCTGTAGCCCACCAAATAATTCAAACATCATCTATATAATGCTTCCATATTATTAAATTAGAAGAAAACACGTTTACAGCATTGTTAAACACCATGTCCTCCTCCAACTTGCCAACATAGAGGTAGAGGTTGGCCACAGAGGGGGCAAATATGGCACCCATAGCTGTGCCCTTGATTTGCTGATATAGAGAAGTGTTGAAGAAAAAAATATTGTCCTTAAGTACGTGCTCTAACATTTTTAAAAGTAACTCAACAGGGGGCATATTGGAGGCTGTTTTGTTCAGAAAATGCGCTGCAGCATCAAGTTTCCCCTTCTGTGGCACATTGGTACACAGTGATTCGATGTTGCATGTAACCAAGAGCATGTCAGGTGTCAATGTTATTGTAGGCAGCAAATTCAGAACCTCTTTGGTATCTTTGAGATAGGAGGATAGACACATGAAAAGGGGTTTCGGAAAAGAGTCACAAAACTGCGACAAGGGCTCCAAGAGAGAGCCTATATCACTTGCTATAGGTCATCCTGGTGGGTTAATAAGGGTTTTGTGAATTTTGGGGAGTGTATAAAATGTTGCTCTCACAGGGTATGTTGTTATTAAAAAGTCCTTAGTTTTAGTGACCACGTCCCCTTTTGACCAAGCTGATAAAATAAGTTCATCTATGCTGAATTTGAAATCATATGTTGGATTAGCTATGAGTTTCTTATAGAACTCCCTGTTGTTAAGCTGCCTCTCAACTTCTTGCACATACAAGGCTTTATCTTGAAGTACCACCATGCCCCCTGTGTCTGTTTGCTTGATAATTAAATCAGTGTCATCTTTAAGGGTTGTGATGGCATTTTTCTCCTGTTTACTCAGGTTATTGAAAAAATTGAAATGTGCTGTGCTAAAAAAACATTTTCTAATAATTTTCAACTAAGTCTTTAAAGACTGACACTGCCGCACAGATGGGGGTGGGGGTGACAATATAGGGAACATCTGCTAAATTGTGATGTAGTGGAGAAATGATGTTCTCCTTCCCTTTCCCTTTTATCCTCTTCCCCTTTACTATACATTGCCTGCAAGTTTAATTTATGGCAGTTTATATTAAGGTCCACTAAAGTACCCATCCTATCCATCATCTTGGTGGGTGCAAAGCTAAGGCCTTTACTTAAAAGTTCTGTTTCAGCATCTGTTAAGATATGTTTGGACAAATTAACAACTTACGCAGTTGAAAGGTGCGTGCCTAACTCCTCTGCCGGCCCTGGTGCCTGTATGATTTCTTAGAGAAGGATCTGCCCTGGTTGTGGTAATAACATTGGTTCTTCGTGGAATCCTAATACCAGTGGTCTTCATTGTCCCTTCTCACACCTCGTCTTCTTCCTCTGAATTCTCGAGGGCATTCCTGAAACCTCAGGCTTCTCCTGGGTTGTGAGGGCTGGGGTGGTTGATAGTAATCCTGCAATAGGTTTCTAGTTGCAGGTCTAGTGTGAGATTTTCCTTGTGAAAATAATGTTTCCTCCAGATTTCTTTTCCGTCTTAATCACTAGCACCTGTCAAATTTTCAAGAGACATTTTTAGGTATTTTGAGGATCCCTTTTGGATTGTTCTTCTTCCACTGGAAGATAATGCTTCTTTCCCAGTCTCCCTTATCCCATGAAAACTTGGTTTTCTTAAGTTGCCATAGGTCATTATCTAATTTTTGAAGACAGTCTTTAAGTTTCTTATTTTGTGCATCAAAGTCAGCATGGCTTTTAAATTTTAACACCTCAATTTCTTGTTTTTTAACTTCCTCTTTAAGTGTAACTTCTTTTTCTTTCCCATATTTAATAAGTTGTATCAATTTTAAACTTTCATCAATTAAAATGTTGTTCTATTCCTTGAGAAAAGCTTCACTCTCTGTTCCACAAGCTAGATTTTTAATGATGTGTAAACCCTTGGCACACATTTTACCTCTACAAATGCTTCCAGATTAGTGTTGTTCCAATCCAGCCATCACAGTTGGTGTATCAGTTTCTCTAAATTTCTAAAGGCTGATAGTAATGATTGTGCTTCTGGTTGTAGGGGAATTAGTTCAGTGTTGTTCACTAAAAATGGATTAGCTGAGGCTGTTGCATGAAGCATATTGTTCACATAGTCCAGGGGGTTTGTGTAGTTTGAGGGTCCTTCATTAGCAGTACTTAGAAAGATCAAATTTGGTGTACTTTCATGGGACATAATTCAAGTCCTTTTAATCCTGATGTAATGTAGTCTGGTAAATCTATTATAATGGTGGGCATGCACCCTTAGGGTTTTACACAGCAAAGTGAAGCATACTGCCAAGAAATATTTACTTAAAATCAGTATTCTCATGCAAGAAGGGGTGTAAAAACCTCCTGCACTTCCTATTCTATAACCTGTGCTACCACTCTAGTTCTAGAAAAGTGTATCCCAAAAGACTGTGCACTAGGATGTGGTGCTAGAAAATTCACCGCACAGTAAACTACTAAGGTTCTCTGCACACGCTTAACCAAAAAAAGGGCCACCAAAATAAATTACGATTATAACAAATACATTTAATATGTAAAACACAGACTCACAGTGCCTGACATGTTTCAAACATTGCCTGTGCTTTCTGAAAGGCTGAATGACATCAGGCTAACATACATATATATATATATATATATATATATATATATATATATATATATATATATATATTTATATACTGTAGGTCTAAACTAGGCATGCAGTTGTTATGACACCCTGTGTTGAAATACTAAATGATTACTTAAGACATTTTTAAAATAAATAGCTTGGCCATGCAAAGCATGTATGCAGTCTCAGAAGCTGTTGCAATACTTCTGTTGACCCAGATTCCTGGGCTAAAGATTTGGGACCTTTGCTCTGATCCAGTTCCTAGCAGTCTTTGTAGAATCAGAGGGCTTGGAACTGCATGATCGGTGCCATGTTTGCTTACAGTTTGTTCTGTGGGGTGGTCTCTTGCTTTTGCAGCCTCTGCTGCTCCTATTTTAAGCCCCTGAGGGGCTACTTTATGTATATCCTGACCTCGCTGCCTGCCCTAGGACAAGGATTATAATTATTATAATACAGGGCTTATGGCCTGTTTGAAAGTCAGGAGATCAGTGGGTTCCGGGCATGCAGACTGCTTTTAAAAGAGAGCTTCTGCTATTTTAAAAAGCCCTTGACAGCATTAGGAAACTTTAAAAAAAGTAAGATTTATATTCAACTCCATCCCATTTTCTTTACTACTTCATATATTTTCAGTAATTAATTCCTCATTATCTTTATTACTCAAAACAGTTAGATGAAAACAAGATCCCTGTTCCCTAGACTAGATGTACTCTGACTGCTTCTCTACACAAGACATCACAATCTCCTGTTTATGACATCATAATTATCTCCACAGCAACATGTTTTTATGTCATAAGCATAATTATGATGTCAAGTGTAGGCAGGCAGCCAGAGCTAGAAGGGCAGAGATACTATATTCATGCAAATTTTATTTATTTTATTTAAAATTTGGTAACCAGGAACGGCACACTGAGCTGGGGCTCATTTCCAGGTGTGACCCAGGGAAAAGGGAAAAGGATAAGTTCTACATTGTAATAACAACATAGTAGAAAATATTTACACAAAAAGATCAAAGATAAATGCTGTGTACAATGAGACCAATCAGAACAGTAATGAAGCAAGTGTAATAGAATGTAGTGTAACAGAACAAAATAATAGTTAACAGGAACAGAAAGCTAAGCTGTCACAGCAGATGTCTGCCAGAGAGTAGGGCTGTTTCATAACAGTACTGGAATAGACACAGCAGGTTGGAGCTAACAGGCCATGGGAGCGGAGTGGTTCTTAGCAATAAGGAACTGAAGGTGAGAATCAAAGAATAAAATACAAAGTATAAGCTACATTTATGCCTGATGATTACATTTTTACAAAGTTGTCTCAACAGTGTCAGGAGCTCTTTAAGAGGGCTGATTTTCTGTGAGGCACACAGCTTAGTTCGCAGTACAGAGCTCTGACTCTTGTAGGAAGCAGTTGCCCATCATGACTGACCATCATGGAGACTCCAGAAGAGTTCACCCCATTCCCCAACCCCATTGCCCATTCTGAGCCCAGGGCTTCTATTGCACCACCAGCCCCTCCAGTGGCCAGTATCAAGGGATGGGTTTGGCAGTTCCACGAACAACCATGTAGAAACTTGGGTCTGAACCTCTCCTGGACTTCACTGGAAGTACAAATTCATTGTACTCTAGGTCCCCCTTCCCAGTCCAGCACAATGAGGCCAGAGGGTGAAGAACCTGCAAGGTCTCAGGGGGAATAAAGAGGCAGCAGAGGGGTCTATGAGCTCTCACAGGTAAGCACTATCTGGGGGAGGGGCCTTACAGAAAGAAACACAGAAAATTATGGCAGAACAAAGCCTTACAGCCCATCCCATCAGCCAAGCCCTACCTATAGTCATACGTAAATCTCCTCCCCACAAACTTTACTGAGTTGCCCTTAGTGGCAATGGTATTACAGTTTGTTGCTGTTTATGTACATAGTAAAATACAGTAAGATAATGTGGAGAGTCACTCTGTACCGGGGGCAGTCCTCTACATACAGTAATCTTTAATGCAGCATTTATAATGGTCAAGCACAGACCCTGGAAAGGATCAAAAAGGGCTGTACTTTGACCCATGCAATAAACAGGTTAACAAAGCCAGGCTCTGTCCTGGAATCCATGTGAAGAACTAACTTTTAAAAAAATGTTATTACAAGACAAAGCACTGCATTTTAGTACAAATTCCTCTGATTGGGTTAAAATTGACATACTGTAGGTGGTTGTTGTTGGGCCTTACATATACAGGAAAACTGTTTTAACACTGTTAGTCCCTTGCTGTAAGGCACTGCTGTGTATAGATATTTGATAACTGTGGTACAAATCTGAATCAGTGAGTACTGTTATACTGGACACTTAAGTAGAGAGCAGTGTTATTTCAGTTTTATGTTCGCCATGCATGTGTGTTCGCAGCAAACATTTTGTTATGTTAGTTGGCTGCTAAGAGGTGTGACACTGTCAATCCAATACAAAGTAGCGCTTTAGGGTGTAACAGTGGCACACCAATCATCAGCAGGGCTGATTATGACAGACTTTTGGCTTGCTGGGCGGAAACGTTGTAGACTTTAAAAGTAAAAGCAGACCAAATCATGAGTCAGATTTTCCCCTTTGATCTATGCCATCCAGCAATCAAAGCAAATCTGTCATGATCAGGCTAGAATGCCTGGAATGTCAGACATGCAGGGGGCTCATGCCAGCTGTAACAGAAAACCATCCAACAATGTCTGTTAATGGCACCATCATAATTGTGCCCTACACCTGACCCTCCCTGTCAGCCCCACCTCAAATGTAACACTGACACTGTCGGGTGTCCAATCCCCCAATGTTGCCACCTCATATGTGAAACCCATGATTCACTACAGCACCACTCCCAATGTGTGGTCACATCTCTAAATGGTGCTGAAGTGCCAGAAGGCTCATGCACATCCATTCATTGGTGTCTGTTGTTTCAAATAACATGAAGTTTTGCTATATTATGACATATGCAGTGAGTCCCAACCTTAGAACTGCTCCGGAGGTGAAAGAGTTAACTTCTATGCCAGGCATGGAATCTTGAGCGTGAGCTCGGTTGAAAACTCTGTCTGTCGTTCTTCAAACTCAAACTGTCAGATTCTTTACTCCGCTTCCTTGAACAGTTGTACCGGAGATTTCTCCTGCTGCTCGGTTCATTTTGTCGGCTAAAAAGTGCAATATCTCGTTTTTTAAACCGCATTTTGTCTATATTTAAACCGCAACCGGTCAGTTCAAGCTCTGTCTGTGGTATCGTAAGTAATAGATAGGTTTTACATTATTTCTGTGTGGAACTTGCAAACGATATTATCGGTTCGGTTTGAACCGATCAAGTTGTTGTTAAACTTTATTAAATTGCAATTTAGAGTGCGGTTCCCGGTTCTTATCAGTTCTAAAAACAACATATTTCATTACGTTTTTTTCCACAACCCGTGACACGGTTGGGAACCGATAAGGGTGTCTTGCTTGGCGGATTGCCGTAAACGGGCAAGTTTTTGGTTAGGCTGGCACTATGTCTGAGAAACCCAAAAGAAAAACCAGGCCCACTGGGTTTCAGCACTGTAGTGTCTGTGGGGAAGCCTTTGCCAAGGCTGACCCACACACCACATGTGTTTATTGTCTGGGGTTTGACCACCTCAATGCAGACCGCCAGATTTGCAAGAATTTCCCTGCAGCTACCCTGGATAAGAGAGTTGGTAGGCTCAGGGAACGAGAGACCAAGAAGTCCGCTGACCCGGATGGCCAGCCCAGTTCAGTGCCAACTGAACCGGAGGGAGTGCCCTCTGACCAGGGTGAGACTTCCTGGGGCAAACGGAGAGCTGACTCGGAGGAGTCAGTCCCAGCAAAAAGGACTAGAAAATCAGCAGGTGTGGAGCCAAAATTTCCTTCTCCAACCGCTGCAGAGATAGCCAAAGCGATCAAAATTGTCCAGTCGCTTTCCCCGGTTCTGACCGAACCGGCACCATCAGGTAAGCAGTCGGTTTGGTCGTGCCACCGGTTCAAGAACATGATATAGAAGAATTTTATGAACCGGAGGAGGAGGAAGATTATGAAGAGAGTGAATGTGATATTGAAAGTCTGGATGTGCCCATTGAACCAGACATCTCCCCAGAAAGACCTTTAGGAATGTCTCCCCCTAGGCTTTCTGAGTCCCCTTCTCATTTTATGTTTTATAAAAAGGTGGCCGAAACCCTCCAGCTTCCTTTTGAAGAAGCTGTGGACAAACAGGAGGAGCCTGACTATGTGGAAATGATGGATATCCCAGAGTCCAGGAGACTGTCTATTCCCTTACATAAATCTTTTAGGAAACAGACAATAAAGATTTTAAAAGCTCCTCACACTATACCTCCTGTGGATAAAAAAATGGACAAGAGGTACACATTGTCAGGCTCTGATACGGAGTTCCTTTCACAACAATGCAGCCATGTTGGGGTAGTGCAGGCTGCAGCCTGTGATAAGGCAAATATTCCCTTGGCTTCACACCCCCCTGACAAGGACTACAGGAGGATTGATGCCATGGCAAAGAAACAGTACATGGCAGCATCCTTGGGACTCAGACAGGCAAATTATAAGGCCTATGTTGCAAGATACCAGAAATCCAGATGGGATACTGTTATGGCTCTAGCTAAACAGGTCCCTGGCCAGCTTGCCAAGGAGCTGGAGCAGGTGGCTGCTGATGGTATTGAGGCATCCAAGGTGCAATTCCATGCTGCAGTGAACTCTAATGATGTATCTTCAATAGTCATGGCTACATCTGTGGCTTTTCGCAGAATGGCTTGGCTCAGGTGTACTAGCCTGTCACAGGATAACCAGGCTAAGGCCATGGATTTTCCTGTTGTGGGTAACTCTCTGTTTGGGAGCAGACAGAGAATTACATGAAGAAATGGATGAGTATAGAACTACCTATAGAGAGTGCACAGGCCAAGGAAAGGCAGGCCACCTCAGAGGCAGCCTTCCAGGGCAGGGCAGGCCTCTTCACAGGCCTTTTACCAAGCCAGGCCTCTCTTTAGCCTATGCTCAGAGGGGTTCTTCAGAGGGAGAGGCAGACAGGGTAAGAGAAGGCCTGCTCCCACCCCCAGCCTAAAGCCCCTGCCAAGCAAGCTCCTGATGGGATGACCAGGGCCGATTCTCCTATTGCCTGTAGGGGGCAGGCTGGCTTACTTCATCCAGGACTGGAAGTCTTTAACATCAGACAAGTGGGTCCTGGAGGTAGTAAGCCAGGGACTGGTTCTCAGCTTCAAAAAAATTCCAAAGATGTTAACCAGATCCTTTCCACCTGCAAATCCATCAGAGGCTCTCGCTCTAGAAACAGAAGTTTCAACCCTCCTGGCTCTCAGAGCTGTAGAAAGGGTTCCTCCCCTACACCAGGGCAAAGGACTGTACTCCAGGTACTTCCTTACCCCAAAAAAGGCAGGAGAATGGCAGCCCATCCTGGATCTCAGATACCTAAACAAGCACATTTTAAAACCAAGATTCAAAATGGTGACTCTGGGAATTATTTTACCCTCTCTAAGGCCAGGGGACTGGCTAGTGTCCCTGGACCTCAAGGATGCCTACTTCCATGTTCTCATAAGAAGCTCCCACTGAAAGTACCTCAGATTCGAACTGCCCTAAGGCCATTACCAGTTCAGAGCAATGCCCTTCAGCCTCACCTCCGTCCCAAGGGTATTCACAAAATGCCTGGCAGTAGCAGTTGCTCATTTAAGAAGGCAAAAGATTGCCATCTTTCCTTACTTGAACGACTGGCCCATAGTGGGCCAGTCTCCAGCACAAGTCAAATTACACCTTCAGGTTACTCAGCAGCTGCTTACATCTCTAGGTTTCCTTCTCAATCTCCCAAAGTCAGTTCTAGAGCCCGTTCAGCTACTCACCTTCATAGGTGCAGAACTGAACACTCAACAGGCCAGAGCCTTCCTTCCTCTAGAAAGAGCAAGGACCCTGGTTTCTCTGGCCTCCTCCTTCACTCTGCAGGTCTCTCGACCAGCAAGGCATTTTCTGCAGCTTCTAGAGCACATGGCTGCTTCCACAGCAGTAGTGCAGGGAGCAAGATTTCAGATGAGGGACATTCAGTTCCATTTGAGAGCCTTCTGGTCTCAAAAGAGAGATCCTCTAACCAAATTAATCCCAGTAACTCGAACCCTGATCCAGGCCCTGCAGTGGTGGCAGGATCAGAGCAATCTGAGACAAGGGGTTCCCTTCATCCCTCAGTCTTACTCCTTGACCCTTACTACAGATGCATTCCTCTTGGGGTGGGAAGCTCACATGGGCGACCTCACCACCCAGGGATTGTGGTCCCCTCAGGAATCTCTGCTCCACATCAACCTGTTGGAACTCAGAGCAGTTTTTCTAGCACTTCAAGTTTTTTCCACATCTGTTCAGAACAGAGTGGTTCAGGTCAGGACGGACAACACCATCACAATGTGGTACATCAACAAGTAAGGGGGCACTTGGTCTATGGCCTTGTGCACCAAAGCAATGAAGTTGTGGTCTCTGGCTTATTCCCTGAACACCTCCCTTATTGCAGTTCACCTCCCAGGCAAGGACAATGTCCTGGCAGATGCTCTCAGCAGGATTTCCCAGGGCCATCACGAATGGTCACTGGATCCCCTAATTCTGGAGGTAGTATTTGCCGGGTGGGGCACTCCTCAGATAGATCTTTTTGCAGCCCCAGACAATCGCCAACTTCCTCTTTTTTGCTGCAGGCCCCCAGTGTTGAGCTCAGTCCCTCTGGATGCCTTCCTTCTCAACTGGGAAGGGAAGTTTCTCTATGCTTCCCCCTCTTCCCTCTCCTGTTCAAGGTGCTAGTCAAAATCAGATCTCAACCTTGCAAGATGATTCTGATTGCTCCAGATTGGTCCAGACAGCCCTGGTATCCACTCCTTTTGTCCTTAGCAGTCCACCTTCCCCTGTGTCTCCCCAGGAATCACAATCTGTTAACCTGTGCCCAGGGGAGGGTTTGGTACCCGAATCTCAAATCTCTCAATCTCAAGGCCTGGCTCTTGAAGAGTTAGAGTTTGCTGACCTATATCTTTCCAAGGGTGTACTCGATATCTTGAAGGTTTCTAGGAAGCCTTCCACCAGGGCTACTTATAATTCCAAATGGAAGAGATTTTTCATATGGTGCTCTGGCAAGAATATTTCTCCAGAGTCTGCTAGTTTGCCCATAGTTCTGGATTATATGGCACATTTGATTTCCTTGGGGCGGAGACCAGCTACCCTAAAAGTGCACCTGGCAGCCGTATCTGCTTTCTTATCAGCAGGTAAACCCTCTTCCCTTCAGCTCATCCAGTGTTCTCCAAGTTTTTCAAGGGGTTGCTTCATCAACCCTCCATTCAGGGACCCTGCCCCTGCCTGGGATCTTAATGTTTGCATTGCCCAGCTAATGCAACCCCCTTTCGAACCATTGTCTTCAGCAGAGTTTAAGTACTTGACTTGGAAAACTGTGTTTTTGGTAGCCATCACTTCTGCTAGGTGCATAAGTGAACTACAAGCATTGTCAGTGGAGCCTGATTTTATCTCCTTTCATAGGGATTAAGTGGTCCTCAGAACTAACAGAAAGTTCTTGCCTAAAGTGGTCTCGGACTTTCACCTTAATCAATCCATTTCTCTCCCTATGTACTACAATGACCATTCCTCCTCTGGTGAGAGGAGATTACACAGTTTAGATGTCAAAAGGGCCCTTAGTTACTACATAGAGCGTACCAAGGGTCACAGGTTTGACTCCCTCCAACTGTTCCTCACTTATGGTGAGATGGGGAAAGAGAAACCTGCCACTAAAAGATCCATTGCCAGGTGGATCGTCTCTTGTATCCAATTTTGTTACCAAAAACTGGGTAAGGTTCCCCCTTCAGGCCAGAGGGCTCACTCTACCAGAGGTACAGCTGCATCCCTGGCTGCAGCCAGGGACATCCCTATCATACAGATATGTCAAGCAGCTACCTGGAAAACAGTTCACACTTTCACCAAGCATTACTCCCTGGACATCCAGGCTAGGAGTGATGCTCAGTTTGGCACAGCTGTGCTTCAGAGCCTATTTTCTAAGTAGGTTCTGGCCCTCCTCCATGGAGGTACTGTTGTGTAGTCTGCATATGTCATAATATAGCAAGACTTCATGTTGTTTGAAGAAAAAAATTACTCACCTTAGTAATGTTGTTTCTTCTTATGGAGTCTTGCTATATTACAACCTCCTCCCCTGTCTGCCCCTCTCAGAACCTCTGTTTTGGGATGTGGGTGGGCAGTGCACTGTTGGCACTTGTAGTTGCCCACTTTGTTTTTCTTCACCCCCTTTTTTTCTAGGGTGCTTACTGTTGTGTTTTTCATTTTTGGATCCCCTGACTTGAGTCTTGGTTTTGGGACCAAAAAATGTGTTAATATTTTAGTAGCCAGATGGCTAGTGTAGGTTTACAGCTTTCACACAGAACCTTAGTGAGTTTTGCTCATAAAGATCTGACAGTTTGAGTTTGAAGAACAACAGACAGAGTTTTCAACCGAGCTCACGCTCAAGATTCCATGCCTGGCATGGAAGTTAACTCTTTCACCTCCAGAGCAGTTCTAAGGTTGGGACTCACTGCATATGTCATAATATAGCAAGACTCCATTAGAAGAAACAACATTACTAAGGTGAGTAATTTTTTTCTTCTGTCCCTGTAACTGTTCCACCCACCTGACCCTCCCTCTCAGCACACACCCACCACCCACCCAAGGGGGTGCCCAATCTCCCAGTCTCACTGTTGCTCTCTGTTGTTGCCACCTCATAACTGTTCCACCCACCTGACCTTCCCTCTCAGCACGCACCCCTCCAGGGGGTGCCCAATCTCCCAGTGTCACTGTTGCTCTTTGTTGTTGCAACCTCATGACTGTCCCACCCACCTGACCCTCCCTCCCTCTCAGCATCCACTACCCCACAGCCCCCAACAAACATAACACTGACACTGGAGGTGCCCAATCCTCTACTGCTGCGACCTTAAATACAGAGAACCATCCCCCGTTGTTTTTTTGAAATAAACCCTGTAAAAGGAAAACCATTCATCAGTGTCTGTTGTGGTCATTACTGCTCCCCCCCACTGAACCCTCCTACTCAGCACCCCCACCACCCACCACCCACCCCCAAGCTCTTACTTACCCACCAGGGGTCCAACACCGTACTCTTCTCTAGACTGCAAACACATCTTAACCCTTCAAAGCCACATAGCATACTGAGGAGACAAGAATGCTGTTCAATGTATTTCAGTGGGGTTTTGAATTTAGTGGCATAACTTAGCCATTTTTGCACATTTGTATGTCCCACATTTTCAACATGCCTTTTTTGGGAAATCACCTCATGAATAATTTCAGTGAGATTAGGCAAATGTGTCCCAAAATGTGATTTCATGGTCCCTGTGCGAAATCACCTTACAGGCAGGAGGTGAACATTTTCTCTGCCCTTGTTCATGAGGCAGTGGTCATAAGAAGGCTGTGTTGAAAATTTGGTGTAAAACTAATGAAAACCAAAAAGTAAAGTTATGAGCCTGTGTTGAATTTTGCAAACACAGACTCGAATCTTTGGTAATTTTCAATATTTTTATGCCAGATTTACAACATAGCCATTTCTCTACAGCATCTCATGAATGTGATAGCCATTATTTTTCAAATCCTACCCATAATGTTTTTGCACCCCAAAGGGTGATTTCGCAATCTCTTTGCAAAATCACTTTTTGGTAAGGTGTTCAAACTTTTCTGTAGCCTTGCTCATGAGGCGGGGTCAAAAGAAGCCTATGTTGAAAATGTGGCATAAAAATCTTAAGAAATAACAAAGTTATGAACCTACATTGAATTTTGTGAATGCAGGATCTTAACTTTAGTAATTGTCAATATTGTTATCCTTCATTTTCAATATAGCTGTTTCTTTACTGCACCTCATGAATGTTACAGCTGTCATTTTTCAAACCCTGACCAAAATTAGTTTTTCTGTCATGAAAGGTGATTTAGAAGACCCTGTGTGAAATCACCCTTCAGGGTAGCACCCATGTAGAGCGCTGATTATTAAGAGCTACACTTTTAAGCGACTCAATAATAGCACGCTATAAGAGAGCAAGTGGTGCAATAGATCACTATATCCTGTATAGCGAGTATAGCAAGGAGCTGTACTCACTACTGCAGGATATAGGATCCTGTGTTGCCAACTCCTGCTGAACTGCTTACATAGTGTAGTGGTGTATACCACTGCTTGCGATGTGAGCAGATGCGGGTTTGGGTCCAGCTATGGGCAAAATAATTTTTTTTTAATCCAGTAACTTGCCCCATGATCCACTCCCCCCTTGGAGTTTGTTATTTAAGTTTGGGGGGTAAGGGGGGCTTGCCTCCACAAGTGGTGGTGCGGGGGGTGCAGCCCCCACATAAAAAAATGTTTTTTGTGTGCATTTTTGGTTGGTACAATATCCATCACCCTTTTGACTACGGTCTCATATTTGATTGCTTTATGTGATAGGCGGGCTTTCAGACTCACCTTTATCATATAAAACCCCTTTCAGACAGGAGTCGAAAATTTTCTCTGCACTTATCCATGAGGTGGGGTCATAGGATGGCCATGTTGATAATTTTGGGCAAAATTATTAAAACATAAAGTTATAAGCCTGCACTGAAATTTACAAATGCAGGCTTCTAACTTTGCTAATTCATAACCCACACAGTACCCCACAATGCATTTAGTACCCCAGGGCTTCTATACCTGTGGCAAACATTCAACATTGACAAGTGCTTGTTGTATCTGATTCTGGTAATCAAGATGAGCAAAATGCCTGTTTTCACAAGCTACCATTTACAAAACAGTAAAATAACACATACATAGAATTAAAATGTGAACAATAACATATAGATCAACCATAACAAAAAAACTTTGATCATTTAACAAAAATCTACATTGTTTGTTCATGAAGACTGTGCTTCTAAGTACATGCAAAGGCAACCTATTAGAATGGCCTAGTGCCTGAAATGACTAAAAGTGGTGGATCTGAGGGGTAATTTAAAAGGAAATCTATATTGGGCTCTAGTTTCCAAACAACTAAGGGACCTAAGAAAGAATTCAGAAATATTACCTGGCATTAAGTCAAGAGCCAGTTTGTGTAAGAACATAGCAAATCTATAAAAGAATCTATTCTCTAGAGACAAACACTGGGTGGAGTTATGAAATAGGAAATTATGTGTCTGATATGGTAAACGGGAAATGAATTGGTAATTGCTACCATAGAAAACTTTGACCCTGGACAGTACCTTCTTTGATGCAGTTCAATAAACCAAAGACTCGTGGTGAATGACCAAGGAGAGGAGACTATTTCAAAGCAGCCTCCCTAATTCAGGAGCCAAAAATTGTGTAACCTTATACAAGAGACCAGGGGCAGGATTTTTGAAAGCAGGAGATTGCTGCAAACTTGAGAGTGCCAATGATATGGTGCACCAGGCTTGCAGCAATCTAAAGCACACTAGTTCAAGCTTTTGTTACCTCATGAATCAATTACTGCAACATGCTCTGCTATGGTCTACCAGCTACTCAGTTATGTCATCTCCAACTACTGCAAAATTCAGCTGCCAGACTTTTCACAGGTGTTTCTAAATTTAATCATTTTACTCTCACTTTGAGGGAGCTGCTTTGGTTTCTGAGCAGACAGTGCTCTGAATTTAAAGTCCTCTTGTTGCTCAATAAATCCGTAAACAGACTGGGGCATCTTTACATTTGTGAGTTACTGGCAACCCATCAGAAGGAGCATTCAGGTACCAGATTTCTCTGCCCAGATACCCAAGGGCTTTTATAAGTCCCAGTTTCAAGATTAAAGTCTGCTGGGGACCAAGCACTTGCTGTAGCTGCACACAAGACTCTGGAATGTTGCTCCTAAAACCATCCATTCTGCCCCATCAGTGGAAAGTTTTAAGGTTCAACTAAAGACATGGCTGTTTAGACAGGTCTTTTTAGGAGATCAATAGGTTTTAGTAGATGCCTGACAATTATATGCACTACTTGCTGGGGGTGAGGATCCCAGAAGACCATCTATGACAGTGGAAGGGGTGTTCAGGTGCATGGTCATGGCAGCTCTGAAAACATTGACTGCCCATCGATTTGAGCAGGATGCCCCACAAGTGGGAGAATGCAGAGAGAGAAAGAGAGTATCCCAAATCTTTTAGATGGAATGCATAACAGCAAAACTCCAGTTTACAGAGGAGAATTCAGGGAAGCCAGGAGGGTCTGGATGAATGATCAAAATCTTTTAGATCCCTAAGAAAAGTAATGAGTTTTACTTTCTTTTAAGTACACACACACACACACACACACACACAACACCACACACACACTCAACACACACAATAATTAAAGTTCAATGTTAATAAGTTTACACAGTAGTAGCTTTTAGTTTGTTTAAGACTACTACAGGACTTGAATACATGAGAATGTGATGAATGTATCCCAAAAAACAAGAATGTTACCAATGTGGTACAGAACCAGTAATATCTGAGACTACTGACACCCATTTAGTAATGATTGCTGCTCCTTCATAGAGATACAATATGCCCTTAAAATGGAAGAACTTAGACAAGTGAAGGTAAGAGGCAGTCCCAGGTCAGGAGCCCTCACACAGGTAACTTTTTGGTATTACTCCTTCCTGCTTCCTATCCTCCATGGTTCCTTCTGGGAAGATTTTTGGCTAACAGAGACATGAAGGTAAACAGTTAAATTATTTGCATTACAATATGTATAAGGATTGTGAAATTGGTGATTTGTCATTTCATGATAATGGAAAATAATACCAGACTAAAAATAAAGGGGAAAAGAAAGACCGCCAAGAGCGCTACCATAATATATTAGCTTTATTAAGAATTAATTCACACTGAATGTAAATGCTTAAGTAACAGGACAAAGCAGCAAGTTTGTAATGTATTAATGTCTGTATCTGTTTATTCTTTTTTTCTATTAGTAAAATATTGAATTTAAAAAAATAAGTTTTAGTAATGTTATGGGATATATACATGCTTACTGTAAAATCTGAGATCTTTACCTGCCATGATGGTAATGTAATTATCTTTTTTTTGTATTGTAAAGAGCTTTGAGCCCTGGAAAAGCACTATATAGATAAAGTTCCTATCCTGTCCTAAAGGAATTTTCTGTCCCTTGCAACAACTGAAGTAAGGAAGGCCATCTCTTTGTGGTCTATCTTGCATTAATACATGGGACCATTTTCATGGAGCTTGCACCTGACATTTGGCACGCGCTTCCTTAACATGGGAAAAATGCAGTAACTGTGCTGTAGTTTGTAAAATTGGGTGCAGTTGTGACAAAGGGGTATGGCTCATAACAAGTATTTGATGCAGGGCTTGATGGAAGTCTTGTGCTACCCTTTGAAAATCCAGCCCCCAGTCACTCATAAACTGTTCTTATAATTGGACAGACATGGTGTTCAAAAGAGTGGGCACTTTACAGCGTCACTCCCAGATAAGTACATCACACATTTCATAACTTCCCTAGTACATACATGAAAGCCATAATTAGTCTCAAAGTTTTTGTTTAATTTACACTGGAAAAGGCTATCATCTGGGTTTTTGCAATGTTGTAAACTAATTTATGGAAAATAAACCAATCTTGAAGATGGTCGAAATCCCACTGAACCAAATTACTCAGTTCAGCAAGGCCTCTACTTCTACTAAATATAACCGAATCAACTGCATAAAGAATAATTTCTGTCATATGATAGGCTTTGGGCAAAGAATATAGAACTAATGAAAAAAATCAGAGGCCCAAGGATTGACCCCTGGGGAATCCCATGTGTATTTGATATCTGATAAAAATTGGAAACATTTTTGAGAAAGGGCAATCATATGTACCGTATTCATCAAATTATTTCTAAGCCAACCTACTATACCACTTGAGAAACTGACCATGGTCAGGGCAGTGACCATCTTCTCATGATCCACATACTGGACTGCCATAGTGAGGTCCACAATCACTTAGGCCACATAGTGACCTGCATCCAGCACCTGGTGGACATAGTCTCAGAACATCACCAAGGAAGTCTTTGTGTTTTATTGAGATCAAGACCCCAGTAAAAAGTTCGTACTGTGCAATAAATTCATTTGTCTGGTCAAAAACAATTTTCTCAAGTATTTTGGAGATGAGGGCCAAAAGGGAGATTGGTTAATAATTCAAAACCAGATTTTTGGGCCCTGATTTGTGAATGGGAACAATAGTAGCCAGATTTTAGAGTTAAGCAATATACCACCACAGGGTGTGGGTGATGCCAGGATTTACCCATGCCTGTGGTGTTGTTTGGTCACAAGGCTGCAGGCCAAGTGAGTAAACCACACCAGGCGTAGATAAATCCTGGCATCACCCACACCCTGCAGCAGGATATTACAATTATACAATGTTCCCCTTCATATTTTGTACAAAAAATTGAAGAATAGTAACTTTTTTTGCCAGTTTTAAGATAGTTTTTTAATTTATTATTGTGCTAGGAAAAATAGTTCCCTGTTGCAAGGTTAAATCTTTAGGAGATGCCCATTCCCCCCTCCCCCTGGCAGCTGAGAGTGTAATATATTATAGCCCCCATGTCTTTTTTTCTTCTTGTTATTCTTGTTTTATGTTTTCTCTTGTAGTAGCATCTGGAGAGAGAGAGTGAGTGAGTGAGTATTGCCATAGTATGGAAGTCTAAGGAGTGTGTTGCGAGTAGGGAGCAGCTGCCAGAGAGAAAGACAGAGACTGGGGCACAGTGGAGAGAGCTTTTTTTTTTCCTTCTCGGATAGGAAACACAATCAGGATTGGCAGGTCATGAAATGCCACTGTGACACAGCATGCCATGCAAGTTCTGTGCTTGTTTTTTATCAGTTTCTGTAGGAAGAGTGGCATGTGTGGAAGCTGACGCACATAGGTGGAAGATGAAGAGTGGGAGAATACTGTACGGCAAGGAACAGCCTGTGAACCATAACATTGCGGGGCTCAGTTTATGTACCTATTTATTTTTCAACTTTTTTTAACTACTGGGGCATGTGGGTCTTTTAATTGGATGGGGCACCTGGCAACATTGCAATGGAGGAGTAGCATGTCAACACAATGAAAATAATACAGTGAAGTCCACCACCGCAACAAATCTCGCCAGGTTGCTGTGGTGGTCTGCTGTACAATGGGACCATGACTCCCAGTGTTTTACCCCCACCCAGAAACAGTTCTAACTCAGAATTGGATACTTAGAGAAGGGGGGTGCGTGGTGCACAGCCCACCGCATGAGGGTGTGTGTGTGGGGGGGGCCACTGCTAAAATACACTTTGTCCCGATGGGAACAATGCCGACAGTTGGCATTGTTCCTGTCACTGTTGGGCATGCCGATAACATCATTGTTGATGTGCTGACATGGAACCCAATGGAGGCAGCACACTGCAGCAATCACTGCAGGTACCGAGGACTACAAGAGCTGGCAGCTGAGAAGGTGGTTTGGAAGTTGACATGTAGTACAGGGGAAAGCCGCGGTGTGAGTTTGGTCTGACTTGCATTTTGCAGATAAACAGATTCTGAAGTGTTGCTACATTTGTTTGGGAAATAAAAAAAGTATTGTAGTATTTATATTACATTTGTGGACTGCTGGCTTATCAATTTGAACATCAGTTAATTTTTTTAAAGTAATGAGTGATTTTTATGTTAGAGTTTGGCATGACAGCAACAGTTGCCATATTTGTGAGTTCTGAGTTTAAAAAGGTCGTAGTGATTTCAGGGGGAGTTCATGATGTGGGTGACTGGCATCTGGCACCTTTTCCAGTGTGGTGATGCTAGGATTTACAATAGGCAGAAGGTGCCTGCCAGCCAGCCAATAGAATGTTTTAATTTTTGTAACCATGGTATAATTCAGGATATACTCTGAAGCAAAGGGAATAATTAAAAAGCATTTGTCAATACCAGATATTTGCTGCTAGTATTGCTGCTGTACCGGGTCTTGCTTGTACACATTTTTAGTATGTATTTAGTCAGGATACAGCAGATGAGATGCAGTGTCTCATTTTCTGTGGTGTCCTGCTTTGACACATTGTTAGATTGAAATTACTCCAGACAAGGCAGCTGAGAGACAATATCTGCTTTTAAGTGGGCTCCCACATTTTGTCCCCAAATGTCCAACAGTTTTTTTATGGCCTGACGTTATGATCAAGACAGGTGGAATTTTTAAAATACCATCCAAAAGTGATTATGCTGTGTGTAGGTTTACCACCTGTCCTGATTTTCATAGGACAGTCCTGATTTGGGCAGCTGTGTCCTGTGAAAAAACATGAAAAATACTTCAACGCCTGACGTTACAGTAGAAAAAATATTTTCTAACTTTACTCTAAATGTTGCAGAAAACTGTAATACCTTAACTAAAATACCTTGAAATGATAAGAAACAATAGAAACTACTAAAAACCAACAACACTTAGTCTTAATTTTGATTATTTAGAGGAAACTAGTCTGTTGCATTGGTCGAGGTTACACACTGTCCCGTGAAAAATCTAATTTCCATAAGAAATGTCCCACTTTGGGCTTCTTAAAAGGTGGTAACCCTAGCTGTGTGACTGTGGAAGCAAGTTTTGAAGGGGATTTGAAAAATTGCACCTGCCATTTTCAGGAAGTGGGGTAATACGAGAGATATGGTGAACATTATGGGCCATAATCTGCAAAAAATAAAGTTATGAGTAAATGCTGGAACAATTAATTTCCTCATAATTTAGTTGTTTTTTCACATTCTTACCCTAAATTTTCAACATAGTCTTTTTATGACCACTCCTTTTGAGCATGACAGGTGTAGTTAATAAAACAATGGCTGAAATGTTATTTTGCACCACAAGTGTTAAAACACATTTTGGGTAGGATTTGAGAGAAGACAGCAGTCACATTCATGAGGTGGTGAGAAGAAATGGCTATGTTGAAAAATTGGGGTCAAAATATTGAAAATCACCAAAGTTACAAACCTGCATTCTCAAATTTCAACATAGGCTCATAACTTTGTTGCATTTTAATATTTTTACACCACATTTTCGACATAGCCTTATTATGACCCCACCTCAAGAACAAAGTGCGAGACACTTTTCAGCTCCTGCCTCAAAAGTTGATTTCATGCAGCAATTGCGAAATTGCCTTTTAGGACAGATTTGCCTAATTTCACTACCATTGTTCATGAGGTGGGGTCACAAAAAAGAAATGTTGAAATCTTGGGGCAAAAATATTCAAACATGGCTAAGTTATGACACAAGGGCCCTGTACACACTATACTTTCTAAAATATTTTAAGTGGTTTAAAACATTTTCAAAAGTTGAAACATGGTTTGCATCTGCACCTAACATGGTTTGAAACCATGTTTAAAAACTATGCTCAAACCTTCAAGGGACCTAGGTTTAAAACCGGTTTTAAACACGGTTTCAAACCAAAAACGTTTCACCTTGTGTTGCGGATAGGCGAACACATGCAATTGAATGATAACTGTGCTACACTGCAGCTGCAAACCATTCTCAAAAATGTTACCAAACCTGTCATGTGGATGTGTTTTCACAGGATTACAACATGGTGACTACCAGTGTGGACGGGAGACCATGGTGAGTTTAAAATTGCTTTTTAGAATGGTTTCAAAATCGTTACTGCAGTGTGTATGTAGCCAAAGTTCAAGACCCCATTGAAATACATTGAACCACATACCTGATTTTCTCAGTTCATGGCCTAGCTTTGGAGAGAGGAGATTTTTCTGCGGTTCAGCGAGGATTACAGTGCTGGACCACTGGTGGGAAAGTAAGGGCTTGGGGAAAGTGGTGTAGTGGGTGTTAAGTGGGAGGGTTGAACTGGGGGACTAACAGTCCAACAGACATCAATTTATTTATTTATGCATTTGATAACTGGGTAAGTACCCTGGTCCCAGGGACTGGTTTCAGGCATGACCCAGGCCATCTAGATGGAACAAAGAGAAAAAAATAAATAAATACAGTAGTGAATTACAAGGACATTTGACAAAGAGATTGATGGCATTACAATTGTTACAAGAAATTACAAATATTAACATTTCAGGTTATGCAGTTTACAAGTCCAGAGATCACAGTAGAGATAGCAAATTGTCCACATTAACAAAAATCAGAGGAGAGGATATTGATTACACATGCAATAGTTATTAATCTTAGTAGAAATCCCTGTTAACAGTTACAGGATGAGTTTGACATAGGAGCAATTTTGAAGTGCTTTTTTAAAAGTCAGGGTGGAATTCAGGATGTGAAGGACCTCAGGGACAGCATTCCATTCCAGCTGCACCAGAGAAAGCTGTCTGCTCCATGACAATTGATAGTCTTGGACAATCTAGAAGTCAGTTACAGGAGGACCTCAACTGATGAATGATATGTTTAATGGTTAGTAAATTTGATAGTGGGGATTTAGTACCTTTGTGTAGGCTTTTAAAAATAAGAGAACCAAATAATTGCTCCCTTTGTGCTTGAGGGGAAAGCCACCCAAGACTTTGATATAGGCTGCAGTGATGAGTGCAGTAAGGGGTTTGAGTCACAAATCTGTAGATGTTATTGTTGGAGCTGTGTGAAAAAAAAACTTTCATTGGTGGAAATGATGCGAAAGTCAGACATTCATTTCTGCTAAAGTTCCGAAATGTATTTCAAACTTTCGTGAAAATTCCATTCACCTGCTTTGCTGCCCATGCCTGACATATAATTTAGTTAATTCCCTGATGGCTAGCAATCCTTCCCCCCACCTGATTACCCACCTGATATATTTTTTTTAAATACCAATGTAATCCCTGGTGGCTAGCGGTCCCTCCCCACCCAATCACCCGCCCACATTTATAAAAATTTCCTGTAATCCCTGATGGCAAGCAGTCCCTCCCCTCACCTGATCACTCGCATCACACTTTAAAAAATTTCCCCTATAATGTCTGGTGGCTAGCTGTCCCTTCCCCCACCAAATCACTCACCTGACCACATCATGCCGTTCCAGTTAACACCCCCCTATCCTGATCCCCCACTGTATAGTGAGAAAAAAAAATAAACAACAAAATATTTCTCTCTTGTGGTCTAGTGACCCTCCTGCCCTATCCCAAATCTGTGAATTAAACGTTTTGTTCACTGATGGTCTAGTGTATCCCCTGCCCCCCCACTCCTGCATGCAATGTCCCACCACCCCACTCCCCCACAAATCCAAACAGGCAACTGGCACAGCCCTCCTTTCTCCTCCACAGCTGGCAGTCCACTGAGCTGTCAATAAATCAGCGCATGCTTGTACAACCTGCTCGGGTTTGAGATGGGGGAGTGGTGCAGTGGGACATTGCCTGCAGGGGTGGGGCTGGGTGGGGCATACTAGACCACAAGGGAAGAAACATTTAATTCACAGATTGGGGTAGGGAGGGTGGGTCACAAGACCACCAGGGAGATATGTTTTGTTTGATTTTGTTTTCTCACTATACAGTGGGGATCGGGATAGGGAGGTGTTAACTAGAATGGCATGATGTCGCCAGGTGGGTGATTGGGTGGGGAAGGGGAAGCTATCCACCAGCGATCACAGGGAAATTTTTTTAAGTGTGGGGTGGGTGATCATGTGCGGGTGGGATCGCTAGCCACAAGACATCGCTGGGGAATTTTTTTAAATATGAGGTGGGTGATCAGGTGTGAGGAGGGACTGCTAGCCACCAGGGATTACAGGGGTAAATTTTTTTAATATGGGTGGTGATCAAGAGAGGGGAAGAAGAACTAGCTACCAGGGATTTATTATTTTTTATTTCAGACAGGGCTTGCAGTGGGCTGCACTGGACACCAGACCAAATGTTACTTCTTTCCTTTCTTCCATGTCTAGGCGAGCAGAACTGGGTGAAATTTTGCCCAAAACATTCAGATGTTTTCTGCTCTGCTGCAGGTGGAAGTTTGGAAACATCTGTGAACATTGCAAAATTTTGCTGAAGTTCTGCTGTGGTAGAAAAAACAACTTTTGCCCACTTCTAGTTATTGTATATCATGTTCAAGCAGTTGAGGAGTTGTGGAGAGGTAGATGAGATGATGGAAGAGCAGTTGTCTAATATGGAAAGAAGGATACTACAGTACACCTAATTTCTAGTTTTGCATCAGTGGTCAGTAGGTGTTTCAATCTGTAGCAAATACCTAAGCATTTATTGACTTTTTTGACTGCTTGGCCTATGTGGGTAGTGAATATCAAGGAGGGGTCAAGGGTTATACAGTACTCAGGTACTTGAAGTCATTGACCTGTTCAATTATGGGTCCATCTGGGGCTTGGATGTTAAGATTAGCTGAGTGTTTCTTGGGCCTGTGTTAGGAGCCAAATAGCATTGCTTTGGTTTGTTTTTTATCATTGACTATAAGCTTCTGACTTGTGAACCATTGGGTTACTGAGGCAAAATCTTTGTTTAGGGTATGAGCTATTCTAGAGGGGGTGCTGTCACTGCTAAATAAGATCAGATCATCAGTATGCATGATCCTACTAGAACTTGATTGTTCCTTGAGCAGTAGATTTACAAATATAGAGTAGCATAACAGCCCTGTATGGACACCCGGGGAACTCCAGACTGCATTTGGGGTGGACTGGATGATACTCCCCTAATACTGACCAATTGTATCCTCATCGTTAGGTAACTTTGGACCCAATTTGAGGAGTTTTGAGAGAAATCTAAGGCACCCATTTCCCTGAGGAGGATCCTGTGGTCCAGCACCTTTGAGAGATTAACAAATATGGCCCCTCTAAGTTTCCACTTGTCTACCTCTCTGTGGACATGATCTATGACTTGAGCAAGAGCCATAGTAGTGCTAAAACCTTTTCTAAAACCATGCTGGTCATTGGATAGGAGATTATATGTCTCAAGGTGATCTGCCATTTGCTGGAACACCATTTTCTCTAGGATTTTGCTCATCTGTGGTAGAATCGATACCAGTCTGTAGTTCCCTGCTATCTTTGAATCACCTGAATTAAAAATCTCTGAACTCTGAAAGAACTCTGATCTCTTTCCAGAGCATGGGAACAGTGGTCGTAGACAGCGATAGATTGGCAATAAATGAGAGCGGTTTGGCAATGCAGTCTATTGCCAATTTGAAGAATATAGGGCAGAGTCCATCACTTCCTGCACTGCCCAAGATAGAGAGTGTTTGCAGGAGACAACATATCTTGGGGGGGGGGAGGTGGGGTAAAATAGAAAGGGAGACAATCAGTTATTTTCTCTCTCTGATTTCATGATTGATTGATCTGGGAGGCTGAGGGGAATTGGGCAATGTACGATTCCAGATTTGTGAATCTGTTATTAAATGTGTTTGCTACAGTTGATGTGTCTGATTGCAGACCTGCATCTATGACCAGATTAATAATGTTAAGCTTAGGGGCATTATTCATGACCAAGTTCATAGATGCCCCAAAACTGCAAGAGTTGCCTAGAATTCTCATCTGCTGTGCCTTAAAATATGAGGCCTTGAGGATTTTAATGTATTTTATTCATTGATTCCTAAACCTTCTGTATGTATTTCAATTTTCAGTGATAGGGTTAAATCTGTTGTTATCCCATGAATTATCTCTGAGTTTCAACTTCAACACCATTTCCCTGCTTAGCCATTTGGTGTTTCCACCCCTAATGTACCTGGTAGTGAGTAGGAAATGTTTATTCTGGATTGAGGAAAGAGCAGCTACGAGGAAACCTAATGCTGAGTCTACAGAAGTGAGGGAGCAGAGATAGGAC
The DNA here is from genome assembly GCA_016271365.2 of Neoceratodus forsteri. Lineage (NCBI taxonomy): Eukaryota > Metazoa > Chordata > Ceratodontiformes > Ceratodontidae > Neoceratodus > Neoceratodus forsteri. The sequence goes on along the minus strand of CM057456.1, from coordinate 668,345,984 downwards.
CAGCGCATTCCTCACAGATCTGACTTTTGGGTAGCCATGTGAACTTTAGAGAAGTTTCTAAAGGAGATGAGCTGAGGTACTGAATGCATCCTTTGACTGGACCAGGTGCAATAAGTAGGGGAATGGTCACTAATAGAATCCAACATTACTCCTGCAGTGACCAATCTATCCTCCCTTTTTGACAAAACCGAGTCCAGAAGTGTGTGGTTTAGGGATCTGGAGTTATGGCGTGTGGAGGAGTGAATAATCTAAGTGAGGTTGATCTGTTTTAGGAGCTCTACATACCTTTGTTGCTAATCTTCCAACCCATTTAAATTGAAGTCATCTACAATGAAGGTGTCCCTAACTGGGAAACGGCTAGAAACCACACTAATAAAGTTTTTATAGCCCATTTTCCCTCCTGCAGGATGATTGCATATACATCCTATGTGTAATTTTGTTGCCGACCCCACTAACAACTTAATGAAGATCCATTCTAGGGAAAACACAGGCTTACTTCTCGAGGTAAACAATGAGCCCATTAAGTGCTCTTTAATTAGTACTGTGTGAAATTGGAAAATTTCACCTGGCAAAATATTTAGTGGAATTTGTGCATTTCACAGAATATTTCACTGGGAAAAATGCAAAATTCCGCCTGTGGGGCAGGTGCAATTTCATCCTCCCACTGACTAAATTTGCCGCTCGTGGGCAACATTTCTCAATTTCACCACTGGCCCTCAATCATTTAAAATAAAATCCCCTCCCCATCCCCAGTGTCTAGTGGTCCCCCCCCCCCCCGCTGATCACCTACCAAATTCAAGAATCCTCCTCCAGTCACCCCAAGTTATTCCTTGGCCCCAATCCTTGAAAAAACACAATCCTCGCTCCTGTCCCTAGTCTCTAGTGGACCCCCCTGGCGATCATAGCCAAATTAAGTAAAAGATTAGAACCTCCCCAGTCAACTCCAGTTATTTTCCCCTCCCCAACCATGACCCATTCCTGGTGTCCACTAGACACTAAGGACAGGGGAGGGACTTTTATTTTGAAGATTGGGGGCCAGGTCTGCCAACTGAGGAAGGGGAAAAAACTAGAAGTTGACTGGTGGGGTTCTAATCTTTACTTCAATTCAACCAGAAATCAGCCGGGGCCACTAGACACCAGGACAGGAGAGGAGATTGTCTTTTCTTTCAAGGATTGTGGGTTGGGGATGGCTTGTGTGACTGAGGGGGTTCTTGAAATTGGTCAGGGATTGATGGGGGGGCCACTAATCACCAGGGAGGGGTGAAATAAAATATAAATGATGGCTGGGGCATATGTGGGTGAAATTGCGGGTGAAATTTTGCCATTCTGCCACAATTTTGCAAAATATTTTGCTGGGCAAAATTGCCGATTTCATTTCAATTTCACCAGCAAAATAAAATTTTGCAATATCTCTATCTTTAATTTAGATGAGTACCCCCCCTCCCCCCAGGTCCTGGCCTGTCATTCCATGAATGGTTTTCTTTTTTACAGGTTTTGAAACAAGTGAAACAAACAATGAGGGGCATTTTTCTTTGTTTCAGGTGATGACACTAGGAGACTGGACACCCCCAGTGTTGGTGTTATTTTTGTGGAGCTGTGAGGGACAGTGGGTGCTGAGTGGGAGGGTCAGGTGGGTGGACAGTAAAGGCAGCAGGAGGTAGAAACAGTAATCAATTGATGGTTTTCATTTTTACAGGGTCTGTGCTGTGTAACTAGACGCATAAACTTTGAGGGATGGTTTTCTTTATTTCAGGTGTCGACACTGGGGGACTGAGCACCCCCAGTGTCAGTTTTATGTTTGTGGGGGGGTGAGTGCTAAGTTAGAGGGTCAGGTGGGGGGGATAGTTACAGCAGCGCCGACAACAGACATCCTTGGATTTTTTTTTTTCTTTTTTGTTACAGGGTGTAATTATTCAGCAGGCTGACCATGACAGATCAGTTGTGCTTGCTGTGAAGGGCTAGATCAATGGAAAGAGATGACTTATGACTGGGTTGGCTTTTTCCTTAGAAATACACAACGTTTTCACCCAGCAAGCCAGAACACTATCATGATCAGCCTGGCTGATGATTGGTGCGACACTGATGAGCCCCTTGCAGACAAACCACTTTGCATTGGACTGACAGTGTCACACCCCTCAAAAGCCACTCTCCTAATAAAATGATTGCTACACATGTACACACAATGAACATTCTGGGAATGGGGTGGGCAAGGATATTGCTATCAATCTTAATGAGGCGAAAAACAATATTATCTGGGCAAGTAACTCGTCGTATGGGGTGTCCTTTTAAACAGACATTGACACCTCTGAGAAAACTTTGAAACACAAAATGTTTACATGCAATCAGCTTGTATTTCATATGTCTTTTATGAATTTCTCCTCATCCCTATTTAGCAATGAAGAAATATGCATGAAAACAGGATCTTTATCCATTACAGTTTATCTTTCTTGCAGCTTATTCCCACCTTAGGACATAACCCTCTGTTATGACATCACAGTCTGTTACCACAGGAGTAACTGTGATATCACAAGCAGAGTACTACGACATCAAGTGGGGAATAAGCAATAGGAGATGATTAATGTTCAAGGACAAAGACCCTGTTTTCATGCATATGATTTCAGTAATAGACAAGCATTTGTCAATGCCGAATGTTTGCTTGCTGGCATTGGCAGTGGTAATGTAGAAGTTACAGAGCTGCGTAATAGGAATGGCAGTGAAGTACTGAACTGAAGCCAACCCCACCACCACCCTGCAGAGAGTGACGGGCATTGGGGTGTGCATTTGGGTCGTCAGGCATAACGGCCTCGCCATTTAACCACACCCCACCCTGCAGACACTGACAAGTGTCACGGTGTTCCTTGGGGTCTTTGGCCCTTATGCACACCCCATTTCATTAGGAAATGCAGTGAGATGGGTGCGATATAGAAGAATGGGGTGAACTTTGGGGCTTAAGAGTCAAAGGCATACCTCGATGCCTCTCACTGGCTGCAGGGTGTGGAATGGTATGAGCATTACAGGCAAGAATCCCAAGTCACACCCCTGATGCCTGTCATTCTCTACAGGGTTGGGCGTTATGGTTGGAAACCCTAATACCTCAGGCATTCGTTGGTATTTTCACTCCAAATTTTCAACATGTTTGTTTTGTGACCCCACCTCATGAACAGGGGGAATATCAGTTTATTAGCCAAAAGCTGCTTATGCACAGTGACTACGACATTTAGCACCACAGGTGCAAAAACATTCCGAACAGGATGTAAAAAATGACAGCTGTACTGTTCATGGGGAGGTGTAAAAAATGGCAATGTTGCAAATCTGCAGTAAAAATATTTAAAAAAATGGTGAAGTCATGAGCGTACATAGAAACTGTGCAACGCACACCCGCAATATAATTAGGTTGGGGATATTTTACAGCAGATTGTCAACTCAGGCATTTTGGTGCCTCCGGATCATGAACAGTGTCACTGTGATTTTCTTTATCTGTGCCGAACAATGATTTCCCACAGCAACCATGCATCTCAAGCTGAAAGTGTGAAAACACACTTCAGCCATGTTGTGAAAAATGACAGCTGTACTGTTCATAAGGAAGTGTGAAAAAATGCCACTGGTGAAAATCTGGACTGAAAATATTGCAAAGTCATGAACTTACATGGGTGCATGGAAACTGCGCATTGCTCACTCGTAACACAGTCATTTTATGGACTTTTGTCACCAAATTTTCAACATAGCCATTTTAAGACCTCTGCTAATGAACAGTGTAACTGTGATTTTCTTAATCTGTCCTAAACATTGCTTTAGACACCAACAGCACCATTGTGTGCTACATGTGCAAAACACATGTTGGGCTATATATGAAAATGGCAGCTGTACTGTTCATATGAAGTGTAATAAAATGGCAATGTTGAAAATCTGGAGTGAAAATTTTAATTTGCAAACTTACGAGCATGCATAGGAACTGCGCAACACACACTCGTAAAACAGTCATTTTTAGGTTTTCACCAAATTTTCAACATAGCCATTTTAAGACCTCTGCTCATGAACAGTGTCACTGTGATTTTCTTAATGTGTCCCATACATTGATTTTGCACATACTGTGCCATTGTGCACTACATGGGCGGAAACACATTTTGGGCAAGATGTGAAAAATGACAGCTATACTGCTCATAAGGAGGTGTGGTAAAATGGCAATGTTGAAAATCTGGAGTGAAAATATTGAAAATTATCGAACTTACGAGTGTGCGTAGAACCGGCGCAATGCACGCTCGTAAAACAGTCATTTTTAGGAATTTTTCCACCAAATTTTCAACATAGCCATTTTAAGACCTTTGCTCATGAACAGTGTCACTGTGACTTTCTTAATTTGTCCCGATACATTGATTTCAAGACACCGACTGTGCCATTGTAGCGCTACATGGCTGAAACACGCTTTGGGTGAGATTTGAAAATGACAGCTATACTACTCATAAGAAGGTGTAAATGGCAATGTTGAAAATCTGGAGTGAAAATATTGAAAATTCGCGAACTTACGAAAGGCAGTATAGGAGCTGTGCAATGCACGCCAGAAACAGTCATTTTAGGAATTATTTCACCAAATTTTCAACATAGCCATTTTAAGACCTCTGCTCATGAACAGTGTCACTGTGATTTTCTTAATTTGTCCTGTATATTGATCGGACACACCGACCGCGCCATTGTGCGCCATATGGGCAGAAACACATTTTGGGTGAGATGTGAAAATGACAGCTGTACTGCTCATAAGAAGGTGTGGTAAAATGGCAATGTTGAAAATCTGGAGTGGAAATATTGAAATTTCGCGAACTTATGAGCTCATGAGAACCGCCGCAACGCACCCTCAGAAATAGTCACTTTTTGAATGTGACTATTTATCAATATGGGTTTTTGGGACCCTTCTCATGAATGATGTCACTGTCATGATGGTATTTCAGGCCTGAAGGGTGATTTGCAGTCACTGCACAGTCACTGCGCACAAATCACCCTTCGGCTCGAAATCACCATGACAGTGACATCATTCATGAGAAGGGGTCCCAAAAACCCCATGTTGAAAATTTGGTGCAAAAATTACCAAAAATGCTCGAGATATGCAATAGTTGAAACCCCCCTATGTAACCCATTATACAGCTTACCGGTATTTCCTCAGTTCGCGGTCGGCTTTGAAGAGTGCCGACGTGTTCCTGGTCCACCGAAGATTGTTGCGCCGGAGTCCGGAGGTAAGTATGGGGTGAGGGGGTGGGGAAAACTGGAGTGCGCGGTGGGTGGGTCCGGGTTGTGGGAGGGGTTGGGAGGCGCTATGGGACAGTTTTTATTTTCAGGTTTAAAAAAAAGCCGCTGGTGGATGGCTTGCCACGCTGGGTGGGCTCCCAGCGTGGCACAAGGACTTGGGGGCGTTCAGCAGATGGGGACGGCACCCCCGCTGGCCAAAGGACTACAGTGCTTGCCACGCTGGGGTGGGCCCCAGCATGGCACCTACAACTGGGGGGTGGAAGACGAGCTCAGCAACTGGGGACGCAGCTCAGCCGACGGGGATTGGGCACCCCGTCAGCTATACAGTACGGGGGCGCACGTCTGTCTGTGCGTGGGGGGGAGCTGCGCGTGAGCAGCCGATATCTTATCGGTGCTCACTCAAGTGTAGCTCCCCCTTTCAACTGTATGCCACTGCATTTTGGAGCATGTCATAGACAGCTCCAAAATGCATTGGCTTACAGGGGCCGCGCCTGCCAGCCCACTGACTGAATTGGAGGAGGAGGTGACACACCTCCGAAATCTCCGATGAAGACACTATGTTTCTTGCACATGCGTGCAAGCAAACATAATAATGGGAAGAAATACTGATATTAATGAGAAATATAAGCTGCACTGTGTCTAAATATCTTTTCTAAGTTCTCTAGAAGTCATCACCCCCTCTCCTTAAGTACACATGACCATGTTCTACACATAACTAATGAAAATGAAACTTTTGAAGATAATGCCCTAATGCATAGGTTAAAAACAAAAGACCCATTACACTCCCTCCTCCCTACCCAAAAATGGCAAGTCAATAAATTTTTACAGTATGCTTTCTACCTCAAATGGTTACCCACTTATTACAGTCCAAAGGGGAGCAAAGATCTCTCAATTTTTCATATCAGAGTTCTAGTGTAAAACTAAGCTCAGCCACCAGTCAGCAAGGTGGGCCTCCCATTGACTGAGGCCCTGTTCCAAAATGTAACTGCCGGAATCGCTCTTTTTTAAAATATGGTTCGCTGCCTTATTGGCTCACTTTAAACTGAAAAAACAAAGAGACCATTGCTCCCCCTTAGGATGTAATAAGTGAGTAGCCATTTGAGGTAGAAAGCATATTGTAACAAGGAGGCAAATGAGGAACAGTCCAGCTATCAGAAACCCACCAATTTCCCCACCTAATGTTTGGTCTGTTCATGACCAAGTTGAAACTGGAATTCCACGGACTCAGAACAAGTAGAAAGCTTGGCACCGCCGACTAGGTGCATTAATAGGCTTAGCTCATGTAGGCACCTACAGATTCATTTCCCAACTGCAAAAGGAGGCGGTGCTTACTGATACAACATGTGAAAAGATACTACGGGGCTTGCCAAGGTTGCGAGCAAAAAAGTGCTACTGTAAAACGGAAGAAAAAATTGACAATGTGATCAGCGTGAAACAACAACGATCAGCACTGGAATTTCTAAGGGGAATTGTACAGAACCTTAACATAGAAATAGTAAAATGAACTTCTAACTTGTTAATTAAAAGACACATTTTTTTAATGCTGTCTTTCATTGGATTAACTTGGAAGAACTGGTTATCTACCACAGCACTTCAGAATAGTGAGTAAAATATATTTTCTACATACTGTATGCCAGGCATTGTTTGTGTCAGGATTTTGGTGTGTCAGTATTTTTGCCTTTCAGGATTTTTTTGCCAGTCTTTTTCATGTCGGGATTTTTTGTGGTGGGATTTAGGACAGATCCCATAACAATTTACTGACTTGCCTATTTTGGAGAGTGGTGGGTGTGCACTGGGTCTTTTGTTTTTTACTTATGCATGCCATAACCAGTAGCACCCAAGTGACAAAAGCAATTTAGAGTTTGTGAAAATGATTGGGCTGAACTCCTAATTTTGTGTTTGCCCTAATGCACTGGCCTTGGCATGGCAGGATTAACCTGTATGCAAATTATGCCATGGCGTAGGGCCCTGAGGTTCAGGAGGGCCCCCACTGTTAACCTATTTACAGTTACTTTCTTTAATCCTGGCTATATTGGGTGACCGCCAATGGGCCAAATTGCTCAAAGAGCACCCCCCTCTTCTTGGAGTCAGTCAGCCCCCTCCACCCCACTGAGTCAGCCTGATGAGTGGTGACCCCTTCCCCCCGCTCTGGGCTAGCCAGCCTCTCAGTCTGTCTGACAGGCAGCTCCTTCTTCACCTCTGATCCACCCTGACCCCACAACCAATCATGTCCATCAGAGATCCTTTGGAGGTGAGGCTACTGGGAATCTGGAATCAGTATGTTCATGTGCGTGGTGTCAAAAGTGTATGGCCGGGCAGTGATGAGGAGGAGAAGGAGAACAAGAGAGAGCTGTGGTGGTCAGTTGCTGTTGCCAGTGGCTGGTCTCATCTATCAAAGAAGAAGAGTCTCTGCCTAAAGATACAGAAGGAGAGAGAGAGAGAGAGTCTGAGCAGGCCACTGGGGGGGGGGTCACCTGGAGTTGGATTTGGCTTCAGTGCAGCGTCGCATGCTGCTGGTGTTTTCCGGGTAGCCACTAGCCAGGATCAGTTAGTGCTGCTTCTAGTTGGGCCTTTGGTCCTACTGTGAGGAGTCCTCCCATGCCAGGCCGAGTCGTGTCACCGCCGCCTGTGTGATCTTGAGGAAACAATCAAGAGGACAGACTGGACTCATTACATTCACATCAGTCAGGCCACACCAGGTATGTTGCGTTTACTAGTCGTCTGTGTTCTGCAGTGTCCAAGCCATTTGTGCTGCAGAAATAACTTCTTTTATTGCATTGGAGAAACAAACTAAGTTGTGGTTGCCTCTGGTCATGGTCTGTCTGTGAATGTTCAGTAACCTGAGTAGTGTACTGATGAGTCTTTAATATGATTTGAGTTTGGCACTGAGTGGACCATGGGGTGCTGATAAGTCACCTGAGGGGAACTAACTTGTGGGACTTGCTCTTGCTGGCACAGATTTGTCTTGGTTTGATTGGAGTCATACATTACTGGGAAGTTGCAGGAGGCTGCTCTAGGAAACTTAATCTCTGAAGTAACTGCAATCAACACCTGCAGGTCCTGCAGGTTCCTTAAGGCTCAGTCTTCTTGGCACAACTCTCTTTAGCTGCTTTGGCATCAATGACTTGGAGTGGGGGCAAGGATGTGGCAGCTCAGCATTGACAGCAAAGCAACCTTTAAGTTGACAACAAAACTATAAATGACAATGGAGATGGAGGAGAGGAGACAGTGGGAGAACAGATAGAACTGAGGACAAAGGTAGCTGCACAGAGTGTGATTGTGGCAGATGCATTGCAGAGGCAAGAAGCTTGTGCATGTCTCAGGTTTGGAGCTTGAAGGAGTCTTGAGCAGGGAAATGATGCGAGGGAGCTGTGAGCCCCATTAACTGCTTCAATGCACAATTCAGTTTTTTGGCTTTGGCAGAGAGAAAAGGTATTTAAGGAGGCATGAGCAGGGAGACTGTGGAAGCTACAATCCCCATTTTTATTAAATTATTTATGTGGAATTTGAATTTGATATCTGGGAAGGGAGGGCACACTAATCGAAGTCTAATGTCCAGGTGTGTCTTGGAGGAGGGACGAAAAGAGGAAGAAAAGAGGATCCATAATTCATAATTATTAATAGCAAAAATTGTTACAAGGTACAGTAGTGACAAGGGAAAAACAAGACAAGTTATAGGTAACCAAAAAGTGAACATTTACTAAATGTTAATACTGTACCAACAAAATATTTTTTTTCTACAGTAATTGGTCATTCTGAATTGTGTTGTTTAAAATCAAGGGCATGTGACCTGTTAAGTCATGTGGCATAACACAGCATTATAAACCACATCTTGCTTGAGTACCCTAGTCATTGCTGCCTTGCCAGCCTGGCACCACAGAAAAGTGGGATGTTGGCATTTAGGGGCCCCCAGGCCACAAAACATGACTTGGAGTAGGGCCCCCACTTCCATTAATCTGGCCATGGGCCTTGGGTTTAGACTGAGAGAGACATGTGAAGGAAAATTCATACATAGTGTTTTATCTTTCATATAGAAGCAGGGGTTATGTTTGGCAGGAATGCACAGAAACTCAGTTCCCCTCTCACTTACAAAATTGTTTTGAGAGTTCCTGCATCTCTTGTCATTCTTTGTCATCCAGTACTATATATGAATTCACCACCTAGAGATAATTCCCCACCTACACAGCTAGAGGTAAGAGTTCCCCCACCTAAATGTTTTCAATTTAATCATTGCATTGGGGGGGAATTATATGAAGAGTGTTGTCATCATACTGCTCACAAATCATATAAATATGAGGCGAATGGCAAAAACAAGCTGATAGAACTGGGCAACCATTATTTCCTGTTGTGTAGATGATAAAATCTGAATGTTGGGTACAGATCTGTAACTATATGCTCTAGCAATAACTTTGATGTATTCTGTTGCTGAGAGGATACTGGCAGTGACGTACGTTTGACAACCTGGCTATTATATTCTGTGGAAGAAAAGAGCAACAGCTGCTGTCAGCAAACCATAGTTTGGCTTCAATGATGTACTTGTCCATTAGTCAGAGACAGAAATAGAGGGCATAAAAGTGGCAAAAGAACAGAATGTTGCTGTTCTTTTATATGCAACAGGAATTCATTGTGCATCTTTTTTATGTGGGATTTCTGAATATGAGAAGGATTCAGGCTATGAGATAAATGTAACAAAAAATCAGAAATGCTGGCCCACGGTCTGGAAAAGAAAATATTGCTGACTTAGAAGATAGTCCTGAAAGAGAATCTTACACTACAGTAATTAATGTGAGGTGAATTTTGATTTCTTAATATGGAATAACACAAAAGGGCAAGTATTTTGCTGTAATAACTACACAGCCTAGGTGGGTTGGGAGGCATGTAGTGAAAGTCAAGTTCCTTCAACCACCAAGGAGTGACAATTATTTGTAACAGCATAACCTACATGTGGCTACTAGGGAAAACATTTAATTGCAAAAAATGTAAGAAAAAAAAAAAGAGCCAGGCTAACTATGGGCTATGCTGAAATATTTACACAGCTTAGAGATAGTCAGTTGGGGTGCAGGATTTTTGTACCAAGCTGTTTATTAGTTATTCCAATATTTCTGCAAGGCTGGTACCTAGTCCTGGGTAGAGATGTGCGAAATTGGAAAATTTTGCCTAGCGAAATATTTTGCGTAATGTCTGCATTACATTACCTTTTTCACCTAGGCAAGACGTAATTTTGCCTCTAATTTCGCTTTCGCATAATGCAAAATTTAGCCCAATTTCTTCCAATTTCGGTTTTGCGTCAGGCGAAATTTCACCATTATCCTTAATTTCGCAACTGTTTTTCAATTGTGCCAGTGAAATTGCAATGCATTGTGGGTGGATAGCTGAAATATCATGTGCAGGCTGTTCCTGCACAGTATATAGTCTGTTGAGTTGGAAACCAGTTCAGAGTGGTGCATCACAGCCAATAAACCCTTTAAAAACATCTTAATTTGTGATTTTGGAGAGTTAATTTCTCCCAAAATGTCAGTTTAGTTCTTAGTGCTGCTAGTGAACCTTTTTTTTGTTTTGGAATCTTTGGATAATACTTAATTATACTTAGGTAGTGTTTTCAGTTTTCTCTGTGTCTGTGTCTGTGAGGGAGCTGAGTGAGGGAGGATTGACTGTGTGGTGTGTGTGTGTGTGTGTGTGCGTATGTATGTGAAAGCAGAGCAGGCTAGTTCCTAATATTTGACAGATTTCTTACAAGTTGTGAATGAGTTTCTGTAATTTCTTTTAAGTCTTAATATTTTTGTTAGTGTGCTACTTATTTGTTATATTTTTCTTACATTTTAACCCTTTTTTGGGGTAACTTTATCTGAACAGTTACTCATTCTGAGTAGTTCTGTTCCTGTTTCTCTTTGCTTAATCATGTTTGTGCTTTATTTTTTAATATAAGTATTTGTGGCCATTGATCACTTGACTTGTCCATATCCAGGTACACGGCATTGTTGAATTGCTCAAATAAATTAACATTGTGATCTAGCCTCTGCATTGCAGCGTTCCTGTTTTTCCATTTAATTTGCTTACCGTATTAACCCTTTCCTCCCTGTTACACCACTGGTGTTTACTGCCTGACATTATATATGGCGGCATGTTAGGCAGTGGCGCCACCGTGGTTAGGCCTGAAAACCATTTGAAACAGTGCAGAAAATAGCAGATTTGTGTCCTAATAGTGGATGTGAACCATGTAACTGCATATCTGACACCTGACTTCTGTCTGAATGTACTGTAACATTTTTTGAGAATCATTTCTGGACTTCCAGGCCATGTTAGGCAGTGGCAACACCATGATTAGGCCTTAAACCACTGGTAAACAGTGTGCCAAACAACATGTTTTGGTCCAGGTGAAAGGCATACAACACATTACAGCATATCAGAACCTATTTTAGGTTTGAATTTACTGTAAAATATTTTGGGAAACATTTATGGACTTTTGGAGGCATGTTAGACAGTGGCACCACCTCAGTGAGGCCTGAAAATCATTAGAAAAGGTGCAGAAAACAGCAGGTTTGGGTCCTCCTGATGGTGGATGTGATCCATGTAACTGCATGCGTGACACCTGATTTCTGTCTGAATTAAATGTAATATTTTCTGGGAAACATTTGGGGAATTCTGGAGGATCAGGAAGACAAATGTAATACAACACTGAGGGGCAGAACTAATAGAGAGAGAGAGAACAAGAAAAGGGATTAAATTCTATAGGGAGCATAAAACAGAAACAGACAACAGCAAGTCAATAAAATTATTTTACATACAAAATAAAGAAACAAGAGGACTTAAGGAATGGATGTAGATTAAAGAGAATAGAATAGCTTTTTTTTTATGGAGGGGACATACAAACAACAGCTTGGAAGATAGAAAAATGAAAACAAAATGGACAAATTAATTTGTGCTGCCACGTTAAGTACCAGTGGGGCAGCCACAGAGTTCTGACAGGATGCACATGATTTTGTCAACATTACACTGCAGTTTAGAAATCTGCCCCCGGCATCTCAAAATTCCTGTCTGAAATAGTTTAACTCTTGTAGGATATGTTGGACTGCAGGCAGGACAGCGGATAAGTCCGTATGTGTTACTGGCACTGCTGGCAAGGTGGGGGCTGCGTGTGCTGCTGACTTTGAACAGCGAGGGCCCTGGAGGGGTCTTGATGTTATTGGCTGATGCTGTTTTCTGGTACAGTGAGCACTGTGAGGATGTTTAACTGGTCCAGTCATGCCTCCCTCCTGCTCACTCCCTTCAGTGCTTACACCTGCACTGCTCCCCACAGCTGCACTTGATGATGCCACCAACTCCTGCAATTTGAGCTACCATTGTGGCAGGTGGTGGTGGACCATGTGGCTATGCTGGCCGGTTGTCCCAAAGTATGATCTACACCTTCTTCTATGCACTTCCTGTCTGCATAGATTACAGGTGATCACTGGGTTGCCAACCCATATTAAGTAGAGAAAATCCCAGTGAGGAGAACTTCAGGGATGATGGAGCCATGGGGGGGGTGCTGCAGATAATGCCCCAGGCACTGACTCCTCTGGCTGCTTGGGAGGGAGTACAGTCTTCTGCTGCCTGGGTGGAGGAACAGTATTCTCCTGGTGCTGGGGAGGGTGCACTATCTCCAACTGCTTCTGGTGAGGGGGCACAATTGTGCTGGGTACTGGTACTGGAGCAAAAAGCCTCCTGCTGTATCATTTCATTTGTGATGGATAGCTGAAATGCACATACAGGTGCCCCACTGTCTTCACCCTTCTTAAATATGTCCACAATCCACAAACACCACCAATTTAAACAAAGAAACAAACAACCAAACAAAGAAACAAACAAAAAAAGAAGCAGAGATAGAGACTCAGACAGAGCCGTGGGTGGATCACACACACACACACACACACACACACACACACACACACACACACAACACACAATCACCAGGCACTAAAATATGAACTATGACAAAGACAAACAAGAACAAGCATTTGTCAATGCCGAATGTTGTCTCACTGGCATTAGTAGTGCAGGAGTTAGAGATCCATAATAGGAATGGCAATGAAGTATTAAACTGATGCCAACCCCACCCCCCACCCTGCAGAGACTGACAGGCGTTGGGGTGTGCCTTTGGGTCATCAGCTATAACTCTGATGCCATTTAACCTCACTCTACCCTGTAGACACTGATAAATGTTGTGGTGTGTTTTTGGGTCTTTGGGCCTTATAGTTACCCCATTCCATAAGGAAATATGCTGAGATGGGTACAGTATAGGAGAATGGGGTGTACTTTAGGGCCGAAGACTGCAAGGCACACCTCAATGCCTGTGACTGGCTGCAGGGTGGGGGGGGGGGGGGGTGGAATGGCATGAACATTACAGCCAATTATTTTAAGTCACACCCCGATGCCTGTCAGTCTCTACAGGGTGGGGTGTTACAGTTGAAAATCCTAATGATGTAAGCATTTGTTGGTATTTTCACTCCAGACTTTCAACATGGGCTTTTTGTGACCCCACCTCATGAAGAGTGGCACTATCAGTTTGTTAGTCAAAAGGCGGTTTTGCACAGTGACTATGCCGTTTGGCGACACAGGCACTAAAACACATTTTGGGCAGGGTGTGAAAAATGACAACTGTACTGTTCATAAGGAGGCATTAAAAAATGTCAACCTTGAAAATCTGGAGTGAAAATATGCAAAATTGGTAAAGTCATGAGCAGGCATAGAAACTGCACAATACACATCTGTAATCCAAGTATTTTGGGGATTTTTTTAACCACATTTTCAACATAGGCATTTTGGGGCCTCCCGTCATGAACAGTGACACTGTGAGTCTGTTAATGTGTCCCAAAAGTTGACTTCCCACAGTGACCATGCCATTGTGTGCCACAGGTGAGAAAACACGTTTTGGGCAAGATGTGAAAAATGACAGCTGTACTGTTCATAAGGAGGTGTGAAAAAATGACAGTGTTGAAAATCTGGCATGAAAATATTGCAAATTTACAAAGTTACAAGGGTGCATGAAAACTGTGCAATGCATGCTTGTAACACAGTCATTTTATGGACTTCCATCACCAAATTTTCAACATAGGCATTTTAGGACCTCTGCTCATGAACAGTGCCACTGTCATATTCTTAATCTGTCCCTAAAAGTGATCTCCCTCAGTGACCGTGATATCCTGTGCCGGAAATGAGAAAACACAATTTGGCTAGGATATGTAAAATGACAGCTGTACTGTTCATAAGGAGGAGTGGCAAAATGCCAATGTTGAAAATCTGGAGTAAAAATATTACAAATTCACAAAGTTATGAGCATGTGTGGAAACTGCACAATGCACAATGTAAAACAGTCATTTTTTTGAATTTTTTACCAAATTTGCAACATAGGGTTTTTGAGAGCTCACCTCATTAACAATGGCCCTGTCGTTTCATTAATCAGTCCCTAAAGGTGATTCTGCACAGTGACTGTGAAATCACCTTTTGGGACTGAATAATGCCATGATAGTGACTGAATTCATGAGGAGGGGTCCCAATAACCCCATGTTGAAAATTTGGTTAAAAATTTCCCCAAAATGCCCAAGATATGCACCAAAGTTGAAAAAACCCTATTTATGCCATTATACAGCTTACCGGCATTTCTTCGGTTCGCGGTCTGCTTTGAAGAGTGCAGACGTGTTCCCGGTCCATCAGAGATCATTGCACCAGACTCCAGAGGTAAGTATGGGGTGAGTGGGGGTGTGGGGAGGCAGGGTACACAGAGGTTGGGTGCAGGTTGGGGGAGGGAGCAGGACAGACCATGAGGGACCGTTTTCTTCTTTTCCAGGTGAAAAAAGACGAGGGCCAATTTTCTTTTTTTGGAGGTGTTTGATTGGTACACTGGGGTGGCTCCCAGTGTACCACCTGCATAACGAGAGGGGGACCACAGTCGATGTGGATTGGGCCCCCATTGGCACACAAACAAGTGGGGGGAGCACATGATGCCAAGGGGTATTGGGCACCCCCTCAGCACACAGCACACATTGGAGGCTGGGAACATTATGCCAACTAGGAGTGGGCTTCTCTGTTGGCAAAGTAAACTAGGCAGGGGGAACTGAAGCTGACAGGGATTGGGCCCCCCGTCAGCAAGGAAAGACTGTTGGGAGGGTGCATGATGCCAAGGGGTATTGGGCACCCCTCGGCACACACTTCGAATGGCAGGGGAAGTATCATGCCTATGGGGAGTGGGATTCCCTGACGGCAAATGAAGTGGCAGCAGCAGTCAGTGCCGCCATCTTTAGTGATGTGCTTCACCAAGAAAGACACGTCAGAAGGTGTGTTACTGTGCTACTGCGTGATGAGCTTGGCTTTCATTGCAGTGGCACTTTTCTCAGATCTGGTGGTCACTTTATATATTGTGGGTGTCAGTGCCTGCAGCTGGCTTATTGGGGAATAAGGGACACACCTACTGATGCATGTTCTGCATTCTCCCACAGTGACCGCATCTCCAAATCTGCTACTACTGCAATATGTTGGCTGGCACGCAAGCGCGAGCCAACATAAAAAGGAAGAAAAGAAAAGAAATGAGAGGAACGTCATCATCCATTTCATTTACAACAGCGTGTTTCACCATTGCCCACTCTGGTGATCCAGCCCGGTTCTGGACAGAAAGAACCAATTCCACTGTACAACATCCTTCATCCTTCATTCCAAACTGTGTTTCTTCCTTTTGGGATGTACTTTGGGATTCAGGAAGGGGTACTGTGACTTGCACTGAACTTTAAAGTAAAATTTAAAGGCATAAAACCTCAATCACGGACAACCTAATTAAGAAAATTAATTATTATGTTGAATTTATGTGCTTAAAGAAGCACTGTACTGAATATATAAGTCATTTTTCACATTAGAAGCTGTTTTCTTTTAAATACTGCTTCACAGTCTGTTATAGCTCTAGCTATCCAGGCTTTTTAATTATTCTAGTGGGTGTTTCTGATTAACATGCTGCTAGTAAAAAAACGTTTTAGAACTGTATGATGTAGTTTATGTCCCTGGTGTGTTCTTCTGTTGTTGGCACATTTATGTTCTACTACAGAACTCTGTGGCTCTAAAGGACATAAACTACATCATACAGCTCTAAAATATTAGATTGTTAAAGCAAACACATCCACTGGTGTTACTAAAAGGCCTGTATAAGTGGAACAATAACTGAATTTAAATCAGTACTTATAAACAGTGTTCTATTAGGTAACATGACATGCAAGTTCAGCACAGTTCTCCTTTAAAACATTTAAACAATTCTATTGATTCTGAAACCTTGCCTTAGTCAAGAAGCATAGTTTACATTCTGAAAATAAATGCACCTTTATGGCGTCTGCAACAGATGTTGTGCTGCGTGTCAATGTATGAGTGTGAGTAGATGGCTACAACTCTTGTGCAACTTACCTTGTTGCCCAGTTGTGATGCCATACCTAGCCAAATGTCATAGATTTCCAGTGCTAGCCAGAGTAACGACAACCTCAGGGCCTGTGGTAGAGGGCCGTGTTGTGTTCTGACCCCACATTAGGAGCACAGCTAAGTCAGTGGTGTTACAGCTCTTGCTTAGGTGTGTTTGCCTTGAGATCCTTCTCCATATAAAACATTCATAGAAAAAACTATGATCATGGAGCAATTAGGGTTGACATTTAACAAAACAAAAGGAAAGAAATGTACTGTTAAGGTCAGAAAATATTTCCTGAGCCTTGCTGAATTTTTGGATAGCATCTACATCCGTTTCAGGGGGGCTTTGAAAGTTGACACCCATAGGCTTCCTGAGGGTGGAGCTAAGAAAGACCTTGACAGAAAAAAGGTTGTAAAAATATTAAAAAGCAGAAGTGTTATGAATTAAAGAAAATAAAAAAACTTTGAAATGAGTGAGCACTAGTAATTTCAATGTGGTCGGCGATTGGAGGAGTAGTGCATCGAGGGACATTGAAGAGTCTGCTTTGAGGCACAAAGGAGCCAGGACAAGGGCCAGAGGTGGGTCCAAGTGCCCAGCCAGCTTCCAGCCACTAAGTTGTGCTATGCTGGTCCCCTTGAAGGGGCAGGGAGTCAGCCTGCTACCCACTGCCAAGGTGGGTCATCCTGGTCCCCTGCAGGAGTAGAAATAGGAGCCACACTCAGTAACAATCAAGCCTGCCCTGCCCCTCAGTAGACAGGGCAGACTTAGAGGATCCTTGCTCAGTGACATTCCAGCCTGCACCATCAAGTGATGGGGGGTATCTGTACTGAAGCTGCACTTGGTGGTAATCAAGCTTACCGCCCCTCACAAAAGGGGACATCCATAAAGAAGCCATGCTTGGCAGTGATCAACCCTGCCCCTCTGGGCAGAGGTGGACATATGTATAGGAGCCTTGCATTGCTGTGATTCTGCAGCTCCTCCTCCCTACTATCAGCCTGAATAACTAAATACACAATGGCCTTGTGGCTACTGCTACTTCTGCAGCATAATGGACTGCCTCCCCATGTCATCTGTCTCCTCCAAGCCCTTGTTCACACCACATGTGCATTATAGAAATATGCCCTCAAACATCACTGGCATTAACCGATGCTTGTTGTTTTTGATCTCTCTGGCCTTTAATACAAGCTCATTCAGTAGCCTGCCACCCACTATTTTAAAACCAGCTTGGTCTGTAGCCCCCTCCCTGTTTTTTAAATAAGCTAAGTTTGTCACCCCCTCTCCATTTTTAAAAACAGCTCAGTCTGTAGCACCCCTGTCTGTCTAAAACTAACTCTGTCTGTTGGTCCCCTATTTTACCGTTATATGTACTCTGATCAATGACATCATTGGTTGCAAGCTACTTGTGTCCCTGACACTGATGCTCCTTATTTCACTGTGCCTGTATCTACCAACCCCCAGAGCCATAGCACTTACCTTCTCAGGGACTTATCCCACCACTTGCTCTGGACCAACTGATGGGTGGGCGACTCAGTTAGTAGTGCAGGGCTCTCTAGGGCACCAGCACTATATTGCCTGTGAGGGAGGGATTCTTTCATTTTTTCCCCAGAGGGCAGCTGGTGTGCAATGATGCATGCACCTGCATCCAGCGCTGTCCCTCTGCAACTAAGCGTCACCTGCAGCACTTCTACATAGTCTCCACCAGGCAGCAAGCATGTTGTGGAGTAAACTGCCCCCACAGCAAAGGAGGACAGCTGTCCCTGGGATGAGCAAGTTCCCTTCCCCTAGCCAACCCAAATGACCCAACCTCATTCTTGAACTTGGTTCCCCAGCGTAGCAAGCAGAAGCATTATGGCTGGACTCCCACATCTGCGCATTATGAGATTTGCATTTACACATCCAAGGTGTGGGATGTCCAAAATCTGAGAGAGAGAGACACTCATAGGTTTATGTAGGCATTACAAAATAAGAGTATATAAAAAAAAAACACCACTTCCCTGTTTTAGTTTGTATAAATACTAGCTTTTATTGTGCCATGCTGCACTTTAAGCAATTTCTAGCTTTTTTCAAAACACTGACAAATGTCACTTACAGGACACTTACCTAATAACAATTTTAAAAATGTTTCAATTTCTGGACATTCCGTTTTTTATTACTAAACACATTTTCAGAATGACAGGCTCTTTTCGCCTAAACTTCTGCCCTGCAGCTTTTTCTGCTTTGAAGTCATAATCCTGCACTAAGACATCATGACCTGCTACCACAGAAATATCTCTGATGTCACAAGCAGACATATATGACTTCAATGAAGGAAAAGCATCAGGAGTAGATATAGTTTAAGGGGCACACAGCTATTTTCCATGCAGATATCTTCAGAACTAAAAAAAGGGAATGTCCCGAGATTACGATTTTGAGGAAATTTTGTGACGTTGAGTTCTACTGAGGTCAACTGTGATCTTTTTGTTGTTGTTATTGTTGGTATTGTTGCTGGAAACCAGGAAAGGTGCTTTGAGCATACCAAGTGAAACCAGGACTGAAAGTAAAAGTGTGGGGTGACGTGCACAAAACAACTCAGTAAAACATGTGTTATAATGCACACAAGTGTATTATGGGGCTTTGTTTCACTGGATTTCAGTGCATTAGTGTCCCTTACCAGTAATGACATAGCTCTATCTTCATCCATTGTCAACAGCTGTTTTGTGCGTGTGTTGCTTTAACACAGTGAGGTGCCTTTACTGCTAGAAACATGGCAGATAAATTAAAGCAGCAGTGCAACAAAACGGGCCAAAAAATTTGACTCTACCATTTTTTACTATAAAAGAATCCAGACATCTACCAGTTGTATTTGGTGGTAAATTCTCTAGTACCACCAACATTTGAGTATATTATAAATGTTTTGATTTAATTTTTTCTCAAGAAGAAAAGGTGGCCACCACACTTGACTTTGAAATAACAATGTAGGCCTGGTATTGTTTGGGACTGAAAAAATAAGAAAAAAATAGGGGAGGTAATCATGGGCGGTACTGTACCTAGAAAGGTAGATTTGAAAGGTATGCTAATATTGTTATTAACTGTGGTTGAAACTAGCTTTTTTGGAAAACACATTTTTCTGTGTACTGCTGCTTTAACTTCACTTTGACTTGCTAAAATAATAGAATTTCATAACCGCCAGATCTATTACTTCACCTAAATATGCTTTTGTGTATTTTTATGTTGTCATCACTTCTGGAAAAAAAAACTGATCGAGTTATCTGATGAGTTTAAGACTAGCATCCTATTAAGCCAGGGTGTGTAGCAATAGGATGTGACAGAACATAATTGTAACCTAGCCAATCAAAACTGCAGAAAATGGCTTGATTAAAAACTACACTGCTTAATCACAAAAATAATTTGATACTATTACAAGCTGCATTTAACAAGATTTGGAGAGGTTCCAGGTTGCTGTTGTTGAATTGTGCAGCTTCAAACTGTAATTTTTTAGAGGGGTTTTGGAGAGTAATGGGAGGGCAATATCACCTGGGCAAATAGCTGTCCCTGTATTAAGGTAGGATGTGAAAGTCTAAAAACTCACATCTTAACAGTGTTAAAATAAAACTTACCCCCTTGCCATTTATGGAGATTGAATAATTTAAGTGTGGTATTCATAACTAGCTAACATTATTTTGTGTCTATTTGTATTTTATTTTGCCTCGTTGTATTGTACCTTCTGGGTCATACTGAAAATAGATATTTATTTGTCCAGTGTGCCTACTTGGTCAACAAAACTATTAAATTAAAGAAAAAGTTGCCTTGTCTGGCTGTGTGCTGTAGTACCTTTCTTCAGCTCTATCTCCACCCTCCCTAACACGCACACACACACACACACACACACATACACACACTTATTGGAGGGGGGCGACGTGCATTACCTGTATTACCTGTTCATAGTTTGTTTATCTATTTCAAGAGTTTCACCAG
This sequence comes from Neoceratodus forsteri, assembly GCA_016271365.2. Lineage (NCBI taxonomy): Eukaryota > Metazoa > Chordata > Ceratodontiformes > Ceratodontidae > Neoceratodus > Neoceratodus forsteri. The sequence continues at coordinate 668,325,379 of CM057456.1, read as the reverse complement.
GGAAAATATACTGAGCTAAACAGACTGTTTCTAGATGTGTCCTGGGGGTGATGAGGAGAGTGCATTATTAATCAGTAATGTAACAGTGATGATACAATTATTAAAGAAAAAGACTACAGTAAATGGACAAGGTGAACAAGTAAGAAGAAGCACAGTGTCAAAGTAATGCGAAACATAGCATATTAAAAGCTACAGTTCAGCAAAGTGCAACTGCCACCAAAATGAGGGAGAGAAGGAAGTTAGGGAGTACAAAGGGGATAAACTCAAGGGGGATAGGGGACCAATGAATCAGAGAGGAATGGGGAGGTGGAATATTGGGGGGGAGCAGTGAGAGTAATCTAGGATCAGCTGCAAGTGCAGGAAGGAGGATTTTACTAATAGGGAAGAGAAAGCATTGCAAATAGCAGTGGGGAGTGACAGCAGAAGGTGAAAGCAGCTTGATCTGCAGAGGATTTTACTGGGGGAGGTGAGAGCAGGCATCTGAGCTGTGGAGCGAGTAGGAGGTGGAATGAGAGGAGGGAGGGAGAGAGGGAGGAAGTCAAATCAGAATTTGAAGACAAAGGTGGTAAAATGAGCAAGATTCCTGGCATCAAGGGAGGGCAAGAAGAGGGAGGAATACAAGAAATAGTAGCATATTCTGTGAAGACAATCCACTGCAAAGCAGCAGATGGAGTGAAAGAGGGGATCCAGCCTGGCAAGGCTGAATTCAGGAGCAGTGCTATATATGATGTCCTGTAATCGAAGATAGGTAGAATCGTCTTCATAACAATCTCTCTATGGGCAGAAAGCAGGATACTTGCTTTATTCCTGTAATGTGTTCCATGTTTACAAGGCAACATCTAGTGGATGGCATCCACATGAGTACAGAAGTCAAGATGACAATCTAATCATACCATGAGCTATTTAAAAAGAGGAGAAATCCTCAATCACATCACCATCAAACATCTGGAAAGATGGAGAAGGGAGAGCTTGGAGAGCACTGAAAATATAAGCATACACATTGTATAATATATATATTTCTATATAACAAACCAATCACACACACAAACACACACACAAAAAGTACATAATCATGTGGGGAGTAGTGCAATGTAATGGATGTGGGGCAGCAGTCTTCCGGGAGTCTTTCTGGAGGCTGAGATGCTGCCCTATTTGCAGACAACTCTCTGCCCTGAGGGAGGAATTTGCCCATCTTCAGGCCACACTGGACAGCAGTAAGGGAACCTTCCCCCCAGGCCAGACTGGATGGTAGGAAGGGAACCTCCCTCATCCAGGGAGCACCAGAGCCACCACCACTACCTCAGAGGTTGCAAAGAAAGCACATCAGTTGGACCACAGTGGGCTCAGGGAGGGTGAGGATGGTGGAACAGAGGCACACTCAGTCAGTTGTTCCACTCCACAATCCATACACCATCCTGGGGGAGCACAGCTCCCCTATGGATGCACCCACAGAGGAGATTAAGGAGGCTGAGAACACCTGTCACAAGGGAGGCCCACAGGAAGGAGGCAGAGGACACCACAAGGAAAGGAAGCAGCTCCTGGTGGGGGACTCAATTATTAGGGGGATAGAACTGGGGGGAGCAGGGAAAACTGAAGTAAGGTGCCTGCCTGGTGCCATGGCTTGGAGGGACAGGAAGCGCATCCTCAGGATCACGAGAACAGCTGCTCGGGAGTCTGAGCTGGATGTCATTGTCCACAAATGACTTGGCTCAACATGAGATTAGAGCAGTGCAGAAGGACTTTGTAGAACTGGGGAGGGGCCTAAGACAAGTAGCACACACAGTATCCTTCTCAGAGGTGCTGCCTGTCAATGGCATGAGTGAGGCAAGGGTACTTTGCACCATGCAGTTTAATGAATGGTTGAAAAAATGGTGTGGAGAACAGGGGTTTGTCTTCATTGGAGACTGGGGTTCCACCTGGAGGGACACCAGCCTATACTGGCAGGATGGTCTGCATCTGTCGAGGAAGGAACAAGTCTTTTGAGCAATCGGTTTAAATGCTTCATTGGCAAGCTTTTAAACTAGTCAAGGGGGGAGGCACTGATAAGCAGCAGGAAAATCCCAGCCTCTCCCTACAAAACAGGGTACTAAATGAGAAAAAGTTTGAGGTAGAAAGGTCAGTGGGGGATGCTGCAACAGAAGGTAAAGCCATCACAAAATAGAAAGCAATGAGTACCAATGCCTGTAGTCTGAGTAACAAGCTTCCTGAATTAGTGGCCTTGATGGAGGAGGAACATCTGGATATTGTGGCAGTCACAGAAACATGGTTTGCACAAAACCATGACTGGTATGAAAACATACCAGGACACACTATCTAAAGGAGGGACAGAGAGGGTAAAAGAGGAGGAGGAGTAGCTCTTTACATAAGGGAAGGAATCAAAGCAACAGAACAAAAGGGAAAACAGGGAGGAAAAGAAGCACTGTGGGTAAATTTGGAGACTGGCAATGACACCACAATCTGCACAGGGGTTGTATACAGACCCCCTTCTCAGGGGGAGGAAATGGACAAGGAAATGATAGAAAGTATACTTAGTATGGCAGAAAAATGGGAGATATTGCTGATGGACAATCTGAATATGCCAGATGTTAGCTGGAGTGCAGTTGCAGCAGCCACTTCGAAGAGTGGGGTTATTCTAGATGCCCTATAGGGGGCATGCCTTAGACAACTAGTATTGGAGCCCACTCGAGAGGGAGCAATCTTAGACCTGGTTCTCTCAAATGGAGACGAAGAGAGGATCACAGATGCAGAAGTGGGTAGCTATCTGGGAAATAGCGACCATCGAACAGTATGGTTTACAAAAACACAGCAATAGAGTCAAGCCACACAAAGGCAAAGGTACTGGACTTTAGGAGGGCTGACTTCTACAAATGGGTAAGTGCCTAGGAATGCACTAGCAAATGGGCAGGAAGGGGGGTGAAGAACAATGGGGAATAATAAAATTGCCATCACAGAGGTAACAAGCCTTTGTGTGAAGCAAATAAACAAAACTAAACGATGTAAAACCTCTATGGTTCTCAAAGGAAGTGGCAGTGAAGGTTCAAGAGAAAAAGAAAGCTTTCAGGAAGTACAAGGAATCACAGAAGGAGCAGGACAGAGAACTGTATCAGTTAAAGCAAAAGGAAGCTGGGAAGGCAGTCAGAACAGCAAATTCCCAAACCAAGGAAAAGATAGCCAACTCAGTTAAGAAGGGGGATAAAACCTTTTATAGGTACATCAGGGAGTGAAGGAAGACCAAGGGAGGGATAGTGAGGCTTAATAAAAGGGGAGGAGGGTGGGCAGAGGGTGACTGTGACAAGGCAGAGATACTAAACAAATATTTTTGCTCAGTATTTACAAAGGAAGAGGGGGAGGTACCTAAAACAAACAGTAGAAACACTCTGGATGCAGAAGTTGATACCAGCCCATTTACAGAAGAAAGGGTTCTGAAAGAACTCTTAAAACTGAAGGCGGACAAAGCAATGGGGCCTGATGGGATTCATCCCAAAATTCTAAAAGAACTAAGGATAGAATTAGTGAAACCACTGACTACCCTGTTTAACAAATCATGGGAGGATGGGGTGGTACCCGAGGACTGGAGAGGGCAGATGTGATTCCCCTTCTCAAAAGTGGGAGCAAGGCAGAAGCGGGAAACTACAGACCTGTTAGTTTCACCTCAGTGGTAGGGAAAATGATGGAATCACTTCTGAAGGAAAGAATTGTTGAGTATCTAGAGGCCAGAGGGGCACAGGACCCAAGGCAGCATGGATTCACAGCAGGAAGGTCCTGCCAGACAAATCTGATAGATTTCTTTGACTGGGTGACCAAAGTAGTAGATCAGGGAGGGGCTGTGGACATGGCCTACCTAGACTTTAGCAAGGCATTTGACACAGTCCCACACAAAAGATTAATATACAAGTTAGCTAGCCTGGGAGTGGGTCCCAAGATGACAGCCTGGGTAAAAAATTGGCTGGAGAATAGAACACAGAGAGTAATAGTAAATGGAGTCCACTCTGAAGAAAGGGGTGTTACTAGTGGGCTACCGCAGGGTTCAGTATTAGGACCGGTCCTCTTCAATGTCTTTATAAGCGACATTGCAGAGGGACTGGAAGGAAAAGTATGTCTCTTTGCAGATGACACAAAGATCTGCAACAAAGTTGATGCACCAGGTGGGGTGGAAAGGATGAAAAGGGACTTGGCAAGGTTAGAGGAATGGTCAAATGTGGCAGCTTAGATTCAATGCTAAGAAGTGCAAGCTAATGCACCTGGGAAACAAAACCCAGGGAAGAGTACACAATGGGGTGAGATACTAACAACAACAAAATGGAAAGGGACCTGGGGGTAGTCATATCAGATGACCTAAAGGTGGGCAAGCAATGTGAGAGGGCAGCAAGGAGGGCTGGGGGGATACTGGGATGCATAGGGAGAGGCATCACCAGTAGAAAACAGGAAATTATTATCCCTCTGTACAGATGGCTGGTCAGACCCCATCTGGAGTACTGCATGCAGTTCTGGAGACAGAGTCTTCGCAAAGACATAGACAGGATGGAAGCTGTCCAGAGGAGGGCAACTAAAACAGTGCAGGGTCTGCACCGGAAGACATATGAAGAGAGACTTAAGGAGCTTAATATGTATAGCCTTGAGGAAAGGAGGGATCGGGGGGACATGATAGAAACTTTCAAGTACCTCAAGGGAATCAACAAAGTCCAAGAAGGAAGCATCTTTCAAATAAAGAGCTGTGCAAGAACAAGTGGGTACAATTTGAAGATGAGGGGGGCGGCTCAGAGGTAATTTAAGAAAGTGTTTTTTCACAAAGAGGGTTGTGGATGCATGGAACGGCCTTCCAGAGGAGGTTGTGGAGTCAAAAACAGTGGTGGAATTCAAGCATGCATGGGATAGTCATAAGACAATTCTGGGGGGTGGGGATAGGAAGAAGTAGGCTGCTGGTTAATTAGGATCTGCAGCTTATCCAGTAGGAAGGGAAATGGGCAGACTGGGTGGGCCAAGCGGTCCTTATCTGCCATCAAATTCTATGTTTCTATGTTTCTAAGTCTCTGCCTTGTGCCAAGGTCATGGAGACTGTTTTTTGTTACTGGTATTGAGGGACTGCTGATTTGCCCCAAACCACTGATGGATGTTGTTGAAATCCAGTTGGAGTTATGTTGTGAGGTCTGAGGCAGAGGAACCACAGGTTTTGAGAACCATATTGTGTGCATACATGTGAATGGACACAGAGGAGCAAGTGAGTGAAAGGTCATTTAAGAAAATGGAGAATAGGATTGGGCCAAGGATGGATCTTTGGGAGATGCTGGAGCAGGTAGGAAGAGGAGGGGAGATGGCATTACCAAAATACACAGCTTGGGTTCGACCCTCCAGATATGATCATAACTACTCAGAAGAGGAGGAGAGCCCAGCCATTTTAAGCTTGTCTAGGAGGATGGGGTGGCCAGCAGTGTCAAAGACTTTCCCGAGATTGAAAAAGATGGAAGAGGTGACCAGTCCCTGGTCCATGCCAGAAAGGATGGAGACCTTGAGCCTTTCCTGAATCCAGACTTAAAGGGTTTGAAAAAGCAGAAGGAAAGGGAGAGTTGGGACAGGATCACATATTCCTGAAGATTAGCCAGGGCAGGAAGGAGGGATATGGGGTGATAGTTGCCAGAGTGGTAGGGGTCACCCCCTTTGGGCAAGGGGATAACAGTGGCCTGCTTCCACAGATCAGGGACTAAGGCCAATGACAAGGAGCAATATAGGAGGTGAGTGATGAGAAGGGCAATGGCTGGGAAGGAGAGAGACAAGAGTTTAGGATCAATGTCATCAGGGCCCCCTCCTTTGTGTGGGTTCAGAGCAAGAAGGGCCTTGAGGATTGCAGAAGAAGTTGCAGGTGAGAAGGAGATGAAAAGGTGGAGGGGCAGGTTGAGGCAAAAGAGAAGGGGTATGGGGAGGTGGAAGAAAGGAGGAAGAGTGTTTGGGTGGTGAAAATGTAGTTAAAAGATGATGTGACTGATGCAGGATCAGAGAGGGGACAGTTGCCCACCTTAAGGACAGAGAGAGGGGGCTAGAATGATGGTGAGAAGAGGTGTAAATGACCTTTCAGAGCATTGAGAGCTGCTTAAGACTGTTCTGGAGTGTTGATATAAAGTAGTCAGCCTTTGCAAGCCTAGCTGCTCTTGTATAGGCATTATGAAGTGATACAGTTAACAAGGTCAGCTGGGAAGCTAGTGGATGTGTGGATCCACCAGCTACAGTCATGTATAGGGTGACAGGCAAGCAACTCAGCCATGATCCAGGGGAGGTGTTACCCTTGGACCTAAATTTTCCTCAGTGTGGCATGTTGATCCCAGGATGACAAGAATTTGGAGTTTAAAAACTCAACAGCTGTGTTAATATTGCTGGCAGCTAGTATGGGGACCAGAGAGTCACCATCAGGTCAGCAAATAAGGAGGCTAGATCCAGGGATCAGAAGGATATAATCTGGATGAATTTAAGGGGGCTTTGGGGTGATGAATCTTACACATGCAGTAGATCTTATGATGGTCACCAAGGGCATCAGGGTGGGTGCCAGCATCCACAATATGATGAGGGTGGGAGGAGAAGATTCAACCTAGAAAGGAGTGGTTATGGGTTTTGGAGTTAAGTCCAGTGGGATCAGAGATCAGCTGGGCATGCTAGAAAGATTTTTATGTTTTGGCATAATTTATGATGGGAGGATGACAGTCATTCAGGAACAGAAGAAAAATACTGTATCCCATTATTAGGGCATCATGATTGAGGTGCCATAATGTGGGCACCGCAACAAGGGCATGAGTGACAGGGGCAATGTGGATTTTAGATCATCCCACACTAGCATTGTTTTGGGCATCCCCCAATCTCGCTGCTCTTTATGGCATGCCCACCCCGACAGATGTTTTATTTATTTTTGGGGGGGTGCAGGGGGCAAGGCCCCACCCCAAAACTTAACTCTTTCTTAGGACGATCATTTGACACTGAAACTTTCAGATGCTGGAATGTCAGCCACGCTAATGCTGGGTGACAAACTCCTTGCGCCTTAAGTTACCTCACCCACAATGCCCACACACCCTCATGGGTGAACATAAAAATACAAACTCTGGTCCCCCTGAAGTTGCTGCCATTAAGTGTAATAAGCAAACTGTTAAGAAAAAAGTGTTTGACAATGCCGAATGTTGTCTCACTGGCATTGGTAGTGCAGGAGTTAGAGATGCATAATGGGAATGGCAGTGAAATACTGAACTGATGCCAACCCCACCCCCACCGTGCAGAGACTGACAGGTATTGGGGTGTGCCTTTGGGTCATCAGCTATAACGCTCATGCCATTTTACCTCACCCTACTCTGTAGACACTGACAAATGCCCTGGTGTGCTTTGGGGTCTTTGGGCCTTATACTTACCCCATTCCAAAAGGAAGTATGCTGAGATGGGTTCAGTATAGGAGAATGGGGTGAACGTTAGGGCCGAAGACTGCAAAGCACACCTCAATGCCTGTCACTGGCTGTAGGGTAGAGGGATGGGGGTGGAACAGCATGATCATTACAGTCAATGATCCCAAGTTGTACCCCTGATGCCTGTCAGTCTCTACAGGGTGGGATGTTACAGTTGGAAACCCTAAAGCCATAGGCGTTTGTTGGTATTTTCACTCCAAATTTTCAACATGGGCTTTTTGTGAACCCACCTCATGAAGAGTGGCACTATCAGTTTATTAGCTGAAAGGTGGTTTTGCACAGTGACTGTGCCATTTGGTGATACAGGCATGAAAACATATTTTGGGCAGGATGTGAAAAATGACAACTGTATTGTTCATGAGGAGGTGTAAAAAAAATGACAACGTTGAAAATCTGGAGTGAAAATTTGAAAAATCGGTGAAGTCATGAGCAGGCATGGAAACTGCACAACACACATCTGTAACCCAATTATTTGAGGGATTTTCTTAACCACATTTTCACTATAGGCATTTTGGGACCTCCCCTCGTGAACAGTGGCACTGTGATTTTGTTAATCTGTCCCAAAAGTTGATTTCCCATAGCGACCATGCCATTGTGAGCCAGAGGTGCGAAAACACATTTTGAGCAGGATGTGAAAAATAACAGCTATACTGTTCAAAAGAAGATGTGAAAAAATGCCAGTGTTGAAAATCTGGCATGAAAATATTGCAAATATGCGAAGTTACAAGGGTGCATGGAAACTGCGCAATGCACACTTGTCATTTTATGGAGTTTCATCACCAAATTTTCAACACTGGTATTTTAGGACCTCTGCTCAAGAACAGTGTCACCGTCATTTTCTCAAACTGTCCTGAAAACTGATTTCACACAGCGACCGCGCTATTCTACGCTGGATGGCCAAAAACACATTTCAGTCAGGATATGTAAAATGACGGCTGTACCGTTCATAAGGAGGTGTAGAAAAATGTAAATTTTGAAAATCTGGAGTGAAAATATTACAAATTCACGAAGTTATGAGCATGCGTGGAACTGCGCAATGCACGCTCGTAAAACAGCCAATTTTTGGATTTTTTCACCAAATTTGCAACATAGGCTTTTTGAGAGCCCCCCTCATGAACAGTCCACTGTCGTTTTGTTAATTGGTCCCAAAAGGTGATTCCATGCAGTGAAAACAAAATCACCTTTCGGGGCCAAATATCACCATGACAGTGACTGAATTCATAAGGAGGGGTCCCAATAACCTCCTGTTGAAAATTTGGTGCCAAAATTCCCCAAAATGTCCGAGATATGCACCAAAGTTGAAAAAACCCTATTTGTGCCATTATACAGCTTACCGGTATTTCTTCAGTTCGCGGTCAGCTTTGAAGAGTGCAGACATGTTCCAAGTCCACAGAAGATCGTCGCGCCATGCTCCAGAAGTAAGTATGGGGTAAGGGGGGGTATCATGAGGCAGGATGTGCAGAGGGTGGGCGCTAGTTGGGAAGGGCCACCGGAGTCGACAAGGGACTATTTTCTGCTTTTCAAGTGTAAGAAAAAAAAATTGCAGAATGGTTTGTCTTTACAGGGCATTTGGCATGCTGGGGTGGGCTCCCAGCATGCCACCTGACTATTTTTGTTGGGGGTTCTGTGTGGGGATTCAGTACCCTGTCGACACCTAACACCTTCTGTCGGCAAATTAAACTGGCAAGGGGGGGAAATGATGCCAAGGGGGATTGGGCACTCCCTCTGCACACACTTCAAATGGGGGGGTTGCATTATGCTGATGGGGAATGGGCTCCCCGTCTGCAAAGGAAGTGGGTCAGGGCACTCTGTGGCGGCATGCCACCATGTTTTCTTTTTTGTAAACTGGTTCACCAGGAAAGGCACACTGCATGAGAAGCTTGGCTCTCATTGCAGAGGACCTTTCCTTAGATCTGGTGGCCAGTTTACGTGTTGAGGGTGTCAGCGCCTGCAGCTGCCATATTGGGGAATGAGGGATGCACCTACTGGTGCATGCCCTGCATTCGCCCACAGTGACCACACCTCCAAATCTGCTACTAATGTAATATGTTGGTTGGTGCTCAAGCGTGAGCCAACATAAAAGAAATTAGAAACAAATAGCACAAATTAAGCAATTTAGGTGTAAAAGTGCACTCTGCAGTCACAGGGACTATAAATGCTGTCTGCTTCCTCAAGATGCATAGCACAGGAAATGAACCACTCACTTACTGTCTGTTTAGATTCAACCATGTGACCACCACCAGAGTGAAATGCCAAATTTTGCCTAATTTTGCCTCAGATGCGCAGGTGAAATTGGCAGTGAAATTTCGCCGGTGAAATTCACTGAAAGGCCATAATTTCAAGAAGTGTTTCGCTAGGTGAGATTGGTGATTTCACCATGATTTCACCAGTGAAATTAAATGTTGCTGCATCTCTAGTCCTGGGTGCTTAAAATTGAAACATTTCTATTGCTGCCAGGTTTTTATTTCTTGAAACCCAGCTTCATTCATTCATGATGTCTCCTTATTCCCAATATTTACACTGTCATCCAGTTTCCTGTTCTGGTGATTAGGCTTGCATAGAATGGGTACCTTGCCCTAGTCAAGCTGGATCACCAAAATTTGAAACCAGATGCCAGTGTAAATGTTATGAAGAAGGAGGCAGACATTTGAATTTTAAGCATCCAATAATATGAGGTGATTACCTTGAAAAAATTGAATAACTGAAAAAAACAATTAGGTTAACAGACCTAAAATTCCCACAATCCACTTTGACAAAGCAGTGGGTGGGTACATTGGTGGATGCTGTGATTTCTCATGAAAAAACCTTGACAATATGTAATTGTTGAATTGTGAGCCGAGTCGTCCTTGTTTGTAGTTGTATGATTGACTTGTTTTGTTCTTGAAGAGGAGAGACTTCCCCTGCTGTGACACATATTGCGGGGTCCATTGGCCACATCAGGTTTTTTGTAAATTAATATAATAACCATTAAGCATGGATCACGTTCTCCTGTTGTAAATGCCTACATGTTTAAAATGTCAAGCCAAGAGCAGCAACATGAGCATGTACAAAGCAACTCCAGAGTGCTGCATCAGTAAGTAGGCTGAAAATAAAAGAAAAAGGTAATACTGAATACAAGGTGAAAATAAAAACAAATAATCAGCATTCAGTCAAAAGGTCTTCCTCAGGATTTATCTTTGCTCTTGAAATAACTATAATGTAATAACAGACCCTCAATGGTAGCACATCCTTGATCTACATGGTTGTACCTACATTATTCTTTGTATAGATAATTCCTGAAAAAGGCCTCTGGTTAAGAGATTGACTCTTTTTTTTTATTTAGTATTCTTTTCCCCCCTTTGTCTGACCCATGTCCATCAGTCCTGACCCCCTCACCCAGTCCCATCACCACCTTCTCCAGAACTTACCTCTACTTCGATACATCCTGGCAGGGTGGGACCATGGAGGCTGGATCCTAGCCACTGATGGGAGACTTGGTCGGTATAGTGGAGAGACAGCTCCGATCACCAGTGGGGAGCCTGCAGTGAAGGTCAAATGTCATTCTGCAGCAGTCAGATATTTTCATGATTTTTCCTAGTCTCCCGGCCTCTAGGATGCTGAGCTCCTGATGCACATGCATGCATAGCATACATTGTGTGTTGGAGCATGTCAGCATCCTCCCACCCAGATCCTTGGCTCCAAATGCACCATCACCTGTGGTCCCCCAGGTCGCAGTACTGCAGCAGAGTCTGGGCTCCCTCCTCCCAAAGGTGGAGAGCATCCTTTGGAATGCCCATCCCACCCCCACCCCCACCCAGGTCATAGGCATCCTGAGCAGTATGCTACCGCTACATCAGTAGGCTGACCTCAAAACACTGATTATAGTGTTTTCTATTTTCAGTTTTCCTTTACCCTCTCTGGTAATTGAGTCCAGTAGACGCCATATGGTGTCAGAACCTCCATTACAGAACCTGACCCAAAATGGCCATCAGGACTCAATAAGTTAAGATGGGTAAATACTGTACACAGCCAACGTAAAGGACAAGCACTTATTTTACAATATTTCATCTTTTTTTCACACTTTCAAAACAGAGAAGGTCCAAGTACCACAAATAATACTCTCTTAGTTTTTGTTCTTTCCTATTCTTCATTTTTATCAGTATTCTAATTTGTGGGTTCATGTTTTTTTCTGGTGTCTTTTTCTTTGTTTTCATGATGTGTGTTTTCAGTACGTAACATGTTAATATGGAATCATCTGTAAACAATGTGAATCCATTTTGTTTTGGTGTTGAACTGCTACCTAGATTCTTGTCTAAAACCTACTGTATTAAGTATGCCCTGATTTACTTAAGCAATAATGCACGACAGGGTGTGTGTTATTCTGGGATAACATTACACCTCAGGTGTGTGGGCACTGTCATCCAACGCATGAGAAGTGACAATATCCCACCATAGCAAACACCCCGGAGTGCATTATTGTGATTATACAATGGCTCCTTTGTAAAATAAATAAATAAATAAATAAAAAGTACATTTAGAAAAAGAGTTTTGGTCATTTTTAATGGGTAGGTATAATGAGATAAAAAAATAGTGCTCATTTATTGTTTGTCCAGTAGCAGGAGATGATGTGCTGTTGGTGTGGCACTGCTCATCTCCTACCAGCTTCCCCCTCTCTCTCTTTAATTGCTAGTAATGATCTTCCTCTCCTCCTGTCTGTCTCTTTAACTGCTAGTATGGCTCAGCCCCCCCACACACAGGTTTCAGGCTGTCAGGCTGCCATCCTCTCACTTCATTTCAGACTGCAGCACATTCGCTCTAGCTGTCATGCAGTATGTGGCACTCCCACCACTGATTAGATGGCAGTTCACTGTACTTCACGTGATGATGGTTTGGGCAATTAGCATGGTGATGTTAGGGCAGTGACTCTGTTTCTACTGGTGCAATTGGCATGTGCTTATACCATAAGAACAAGACAAAAGGAAAGTCAATCAGTGAGCAAGTGGAGAGCAGTGTGCTTCTGAAAAGCACGTGTGATCAGGCCAATGAGCAGGGACTGCTTTACTCAAGCTGATTGGGATGATGGCTTCATTTAACTTTCGGTTTCAGTGATTAAACTATGTAAAACTAGGAAAGATAATGCGAGTATGTGTCATATTGGACACATTACAGTTAATGTTGATGGTTTTCAAATCGGTTTGAGATAGTGAGGAGGGAGGGATTTATGCCTAGAAAAAAGTGTTGAAGTACGTGCAGAATGCAGAGCAGCCATGCCAAGTGTGGACAACTTGGAAGTGGATGTTTAATTATTTATTTAACATTTAATGCAGTCATATGTGTGCTGGGATTTGCTCCATGATGTTTTGCTGGGATTACATCATAGGCTAAGATCTCAGATGATGTATCGAGTTTCAGGATGTGTTCTGGCCAGTGTATAAGTAAGCAATAATACACAACAAGGTGTGCTTTATCATAGGATATCATAGAATAGGATAGGGGCCTCAGGAACCTCTAGGCATGCGGATGTCCTATGATAAAGCATGCCCTGTTGTATATTATTGAGATTATGCACTGGACCCAGTATAAAGTAATAAAAGATACAAACACAGGTTTAACAATTATTTTTTACTGCTTTTTTTAACTGTGTAAGTATATTACTACATAAACTAGTTCATTTAAAGTCTAAGTAGTCAGCTCAACTGTTGTCACTTTTAAGTTTGTTCAATAAATACGAAATAAATAATGCACAACAAACTGTTAACCTAAGACAGAGTCCATAAATATAAGAAAATATTTGTTTTATGTTAACATTTTGGTAACTAAGCATTTTCTGATGCACCAAAGGGATACAATTGAACTTTGGTTACTGTCACTTTAAATGCTAGCTGTTATGCCTTAAAATATTAGATTGGACATTACTATGCAGGGTCCCCACTTGCAAATAGTGCAGGAACTCAGTGGCAGCAGCAGGGAGGCTCTACACATTACAAGAATGCATGTCCCATACTTTTTGTTTAGCTGGAGTCCCTTCTTCTGTGTCTTTGTTGGTTAGGGTTGGGCATCGGAGGTCCCCTGAATTGGGGAGCAGCTGCAGTGGATGCCAGTAGCCATGGAATGCAGTGGGAAGATGTTTTTGCTGTTCCAGTTCTGCAGAGGAGAACTGCCATGCAATATCATTATCTGCAAAGAAAATAGTGCTTTTTTTCTTTCTGCTTCTTGCATTGTATTTTTACTTGAAGCAGACATGCTGGGAGTGCTGTCGATGCTGGGGTGGCAAAATTTTGCAGATCACTGCTTGGGAGCCATTTCAGTTGAGAACTCTGCAACACAAGTGATTTGAATATTGAAATGTGAGTCTTTCTGTGCTGTGTTTCTTTTGGTGCTGTTGCTAGATTCCCTTGGGTAGGAATTTGAATTATTGTGTACATATGTCATGTGACAATTCTGTTTTGTTGGCAGCAGTGAGCTACTTAGTGCAGCTGGAGGTTCCAAGTGTGGCCGCAGGGGTTGGGTAATGTTCACAGAGGCAGGAATCACTCATGTTGCTGTGTAGGCAAATATGCTCAGCAGGGACATTTCCTGTTGTAATACTTTGAACTACCATATTTGCAGGTACATGCAGTAGCTGAATATGCTACTGAGGAACTGTATTTTTATTCAGAATATTTTCTTTCTGTGCTGGTGCTAATGAACTTGCTGTGGCTAGCTTGTACTGTGATTTCTGTTGGGGGCCACTTTGTTGTACAGTACTGAGAAAGAGCACAGCATTGTTCAATGCAATGTAGTTTGGTGGAATGGGCACAGGCAGTGCAATTTCTGGCTTAGAAGAGTTTCAGTCTCTGACACCTTGTATAATTATGGGAGCATTTTCTTTCATGGTGACAGGTACAGAACTGCTTGATGGCTGATGCAGAATGCTGCTCTATTGCTGTCTTTCTTGAAAGGATGGCTGCCAATAACTTCTGGTTGAGGTTTCAGATTTGTGATCAGTTAGACTCAGTCATCACTTGTTTTATAGCTAGTCCTGTTTTTGATAGCATTTGGATAGCAGTAGTGCAATGCTGTGGTCTGTATAGATCACTGGAAGATTTGCTTCCTTGTAGATTTTTGGGAGGAAAGATCCCAAATAGTTTTCTTCAACTGGCTCTTGGCTGTACCAGAGAAGGGCTGCTTGTCTAAAAATTGATGTGGTGCTCTCAGTGGATGGCAATAAAATGCTGGAACATCTGGTGCTGGTTCTGAAATATATTTCTTTAGAGACTTTATTGGGCACAATGGATCTTCAGGTTGAGCAAACATAAGCCCACAAATTCTTTGCTTTTTTTCTCTGAAGTGGGCTACTGTGGTTTTTGATAGGGACTCATTAAAGGAAAAAGAGACATATTCAGCCCCATTCTCATTGGTTTTAACTGTAAAACAGTTTGGCTTCAATTTTCATAGTCCTTCTTTATCTCGACATACAAAATGTAACTGTTTCTCCAGCCACACATTCTCAGGAGATCTAGAGCTGTGACTGGTGAAAGAACTCCTCATTTGTGAAGCATTTGAAGGTGCATTTCAGAAATTGGAGAACGATGTAACATCGATCCCTTCTCTTCTTAGTTGTTTAACAGTGTCCACATAATATAGGATAGTGCTTGGCTTCCCATTCACAACAGGGCTAATCTTTACCTGAGTGGTTACTATGACGACTGTCCTTCAGTGATCATAGCAACCATGAGGGTAAGGAATGGCCCTGTTACGAAATGGGAAGCCATACTGACTTACCTGTGTGGATAGTCCCGGATTGAAAGAAGCAGCACAGATGCAGCACTTCATCTTAAACACACTTTTAAACTTTAATAGTTAACAACCTTACACACGCATTTGTAATAAATTAAGAATAAGGGAAAAAAATAACACCATG
This sequence comes from Neoceratodus forsteri, assembly GCA_016271365.2. Classification (NCBI taxonomy): domain Eukaryota; kingdom Metazoa; phylum Chordata; order Ceratodontiformes; family Ceratodontidae; genus Neoceratodus; species Neoceratodus forsteri. The sequence goes on along the minus strand of CM057456.1, from coordinate 668,310,064 downwards.
GCAGCAACAAGTTTTACTGTTCAAGCTCATTTTGTGAACTGTGACTCCCAGGTACCAGCAGCAACCCCTTGACAAAGACTCAGAGTGAGTCAAAGCGCTGGGGCAGATGTAAGCACCTTTTGTTCATGAACCGAGAGGTCTTTTCTTTAAATAAATATCTTTATGCATTATTACTGGGACTGGACCTGCATTTTTGTGTGAGAAGGTCAAAGTGCAGTTTCAGACTTTTGGTTCTGTTTGTCTGCAAGGGCTGGCTGCCCTTCAATAAACTGCACTGCCCAGTCACCGATCGCAGCACCACTTCTGCTGTTACCAGCAGCAATTCACGACTTGTGGAAACAAAAAAAAAATGGAAAGGGGATGGGAAACACTGTTAGATGCAGCTACTGCACATACTTCTTTTACAGATGCATCAGGTCCTATGTTTCGTCACATCTGCTGCTGATGACTACCGCATTTACAAGGGCTACAACTGATAAAGGCATCGGCAATGCACTCTAGCACCCCTGCCCCCCGACAGCAACACAGGCTATCACAGTTGAAAAGCAGAAGCAGATCCACCACAACCTGTGAACTGGCCTTAACCCCCATTCTGCCATTTAAGACTGTACATTGATTACTACCCATGGAAAAACATTGAGATTGCAAGTGGACCAATCAAATTTATCTCAGTCTGAGTCAGAAGATGTGTCGTGAATTACTGCTACTCACTTCCATTTTGGTTCTCCAGCAGGATTTACAATTTTCACAGTCCCTGATTTGTTTAAAATGCAGCTGCTCCTAAAGATCTGAACATTTGAAAACTCACTGAATGGTTGTTAGTTCACTTGTGCAGATGACGCTTGAACTGATGCTGGTGCTAATGCTGAACATGCAAGATCAAGTTGAGCCAGACTATGGGTGGCTGTGCTGGAAAATATTTGTGAATTTCTCTTCTGTTTGCTCTCAGATCAAAAGGAATAGCTATTTATAGACTGTAGATTTCTGTGGCCAGACACCAGTGCTACCTCAGTAAGTGGTATGTTGTGTTGACAAGTCTCTGGATCAAAGTTATCCTGGTCGAATGAGTCATGATTTTTTTTTTTGTATCAGGTAGTCCAGCTGCTAACTTAACATTTCTCATCATTGAACAGATTTTTTTCCCTCGACTGACATGGCTCAGAACAAAGTGTGAAATTCCTGGCCTGTTTTTTATTTTACCAGGAGAGACACACTAAGCTAAAATCTTGTTTACAGATGCTACCTGGGAGCGCAAGGAAGTTAAATGATTTGCTGATGATCACATAGTATGCAAGTGGGGGTTGTGGGATTCAAACCTAGGTCTCCAGGTTTGCAGCTCAGAGCCTTAAACCACTGTGCTGTACTGCCTCCTATGATTTACATTAGGTGCTAGGTAGAAAGATGCATTTGGCTCCAGCATTTTTGGGGTCTGTTGGATCTGTACTTCATGTATGCTGAGATGGGGTCTTTGTCCGGGTTTGGGCACTGGTACATATGTGGCTTTATAGGTCATACGCCACTTGCATTTTCACCAGACTGGGTCTTAGTCTGTTGCTCATTATACTCCAGGTAAGGGGTATGTTCAGTGTCGGTGCATAGTTGCAGGTCACCCCACTTAAAAGTATACTGCTCTGTGATCCTCAGAGCAAAATATAGACCAATGTTAAAAAATATTAAATTTAGTAAGGCTGTTGGGTTTTGCAGCCCCAGGGTACCACTGCTGTACAATTTTTCAGTATCGATCTCGGTGAGGGCTTCGGCATGGTTGGCTGTTCCTTTTACCCATTTTTTTGAGGAACATTTGCTTAGCTGTCAAGGTTTTTATTGCCTCTGGGAAGGCAGTTTCTACTGACTATAGATAAATTATTTGCTGCCACGCTTCTCTAAATGTCAGTCCATGCTGCCTAACATCCTTCTAAGTGTTGATGGCTCATACTTGTATCCATCTAAACTTTTTATCTTATAAATAAATCCAGCCATTAATGGGTCCAACTCCATGGAATGGATGTCATGCAGTGCCCTATACTAATCATTGTCACGGAGGAAGCTGTGTATCTGCCTAATGTCATTTTATGTTTTTTCCACATTTTATGGTTCTCTTGCTCAAGAATAAACTGATGCTGTTCTGAAACTGGCTTTGAGTATACCGCAGCTGACATTGCAATAAAAACAAGTTATGCAATCAGACTGCGCCATGACCTTTACTGTGAATCTATCAGATCTGGTGCGTTTATTTGAACTGCTATTTTTCATTAGTGAAAGGGGATGGAACACTATTATGATTTGACTTGATGTCAGCTGTGCAGCTTGAGAACACATCTGTGTGACCTCCGTATTATAGCAGAATGAAAAGTCATTCTGCTGCATTATGTACATCACTACTGCAGCAGGACAACATTTTTAAGGAAACAGCATTCAGTACATAACTATGTTCTAACCTACTGTATACTATAACATTATTGCTGCTGTTAAAAATGGAATCTGTCATTAGACTGAAAGGTGTTTTATGGGGAGGTTCATTCGGAAATAAGTTCATTCCTGCCTGCAGAGACACATAGCTGGCTATTCCATATTCTTCTCCTTTTCCAGTTCAAACTGTTCCATAAAAATCTCACAACAGACGGTTTAGGTCCTTTGTTGGGATTGTTCTAAATTCAGTCTCTAATGTTTACTCTTCAAGCTAGTCAGTCAGGACATTAAAGGCCCATTTAGTTTGTCTCTTGGTATTAGCTTCATTTTTACTCAGTCCTAGGTTAATAATAGAAGTTTCATTTACCTCAGCATGTTGACTCATGGTTGTTTTTTTCTTCTTCTTTGATATTTTCAGAGAATCAACAGTCTTCAAAAGATTATCCCTCAAGAAAATCAAAAGACACCTCAGGAAGCTGGTCCATCAGAAGGTGAGTGACTTCTGTAATGCAGGGGTTTGAATGGGTGTAGCGATATTGTTGCAGGTAATCACGTTCTGCTCAGGGCTCTTGTTTTTACCCATTGCTTTATGAAGGAATATAAGTACGGGCAAAAAAAACTTCAGACCAATTTAGCTTTCAAGATTTTTCCTTTCCAGTGCATAATTTTTGATCCATCAATATGATTAAGTGTGATCTCAATATTTTCTGCATGTTGATGCTTCTGATTGTATTTTGATAGATACTCGTTTTTGCAATTTCTAGTTGAAAATACACATATTTTATGGGCAACTGTCAAGAAACCTGTTTATTTAATACCAGTAAGGATCTCTGTGTGGCAATAATTTTCAGTAGTATGCATCCACAATATCAATCAATCAATCTTTATTTTACCAGGTGAAGCACCATTGAGCAAGCTCATTTCCATGGTGGGCCTGGTCATACAGAAATGACATCAGATTAATAATACATAGAAACATAGAAACATAGAATTTGATGGCAGATAAGGACCGCTTGGCCCACCCAGTCTGCCCATTTCCCTACCTACTGGATAAGCTGCAGATCCTAGTTAACCAGCAGCCTACTTCTTCCTACCCCCACCCCCCAGAATTGCCTTATGACTATCCCATGCATGCTTGAATTCCACCACTGATTTTGACTCAACAACCTCCTCCGGAAGGCCGTTCCATGCATCCACAACCCTCTCTGTGAAAAAATACTTCCTTAAATTACCTCTGAGCCGCCCCCTCTATCTTCAAATTGTGCCCTCTTGTTCTTGCACACCTCTTTTTGAAAGATACTACCCTCTTGGACTTTGTTGATTCCCTTGAGGTACCTGAAAGTTTCTATCATGTCCCCCTCTCCCTCCTTTCCTCGAGGCTATACATATTAAGCTCCTTAAGTCTCTCTTCATATGTCTTCCAGTGCAGACCCTGCACCATTTTAGTTGCCCTCCTCTGGACAGCTTCCATCCTGTCTATGTCTTTGTGGAGATTGGGTCTCCAGAACTGCACGCAGTACTCCAGATGGGGTCTCACCAGCTGTCTGCACAGAGGGATAATAACTTCCTGTTTTCTACTGGTGATGCCTCTCCCTATGCATCCCAGTATCCCCCAGCCCTCCTTGCTGCCCTCTCACATTGCTTGCCCACCTTTAGGTCATCTGATATGACTACCCCCAGGTCCCTTTCCATTTTTGTTGTTGTTAGTATCTCACCCCCCATTGTGTACTCTTCCCCTGGGTTTTTGTTTCCCAGGTGTATTACCTTGCACTTCTTAGCATTGAATCTAAGCTGCCATACATTTGACCATTCCTCTAACCTTGCCAAGTCCCTTCTCATCCTTTCCACCCCACCCTGTGCATCAACTCTGTTGCAGATCTTAGTGTCATCTGCAAAGAGACATACTTTTCCTTCCGGTCCTTCAGCAATGTCGCTTATAAAGACATTGAAGAGGACCGGTCCTATTACTGAACCCTGCGGTACCCCACTAGTAACTCTCCTTTCTTCTGAGTGGACTCCATTTACTATTACTCTCTGTGTCCTATTCTCCAGCCAATTCTTTACCCAGGCTGTCATCTTGGGACCCACTCCCAGGCTGGCTAACTTGTATATTAATCTTTTGTGTGGGACTGTGTCAAATGCCTTGCTAAAGTCTAGGTAGACCATGTCCACAGCCCCTCCCTGATCTACTACTTTGGTCACCCAGTCAAAGAAATCTATCAGATTCGTCTGGCATGACCTTCCCGCTGTGAATCCATGCTGCCTTGGGTCCTGTGCCCCTCTGGCCTCTAGATACTCGACAATTCTTTCCTTTAGAAGTGATTCCATCATTTTCCCTATCACTGAGGTTAAACTAACAGGTCTATAGTTTCCTGCTTCTGCCTTGCTCCCACTTTTGTGAAGGGGAATCACATCTGCCCTCCTCCAGTCCTAGGGTACCTCCCCATCCTCCCATGATTTGTTAAAAAGTGTAGTCAGTGGTGTCACTAGTTCTACCCTTAGTTCTTTTAGAATTCTGGGATGAATCCCATCAGGCCCCATTGCTTTGTCCACCTCCAGTTTTAAGAGTTCTTTCAGAACCCTTTCTTCTGTAAATGGGCCGGTATCAACTTCTGTATCCAGAGTGTTACTACTGTTTGTTTTATGTACCTCCCCCTCTTCCTTTGTAAATACTGAGCAAAAATATTTGTTCTAGGGACATGGATATGTTGTTCAACCACACTTATTGGCAGGTTTCTTGCCGCTCCAAATCAACCGGAAGGTCCCAAACCGCCCCCACCCACCGAGGCGGCAAAACCCTCGGCTCCACCCCATGACGCCAGACCTTCCTTACCGCTTGGAAGCTCAGGTTCCCTCCTTAACGCTCTGCATATAAGACTGGTTCCTAATTCTTAGAATCTTCGAAAATAAAAAAAGTTTTGCTAAAAAGACTTCAGTCTTCTCTCCCTCGTGGCTGCGATGGACAAATTGACTCCCGGTTTCCGGAGATGCCCTTGCGGGCAGAAGATGTCTCGGACGGATCTGCACTCCATGTGCGTCTACTGCTTGGGCCTTGAGCACGACCCACAGGCCTGCGACCTGTGCTCTTCCTTTCGGCCTACGTCCTCGAAGACCGTGCTGCCCGTTTACAACTGGGGTGTCCCGAGAAGAGATTTCCTCCGGTAAAGTCAAAAGAGGCCCAGTCGGCGGTGTCCGCGGCGGTGGGCTCAGCGGATCAGCTCGAATACAGCATTACTACTCCTATTATAGAGCAGCACAAATGTAACAGCAAATAAAATATACAAAGCTATAACATGAGGTGGATAATCAAGCAGGATGTAGAAAATTCACACATGTAATGTTAGTATTGACCAAGACGTTTATATGCCCTGGCAGATTGAAGAGCAGCCAAGGCAAAGGAGGGCCTAATCAAAAATGGAAAGTAGAAGACTGGAGAGGATTGCTATAGATAGAGCATAGAGGAGGTAAAGGTTGAGCTCAGGATGTCAGCACCTGGCACGGCACATCAGGAGCAACACTTACAGCCCTTGGAGAAAAATCTTGCATAAAGAAGTTTGAATTCAGGGACTTTTATGGGATTTGCTAATTTTAGAGTTTTTTGAAGCTTGTTCCATAACTGGGATAGGGCAAAGCTAAAGGATGATCTGCCATAATGGGTTTTTACTTTCGGTATCACTAGAGATACATAAGAGTGACTTCTCAGGGCACAGTTACCCAAAGCACATAGGAGCAAATGGTCAGAGATACACTGTGGCAACATCTTGGCAATTGCTCTGTATATCCAAAGGGCAGTGTTCCTTTGTCTCTTGAATGCAAGAGATGGCCAACCCAATACAGAGTACAAGTTGCACTGGTGAGTAGAATAAGGTGCCCCAGAAATGAAGTGTAGGACACTGTGGTAAAGAACATCAAGTATGGCCAAGTCTGTTCCTTGAACTTGACTGTAGATGAAGTTGGCATAATCCAATAATGATAGAAAGGTAGCTTGGACCAGCCTCCTCTTGGCCTCATAGGTGAGGAGGTGCTTGATTCTATAGAATATGCTGAGCCTCTGTTTTAGTTTCTTTGCAAGTTCATCTACATGATCCAGGATGGACAGATGGCAGTCAATCCACATTCCAAGGTATTTAAATTTACCAACATAGTCAAGGGATTCATCAAGCAACGTGGTACTAGGTTGCACAATGCCTGCCATGGGTGGTATTGAAGCAGAGTTATTCAGGGTCAGAAGCATAGCCTTTGTTTTTTTAGCATTTAATAGCAATTTTTGTTTGAGCAGGTTGTGCTGCAGGATGTTAAAATCATTCTGCAAATCTGTGCACGCCTGCTCAGGAGTAGGTCTAGACAAGTAAAGGACATTATCGTCTGCGAAGAGATGAATGTCTGAAGATGTGATCCCAAGGTCGATATTGTTAATGTAAAGCGTGAAAATATGCAGTGCGTAGGGTTTGGTTTGGACATCTGCAGATGCACTGTCATCCCAGCCATACTGGCCAGCAATGCTCTGACTGTGCATGCTCCTATATAATTGTGGGGCCAGTAAGAGTAGGAGCAGGGAGTGGAGCATGCCAGCGCTGGGCTGATAGAGTGTAGCATACATGATATGTTTGAGCTCTGTCTGACTGGTGTCAGGGAGAGGTGTTTGTTGTGCTAGCCAGAGGGGTGCCATAACAGTTGTGAACCCCTCCCCCCTGACAGGCATCTACAGCACCTGACATCACCCTGCAACAATGGACTCCAGCCCTCCTCTTTACAGCAGAGGGCTGGAGAGAGGATTATGGCAGTGGGGCACAGTGTTTTCATAATAAATAAAATGCACTTCTGCAAAGTGGGACATGGGAGTCCTTCTATGGATTGCCACATCCCGTGATCCCCTACTCACACTGAGCAGAGGATCTGCTGGCAGACCAGCCAGGGTTTCCCACCCAGATGCTCTTCCCTTTGCATTGAACTATGCAAGCACACATCAGGCCAACTGGAAATAATGAATCCCTGTGTGTCCTGCAGGGCTGGGTGTACAGTGCATAGTTGCATGGCTCAGTACATGTTCTTTTTGACAAATAATGAGCCCTTTTGTTCCCAGAGCTCATTGCACTTAAAAAGCAAATAAGTATTTACTTCATTTTGTCTTTATGAGAAGACTCATTTTTTTGATTGGCATTAAAAACATTCAGTTCTATCAATATAGTATATTGATTAATTATGTCTAGCATAGAGGCTAGAGCACTGGGTTACGAAATGAATGACCCCATAGTCATGGTTTTGAAACTCCCAGCCACCACATAACTAGGAAATGACTGTTTTGTTTGTGTGAGGAGGCATTTTTTTCACAGAGAAGGTGGTAGAGAACCTGTTCAGATGTCTTCTATTTTATCCTCTTCTGTGCAGTCTCCCCATGCCACCCTTCTTATCTTCACTATCCCTCCCCTTGCTTTCCTCATCTCACCTATGTACCTGAAAAAAATCTTATCCCATTTAGCTACCCCATAGGCTATCCTTTCCTATGTCTGTGCTTTTGCTCCCTTAATGCCTTTCCTGCTTTCCTCTGTTTACTTGGTATACCTCCCTGTCTTCTTCTTCCCTTTATGTTTCCTTGTACCTCCTGAATGTCGCCCTTTTTTCCCTCAGCACCTTGGCCACTTCCCAAGAGAAATATTATAACAATAATAATAATAATCATAACTTTATTTTTAAAGCACCTATCAATATATCAAGGCACTGAACATATCAAAACCACAAAGTACAATACCAATTAATAAAACATATAAATAACATGATTTCATAACATCACATATTAAAAACAAGCAATAAAATATCTCATAAAATCAAAACACAATATTTGCATTCAGTTTGCATTAATCCTCTAAGTAAGCCATATGCCACAGGTAAGTTTTTAAATCTTTCTTAAATACCTCCACAGAGGTGCACTCCCTTAACCGGCGTGGTAGAGAATTCCAAAGACTGGGTGCAGCAGAAGAAAATGCTCTACTGCCAGAAGATTTTAAACTCACTCTTCGAATCTTTAACAACCCCTCGTCGGCCGAGCGGAGTGATTGGCCGGGGCAGTAAGGCACCAGAAGTTCTTTTAGATAGGTCGGACCCTGATCATGAAGGGCTTTGAAAGTCAAATAAAATGACTTTAAAGGTGATCCACTACCGTATAGGAAGCCAGTGCAGTTTGCGCGGTACCGGGGTAATATGACTGGATCTCCTTGTCCCAGTCAAAACCTGGGCTGCAGCATTCTGCATCAGCTGAAGGTGATGGATTTCAACCCCAGAAAGCCCAAAGTAAAGGGCATTGCAGTAGTCCAAGCGCGAGGACACAAAGGCGTGGACCAGCATTGGCAGAGTCAGACGGAACAAGGTGACGCTTCATGGTATCCTTTTCCTTCTACTTTTACTCACTTCCTTCACACAGAAGACGATTGTCTTAATTATGCACTCCCTTGTTTTTCTCAGTGCCAGTATGGCATAGCCAGTGGGGAGCAGAGCAGAGAAAGCTGGAGAAAGACATGTGAAAAATCCCCCAACCTTCTCTTATTTTCTTATTTTAACACAGACGGTGAGACATTATGTGACCCTTCCAAAATCAATGTGGTACTATGACCTAGTAGTTCAGGTGCAGAGCTGGTGAACCCAGAATGTGAGACATAAACTCCCTGCTACTCAAAATTAATAAGGAAGTATGATCTAGTACTTAAGGTGTAGGGCTGGCGAACACAGAGTCTGAGACATGGGGCTGGGATTTACAAAAAGCAACTCAGGATCCAAGGCAACTTGTGTTCACAAAAATGGTGCAAGTAGCACTTGCATCATGAGTTGTGCCATGCTGGGATTCAGAAAGGCAGCCTGCGACATGCTGCAGGCTGCCTGCACCCGAGGAGACCAATGCACCATAAACCCCCTTGTGACATGGTGTACAGGGGTTTATGGCAGCATTTGCACCCTATTCAGGAAGGGTGGCTGCAAAGTCCCCAAATTGGGATTCAGAAAGAACCCCTGGTGGACATCCATCAAAGAACACTTACGCCTGCTATGAGGTAGCGTAAGTGGTCTTTGATGTCCTCCAGAGATTGCCAGTGTGCAGCCAGTGCTGCACAACAGAAGGGCCACTATGGCCCCTTCCCGACAGCCCCATTCCCCTAGTGTACAGCACTGCCCCCAACCCCCACATGCCCAAAGTCCCCACAGTAGACATCACAAAGCCCAGTGTGAGCTGTCGCCCACCCCCCATCCTTCATATTGCCAGGTGACATGTCCTTATGGGCTGTCTGAACACCCCTCTCTCCAGCCCCGATGCCCAGTTCCCATGCCCCGCATAAACATCCCATCCCCACTGATACAATACACACTCATCATGCCCCATATAACCCTGGTGATCTAGTGGCACCCCACCCCCTACCCGACAGTGCAAGCCCCCCCACTCCCCAAGTACCCCACTGGTGAATGGCACAGCCCACCTCTCACCAACACGGCCAGCCACTGTCTAAGCTGTCTGTAGCATGCATACAGTTAATATGCACACTCCATGAATGACAGCACTGTCATTCATGGGGCACATATAATAACTATATGTGCTCCATAGACAGCTCAGTCAGTGGCTGGCCATGGTGGTGAGAGGTGGGCTGTGCCAGGCTTGCACTGTTGGGTGGGGAGCCACTGGATCACCAGGGTTATATGGGGCATGATGCGTGCATAGTGTACCAGTGGGGATGAGATGTGGGTGGTGGGAGCTGGAATTGGGCAACAGGGCTGGGGAGGGGGTGTTCGGATAGCCCATAAGGGCATGTCACCTGGCAATATCGGGATGGGGGAGGGTGATAGCCGACACTGGGCTTTGTGCTGTCTATTGTGGGGACTGTGGGCATGGGAGGGGCAGGATCAGGATGGAGGGGCACGTATGGCAGGGATTCCGAGGGCGCATCTGCCTCCCACCTGTACCACGACTTGCAGCATTTGTGGTCACTGTGCCATCTATTGACCTATGCTGCAAGTCACAGGGCACTGACCCCTAGATCTGGTCCAATGCTGAATCGGGTGCAGGGTCCAGGACACAGAGATGGTTGGTGCAAGCTGCAGTTGTTGCAGTTTATGATCAACCTTTTTGAATCCGTCCCATGAACTCCACCAAAAATCGGTGAGGCACTACAGCCTAGAAGTTTAGGTACAGGGCTATGGAACACAGAATGTGAGATGTAAACTCTCCCTGCTCACAAAATCAGTGAGGCACTAAGGCTTAGTAGTTCAAGTCTAGAGCTGGAAAACACAGACTCTGAGATGTGATCCTCTCCCCAAAAACACTGAGGCACTACGACCTACTGTAGTACTTCAGGCTCAGAGCTGGAGAACAAGCATACTGAGACGTGATCCTCTCCCCAAAATTATTGTGGCACTATGGGCTTCTAGTTCAAGTGCAGAGCTGGAGAACATGGAGTCTGAGACGTGATCCTCCTCCCAAAGAAATTAGTGAAGCATAATAGTCAAATACTTCAGGCACAGTGCTGGGGAACACAGAATGTGAGATGTGAACCCCCCCCCCCCAAGAAAATCATTAAGGCACTATGGCCTAGTAGTTCAGGTGCAGAACTGGGGAACACAGAATGTGAGATGTGAACTCCTCTCTCAAAATTAGTAAGACAATACACCCCCAAATCAATCTCCCTGCTCACTTTCTCCCCAATCAGTAAAGAAAAATATTAATTTCCAAAATAATTGTTTTAAAATGTTCTTCTCTAACAACAATTGCTTTTATTCTGTTCAGTACTTGCTGGCCGATCACATCAGCTTCATGGTACTGACTGAAGTGCAAAATTCCAAATGAGCTGTCAGCAGGCCAGCTGTCTTTCTTCTTTCTTAAAAAAAGTTAAAACAAAAAGAATGAAGTACACCCTTCTTAATCCAATCACTCTTTCCTTCTTTCTTATTTTATTTTCAAGCCCTTCTTTTTCATCTGGCAAATGAAGTTTGAGACAAGAGACACATTGCTGCTAGCCGATCATGTCTCACTTATGGAACTACAGAGGCCTCAAAGAGCTGCCTGCAGGATTACAGGAGTGGCCATGAGGTAAGGTGAGACACTGTTGACTAACTTAGATGCTAGTCTCATTAGCTTCCACACAATTGGCTCCCCTATGTCCCAGGTCGGTTGCTGCAAGTTCAATATTGGTCATGAGTGTACAGTGTGCATGCAGTATACACACAAACACACACGGACTGGTGGTAAGTTATTTTTTTAATTCACTATTTTTATTGTGGTAGGGTACTTCTACTTTTGCTTGACTATTTTTTTAATCCCATCCTGTCTTGGGTTCTCTTGACTCCCCATTCTGAAATTCCTTCTCAACATTAATTTCCCCCATTCATTCACCCTCCCCCCACACCTGATACTCATGCCATGCACTTCTAGTGCAAAGTAAACAAGGGAAATGATGACAAATTATGGCTCATGGCATGCCAATGCAAAAGGTGGCTGTAGCTTTGATCAGTAGTTTCAAACTAGGCTGACTTGACAACCTGGGTTGAGTCATGAAAGACTTTGTATAGTCAGGTCAAGTCGAGTTGGCCTGGTCCAGGAGGGTCTGGTTGTGAAACGGAGATGGTTCACCCATCCCTAATCAGTTCCAATAATCATTCTCAAAAATATTAAATAACCCAATCTAAAATAAATTCTACTCTCTCCCTACCACACTTATAAAGTAATCCAATTGCTGAATGTCATTTAAAAAAAGTGAATGCGGCTAATACCACAACAAACAATGGCACTCAAAAGCTATTGATTGATAGATCATTATCAAAGCTATCAATCAGCAATCTCATGTAAGAAGGCAGAGTTCCTGTCTGGTGAGATAGCTGTTGCTCAAAATCGACCGGCTCAGCTCTTTCGAACCGTTGACAGGCTGTACAACCCAACCTGTCTACAGGTTCGAGGAACTTTTTCACAAGAAAAGTGTGATGAGTTCACTCGATTCTTTGTGGATAAGGTGGTTGACATCAGGCCCGAAATCTGTTCAGCACCCTCTACGGGGGGTTACTGATGGCCAGTGTATGGTCACTACCCCTCGGTATTCTTGGATATCTTTTGACTGGCCGGAGATAGGGGACATTGTGCGGATTGTCCAGAATTTGTGGTTTACATGCTGTAACTTGGATCTGAGCCCTACACACCTATTACTAGGGTGTATGGAGACCATTGGCCCAGTCCTTGCAGAAATTGTTTGGTGCTCCTTAGAATTAAGAGAGTTCCCTAGCTCCCTGAAAGAAGTGGTGGTGACACCGCTTTTTTACTAAATCTTCTTTAGACACAAACAGCTGTGCAAACCACAGACCCATCTCTAAGCTTTCCCTTTGTTGGGAAGGTGATTGAGAAAGTGGTTGCACTGCAACTGGAGAACCACTTGATCATCCATGATGTCTTCAATCCTCTCCAGTCAGGTTTCTGGAAGAGACATAGTACCGAGACCACTCTGATTCGTGTGCTCAATGATCTCCTGATGGCAAGAAACTAGAAGTGCCACTCCATCTTGGTGCTTCTGGATCTTTCTTCAGTGTTTGACAATGTGGACCATGGGGTTCTGCTCAAGCACCTGAGGATCATCTGTGGCCTGGCTGGTCCAGTTCTCAGATGGTTTTGTTCTTTCCTAGCTGGTAGGTCTCAGAAGGTGGTTTTAGTGATCTTTTCCTCAGAGCCTTTATCTCTGCCATGCGGTGTCCCTCAGGGCTCGGTGATGTCCCTCATGTTGTTCACAGTGTATTTGTTGCCCCTTGGACACTTTGTAAGACGATATGGACTGAGATTTCATTGCTATGCTGATGACACACAGCTCTATCTATCGTTTGCACCCAACCAGGATAGTGCAATCTCGATGTTTAACAGCTGTCTAGCGGAGATCCATGACTGAATGAAGTCCAGCTGGTTGAAATTGAATCCTGGGAAGACTGAGGTGGTGGTGGTGGTGGATCTGGGGCACTGGATAGAGAGGCCAGTGGTGGGATTACCCTCTGGGCTTTGGCTCAATGGGGTACATCTGCCTACCTCTGAATGGGTGCAAAATCTGGGGGTGGGTCTTGATGATGGACTGACACTGCATGCGCAGGTGTCAGCAGTCATCAAGTCCTCCTTTTGCCATCTTAGGAACTTCACCAGAATTAAGCACCTTGTTCCATCTGATGATTTGCCCACATTGATCTATGCCTTTGTTTCCTTGCGCCTTGATTACTGCAACTCCCTCTACCTGGGGCTTCTGGGGGTTGATGTCCACCACTTGCAGCTGGTGCAGAATGCTGCGGCACAATTATTTACTGGGATTTCACATTCCAGTCATATTACCCCCATGCTGCGGAATCTGCACTGGCTGCCTTTACAGTGGCGGACCACCTTCAACGTCAGGCATCTGACCTATAAAGCCCTGCACAGACAGGGACCGAACTATCTGCAAGAGCTTCTGATTCCCTAGAGCAATGGCCGGCCTGTCTGCTCAACTGATGAGGGGTTGTTAGATGTTCCCAGGGTGCATTTGAAGACATCTGGCGCTCGGGCTTTTACATTCATGTCGCCATGCCTGTGGAACTCTCTACCTCATCAGATTAGAGAGTGCAGGACCGTAGAGAGCTTTAAGACTGACCTACAAACTTATCTATTTAGACAAGCTTTTAATATTTGATGCTTTTGAGAATTTTAAATTGATGTCAATGTATTTATGTGAAGCTGATATATTTATGAGAATTTTAACTGGAAGTTTGATGTATTTATGTGATTTATTCAATATGTTTTTATGTAAAGCGCTTTGATGTTTCAAATTGCGCTCTGTAAATAAAATGATTATTGTTATCATTAAAAAAATGCTAAAGAAACTAAAAGCAATAGAACCACATTTTTGTCTGAGGAATGAGTGAATGAAATACTTTTGACAAACAGCAAAGTGAGCTTTTCATGGTTTGATTTTCTAGAATAGTATGATTTGTTTTTTGGGTGAGGGAGAAAAAAATTGATGGTCAATAATTATTCAAAATAAATCATGGGATGGTAATTACTAGCATTTACTACACACCCATGGTGTATGATGCTCAAATAAGCCCCTCAAGGTTTGTACTCGGGGTGGGGGATTGTATCATAACACACCTCGGATGTGTATAAAATTCTTGTCATTTGCACTGTCCCATAGGGCTGGGAGAACTTGGTGAAGTTCTGACCTTTATTAAATAAGAACCATACATGGTGGGGTTCTGATCTGTTCTGATTAGTTCTGATTATTTATAAATATTTGAAAAAAAATGTGTCGGTCATGTTCAACACAGAGGCCAAAAGAAAATAATTTAATGCATGATTTGTATACAAAATTACTGTATAACTGCTAAACAAAAGTAATAACTGCTTGCTGCTTCACGACTGGGTTGTACTGGTGGCATATCCTGCTCAGGCCCATGACGTGAGTGTGGAAAGAGAGAGAGAGAGAGAGAGAGAGAAGAGAGAAGAGAGAGCACTTAATATTTTGCCTGCCTGCCCTGTACAGTGTATACACACTGCACAGTCACACTGAGGCCAAGATTAATTTCTTTATTTGTGATTTCTGTGATTATAACATTTCTCTTTGGCCCCCAATAGTCTCTCTTTTCCTCCTCTGGATGGTGGCACAAGTCAAAGATTTATTTTGCCAGCCTGTTCTTGCCCTGTGTGTGCATGCGCGCGCGCACGCACACACACACACACAGACATATAGCCACACTGGGACCAAGAATAAACTTTATTTGTGATTTCTGTAACTATAACATTTCTATTTTGCCCCCAGTAGTCTCTCTCTTACTTTCACCTCTGGCACAAGTCAATGATTTATTTTGCCAGGCTGCCCTTGCCCTGGGCCTGTACACACAACTCTCCTCTCCCCTCTTTCTGATATTCAGTATGTTCCAAACCCATACAGGATAGGCTACAGGACTAGGCAGTTATTGAGGTACTACTTACTGATCTCCACTCTGAGAGCAAGACTGACAGCCAACCTGAGAGTCACCGACTGACCACTGCAGTTGCAGCCCGCACTCAAATCTCTACCACACTACACGTGACTGTGATGTGTGGTCCTTCTGCTCCTGGGCTCAGCTCCACTCCTCTCCTTAGTAATTTTGTCCCACCGGGTGCAATCTGTTCCTCCTTTCAGTGCTTTATGGGGTGCTAGGCATGCAGAAAAAAGCCCCGCTCTCCGCGGACCTGGAACTGGACTTCTGTGGTGAAGTCTGTATTTATCCAGGTCCGTGGATCCAGGGTTCGATCTGGGGGTCTGGATTTCTGGCAGAACAGTCCACCCAGCCCTACTTTCCCATGTATTATTCTAAATGCCGTGTATGGTGGAATATTGTTCTGCACTAAAATCCATGCCTAGAATACAGTTGCTGTGTTGCAGTAGTGACATCAGCATGTTATAGCATATTGTTAGGGTTTATTGTGTATTGAAAACTGTGTCTTTTAAAATGTTGTTGTAGGACAGTTCAAAGGTCACTGAAAGTTGTAGTATCATTCGGATGTCACAACAATACTACTGTACAACAACTTCTCCCCCTTGATCTAATTCCTGATTGGTGGAAACAGCTCTCTACCCAGAAAAAAAAAGAATAAAATGGCAATACCACTTAAAGAGAGGATGGGTGAGTGGTTCATCAAGATAATTTGGACACAGACTGCCATAGTTGGCTCAGTATTTCCTAACGATCAATTTGTCTTTTTTTTTTTTAATCACTGCCACTGTGAATCTTCATCAGGTTAAGAACAGAGCAGGACTGTAGTGAGGACCAGGAGCAAGCAGAAGTGTGAACATAAGATATGAAACCTTGTGAAATGAAACATTCTAAATTTTGGGGAACCATATACTATATAAAACAGTGTATGGGTGTTTATATACAACATGGGTATGTTTCCATCACAGGGATGTGATGCCATCATACAAACCTCTCAAGCTTCACTCTCATGGTCAGTATGATGTCATCACATCCCCTTGATAGAAACATAGGCTTGTTGTGCATGGTCATCCATACACTATTCTATATGTTGTGCTGTACTAGTGATGTCACTGCTGCAGGACAACAATCTAGAATGCCACCACACAACTGCTTTCCTCTAGCCAGTCAAGCTAAAAGTGTCTTTTCAAACTTGAACTTACAGAAACAGCTACAGCTGCAGTTACTAACCACATACTTTACTTTCCCACTTCAAAAACATGGTAGCAGGGAAGAGGCTGGCAATAGTAGTCCAGTCAGCCTGACTTTGGTGGTGGGAAAGTTAATGGAGTCACTGCTGAAGCAAAGGATTGTGGAATATCTTGACTCCAATGGGTCACAAGACCTGAGGTAGCATATTTATGGGGGGGGAGGTCATTTCAAATGAATCTGATACATTTCTTTGACTGGGTGACTAAGGAATTAGATCAGAGTGGAGCAGTGGATGCATTCTACCTTGATTTCAGTAAGGCTTTCAACACATTTCCACATAGGAGGCTGGTAAGCAAGCTGGGTAGCTTTGGAGTGGGTCCAAAGGTAGTAACCTGGGTAAGAAATTGGTTAGGAGATAGGTGACAGAGGATGGTAGTAAACAGAGTTCATCTAGAAGAAGGGAGGGTGACCAGTTGGGTGCCTCAGGGGTAAGTGCTGGGACTAGTCCTCATTAATATCTTGATAAGTGACATTGCAGAGGAGCTGGAAGGGAAGGTCTGCCTATTTGTGGATTACACCTAAATCTGCAAAAAGGTTGACACTCGGGGGGGGGGGATGAGAAGACACCTGAGACAACTTGAGGAATGGTCAAAGGTATGGCAACTGGGTTTCAACATGAAAAAAATGAAAACATAATGCACTTGGGGCACTGAAACCCAGTGGCAGAGTACAAAATGAGTGAAGTGGTACTGATGACCACTAAGCAGGAAAGAGACTAAGGGTTGATCATATAGAATGACCTAAAGATGGCTGGGCAAAGTGACAAGGCAGTTGGAAGGGATAGTGGGATACTGGGGTGCATAGGTAGGGGTATCATCAGCAAAAAGAGGGAGGTGGTATTGCATCTGTATAAATCACTGGTAAGACCCCACCTAGAGTATTGTGTCCAGTTCTGGAGACCTCATTTCTGGAAGGACATAGACAGAGTGGAGGAAAGAAGAGAGCAGCAAAATTATGTAGGGTCTGTGTGACAGGTCCCTGGTCCCAAATTTGACCCCCCCCAATAAGGTAACAGGCTAGCTTAAGAAATAAATAAAAAGCCCAAAAGGAAAACCCTAGGTGTTCAATTTTATCTTTCTGCTGGTCATGACCATCTCTTTCTGTTCTTCTTCTACTTCTGGTGCTGTTCTGTGTTTCTGGTTTCCAGGCTGGCCACCTGAGAATAAATTCACTTGTTACTTGGGGATTTTCTTTCTCTCCTGCTTCCCCATTACTTTCCAAAAGCCATGGCAGCTTTCCTGTTGTATTTCCTGCTAAAGGACTGTCAGGCAGCAGGAGCAGCTGTTTGTTTAAAGAAGTGTTTATTGTGTATTCCTGATATAGTGCTGCCACAGGTTAGAACAGAAATAAACAAGGAAATGTTGCTGCTTATGCACTGGAGTGCTGGCTGTGAGTCAGATAGTAAACACCAGGAACCTGAGAAACATATAATATGGTACCCCCACATACACACACACACACACACACACACACACACCAAATGGAGGAGGTGGACAGAAACAGTACTAAGAGTACTAAATAAAAGTACATTACTGTGTTTTCAAATCTGATGGTACTGAAGCTCTGGCTACATGGCTCTTTGGTTCTGTTTCTCGCTGGTGACTGCAGCACCATGCAGGATAACAGACGAGAGAGTACTTGGACCAGATAACTTTTATATATATATTACTTTAGAAACATAAGTAACACACTAAATGACTTCAAGTGCTGAAAAAAAAACTTTTAAGAGAGGATTCTCAACTTCTGAGTTACAAATAGTGCTATCTATGCAAAATGTAATATTTTCTTGCCCCAGGTTATTTGTAAAACTGCCTCCAAAATGGCTTCCTGCAAGCTGTTACAGCATAGTTTCCTAGGGGACTGGCTGGCTTCTCTCTGGTGCTTTTACAAAATGTAGCATAAAGGGAGATTATCTTGACAACTGTGCTAGACTAAATTTTATTTTTTTATTTTATGTGAATAAAGTGACGCACGCTTGTGCCTTGTACCATATAATCTGGTTGCTATGTTTTCCCTCTGCACCCTCTCCTTCCCACAGTCTGCATAAGAAGCCATACAATGAGAGACTAAAGGACCTAAAAATTTACACCCTGGAAGAGAGGAGATAGAGCAGAGATATGACAGAGACCCTTAAATACCTTACAGGGGTACATATGGTAAAGGAGGGAAGTATTTTTCATAAGAAAAGGTGCTCAAGAACAAGGGGACATGATAAGAAGCTGGAGGGGGTTGATTCAGGAGAGTTGTGTTGAAGTACTTCTTCACAGAAAGCGTGGTAGATTCCAAGAACAGTCTTCCAGCAGAGGTAGTGGGGGCAAAAACAGTGGTGGGGTTCAGAATGCATGGGATAGGTATTACAGAATCTTAGGGAAAGGGTGAGTGAATGGGCCAGAGATCAAGTAGGATCTGCAATGATAGTACAGGCTGACTAGGTTGGCCAAGCAGTCCTTATCTTCCAGCAAATTCAATGTTTTCCATTGTTTACAGTGATGGAAGGTAGACAACAACCAATCAAGGAGTTCAACACCAGGGCCTCTAGGCATCTTGTAGAAATCAACAAGACTTTCTGGGAAAGGATTTGGAAAGAGAACAGGCAGCATGCCACAGCTGGTGGCCAAAAGGAGAATGGAACTGCAGCTCCATCAACAAGCAAAGTACCGGTACCGAACAGTGAGTGAAGAAAGTGGAGCAGGACTATGAGGATCTTCAGGCAGGCCAAACAAAAATGTTAAGCTGTCTTAATGACATTTATCACCTCAGTCAAGGGGCACTGCTAACTACCACACCAGCACCACCACTCCAACCACTGCCTCAGTCTGTGGGAGATTTCAAGAATATCCACAATGAGATGTGGGTTGGACTGAAATTTACCCACAGCTGGTGTAGTTCAGTCATGAGGGTGCAGCCCAACCATGCCAGCCCTGGGTAAATCCCAGCCCAGAAAAACTGAAGGTTGCAAATGAACTCTATATCCTTTAGCATAAAAATGCAGATCCAGTCTGAGTAAAGTAAAGTTGCTTTATTGCTAATGCAAAACACTAGACCAAAGGTCCACAGTTGGAACTTACTGCCTGCCCCAGCACTTCGCCTCTCAATGAGTCTTCCTCAGGGGGTGGAGTTTACTGGATTCATAGAACCCCTAAATACTGGGTCAAATGAATCAATTTAAATCACATGTCATTACAAATACAAAAGTGTACCATTTCTAAAATAAAAATTAAAGGTTATCCCCATCAATGTCACTAGAGGGTGCTGCTAATTAAGCACTCCCAGACATTTCTGTAAAGAGTAACTTTATTGTTGTGACATCCTCAACATAAATTTTCTTCCTTAAAAATCCTATTTTACAAAGATTTCAAGAGTTAAAAAAAGAAATAAAAATGGGGAAAAGTGAAAAAAAGTTCAAACCTTCTATTTTGTCAAGGCATCATTTTTATTCACATGGCAGTTTTGCTATAGGACCTCCATGTAATTAAGTTACATAGGACCATCCTTAGAAGGTTCAAATCAAAATGAAATGGAAGAAACTTGAAAGAAAGTAAGAAAAAAACATAATTTAAAACAACATTGCTGACTTGGAGTGTATATCAAATTCAAACAATAATTTATTCTGCTATCAATGCATTCATATTTTTGCATTTTACATTTTTCTTTTTAAGAAAAGGTTTAAGGTCCCATTTATCATTCAAACCAGATGGTTTTACACTTCTGAGTCTATAAATCCATATACTTTCTCTTTGTAACAGGAGATTGGTCTGTCTCCTCCATTTTTCATGGGCTGAATCCATTCCAGTCCCAAAAATCTTAGTTCATCTGCTTTTGAGCAATGTCTTTGAGTAAAGTATACACCGACAGGTGTACCCTGTCTGTTATTCAGAATAGAACATATGTGTTCCTGTATCCTCTGTCTAAGAGGCCTGTCTGTTTTCTCAACATATAAGAGCTTACAAGGGCATCAAAGTGCACAGACAACAGATAGGGTATCACACATTATCAACTCTCTGATCTCAACCTATATGTTTTCAAATTTAGGGCGTGTTAGAGTCTTACTCAGTATCCCATACTTGTAAATGTTACCCCGATTACATCTGTAAAAAACACAAGATCTAGTGGGGAGCCAAGTACTTCATGTAACTGTAGGTTTGGGGGTTCTACTGTGTACTAATTTGTCTTTCAGATTATTCCCTCTACTGAAAGTAACTCTGGGTTTAACCCCTACTGCCATTCCCACTTCCACATCTCCTAGCAGGATGGGCAAGTTCTTGTGAAGTATGTTCCCTATTTGACCGGCCACATGATTGAACTCCATAATAAAAATGTAGTGTTGTAAGTCATGTCTATCCATGTCTCTTTCTGTCCCCGTAAGCAAAAGTTTCCCGTCAATGTTAGACACTTTCTCTTTACTTTTAATTGGTAACTCCCTGCTGTAGCCTCTTTCTTAAGATCTGTCCATAAATTCTTCATTCTGTTTTGTAAACTCACTATCAGAACTAAATTTCTTTGCAGTCTCAACAGATGCCCATATGGTATTGAATCCTTTAAACTACGGGGGTGGGCAACTGAGGCTAAGAGAAAGTAATTTGTTGCAGTGGGTGTTCTAAAACATGTAGGCCATATATTCAAAGGAGATGCACCTGGCGCAACTGAGTTGGGCCTGTGCGTTTCTGAAATGCACCCCAGGGCTATATTCAAAGGGAAAGGATGTGCCATGGAAGTCTGGATGCGCCATAGTGCAAAGAAAATGTACGTGGCATATCCAGAATGAGCGTTCCCTTGCATACGCGGCACATCTCCATATTCAGCCAAGATGTGTGGCACAGCTGCCAGTACATCTCAGAGATGTGCCTCACAGAGATAGGCATGGTTTTTCCATGCCTAAGTTGTAGCCACCCACAGGAGGGCTGCTGTACTGCACAACACAACACAGCAGCCACCAACTCCTGAGTGGCTACCCCCCCCAGCACTGATCGTATATTAACAGTAGCCATCCCCTCCTTCCCTGGTAGTTTAGTGGCCCCCCTCCCTTCCCCGAACCCTGTCTGATTATTAAAGCTCCATAAAATGTCCCTGGTAGTCTAGTGGTACCACTCGCCCATCCCTGAACCCCATCTGAATGATATTAATGATCTGAATGTCCCTGGTAGTCAAGCGGTACCCCCATCCTGTCCCTGAAACCCATCCAAATCATAATAGTGATCCAAAAGTCCCTCTCCCTGCACATCTTGGAGATGTGCCACACAAAGATAGGCATGAAAAACCATGCCTAAGTCATAGCCACCCACAGGAGGGCTGCTGTACTGCACAACACAACACAGCAGCCACCATCCCCTGGGTGGCTAACCCCCCCAGGCCTGATCATATATTAACAGGAGCCATCCCCTCCTTCCCTGCTAGTCTAGTGGCCTCACTCCCTTCCCTGATCCCTGTCCAATTATTAAATTTCCATTGAAAGTCCCTGACAGTCTAGCGGTACCCCCCCCCCATCCCTGAACCCTGTCCAAATCATAATAGTGATTCAAATGTTCCTGGCAGTCTAGTGGTACCCCCAGCCCCAATCGTAGCATATATCACATATCTCAATAATATCCTGGAAGTCCAGTGGACCCCCCCACCCACTGAGAGAGTCACACTCCACCCCGCTCCCCCATCCCATCATTGCCACTGTAGCCAGTGAATGAAAGTTTACAGCACACACTGCAAGCCCATTGGTTGACAGTGTCAACCAATGATATTGCAGTACTTACTGTAAGCTGTCATTCAGTGACAGCTCAGTTGGCGGGTAGCTGTGAAGGTATGCAGGAGGGTTTTGCTGCAGCCGACTACAGTGGCCATGCTGGGACAGAGGGAGAGGGGTGGGGTGTGGCTACCTCAGTGGGTGGGTAGGTGAGGGGTCCACAACTACCAGGGAATTATTGAGATGTGTCATATATGCCATGATCGGGGCTGGGAGGGGGGTACCACTAGACTACCAGGGACTTTTGGATCACTATTATGTTTTGGATGGGGTTCAGGGATGGGGTACCACTAGACTAACAGGGACTTTTGGATCACTATTATGCTTCAGACAGGGTTCAGGGATGGGATGGGGTACTGCTAAACTACCACAGACTTTCTGATCATTATTATGCTTCAGATGGGGTTCAGGAATGGGAGGGTGATACCGCTAGACTACCAGGGACTTTCAATGATAATGTCATACTCTGATTGGGTTCAGGGTTGGAGAGGTACCACTGGACTACCAGGGATACAAGGGTTATTTTTATGTTTTTTGATGATTGGGATGAGGGAAGGAGGCACTAGACTACTGGGTTGAGTCATGCTTATGTGTAACGTGGAAGTTACAAGGCACCTGGCAAATTCTGCCAGGTGCATCCCTGCCACAGACATGCAAATGGGGCCATAATGACATACAAATGGTCCCATTTACTATCATATGGCCCCATTTGCATTGTCGGTCTGAATATCTGGAATTTGTGCTCAGTGCATCCTGAAGATGCGCTGCGCATCTCCATTCCAGGTATTCAGACCACACAGGGGCTGCACTGGCACTCTATTATCCCTCTGTACAGACAGCTGGTGAGACCCCATCTGGAGTACTGTGTGCAGTTCTGGAGACCCAATCTCCGCAAAGACATAGACAGGATGGAAGCTGTCCAGAGGAGGGCAACTAAAATGGTGCAGGGTCTGCACCGGAAGTCATATGAAGAGAGACTTAAGGAGCTTAATATGTATAGCCTCGGGGAAAGGAGGAGAGGGAACATGATAGAAACTTTCAAGTACCTCAAGGAATCAACAAAGTCCAAGAGGTAGCATCTTTCAAAAAGAGGTGTGCAAGAACAAGAGGGCACAATTTGAAGACAGAGGGCGGCTCAGAGGTAATTTAAGGAAGTATTTTTTACAGAGGGGTTGTGGATGCATGGAGCGGCCTTCCGGAGGAGGTTGTGGAGTCAAAATCAGTGGTGGAATTCAAGCATGCATGGGATAGTCATAAGGCAATTCTGGGGGTTGGGCGTAGGAAGAAGTAGGCTGCTGGTTAACTAGGATCTGCAGCTTATCCAGTAGGTAGGGAAATGGGCAGACTGGGTGGGCCAAGCAGTCCTTATCTGCCGTCAAATTCTATGTTTCTATGTTTCTATGTTTCTATACTTTTGATACATGCTTAACCTAAATTAAGCATTGTTCTTGTCAGCATTTTCCGCTGTTAATTTCACTCAGATACTTGTCATTTGTAGTATCGTACTAAATGTATTCAGTAAGTCTGTCTCTGTACACTCCCGGGTCGTGTCTGAAAACATCTTGTTGGCTAGTGCACCTACCTGGTTAATAAAAACTTAAATAAAATAAAAAAAATAAAATCTTCAGTGGACCCCATTTGAATCACTTGTATCTTTTGCTATAATCAGACAGGATGCATGGTAGTGCATCTTATTTGAATATAGCAAGTTTGCGCTCCAGCACAACTCAATTGCACGATGCAAGCATTTGCACCCATTCTGGGTGCAGTTTGAAAATCCTGGCCATAGTGTCTATTATGGATGCTTGATTAACCCTTAATATACTGCCAAGGATGTTAATGGTGCAGAGGTCAGTGTTGTGAGCGAATTTTAATTGAAGGTTGTTGGTGTTCAGCCAGTTCATGAATTCAGGTAAAGTTTCCTCATCCCCTTCACATACACAAAGCACATCATCAGTAAAGCAATGCCAATGTCTAATGTGCCCGAGAAAGGGATTCTGTTCAGTAAATACCACATGTGCTTCCCAGTGGCCAAGAAACAAATTAGCATAACTGGGTGCCATTGCTGCTCTCATAGATACTCTACACTTTTGTAGGTAGTATCCTCCTTGAAATTCAAAATAATTATGATTTAACACAAATTATGTGGCCTCAAGGATGAAGTCATGTGGTGTTCAATCTGTTTCAGAAGGTTTCTCCATCCAAAATCTTATGGCTTCAAGTCCATGATGGTGCTGGACAGACGTATAAAGAGATTCCACATCTATCCCAATCCATTTAAAATTTTCTTTCCACTTTAACTCCTGTACATTGTTTGGTATATCTTTATAATCCTTGATGTATGAGGGAAGTTCTGACACTTTAAACTGAAAAAAAAAAGTCAACAAAGTTACCTAGGTTTTGCGTAATGGAATTACAGCCCGGTACAATAGGTCTCCTGGGTGGGTCTGTCAAGTTTTTGTGGACTTTAGGTAATATGTAGAAACCCGGGGTAGTGGGAGACTGCTGCCAAATATAATCACATTCCTTTTCCGTGATATCACCTCTATCTACTGCAATTTTCAACATCACAAACAATTCTTTTTTGAATCTAGCAGTGGGGTCAGCATTCAATTTGCAATAGTTGTTTTCATTTTTCAAGAGTCCCAGGAAAATATCTCAATAATGCTGAGCATTCAGAACAACAATGTTGCCTCCCTTATCACCTGGTTTAATCACAACTGACAAGTTTTTTGTCAAATCATCTAAAGCAATTCTTTGTTTCTCATTAGATTATAATATTTGGGGACAACATTTTTTTCTAACATCTTTTTTACTTGTTTGCACACCATTCTTTCAGATATCTGTATAGCTTGATTCAAAATATTGGGGCAAAAAGAACACCCACATGAATTTACCCTTCCTCAATTTTGAAATGTGGCATCTTGCATTGAGCATTGCATTACCTGGCATGTGCTACTGGGAAGTCAAGAGGTCATCTTCCCCTTTGTTTTCATTCAACAAAAATTCAAGTGCTTCTAAGTCAGCACTATTGCTTTCTAACCCCAAATCAATGTTAAGTAACTGTTCAAAATCATCACTGGCCACATGCATTGTTTCATTTTCCCAATTATACATGGCTCTCATTATAAAGTCCAAATCTGCAGGTGTTCTAGCCTCTTCCAAAGTAATGCCCCTATTAATGTGACTTCCTTTTTTGCTGAAAAGAAATTCTTAGCTTGAATTTTTTTAAAGAACTTGTGCAAATCCACAAAGATGTTAAAGTCATTAACCGGTGGGGTAGGAATAAAGTTAAGCCCCTTTTGTAGTACTTCTATCTCAGTGTTGCTTAAAGCGTACCTAAACAAGCAGTTTTTTAAAACTGAAAACTCCAAAATTTGGCTTCATTGCAAGGTAAATTAACGGCTACTGTTTATGTTTATGCTTAAACTGGATTTATGTAAATAACATAAATGCAGTTTCATAGCTTTTTAAAAATGTAAACATCAGCCTTTCACTTTCATAAAACAGCCTTGATTGCACCCTAAAATGTCTGCCAAGTGTGTTAAGTGCTGAGTCATGATGACATCACTAGAGCCAGAGTCAGAGAACCACATGGCTCCCTGTAGCGCAAACTAGTTCTTCTTACCCTTTATTTTAAATTGTTTCTTCAGAACGATCAACACCATGTGTTAACTCATGAATTATTTTGGTCAGTACACATGTTAGGCTATGCTTTTGTTCATTTTGTTTACTTTAACTTGTTGAAAATGTTTTGTAATCCAGCTGACTTTCTCTTTGCCAAACCGCAGTACAGTACAACACTTCAAATATCTGATGATCTAGTGGTTATGTGATGCCCTGAAATTTGTAGTGAAGTACTGGTCTGGTCCAATTCCAAAACTCATGCATTCTTGGTAATCCACAAATAAGTTTCTCTTGTAGTCTTTTTCCACATGAACCCCTGCACCTAGCCTGCTTCTGTTGAACACCTTACCATTCATACTCTGTCCCTAGTACTGCCTGGGGCTGCATATGAGCTTGCGGTCTCATGAAGAGAATTTTCACACCTCAGATTGTAATCTTGTACCTCAGAGAGTTGTGCACACCCATACTGATGCACTTCATCAGCTGGCACTGTTAAGAAATGCCTCCCAAATCACTCTCCAGACCTCTTTCTCAGTGTTTAACTTGTGCTCCCACAGTAAACATTGAGTGGATCACCACCCTTCTGCATAGTGAAGGTAGTATGTGCAGTCCCCGTGTTGTGTTTTTTTCCCACTTCATTAACCAACAACTAGGTCTTCCTGGAAGGACAAGCAATAAGCATCAGAACACACCAGAAAAACTGCTGTTCATACCCTCATAAAGGCTGCATGTACTGTACTATGGATAATAATATTATTAGCAGGAGAGGCATACTAATGCCTTGAGCGAATCCACCTGAATTCCAGTGTCAGTCTACTCCTTTACCTGTGATCTGCAGAACCCCACAGGACAGTTCCTGGCAATTCTTCTCCATTACATCTCTGTGCCCTACTCCACAATGCCAGTTGGCTGGCTACCACACTTCTGAATCTTGAATGAGCTATACACAGCTCCCTCAATACTGTTTTAACAAACACCAACACCCCCCCCCCCCGCCAAGGATAATCTCCCTACACTGAATTCAAGTAACAGTTTTGGTGCAACCCTGTCACTCTGAGTATTTTTCATCACTAGCTGCTCTCATCCACAGAAAGGTAATGATCACGGTGCTGGCAGCACCACATCTCAGATCTTACAATGATCTGCTCAGCTTCCCCCTTCCTGTCTTCCTTTAACCTGAATATAGCTGTACCCTGCTGGAATGGCCTCTTCAGTCCCTCTCTGGCATTCATTCTTCTCACCTGCTCCCCACACCAGAAACTGGTGAACTCACTACCCTTCCATGTCATGAATGCAGTTAGCACAGTCTCCCATGTTATTTTTACATATTAATAATAAATGTGATCTTCTGGTAAGCCAGGCTGATAGCAGCAGGGCACAAGGGGTAAAATAGGCTTTTCTACCCATGTGAGATCTAAGCCACCTATGATTAGGCACTATTGAATGACGTGCATAATGATGGGCACACCTGTCATGTAATAGTGCCTAATCAAAGGTAGCCTAGATCTTTTAAGAATAGGAAAGCCCATATTTCCCATTGCTCCCTGTTGCTATCAGCCTGACTTACTGGAAGGGTTTGTTTATTTTTGATATGTCAAAAAACCCGGGGAATGTACTACCTGCATTCATGATGCAGAAGGGTGATGAGCTCTCCAGTTTTTGGTGCGGGGAGAAGGAGTGAAGAATGAATACCAGAGGGGGACTGAGAAGGCCACTGCTGCAAGGTACTGCTATATTCAGGGAAGGGGGGAGACAGAAAGGGAGAAATATGAGCAGATCACTGTGAGATATAAGATAAGGGGCTGTCAGCACCATGATCACTACCTGACCCCATTGTCCTGGCCAACATTCACCTTCCCATAACACCAGTTCATGCAATTGTCCAAGGTTGTTGTGGGTATTAAAGTGTGAAATGGCTGCCACTACACATTCAGTCACTTCACTACCAGTCTAGCATTGCTTGTAAAGCACTTTGGGATACAGTGTGTATGAAAACCACTATATAAATGCTGATTCTTCTTCTTATTATTTCTTATGGAAAAAAAAGACAAAACAAGCATATTTTTGATTTCCGAGAAAGTAAGAACTCTGGCATTGGACTACACAAGAACTTTGCAACAAACAGGTGATGGATGTAAGGGTTGGCGAAGAGTGCGGCTGCACCCCCCCCCCCCATTGTAACTTACTTGCTTGCTTGCTGCTGCATTTCACTTTGTTGGAGAAGTCTGATTTATTGATTGTACTTATGTTTACATTCAAAACTATGGATTACATTTGTAGGTTCTGTCACAAATGTACTAGAAAACAATAATAGCAGACAATATAAAGGTTTAATACAAATGTTAAAAAGTGCATATCAATTATGCATACTGCCCAGAACCCCCCATTGTAACATCTTGGATCTGCCATACCCACTAGACCACAAGGTTATTTAAGATTTGTTCTGCACTGTGGTTTGCCAAAGAGAAAGTTGGCTGGATTAAAACACTATTTCAGCATGTTACAGCAAACAAAATGAATAGAACCATAGCCTAACATGTGTATTGATCAAAATAATGCACATGGTTTTGACCATTTTGGTGAAACAATTCTAAACAAGGGGAAAAAATAACTAGTTAGCGCTATAGAGACCCATACAGCTCTCTGACTCTGGCTTCAATGATGTCATCACTTAACATAGTTGGCGGCCATTTTAGGAAGCAGGTAAGGCAGTTTTTTGAAATTGGAAAGCTGGTTTTGCATTTTTCAAATGCTTTGGAACCGCATTTAGGTAAATTATATAAATGCAGTTTTAGCATTAATGTACACAGCAGCCTTTAGTCCCCTATGAAGTCAGATTTTGGAATAGTTTGTTGTCATAATGTTGTTTAGGTATCCTTTAAGGGTTAGTCTGAAATGTTCAACACTTGTAGCTTGCATCTTTGTTCCTTGCTCTCAGGGCTCTCTCTATTCTTGTTGATTCTCCATCCACTTCTCTTACCCCTTCGGGTCCTTCTACTGCTTGGCTTTGTGTTTCCACACTCATTCTCTGGTTATTGTCTAAAAAGGCATTTTATCACCCCCACTGCTACTGGTGTTCTTTTTCCCACTGCCTTCATTCCTTCTTCTTTTGTTAGATTGAAAATGGACCCTGAAGCACAGCCCAACCCACACCCTGTAGTGGGTTATTCAATTATACAATTAGAAAAAAAAGAACTGCAGCAAAAAGTTTAAATGAAAACGTTACATTTTATTATTTTATGCTTAAAACAGAAAAATGTCAGTACGCAGCATAACATAGTTCCTATTGACAAGTAGAATAAAGTGCGTTTATGCTATCACCATAGTGACAGTAAATATCAAAAGAATCATAATGGGCTGAGCAACTGATTGTTGAAGCAATTCAGCATACTGTATCTGTCATTTTTTAGTCAGTTTCACTTTCGTTGACTGACTTCCCAGTACCGTGTCTCTGAAACATAGCATTTGATATTGTTTTCAAAAATTACTTATTTTCCAGAATGGCCGGATAGCGGGAGAAAAAAAATAGTGGCTTTGCGGGAGTGTGTTGGAATGCTAAGCAATCTGCTTGGAAAGATTTCAGTTTTTTTTTTTTTTTGCATACAGTCGGCTGGTACTTTATGCGGTGATTATGCAAAAATTACCCCACAGCATAAAGTAGCAGCCAAGCAATCAGAAAACTAAATTGTTAGACCCCTTTGTATAATCTGGAACAGCTGTGGAGTAGTACGACAGTAGTTTTATTATTGTCATAGAGCAAACTGTCTTGCAAATAGTTATTTGTTGTATGTATTTCTTATATTTCTATTGTTGTTGTTTTGTTTCTTCAGTAAATGCTGTTTCTCATAAAAAATAATGTTTCTTGTACTGAATCTGTGCTTGTCTGCGTGCCTGGGTGTGTGGGTTCAGGGATGAGGAACAGGGTTGAGAAGCAGTAGCAGCAGAGCACCTATCAGTTCACTCAGGTTTGGCTTTTGGGTCAGCAACATCCCATGTAGGTAGTCTAAACACAGGAGGATGGGCCAGATGCAGCAGTAAGACATCTATCCCCGTCACTCAGATTTGGTTCTTTTTTGTCAGCAGCATCTCATGGAGGTGATAAAGGCACAGGAGGAAAAGCCAGATGCAGCAACAGTAGCATAGATATCAATTCACTCAGGTTTATTTTTTTTGAGTAAGCAGTATCCAGTGGAGGTGGGCTAGCCACAGGTGGACAGGTCAGATGCAGCAACAGCTATCAGTTCATTCAGGTTTGGGTGAATTCATGTCTTTATTATGGGTGTTCTAAACAATAGTCCTTCTGCTTCCCTTCATTGGGTAGTTTTACTACAGTCTTGTACTAAAAGTTATAGTGGTGTTGGTGATGCATGTATTATTTGCTTGGTGTACAATGTTTTGTGTTTTTTTTTAAATGTGTTTGTTGCTGCTGTGTTTTCCTTTCCAGTCTTTGTGGGAAGGTCTGTGCTCATCACTAGATGCAGAGGAAAGAGAGACAGATTTATTTGTAGTCAGATGTAATCTGACATAGAGAAGACTGTGTCTTTTTGAGTAATATTAATGTACTCAAAGAATTAACTGCTTGTGGACCACCCCAGAAGTATATATTTAAGGCTGACATTTAAGATAGGATACTGTTTTTATTTCTATTGACTACTATATTCAGTGTCAGTATCATTATAAAGAAGTAAAGTTTAGAGTGTGGAATTACACAGTACAGTTTCATCAGGGGGAGAGGCAAGGGAAGAGCTACACATGTAGCCAGTAGCACAACAGCAGTAGCATCATCCAGCATTTGTACTTTGCAGCCCTCTGTGGTGCAGATGCTGGCCACATCTTCAGTATGATGAGTGACTGCTGTTGTTCCCTCTGATGATGGTGGAAGGGAAGTCAGCGGTAATGGAAGTAGTGCAACTGTGCATTATGGTTGCATTGTTAAACAATCAGCAAGTGATGTAGCGGCAATGTTTCTGATGTCCCAATTACAGGAAGGGAAGGATTCTCAGAGTCAGGTTATGTTCGAGTCTGAGACACAGTCACAGATGATTTTTGATGATTCTCAGTATGGGGTGATAGAAGAGGAGGAGGAGGAGGATGAGGTGCTGAAGGAGGTAGATGAGGGAGCAGAGGAGATAAAGTAGGAGGAGAAGGAAGTTCCATTCAAGGATATCAATACTGATAGCAGTGACTTTTGTTCAGTTCTAGATAATCGTTTCCTGAGTTTTCATTGGAAGCCAGAGAGAGAGAGAGAGAGAGAGAGAGAGAGAAGCACCCACAATTTCATTTGATAAGTGAAAATGGTGCCATAAATCTGAAGAGTGGGAGGAGGAAAAGGCAGAGGGCTACAGGGGTAAGGGCATATCTAAAATGAAAAGAACAGTTAATACGTATCAGGGCCATGATGATAAGCCACAACAAGGGGAATGTGGTATGGGTGGTAGCAAAGGAGGTGTGGGTGGGCATAATGACAGTGGTGCAGGCTCAGTTATGTCCCTTCACCATGGGCAAATGCCATGTTTAGGAAGCATTAGCTAGTGGCACAAAGCTCTTTAGTGTGGGATTTGTTTTGTGTGTGACAAATCCCACAGATGAGAGCTTTGTACTGTAATCTGCCAGATCTGCAAAGCTTGAGTCAATCATGGCAAAGCTCAGTCACGTCTCAGGACTATGGGTCAGTGCAGCCATATTTATTTATTTAGTTTTTGTTAACCGGGTAAGTGCGCTAGTCAGCAAGTGACTGTTTTCAGGCACGTCCCAGGAGGTACAATTACAACACACAAAGAGTACAGCCAGATTATTAAGGCACCGAGTACAAAAAATGCAGAGAGAAATACATATGGCAATGTAACATACATTAGTAAACAAAAATATACTTTAGCACTTGATCATGGAACATACTCAAAAATGTGAATAGTAGAAGGCAGAAAATAAGAGAGGATAGGCATCAGTAGAAAAGACACAAGGAAGGAAAACTGGCAAAGGATGGGAGGGAGAGATTAAGTGGAAAGGAGGTGCCGTCAGATACGGCAACAGCGGGTGAGTACCAACCTGTGGCGGGTCTATGGAGCGAAGACGCGGCGAAGAGAGGGTGGTAGGGGGGCGGCAGTAGATGGCAACAGTGGTAGGAGGTAGGAAAATACAGCCGGGCTGGTGGAACCGATAGACGGCAGGGGCAGGAGTGTGAGATGCCGGTGAGAGAGGATAGGCGGAGGAATTCTACGGCAATAAGGCAAAAGTGTCAAAGTCAAGCGAGCCAGTGGAACCAAGAGACAGCAGGGCAGGGAAGGGGGTCGGTGGCGGTGGGAGTAGGCGGTAGTAGGTGGAGAGAGGTGACTAAGCACAGCCAGGAGGGTGGGGACTAAGGAGGGGCATGGATGAGGTAGGAACAGGTAAAGGTGAGTTTGGTGGGAGTGGCAAAAGGGGAAGAGGATATAACAGAAGAAGGGGGAGAGAGCAGTGTGGGGTTAAGTGAGGAGAGGCTGTGAAGTGAAGATAAGAATGTCATGGAGTAGAATAGTGACTTACAATTGTCAACAGCTAACATTAGGCTTATAAAGAAACAGGTTAAGGCAACATTAATTACAAGGCACAAAATAAAACATTAATTACAAGGCACAGTATAGAACACCCATTTGGACAGGCAAAAGTGCTAGCAATGAGGAAACAGTACAAATGCAGCGGATCAGGTAGGGTCAAAGCAAACACATTTGTCCATAGTAGTGAGGAAAGTCCTGAGTTTGCTCTTAAAAGTCACATGAATGGAGACATCTCTTAGATCCTGAGGTAGTAGGTTCCATAGGTGGGGGCAGCATGATGGAAGGAGCCCATGCCCTTTTAGTCGACAAAGGGATGGATAGTAAGGTCTGATCAGCCGATCTAAGATTCCTTGTGGGAATGGCCGGCCTGAGGAGATCAGACAGGATAGCAGGCTTGGACGTCCTAGGATGGAATCAACTAAATTGTACAAGTAGTACTGCCTGGTAGAGGAAGGAGAGAGCCAACAAGGTCCTGATATAAGAGACAATGATGCTGCAGCCAAGGTGCTTTGGTTGCATACCTGCACACATTATTGAAGGTAGTATCTCATAGTTGCAGTGAAGATTTGGTGGCCAAGGACAGGATGGGACACCCATATGTAAGGTTGGCAATAGAATGCCTTTGGCTATCGTAAATTTAGCAGCAGGGGTGAGCAGGTATTTGGTTCTGTAGGCAGCCCCCAATTTGCAGTTAATTGACTTGCAGGTTTCCTGTATATGTGCTTTCAGGTCCAAGGTTTGATCCAGGTGGATGTCAAGGTAACGAAAGGAAGTGACAGTTTCTATAGGGTCCCCATCGATATCAGAGACAGAGATGGTCAGAGGACAGGATCTAAGATTGTGATTGGAGCCAAACATCATAACTTTTGTTTTATTTGTATTTAAAACCAGGCATTGAGAGTTCAACCAGTGTTGTACAGCATGAAAATCTGCAGTGAGGGCAGCATTTAGATCCAGGACCTTATCAGAGTGATAATAAATTACCAGGTCATCTGCATAAAGAAGTGAGTGACCTGTGGTGACCAGCTCAGGAAGTTTATTGACGAATAATGAGAATAGAAGAGGGCCAAGTATAGACCCCTGAGGGACCCCAATGTTGATAACAGCACTGTCTGACGTGGATGAATTAAACTTAACAGCTTGTGTTCTGTTGGAGAGGTAGCTTTTGAACCAGGTAGTGACTGGGAAGAGAAGCCCAAGGTACTGAGGGCGGATAGTAGCAGAGAATGGTCAACCAGATCGAAAGCTTTGGTTAAGTCAATGAAGACTGCCCTGTTAACTTTCCTCTATCCATATTGGTAACGATATCTGAAGTGAATTTGCAAGTGCTGTCATGGTGCTGTGATGCTTTCTAAAACCATGTTGTGCTGAGCTTAGTAAATTGAATTTCTCAAGGTATTCAGTGATTTGCATGGATACTACTTTTCCAGGATTTTATTCAGAACAGACAAAATAGCAATAGGCCGGTAATTTGATATGTCATTTTACTGCCTTTCTTAAATACAGGAGTGACTCTGGCTGCCTTCCAGACTTCAGGGACAATGCCATTGAGAGAGATAGGGTGAAGATGTGTGCCAGGGGCCAGAGATGTAGTAAAAGCCATTTTAGTAGTCTTGGTTCTAGGCCATCTGAGCCAGTACTGGTGTTTTCAGAGAGTGACCTGAGCAGCTTTAGGACCTGATGCATAGACACTTCCTGAAATAGAAGGGGTTGGTTAAGTTTGGGGTCCTTCAGATGCTGTGGGGTTAAACTGTGAAGCAGAGGATTGTGATGGGAGGGAAGCTGTGTAGGCAGATAAGTCAGAAAATTGTTGGTTAAAAGCATTTGCAATGGTAGTAGAATCATTACAGTGTACACCATGTAGGACCATATCTGAGGGAGTGACATCTTTAGCAGAACCTAAGAAGGACTTAATGTGACCCCAAAACTTCGAGGTCATTGGAAGAATTAATCAGCAGGTTTTGGCAGTATTTACTTTGGCCTGCCTGATGCATCTTTACAGTCATTTCTGTATTGTTTATACAGAATGAGATCTGACTGCAGTCCAGTTTGTTTGTACTTTTCCATTGATTGTCTCTAACTTTAACTTTTGAAGCAGGTCTTTTTCAGCCACCTCGAATGCTGGCCCTTACCCTCCTTTTGACTGTAGGGAGGTGCTTCTTTGGATGTTGCCAAATTCAGTCAGAAATGAATTGAGGGCAGTATCAACATTGGTTATGGGTATAAATGTTAGACCAGTCAACACAAGAGAGGTCAGATAGGAAGCCTTGTTTGTCCAGGGCAGCATAGTTTGAAAACCTAATCAGGCGTGGTGGAGGAGGAGGAGGTGGACAGGATCGCCATCGACAAAGTGTGGGGAATGATCAGTGATTGAGTCAGCAAGCACTGTGGCATCTAATACATGATCAGGTCTGGTGGTGAGGATCCAATCAAGTAGGGACCCTGAGTGCGGAGTAGTAGTTCTGGTAAAGCCTGTGATAGTTTGGTGTAGATTGTGCTTCTGTATTAGAGATTCAAGGATGCTGTACTGTGGACCCAGCCAGTTAAGGTTCAGGTCCCAAGGAGTAGAGCCTCATTTGATTTTACATTCTGGGAGACATATTGTAGCAAATTCTGGAGACCACTCATCCCGCTTGTAGGTGGATTGTAGACACAAATGATGTGCAGCAGTTTTGAACCCAGTGCCAGGGTAGCGTGCAGTTTCACAAGGTGTTAGGGAATCAGTGCAGGGTAGAATGTTCAGGGATAGATGATTTTTGTACATAATCGCAACCCCCCCCTCTCTTTGACCCAATACGGTCTTTCCTTAGAATGCTATAACCAGGCACAAGACAAGTGGCATCAGGCACCCAAGGCTTCAGCCAAGTCTCTGATAGGCATAAAATGTCAGGGTTAATCAGTTTAGCCCAGGCTTCGAGCTCAGCCAGGTGACTCGTGAGACTCCAGATATTCATGTGGGCTATAACCAGACCCTTTTTTGTTGCAGCCATTGCAGGGGGTGAAGCGCCAAACCATAGGGCAGTTGGGTTCAATATCTCCGGCAAGCATAAGGAGCCGCCGGGCAAGGTGAGAAAGTAGGTTGGCAGAGACAGTGCCTAGCTGGCGTTTGGGTCTACGATAGTTCAAGAGATAGGAGTGGATAGACAGATAGATACAGCCCTTTTTGATGAGGATAGAGTGAGCAGGGGTAGAATTCGAGTAATAGTACAGCAGGATGTTAGAAAACCTGAAGTCACTATCATTGTTAGCGCAGGGATAAGTAGCAAGAGATGTACAAGTTGTTAGCCAGTTTAGACATAACAGGAGAGACAGGAGTATAAGTGGTGAAGTTTTAGAGGTGAGAGGAGGGTTCATTAGGGGGAGACTGGGGTGCAGCACCATATCTGAAGTGGCTAGTTTCACAGAAGAAACTATGTTGCTATCTGAATACCCTGATCACGTAAATGACCTAACCTAAAAGTTCAACTTCAGCATGATTTGTGTAATTTGTCGACTTCCAAAACGTAATATTAAAACTATGATGCTGATGAATACTTAATTCCAACGTTCCTGCCAGTCCCTCCTGTGCTCTGCATGGCGGGGTCGGCATGAATTTAATAGTTTCAGGATACTGCTTAACAGTCAATAACAGAATTAATTATTTAACAAAAGCTGTAGTAATGACATTTTGAGAGTGCTGAGGTGGCCCTGCTTATATACACACACTGAAAACTAAATGGCAATTAATGCTCTAATGCTTTAAAACAGTTATGAACAATCTTATTTGCTAATATTAAGATTTTCCAGAATTAAGCAGTAGAATTTTGAATGAGAGAAGTTCGTACTGTAGAGCCACGGCATTTCAAAAGAAACTGGCCAATAGGAGCACACAGTCAGGGAGACCAACCAATCAGGTTGCAGAAGTAAGAAAGCACTGCTTTCTGGCTGGTCAAAAAGTTACCGTACCTGTCATTGTTGCTGGCTGGAGAGGGTGGCGTGGGTGGTGGCTTTGAAGGTGCCAGTCGCCCCGCTAAAAGGTCTTGGAGGGCTGTGGTTGCTTGAAGGCTTTTGTGGTCTCCGGTTTTGGAGGTGCCACTCGGGCTGCTGGCAGAGGCACAGTTAGGAGGGAGCTTGGAGGGCTTGTATGGCAACGGAATGCCCGCTCAGGGGATCCTCCAAGGAGAAAGCAGCAAATGAAATAAAAGATAAATCCAGTGGAATTGATGAACTGAAGAAGACCAGAGTCATATGGAGATCAAACACTTAATTAAGTGCTTGTAGCATGACAGGAAATCTCATTTGGGATTGAGGAAACCTGTTATTTGTCATTGGAGAAAGGGCAATGATGAAGCCCTGGTCAGGTACATAGACAATAGCAGCAGCACTAGCAACACCACATTGTTTCCTGACACCAGCACCCTTGCCAATAAAGTTTCAAAACAGGCTACTTCTCTTTCTGGATATTTCTTAAAGGGGAACACTATTAGACCTACCCCTCATAGTAATAATCTATCAAAGTCAGCTGTCACACCATGTTGCTGAGCTGCACTCCCACCTCTAGTGCAACCTAAAATAACCAAGACACTCTAAAAAAACACAGACGTTCACCATAACCACCCAGCCGTCCCCCCACTCCGTAAACTCAACATATGTTTGGCACAAATGCTTGCAGTTAAAAAGCTGCCTTATTCTGTTGTTGAAAATGCTGGATATAGGCATTTAATGAGTTGGGCTGTTCCAAAGTGGAATATTCTATCATGAACATGTACTGTATGTCCACAAGGGCTGTTCCTGAACTATATATAGACTTGAAATCCTTCATGTCTCATGACATTAGTCATTGTTCTGTACACACTGGGCACCTTATCATGGATATGTGGAACAGTGGGCCACAGCTGCCTCCTCATATATGTTTGTTTATTTGCTGTTTGTTTATTTGCTTAACTATTTAGCACCCTGGAACAAAAGTTCCATTTACAGGTGCAACTCACAATAGAAACATAGAAGTTGACATAGAAACATAGAAGTTGAAGGCAGATAAGGATTGCAAGGCCCATCCAGTCTGCCCATGTTTCTGTTTCTATATTTCTATATCCATGGAAAAATGGTAAGAAGGTGGGAATCGGAAGATTCAATGTAAAAAAAACATGCTGGTGATGAATTTTTTACAAGTGAGAAATTAAGAATGAAATGCATTACATCATTGTCTGTGTATAACTGAAGTTCCAGGCTGCTGCCAGTATATACAATGTTCACACATAGTGTTAAAGTTGAAAAATCAGTACAGCCTAATCATCCTGCATGATGGAATCACCCTCTCCATCTCCAAGTGAAGAGTTGTCTCCTGGTAAACATTCTTCCTCCATGACTGAATCAGACATTCGCCTCTCTTAACCTTCCATCTGATTCATCGTCATCATCACCCTTCACTGGCTGAAATATTTCATCTGGTCCATTATTGGAAATATTAAGAATTCATTTTAATGAAGGAAAGCATACTGACATTCTGTGGTGACAGGTTGCTCTGCCAGTCAGTAATGATTGCCCCAACCGCTGTGAACGCCTGATCCACACTAACACTGGACGGGGCAGGTCAGGTACTTAATTGTGACAGATACCAAAGCTGGCTAATTCAAAACCCCAGAACTCCAATACAAAATACATTCGTATTAATACCAAGGTGTTTGGTGTTTGAATGGTATGTGTCAACCATTTTTCTACAGCATGCAACCCAGTGTCTTGCTCTGACTAATTCTCCTTTTCTGCATAATCATCCAAACCCACCTGTGATAATACTGCTCACAAAGTATTTATTTGTGCTTGAGATGTAGTTTTCTTAAACTGTGATGATGCTGACATCTCTGATGACCTGTCAACACTGCCAGCAACTTCTTGACTTTCAACATGTTTCAAAAGCTGGCTTTTACTTAATTTTGCCCCATACAGAAGATTTGCAGAATAGGGAGAGTGGTCAAGTTTTTAACTTGGTCATGATCTTCCTCAATAATGCATTACAGCCCCCTTTAGTATCTGGGGTCCAGCATAGTGGCAATCCAAAATTCAGATGACCACAGGAGGAATATGAGTATTACAATCAAACACTTGCAGCATGTGCAACATAAGGGCACAACATACAGATCTGTCACTTGCATTAAGCTGCAGCTGGACATCTATTCATTAGGGCTTGCCTCAGCACCTGAAGGAGGGGGATAACCTGACATATGCAGCCAGTGTCCCTACGCAAGGCCTGTGTTGCATGTTCAAATGGCTTACAAATCATAATCAGGCCATCAATCGGTCACAATGTAAATATTGTTTAGTGGGCAATGGTTAACATAGAAACATAGAATTTGACAGCAGATAAGGACTGCTTTGCCCACCTAGTCTGCCCATTTTCCTACCTAACAGATAAGCTGCAGATCCTAATTAACCAACAGCTTAATTCCTCCTACCCCCCTCTAGGACTGTCTTATGTCTGTCCCATGCATTCTTGAACTCCCCCACTGTTCTTGACTCCACGACCTCCTCAGGGAGGCTGTTCCATGCATTCACAACCCTCTCTGTGAAAAAATACTTCCTCACATTACCTCTGAGACGTCCCCCCTCTATCTTCAAATTGTGCCCCCTTGTTCTTGCACATCTCTTTTTCTGAAAGATGCCACCATCTTGGACTTTGTTGATTCACTTGAGGTTCTCTTCTAGGTTTTTCAGCCCCCAATCTAGGCTTTAAATTCAAGAAAAAATATAGGAAATGTTGGGGGGGGGGGCCCTTTGAAGTAAACACTCTTCGCTCAAGTAATTGTTCTTCAATCTTTCTTTTTATTTCTCTTCCTCCTATGTTTCGCTCAACTTAAGAGCTTGTTCACAGGGTTTATTCCTCATTACACATCTGTAAATACATTTATTTTATGTCATTGATCGGCATTTTTTAATATGATATTGTTACATTTTTAATTCTTTGGTGTATACACATACCATTCAATAAAGATTATTGCTTGTGTACCTTTCTATGTATTCTTAATTTTTCACAGGGTTAAATTATTTGTACTTGTTTAGATCCTAAGTTGCATCCTAAAAAGACATACACAGTATGTTAGTGCACACAGCACTGCTAGTAACTTGGAACAAGGTTTAACTACTGCCTGTAAGGCTTGTTCCTCATATTTCCTGGTTTGCAGCATACCTTATCTATTACTTAAAACTTCTTGTCTTTCTTGTAAAGAATAATTTTGGGCCTGTAATGACATAAACATAATTTTTTTGTAAAGCTTTGCTGTTATTATGTTGTTTAATATTACAATATGTCCACATTGTGGCTTCTATTTACTTATTTTGTTAACAGCATACCTTAAAGGAGGCTGTGAGCTTCTTAGAGTGGAATTAGTGTTCTTTGTAGTCTGTGAAAACATAATCATATTATTCCCCTGTTGGTCTCATGGCCATCATTTTACTTTCATAATTAAAAGTTCAAATACCAACTTCTAAATATTCTTTAATACTT
The DNA here is from genome assembly GCA_016271365.2 of Neoceratodus forsteri. NCBI lineage: Eukaryota > Metazoa > Chordata > Ceratodontiformes > Ceratodontidae > Neoceratodus > Neoceratodus forsteri. The sequence goes on along the minus strand of CM057456.1, from coordinate 668,270,085 downwards.
TAACTGCTTACCCTCACTCCTTCTGGCTCAAGTTTCTCCTTTTGGTTAAGTTCCTCTGCATGTAAGCACTGAAGCCCAACAAATTTTAATGGTAGCTACTTCCTGATAACCTCTCACCCATTTTTATGTTTGCTTACACGCATGTGCAAGAAACATAGTGCCATCATCAGAGATTTTGGAGGCGTGTCACCTCCTCCTCCAATTCAGTCAGTGTGCTGGCAGGCAGGCCCCTGTAAGCCAATGCATTCTGGAGCTGTCTATGACATGCTCCAAAATGCAATGGCATACAGTTGAGGGAGCTAAGCGAGTGAGCAGCGATGAATATGTCGCCTGCAATACGCGTCTCCCCTACATACACACACATGCACGCCCCATGCAGGTGTGCATGCCCTCCCAAGACAAAGACTGTATAGCCGATGGGGTGCCCAATCCCGTCGGCTGTGCCTCCCCGCCTCCCCCAAGGCTTCCCAAAATGCCACTCTGGGTGTCCCCAGTGTGGCAATGAATAATATAGCCAATGGGGATGCCTAATCCCCCATCAGCTCCACAGACCTCCTCCCCGAGTAATCGTTGCCACGCTGGGAGCCCACCCCAGCGTGGCAATGTATCCTTAGGCCGATGGGGGTGCCCAATCCCCCGTTGGCTGAACGCCCCCCCCACAACCATTCTTGTGCCACGCTGGGAGCCCACCCCAGCATGGCAAACATCCCGCATCATCCGTTTTTCTTTTTTCTACCAGTAAAGAAAAACAGTCCAACATAGTCTCCGCCCCTCCCACAACCACGTACCCACCCTGCGCACCCAGCCCCCACACCCCTCACTATACTTACACTCCAGAGCTCGGTAGCGATCTTCAGTGGACCGGGAACATGTCTGCACTCTTCAAAGCCGACCGCGAACTGAGGAAATGCCGGTAAGCTGTATAATGGGCTAGATAGGGGGTTTCAACTTTGTTGCATATCTCAGGCATTTTTGGGAATTTTTGCACCAAATTTTCAACATGGGGTTTTTGGGATCCCTTCTCATGAGTGATGTCACTGTCATGGTGTTATTCAGGCCCAAAGGGTGATTTCACAGTCACTGCGCAGTCACTGCATGAAATCACCCTTCAGGCCTAAATAATGACATGACAATAAATCATTCATGAGAAGGGTCCTAAACCCCATGAAATTAATCTTTCAAAATGACTTTATTCTGGCGTATGTTGCGCAGTTCTATGCAGGCTCGTAAGTTCGCGAATTTTCAATATTTTCACTCCAGATTTCCAACATTGCCATTTTGCCACACCTTCTTATGAGTAGTACTGCTGTCATTTTTCACATCTCACCCAAAATGTGTTTCCACCCATGTAGCGCACAATGGCGCAGTCGGTTTCATGAAATCAATGTACGGGATAAATTAAGAAAATCATAGTGATACTGTTCATGAGCAAAGGTCTTAAAATGGCTATGTTGAAAATTTGGTGAAAAATTCCGAAAATGACTGTTTTCTTGAGCTGCGATGTGCAGTTCCTTCGCTTCGTTAGTTCGCAAATTTCAATATTTTCACTCCAGATTTTCAACATTGCCATTTTACCCACCTTCTTATGAGTAGTATAGCTGTCATTTTTCACATCTCACCCAAAATGTGTTTCAGCCCATGTAGCGCACAATGGCGCAGTCGTTGTCTTGAAATCAATGTACAGGACAAATTAAGAAAATCACAGTGACACTGTTCATGAGCAGAGGTCTTAAAATGGCTATGTTGAAAATTTGGTGAAAAATTCTAAAAATGACTTTTACGGCGGTCGTTGCACAGTTCCTATGCATGCTCGTAAGTTTGCAAATTTAATATTTTCACTCCAGATTTTCAACATTGCCATTTTATTAAACTTCCTTATGAACAGTACAGCTGCAATTTTTCATATGTTGCCCAAAATGTGTTTTCGCACATGTAGTGCACAATGCTGCTGTTGGTGTGCTGAAAGCAATGTTTAGGACAGATTAAGAAAATCACAGTTATACTGTTCATAAGCAGAGGTCTTAAAATGGCTATGTTGAAAATTTGGTGACAAAAAGTCCATAAAATGACTGTGTTACAGTGAGCATTGTGCGGTTTCCACGCACCCTCGTTAGTTCATGACTTTGTAATATTTTCAGTCCAGATTTTCACCAGTGACATTTTCCACACTTCCTTATGAACAGTACAGCTGTCATTTTTCACAACATGGCTGAAGTGTGTTTTCACACTTTCAGTGCAGAGATGCGTGGTCGCTGTGGGAAATCATTGTTCGCCACAGATAAAGAAAATCACAGTGACACTGTTCATGATCGGAGGCACCAAAATGCCTGAGTTGTCAATCTCCTGTAAAAATCCCCAACCTAATTATATTACGGGTGTGCGTTGCACAGTTTCTATGTACACTCGTGACTTCACCATTTTTTTAATATTTTTACTACAGATTTGCAACATAGCCATTTTTTACACCTCCCCATGAAAGAGTACAGTTGTCATTTTTTACATCCTGTTCGGAATGTTTTTGCACCTGTGGTGCTAAATGCCGTAGTCACTGTGCATAAGCAGCTTTTGGCTAACAAACTGATATTCCCCCTGTTCATGAGGTGGGGTCACAAAACAAACATGTTAAAAATTTGGAGTGAAAATACCAACGAATGCTTGAAGTATTAGGGTTTTCAACTATAACGCCCAACCCTATAGAGAATGACAGGCATCAGGGTGTGACTTGGGATTCTTGCCTGTGATGCTCATACCATTCCACACCCTGCAGTCAGTGAGAGGCATCGAGGTATACCTTGGACTCTTCGGCCCCAAACTTCACCGCATTCTCCTATATTGCACCCATCTCACCATATTTCCTAATGAAGTGGCGTGCGCATAAGGGCCAAAGACCCCAAGGAACACCGTGACACTTGTCAGTCTCTGCAGGGTGGGGTGTGGTGAAATGGTGTGGCTGTTATGCCTGACAACCCAAATGCACACCCCGATGCCTGTCACTCTCTGCAGGGTGGTGGTGGGGTTGGCTTCAGTTCAATACTTCACTGCCATTCCTATTACGCAGCTCTGTAACTTCTACACTACCACTGCCAATGCCAGCAAGCAAACATTTGGCATTGACAAATGCTTGTTGTGAGATCCCATGGTGTGACTAACCATGTAGTCAAGTCACACCCAGTTGATCGCACCTGTGCAATCTCGGTTGCTAAGCAACCGAACATTACTGCACTGATCAGTGCAGTTGGGTGCTCACAAAAATGAGCTATTTGTTCCTAGTTGCTGCAGCTCTGTGCTAGTTTAATCTTTTTATTTATTTTTTAACTTTCTTGTGAGGTTTTTAAAATGAAAATACATTGTTCTCATACCATGTTTTCTTTTCAGAGGGTGACATGAGAGTAAAGAGGATTCTTTGCTAATATCAACAGTTCTCTTGCCTTGATTAAAAATGCTGCAAATAAATTCCAGGTTTCTCAGAAGTATTAATTGTTATTATATCACCTTACATTACTGCTTTCTGAAACCCAAACTGTGAAATTCATAATGTAATACAAACAGTCATTATTGTTTACTTGCTGAGGAGTCAATTGCAATTTGACCTTCCTGTTCATTAAATACTTATCAATCACTTAGTGGCTTAAAATTGTCTTCTCAGATCAGTTCTCTAGCTTACATTACACCAAGCTTGTTAGACACCATAATATTGTTTAAACAATCATTATTCAAATAACCCTGAGGTCAAATGCAACTTGACCTCCCTGTCATAAATATTGAAATTTGCACTGGAGGTAAAACATCATCTTTACTGTTTTAGATAGTGATTGTACTATGTTATTATAATATCTCTATATTTTAACTTCTCTTAGTATATTTGCTATAACATCTTTATTTGTTATCTCTCTGGGATCGATCGCTGCTTATTTATTTTGTTGAGGGGCCAGTTGCTATTTGGCATCCCCTTCATTAAATACTTGGCATTCACTCCATGGTTTAGGATTTTCTTCACAGATCATTTCTCTAGCTTATAATGACATACAAACATTTATTATTTTCTGAGGGGTCAGCTGCAATTTGACCTTCTCCTTCCTTAGGTACTTGTCAATCGCTCCATGACTTACAATTATCTTCACAGATCAATTCTCTAGCTCACATTCTACCAAATTTGTAAATAGCATAGTACTGTTTAAACAATAAGTATTTAGATACCACTGGGGTCAAATGCAACTTGACCTCCCTGTTAAAAATACTGAACTTGCCGCTTATTTATTATGCTGAGGGGTCAGTTGCTATCTGACCTTCTCCTTCACAATCACTCCATCGTTTAAAATTATCTTCATAGATCAATTCTCTAGCTCACATCAAACCAAACTTTTAAACACCATAATACTGTTTAAAACAATCAAATAACACAGGGGTTAAGTGCAGCTCGACCTCTCTGTTGTCAATACTGTAAGCTGTCCTGGAGGTAAAATATCATCTTTACCCTTTTAGATAGTGATCGTACTGCTATTTAGAATATCCATGTGTTTTGACTTCTCATAGTACACTTACTACAACAATGTTATTTTTATCACCTTTGGGTCAATTGCTACTTGACCTCCCTGTTGTAAGTGTTACAAGTTGTTCTATAAGTTAAATCTCTACTTCATTTAGTATATCCCTGTACTATTAGCTTCTCATAGTTTACTTTATACAGTAACATTATTGTGATCATACTGGGGTCAATTGCTATTCTGAATGTCAAAAGTTATTTCTACTGGTTAAATCTTTACTTTACTAGTTTACTAATTGATTTTTGTATGATGTTTATTTGTTTTTACATGTTATATTTACCCTTTCAGTTCTATACGATCTAAATGCATGCCTAACAGTTTGTTTCTACATCCATCCCAATCCTGTTGTCTAATGTGTCTAATGTGTTCATGTGAAATATCCACCTCATTTCAGCTCTTAAAAGATAATCCCAGTTATTACCTCCTCTTTCTGGTGTCTGTACTTTTTCAAATTCCCAAAACCTTAAAGAAGCTCCATTATGGCTTGCTTGTTCAAAACGTGTTGCTACTGGGGATGTCTCTTCTTTTCTTCTTATATATTTATTTATTTATTTGTACTTCAGTTTACAAACCTTTGAGCCAGAGGCTCATTTTCAAAGGTACCTCGTCACAAGGAGGACAAATACAGTAAAACAATCTCCCTTATGTTCTTGTATGCGGGTCTTGAGCATCCTGCTAGTTTGTCCAATATACAGCTTATCACAAGGGCATTGTATTACATATATTACCCCTTCTGTCATGCAGTTAATATGCTGTCTAATTGGATGACCATGCCCTGTATGTGGATTTATGAAGGTTTGTTTTTTGATGTATGACTACATACTGAGCACTTGCCACAGGGGACCATGCCTGGTGCTAATGGTCCTAATAGTAGTTGTGCTTCCTTGTTTTCTGGTAATTTAAATTGAGATTTTACTAATTGATCCGTAAGATTCCGTAATCTTTTTGCAGCTATTATGGGCTTATTTAAAAGTTCTGGTATTTGTTCACTCTCCATCCCATCTAAAGGCTAATGTTTGTTTATTATTTGTCTAATTTCTTTTATTGTGTGATTGTATTTAATAGCAAATACAATTCTTTGTGGCTTTGTTTTGGGTCCTTTACTTTTTAATAGGTTCTCTTGTGTCTTATTTTTTATTTTTACTTTCTGCTTGTTTCAATGTCTTAGGCTTGTATCCTCTGTCTATGAACCTATTTAACATGATTTTTGATTCTTTCTGTGCTTCTTGTATTGCTGTACAGTTTCGTTTCACTCAAGTTAACTGAGAGTATGGAATACTCTGTTTAAGCTTGGTTTCATGGAAACTATTACCATGTAATATGGAGTTTCTATCTGTTTCCTTCCTATAAAGTGCTGTTTCTATCTTGTTTACCTTTTTTATCTTGAGGTCTAGATATGGTTCTTCTTTTTTATCAAAATTCATCACAGACTTAAGAGTTTTATCTTTATTGTTCAGTTCCTCATGGAATTTAATAAGTTCTTCCTGTGTTCCTTTCCATAACATAAAAATATCATCAATAAAATGAAGCCAAGTGTGTATTTTGCTGTTATTCTCTAAAAATAAATGTGTGTTTTTTCAAAATTGTCCATATATGCATTGGCATATGCTGGTGCCATTGTGGAACCCATTGCTGTCCCTTTATTCTGTTGATAGAATGTCCCGTCAAACTCAAAATAATTTCTTTTTAATATTATGTCTGCCATTTCTTGCAGTATTATGGTTTTAGGTGAGCTGTTCCTGCCCATAGTATCTAGTATGTACCCCAGACATTGAATCCCTTCCTGATGTGGGCTAGATGTGTATAAATCTGCTACATCAAATGTCACTAAGATGGTTTCTTCACTCAGATCTTGTTCTGTGATTTTTTGCAATTTCAAGATCATGTCTGTAGTATCCTTAACATAAGATTTTTTTTTCTATCAATGGTTGTAAGTGAAAGTTTATATGTTTTGAAATTGGTTCAAAGATAGATTCAATGCCTGAGACTATTGGTTGGCCAGATGGATTAATTGCATGTTTGCGAATTTTAGGTATAGAATAAAAAGTTGGTATTCTCAGGAAATCTTTGGATAATAATTTGGCTTCCCATGGTTCTATCCATTGCATGGCTTCATATTCATTAAGCATGGCATCAATTTCCTGTTTTATTTTTTTAGTTGGGTCTTCTTGTAAAACCTCATAATTTTCTGTGTTCATAAGTAAGTTCATGCACATTTCCTTATATTGCATCCTATCCTGGACAACTATACACCCTCGTTTATCTGCACTCTTAATTATGATTGTTTGATCTTGCTTTAAATTTTCTAATGCTTCTCTTTCTTTTTTAGTTAAATTATTCCATTCTGAATTCATACTTTCTTTGGTTTTAAATTGTCCCATTATTTCTTTTTCTGTAATTTTACAAAATGATTCTATGCCATGATTTTTACCAGTAGGTGGATTATATTTTGATCTAATTTGCATATTCTCTTTAAGTCTTTGTTTGTATGTATCAACTGTGGTGTCGCTTCCACCAAATTGATTTTTTAGGCATAGATTCCTGTAAAACATTTGCAGGTCTACCTCCAGGTTAAACAGATTAACCGGCTGGGTAGGGGCAAAAGATAATCCTAAACTCAGAATTTTTATTTCTTCCATTGTTAGTTTTCTTTTGCTCAAATTGAATATAGGTATAATGTCTTTATTTGTATTTATTTGCCTCTGCCTCTCATTTGTCTTGTTTGCCTTCCACCTATTCCTCCTCCCCTGCTTCCCTTCCCCCCTCTGAATCCTTCCCCGTCTGTAAATCTCTCTTTGGTTTCTAAGTTCATATCTATTCACTGTACTATTTATATTTGATGGTCCTGATTGTTGTGTTATATGTTGTTGCTCTGTGTCTTTTTGTGTGTCCCTTGTATAGCTGCTATCGCTATCTGTACTTTCATATGTGTTGTACTGATTATATGACTGTTGTCTCCTGTTATATTTCTTGTAGGTATATACCTTGTTGTCCCTTTAATCATTTGTGTCCCATATAAACTTTTTAATTTTTTGTTGTTTTAATCTTTCCTCATATTCTGCCAATTTTTGTTTACGGTCCTCCAGATTTGTTCTTAAATTCTTCTTCTTGCATCTTTAATTTTAATGATTCTTCCACTAATTTTATATCATTTTCTAATATTTGCCTCTCATCTATTATGGCTTCAATGAGGGCATACATAAAATCACAAGTAGCCTTATTTCTGATCCCATTCCATTTATTGTCTAATTTTTCTGATTTTATACCTAGGTTAGGTTCAACATCGATTCTTAACCCTCTGGGTATTCTATTGAATTGTAAGTATTGTTTTGGTGTTAGACCATGCCACTCTAGATGGCAGTTTTTGTATTTAAAATGTTCTGTTTTTTGGGCAAGTTGTTTTGGGCCTTCACCCAACTACACAGACAGGTCCCTGTCTCCTCTCATGGCTGTGAACAGTCTCTTCTTCTCCTCCTCTGAAAATGTCACAAAATGCAAATTACTTTGTATACTGCTTCCTATATCTATAAATGCATCCATATTTGGTCTATTCATTGTTAATCTATGTATATTTTACAATAAACTTATTTGTCTGCTAATGTGCTACACCTCTTGTGTGGCTGTTAAGGCCTACTTCAAACTGAAAAGTTTATACAATTTTCTAAGAAATAAATTAACTTCCACTAGATACTCACTTTAGCCTGAAAAAGTGAATCAAAAAGATACAATGTAAATATTGTTTAGTGGGTAATGGTTCTCTTCTAGGTTCTTCTGGCTGCAATCTAGGCTTTCAAATTCAAGAAAAAATACAGGATAACTATGTAACAGCACATATTCAGCTAGAGCTTTATACGGCTCATACATTTGTTCAACCATGTAGAGGATGGAGTTCCATCTGGTGGTGACTTCAGCCTTCAAGCAGTGCTGTGCAGGTTGTTCTAAATTTGCAGCTGTGTGGGATGATCATGGGCCTTCCCAGATCTGACAAAGTGGGTGCATATACGGCAACAGAAAGTTAGAAGTGCCTTCAAATCTTTTTGATGAAGAAATTGTTGAACAAGTCTGAGGTGATGTGCCACACATGGCATCCTGGAACCCCATCCTTAGCATTTTTACATTTGATCATATTGTAGCCAGTATCACTTGCAATGAAGTCAACTTTCACTGACATTGGATGCACCCAATTGTAAATCTCCTCGAGAACTACTGTCAAGATTTTCTTCACACTGTGTGTGCCCATCAAGTTTTTTCTTCTCATTGTGGCATATTGACAAATCCCAGGGCTGATGTTGCCACAGCACTTTGACTGTGCACAGTTGTTGCCTGACTCTCAGATTACCACAGGCACTAGAGCCCAGTGTGCAGTAATACAAATAAATGAGCTCCCTGCTGTCTGACCACTAGTCCACATCAGTACTTAAATGTATGTAGGAAGAAGCTGAGCACTACAAAGTGTGACACAATACACTTCCAACTGTTTCATACAGTTCTGGCTCAGCACAACATGAAAAATATGTTCTGCTAAGCAACCCTGCTATTTGGGTCCAGCTATGGGCATCAACTTAGGAAAGCTTTCTTTTTCAACAAAGGAATATGGCAGCATGTCTGTGGGCAACATCTCTGCACTCACAGAATTTCACTCCTGAGCTACCAGATGGTTTGGAAAATACTGGCATGGCACTGAAATATTTTGAGCAATGTGGATTGCACTTAATTTGTGGTTCTAGGAAGCCTTTTTTGAAACTGTCTGACTCAGCCATGTGGCCCACTCAGTAGGGTACTTTGAGATTCAGCAATGGAGGACAGAAAACATATTATTTTTCAAGAAACAGTATGTTTCCAGAGAGGAGATGTTATCAGAGTGCTGCTCACACCTGATTTTTAATTTTTTACTGTTACTCTTTAGGCCACTGCTAGCCTAGATGATCTCCTCTTCCACTTCCTCCTCAATCAGCACCTCATCTTCTTTTATGTTTCCTTCCATCACATTGCCATGTGATACCTTGGAATGTTTTGTTTCTGAGTGGAGGTGGTGGTAATGATGTTACACTTTGTTGGTACATCTTCCCCACCAGCTGCTGCCGATTTCTATTGAGCAAGCAATTTCGCTCAATATCTTGTTTTAAAGAGAGTATGTTGCCTACCAATCTCAACATGGCTCTTGTTTTCACCAAGGATAACCTTAGTATGGCACAGTTGACATATGACAGCAGTGTTATCCTCTGCATCCAGTACATAGACATTGCATACAAATGATTTAGACACTCTGGACTTCACGTGATGCAGCAGAACAGTGCTTCAAGATGGAGTATTTTCTATTTGTGAAAGTCTTGAACTTTCCACAGCAGGAACAATTTGCTTATCAGAAGAATAACCATCAAAGTGAGAGGAAGATTTCTCTTCTGGGTATCATCATTACCACCACCAGTACCAGCAACACTCACAGCAACACAACACTTTCTCTTCATCCCCTCTGGCTCCCTCAGGGGATCATCCCTGTCATCCTAACCATCACTCTCTGCTCCTTTCTTGGACTCTAACTCTTAAGAAATGATACCCACTGTTGTCACAACTGGTTTTCCCTCCTCCTCTTTCTCATCTCCCTCCTCAACCTCTATCTCCTTTGCAATTGGATCCATTTCAAACTGTAGAATACTTGCCAGATGTATGCCTTGGAGCTGCTTTGGTTCGGCACCAGCAGCATCCATACCTTTATCTGCCTCTGTGGAACCAGGGTCACTTTCTTTTTCTGTACCCTCATGTCTGAGTCATGCTGCCACTGCTACCTCCCTCAAGCACTACAGTTATTACATGTGATGCAGAAAAAAAGCTGGGCACTAGTACTATTTGTACTACCTTGGGTATGTTTCTGAGTGGAAATAGTAGCTTTTCCTGTTTCTCCAGATGAGGCTGCCCTGCCGGATGCTACATTCCTCTTTTAAAGGGACACTATCAACCTTTTTTGCATTATATTATTTTTAGTTAAAAACTCACATTTTATGGTTCCTTCCTTCTCTGAAATGTATCTGTGTTGCTGGTTGTTTTATCTACCTACTTACATGGCAGAACTGACATGCATGCAAAAGTATAGTTATATCCAACTTTGCTTTGTTTCAACTTTTTGATCTGCTTGTATTACATACTACCTGAACATTAGAAACACCCAAACAGTGCACCCACTCATGATACAGTAGTCTGCTCTACTCCCACAGCATGATGAGTGTCTAGACTGTGTTTATGGTGTTACAAAGTCCAGAAAAAATGCAGTGGGTGATCAAGGCATGTAAACAAACATGTTTTTGTGTGTTAACATCAGTATGGTGTGCAGTCTGTTTTTCACTTTTTAAAAGAAAAACATAGAATCAGAATCAAACTACTAGCTACAGTTACAGTCTCCACAGAATGTGAACATTCATAAAATGTGTTTTTAAACTAGGGATAGTTTGAGGCCTAAGTAGGTTGACAGTGTCCCTTTAAACAGCCAATACAGTTCCTCCCACCCTTGGCTGTCATATCCACTTTGCCCCCTCCCCTGTACTTGTTGTGCTCCCCTTCTCCTATTCCCACCCCATCCACTTCCAGAACCATCATCTTTAAATTGCTCACTCATTGTTTTTAGAAATGTTTAAATGATCTGTGTGTGCCAAAACATAAGAACACAGACAAATAATGTTTATCACAAAAAAAGAATTGCTATCTTTCTACAACTATATTTACTCCAAGAAATGAAAAAAAAAAACTACAGAGAAGTACTGTATAAATCTAAAGACACATAGAAAAGTAAGAGCAAATACTCAAATGTAAATTGCTTTGTAGTGAAACAAAAGCACTGAAGCAATTCTGAAGAAATTTCCACACCCCCACTTCTGAGGCCCCACATGGGCTTCAGCAGAAGTGTGTGTAACTAAGTTCATGAACCCTACAAATATTAAAAAATACAGACAAATGTAAAAAATAAGAACCCCACAGAGCTTCAAAACTATTTAGAGAGTAAATGCAAAGCTGGCTTTGTTCAAAAGCTATGATTCTGAAGAAAAATCACTTTTATTTGTCCAGGATGTAAGAGAGCAGCCCTCACTTTTTCATGAACTCTAAGGACTCCACTGAACACACATCACAAATACCTTTACATTCATTTCACTGTAGTATTTGACGAGACTAGGGACTAGTCAGATGGTGTACTCTGTTGGAGTACGGCAGGTGAACTTTGAAATTAATTTAGCTGGTCAAGTTTCACTTCATACACTTCACAATGGTGGCTGCGCCATGGAGACTGTCAGTTTTCAAATGCAAAATAAATTCACAAAGCTGCTCTGCTTTGTGAATGTTTAGAACTTCCCACATCACATCATACAGCAAACTCTGACAGTTTTGGGGGGGTGGTCCTTACTTTGGGTTGCACATTTCTTTCAAGATTTATGTGAGCATAATCGATTTCCTGCAGTGGAGTGACTCTTTTTCTTTCTGTGTTGCATGCTTTATTTTAGCTTTTTTTTTTTTTTGATGTTTTCTTTTTTAGCTTTTGGCACCTCTTGAATTGACTACAGAAATGCACTTTATTATGGCCTTCCAGTTATTCAACTTCAACTGCTTTAGCTGATGCAAAATGTGGCAGCCAGATTATTACCTGGAGTACCAAAACATGAACAAATTACTCCGCTGTTTGCAAGCCACATTGGCTGCTGGTGAAACAGTGAGCTGAATTTAAGATACTGGTGCAGATAAAGTAATAAATGGAATAGGCCCCTCTACATTCTCAGGTTACTAGCAACCTGTCAGGAAGATCGGGGGGGCAAGGCATGCGGGCTCTAAGGATTCAGAAAAGAATGCACAAAAGTTCAAAGTGGCAGGTTTACTGAACTGACACACTCAGATGCGAAATTCACAGCAGCAGCAATGCACAAAATGCTCTCAGCATTTTGCTTCTTTAAGCTTTCTCAGGTGTGGGCAACCCCTGCTGTCAACCTCCTTACACAACCTTAAGTTTTAAGAGCGTTAACATTTAAAGTGACAGCAACAATTCAACAGTGACTTGAATAAAAAAAAACATGCAAATATCCAAACACAAAACATTTGTGAAAAATCTAAAAACAATTACAGATCCTAGCTATAACAGCCTCACATATATTGCACAGACTATAATGATACAGGGTGAGGTAGAATAAGCACAAGTACTAAGAATGCATAAATTGCACAATCCTTATAGAACTGCATGAAATGAAGTGCTAATACATAAATAATATGTAGTCCGCTAGAGCTAAATACACACAAACCCTCTTTCTTACTCCACTGTAAAGCAATGTTTTATTTATTTATTTATTTTGATTCTAGGAATAAACCTATTTACTCTAAATAGGATTAAAACAAAGCATGTCCTGTGTTGGCTTCCTCTTGGACCACAACTTGTAAACTGAACAAATTTGAAGGATCCAAACCTGAAACATGGATGAAGAAAGAGAAGCCCCATTTACACTGTCAATACTGTTACACACTGGTTTGGCTCACACCAGTGTGTGTCTGCACCTGGTCTTTTATTATGCCAGTGGTGTGTGCCACTGAAGGGCAATTAAGGGCATTGACTTCCACACTAGTGTCACACCAGTGTCTTGGGAATTCAGTTGTGGGACCAATCCTGCAAGGAGTTCCCTGTGTGTTGTGATGCAAAAATTAACCTCAGAGAGTAAGGTGAAAAGTGGCCATCATTTACATGGCACTTGAAACCACCTATACCAGTTAAGCTCCTGTGTCAAGGAGAGGAGCAGAAGAGCCACACCAGTTTGATGTAGCTGTCTTAATTGCACCAGACTTTGTATGATGACTTTACCATGGACCATACAGACCACAGAGTTGCAAATTTGCATAATTAAAGGTGACAGACTAGTAGGCCTCCAAACCTTTGGACATTTTAAAATTACATTTCACAATTATGTAAACTGCAAAATGTTAGACCTCTGTAACTTTAAAACTAGAGAATGGAATATCACCAATTTTGCTAGGTTCAAACTCTAAATATTAGGCTTTGAGGTCACCCCCATGGCTCAGCAACAGAGCATCATGTTGCCATTATGCTGACCTGGGTTCAGAAATGAGATGAAGAAGTCATGTTGGGAGGCAGGCCAAGGCCAAGACAGCTGCCACTTGGTAGTGCATCTCGGTGAGAGAGGGCTGGCAATGGGTTCCACCAACACAGCGACACTTGTGGCTGGGCCAGGAAGCGTACTCCTGTCACAAGGGAAGCTGTGACTGTGCAAGACTGAAAGAGGTGCCACTCCCACCAGGGAAGAAGGGAGGGCAAAAATGTGGGAGAAAGGCTCAGTAGCTATCTGAATGATGGCTGGTTTCATTGTGATCAATATATATTTCTGTGAACAGGTATATCCCTAAGAGATGAGCTACCAGCTGGGAGAAAAAGCAATATGAAAAAATGAAGAATACTCATGGACATCCCTGTGCACTAGCCTGTCTTCTTGTAATATGCCAGCTAACCACTACAACTGACTGACTAAATCACTTGTAGAGGCATGTGCAGCGTTGTTTCTGTATAATGCCACCTGCTAACTCTTTAACAATCCTGCAGATAACAATGTATATTTTTTCCATTTGAAAATGGTGACACCAAGTAACATCAAGCATTTTAACTAGTTGTAACTTAAACAATTGTGACAGAAATTTCAGGATATCTTTAGTCATGATGGAGTATAATGCTCGGCATCACTCTCACATGAGTACTGGAGGGTAATTGTACACCCATGATGCTAGCGCAGGTAGGGAAATTCAGTGGAGATAAGTACTTTTTGAATGTTAAGTTCCACAAGTGGAATTCTAGTGGCATTACCAGAACTTAGATAACTGAGACTGAATCTGGATAAGACTGAAGTGTTGGTAGTGAACTCAGACTGTCCGGGGGTGGGTTTGGGGGCTGGACAGGCATAAGGCCTATGGATTGATGGTGTTCAGCTCATTACCTCGTACTGGGCGCTTAACCTGGGTGTTATTTTTGATAATGACTTGACCCTGAAATCTCAGGTATCGGCTGTGGTTAAGTCCTCATTTTACCATCTGAGGAATATTGCCTGGGTGAAACACCTGGTTCCTCTGGATGACCTTCCAACATTGGTCCATGCCTTTGTCACCACCCACCTTTACTACTGCAATGCCCTCTATCTAGGGCTTGCAGGGGTTGATATCCACCCTTTGCAGCTTGTGCAGAATGCTGCAGCCAGGCTTCTGACTGGGACATTGAGGGCCAGTCACATTATGCTTGTGCTGCGTGAACTGCACTGGCTGCCTGTTCAGTGGCGGGTCACCTTTAAGGTTGGCTTGCTAACCTTTAAACCCTACATGAGCTGGGACCTGGTTACCTGCAAGACATTCTGACTCCCTACTGCCCCCTCTGTTCTCTCCAATCTGTGGATGAGAGATTGCTAGAGATTCCCAGGGTTCACTTAAGAACATCTGGTGCACATGCTTTTTCTTTCATGGCACCTACCCTGTAGAATTCTCTACCTTGTTGGTTAAGAGAATGCCTGACCGTCGATAGATTTAAAACTGACTTAAAAACATATTTGTTCAACTTAGCCTTCTAGGATGAAATTTAATTTATTGGTATATTTATTATTTTAGATCAAGTTTTTATACTGCAATTTGTATTTTAACTGTGCATTGCCTTTGTTTTGAAAGGTGCTATATAACTAAAATTTGATTGATTGACTTTGCCTTCAGTTCTTAAAAGAAGTCTTATAACCATACTGACTACAGCATTTTGTAAGTTTGGCACTCCTTGTCTCTCCTTTTAAGGATCTTGGATTTTGAAAATTCATCAGTTTATTTGAAGCATTTTAAATCAATTAAAGATTTTTACGCATTCTTAATTTATTTAAATTGGTTAAACTAAATCCACCTAAGGCAAAGGCTGGATTAACTTAAGATTTGTATTTTAGCCTTTTTTATGCATTCCCTATTACTTTTTATAGTATTTTTGTATTGTATTGTATTACAGTGTCACATCTTTGCATATATGGATCTGTATGTGTTACTCTATTTTTAACTATGTTATTTCTGCACTGGATCAGACTCCAGGGTATTGCTACCGCTTATCCAATTTATTTCAAACTGGGATAACTTCCCTACCATTTAACCAATGAGATCTGCCCATTACATTTTTTGGAACATAGTCACTGTCTCATTAAAATTTTCAAAAGCTCATGCATGGCATTCTGAGGGCAGAATCACCATCTTTATCTGATATATGAGAGCTAGCAGTGGTTGCCACTGATTGTATCTTTTAGCGAAACACCCATAACTTTAAGTTTCAGATCCTAAATGGTACCGCAGGGATCTGGTCTCACTGAATCTGTGTTTGTATTTGCTTCTATTTGTACTCGCTTGCATATTAAAAACTTTTTTAAGTACTATTAATCTTAGTCTCCTTTCTTGACTGCAAGAGCAGACTAAAAGCAGTGCATGTCTCGTTAAAAGTAAGTTAACATTTTTTTGCACTCTAGGACACATGGCAAATGCACAACAGATAATTTATCTAAAGTCCTTTTTAAATTAGTGATGCTGCTTATAAAATATATTGGACTGGCTTCTTACTTAGTCATGAAACTTAGATAGAAATACTCAAGTTCTGAAGAGGAAGTCATTGAATATACAGGACCGGATATTCAAAGGGGTTGTGCCCTGCATTGCGCCCCAGTGTGATATTGAAAAGGCTGCCTGGCACAGTGCAAATCCTGATTTGCTGGGGTGCAATGTAATCATATAGAAACATAGAAACATAGATTTTGACGGCAGATAAGGACCACTTGGCCCACCCAGTCTGCCCATTTCCCTACCTACTGGATAAGCTGCAGATTCTAGTTAACCAACAGCCTACTTCCTGCAACCCCCCACTATAATTGCCTTGTGTCTGTCCCATGCATGTTTGAATTCCCCCACTGTTTTAGACCCAACAACCTCCTCAGAAAGGTTGTTCCATGTATCCACCACTTTCTTCTTGAAAAAAAATTTCCTCACATTACCCCTGAGCCGTCCCCCCTCTATCTTTAAATTGTGCCCCCTTGTTCTTACACATCTCTTTTTCTGGAAGATGCTACCCTCCTGGACTTTGTTGATTCCCTTGAGGTACTTGAACATTTCTATCATGTCCCCCCGTCCCTCCTTTCATCAAGAGTATACATATTAAGCTCTCTCAGTCTCTCTTCATATGGTTTCTGCTGCAGACCCTGCACCATTTTAGTTGCCCTCCTCTGGACTGCTTCCATCCTGTCTATGTCCTTGCGTAGATGAGGTCTTCAAAACTGCACACAGTACTCCAGATGGGGTCTCATCAACTGTCTGTACAGAAAGATAACCACTTCCCTTTTTCTACTTGTGATGCCCCTTCCTATGCATCCCAGTATCCCCCTGGCTCTCCTTACCGACTTTTCACATTGCTTACCCACCTTTAGGTCATCTGATATGACTACCCCCAGGTCCCTTTCCATTTTTGTTGTTGTTAGTACCTCCCCTGCTATTGTGTGCTCTTCTCCTGGGGTTTTTGTTTCCCAGGTGCATTATTTTGCACTTCTTTGCATTGAATCTAAGTTGCCACATGTCTGACCATTTCTCCAACCTTGCCAAGTCCCTTCTCATCTTTTCTACCCCTCTTGTGTATCAACTCTGTTACAGATCTTTGTGTCATCTGCAAAGAGGCATACCTTTCCCTCCAGACCCTCTGCAATGTCACCTATGAAGATGTTAAAGAGGACTGGACCCAGTACTGAGCCCTGAGGTACTCCACTAGTAACCCCCCTTTCTTCGGATTGTGTTCCATTCACTATTACCTTCTGTATCCTGTTGTGCAGCCAGTTTGCTAGCCAGGCTAACACCCTGGGACCCACTCCCAGGCTGGCTAACTTGATTATTAATCTTTTGTGCAGGACTGTGTCAAATCCCTTGTTAAAATCTGGGTAGGCCATATCCACAGCCCCTCTCTGGTCTATTACTTTGGTCACCCAGTCAAAGAAATCAATTAGATTCATCTGACATGACCTTCCTGCTGTAAATCCATGCTGCTTTGGGTCCTGTGTCCCGCTGGCCTCTAGGTACTCAACAATTCTTTCTTTCAGAAGTGATTCCATCATTTTCCTTACCACTGAGGTCAAACTTACAGGTCTGTAGTTTCCTGCTTCTGCCTTGCTCCCACTTTTGTGAAGGGATCACATCTGCCATCCTCCAGTCCTCAGGTACCACCCCATCCTGCCATGATTTGTTAAAAGCGTGGTCAGTGGTGTCACTAGGTCCTCCATTAGTTCTTTTTAGGATTCTGGGGTGAATCCCATCAGGCCCCATTGCTTTGTCCACCTTGAGTTTTAGGAGTTATTTCAGGACTCTTTCTTCTGTGAATGGACTGGTGTCAACCCCCCCTACCCAGAATGCTTCAATTGTCTGGTTTAGGTAACTCCTCCTCATCTTCTTTTGTGAATACTGAGCAAAAGTATTCATTCAGTATCTCTGCCTTTTCACTGTCTCCCTCTGCCCACCTCCCCTCTCCTTTATTAATCTTCACTTTCCCTCCTTTAACCTTCCTATGCTCCCTAATGTACCTATAAAAGGTTTTATCCCCCTTCTTAACTGAGTTGGCTATTTTTTCTTCGGTTTGGGCCTTTGCTAGTCTGACTGCCTTCCCTACTTCCTTCTGCTTTAATTGATACAGTTCTCTGTCGTGCTCCTTCTGTGATTCCTTTTACTTTTTGAATGCAGCCTTTTTCTCCTTAACCTTCCCTGCCACCTCTTTTGAGAACCATAGTGGTTTTTTACTCTACTTTGTTTTCTTTATTTGTTTCACACAAAGGCTTGTTGCCTCTATGATGGTAGTTTTGATTTTTCTCCATTGTTCTTCCACCTCTCCTTTTTAGTCATTTGCTAGTGCATTCTTCAGTTATTCACCCATTTTGCCAAAGTCAGCCCTTCTAAAGTCCAGTATCCTTGTTTTTGTATGGCTTATCTCCATGGTTGTGCTCATTGTGAAGCACACTGTGCAGTGGTCGCTTGTTCCCAGATGTCTACTGACTTCTAAATTTGTGATCCTCTCTCCATTTGAGAATACCAGGTCTAGTATTGCTCCCTCCCCGAGTGGATTCCAACACTAGCTATCTAAGGCCTGCCCCCTGCAGGGCATTGAGAATGACCCTGCTCTTGGATGTGGCTGCAGTACATGTTATCCAGTTAACATCTGGCATATTCAGGTCCCCCATCAACAGTATCTCCCCTTTTTCAGCCATTTTGAGAATGTCCTCTATCATTTTGTTGTCCCTTTCCTCCCCTTGAGACGCGGGTCTGTATACAACCCCTGTACAGATTGTGATGCCATTCCCTGTCTCCAAGGTGACCCAGAGTGCCTCTTGTCCTCTCCCTTTACTTTTTAGTTCTGTAGCTTTGATCCTTTCCCTTATGTATAGAGCTACTCCACCTCCTCTTTTACCTTCCCTGTCTCTTCTGTAAATTGTGTACACTGGTATGTTGACATCACAGTCATGGTTCTTGGTGTACCATGTTTCCATGACTGCCACAATATCCAATTGTTCATCTTCCATCAGGGCTACTAGCTCAGGAAGCTTGTTTCCCAGACTACGGGCATTGTTACTCATTGCCCTCCATTTAATGTTGGCTTTATCCTTTTTCCCCCATCCCTGCTCTTATTGCCCTTGTCTATTTTTCCATTTACCCCTGTCCTGCCCTGTGTTGAGCTCTGTACCTCAGTGTTTACCTTACTACCTGCCATGTTTTGTGGGGGGGAGGCTTGAAATTTCCTGCCTTTTATCAGTGCCCCCCCCTTGGCTAGTTTAAAAGATTGCCAAGAAAGCATTTAAACCTGTCACCTAGGAACTTGGTTCCCTTCTTGGACAGATGCAGACCATCGTGCCAGTATAGACCTTTATCTCTCCAGGTGGACCCCCAGTCCCCAATGAAGCCAAAGCCCTGTGTTCTGCACCAGTTTTGCAACCATTCATTAAACTACATGGTGTGCAGTACCCTAGTCTCACTCCAGCCATGGACTGGTAACACCTCTGAGAAGGTTACTGTGCTTGCTACCCATCTGAGGCCCCTCCCCAACTCCACAAATTCATTCTGCACTGCACTGATCCCATGCCTAGCTAGGTCATTTGTCCCAAGGTGGACTATGATATCTAGTTCCCTCTCCTGTGATGCTGCTTTTACAATCCTGAGGATTCGCTTCCTGTCCCTCCAAGCCATGGCACCAGGCAGGCACCTTACTTCCTTCTCCTCTCCCTTCCCCAGTTTTACCCCCTCAACAATTGAGTCCCTATCAGAAGCTGTTTCCTTCCCCTGTGGTGTCCCTTGCCACCCTTTTGTGGGTCTCCCTTGTGGATGTCCTCAGCATTTTTCTGGGTCTCCACTGAGGGTGACATCATAGAGGAACCTTGCTCTGCCAGAATGGCATATGATTTGTGTAGAGGTACAACTAGCGGGCTTCGCCTCTGGTCCATCACCTCCACCCTCCCAGAACCCACTGTGGTCCAACTGCTCTTCATACTTGGCAACCTCTGAGGCAGTGGTTGTGGCAGTGGTGCTCTTTGGAAGGGGGGCCTCCTTAGTCCTTGCTAGTTCAGTCTGGAGGTAGGTGGGCAACCTCCTCCCTCAGAGCTAACAGTTGCCTGCAAATAGGACAGCAACACAGTTTCAGAATGTCTCCGGAAAACTGCTGCCCCACAGCCAGTGCATTGCACCACTCCCCACATGTCCCTCTCCCTTATAATATACAATATGTACTATATATATATATATATATATATATATATATATATTATTTGTGGTGTGTACCTCCCTTTTGCACTGTGCTGGGTTATTAAGAATATGACAGTTCTGTCCCAAGACCTGTTGAGGAAGTGATGTCAGAACTGTGGCTATAAAGGAAATGCCATGCCTGGGGGTGGTTGTGGGGAAGGGTGGGTGGGTAGTCCACAGCCACTGGTGACTGTTAGAAACAATCAAATACACAACTGCTCCACCACCCTGGTGAGTACTGCCCTTTATAGTAATTCAACTAACACCACCATTTACTAGACCACATCTACTACACAAACCACTCTACTGAGTCCAGGGATAAAAATGAACTCACTCCTCAGCCAGCAGGACCCTTTTAAAATGTTGCAAAAATATCCTTCCAAATCCTAGGTCTCAACCTCAGCAACCAAGCAAATTCAGTTGTATCTCATTCCCTCTGGTTATAAAATCACTACACTTTTAATGGAATCCTGCAATTCTCTACTTAATGCCAATAAGGAAAAAAAATTAAACTTTTTGTAGAAAGCGTAGCTCCCCTTCCTAACAAGTTCCCACCAGTATTATGCCTTACCAGGTTTCCAGGTCCTAAATGGAGTTATAGTTTGTTCTTTGCAGTGTAGCAAGGTTCTCAGCTTCCAACAGACAAATCAAAGTCTTGCAGGGGGTGTGCCCATGCATATGCAGCACATTCTGATATTCAGCCTGGGTTGTGCGGTGCATATGCTGGTGCACCCCTGTACTGCGCAGTATAGGGGGGCTCAAAGTTGATCCCATGCAGAGTAGGAACAAATCCCAGCCACCCACAGGTGGGCTGCTATATTGCAGGGTGCAACACAGCAGCCCAGCCATGGGTGGCCACCCACCCACCCAGAACACCATCTGCAAGCACTCACAACCCTGGTGGTTAAGTGGAACTGCCCGCCCATTGCCACGATCAAGGTATATGTATACACAGTAATCCCTGGCAGTCTAATGGTCCCCCCATCCCCAATACGCTAATGAATAAAATACATGACCAACTCTGGTGGTCTAGTGGTCTCCATTCCCACCCAAGTCCCCCAAAACCCTGATAAATGCATTACCACCAGTCCCTGGTGTTCTACTGGACCCCCTGGCCCATTGCCGTGATTGTGGTAAACCTCCAAAAGAAATGCCCTGGTCATTCACACATTTGGGACTGTCCAGTACAGTATGCCCTGCAAGGCCATTGGTCCACACTGGTGACCAATGGGCTTACAGCCCATGCTGTACCTGTCATTCACTGAGTGGGTTGCCAAGCAGTATGCGGGTGGGTTACAGCCACCTGCAGATGACAGGGGGAGCAGGGTGGGCAAGAGGTTCTGTGTGGGTGGGAGGGATAGGGGTGCCACTGGATAACCAGGGCATTTCTTTTGGAGGTTTACTGCAATCAGCAGGGGGAGCTCCACTTGACCACCAGGGACCAGCAGTTATGCATTTATCGGGGAACCAGGGACTCGGGTGGGAGGGGAGATCACTAGACTACCTGGGCTGGTCATGTATTTTATTCATCGAGGTATCATGGATGGGGAGCCACTAGACTACCAGAAATTACTGTTCATACCTAGACCATGATCATGGCTATGAGGCAGGGGATGCCCCTGGATCCCCACTGCACATGTCATGCTGTACAGGGTGCCAGGCACAAGTTGCTGGGCTGCCCTGTGCAAGGCATGCAAATGGGGCCATAATGACATGTAAATGTCCCCATTTTTGCCTTGCACATATTATGTCCTCATTTGCATGCCCCCTGCTGAATAGCACAGTTGATACACCTAGTGCAACTGCACTTGCACTGGCACATCCCCATGCTCCCTATCTGTGACTTGTGCCAGCACGGTACCACTGTGCCATGCGCAGTGCATGCCATATTCAATGGTGCTGTGCCATGGTGCATCACCGTTGAATATCACCTGCTCCTGGCCCTGGTGCATCCCAGTTGTGATGTGTTCAGGCTTGCACCACTGCCTGGCACAGTCTGACTATCTGGGCATAAATATATAGGAACTTTTTACTGTCATAGCTCTATCTTTTCACAGTGGTTGTCACTTGCTGCATTGATCCCTGAAACCTCTCAATGGTTTGCATTCTGCCGAACCTACTGTTGAAATTACCATTTACCAGAAGTAAACCAGCTTTGAAAGATACAGAGAGAGGGAATATGAGATCGGCTCCACTGTGTTTCCTTTTGGGCCATAAACATAAAGCTTCAAACTGCTTTGTCACCTTCCATCTCAGGATTCTATTGTACCTTTGCTTGTTTTATCAGCCTTTGGTTGTTATATCAGCTGCTTGCTTTGCCAAACTATGAACTTTGATTAACCCAACAGAAAATGTTTTCATAAGAATCAATGAGCAGTAGGAGGAGTCCTCAAGAAAGGCTTTTCCATAGTGTATTTGGGTACAGTTTTCTTTTGTCATGAACTAGAAAAACAGGAAATATTGTGAAAGAAGCAACTGTGTAATGTATTACCTAGTGTGGCCATGTGAACTGATTGCTCAAGAGACATTAAGCTGTGTTTCATTACTAATGTTTATTAATGTTTTGATTCCTTACAGGCTCTGGACAGTATGATTAATCCTTTTGGTTGATCACTAGGATGTAATGATCTGAATTCTCGTATACCATAGATAATTTTAAAATCATAATTTGCACCTTTTTTCTTTCCTTTCTTTTTACCAGTAGTTATAACTAGATAGCAGTGCCCCCAATTTTGTAAAACTAATTAGCATGCTTATAAGAAGTGGTAAGATGTTAGCAATAAAGGAACTTAGAAATACTAATGGAAGTATCTATAATGATGAACTGTGAATAACAACTTCTACACCCATTGAAATAAGATCTATAATGTATGCAGATAAGCTAAAAGGGAATGTAAAAGTAAAACCTGAAATTCAAAATGGGAATGCAAGTACAAAGAAAACCCCAATAGAGGTTGACAAAGGTAAGAAAAAAACCTTGAGAAAAAAAATGATGATGACTCAGAACTGAAGCTGACTAGTAAGTCTAAGGAAAGAATTACAGATTCAAATAGTTTAGAAGACACAGGGACTAAAGGATTGAACATACCTAACCCACTCAAATCTCAATTGTAACTAAAGGATGGAATGGGTGAAACTGTTGGTGAAAATACAAATGGGAAAGAACAAAATGAGGTAAGAAAGAACCCCATACATTTCTTTCCAAACATAATATCAAAGAAGAAAGAGTCCCAGACAAAGCAAAAGAGCTATAGCACAGAAAACAAATTTACACCATCAGAAAAATAGGCAGAAATCGCTGATAATAAAACAGATAGATCTTCCCAAAAATTCATTAAAATGCCTTTAAAATCTCAATGTGATTCATACAAAGAACAAGAAATAAAATTGGAGCTTTTTAGCCCATTAGATATTTCTTACAATACAATTAATGAGATTTCACAAAATCAAGATCCAAATGAAAGTGCAATTTTAGCTGGCTCCCCAGATACAGTATTTGAGAAACTAGACAAAGAAGATGAGCAAATTAAGTTGGAAGAACAATTTCTATCCCAATGCCCTAATAGTCTCTTAAAATATACTATTAAGGCTTTGGCTTACTCAATCATGTCTAATATAGTGCTATTAGAAGCTAACATACTAACATACTAAAATGCCAGCAGAATAGGCCTAACGGTCTTTCGAGTCTGCTCGATTGGTCAGCCCCCACCCTGGGTGCTGACCTTGCTGCCCCCCTCACCTTCTCTGGCTTCTCCCTTCCCAGTTCTGGATATTCTTGCTGCATTGGATTTTGCTTCCAGAACCCTTCCCCTGTACCTGTCCCAGCCCCTCTTGAACCCCTCCACTGTCTCTGCCTCCACCAGCCCCTAAGCAGTGCATTCCATGGCTCCAGCACCCTCTCAGTGAAGTAGCACCTCCTCCTTTCTCCCTGAATCTTCCCTCCAGCTTCCACCCATGCCCTCTAGTGGCCCCTCCTCCTTCCTTACACCGACTGTTCCTCCCTATTTACCCTCTTCATGTACTTGAAGACCTCTATCATGTGCCCCGGTCTCTTCTCTCTTCCAATGTGTACATATTTAGCTCTTTGAGCCTCTCCTCATAGGTCCTGTCCCCAAGCCCCAAATCATTTTGGTTGCCCTCCTCTGGACCCTCTCCAGGAGTTTAATGTCCCTCTTTAAGTGTGGCCTCCAAAACTGCACGCAGTACTCAAGGTGTGGTCTCACCAAGCAGTTATACAGAGGAGCATCACTTCTCCTCCTGAGGTGATCCCCCTAGCATGCATCCCAGCATCCTGTTGGCCTTGGCTGCTGCCCTCCTACAAGTCTCCGAGTTGTTCATTTTGACATCCACCACCACCCCCAGGTCCCTCTCAGCCATCGAGACTTGTAGCATTTCCCCCAGGGTGTACACTTGGCCGGGTTTCTGCCCCCAGGTGGAGAACCTGCATTTCCCTGCATTGAACCTCAGCTTCCACTTTCTAGACCATCTTTCCAGAGCCTCCAGATCCCCCTGTAGGGCCACCCTCCACTCCTCCCCATCCACCACCGCCCCCAGTTTTGAGTCATCCACAAAGAGACTTATCTCACTCCTGATTCCTGTTCTTATTGTCAGAGGCGTAGGCGTTGAACAGGAGGGGCCCAAGGACTGATCCTGTGGGACCCCACTAATGACCCTCTTTGGGGATGAGACTATCCCGCTAACTTCACGACCCTCTGGGTCGGTCCTGGAGCCAATTGCCTATCCATCTGATCATCTGGTTCCCCACCCCATTACTCCCAGCTTATCCAACAGGCCCATGTGAGGAACAGAGTCAAATGCCTTGCTGAAGTCTAGAAAGAGGACGTCCACTGGTCTACCAGGTCCAAGGCACTTGTCACCCAGTCATAGAACTCCACAAGGTTTGTCTGACATGATTTCCCGAGGCAGATCCATGCTGTCTATTGTCCAGGCACCCTGACTTTTCCAGGTCCCCCTAGCCTCTCCCTGACAATGCCCTCCATCACCTTGCCCACCACTGATGTCAGGCTGACAGGCCTGTAGTTCTCTGCCACCTCCTTGATCCCCCTTGTGGATGGGCACTATATGCACCACCTTCCAGTCCTGGGGCACCACGCTGTCCTCAGAGATGGTGAAAAGCTCACCAGGGGTTTCCAGGACATCCACAAGTTCCTACAGCACTCTGGGATGTAATTTATCCGGCCCCGGTGCTTTCTCCGTCTTAAGGGACTGAGGCTTCCCTCACTCTCTCTGCTGTGATTTCCTTCCAGTACCTCTTCTCCTGCTTAGCCCTCCCCCTCCTGCCAGTGATGCCTCCCCTCTCCCCAGACCGCAGATCGGTGAGCCCCCCAGTATCTCTGTCTCCTCCCATGTATGATGCAGCACCCCCATTTTCCTTGGTGGAAACTGAGGTGAAGTACTCATTTAGTACCTCGCCTGCTCCCCCGGGTCTTGTGCCCATCTCTCCCCTGATTTAATCCTGCTAATCTTCCCCTTCACCCTTCGTTTTTCCCCAATGTATCTAAAGAACCTCTTGTTCCCTCTCCTGATTTCCCTGGCCAGGTTCTGCTCCTTCCTTGCCTTAGCCACCCTCACCACCCTAGTGGCCCTTCTAGCAATCAGCTCATACTCCCCTCGATCCCTTTCACTCCTTGAGCACTTGAATTGCCTATAGGCTGCCTTCTTTCCCTGCACCACCTCCTGGACCTCCCTGGTCCACCAGCAGGGTTTTCGGGCCCTACCGCATTTTCATCTTACTCTTGCACAGGTGCTGGTAGCATCTTGCACCCCTCTCCTGATGATTTCCCACCTACTATCAGCGTCCATGTCTGACCCAATCCCATCCAAATGCTCCTTAAGGATCCTTCCCATTTCCTTAAAATCCGTTCCCCTGAAGTCAGTTACCTCCATCTTTGTGCAGCTTTCTAGCCCTCCTAGGTCCAGGCAGAACCAGACCGTGGCATGGTCACTCCCCGCCAACGGGTCCCTTACCTCCAGGCCCCTAATCTGGTCACTGTCTGCCAGGACCACATCCAGTACCCGCGCCTCCCTGGTCGGTTCCCCCACCTGCTGAGTTAGGAATGCGTCTTGAAAGACATCCAACAACCTCTGTTGCCTGGTCACAGAAGATATCATAGTCTCCCAGTCTGTTCCTGGCATGTTTAAGTCCCCCAACACCACCACCATTCCTCTGCCCAGTCTGCAGTGTCTCCCAACATCTGCCACCAGACTGTCCTCCAGCTCCTCCGCCAGGGCAGGGGGTCTATACACCACTCCTATTTTTACTCTCTTGCCCCCCCTTGTTATCAAGGTGACCCAAATTGCTTCCACGGTTCCCTCCGCCTCCTCTACTCCCCCTATGCCAATGCAGTTTTTGACTATCATTGATACCCCTCCTCCCCTTCCCTCCCCCCTGTCCTTCCTGAACATAGTGGAACCCTCCAGGTTCAGGTCCCAGTCATGTCCTGCAGTGGCCCAGGTCTCAGTGACCACTGCCACATATACTGCTCCCTCAGTTAGCATCACCTGGAGTTCAGGCATTTTATTTCCCAAGCTCCTGGCATTTAGCAGGACTACCTTCCACCCTTTCCCTATACTTCCATTTCCCCTGCTCATGTTCCCATGGGGATTCTGTTTTCCCCTGGTCTGAACTTTACCAGTCAGCCTTTTCCCGCAATCCTCCAGCTCCCCGGGGGGTGGAGACAGAGTCCCTCCTTTATCGGCACCCCTTGACAGCCTTTCTCCCATCCTCCCCCTTCACAAGTTTAAACCCCACTTTTCACCAATGAACCTCTCTATTTTCAACTTAAGGAGTCCCTCCTCCAAATTGAGATGGAGTCTATCTCTAACAGCTCCTTATCCTCCCAGGTCTCCCCAATCCCCCATCAACCCATACCCTCTGGCCTCACACCACTCCCTGAGCCACTGGTTTATCTCCTAATCTTCCTTTTGTGTTCCCCACTAGCCCTTGGCACCGGCAGGATTTCTGAGAAGGAAACTGTGCATCCTATGTCATGACAGACCCTGGCAAGCTCCCTGAATCTTGCCTGTATCTCTAGCTCGTTATTTCCCTCAATGTCATTTGTACCCAGGTGGACCAGTATGTCCGGGAACCCCACAATCCTTTGCCAGCTGATACACCTCATGCTTAGCCCTGTGCACCGTTAGTCCAGGGAAGCATTTTGTTCTAACTGGTCAGGCTTCTCCCTCCCTATCCCATTTGATACTCCTGATCATAGAATCCCCCAACAGGAGCACTCTGACCCTCCTTTTCCTCCATTTCCCCTTCCATGTCCCTCATCCTTTCTACTGGCCCCTCCACCCAGCCGGCTCCTTGTTCCTCCCCCTATCTGGGTGCCACATGCCACCCCCTCCTTATTTACCCTGACCACCCCTTCCCTCCAATCCTATGCCTCTCCTCCTCCTGAGTATCCTTCTGTACCTTGCTAACTCCCCCCTCACTGCTCGCAACTGGTCCTTCTCCCCCATCTGCTAAACTAGCCTGGCTCGTCCTCCCTTCCTTGCTGTCTCCATTTAGTCCCTCCTTGCTTGTTGTGCTCCCCTGGCCTAAACCCTCAGCTCCCTTTAGTAAATCCTTCTTGTACTTCTGGTCCTTCTCCTTTACCTTTCCTCCCAACTGGTCCTTCTCATTGCACTTTCCTCCCTCTTCCCCCTGCCCCTCCTGCTCTGATTCACTGCTCCCCCCATTTTCCTGCATTCCAGGTCCCCCCTGTTCTTCCTGCTATCTGGCCCCTGCCTCCTGCCCCCCACTCCCTTTCCATCTCTAACCACCCCTGTCATGGCTACATCACCCCCCTCATCCTCGAGCAGAAGAAGAGAATTGAAGTGGTTACTGAGTGTAAGATCTGATCCACCTCCCCGCCTTGCTTCCTTCTGTCCAGCCCTGGCCATCTGCCTACTTCCCTGAGAATGTTGTTCCTCTGTCCCTCCTTTGTGAGGGTCTGCAGTTACCTGCCTGCTTCCTTGGTAGTGTCCTTTTGGACCCCCTATGCCAGGGTCCCTATGTGACCCCTGAGTATTGTCCTGCACTCCTTTCCCTATGCCACTGCCCCCAGTGCTTGGTACAACCCTGTGGGAGATCCCCTGCCCCTTCCCCAACCATACCTCCCCTTCCCCCAGCTGTCTCCTAATCCCCGCAACCTCCTCCCTAAGCTGTGCCAGCTGGTAGCACACTGGGCAACCACCAAACTTCCAAGCCCAGTCCAGTATCATGGCTGCTCCACACCCTGTGCACCCCATCACCCTCCCAAAGATGCCGGCCCTAATGCCATGTGGTTCCATCCCCTTCCAAGTAGGTTTCCTTGAGTGAGCCACCAGATTCCCCCCAGTCCAAGATACACCCCTATTGCCTAATCAGGTCACCCACTAATCTTAGATACAGTCCCACAGTACCCCGGTAACCCTGTTACTTGGTGCAGTACAACACAGTAAACTTATAAGGGAAATGAACAACTCCCTAAGCTCCTCTCTCCGGCCTTTAAATCCAACCCCCAGTGGCTAGAACTACATGAGCTGCACCTGTAGCCTTTTCCTACAATTGCAGAGGCAGGTGTTCCCTATAAATTAGCAGAACTCTGGGAGGGAGGGGGTGGGGAGGTGGATTTGGGCAGACACCCAACTCAAGAGAGAGTGTATCAGCCCTGTGTCTCCCCTCCAAGCCCAGCAGCCAAATACCCAGGCCCAAGCAAATCCCACCAAATAGGTTTTAAATCAGAAGAAATAGGCTTCCACCAGTGCAGCCTGTTACACAGTGAAACATCCAACAAATGAGCTCACTTACAGCCACCAAACCAGTTTTCAAACTTCCAACAACCCCCACAACAATACCCTGCTAGCTCCTTAGAAGTAAGAAAGCAAAGAAATAACCTTCTACCAAGTAAAATCCACAAGAACCCTGTAAAAACAACAAGCAGCAGCTACTGTCCTGGAACACAACTGATCCTGTCCCCTTCCAGTTCCTTCTGAGGAGACAAAGCAGCCAACACCACAAACCTGATTTAGCTCTGCCTCCAGTCAATTAGCTGAGTGAGACCTGGCCAGACCATTAACACCCTTCCCCCACTATGCAGTAATCTTTGCAGCTACTGAAGTCAGCAACAATGACTCAAAATTCAACTCAAAGCCCCCAAAATATATGTTTGCTGCCAAAGGAAACAGGTCTCCAATTCAATCAGCTTCACTAAAAACACAAAGAAATAACCTTCTACCAAGTAAAATCCACAAGAACCCTGTAAAAACAAAAGCAGCAGCTACTGTCCAGGAACACAACTGATCCTGTCCCCTTCCAGTTCCTTCTGAACAATATTAGAAATGAATTAGATAATTTCACATCTGTAGTTCAGACTCAGCACATAACAATACAAAGATTAAGAATATAAAAGATCAGATGACTGTACATACATTGACATTTTCAACAACTGACATCCCTGAAATCCCTAGGAATGAAAAAATAAAAATAAAACAGGGAAAAACAAAGCAAAAAATGCTCAGAATAAACAATGTAAAAATAAAAGGGAAAAAAAGAAGGCCACAAATGCTAACCCCGATAAAGCAAAAAAAAAAAAAAAAAGAAACAAATAGATTCAGAGGGTGCAGAGAGCATATTACCTGATCCTCTGGTTCCCCAAATCATGGTGGAAATACCAAATCAGTTGACTTTGGAAAGGAAAAAAGATTTTGCCAAAAATTTAGTACAGAACTACAGTGATAAGAAACAAACACTGAATAATAGCTTGAATGGCAAAATAGGTCAAGAAATTATTAAAGAGCAGCTGAGACTATTAGGACAACATTAACAAAACATAATATTTAGACACAATCCTGATTGTATTTCACATTAGTTATGTATTTCTCCGCAACATTATTTATTATTGAGGCAATTTGCATAAAAATGGGATGTTTGCACCTGAAGAGGTCACCTATTTCTGTTGCTTTCTCCCTACCTGAGATCATAATGCACTGCTTGTGATATTATAGTTACTCCCATGGCAACAGATTATGATGTTACAAAAGAACACTATGGCATGAAGCAGGGAGTGAGCTAAAGAGGCGGATGAACTCTAAGGGATATAGAGCATGTTTCCATACAAATTTCTCAGTAATGAATAATAGGGAGGAGAAATCTATCAAAGACGTATGGAATGCAGGCTAAATTGTACCTAAATATTATGTTTTTCAAAGTTTTCTTTGACGCGTCAGCAGCTCTTTAACCTTACAGGAAAGAAGTCGGTAATAAGATTGGAGGGCTTATACCAGAAATAATATGAAATGAGATAAACCTTGCTTAAACTAATGAAACATCTTATTACAGCTGAACTGGAAGTCCAAGGGACAAAAGAGAATTTACTCTTGACCTTTAGAGACACCTTGGAGGGGGTGAAATCTGTCTATATTTTGATTATAGACATGTGAATTGCCAAAAAGATTTGGTCAAAACAGAAAAGGCTTGTTTACCTTGGTCTGATGGTCAAACCGCCTATTACTTGGAAAACCATAACTCAAGAAGTTCATATTAATGGAGACACCCCCGATAGGGTGAATTGGCAACTTTTTAAACAAAAACTAAGCACTCTAAAATGGAACTTTAATAATGACCCACAAACCAATGGAAGCTCTAATGAATTCCTACTTTCATTGTTTGGAATAGACAAGATGTAAGGAGAAAATGAAGAAATGTTGACAATATTTTTGATAACATTATTGTCTACTACTCTGGGGGAAATATCATAAAGCATTGGTTCAAAAGAATAGAAAGGGGTTACCTATGGATGAGGGAAATCAAATAAACCTAACTTGTGCTAAACCAGAACACTGTGAGCCAGATATTCATACTTCGACAGGCAGTGGCTCAAGCCTGGGTGCAGCACAACCATGATGTGCTGGGGCCAGGTCCAGGTGATATTCAACGATGCTGCACCATGTTGTATATGGCAGGGCCAGAGCACATATTGCACATGGTGCAGTGACACTGCACTGGTGCAAGCCACTGCTAGGGAGCATGAGGATGCACCAGCACAAGTGCAGTTGCAATAGGTGCATCACCTGTGATATTCAGTAGGGGGCATGCAAATTAGGCCATAGTATATGCAAGGCACAGATGGGGCCATTTGCATGTCATTATGACTCCATTTGCATGCCTTGCACAGGGCAGCCCTGTGACTTGCACCTGGAGCCCTGCACAGAATAATGTGGGCAATGGGGATCCTTGGGCATCCCCTGCCCCTGCAATTGTGGTATCAAGCTGTAACCCTGTTCCCTGGTAGTCTAGTGGACCACCCTCCCTCCTGATTCCCCGATCATTGGTAGCCGTATTGTAAATCATTCCCTGGTAGTCTAGCAGTACCCACCACCCATCCGTGTCCCAGATTGCCAGTAATATACTGTTTAAGTAATCCCTGGTAGTCTAGTGGTATCCCCTGCCCATCACTGTGATTATGGTAAATCCCATATACCATGTCCCTAGTGATCCAGTGGCACCCCACCCTCCACCCACACAGACCCCTTGCCCACCCCACTACCACCCCATCATTGGTGGAAGGCTGCAACCCACCTGCATACCACCCAGCTGCCCCCAAATGACAGGTACAGTATGGGCTTGCAGCTCATACTGTACCTGTCATTCAGCAGGCAGCTGGGTGGTATGCGGGTGGGTTGCAGTTGCCCATGGATGACAAGGGGAGTGGAGTTGTAAAGTGGTCTGTGTGGATGGGAGGGGTGGAGGTGCCACTGGATCACCAGGGTAGTGGTATGCAGGGATTTACTGCAGTTGCAGCAGTGGGTGGGGGTACCACCTGACTACCAGGGACTGGGAGTACTATTATGGAATTTAACAGGCGATCATGGCAATGGGCAGGAGGGGGGTAGGGCTATACTACCAGGGAATGACTTACAATATGGCTACCGGTGATCGGGAAATCTATAGGGGGGTACCACTAGACTACTAGGGTTCTGTTGGTTCCTGTGGATGATGTTCTGGGTGGGTGGGTGGCCACCCATGGCTGGCCATTGCTGTGTTGCACCATGCAATACAGTAGCCCACCTGTGGGTGGCCAGGTTTGTTCCTACTCTTCACAGGCTCAACTTTGTGCCCCCTCATTTGGCACAATGCAGGGTTGCACCAGCATCTGCGCTGCACATCCCAGGCTGAATATCGGGATTTGCCACATACCATTACATTGTGCCCTGGCACACTGGGATATGTGCTGCACCTGGAAGCCCTTTCAATGTCACACCGGGGCGCATTGTGGGGTTGCGCCCATGCAACTCTGTTGTGCCATGGGCAACTCCTTTGAATATCTGGGCATACAAGTTCTTAGTGAAACAGGCATATAAACTAGACTGTGCAGGTATTCTATTGGTTAATATGTCACCCTAAAAGATGTGTGGGGTGTGCCCTGCAGCAAGAAGGCAATGAATGACTAGCAGTTATAGACAGGGACAATTCTGACTTGAACCCTAACATTGAATTATATAATTTTAAACCTAATGTCGTGATCTGGAATGTAGCAGGAATACAGAGCAAAAATGCAATTCTGATTGGAAAGATTTTGTTGAAAAATGTGAAATAGTTATGCTCCAAGAAACATGGGTATCTGACTATGCTAATATAAACAACTTCCAAATGTTCTGTTCTCCAGCCACTAAAAACCAACATTTGGAAGATTTATGGGAGGCATTGCTACATATCTTAAGGTTGGAGATGGAATAAAAGTTGTAGAAGTAGCTAACACTGAACATAATTTCATTATTTTGGTTGTTAATTGGTACCAACCACTATTTATAACAATAAATGTATACATATCTCCCAAAACATTAGGTCTGCAGACTCATCAAATTTGGGAAAATCTCTAACAAGTAATAGATAACACGGTTAAAAAATATCAGGAGGGGACATTAATTGTAGCTGGTGACTTCAACACAAACATAGCAATACGTGGTTTGATGCTGATTGCAGAAATGCTAAAAAAGAGCTTAACAGACTGATAAGATGGACAAAAAAGAATCTGGCTAATATTAATTTTATTAATTTAAACAAGAAAAGGAAATACTATCTTAAATATCTAGATGAAAAAAAGAAAGAATATCAACATAAACTATGGAAACAGATGCTTCAAATAATTCAAGACAATGACATAAAACTTTTGGTCCTTAGCGGCAAAAGGAACAGCAGAATATCAATCAACATTTGCTTTCCATGTTCCTAAAGATACATGGATAAGTTATTTTTCAGAAATTATTAATAAAACAGATTGTACTAAACTTGACACAATTACAGCAAACCTCATTTGCACTAATGACTACTTTCCAACAAAAATAACTGCAAATGAGTCAAACTGGCAATAGATAAACTGAAAAAAACAGTAAAGCCCCAGGGTCAGATCTCATACCATCTGAAATCAACAAACAACACAAAGGATTTTGGATACATCTTCTAACATGCTTTTTTAACATTTGTCTTGAACAAAAATATATTCCCATATCTTGAACAAAGAACAATATAGTTCCCATCTGTTAAAAAGGCATTGTAAGTGACCCAGCCAATTTCAGACCATTAAGTTTACCTGATATTAGTTCCAACATTTTCTCAAAAATATTATAAATAAATTAACAGAATGGACAAATGCTAACCACATAATCTCACAATCTCAAACTGGCTTTAGACAAGGTTTTTCAGCCATAGATAACTTATTTTGCTTTTCGCATTTAATAGAAAAAAATGTTTTATTCAGACAAATTAAATTGTTTGCCCTGTATGTTGATTTTAAGGTGGTGTTCGATTCGATAAACAGCACCACCTTATGGGAAATGTTAATACAATATGGTATCAACCGCTTGCTACTTCTTCCTAGTTTTCTTTTATATAATAACACCACAACAAGGGTGAGGTATGATAATTCTGAAAACTTAACCTCTCTGTTGGACTCCACAAGAGGAGTCAAACTGGGATGTTTAATGGCCCCAGCCTTATTAATGTATATATTAATTCATAACTAAATTTTGAAAGTGAAGATCTGTTCAATTCTCCCAGGATAGATAAAAATCCATTGCATGTTTTGGCATATGCCGATGATGTTATCCTTTTGTCCTTATCACACAGTGGCCTTCAAAAGAAGTTAAATTATTTCCATTCAAAATGCATGCAATTGAATTTGATTATAAATTTAAAAAAAAAAAGTAATGGTGTTTGAAAGCAATGCCAGGAATACAAAGAATTGTAAGATTTACCTTAACAGTGAAAAAATTGAAATAGCCAGTGAATATATTTACCTAGGCGTTAAAATGGTACTAAACATGAGCTGGAATCCACATATCAAAGAACAAAATATAAAAGCTAAAATTATAGCAAAAATCTTACTTATGTTTAATAACCAATATGGGGGCAATAGTATAATTCCAGCTTTGAAAGATGGGGAAGCTAAAAAAAAACTCCTACTACTTTACGGAGCTGAAGCATGGCACTATTATAAATCAGAAAATGTAGAAAGAACCCTTTCATATTACTATAAAGCGCTTCTTGGCATGCCCTGTTCCTTGGCCAATGTAATGGTCAGGGCAGAACTAGGAAGAATGCCAATTCAAACAATTAAGAACGTAGATTAGCCACATATTGGCTCTGGTTGATTAATAATGTTCACAATGATCTACCAAAACAATGCTTTAATGAGAAAACAAAATGAGAAAAAGAAGGATAGAGGTCTAAATAGTTAAATGCACTTTCTGAAATACTAGAAAAAGCAAAAACTATGCACTTATGGTCAGATTTTAAAAGACACATAAACATATCTCCCCAGTATGCAATAGTTTTGAAAATAAAACTGTTTAAAATAGCAAAACAACCTGATATGTTACTGATAAAAGAAATAAAAAATGCCCCTTGGTTCAGAGAAAATAAAATAGACCATTCTCTGGAAGATTATTTAACAATTTATTCTCTTCCTAATCACATGGGCCAGATTTGATCTTATGACATCAAAGTATATTTGTTATAATAAAGAATTAACTGAGTAAACCATTAATTTGTGCCCATGTAATTGAGGGTTCAAGAGACTATTCAACATATTATTATAATTTACCCACTATATTCTTTTTTTTTCTTATTTTTTGCTCCAGGTCCCCCTTATCTTGAGACCCATCACCACCTGCCATCCCCATGCCCAGGCTTGTCTCCCTGGACAGGGCTGCTGGGGGGGATCCCCTTCCAAATGGATATAGTTGGGAAGCCCTGGCTGACCCCCCATGTCAGGGCCATGGGAGCAGGATCCCCTCAGGTGGACTTTGGAGGCAGTGGGCAGTGGAGTGGGACGGTCCGTCATGTCAGGAAACCAGCTTTATTGTGAGTGCTTTGCTCCCCAGGGGCGGGGATGTGCAATGATGTCCAGCATCTGCCCTGCCCCTAATCGTAATAGTGCTGGTCACAGCGGTGCCCCCAGCCTCCACCAGAGGTCTGTAGGGTGCCAGACGCACTTCTCCCCCCCCCCCGGAGAAGGAGAACAGTACGTAGGACACTCGATCCTTCTCCCCAGGCCAGCCCTTTGACTCCTGGGTCTGTTCCCAAACCCGGGTCATCTGAGTCACAAGTGGAACTCCAACTGCTGTACCGGTGGGCTGGCTCATTGGCTATTATATTCTAATGCAAGAAACATGTATTTGTAGAATGTCTTAAAAACTTATGCTTGTACCAGCTATGATCTAGTATTTGTACTTTTACACCCTAAATTTCCAGAAGATCTTGAATTATTAACTGAATTCCTTGCTTCAGTAACAAAACAAAAAAAGAAGTGAGCAAGACTAATGAAAACTCAACATGACTATAATAATTAAAATTAAGATGCTACATAATATGCACGTAGTCACTTTTAGCCATACATGATATTTATTTATTATATTTGTTAATGTTTTATATATTGTTTTGTAATATGTTGTAAAAAACATAATGTTTGTCCATTTTGATTGAACAACAAATATTGAATTGAATTGACTAAATGACTTGTACAGACATGTGCAGCATTGTTTCTGTATAATGCCACCTGCTGATGCTTTAACAGTCCTGCAGATAACAATGTATATTTTTTTCCATTTGAAAACTGTGGCACCAAGTAACGCCAAGCATTACAACTAGTTGCAACTTAGACAATTATGACAATCTCTCCTTCAATCAGTTTCCTAACCATCTAACTATGTCTCTCACCACAACTGGGTCTTCCAGCGTGTTCAGCAAACTTCTGTGTGGCCTTCCTGAAATTGAAGTAGAGTAAATCCACTGCATGGCTCTTATCTACTACCTTTGTTACCCAGTCAAAGAAAACTATCAGGTTGGTCTGACAAGACCTCCCTGCCACAAACCCATGCTGTTTACTGTCCTGTAGAGTGGTGCTCTCTATGTAGTTGACAAGGTCCTCTTTGATAAGTGATTCTATCAGTTTAAATTCTACATAGGTAAGGCTACCAGGTCTGTAATTCCTTGGTTGCTGCTTGTCCCTCCCCTGTGTAGCAGGCCTGCATCCACTACGCTCCAGTCTTTTGGAACTACTTCTGTGTGAATTGAGCCATTAAATAGCACTATTAGGGGTTCAACCAGTTCTACAGCAAATTTCTTTAGCACCTTTAAGTGTAACCCTTCTAGCCCTGGGGCTTTATTTACCTGGTAAATACTGGGTGCCTCATTTCAGCCATGTCCCTGAAAGCCACCTTGATGCCACTATCAGACAGGGATCTGCTGCCTTCCCTTCTGAAGACAGATCAGAAGTAATCATTAAGGATTGCTGCTTTTTGTTCATCTTCTGTTGTTTGCAGGACTCTATACCTGTTGGCAGTGATATAGCCAGAAGCCTGAGATATCACAGCAAAGTTTATGCCAGATTATACATAATACAGCATGTCTGCTGGGTGTCAGGAAGTCTCCAGTTACATCATGATGCAAACAAAACTCAGAGGAAAACAGAATTTCACACAGTCTTATACTGCTGATAAGCAAAAATGTAGATGGCTAATACATCGTTTCTGTTGGTGCACAGTAGTGGGCAGTTGCACATATATAAGTAGTGATAAGCATTGTGCTAACCTTGGTAATATTAGAACAATAGAACAGCCATATATGATAATGCTGATGATAGCAGTGTACCTAACGGTAGTAGGTGGTACTCTAACACCACCATATAATCATGCTGGCTAACAATGGCATGCCACATGATATACTAGTTCTGAGACTTGCATCATGGGCCCTGATAAGAATTATGATAGCCGGTTTTGTGTTGCAATACAGAGGTGCTTAGCTTGCACAAAAATAAAGACGTGTCAGCTATATACTTAGAACTGTGTCATGTGGCCTGTACAAAGCAATGCTGACACTATTTGGGCTACCTAGCACATAGCTCCTGTTAGAGTAATACAATTATACATTACAGAAACACATATTACTGTACTACATTCTGTCTTGCTAATACTACATTCTATTTTACTAAACATATTACAAAGGGATATATGTGTGTGTGTGTGTGTGTGTGTGTGTGTGTGTGGTGTGTGTGTGTGTGTGTGTGTGTGTGTGTCATCTGCTGCAGGGATAGGTCAGACTAACACTTCCTCTAGTGCCCTCCCCACCTTGAAGCCTAGCAATGCCCCATTCCTCATCCTTTCTTCTTTAATATAGCTGAAGAATGATTGTTCCTCACCCTTGACCCCTCTGCAATATGCAGTGTGTGTCTGTCTTTGCCTCACAGCCCATTCTCTCTGCTTCCCAGTTTTGATTTAGTACTTTCTCCATTCATTCTCCCCCTGCTTTTCCTTGTACCTGGTGAAAGCCTGTTTCATGGCCCTCACTGCTTCTCTGAATCTTTCTGAGACCCATATAGGTCTCTTTTACCTGTTTCATTTTGTACCAATTCCCATACATGACTTTGTTGTCTTAAGAATGGTTCTCTTAATTGCCTCACTTCTTTCTCTACATCTCTGCTGTGGTCCACCCTGGTCAGTTTGTCTCATACCAGATTCCTCATCTGGTTGAAGTATGCTGTTCTGAAGTCTAGGACTTCAATTTTTGATAAGGGCATTCTGGTCCCAAGAGCCAGCCCAAAACAAATGAAATTATTGTCACTGGACCCCAGTGGCTCCCCTACTCTCACTCCACCCGCCATTTCTGAGTTGGTGAGCACCAAACCAAAGATGGCTGCCTGTCTAGGGGGTTCCTTAACCTGTACCAGCTGACAGTCCTGCAGTGTATCTAACAGGGTGTGACTTCTGGTGCAGCAGGCCACTGGAATGCCCCAGTTGATATCTGGCAGGTTCAGATCACCCCCCACCACCACCTCCTCCACCTTCACTTCACTTGTAAGCTTTTCCCTGAGTTCCCTATCTCTGTCTTCCACTTGTCCTTTTGGTCTATGCATAGGTACCAGAACAGGTGGAGCACTATGGCCATGGCTCTACCACTTTCAGAAGTAGCCCTATCTGTTTTTGCAATCATGCTAATTTACTACTAGGGGAGAATTTACCCATTACATCCTTGTCCTTACCACTTTTCAGACTGTTCTGCCACCAGTGTGTCTATGGATCACCCCCACCTGTTTTTTCTTGCCTGAAAGCATCATGAGGTGAACCCACAATGTCTCTGTTTCCCCTTTGCTTACTTTAATGGATCCATCCTCCACAGCCCCTATGCCCTCCCTAACAAATAGGGCTATGCCCTCCTCTTTGCCTATCCTTCTGTCC
Source organism: Neoceratodus forsteri (assembly GCA_016271365.2). NCBI lineage: Eukaryota > Metazoa > Chordata > Ceratodontiformes > Ceratodontidae > Neoceratodus > Neoceratodus forsteri. Next base: position 668,231,029 of record CM057456.1, on the reverse strand, counting down.
CATCTAATCATTGTGTGTCCTGAGACTGGCAAGCCCGAGTAATTATTCTCTCTGGCCCAAGTTTCTGTGATGGTTATGAGGGCCATCTCAGTGTCTGCCACAAATGTCTGGAGCTCATTAATTTTATTCCCCAGACTACAGGCATTTAGGCAGACCCTCTTCCAACTAGCTCTGGATCGTCTTTTGCCTTTTTATTGTGGTCCTACACCTGCATTCCTTCTCATTCTCTGTATCATCTTATTTTTCCTATTGCTTTTAGATACTGAGAGCCTACCCCCTTTTCCCTCTTCAACTACTCATTTTTGAACCTCAATCTTATTTTTGTCCTCCTTATTGCTAGCAGTTTCCAGTATAGGGGGAGCATTAGCTAGGTACCACTCCCTTACTCCCTTTACCATGGCTCCCCTATTCAGTGTCCCCTACAGTCAGTTTAACTATCTAATGCAGATGTCAGACTACTCCCCCAGTGCACTGCTCTACTCTATTGTCAGGTGAAGGCCATCACTTTTGAAGAGTCTCCTGTCCTTGAATTTCCCCATCCCCCACAAAGTGGTGCCCTTTTTCCTGGCACCATCCCTTTAACCACCCATTAAATTTTTCTGTCTCTTCACTCCTTACTCTATCTTTACCTTCCCCCACTCCACACAGAGAGGACCTCAGAAATTACCAGAGAGGCCAAGTGTGCCTGCATTACCCCCTTGCTGCTACCAGCTGAGCATGGAGCTCTGCAAAGGTCCTGCAGAAGGGGCGGTGACCTGTCCTCCAGAGCATAACCCTGGAGAAGATCATCCCACGGTCCTTGCAACTGACTTCCCACTAAATCTCATCCCTATACTGATCCCTACAATAACCCTTAGATTTCTGATATTAACTAGTTTCCCCTTACCTCTCTAGTACTCAAAACTAAAATTAAACATTTAAATTAGCAGATCGGAAATTGGTTTTACACAGTGTCTAAAACTGATTTCTGACAATAAGCAGTACTACCTTAACAGAAGCAAATTCCATGGCTTCATAAACTTCTGGCCAGCTCTAACCCCCTCCTAACTTCTTTTACTAAAACATGACTGTTTGGCATAGCATTTTCAGGGGACTGAGGAGTCATATGATTAGTAGTGAGAGCATAGTCTTATATGGTTGTAATTCTAAGCATGTTTAGCTATAGGGTTTACACTTGTAATTTCTAATGTCCAAATTTATGAGGAGTAAATGAGCACCCATAGCAGCAAGGACCACACAGACCATAACAATTCAAATGGTCAGTATTTAGTTAAAGTGCAGACATATATTGCACACAAGAAGAAGTACAAACTCCCATAAGGGCTAGCACCAAATAGCACTAACATTTCACCTAGTGCCTGCTAGGCTTCATCAGGGTAATCACTCTGATGAAGCCTAGCAGGTGCTAGGTGAAACATTAGTGCTATTTGGCCCTAACCCTTATGGGCATTTGTACTTCTCCTTGCATACAGTATGTGTCTGAACTTTAATTAAATACTGACCATTTGAACTGTTATGGTTTGTGTGGTTCCTGCTGCTACAGGTGCTCATTTACTGCTCACAAAGTTGGGCTCTCTGATTTGTTTGCAGCACCATAGCCAACTTGATTCTAGTGCTCCTTTGTTTGCTTTTGTCTAATTTCTAATGAATATTGTGCATTTTGCTGTAAAGTGCTTTGAGCTCAGGAAAGGTGCTACAGTATATAAATAAAACATCTATCTATTTAGTTAGGATATTTGCACACCAGAATAGCCTCATTTTGGTACGGCACCCATTTTCAGGAGGATCCTACAGACACATTACAGCAGCAGCAGAGAAGTTACATATTATCAAATAAAGTTAGACAGTTCATGTAAAATATAATGTGAACATGCTATACATAGATGCTGTACATACAGCAGGTGTCAATTAAAGGAAAAGTTCCCTCAACCTATTTGCTGTATACCTCTGTAGTTTGCAGACATGGACAATGATTCCTTCTCTTGCATCCACCAAATTTCTTCCTAAACTAAATATGAATGAGGTTGCTTCACTCTGTTTTGCCTTGGTATGGAAACCTTTTTGTCTCTATTGCAAAGGACATGACCCCACTCATACAGAGCATCATGAGAGTTGATGATGGGTACCTGCACATGCTAGCAGAAGCTATACTCTCAGTCATTTCTGTAAGATATCTTGTAAAGCCCCTGTATTCTCTAAAAGTATTTTTTTCTAACTCAGATACACTTTCAACTATTGAGAACAGCAGGGCACTTACTATGCCTTGACAAGTTTCATGGCTAACAAAAGACAAGAACATAGGAACTGCAGAGGACAGCAACAGCACTGTCCAACACTGTATAGCTAGTGCAGGCTTTAGCACTAAAATATCATAAAATTCTAGGATGACTTACATGAGTCAGGTCATGACCTTTGCAAATTAGTCAAGCAGGTTTTCACACAAACCTAAGTATCTTCTTTTACATTTAAATTCAGATGAAATTGGGGTGGGATACCATAGAGGTAATCATTGCTCATGCCTGCAAATTACACAGGTAAACAGAATAAAAGACTAAGGAGACCGACCCTTTAACACAGAAAGAAATAATAAATGAGTGAAAAGGTATAAAAAATGATAACACAGAATAACTATGGGATAGAGAAGCATGAAGGATGAATCAGATCAGCAGGTGCAGGAAGTGAGAAGATCACCATGTATTTCTGACTGGATGGTGTTGTTTGTCTTCCAATCTTTAATGACATCAGGAAGTGAAATCTGTCTGGTTGGGGCAGCAACTGCAAACACCTTGTCTCTGATGGATTAATGTGACAGGGATATGAGGAGGTGTTCAAAGAGAGACTGAAGCTGATATGCAGGAGTTGCCTTCAATAGCAGGTTGCTGAGCTATGCAAGATACATTCTATGTATACACTTAGAGGTAGTGTTCAATGTGTTTTCAAGGGTTCTAGTTCAGTTTGGGTTCAGCGGGGTATAGTTTGAGTTTGGTTCAGTTCGATTTGATAAGTAGAAATCTGAGTTCGAGTTCAATTCAGTTCCACTTTTTTTTTGTGTGTAATTTTTCAGTTCGAGTTCCAGTTATGGGTCTCCCTATTGACTCCATGTGGGTTCTCCTCATCTCATGTTGTATGGATTCGAATTTGGTTTGGATTCTTCTTTCCTCTTTTCTTTAGTGTTCAAGTTTGCTTCAGATTGGGCAAAAATCTGAAAGTTTGAGTTTGGTTCAGTTCATGGACAAACTCTCCCCTCTATATACACTGGTAGATTAGGGATACAAAGTGAAAACCTTGGTCCAGCACAGCCAACCTCGATACAAATAATTATATTTATTCAGGGAGAAGCCAAACCAATTTAGTGCTTAGTAACCTCTAGTGCAGAAATTCATAACATAGGCCCACTCACCCATGTGTATCAAAGAAATGCATTCTTTATTGCTACAGATACAGTCGATACAAACATTTCAGAAAAATCCTTCTTCAGTGTGAAAACTGTATCTAAATTCATAAAAATACAACTCAAAATCACTTTCACTGAAAATATACTTAAAAATATTTTTTTTATATTAATTATTCATATCTACATTCACCTACATACAATGAACCACAAAGCCAAAGTTAGGTCTTCACATATTCTTACTTGGTTACTTTCTGTAAATCAAAAACCAAACAGAATCATTTAATTTTCAGATAGAATTTCCACATATTAAATCCCAAAATTATTATGTTATAAGATATTTTATAATTAATCAATAGTATTGCATACCGGCCTGAAATCCAATTTGTTTTACAACAGTAGTCCGTTTTTACTTTCTCTTGTTCTGATTTTATACAAGGCAGCTAGAAAAGCAATACAGTGCTCAAAATTCATGTATGGGTATCATCAGTTTTAAGCATGTTTGAAAAACCTCACAAAGAGGAATCTTTTACCCCAAGACTTGAATAAATCTTTATGTTAGATCTGTAAACATAGAAACATAGAATTTGATGACAGATAAGGACTGCTTGGCCCACCTAGTCTGCCCATTCCCCTACCTGATGGATAAGCTGCAGATTCTAGTTAATCAGTAGCTTACTTCCTCCTACCCCCTCCCCCAGAATTGCCTTATGCCTGTCCCATTCATTCTTGAATTCTCCCACTGTTTCTGACTCCACAACCTCCTCAGGAAGGCTTTTCCATGCATACACAACCCTCTCTGTAAAAAAATACTTTCTAACATTAAGTCTGAGCCATCCCCTCTCTATCTTCAAATTGTGCCCCTTTGTTCTTGCACATCTCTTTTTCTGAAAGATACTACCCTCTTGTACTTTGTTAATTCCCTTGAGATACTTGAAAATTTCTATCATGTCCCCCCTCTCCCTCCTTTCCTCAAGGGTATACATATTAAGCTGCTTTAGTCTCTTCTTGTATGTCTTCTGGTGCAGACCCTGCACCATTTTGGTTGCCCTCCTCTGAGCAGCCTCCACTCTGTCTATGTCTTTGTGGAGATGAGGTTTCCAGAACTGCACACAATACTCCAGATGGGGTCTCACTAACTGTATGAACAAAGGGATAACAACTTCCTGTTTTCTACTGTTGATACCTCTCCCTATGCATCCCACTATCCCCCCAGCCCTCCTTACTGCCTTCCTACATTGCTTGCCCACCTTCAGGTCATCTGATATAATTACTTCCAGGTCTCTTTAGATTTTTGTTGTTGTTATTAAGTCTCCCCCAATTGTGTACTCTTCCCCTGGGTTTTTGTTTCCCAAATGCATTACCATGCACTTCTTTGCATTGAATCTGAGCTGCCACATATTTGACCATCCCCAACCTTGCCAAGTCCCTTTTCATTCTTTACACCCCATCTTGTGTATCAACCCTGTTGTAGATCTTTGTGTCATCTGCAAAGAGATATACCTTTCCTTCCAGGTGCTCTCCAATGTCACTTATAAAGACATTAAAGAGGACCAGTCCCAGTACCAAACCCTGCTGTACCCCGCTAGTTACCCTCCTTTCTTCACTGTGGACTCTGTTTACTATTACCCTTTGTGTCCCATTGTCCAGCCAGTTTTTTATCCAGGCTACCACCTTGGGACCCACTCCAAGGCTGGCTAACTTGTATATTAATCTTTTGTGTGAGACTGTGTCAAATGCCTTGCTAAAATCTAGGTAGGCCATATCCACAGCCCCTCCCTGGTCTACTACTTTGGTCACCCAGTCAAAGAAATCTATTAGGTTCATCTGACATGACCTTCCTGCTGTGAAACCATGCTACCTTGGGTCCTGTGCCCCAATGACCTCTAGGTGCTCAACAATTCTTTCCTTCAGAAGTGATTCCATCATTTTCCCTACCACTGTAGTCAAAGTAACTGGTCTGCAGTTTCCTGCCTCTGCCCTACTCCCACTTTTGTGAAGTGGAATCCCATTTGCCCTCTTCCAGTCCTCAGGTACCACCCCATCCTCCTTTGATTTGTTAAAGAGAGTAGTCAGTGGTGTTACTAGTTCTACCCTTAGTTCTTTTAGAATTCTTGGGTGAATCTCATCAGGCCCCATGGCTTTGTCCACCCTCAGTTTCAAGAGTTCTTTCAAAACTCTTTCTTCTGTGAATGGATTGATATCAACCCCCCTATTCAGAGTTTCCCTCTTGTTTGGTTTAGGTACCTCCCCCCTTCTTCTGTTGTGAATACTGAGCAGAAATATTCATTCAGTATCCCTGCTTTTTCACTGTAACCCTCTGCCCACATTCCCTTCCCTTTATGAAGTCTCTGTATCCCTCCCTTGGTCTTTCTTTGCTCCCTGATGTACCTATAAAAGGTTTTATCCCCTTCTTAACAGAGTTGGCTATCTTTTCCTCAGTTTGTGCCTTTGCTATTCTGACTGCCTTTGCTGTCTCCTTCTGCTTTAACTGATAATGTTCTCTGTCCTGCTCCTTCTGTGTTTCCTCATATTTCCTGAATGCTATCCTTTTCTAATTAACTGTCCCTGCCACCTCGTTTGAGAACCATAGTGTTTTTTCCTTCATTTTGTTTTGTTCATTTGCTTCACACAAAGGCTTGTTGCCTCTGTGATGGCTGTTTTGATTATTCCCCATTGTTCTGCCACCCTTCCTTCTTGCCTGTTTGCTAATGCTTTTCTGAGGCACTCTCTCATTTTCCCAAAGTCAGCCTTCCTAAAGTCCAATAGCTTGACTCTATGGCTGTGTTTATTGTGATCCACACTGTTTGGTGGTCACTTGTTCCCAGATGGCTACCCACTTCTAAATCTGAGATCCTTTCTCCTTCCCCATTTGAGAGTACCAGGTCTAAGATTGCTCCCTCCCAAGTGGGTTCCAACACTAGCTGTCTGAGGCATGCCCCCTGTAGGGCATCAAGAATGACCCTGCTCTTGGATGTGCCTGCAGCAAAGGTACTCCAGTTAACATCTGGCATATTCAGGTCCCCCATCAACAATATCTCCCCTTTTTCTGCCATTTTAAGGATGCCTACTATCATTTCATTGTCCATTTCCTCCCCTGAGATGGGGGTCTGTACACAACCCCCATGTGGATTGTGGTGCCATTTCCTGTCTCCAGGGTGACCCATAGTGACTCATCAACTTTCTGGTTACTGTTTAGTTCTTTTGCTTTAATCCCTTCCCTTATATAGAGAGCTACTCCTCTTCCTCTTTTACCCACCCTGTCCCTCCTGTAGACTGTGTATCCTGGTATGTTGACATCCCAGTCATGGTTCTCTGTGTACTGTGTTTCAGTGACTGCCACAATATCCAGGCATCCCTCTTCCATCAAGGCTACTAGTTCAGGGAGCTGTTGCACAGACTACGGGCATTGGTACTCGTCACCTTCCATTTATTTTTTAATGGCCTTACCCTTTTTTGCAGCATTCCTGTCCTTACTGCATTTTTCTGCATTTGTTCCTGCCCTGCTCCCTACTGACTTCTCTACCTTGGTATTTACCTCTCTAACTACTGTGTTTTGGGGGGGGATGCTGGGATTTCCCTTCTCCTTTTCAGTTCCTCCCCCCTTGGCTAGTTTAAATGCTTGCCAATGAAGCATTTAAACCTGTCACCTAGGATCCTGGATCCCCCCCTGGATGGATGCAGACCATCATGCCAGTATAAGTCTGTATCCCTTCCGGTGGCTCCCCAGTCCCCAATGAAGCCAAAACCCCAAGCTCCATACCTGTTTTTTAACCATTCATTGAACCCTATGTTGTGGAATACCTAACATCATCCTTGCCATAGACAGACAGCACCTCTGAGAAGGTTACTGTACATGCTACTTGTCTAAGGCCCCTCCCCAACTCCACAAACTCCTTGTGCACTGCCCTGATCCCATTCACAGCCAGGTCATTTGCCCCTAGGTGGACAATGACATCCAGCTCCCTCCCTCATGCAGCTGCTTCCTCAGTCCTGAGGATTCACTTCCTGTCCCTCTGAGCCATGGCACCATGCAGGCATCTTACCTCCCTATCCCCTTCCTCCCCCCCACTTCTACCCCTCTAATGATCAAGTCCCCCACCAGGAGTTGTTTCCTTTCCCTGTGGGGTCTCATGCCACCCTCCTGTAGGTTTTTCTTTGTGTAGGTTCCCAGCATCCTCCTTGGTCTCTACTGCAGGTGCCTCCATAGAGGAACCACTCTTTGCCAGAACAGCATATGAATTGTGGAGAGGTACAACTGGAGGGATGCACCTCTGTTCTACCACCCTCTCCCTCCCTGAGCCCACCTTGGTCCAACCACTCCTCTTTCTTGGCAACCTCTGAGGTAACGGTGGTGGCCCTGGTGGTCCCTGGGTGGGGGAAGAGGTTTCACGAATCCTAGCCAGGTCAGCCTGGAGACAGGCAACCTCCTCCCTCAGACCAGAGAGGTGCCTGCAAACAGGGCAGCATCGCAGCCTCCAGAATATCTCCTGGAACACTGCTGCCCCACAGCCATTGCACTGCACCACTCCCATCTTGACTTATTTTGTGTCCCCCATCCTGTTGTTGTGTATGCTTACTGTCTCCTCCCTCTATGTATTTTTACACTTACTTTTCTATTGCCTATGTGCCCTTACAACTCTCGCCCTTCCTGTTCTGGGACAGGAACTTTCTGTAATCTTCAGTAGTCTCCTTCTTCCGTGCTTGGATTCAGACCTCCAGCAGCTGGGGGGGGGAGTTATTTTTTTAGGTTCCTTCAAGGTTGATGAAACTAATGTGTCTCAGTGATCCTTCAGTTCCTACTGCCAAACAGGAAGTTCCTGTTGTCAGTCAAATCCAGTGGCTATAAAACTAGAACTGACTTTGGGTGGAAGGGTGGAGGGGTGAGAAGGAGGGCAATTAGTAAAAAATCTATAGTTCTAGACTGCTGTTTCTTGCTCTTAAACCAAAGTTATCCTCTGTCAAAAACAGCAAGAAGCTGTAATTGGAGACACCGGCTTTTGTACTCCTAAGCTGCTAAGCCACACCCTCTTCTCTTCTCTTCTCTTCTCTTCTCTTCTCTTCTCTTCTCTTCTCTTCTCTTCTCTTCTCTTCTCTTCTCTTCTCTTCTCTTGTCACAGTTTGTACTCTAATAATATGAAGATAAAACATGTCATAAGTACTATGTACCAATACCCTACTCCATTATCAAAAAACAACAATCCTTGTGTATTCCAAATCTATAATTTGGTTTAAAACATTGTAAGGTTTACCTTTTTAAGAAAGTATGCCTGTATGTATAATTGTGCTTTACTTAGCCGCCTCAATAACCTTTCCTGTAAAAAAGACCAGTATTTAAACTCAGCGTGTGCCCTCGTTATTTCATTCAGTTGCAAAACCATTACAGAGTGAAACTAGGTATTCCTAAGTAAAAGTTTTCAAGTACTCACTCCAAATTTCAGGCAGAGCATGGCGTGACCTCCTGCTTCCTCTGTGTGGAGGTGTCACACCCATTCTGCTCACTGTTTAAGTATCTTCCAGGCTAGGAATCAGGTGCGGTGCAAAATGCATCACCATGAGACCCTGGCACAGTCTCTGGGTGTTTGCAATTGCTCCTGCACCCAACCTGCTGAAACAACCATGTTCCTTCTATTAGCAGCATCCAGTAGAATCACTGGATGTCCTGCCTGGACAATGTATATAGTTATTGAAGCTTATTACTGTTTTTCTAACTGTATCAGCTATATTATAAAAATGCCCTAATACTATATGGACAATAAAATTTAATCCTTACATGAAATAAGGACCCAAGTACTATTACGTGAAAGTGACCAAGTTCTAATACTCAATACTCTTATTGTAACTTTAAAGAAATCCTAAACTCAATAATATCAAAATATTTATTTTGATCTGCTTTCTCAGTCTTAAACATAATAGAAGCTCAAAAGGTGAGATATCTATTTTCTCCTATTATACCCTATATATATATATCTCCATACTATTACTTTCATCCCTCTATTAAAAATGTTTGTTTCTGCTTGTATTAATTGTGGTCTTCAGATACAACAAATGACCCACTGGGAGGTCAAAAGGTCAACTCACTGTTTTCTCTAATTCTACTTTTTTCTTTTCTTCCAATCTACATATCCTACACATGTCTACCCTCATCCTTGCTTTTTCTGTTGCTGCTTGCAATGTCTCAAAATTTTAAGGGCCAAACAAAATTCCACGGATCCAGAAGAATTTAAAAAGACAAGGACAGAGATTGTATAGAGATTTAATCAAAAGGGGTATAAATATGAGATGCTGCAAGCAGCAACAGAAAAAGCAGGGATGAGAGATATACAGGCTCTGTTGGCCTCATGTGGAAGTGAAAGGGAGGGAAAGGATGATAGGATTGTACTATCTACAGTACATAGCGACATTCTTTGTAATATTAGAAACATAGTAAACAAGCATTGGAAAGTGCTTCAGGTTAGTCCGATCACACAATAGATTTTTCAACAACTCCCTCTTGTTGTTCCAAAAAGGAATAGAACCTTAGGTAAACGATTAGTAAAAACAGAACACAGAATACCAGACATTCATCCACAGCATTTTTTGAATTTAGCTGAAATGAAAGGGGATTACCCATGTGGTCACTGTACACATTGTAATAACACTTACAGAATTAAGAGAATTCAAAACACAGCAAGGGATGAAGAGATTATCATTAATCATTTCATTAACTGTTTTTCTGTTGGGGTGATATATTTATTGAAATGACTCTGCGACAAAATTTATGTAGGAAAAACAGAAAGAATGTTAAAATTACGCATAACTGAACACAAATCTGACATTAGGAGACAAGATTTGATGTCTCTTCTGGCTAGACATTTTGTTGAGCTAGGACATCAGTTATCACAATTAAGATTCTTTGGAGTAGAAAAGGTCTTACCAGATGGAAGGGGAGGGGACTGCAGAATAAAAATTCTTACCAGAGAGGCATACTTTGTAGACAGGTTTGAGGCCACAAATCCTAGGTTTGGGCTCAATGATGGTATAGATTGGCAACTGATTTTTTAATAAAGGGCACTTAGAGAATTTGTTATATTATTTGTATGATGGCAATAAACTAAGAAGAAAAAATATGGGGTCACGAGGTTTGTAAGAAAAACATCTTAATGGGACTATATTAACATCTGTACATATAGAAGGGATAGAAAATAGAAAAAAAGAAAAAAAGAAAAATTAAAGAAAACAGGAAGATGACCTTCTGACCTCCGCATGGTGCCATTTTTGCATCTGAATGCTATTAGTATGTATAGAAGTGATGGATATGTAGATTGGAAGAATAGAAAAAAGCAGAATTAGAGAAAACATTGAGTTGACCTTTTGACCTCCCAGTGGGTCATTTGTTGTATCTGGAAACCACAGTTAATACAAACAGAAATAAACATTTTTAATGGAGGGATGAAAGTAATAGTATGAAGAGATATATAGGGTATAATAGGAGAATATAGATATCTCACCTTTTGATCTCCCATTGTGTTTAAGACTGAGAAAGCAGATCAAAATAAATATTGTGATATTATCGAGTTTAAGACTTCTTTAAAGTTACAATAAGAGTACTGAGTTTAAGAACTTGGTCACTTACACTCAGTAGAACTTGGGTCCTTATATTATGTAAGGATTAGATAGAAGAATGACCCTTACAGAATTTCTATACCACATAATATACTGATTTAATCTCAATAAATGTTATTGTCCATATAGTATTAGGGCATGTATTAAGATAAAAAGTAGCAGTAAGAACATGAGAAAACTCCCCCTCTCCCCCCCCCCTTTTTTGCCCTTCTTGCTTCCATAATGACAACTTAGCCATCGGTCTTTCCCATAATAATGGCCTCTGTAAAAGGTGCTTTCAGGAAAAGAGACTATTAGGGAGAAAACTATTGCTATTCTAATATGTGGGCTTTTTAAACAAGATGATAGTAATGGGCACCCACCATTTTTATAACATAGCTAATACATTTAGAAAAACAGTAATAAGCTTCAACAATTATATACATTGTCCAGGAAGGACACCCAGTGATTCTACTGGGTGCTGTTAATAGAAGGAACATGGCTGTTTCAGCAGATCAGGTACAGAAGCAATTGCAAACACCCAGAGACTGTGCCAGGGTCTCGTGGTGATGCATTTTGCACCGAGCCCAATTCCTAGCCTGGAAGATATTTAAACGGTGAGCAGAATGGGAGTGACACCTCCACACAGAGGAAGCAGGAGGACACGCCATGCTCTGCCTGAAATTTGGAGTGAGTACTTGGAAACATTTACTTGGGAATACCTAGTTTCACTCTGTAATGGTTTTGCAACTGAATGAAATAACGAGGGCACACGCTGGGTATAAATATTGGTCTTTTTTACAGGAAAGGTTATTGAGGCGGCTAAGTACAGCACAATTATTCATACAGGCATACTTTCCTATAAAGGTAAATCTTACAACATTTTAAACAAAATTATAGATTTGTAATACACAAGGACTGTTGGTTTTTGATAATGGAGTAGGGTATTGGTACATCGTACTTGTGACATTTTTTATCTTCATATTATTAGAGTACAAATTGTGACCAGAGAAGAGAGTTGCATTTACAGATCTAGCATACAGATTTATTCAAGTCTTGAGGTAAAGGATTCCTCTTTGTGAGGTGTTTCAAACGTGTTTAAAACTGGTGATACCCATACATGAATTCTGAGTACTGTATTGCTTTTCTAACTGCCTTGTATAAACTCAGAACAAGAGAAAGTGAAAATGGACTACTGTTGTAAAATGAATTGGATTTCAGGCTGGTATGCAATACTATTGATTAATTATAAAATATCTTGTAACATAATAATTTTGGGATTTATTATGTGGAAATTCTATTAGAAATGAAATGATTCTGTTTAGTTTTTGATGTACAGAAAGTAACAAAATAAGAATATGTGGAGACCCAAGTGTGGCTTTGTGGTCCATTGTATTTAGATGAGCATAGGTATGAATAAGGAATATAAAAAAAATCTTTTTTAAGTATGTTTTCAGTGAAAGTGATTTTTAGTTGTATTTTTATGAATTTAGACACAGTTTTCATACTGAAGAAGGATTGTTCCTGAAATGTTTGTATGGACTGTATCTGTGGCAATAAAGAATACATTTCTTTGATACACATGGGTGAGTGGGCCTATGTTACCAATTTCTGCACTAGAGATTAGGGATACAAAAATGAGTTTCTGTCTACTATTAGACATTAGAATTTTTAATCTCTCATACAGCACACAGTGATGAGTTAGTCTATTACTACATATGACAAATCTGCAGATGTTATTGAAGGCTAACTCTGTTATGCAGTGCTGTGGGGCTAGCTGACCTATAAACTTCACTTCTGTATTTAAGAGTGTGTAGGAATGGCTGATGGAGTACCAGGTTTCTAGTATTAAAACAAATGCAGTTACACTTGCAGTAGATTAAACCAAGTTTTTGATGGGTACACTGGGAAGACCTTGCAAAGTGGCTGTGGAAATTTTGCTTTGGATCCAACCCCACCTCTAGATATTCCAGTTGGGCAATAGTTTCTGGGGTGGGGGTCATTTTCATGTGTGATGTGTAGGTAACTGCCATGTGCTAATGTTTTAGTGCAATGCAATTCTTTCGGCTCCATTTAGTTGAAGACCATTTATTTGCATCCATTTTTGAGTTTTATCAAGGGCTTTCTGTAGTAAAATATTGAGATTCATGACAGATTTAGACTTAGTATAGATGACCATGTCATTGATATACTGTAGAAATGCATATTGGTGTTGGAGTCTTTACAGATGTCTGGTAGATCATTGATAAACAGGATGAAAAACAGAGACCTCCTGTGGAACTTCCAGGCTACGGAGTTTATGAGATTAGATAGCACCTTTGATTTTTACAGCTTGTGATCCCACTGACAAGTAGTCTATAAACCATGAATTGGCATTGTAAGATAGTCATAGCTGACATAGTGTAGACAAAAGAATATGGTGGCTGACAAATGAAATACCTTAATGAGGCTGGTGAAGATTGTACTAGCAATGTTACCATCATCCAATGTGAGTGACAGTTAAATTGTTAACTGCAGCAGAACAGTGCTAGTTGAATGGTTTGGTTAACTCCTGACTGTGCCTCTACAATGTTCCTGTTGTCAAGAAGGTGCATCATCAGATGATTATGAATTAGCTTTTCCAGAAGTTTCTTTAGTGTTGGCTGACCCAAGATAGACAGTAGTCACTGAGATCAGAGGGGGACTCATATTTCAGTAGAGGTGTTTTCCATGTGGGCAGGATTTGCCCAGTGTGAGTGAAGGGTCAACAAGCATTTGTCAATGCCGAATGTTGTCTTGCTGATATTGGTTCTGGTACTGCCAGAGGTAGAGATGCATAATAGGAATGGCAGTGAAGTGTTGAAGTGATGCCAACCCACCCCCACCCTGTAGAGAGTGATAGGCATTGGGGTGTGCCTTTGGGTCATGAGCTATAACGCTCATGCCATTGTACATCACCCCACCCTGTAGACACTGACAAGTGCCATGGTGTGCTTTTGGATCTTTGGGCATTATACTTACCCCATTCCATAAGGAAATACGCTGACATGGGTGCAGTATAGGAGAATGGGGTGAATTTTGTGACCGAACAGTGCAAGGCACACCACAATGCCTGTCAGTGGCTGCAGGGTGAGGGTGGGGGTGCAATGACATGAGCATTACATCCGGTGATCCCAAGTCACAGCCCTGGCACCTGTCGGTCTGTACTGGGTGGGGTGCTACAGTTAGAAACCCTAACACCGTAGGAGTGCAGTGGTATTTTCACTCCAGATTTTCAACATGGGCTGTGTGTGTGAGGCCACCTCATGATAAATGGCACAATCAGTTTATGAGCTGAAAGGTGGTTTTGCACACCGGCTATGCCATTTGGTGACATGGGGATGAAAACACATTTTGGGCAGGATGTGGAGAATGGCAACTGTATTGTTCATGAGCAAGCATAAAAAATGCAACGTTGAAAATCTGGAGTGAAAATATCAGTCCCAAAAGTTGATTTCCCACAGCGACCATGCCATTGTGGGCCACAGGTGTGAAACACAGTTTGGGCAGGATGTGAAAAATGACAGCTGTACTGTTGATAAGGAGGTGAGAAAAATGCCAGTGTTGAAAATCTGGCATGAAAATATGCAAATTTCTTGAAGTTACAAGGGTGCTTGAAACTGCGCAATGCATGCTTGCAACACTGTCATTTTATGGACTTTCGGGAGCAAATTTTTAACATAGGCATTTTAGGACCTCTGCTCATGAACAGTGTCAGCGTCATTTCCTCACACTGTCCCGAAAACCGATTTCGCACAGCGATCGTGCACTTCTGCACCAGACATGCGAAAATGCATTTCAGCCAGGATATGTAAAATGACAGCTGTACTGTTCATAAGGAAGTGTGGAAAAATGCCAAGTTTGAAAGTCTGGAGTGAACATATTACAAATTCACGAAGTTATGAGCATGCATGCAAACTGAGCAATGCACACTTGGAAAACACTCATTTTATGGACTTTCATCACCAAATTTTCAACATAGGCATTTTAGGACCTCTGCTAATGAACAATGTCACTGCCATTTTCATAATGTGTCTCAAACACAGATTTCCCATCCTGACCACGCTATTCTGCGCCCGAACTGCAAAACTACATTTTGGCCAGGATGTGAAAAATGACAGCTGTACTTTTCATAAGGAGGTGCAGAACAATGGCAATGTTGAAAATCTGAAGTGAAAATATTATAAATTCATGAACTTACGAGCGTGTGTACAAACTGCACAATGCACGCTCGTAACACAATCATTTTATGGAGTATCGTCACCAAATTTTCAACATAGGTATTTTAGGACCTCTGCTCATGAACAGTGTCACTGTAATTTTCATAATCTGTCCTGAACACTGATTCCCACAGGCACTGCACTATTCTGCACCAGAAAAAACACATTTTGGCCAGGATGTGAAAAATGACAGCTGTACTATTCACAAGAAGGTGCGTAAAAATGCCAGTGTTAAAAATCTGGCATGAAAATATTGCAAATTCACAAAGTTATGAGCGTGTGTAGCAACTGCGCAATGCACGCTCATAAAACAGCAATTTTTGGGATTTTTTCCACCAAATTTGCAACATAGTCTTTTTGAGAGCCCACCACATGAACATTGGCACTGTCATTTCGTTAATCAGTCATGAAAGGTGATTCCCCGCAGTGACTGCAAAATCACCTTCGGGGCCAGTGACAGAATTCATGAGGAGGTCCCAAAACCCCATGTTAAAAATTTGGTACCAAAATTCAAAAATGCCCAAGATATGCATCAAAGTTGAAAAATCCTATTCATTCCATTATGCAGCTTACAGGCATTTTCTCAGTTAGCGGTCGGCTTTGAAGAGTGCAGACATGTTCCTGGTCACCGAACATCATCGTGCCAGACTCCGGAGGTAAGTATGGGGTGAGGGGGGGTGTGAGGAGGCAGGGTGTGCAGTGGGTGGTGCAGGTTGCGGGGCGGCAGGGAGACCACCGTGGGACCATTTTTGCTTGACAGGGCTAAAAAAAATATGTCACAGGATGGTTTTCACTTTTCAGGTGGGATTTGGCACGCTGGGGTGGGCTCCCAGCATGCCACTTCATTGTTTGTGGGGGGGTTGCTTTGGCTGGCGGGGGATTGGGCACTATCAGAACTATAACAAATGGGTGGGAGGGTGCATGATGCCGAGGGGGATTGGGCACCCCCCTCGGCAATCAACAAAAGTGGGGGAACACATTATGCTGATGGGTAGTGGGCTCCCCCATCAGCATTGTGACAGGCAGCAGTGGTGGCAGTCACTGCCACCATGTTGCCTGTACCACGGGAAGCATGTAATGGTCACGCTGCATGAGAGCTTCACTCTCATTGCAGCAGACCTTTTCTTTGTTGTGATGGCCACATTAGGCATGCATGAGGTCAGTGCCTCCTGCTGCCTGATTGAGGAATGAGGGACACACCTTCTGATGCATGCCCTGCATTCGCCCAAAAGTGACCGCGCCTCCAAATCTGCTACTACCGCAATATGTTGGCTGTGCAAGCTGAAACCAACATAAAAAGGGTTGCAACGATAGCTATCAATAATAGTTCTCAAAACCATAAGTGACATTGCAGCAGAAATGCTGATTAGTTGTGATACTTCCTTTACTAATAATGAAGGCTGTCAGTAGTTGCATTTTCATGTGCTACTGTTTGATAGCATTTCAGAGAACTGATTTTAGTTTATACTATATATATATATATATATATATATATGTATGTGTATATATATCATATATATATATATATATATATATGTATATATATATATACATACACACACACACACATACAGGTATATATATTCATTGCAAAAAACTCTGTTAATGCATCAGTTAGGGTTAATAGAACGGAGACAAAAGTTTGGAAATGTGATGTTAGGGTTCAAAACCCTAACACCACATTCCCCCAACCCCCCTTCCCCAGCACACATACATGCAAGCAAGGGAAGGGCCAAGGCAACACAAGCAATCAGAGACAACCAGCATCAAGTAACAGAAGTAACGTACAACTCTCTAAACATACTACAAGACACAGCCATCATCATGGTCCACCAACTGTATGAGTTCTGCTGCCATCAGAGTGCCATGGAGGTACACATGCATGCTGGGCAACCATGGGTGATGGCCCATGGTAAGCATTTTGTGTTACAAACATCAATAACAAGATTTAAGCAGATGTCTCTATTTCAATAGTTAACAAATGATGCAACACACAGTATGTTATTCACAGATAGATGTATTGGAAATGAGTTTCGATAACCCTGCCAACAGTCATTGTATGTTTGCATTTCTTTTTAGTCAGTCCTAATAACAAATGGTAGTAATAATAAAATTGATTTTTTGTAGTATAGTGTACAAGCAACATGTGACAGCAACAGTTGTAACATCCAAAGCTAACCATAACATGCTGCCAATGAGTATGTCCAGGTAATGCAGCAGTATAACAACATGTGATGCTAGTTTCATACCTAAGCAGTATCTGAAAAGTACTATGTGTGTGTCAGCTCTACCTTTCCTTCTACCACATGCCTGTGTGGTAGCAGCAATACCTGCGGTGAACCAATTGTTGAATTATGACACACAAAAATCAATATTTAGAAAATGTGTACAGACTAAGTTTCATTGTATGAAGAAGATATGCCAGCAATAATGTGTCATCATACTGTGCTGACAGTATAAAGTTGATCATACTGTATTTGTTTTTTTCATTACTTAGTGTAATGTGAAATGAGTACAGTGTTGTGATTATTGTGCTTAGAGATGTGATTGATTCGTATAGTGTCATACAATCTTGCATGTGTCTTGCATATGTGTGTTTGTGTGTTGGGGGAGTGGGAGGAATGTGGAGTTAGGGTTTTGAACCCTAACATTACATTTCCCAACTTTTGTCGCTGTGCTGTTAACCCTAACTGACACATTAACTGAGTTTTTGCAATGAATTTTCCTCCTTTTGAGAAAGTGTAATGTAACTGGTATGTGGTAGTGGGGTGCGGGACCTCTGAGCCCTGTGCTCCCTTCATATTTCCCATTTTTTGTGTAATGGTATGTGTATGTGGGAGTGTGGGCCCTCCGGGTTCCAAGCCACTAACACTATAACTACAAACCATACAGCAGCCCTATAGGGCTGAGGACCCTGTAAAACTAATTTACTTATATCTCAGCAACTGTAGCAGCTACGAAAAAAATTAAAGTGTCATTGTAATCAGGACAGTGAGACCTCCACGTAACATACATCAATGAAGTCTGGGTCTTTCATCGTTTACAAGATATGGGCACTGAACAGCACTGAAAAGGTACCCTTGAGGACTCTTGGAACACATTTTTGCCAATATCTCTGTAACCATAGCAAGTAGGAAAAAAATTCCACTGCTGATGTAATCTATGATTTCCAAACTTGTTTCTGCGGGCAGATCACTCAAAGTGATCTAAGCTGCTGGTAGCCAACAATCCATATCTCACTTTGTTTTTGAGATACGGTTGTTACAATGTTATCCTATGGGAAATTTCTCAACTTTGTAATGCTATAACTTTGGGCCCTTTGAATGTTTTGACACCAAACAACCAAAATGTACATCTGTTGACCAGGGCTTGCCACGCTGAAAATTTCAGCCCAAAAGCCCAAACTGTTTTATTACAGGAGGATTGCAAAGAATTGCAGTTTTTGGGCAAATGTATTTAGCAAATTGGGAAAATCACAAAAAAACAGCATGACACTTTAATGTTTGTGAAAGTGTCATGGCCATTTCTTTCACAACTTGTGAAAGTACTGGGGCACTAATTTTAAAAATGGCATTTCTGTGGGGGGGGGTTACACCTCAATAAAGATAGGGCTGGCATCATCGGGACTCAGGTAAACACGACAGTCAGTGTTTACCTAGAGGGTCTCAAATTTAAACACCAGGCATTTTTCTCTCTCACTAACTGAAAACAAGATGGCAGCAGCATTATAGTAAAGAACCATTTGCAAAGGAAAATATACTGGTGGCAGCTTTTGTGAGACACATATACTTTTTTCCCCATTGGCTATAATGTTAAATTTGTTTTTTAAATAACTTTTGAACAATTTAATATTTTTTCACCATATCTTCAAAAGGCACATCAGGGACCCAGACTGCATCTTCCCTGAAGATTTCAGACCAAACAGACAAATCATGCGGGCTATGGGTGCGAGTAAAGAAACACTTTTTTGGCATCCTGCAGCTCTGCAACTGTACATCCAACCTTAATGCAACTTACCAGATCCAGAGATCTATGGTACCAGACAGTGCATGCAAACTTTCAGGCAAATCCATTGTACAGTGGCAAAGTTATTAAGGTGCAAAATATGAGGTTTAATATTAATGTGTTTACTCAACCCTAACTATACTGCCACTACCGTGGCACTATAATATATGTGTGTGTGTGTGTGTGTGTGTGTGTGTGTGTGTAATAACTGTTTTTGTATATCTTATTGGTGCCACTCTACCAGATCTAAGAATGGCATCATTACCACTAGAGGGGAGCGCGAAATGTTTGCAACTGATTAAATGTAGATGATAAAGGTATAAAAGGAGAAAAACAGATCAATTCTCATTAACTAGGCTGAAGTGGAAACTAAATGCAATTGTTTTTACTTTTTATTTATTTATTATTCAAAATATTTACTTTCAGAAAGAAACAAAAAATATCAGTGCATTTTATGAAGACTAAGTATAAATAATAATTACAATCTGAAGTCCTAAAAGAAAGTTTGGACCTCAAAAATGAAAATATAGAAACATCAAAACAGGCAATGATGGCAGAAAAGACCAAATGTTCCATCCAGTCTGCTTGTAGCTCCTATCAAACCCGTGACCTACAGTAGCAGCCACAGACGCTGCCAGCTATTTCAGAGAAATTTCTGTGATATTCCAGATATATCTAATGCTTTTCCATTTTTACAGTAGGGGCAGCAGAGAGAAACTCTTTAGAAATTTCTCAAAATATCTGGAAATAGCTAGCAATGTCTGTGGCCACTACTTTGTCTATTCAGGTTACTAGACCTCATTAGTCACCCCTGTCCCCTTCCCTACTACTACCTCCCTGAGTAACCACCATACTCTTCATGCTCTCACAGCTGTACTTGAGACCATTTATAGTTTTGGCACCCACCAGATTGTTCCATGATTCTGCCACCCTTTCTGTAAAATATAGCTTTCTCATACATACATGTAATATGTCCAACTTGCTTAAGAGGGAGATTTGGGTCAAATTAGGAGGGAGATTGGCCTGCCAACTTGCTTAAGAGGGAGATTTTGGTCAAATTAGAAGGAAGATTGGCCTGCTAGTAGGGAGATGCCATAACACCATGAGTTTGTCTTTAAATGGCATAAAAAAATAAGAAAAAGTCATTAAAAATGTAATGTATTTCATTTTGTCAAGAATAAGCACTAAAAAGAATAAACAACTAGTTACACAAAGTTATCAGATACATTGTTCATCACTGATTTAATTTTTATGTGTCTTTATCTGCCCAAAAAACCTGGATATTTTGGGCAGAATTTTACTTAAGCAGGAGATTTTGTTTCCCAGGAGGAAGGGAGGAAGGGAGTTCAGTCAAAAGAACAGGAGTCTCCTGCGTAAAGAGGGAGATATCACATGTATGCTTATATCTTTCTTGAACCTCCATCCAATCAGTTTCCACTCATGCCCCCAAGTTCTTGACCTGTTAGTCATGATAAATAGTTAATTGCAGTTCACTTTGTTAATTCCTTTCATGAAGCTGAAGGTCTCTGTCATATCACCCCTCTCATCTGGTCTCCAATGAGTACATGTTCATTGCTTTTAGCACATCTTCATGAGATCTACCCTGCTGGCCCTGCATCATCCTGGTCACCCTTTGTTGCACCATCTCTAGCATGTCCTTATCTTTCCTGAGGTGAGGACCCTGGAACTAGGTACAGTACTCCAAGTCAGTGGTGGGCGAAGTTGGCCAAATTTGCTCTGTGAAGTGATTCACGGAGTAATGCGGAATCCACGAAGTAATCCACAATGCAAAACGGGGTACTTCGCGTCATAATGAGGAACAAGAAGTACATTGAAACCAATGACTTTTGCATTATTCCGCTTTCCCCAAACCACTTCTCCACCAATTTTAAGGCAAAGTACATTGGAATCAATGTACTTCACATCACTTCACCTTTTTATTGAGCTCCAAGGTGAATTTTGCAGTGATCCATAGGATTGCAGGTCATATGGGCTCTAGATTGTTCTGCACAGCCTCACTTCTGTGTAGTGTATGTGTAGTGGAAGATGGAGACAATTTAATCTCAGAGCTCTGCAATTCAAATTATCTAAAAGCTGTTAAAAAAGCCTTTTTGAGCCATTGTTTTGCTCAAAATTTAGTGCATCAATTGCAGGAAACCCTCATGTGCTTATATCTTCCAGTGTTTATTGTTTGTTTGTGGATTTTGAATGTTAATTTAGAACATTCAGTCTGTGTACCGACAGACACTTGAAGTGTGCTTTGGGGGAGCGCTGTATCTGTGGTGGAGGTAGGTTAAAACTGAGAGAAAAAGGCAGTCTTTCTCTTTTGGTTATATTTTTTTTGTATAACTGTGTTAATGTACACACAGTAATATTTTCAGTAATTCTTGACTTTTTTTTGCTGATTGTTGTGGTGCAGCAGTGCATAATTTCAGTGTGTTTAAAAGATTTGGTTGTATTACTGAAGTTTTCAATTTGCTATGCATTACTTGTAGTGTAGTGTGTGTGTGTGAGTGTGTGTGTAACACGTGTCATCAAATCAGACACATTTTATTGTGCCACAGAGTAATTGCAGCAGTGTGAACCTGCTATCCACCACACCTAGATGAATTTTTTTGTACTGCTTTATGGTATCTTTACTGGTAGTGGACTGTTACTGCAGTGCACTACCCCCCCCTCCCCCAACCAGCAAAAGGTATTATTTTCCAGATTTGGATTTGTGACTTGTGAGCACTGGTTAGGTGTTGTGCCTTTGTGTCTGCATCTCTTGAATGTGCAGCACAATCTTAATCTGTCTGTGTATTTGCATCTCTTTAGGGCCCAATCTCCATCTATAACTTACTGTAAGTCACAGTTGTTTGTTTGGCTTCCCTTCAGAGTACTGGTGTGGTGCATATCTTTGCGTGAACGTTGTACTCATTGATGTGAGTTTTTCAGTCAGGGCGATCATTATGAGTCGGACATGATACAAATCATGTTCTGATGATATGCTGAAGACCTGTGAAGATGACCAAAACATTGATGAATCTTTTCTAACTTTTTTTAAAGAATGCCCCCCCCCCAAAAAAAAATACTTACACTCACTGGCTTGACAGTATTCTAATGCCAAAATTCCTCATCAAGCCAAAAATGCACACCCAAGTTTGACTATATGACCTGTGATAAAATATATATATATATATATATATATATATATACACATACATACATATATATGATATGAACATTTAAGATCAACTCAGGTTCTATGGAAAACCATGATGTGCCAGGTACATCAACTTACCAAGGGTAGTATTAGTGTACACACAGAGGGGATCCTTCCTGTTAGAGGTCAGTGCAGCAGACATTGGGCAACCAACAGCATTATCATATCATCATGGACAGTTAACTTAATGGTCAGGTCATCCTTCTAGCACATCATTTTGTGTATCTGCCAAGTCAGGTCAAGATACATTACTTGAAATTTCAAAATAGCAGCAGGGGACCTATTGTAGTTCTTATTAGAGTGTGTGCACACATGACTGAGTGTGGCATGAATTAAATGAAGACTTTTTTTCCATTTTATGCTCTCATTCTCTTCATCTGAGTCAGAAATTTTCTGGACAAATGACAGTAGTATTTTGGGGATGCACATTAATTCTGGTAACTGTGTGTGACCACTATGCACATGACTAAGTGTGTCATTAATTCTGGGAGATTTTGCATTTCTTGTTTCGCTCTCATTTCACTTCATCAGCACTGGGGAATTTTCTGGACACAAGACAGTAGCATTTTGGGGATGCACATTAATTCTGGTGACTGTGTGTGACCACTGCATGCATGGCTGAATGTGCCATTAATTCTGGGAGACTGCATTTCTTGTTGTGCTCTCATTTCAATTCATCAGCACTGGGGCATTTTCTGGACACAAGACAGTAGCATTTGTGGGATGCACATTAATTCTGGTGACTGTGGGTGGGGTTGGGGGGTTGCCAGTATTGTTGTCACTTCACCTTACTTCATGTTAAGGCAGAATGACAATGCAAAGTAATAATTACAAGGCAAAGTGAGCCTTTCATATTGGCCACTCTGCATAGCGGAATGACAATGCGAAGTGCCCATGTTGCAGGCACTGCACTGGCGAAATTTAGATTCACTGCATCTCTGCTCCAAGTGTAGCCTCATCAGTGAGTTATAAAGATGTATTGCTACCTCCTTTCCCCTACTGTCAGTACTCCTTCAGATGCATTCTAGTATCATATTTGCTGTACTATAGGCTTTGTTGCACTGGCTTGATTGCTTAAGTGTGTCACTAATGATGACTCCTAGATCCTTTTCCTTAGCCATAGTTATCAGCTTATCCCCCCATCCATTCCTTTGTTCCTGTTCCCAGATGCATCACTTTGCACCTTTTGGGACTGAATTTCAACTGTCAAACCTTAGACCACCTTTCTGGTCTTTTCAGGCCACTCTGCATCTCCCTAATTCCCTCATCACTAGTTATCCTTCCACAGAGCTTAGTGTCATCTCCAAAGAGAGACAGCTTTCCCATATTGAAGATGACAGGGCCCTGGACAGATCCCTGTGGCACCCTACTCATGACCTCCTCTCTTCTGATTTTACATGATTAATCTCAACCCTCTGCTGCCTCTCCTTTGACCTGTTTCCTACCCATCTTACTACTGTATGTCCTTTGTCACACCCAGATCTTCCATCTTCTTCGCAAACTTCTGTGAGATACTGAGTCAAAAGCCTTGCTGAGTTGAAGTAGGATAAATCCATGGTGTGGTCCTATCAATACCTTTGCCACACAATCAAGAAAACTATCAGCTTGGTCTAACACTACCTCCCTGTCATGAACCCATGCTGTTTATTATCTAGGAGTCTGTTACTTTTCAGATAGTCCACAAGGGTCTCTTTGACAAGTGACTCCTTCAGTTTATCCACAAGAGAGGAAGACTGATAGGTCTTTAGTTTCCCACTTGATCCTTATGGAGTGGAACTATGTCCCCTACCTTCTAGCCTTTTGGAACCACTCCTGTCTGTAATGATCTATTGAATAACATTTTCATAGATTCGGCCAGTTCCTTGAGTCCAAGCAATCCAAGTAATTAGTTCATTGAATAAGGATATATCAAATAAATTCATTAAATAAAGCTAGGAGTGTAACACCACAAGTGTCATTGACTATATTTGGCTAAATGTTGTTTAAGTTATGCTACAGCTGAGGCAATAAACCTACTTCCTGTAGGGAAGGAATCACATAAACATACATATTTTCCAGATCAATTGATTCCATTAAGCCAATAATATTTTTAGTTATTAGATATTCTAATTATGGAACTTAGTTCTACTTATTGTTCTTGCACTAATGAAAGTGTGGAAGATCTATTCCATGTTATTATGAGTTTGCCCGGTACAAAACCCAAAAGGTATGGCTAAAACCATTGTGGAAAGAAATTGCAACAATGGATCAGACTTACAGTAATTACTGAATATTTTCTTTACTTCAAATGATGAACATATCATTCAGAAATTGGCAGGCTATCTTGGGGCTGTAATAAGAATCATAGCTAAACATGTATGTATCAATTTCTTTAGAGCTGTACCAAATGTGGAGGTTTTGGATGTTTACATTCAGGAGAAATTAACTTCTGTAATGCCTGATCATTCTTACTGACTCTAGAAGTTTTAGTATAATATAGCAGTGTTTGCACATGTACTGACAATTTCTGAATTTGTAAATGTATTTGTGATTAGATGTCTTTATGTCAATGAATATTTATTATTTATTGTTATTGTTATATGTCAATTTGTGTTGTTGTTTATTTGCTCATTATTTGTAATGGTCTAAGACCGATCTAATAAAATAATTTATTCATTCATATTCTAATTAGTCAGAAAAGAGAACAAAGCAAATATATTATTTTCAGTTTTTTCCCTGAAGCAAGTACTTCTAAATAGTCAGCTTAAAACAATAGTAATTATTAGTAACCATATATTATTTTTCAGTAATGCTGTTCATCTGGCAAAAACATCAAAATATCCATTTTTCTTTTTGTTGTTTTTCATTCCTCAACCAAGATACAGGATTTTGAAGTTTTTAAAAGTTCCTGCTCCCGTGTCACACCAGTCATGAAAAAATTAAATATATTGGCACAGTGCTATGCTGTGTGCCATCAGAAATGTGGTAACATAATCCTAATACATCTGTAGTATGAATCTAGAATTTACATTCTGCAAGTAACCTCAGCAGAAGAGATTTTCGAAAATTCTGAGTGACAACCATCTTTAATAATGTCAGTCAATTGCAAAATTAGCTGTAAAAGCTGTTGTAACATTACATTAACAATATCAGAAAAAACTAAAATACACTGAGCATGAATCTAAGGATATCAGAAATATGACATTTTTGCCAACTACAAATACTGCTTTAATTAATTGTAAAATTAAATCAAATCAAGTTAGCAAGTGAAATTCTAGCTTATTTACTATATTCATTTTTAAGTTTCAAGTAATGCCATATGTTTCAGAAAGACAATAATTTTTCTAAGAATGGCAGATTAGTTAGTTAAGTATCTATTATGATATTTTTATATTTTCTTTCCTTTTGCAAGCCTCATCCCAGATTTTTTCACTCTTTGCCCGTAGAAATAAAGGTACTTGTTTGGGGTCATGAAAAACATATTTTACAGTTTTGTAAGTGAACAGGCATTTAGCAAGTTACAAGATTTTCTCTGTAGGCAAGGATTTTTTTCTCCATTACTGAGTGATTAGAGATATATTCGGGAATATGTAAAATTTATGGCACCAGATTTTCAAAGCTCCAAGAATGCTACAAGTCCCTAGTGTGCCCATCATTTGGTACACAGGGCTTGTGACATTCTCTCAGTGAGTGATCAGAATTTTCAATCTCATCTGCCAATTGCTACAAGTTAGACCACCTTTCTGGTGGTCTAACTAGCATCAATCCCAGGTACCATTTTCACAGGGCTTGCACCAAATATACTGTTGTAATTGTGCCGATGTACTAAAATTGGATACAGTTAGATAAAGGTGGTTGAAGCTAGCTGTGCCAGAAAATGTGGATGGTACATGGCTTGATTCAAGCCCTGCATCATTGTTTGAAAATACGGCCCATGGTTTTCCATGTTCAATGCTCCTTTGCTCTGGCAGATTTGATTATGATCTCTTGGTGTCAAAATCAAAAGCCAAACATATAATTACTGTGGCTTTTGTAATAGAATGAGTACTTTCAACATTTTGCATCAAAGACTCAGCTTTTGCAATGGATAGTCCCCAAGGCTTTCACTGGCAATCTAAAAGCTCTTGTAACAAATATGAGGTTCACCACAGGTAGTTGTAAAACCTCCAGGAAGAGCTTTCACCAGTTGTCATATAATTTAAATTCAGTGCCAATTTCAAAAGGAAGATCAGTGGTTCTTATATTTTTATATCTGTTTGCATTTTCTAAACATTCAGTGTTGTGATTTAGGTTGCTAGTCAGTACTGTCTGTGAATAACAGTGCGGTGAAATTAATGCAGAAAAAAACAGCGTGAGTGAAAACAGCTATTGGGAGACTATAGCACAGACATTACAGCGCTGCACCTGTAGCTGTGTATACTCACACTTACCACTTTAAGTTTTTGATTGCCTGCTGGAGCAGCATACTGCCATCCTGTCTCAGAGGACAGAGTGACATTTTTGGAAAGGTGGTACACATGAAACTGACAGGGGTTCAAGTCTGACCCCTACATTGTGCATGTATTTTTTGTTTGGATATCTTCAGTTGTTTTTTGTTCTGTTTTGGATCTTGTACCTGATCCTTGTTGGTCCCCCACCAACTTTACTATTGAAGACCAAATCCACTCTCATCCTGACCCCCCCCCGAATTTGTCTCCCCTTGGAGCTGATTATATATTTTAAGTAGGGTGTGAGTGGTGTAGCCCCTGCAGACAAAACTGTGACATGTGCTTTGTGGTTTCTAATGAGGTAAGGCTGTAAGTTTGGCTAGCTTTTTTCCCCACCACTGTCTTTCCCAATGTTATTTTGTGTGTGCTCCTTTTGACCATGTGATTGATGTTTAGCAGTTTCACCTAGTTCCAGTGATTTAAAGTCACTATGCTGCAGTATTTGCTGAAGTGAAAGTATCTATGGTGTGTGTCCTGTTTTTGCATCTCAGATTGCATGGCCTTAACAGCATCAGCCTCATGAGATGGTCTTTTATTTCTTGCAATTTGTTTTTTAACATTTCTGTTCTGCTCATACATATATCCATTTTATGTTCAAATCTCTACTGAAATTAAAAAAGTCACCCAAATACTAACTAAAAAACTTTAAATTGTCTAATGTCTTCCTTTAGCTTAAATTTTAAGTTGATTCATGTGGTTCACTCAGTTCAGCCAAGCCAGAACCAGAAGCAAAAATCTGTTCAAGTTTCACAGACCCCTTGCCAGCTGAGAGTTTGGCAGAGCCTTACCTGAAACTGTCCTAGTAGAAAAGCAGCTTGGTCTGTTTACTGTGGCATCTATTCACTGACCATTGAACTGGTGGCTTATGCCACCATAGCAACCTCTTCAGCTTTCCAAGGGCTTGAGTTGGTAACAAAACAATTATCAACAGGACTCTTTTTTCCAAGGGTCAAGCAAAGTCCAGTAAAGAGGAGGTTTTTGTTTCCTTTGTGTTTCTGTTGTTTTGTTTATATGTGTGGCATCAAGTTTCTTCATTGCATGGAAGAGAGATTTATTTTAGTCAAACAGAAAATTTCTCAACAATGTGGCATACAGTATGGTCACTGTGTAACTGCTACATGATTTATTTTCATTTAGGCCACTTCAGTGGCTAGAATAAATCATGTATCTGTAAATTCACTGCACATACATATACATTGTATAAATATGGGATATGACATGGGTGAGTAAGATACAGAAATATCTCCATGAGCTGCGTTGAACTCTTTATATCCCACAGATAGGCAAAGCCACAAGTTGGATATCTAGAGCTCAATGACAAAGAGTGGAGATATTTCTAGTATTGGTCTTGAGGTTCACATGTCACCAAAACCTCTCAATGGTTTTATAGCCTTGTAATATACAGTCCCCTATCTATTGTTCTATTTTTTTACTTTGGCCTATTGCATATCCCATATTGTGCATACACATGTAATACAGCTTTGAAACTGTTAGAAATTCGTTTTTAAACTTTTCTGAAATTCATTTAGCTTCAGTCTATTTCATAGTTAAACAAGTGTTTATAGACAAGCTTTGTGGTGTCAAGCAGTTGAGGGGTGGGTGTGGGACTGATTTTATATATCTCAGAATGGATCTACATGATAATCTGTATATACGTGTTTTGTATCATTTGATTCTGTTTTGTGTTTTTATAGTTTGCATCTTGGCATTGTTGCTCTGGGTTGCTCCAATAAAATTGTTTCTTTAGCTCATTGGATCTATCCAGTTATCAATAAAAACTAAACTAAACATGTTGGTGCCCTAGATTTGGGCCCATGTACTGGACCATCAGGCTTAGAGGTTGGCTAGGTGGCTTGAAAGTGTCCATTGCATTCTACTCCCAGTTGGTAGGCAGCTCAAAGCAATGCTCATTAAGCAACACTTAGGGGTGAAATGATGAGATGATGTTGGCAGAATGATTGAAAATGCACCACTGGGCTGCCACCTGGTGCTGTCAAGTGCCTTCATTTCAGGCAGGTGGGGGACTCAGATGGTAAAAGGTTCCCCTCATTGGCAAAAAAAGATTTCTGGCATCCAGTTGTAATCCACACCCTGAAGACACATGAATGTACTTTCTGCTTCCTGATCTTTACAATGCTACGGAATCTTACAACCTTCTACCAACTGCAGTGACTATGAAAGATGGGGACCCTCCCTGGTGTAACTGGAAGGAGCTTGGTTGTACAAATAGTGGTGACCATGTCACATGAGGGCTAGATAAGTAATGGAGATCCAGGACAATGGAATCATGGGACCAGAGACCAGCTCAGTGTGTGAGCTCTAATACTGTGCAGAATTTTAAAATTCCAGTGGAATAGAATTCTGTGGAATTTATTTATCTGTTTATTGCAAATGTTTCACCAGGAAAGGCACACTGAGCAAAAAGATGCTTGTCTCACGGTACGACGGGGGTTACAATGGAGGAAGGTATACATACTACAGTAGAAATTAGGAGTAGAGCAATACAGATAATGAACATAATTGAGTGTGATTACATTTGAACTTGTTACATATGGAGAACAGTACAATACATGATTATCAAGGACAGTGGTATACATAACATGGGTACACATCTAGGGCAATACATGATTACATAAGTGCCAGTAACAGGACTTGAACTGAAGCGAGATGCACCAAGTTGGCAGTGGGAAATGGAAAGCGAAGATAGGGGTAAAGGAGAGGTGGACTAGTAAACACTAGGTGTATGGGGGAGCTTTAGGTGAGATGGTGGGGGAAGGAGAAGGGAGATAGTAGCAGTGAGTAAGACTGAAGATCGTAGGTTATTTAGGAAGGTGGGGGAAGAGAAGGGAGATATTAGAAGTGAATAAGAGTGTAAGTGCATAGGGTTTTTTAGGGCAATGTATAAGCCAGACAATTAGGTGAAGGCTGAGCCACTGGTCAGGCGCAAAGGGGAACAGGGGAAGAGAATCCATCAGTGGGAGGGAGGTCAGGGCAGTTACAATTTGGTGCAAAGAAGTTAATGAGGGCAGAGGATAGAGAGTGTTTGGATGAAGAATGGTGGATCTGGGCTGGCAGGCCATTCCAGAGTTTGGGGAAGAGGTAAGAAAGCCGATTGGCCTGTGGTGGTCCTTCAGTGAGGGATAATTAATAGCCTAAAGTCAGTAGACCTGAGGGTAAGGGTAGGGTAGATGGGGAAGACAGGGAGGATAAGAAGTAGGGAGGATAAGAAGTAGGGAGGGAGGAGGGAACCAAGCCAGAAGTTGGAAGCAAATTTAGCACTGTGAAGTAGGCGCTGGTTACTCAGGGATGGCAAGGCCAGGGAATGGTAGAGCTCGCAGTGATGGGGGCATCGAGGGCAATTTATATATATATATATATATGTATATTTGAAGAAATTCTGCCAAAATTTCACCAAATTGTTCTCAGAAGCAAAATGGCAGAATTCTGCAAAGGAATACTGCAGAATAGATTCTTAACTTCATATCCATGGAATTCAATTCTGCTTATCTCAGACTAGTCCAAGGAAAATTTTCCACAACCACTTTACTGAGATTAAATGTAATACAGTTATCAAAGTTAATAAAAATACACACATTTCAATGTTTTAGGATTGAGGATGAGTAATCTGATAATGAACTATGTCAGCTATATGTCTAATTTATGTTCTACTATATCACTGAAATTGCCAAAAGTGCATTGTCACCTGGGAATACTATTCAGCGGAATGTCTATGTATGGAATACAATTCCATGGGTAATCTTGCGGTGGTTAAAACATGACCATGCGGTGCTGCATTTCACAGCAAATGTACCCATGTGACTCATTCAGTTCATTGCAGATATTACAGGCATTTGAGAGAAAAGGATCTGCTCTGCTGTTGTTACAACAGAAACTATGTTTTAAAATCCTGCAAAACATACTTTGTCAAGTACTTTTACTACAGGCTTGTAGTCAAAGTTATAGTGGTGTTGGTGGTGTGTGTATTATTTGCTTTGTTAACAATTACTGTATGTTTTTACTGCTTTAAATAACATTTTTTCTTCCCAGCAGACTTTTTTCCTGCTTTAAATAGCATTTTTTTCCCAGCAGACTTGTTTTCCTTGTAATGAAGGAAATTGTTTCTGTTTCTGATGTTGAATAATATTTTTGGTGTCAGTATCATTATGAAGAAATGTGGCTCAGGGTCTGGGTATTGTGTATCAAGTTTCATCAGTGGGAAAGGCAAGGGAAAAGCTGAATGTGCAGATGGGCCAGATGCAGCAGCAGCAGCAACAAGGCAGTGTCAGTACATTTGGGTTTGTTTTTTTCCCTCAGCAGCACTCCATCCAGCAGGAGGCACAGGAGAATGAGCCAGATGAAGCAGAAGCAGGGTAGCTATCAGTTCACTTGTGTTTTGTTCTTAGAGGCAGCAATACTCCATGGCAGTGGTCTAAGGCTTGTCAGTTGAAATAGATAAGCCCTTTGAGTAAACAGAACATTCTGCTCAATGTTAATGTTTAAATCCCTGTTTATACTGAACAAGCTCTTACACATTAGTGTAGCTCAATCTGTTGTCAGGTTGCCCCATGTGGTTTTTGAAACTAGTGGTGTACACCACTTAAGGATGCTTGCAGTGATGTCACATCGAACATTGGTGTTTTCTTGAGAAAAGCATTGTGGGACCACTCCTGCAATGAGTGCCTTGTGTATTGCGTTGTGTAATTAAACTCAGGTAATGTTGTTTGAGGTGGCCACCATTTACATTACACTTGAAAAGACCAATATCTCTTTCATGACTTGTTGAGAGAGGAGCACAGTAGACACACTGGTTTAATGTAACATGCCCAGTTTCAACAGCCAAATGTACACCAATGTGACTTTCCAAACCACCTATACCAGTGTAGAAATAATCTGTGTAAATGGGGCTTATGCTTTCTAACAGTGTTAAAAAGTACCTCAACATTATCCTTACCTGATAGATCATCCACCATGACTCTGTCATCTTCATCCTCTGTCTCTACTTCTGACTGCTGGTTTGAATGTCCTTCTTTCTCCTCACAGTACCTCAATCTGGGGCACAAATTCTGTAGACAGGTGAAATGTTTTCTCCATTCATTTTTACAAATGTCAGCCATTTCTACACTTATTGGAAAGACATGCTCCATCAGTAATGATGGCCCATGCTGTGCTGAATACCCTTTTGGAAACTACACTGGCTACTGGGCAGGATAGTTTCTCAGCAGCAACTTTAGCAAACCCACACCACACTGTCAATTTACTATGCCAGTAAAGCAATGGTTCTTCATCTGGCCCAAGCTGTCAGCACAACCAATGCTGCAGACATATGGCTATCTTTATCTGATGGAGCAACTTTTGCTGGACACAACCACCTGAGGAAGAACTACCCATAGATGATTTATGACACTGTCACTGATCTCATTCCATATACTGTACATGCAGGCTTGTGCTGGTTGAGACATTTTCCATAATTGTTCTTTCTCTTTTTTGTCAGTATGTGCTTTATGGTATTTTCCATTTCCTCCCATAACTCAGACCCCCACCTCAGACACAAACACACATTTGAGGCATGCACACAGCATCTCTTGAGGTACCCACCCTACTATCACTCCCGCCATCTATGCTGACCACTGAGCCTCCACCTGGTGGCAGTGGGACTACAGAGGGAGGGGCAGCTCCCCAATGACCTGAATCCATTCTCAAATCTGGGTCATCAGTGTGGTGTGAGGTAAGGTGTCCAGCACCACCACAGCCCTCAGTGCCACTGTGCCAGCCAATTGTTTTTTTTTATTTTAGGAACAATTAATTCTCTTGCACCCTTATTTCTTAGATGGAAATTGTAGATAATTTAGCTAATTTGTCCAGTACAAAGAGGTTTGTTATTTTTAAAAATTGTATGTACTAAGGTTGCCCAATTCCCTTTTCTTTTCCTAAGTGCATCCAACCTAATCTTTGCTACATCAAACAATGGTGGGTACTGCAATCACATTTGAGAACAAATCTAAACAGTGGTGGGTATTATAATCATATTTGAGAACAAATCTAGCCAGTCTATTGTAACTTATATCTAATCTATGTAATTGACTGTTGTTTTTCATTTATTTATTTAACAGTTTTACTAGAAGGGCATACTGAGCAGAGTACCGCTCAATTCCAGATGCGTCCTGGGGACATAACAGTAACACTAGAGAAGCAACATTAATACAATAATAAAACAGCAGTGGTAAAACAGGCAACAGTAAAACAAGTAAATCAAGTGGAGCAGAGCAAATTAGAACAACTACAGGATGGAACTAAACAAGTAGTGACTAGGCAGTGTACTAGTGCAGCCACCACTTATAGTTTAAAACAAATAGTGGTTAATAGTGGCTAGTAATGGAGCAGGGCAGACCCAGTTATGAATACACATTAATAGAGCACTGTTGAGGCTTGGGACAAGCTTTCAGTAAGAAATGATGCAGATAGTGGCCCAGGTCAAACCCAGGATGGGGTAACAGCCCAGGTGATGTGGATAGGTTAGCTGCATGAGGGGTGGAATGAAGTGCACTGAAAGGAGATCATTGAGATGCAGTGAAGGGGAGGTGTTTTGAATGCTCAGAGGGAGGGAGTTCCAGAGCTTGGGCATGTGGTAGCTGAAAGCTGCCTGGCCGGAAGAGGCGGTCCTGTGGGGAATTTGTAGGAGTTGAGTGTCATTTTTCCTGAGCTCATAAGCTGGGGAGAAATGTGCAGACAGGACTGACGAGAGGTAGGAGGGTAGGACTGGGATCAGAACTTGGCGGTGAAGCATGCACAGTGAAATGTTCTCTGGTCCTGAAGGGAGGGTAGGCCTAGGGACTGGTAGAGAGTGCAGTGATGGGTGAAGTAGGGACAGTTAAGGGTGAAGTGACAGAAGGAATAGAAAAGAGGGTCCAGTCTGGTCAGGCAGTCTTGGGGTGGCACTGTAGACAGAGGGCCAGCAGCATGCGCATATAGGGTTGCGCCTACAGTCCAAAATTGCTCCATTCTCATGAGTTCAGCAGGGAGGCTGTTGTGCCACTGAAAACATGCTGAGCAACAGCACAATGCAAATGAATGCATGCTGAACTGGAGGAGAGGAACCATGCATAAACTGCACAGCCCAATATTCAGCCGGGCTGTGCAGAGTTGTGCAGGCACAACCCCCAACCTGCGCCTGCACAACTTTGAGCCAAAAAAGAAAGGATCAAGTCGAGGGCCACCCACAGGTGAGCTGCCGCATTGCAGGGCGCAACACAGCAGCTGCCACCTGTGGCTGGCAGTCAACCCACTCCCTGTGCCCCCCCTGCAGCCTGATCGCGGGCAAAAGAGTGTAAATTCCCCCCCACCACCCCAATCGTGGGCATAACAATTCCCCCACCAGCCCGATCGCGGGCAGCAATATGCCCCCAACACATCCCTGGTGGTCCAGTGGACTGCTAAGCCCGATTGCAGGCAACAAATGTATAAACACAACCCCCCTCGAATATATCCCTGGTGGTCCAGTGGACAGATAAACCCGATCACAGGCTGGAGTAGTAAAACACACCCCAGAACATATCCCTGGTGACCTAGTGTCCCCCACCCCACCCACTCACAAATACATTCATTCACAAATCTGGAATGTCTTATACGGTATGGGCTGCATGCCCATTGGCTCTTGCTCTGCACCAATGGGCGTGCAGCCCTACTAGAGCAATCAGTCGGCAGGTGGCGGGGCGGCAGGCTGGTGGGATGCTGCCACCCGCCCGGCTGTGGGGGGTGGGGTGGTGAGACTTCGTGGGTGGGTGGGGTGGGGACACTAGGTCACCAGGGATATGTTCGGGGGTGTGTGTTTTACTACTCCAGCCCACGATCGGGCTTATCAGTCCACTGGACCACCAGGGATATACTCGGGAGGAGGGTGTTGTGTTTAACTGATGCAGCCAGCGACCAGGATATTGGTCCACTGGACCACCAGGATATATTCGGGGAGGGGGTTGTGTTTATACATTTGCAGCCTCGATCGGGCTTAGCGGTCAGTGGACCACCAGGGATGTTTGGAGGGGCACTTTGCTGCCGCGATCGGGCCGGTGGGAGTGGGTGGGGGGATGTTTTACTCTTTTGCCCGCGATCGGGCTGCAGGAGGCATCGGTCCCCGACAGCTGCTGCCTGGCAGGGCGCCAGGCACGTCCTCGGGGATCGGCGCACCTGCATGCTAATGGCATGCAAATGGGGCCATAATAAGATGCAAATGGCCCCCCCGCGCCTTGCATGAATTATGGCCCCATTTGCATGTCACCTTTTGAATATCGGAAATTTGCGCAAGGCGCAATGGTACTTGCGCCACTGCAAGTTGACTGCACCACTCTGACCACTTGCGGTGGTGCAAGTTCCACTCACGCCATGCACAGTGGCTGTGCTCAGGGTGATATTCAAGGAGTTGCTCAAGCGCAACTCCTTTGAATATCGCTCTACCACACCCTCTGCAACTATTTTGTGCAGTGCAAGGGCTGGCTCCACAAAATAGTGCAGTTTGAATATCTGGCCCAACATCTCCATAGTCAATAATTGGTAGAATCATTTTCTGTACAATGGCTCATTGGGCTGGCAATGGGATACAACCCTGATTATAGTAGAGGGTGTCCAGTCTGAAGCATGGCATATACTGTAAAACTTGAAATTTTCAATGTCAAATAATTTCCAATATTTTCGCTTAAGCACTAATTTGCGCTAAAATAAATTTACGCCAATTAGCACAATTAGCACTGTTTCCATTATATTGAATGTGGCACTAATGGCATAATGCTAAATTAAATTGGCACAATTATGAATGCACTTGGGCTTGTGCAAAATTTACTTTGCATGAATATAGTAAGCAATAACACATGGCCAGGTGTGGGTTACGTGTTGATAAGAGCACGCCTGGGGTATACTAAGGCACTGGCGCTTGCGCCGAGTGCCTATGCCCTTAGGCGTGCTCTTATCAGCACGAAACCCACACTCGGAGTATTAGCAGCTTTATAAAATGGGCTTTTCTATTGATTATTTAATGAGTAAAAGAAAAAGTGATAAAGTAAAAAGTATATAAAAAGATGGTTTAATTGTTCATATAGGAAAAATAGTCCCTTAGTCCCCCTATGTAGTCACTGTAAAAATGTTTCATTTGAATTACAGCTGGCTACTAGGAGTAGAGTGTCCCTTACTGGGTACCATACATTTGCGGTTCCTGGTTTGTGAAGTAAGTGACCTGTTTGTCCACCAGTATATTACTTGAATCATGTAAAAAAAAAAAATTGAAATCCCCAGCAGCTATTAGCGTTACATTGACGATCATTTTGAGTGAGGGCGCAGTGTCTCATTGAACACGCCATAGTTAGCGCTTTTCTCACAGAGCTTCCTGCATTCTCAGGATTCGTTATACAATATTTTGAAAACTGTTTAAAAAAGCATCAGGTTGATTGAGGCGAGTGTCTCTCACTGGAACCCTTCACTGTGAGGAACCAGCCCGCGTTAGAAGGAGAATCCAGGAAGCGCCAGAAAAGCGCGCTAATTATTTATGTGTTACAGGAGACACTTCGCTTCTCACTAAGGTGATGCTTTTTTAAACAGGTTTTAAAAAATATTGTAGAACGAAATCTTGTATCACGAAGCAGCCCGACGTTAGGAGGAGAATGCAGGAAGCGCTGTGAGAAAAGCGCTAACTACGGCGGTTTCAGTGAGAGACACTCGCTCTCACTGAAAATGATTGTCAGTGTAACGTTAAGAGCTGCTGGGGATTTGCAATTCTTTTTTTTTCATGATTTGCCTTTATTGTTGTGTGGTTTTGGAGTATTATTTCTTTCCTTTTATACAGTCGTGGAGTTGCGGTTCTTGGTTTTGGCCGCCGTTTTGAGTTCGCGCTGTGAGGCGAGAAGGTGTCGGTCTGTGGCATCAGTGAGCTCTGCCAGTCAGCGTTGTTGTTTTCAGTTGGCAGAGCTCACTGATTTTTGAGGTCATGAGGCATGTTGCTGGGTGGTAGTGCCGGTTGGCTACAATATCATCTGATAAGGACACGGCTCAGATGATGTTGTAGCCAATCAGTGCTTTAGGATTTAGAAGCCCATTTTATAAACAGTTTTATAGTATATGGCTCCCTTAGTCTATAATAGGCAATATTAGTTGGTTGGGCATGGTCTGCCATATACGTTATTAGTAATGCAGATAGATACTCATCTTAGAACTCAAATTCTGGCATTCATTTTTCTTGTTAAATCTTCAATATGTGGTTCAAAAGACACGTGTTGGTCAATGCTTACTCCCAGATATTTATAAGTGGAAGCTTGTGCTAATGTTAGACCATCCAAAGTTTTTATTTCTATTTCTTATGTGTCTTATGATATTTGATTTTTCTTTCCACAGGTGTTATTCCTACACACCTCCACTGACCAGTGAATTTGACAATTCTGTCCTGCTCCTCCTGTGGTACTCTGCTGACTGGGCCTTTGTCCACATGAGCACTGTTATATTTTTGGTGCCTGAAGGCATGGACATCAGGCTGATTAAGGCAAGTATTCTATTCTGTCATTTTTATTTTCACGAGTAAACTGATTGTCCTTGAATATGGGCAGAGGCTACATGCTGTTATGTGCCTTTCTTTCCACAGGTCTTAGCTACAAGTACAGAACACTCCCAGGACATAACCTACTCAGCATGGCTGGCAGAGCTGCCTTAATGCCTTAGATGCCTCCTCCTCCTCCTTAGATGCTTTACCCACTGCTGCTGCTCCTGCTTAAGTCACTCTACTGCTGTTGCTAATCTAAGAGACCTCAGATGACTCCTCCTTAGATG
Source organism: Neoceratodus forsteri (assembly GCA_016271365.2). Lineage (NCBI taxonomy): Eukaryota > Metazoa > Chordata > Ceratodontiformes > Ceratodontidae > Neoceratodus > Neoceratodus forsteri. The sequence goes on along the minus strand of CM057456.1, from coordinate 668,193,340 downwards.
CCTTATCTACTGCTGCTGCCTTATCCTCTTCCTATGCAACGCTGTTGCCTTCTCTGAGTTCGTAGATGCCTTCTCCTCCACCACTGATGCTGTCTCTTAGATGCCCCATCAACTGCCTGAGTTCATGAATCATACAAGCAGTTAACAATAAACAGTTCTGTATACTAGGAGACTGAAAGTGCTGTGACAGTACAGAATTGGTGAGCATTTAGAGACTTGAGATTGATGCTGCACTTTTATGCACACTGTATACCAAACAGGTTAAAATAAGCAGGTTTCAGAGAAGCAGAAATGGGAAACTTGACAAGACTTGAAATGTATTGCTCGCTGTTTCTGTGCACTGTATACCAACGTGTTTAACAATTAAATATTCTATATATACTAGAAGATTAAAGTGCAGAGGTGGTGCAGAAATGGAGAGAAATACAGTGTAGAAGTCTTGAAATTTATGCTGCCCATTTTATGCACACTGTATGCCAAAGTGGTTAACAATAACCAATTCTTTACACTAGCAGACAAAGTGCTGGGTCAGTGCAGAAATGGGGAGGTTTAAGCAGGCTTGATTTTCAAGCTGTGCTTTTCATGCACTCTGTATACCAAAGTGATTAACAATAAAACCTGTTCTATATACTGGGAGACTGAAAGTGCAGAGGAGGTGCAAAAATACATTAATAAAGGAGTCTTGACTTGAGATGATGGAAAAGAGATGAGATGAGATAGATGAGAGTCATTATTTAACAATGACTTTTTACTTTTTTTTTAAGCCTGGAAGCTGGAACAGGAGCTGAGGTTGAAAGTGCACAGGAAGACAGGGAGGATGCTGAATAATGTATGGCAGGAGATGGAGCAGCTGGCAAAACAACAGTAGCAGGAGTGGCTAGTTGCCTACAGGACAGAGAGCCCCCCCAATACACAGTGCTGCCAACTCAGCTAGGCGGGTGCTCTGGTTAACCAACACTTGCTGCAGTATCTCTTCCTTGGCAGCAATGCAGTGTGTGAGGTCTTGTAAGTCACCCTGAAATGGAACTAACAATTGTGACATAGCATATTTTTGTTAACTCAGACTGGCCCCACTTGAACCATGTCCCTCAGATGCCCCTGACTATAAGTCTATCCTACTGCAACTCCCCCTCCTCTATGTTTGCTTTTTCCATTCCACACCCAAGACACCTCACTGGAAAGGAAAGAGTGGCCCCCGTCAGCCACCACCTTATTTCTATGGGCTTCCCATTCAACTTGATGTTTAACGTTTAGGTGAGTGTGCTGTCCACTGATTCCAAGATGAGAGCCTTTTCATGCCTGATTGTCTTATTACGCAGTGAGCATGTTACAACAGTATTGTTGGCTAGGTCCACATAGAAAAAATCTTTCACCAAGGATTTCAAATGCAGTCTAGGGAAGTGCTTGAGGAGGGCTGTTGGTTGGACCTCTTGTGATGGGTGGGGTCAGTGGTTCAGTCACTTGCAACTGGGGCCACTGATTCAAACACTTGCAATAGGTGGTGATGGTTTGAACACTGCTATGAGGGTACTGCTGATTCCAGCATCTCTGTCGCCTACAATGGGGGATTGTGTTGCCTCCTTCTGCACCAGCTCCTGCTGCTGCCACTTTCTCTGACTGCTTCTCCTGCTCCCACTGGTGGTGCCCCACCTACTGCAGATGTATAGCACGGGTGTGGATGGCATTCCACTCCCAGCACCACCACTGTCTGCACTACCGGACCAAACTATTCACTCATGTCTCCTTTTTTCTATTAATCAAAAAACTGTAGATAAAAATATATAAATATATACATCAAGAAAGTCTGTAACACCCAAAACTGTGTTAGGAGAGAAAAAAGAAACAAAATACAATTACACAAGATTCAGTGCAGAAAGATTCAGAGGAAAAGAATGTTTCAAAACTGGAAAAAAAGAGAAGAAAATACAATTATAAATATTAGACAATAAAAAGAAAAAAGCCTACCCCACTATAAATGAAAGAAATATGGCTTAAAGCCCTAAAAAAATGAAGTTTTATGCACTTTTTCAACAAAAAGTACTAGAGCAAATCTGTCTTCCACTCACACTCTCTTAGACTACAACTTGAAAGTGAGGCCAAAACCAAATACAGTAGAGCTGGTTGTATCATGTGATCTGCTACCGCACTTGCTTACCAAGAGTCTCTTTGTGAGACTTTCTCATAAAACTTCATTTAACTTCATAGAATTTGAAACACAGAAACATAGAATTTGATGACAGATAAGGACCACTTGGCCCATCTAGTCTGCCCACTTTCCTACCTAATGGTTAAGCTGAAGATCCTAGTTAACCAACGGCCTACTTCCTGCTACCCCCCACTAGAACTGCCTTATGTCTCTCCCATGCATTCTTGAATTCCCCCATGATTTTGACTCCACGACCTCCTCAGGAAGACAGTTCCATGCGTCCACAACCCTCTCTGTGAAACAATACTTCCTCACATTACCCTGAGCTGTCCTCCCTTTATCTTCAAATTGTGCCCCCTTGTTCTTGCACAGCTCTTTTTCTGAAACATGCTATCCTCTTGGACTTTGTTGATTCCCTTGAGGTACTTGAAAGTTTCTATCATATCCCCCATCCCTGTTTTCCTCAAGGGTATACATATTAAGCTCCTTTAGTCTCTCTTCATATGGCTTCTGGTGCAGACCCTGCACCATTTTAGTTGCCCTCTTCTGGACAGCCTCTATCCTGTCTATGTCCTTGTGGAGATGGGGTCCCCAGAACTGCACACAGTACTCCAGATGTGGTCTTACCAGCTGTCTGCACAGAGGGATAGCAACTTCCTGTTTTCTACAGGTGATGCCTCTCCTTATGCAACCCAGTATCCCTCCAGCCCTCCTTACTGCCTTTTCACATTGCTTGCCCACCTTTAGGTCATCTGATTTAACTACCCCCAGGTCCCTTTTCATTTTTGTTGTGAGTATCTCACCCCCCATCGTGTACTCTTCCCCTGGGTTTTTGTTTCCTGGGTGCATTACTTTGCACTTCTTTGCATTGAATCTAAGCTGACATACATTTGACCATTCCTCCAACCTTGCCAAGTCCCTTCTCATCCTTCCCATCCCACCTTGTGTATCAACCCTATTGCAGTTCTTTGTGTTGTCTGCAAAGAGACATACTTGTCCTTCCAGACCCTCTGCAATATCACTTATAAAGACATTAAAAAGGACTGGACCCAGTCACCAGATATGAATAAATTCACATGTGAAGTCCAGGGCAAAGTGCAGGGTGAAGTGGCAGTGAAGTTTCCCCAGCGAGTTTCCCCTAATTTGCAGAGTGATTAATGAATGAAAATGTGGTCACTTTGCCAGAACACTGCCTGAGAATTAAAACTTCACAACATCTCCAGCTGTATACCGTGCACCAACAAGAGAACTTGATGTTACAGACAGTTCTTCTTTTAGAGAAGAGTCCATTTACATATCATTGGCTGACTAATCTGTCTTAAAACATCAAATATACTACATACTTAGTGACTGGTGCAAACAGAAAGTGCAGAGTGCTATGACAATAATTGCAAAAATGCAAAACTGATAAAAATATGATCAAAATAAATCTATGACATCACGTCAGCAGAAAATGCATAAGCAGTGAATATTTCTGTGTAAACATCACATATAAGTTGCATATCATTGATGATTTTTAAAAGTTCAAATATACAGATGAGACATTTATCTAGTCTTTCATCCAGATGATGATGGAACATAGATTTCCTTTCAGTCTTGCTCCTTGTTTATAAGGCATCAAGACAGCAGGGGATATACCACTGTAACAAATTGATGTAGTTATTTATATATTTAGCTTTTGTTGACCAGGTAAGTACACTAGACAAGACATTTGCCTATTTTCAGGTATGACCTGGGAGAGTACAATGAAATACAAGTTCATACAGAGGACAACATGATACAAGTTAGGCATTACACAGAATCAGGTAGAACCAGATGAACATAACACAAGCAGTCAGTAAACAGAGTTGGAATAGGAACAAAATATATACTGCATATAGAGATAGAGTCACCAAGACTATGAACAGTGCATTATACAGTTTTATACAGCTCAGAGCCCCAAAAGCAGAGATGCAGTCAAAGCACTGCCTGAAACAGAGTAAATACATTATATACAGAGCAGAACCCAAGCAGGCAGGATGCATCAGCAGGACCTGCGCAAGGGTACCAAAAGAAGGACATGTAAGTCCAGTGCAGGGGACCAAGGATAGTTATGGTGGTTTATGATACCCACACGCAGAGGAGAGCTTCAAGTAATTCCACAGGGAGCTCCGAAGGCATGAGTGGGATGGGGAGGAGTAGACCTGGGCAGGAAAGAAGTTCTATACTCTGGGGGCATATGAAGGAAAATCAGTGCCCCCCATTTGCATTCAAGTGGCAGGAACTTTGAGAACAGCAGGGCCTAATGACCTACGGGAGCAAGAAGAAGAGGCAGCCAGTTTAAGGAGCTCAGACAGTCCTGGGGGGGTGCCAATTCTGAGAACCTTGCCTGTGAAGCTGCCCATGACAAAATTCATGTAGTTGGGTGGGGAGAGCCAGTCAAGTTTGTTATATAGGTCACAGTGGTGGGTGAGGTTAGGGGTAGCAAGTACAAAGCAGCAATTGTTATTATAGGCTATGTTCCACCTAGAGAGGTGAACTTTGGAGGTGCATGCAAACAGGATGAGTCCATAGCAGACAGAAGGGAAAAACACACCTCTGGGCAGTGCAAGGCAAACAGCAGAAGTAAAATTTGTTCTTCGCTCTGTAGGCCAGACCCAGTTTTCAGTTGGCAGCTCTGCATACATTTTGGATATAATGCCCAAGGCCAAGCTGGGGGTCAAGTGTCACCCCAAGGTATTTGATGAAGTCAGTGATTAGGACAGGAGTACTATCAATACCAATAATACTCAGTGGGGAAGGGGAGGCATTTATCTTGGCCTGAGACCCAAAAAGCATGGCCTGAGTTTTTTTAAGGTTGAGGATCAGCTTGTGGGTCATTATCCAGGACTGGATATTCCTGAAATCCTCACTCAGTTGGTGGTTGATGACCCCAATGTCACGGAAATGGGTGAGGATAACCATGTCATCCGCATATAGGCTAGAGCTACAGTTGGAAGAAGTAGAAGGGAGATTATTGATAAAGATTGAGAAGAGAAGGGGCCCTGGGACTGAACCCTTGGGGACACCAGAGGTCACAGGAGTGGTGGCTGAGAGCCATCTTAGAAGAGGTGGGGACAGACCAAGGGATCGAAGTTGAGAGCAAAGTAAGACATGGTCAACTAGGTCAAAGGCCCTAGATAGGTCAATGAAGATGGCACCTGAGAGCTTACCCTGGTCCATAGCTGCCCTGATCCCGGAGGAGACAGTGACAAGGGCGGAGGATGTACTGTGCTCTTTGCAAAAGCCATGCTGCGTGGAGACAGTAGCTCATGGGCCTGAAATACACTATGAGTTGCCCAGCCACAACTTTCTCCAGAAGTTTACTGATAGCCAACAAGATGGCTATTGGTCAGTAGTTGGCAAGGATCTTTGGGTTGCCCTGTTTGAGAACAGGGACAATCCTCACCACCTCCAGAGGTTGGGGATAACTCCAAGGGTAGGGACATGTTAAAGACATGGGCCACTGGGGAGGCAATATAAGAGGCACCAAGATGGAGGAGCTTAGGTTTCATGCTATTGTGGCCAGCACTAGAGTGAGGGAGAGACCAGAGAGAAGTCTCTGCATCTCCTGTGCTGTCACAGCCCTGAAGTAGAGTAACAGATGGAGATAGGGAGCCGACTGTGGGGCAGAGGCCGGACACGACTATCACTCCCACCAGTGGAGAATAGGGAGGTGAAGGCAGACAGGTCCGAGAAGTAGGAGTTGAGTGCATTGGCAATGGTTAGTGGATTGTTATAATTAAATCCATCTATGAGCATGTCAGAGATCCCACAGTTGGAAGAACCACTTACTATATTTTTAATGTTCCTCCAGAAATTCCTAGGGTCCTTAGCTGAGTTTAGTAAGGCAGTCTTTCTGTATTGGCAACCCTGATTGCTTTTTTGCATTTATTTCTGAGCCTCCTATATTGCTGAAATATGGCCTGGTCCATCGTGACCTTGAAGTTGGTCCAGCACTTGTCTCTAACCCTCATGAGGGCTAGGAGACTCCCATGCTGCTACTTAGTGGCAGACCCCCTTACTCTCCACCTGATAAGAGGGGCATGCTTGTCCTGCAGTGCCCTGAAGATGCTGAAAATGACTAACAGCAGTGGAAGAGTTCAGAGCATTTAGCACAACGAACCAGCCTGTAAGCCTCAGATCCTCATGGAAGGACCCTAGGTCAAACCTGGAGAAATCCCTTACTTGGATGATTTTGTGAGGAATTTTCTGGGAGGAGATCTTTCATACGCAGTACACAGGGTTGTGGTCAGAGATAGTCAGGAAGTGTACCAGAGGAGCTGATCCTCTCAGGTCTATTGGACAGGACCCAGTCCAGGAGGGAGCTAGTACCACCAGTGGGAGACCCCTTAGTGGACTCCTGAATAAGTTGAGACAAGGATCTCCCAAGATAATTAGCTCATTATCCCCAGTCTTAGCACCAACAGTATCAAGGAGGTAGAATGACCCCAGCAGACCACCCATGGGGATTGTATGTACAGATGATGTGCAGCTTCAGTGTTCTGAGTAATAAGACTGTATGTGAAGCAGCTCACAAGAAGACAGTAAGGGCTATTGGTGGGATACAACAGACAGGTTTAGGTGACTCTTGTAGTAGACCAAGATACCACCCCATGCTTTTTCCCAGGCCGATGTTGCCTAATGACATCAAAGCCAGGAAACGCGCAGAACAAGTCAGGGTGGAATGTTTCAGCCAAGTTCTCGTAATACCAAGGATGTCAGGCTTGTAGTGAGTGACCCAGGCAGTGAGTTGAGCCAGATTGGGCAGGAGGCTGGATGTTGAGGTGAGCTATTTTCATCCCCTTGCCTGACAGCCAGCCCACAGCAAATAAGGAGACTTGATAAGTAGGACCAGGGTTAAGCTCAATGTCCCCAGCCATGGCTCTTGTCACGGAGGAGCCAGAGGAGATGGGTTATGGGGGAGAACCACCTCCGGCCAAAGGCTTGTGAGCAGGATGCCCGACCACTATGGCAGGATACAGAAAGCAGTTGAGGTCAAGACAGCAGGTAGGCCAGAGGGGCTGTCTGTCACAGGCTATTAAATTGGAGAAGGTGAAGTCATGCTCCTCATGCTGTTCGAGTGTAACCCAGGGGCCTCCAGAGGGAGGGGAGCACTCAGCAATAAATAGAGGGAGGCATAAGTCAGTGAGAAGGCCAATGATGAGGGCACTGATAAATGGGGAGGGCTTAGCACCCTTTCTGATGTGCTTAGGAACCCCCATGTCAAAAAGGACCTGTCCTTGGGACTAACTAGGCACTGAAGGGAGAAGATATTGTGGACATATCAATTAGACAGGTCAAGGCTTACCAGATGCCAGAGGGGCTATTTTGACAAACACTAGGAAGGCCCTGAGGAGAGAACCAAGCAGTGCTTGCCCACAAGACCCCCCCTAAGCTGTCCAAGTGGGCCCCAGAGGAGCACCCTATTTGTGGAGGTCTATCCAACAGACGCCCCCACAACAAGCATCAATAGACAATCCCCCCTTATGTAGGAGCACACCACCAGCTACTGGAAGGATTACCAGCTTCCGTGGTAGTAAGACTCACTGGAGGCAAGGATAGTAGAGATAACTAGTGAGCACAATAGATTAACAAGCTAATAGAGACATTTCCTGACTAAAGTTGCTGAGACATGATAGATAGGCAGAAATTATTCAGTAGATTGTAGTTGAGTCCCAGCATGATTAATTGCAATCAACAAATCAACAGTGGTTGTGAAAAATATACTCAGCCAGGCCCACTCAGGGTAGAATAAGCTAGGCTCAAGCCTGTAACCAACTCAGGATAAATTTTACACAGTACTGAATACACCAACAAGAATATTAGCTACAGTAAACATCTATCAGACTGTGAATATGGTCATATAGCAGAAGTACATTTACTGGGGCAGAGGTGTGACTCCTAGCTATACATATCCAGCAGGATAGTTAGGCACACGACTGATCACCCAGGAGTCCCACCCATACAACAATTCAGAGTGGATAAGCACCATACAGAAGTCCATAAGCAGATGAGAGTTCTGTGTTTAGAGAGAGCTAGCAGCAGCGAGTGACAGATTTCTGAGAGTTCTGTGTTTAGATAGCTTTAAGCTCCTGAATTCTACTACTGGAAAGCCAATGGGGAAGGACAGGGTAGGGAGGAGAAGCTTAAGTATATTTAAAGGTGGCCTGGGAAGGGAGGGGCCGGGCAAAAATTCTGTCTGCAGCAGAAGCAGTAGCTGTGCAGGCTGGAGCTGTGTATAGGCTGTACCTGATGCTTGTGTCCAGGAGGCCGGTGGCAGACGGCTTCTTGGCACTAAGAGAGGTGCAGAATGGTGTCCAGGCATGCAGGAGGTGAACTGCAGATGGCGGTAGCTAGCCCAGTGGGCTACAAGGAAGCCTGTTAAAAGAGGGACAACACAGGGATTAAATAGCACTCTGAAGTGGTGGGAGTGAAAATAAAATTTGCTCACAGACAATGAGCTGCAATTTACTAAAACAGGGTCAAATCAGAGGTCAGGAGGCAGGCAGCTAGGCACAGCTCTGTAACTGAGATTTGTAAAACAAGGGGAAAACAGTCGGGGGGGTTGAAACAAATGGAGAAATTAAATTGGTAGCTGCACTGGATTCAAATAAAACAGATCAGCTGGCTATGGACACTTTCAGCAAAGAAAATCCTGAAATTCTAAAGTCCTGTAAATTCTGTACTCTAATAATCCTAGACACAGCAACAATAGATACCAAGTTCAATACAAAATAAAAAATGGCTGTAAACAGTGACACAGGGAGAACTCTGCAGGGCGGAGCTGTGTTCAACAACTTAGCACACTGAAGCTGAAAATCGGCACTAGCAGGGAGACATGATCCCCGTAAGTGCAGGGATTCAGCTGAGCTATAAGAGGGAGGATGAAAATAAATATACTTCTTTGCCAGTTCCTGATTAAACAAAGGCAGATCAAGTTAATTCACTAGCTTAATATCTAAGAGGGGAGAGCAAAATGCCAGTCCGTCGGGCAGTCAGTCAGGATGCTCCTGCTCAGGAGCAACCAATGAGGACTTTTCCAGGGAAAGGCACTGGTTTTCAAAACCTTCTGCAGCAGAAGTGTGTATAGGCTTTACCTGATGCTTGTGTCCAGGAGGCTGGCGGCAGCAGGCTTCTTGGCACTAAGAGAGGTGCAGAGTGGTGTCCAGGCATGCAGGAGGTGAACCGCAGATGGCGGTATGCAGCCCAGTGGGCTACAAGGACACCTGATGCTTGTGTCCAGGAGGCCAGTGGCAGCAGCCTTCTTGACACTGAGAGAGGTGCAGAGTGGTGTTCAGGCATGCAGGAGGTGAACCGCAGACCTTACGGATAGGTCACAGCAAGTGAAAGCTGAAGGTGATCTATCTCCACTAAAACCGCTTCTAAGAGGAGTTCCGCAAGGATCTATCCTGGGCCCTATCCTTTTTGCCATTTACATTAATAATATTGACTCAAACCTCACCAAAGCCACTGTTCACCTGTTTGCAGATGACACAGTTTTGTATGTCAGCAACCCATCGCCTGCAATAGCTTGTGAAATTCTACAAGCAGAATTCTCCTTATTGCAACATCAACTACTGGAAAAAAAGCTTCTTTTAAATGCAAAGAAAACAAAAGCAACGTTTTTCTCCAACCAAGGCTATACAAATACCTCCTCACTAAACAATCTCCCCCAGCTATCCACTATCCTTGGAGAAAGCCTGGACTATGTAGAAAAATTCAAATATTTGGGTGTGTGGATAGATAGCAGGCTTGATTACACACATCACATTGAAGAACTTCTGAAAAAACATCGCCAGAGGCTTGGCCTATTCTTCAGAATAAAACACTTCCTAACCAGAGATTCTAAGATGAGGTTGGTCCAGGCCACTTTTCTTTCAGTTATTGACTATGCAGATTTCCTTTACAGTCACTGCCCCATCTCATATCTAAGCAAATTGGATACACTGTACCACAGAGCATTAAGGTTCATAAGAGATCTTCCACTTAACACTCATCACTGCTCTCTCTATGCTGCAGTCTGGATTTACAGAGCGTTGTCTAAGAAGCTTCCAAATTATATTTTAGACTGCTTCACACAGGCCACAGCTAGCTCCTATGCCCTAAGAAGCAACAACTTCATCATGCTCAAGGTGCCTAAAGTCAACACCTGGCAAGGGAGGTCTGCAATCAGCTATTCTCTAGCTATGGCATGGAATACTTTACAGAAGTCCCTGAAGCTGATCAATCTTATACCTCTAGCATCCTTTAAACAGCTTTGCATAAGTCTCTTCTCAGAGAAATGCAACTGCTACCACAAGCTCTAGTCTATTCACATTCCTTACCCTCCCCCTTCCAGACAACTATCATAATTTGCAACTCATTTCCCATAACTTATCCCCACAATTCTCCCTCCCAGGCAGCCCTCATTTTATGGTACTTCAGTTCCCTATAACCTTATCTACACTGATCTTGCTACCCTGGCTATAATCTTCTCCCACTAATTCTGGCCCTTACTCTCAGCCCTTATTACTCCCTTACACCTCCTAGTATTAGCCCCAGCCCTGTCTGAGTCCCCTATACCCTCCTTCCATGTCTTTACCAGAGGCTGTGATCACCGCTTTCTCAGTCACTCAAACACTTTGTCTCCTTGTCTGCATTGGCTTGCCCTGGAACTTGGAAATTTTGGGTGCCTTATGTTGAGTGTATGCCTTGATTCCTCCACTGGGATATGTATATACTGCATTATCTAGTGTACTTTTCTTATGTCCTACCTTGTCCTGTTATGCTTTAATCAACTTCTGTCTTTTGATTATGTACATATAATTGTTTTAAATGTATCTGTTTATGTACCAACTATTGAACCTTGACCTTATCAGCTCCATCTTGCAGATGAGCTCTGCTCAATGATGTTTGCCTGAATAAATAAAGATTTGATTGATTGATTGAATAAATAAAGATTGGATTGATTGATTGATTGATTGGTGGTAGGTAGCCTAGTAGGCTACAAGGACACTTGATGCTTATGTCCAGGAGGCCAGTGGCAGCCGCCTTTTTGGCACTGAGAGAGGTTCAGAGTGGTGTCCAGGCATGCAGGATGCAAACCACAGATGGCGTGTAGGTAGCCCAGTGGGCTACAAGGGCAACAGATCTAATCTATTAAAACACATGGGGCCCCATATTCAGAGATAGGTGCAACTGCAGCAAAGCTTTCTGGATTGTACTTGCAATAGTGATGACTGGTTTTGAGGGATATTCACATGGTTAAGCTTGCTGATTGAGCCTGTAAGTCACTGAATATCAAACCATGTCAGTGCAGTGCTAAGTGGATATGTCCTGTGCCTACACACAAAGCAGGTCTGCATATGGCCCAAAGGGGATAGCGCTGCAAGAAATGGGATAGTACAATGTCTCCTGTGGATCATATTCAGCCCAAGCACACAGTCCATATCAGTTCATTGGGCATGCAAGGCACTAAGGGGTTATCTGTATGTTCGTTATGGACTCACTTGCATGCAGTGTAGCAGCCCCATAGGACCCATCCTTCTGTTTTACATGACTACATGGTAGATGTGTGTGTCAGGTTTGAGGCAGCCATAGAATACCTTGAATACTAGGCATTTTCAATAAATACCCAAATAACGGGATGCAGTCAAAATATTGAACTGGATTCTCCTGTATTTGACAAGATTTTGAGATATCATGAGATCTCCTCAGGCAATCCCCAGGCTGCTTGGAGAGCTTTCCAAGCTTAATCATGTCATCTTGTCAGTACAAAGAAACACTCGAGTTGAGAGGAAGCTATTTCTGTGAAAGGACATTTTTCTGAAGCTAAGTGGAAAACATATTATTTTTAGACTTTTTTGGACTCTGTTTCATTCTGAGTCAGTGGTAGTCAGCTTCAGTGACAGATTGATAAAGTACGTTTTCAGCAGATAAAATGTGTTGAAATCTTTAGGCTAGGCAGGGCAAAGGGAAAAGGGAGAGGAGATAGAGAAGGGGTGTGCCTGCAGGTGCAAGCATTGCTCTTGCTCACTATCTGGTTTGGCTTGAAAATGGTCAGGTCCTGTGACTTGCTCTTAGTTCCTAGTTCTTCTCTTTATTGTGCAGTGCTGAGACTGAGACTTTTTTTTATTTTGCAGAAAGTAAACATATATGTTTCTGTGGGGGGAGGGAAGGCAAAAATGTTTTTTTGTGTTCACTGCTAGTGCTCAGCTTACTGCTGTATTCTGAAGCTGGCTGCTGCCAGTTTCCATATACTACTAGTTTATTTATTTACATTGTGATAACAAAAATCCATTTTCTTTGTTCTCCTGGGATGCTGCAGTCATTGTTTTGGTACTGCACTTAAGCATTTGCTGACTGCCACCACTGCAGTCAGTGCATTGAAAGCAAGGGGGGAGGAGCACCGTTTTTGTGTGCTTTGTGGAACTTACAGCTTCTGGCTCAGTCTTGTTGTTGCTGACTAGACCTCATACCATCCCGTCATACTTAGCGGAGCTGTTATTTTGTAGAACACCTATATAACAACATTGTTTAAGTCTTCTTTTGTCTCATGACAGACTTTGTAGGCCAGTGTAGGCAGGAACTGGGGGTACCCTTGCAGCCCAGTGACCGCTGGCAGTGCCCGCTGCCATCCCGTTGTACTTAGCTGAGTTGTTACTTATTAAAACACCTATAATGTATGAAACAAACTCTAGCCAGAGCCAATACAGCTGCAAAATGATTTTATTGATGTCAGTGAGAAATATGTAAGAAAGAGAGTATGATAAAGCTTCGAGAATGAAAGAATGCAATTTTATTATGGAAAGTTTAAGCCAGTATCAAATTATTTAAAAATTCTGTGAAAGAATGCTAACTCTGCCTGTCAGCCTTTACAATGGGCACTGCTCACTGAGAAACTGATGCTAGCAAGTGTGTCTTTCATTGTATAATAAATATGATGAAATCCATTATGTGCTGTCATTTTGAGAGACTGTGTGATCCAGCTCCATAAGGGTGTGGAGGGAGCTAGACAGAAATCTTACTGATTCCTGCAGAACTATATGTGATTCAACTCCACACTGAGTGGAAATGTGGAGCAAACAAAATGTTGTGCATGTGGGATGCAACCACAACTGTGCCCCACATGAAAAGCACATCCTACACAATAAGAGAGCTGGTCAAGTTTACTGCTTGCTACCGAGGTACACAGTAGCCACTATGAAATTGTCATGTTGCATATTTCTTTTAGATTATTTTATTTTGCAATCCAGTGTAGTCATTCTGAGAAACGTGAGGGGAGTTAGTCACATTCTTAGAGCCCCTTTTAAGCAATATGATCAGCATAGCTCTGATGCTATGCAGTCGTAAATAGAAGAACTTTGCAGAAGACCAAGTGTAGCATATCCTGTCATGGCTAGCTGTTTGTGTTGCTGCACATACAATTGCCGTTATGGGTCTGGATGCACAAGTGAGTACTAACTGTCTCACACATCTTTGTCAGTGAGTGGCTTGAGTCTGTGTGAGTGTGCAGTCAGACATGTCTCTTGCCTCATAATGAGCACCTGGTGTACGTTCTAATAATGAATGCATTTTTTACCATTCCATAACACATAAAAGGCACATTTGGGGATGTGAGAAACAGTCAATTAGGGACCTAAACAACATGAGAACTTTGTAGAAGACTAAGCAATGTACATCCTGTCAATGCTAGCTGATTGTGCGGCTGTGCACACCATTACCATTATGCGTCTTGATGCACAAGTGAGTACTCAGTATCACAAACATCTTGTCAGAGATCAGCTTGAGTATTTGTGAATAAGAACTCGGATGTGCTTCTTGTACCATAATGTAAACATTGCTTGGCAGAAGACACCAGGAGAAAGGACTGCTGTGTGACTGGACTTCTCTGCTGGGACCATATTGCCCTCCTTCCCTCCCCTCCACCCCCCACCCAAAGCTAGTTCTATTTTTATAGGCACAGGATTTGACTGACAACAGGAACTTCCTGTTTGGGAGCAGGAAGTGAGTGATCACAGAACCACCAAAGACCCACCATCCTAGAAGGTCAAGAGTAGCTCTCCGCCTCTCTCTAGCTGCTGGAGGTCTGCCTCTGAGCAAGTAAGTGGTCTACTGAGAAATATAGGATATTCTTGTCTCAGAACAGGACAATCAAGAGCTTAAAGGGCACACAGGCAGAAAGTAAGAAGAAAGAGAAAAAAAACAGAGGAAAGAGTAAGGATTGCAAACAGTTAAGGGGCCAGAAATAAGACATGATTGGAGTGGTGCAGTGCAGTAGCTGTGGAGCAGCAGTCTTCCGGGAGATGTTCTGGAGGATACGGTGTTGTCCCATCTGCAGACACCTCTCTGAGCTGAGGGAGGAGGTTGCTCATCTCCAGGCTGAGTTGGCCAGGATTTGTGGGACTTCCTCTTCCATCCAGGGACAACCAGTGCCACTGCCGTTGCCTCAGAGGTTGCCAAGAAAGAGGAGCAGTTGGACCACAGTGGGCTCAGGGAGGGTGAGGGTGGTGGAACAGAGGTGCATCACTCCAGTTGTACCTCTCCACAATTCCTATACCATTCTGGCAAAGTGTGGTTCCTCTATGGAGGCACCCGCAGTGGAGACCAAGGAGGATGCTGGGAACCTCCACAAAGGAGACCCACAGGAGGGTAGCAGGGGACCCTGCAGGGGAAGGAAACAACTCCTGGTGGGGGACTCCATTGTTAGGAAGGTAGAACTGGGGGAGGAAGGGGAGAGGGAGGTAAGGTGCCTGCCTGGTGCCATGGCTTGGAGGGACAGGGAGCGAATCCTCAGGATTGCCAGAGCAGCTGCACAGGGGAGGGAGCTGGATGTCATTGTCCACTTAGGGACAAATGACCTGGCTAAGAAAGGGATTAGAGAAGTGCAGGAAGGGTTTGTGGAATTGGGAGGGCCTTAGTCCAGTAGCACAACCGGTAACCTTCTCGGAGGTGCTGCCCATCTATGGCATAGGAGAGGCTAGGTGTTCTGCACCATGGATTCAATCAGTGGTTGAAACCTGGTATGGAGCTCAGGGATTTGGCTTCATTGGGGACTGGGGGTCCACCTGAGTGATGCAAGCCAATACTGGCATGATGGGCTGCATCTGTCCGGAGGAACCAGGATCCTAGGTGATGGTTTAAATGCTTCACTGGCAAGCATTTAAACTAGCCAAGGGGGGAGGCACTGGAAAGGAGCAGGGAAATCCTAGCCCCCCCCAAATAATCATGGTAGTAAGTGCGGCAAACACCAACATAAAGGTGTCAATAGGGAGAAGAGCAGGGGTAAAAGGAGAAAGTGACAAAGGCAAGAAGGACAGGGATGGGGCAAAAGGGAGTAAGGCCATCAGGAAATGGAGGGTAATGAGTACCAATGCCTTAGCCTGGGCAACAAGCTCCCTGAGCTGGTGGCCTTGATGGAAGAGGATGCCTGGATATCGTATTGAGTCACAGAAACATGGTACACAGAGAACCATGACTGGGATGTTAACATACCAGGGTACATAACCTACAGGAGAGACAGGCAGGGGAGAAGAGGGGGAGGAGTAGCTCTCTATGTAAAGGAAGGGACAGAAGCAACTGAACAAAAGAGTAAACAGGGAGGAGAGGAGGCACTGTGGGTCACCTTGGAGACAGGAAAGGGCAGCACAATCTGCACAGGGGTTGTGTACAGACCCCTATGTCAGGGGGAGGGAATGGACAAGGATATGATAGAAGGCATTCTTAGAATGGCAGAGAAAGGGGAGATACTGTTGATGGGAGACCTGAATATGCCAGATGTTAACTGGAGCACATTTGCTGCAGCCACATCCAAGAGCAGGGTCATTCTTGATGCCCTACAGGTGGCAGGCTTCAGACAGCTAGTTTCGGAACCTACTCATGAGGGAGCAATCTTAGACCTCATACTCTCAAACGGGGGCAGTGAGAGGATCTCAGATCTAGAAGTGGGTTGCCATCTGGGGACAAGTGAGCATCAAACAGTGTGGTTCACGTTAAACTCAGCTACAGAGTCAAGCCACACAAAGTGAGGGTACTGGACTTTAGGAGGGCTGACTTTGGCAAGATGGGAGAGTGCCTCAGAAAAGCACTAGCAAACAGGCTAGACGGAGGTGTGGAGCAACAATGGGGAATCATCAAAACTGCCATCACAGAGGCAACAAGCCTTTGTGTGTAGCAAATAAACAAATCAAAATGAAAGAAAAAGCCACTATGGTTCTCAAAAGAGGGGCTGTGAAAGTCAGGAAGAAAAAGATAGCATTCCGGAAGTATAAGGAAACACAGAAGGAGCAGGACAGAGAGCTGTACCAGTTAAGGCAGAAGGAAGCAGGGAGGGAAGGCAGAATAGCAAAGGCCCAAACTGAGGAAAAGACAGCCAACTCAGTTAAGAAGGGGGATAAAACCTTTTATAGGTACATCAGCGAGCGTAGAAAGACAAAGGGAGGGATAGTGAGGCTGAATAGAATGAACGGTTGGTGGGCAGAGAGGGACAGTGAAAAAGCAGGGATACTGAATGAATATTTCTGCTCAGTATTCACAAAAGAGGAGGGGGAAGTGCCTAATCCAATTAACAGAAGCACTCTTGATAGGGGGTGATCCCAGTCCTTTCACAGAAGAAAGGGTTCTGAAAGAACTCCTAAAACTGAAGGTGGACAAAGCAATGGGGCCTGATGGAATTCACCCCAGAATTCTAAAAGAATTAAGGAGGAACTAGTGAAACCACTGGCTACTCTTTTTAATGAATCATGGGAGGATGGTGTGGTACCCGAGGACTGGAGGAAGGCGGATGTGATTCCCCTTCACAAAAGTGGGACCAAGACAGAGGCAGGAAACTACAGACCTGTCAGTCTGACCTCTGTGGTAGGGAAAGTGATGGAGTCACTTCTGAAGGAAAGAATAGTTGAGTACCTAGAGGCCAGTGGAGCACAGGACTCAAGGCAGCATGGGTTCACGTGGGAAGGTCATGTCAGACAAATCTAATAGATTTCTTTGACTGGATGACCAAAGTAGTAGATCAGGGAGGGATGTGGACATGGCCTCACTAGACTTTAACAAGGCATTTGACACAGTCCCACAGAAAAGATTAATAGTCAAATTAACCAACCTGGGAGTGGGTCCCAGGGTGGTAGTCTGGGTAAAACATTGGCTGCACAACAGGACACAGAAGGTAATTGTAAATGGAGTCCAGTCTGAAGAAAGAGGGGTTAGTAGTGGGGTACCGCAGGGTACAATATTGGGTCCAGTCCTTTTTAATGCCTTCATCAGTGACATTGCAGTGGGACTGGAAGGAAAAGTATGCCTTTTTGCAGATGACACAAAGATCTGCAACAGGGTTGATACACAAGGAGGCGTGGAAAGGATGAAAAGGGACTTGGCAAGGTTGGAGGAATGGTCAGAAGTATGGCAGCTAGGATTCAATGCAAAGAAGTGCAAAATAATGCACCTGGGAAACAAGAACCCAGGGGAAGAATACACAATGGGTGGAGAGGTAGTAACAACAACAAAAAAGGAAAGGAACCTGGGGTTAATCATATCAGATGACCTTAAGGTTAGCAAGCAATGTGAGAAGGCAGTAGGGAGGGCTGAGGGTATACTGGGATGTATAGGGAGAGGCATCAGCAGCAGAAAACAGGAAGTTGTTATCCTTCTGTACAGACAGTTGGTGAGACCCCATCTGGAGTACTGTGTCCAGTTCTGGAGATCCCATCTCCTCAAGGACATAGACAGGATATAGGTAGTCCAGAGGAGGGCAACTGAAATAGTGCAGGGTCTGCAAGAGAAGCCATATGAGAAGAGACTAAAGGATCTTAATATGTATACCCTTGAGGAAAGAAGGGAGAGGGGGGACATGATAGAAACTTTTAAGTATCTCAGTGGAATCAACAAAGTCCAAGAGGGTAGCATCTTTCAGAAAAAGAGACATGCAAGAACAAGGGGGCACAATTTAAAGCTAGAAAGAGGGCAGTTCAGGGGCAATGTGAGGAAGTATTATTTCACAGAGAGGGTAGTGGATGCATGGAACAGCCTTCCTGAGGAGGTTGTGGGGTCTAAAACTGTGGGAGAGTTCAAGAATGTATGGGACAGACATAAAGCAATTCTTGTGGGGGGTAGGAAGAAATAGGCTGTTGGTTAACTAGGATCTGCGGCCTATCCTGTAGGTAGGGAAATGGGCAGACTAGATGGGCCAAGCGGTCCTTATCTGCCGTCAAAGTCTATGTTTCTATGTTCTATGTTTCTATGTTTCTATTGTGTGTGTTCTGATAATGAATGCATGTTTGCCATTCAGTATCACAGATCTGAGCCAGTCCAGGTTCAGAGGAACAGCAAAGTGGGCCCTCTCCCCAAAAGGAAAATTGCAGAAGACCGAACAATGCACATGGCTCGCTGTTTGTATTGCCACACACACCATGTCAGTAATCGGTTTGGATGCACTACTGAATTAGCAATATCACAAACATCTTTTTTAGAGATCAGCTTGAGTGTTTGTGAATGAGCACTCTGATGTACCTCTTGCCTCATAATGTAAACGTGGTGTGCATTCTGATAACAAATGCATTTTTTGCCATTCAGTAACACTAATCAGGTGAATTCAGGGGTCAGAGGAACACCAAAGTATGCCCCTAAAAACATACTCTGTCCAGAGCCAATAAGACTGCAGCTAAGGAATTTGAGGTAAAAATATTGCAAATGTGTTGTTACACCAAATTTTCAACATAGCCTTGACATAACCCTGCTTCATTAAGAAGGACAGAGAAAATGTTCATGGACGCCTAAGGAGGTTCCAATAGTGGGACAGTGAGTTTCATATGCCTTGCCATTCCATGCTTTTACATGGGTAAGAGGGTGGGAATTTAAGCAAGGGGGGAGAAGCAAAAGGGATCTGCACAGTGTGCTACAGCTTAAATATCCCCTTGCTCCTCTCCTCAACTATAACCCCCCCCACACCCTTGTACCCCCAATCTGCCTACCTAACCCCTCCCTTAGTCGTCATCTACCTACCTAACTCTCTACATGCCAGCTCATGTATCAGGAGGGGTAGTGACCTCAGACAAATTCCTGTCTATAGAAAACCTTTGCAGCCTCTACAGACACTGCAGCAGAGTGGTGGACATAGTGCCAGACTAGTATCTTGCATCAGGTAAAGCTCTGCTTGGAGATAAAATCTTTATTTTGGTGAATTCTGTATTTTCCAAAACTTTAAAACTGTAAACTAGCAAAGCTACTTAAAAAAAAAAAAAAACAGGCATGCCCTTAGCATCTAGGGCTGTGAGGATGCCTGCCACTGTTCAGATCTCTATGTCTTACAACAGCCAAGTAATATCCTGTCAAAAATAAGTTTTTTGACACAAAGATAATCATTATACACTGCTGCTACTGTGCACCACTATAATACTAGCAGTGAAAGTCTATGCAAATCATACAGTCATTTCAGCAAATGTTCATTACAGTAACTGTTGAAAGCCATTACGTTTAAGAACACTAACTACTTTAGAAAGCCAGTCAAATATGGAGTAGCAAAATAAGTAGCTGCTCTGTATTTGCATAAAGAATGTTACAGTTACATGATGACTACACCTCATTCAATGTCTGTTGCTGCTCAGTTATTGTGTTTATATTGCACCAATTTATTAGAGGCAGAGTGGTTTAGTGATTACAGCACTGGCTTGGGAACTGGAAAACCACAGGTTCAAACCCTGCTAGAGCCAAACACTTACTATGTGACCTTGAGCGAGTAAGTTACAATGTCAGCATAACTCATTTTGTACTATATCTGCCTTTAGGGCAGAAGGTCAAGGGTTCAAGTCTTGTACCAATATTGGGCTCACACTATAAAAGCTGATACCTGAGTGCAGTTCTAATTTCTTTACTGAACTTGTTTCACCAGGTTAACATATAAAGATAATTAAAATATTCTGGTTTACAGATGTGACCTGGTAACAGGTGGAGGGGGGAAGAGAGTAGAAGTTATACAGTCAATAAAAAGGGAAGCACCAAGGTACAGTACTGTGCTCAAACATCTCTGGTGGTACTCGTCAAAGCAAAACCAAAAAAGTGGTGCTCATGGATTAAGGTGAATAAACAACTCTCAGATTTCCATTATGCTTCTGAAGTATATATTGCCATCCAGTCATGACTCCATGTGGAGCAGAAGAACTAATTACCTACCCTGGTGCTTCACCTCTTATCCTTGAAGCACAATAGCATACTGTATTAGGTACTCAAAAAAGCACACTGGGAGCTGGGTGTTAGTAAATGTACAACCAGACAAAAGACAAGATACTCTCTAAAAAGCAACAGTGGTGAACAAGCTGTACCCAGTTATTTGCCTAACCATCACTGGGCAGTCTGCTCTTCACTCTGCCTTTTAGGATCTGTCAAATTGCAATAAGCAGCTCACACCTTTAATTAGCTGCCACCAAGAAGTGTTCACCAGAGTTACAGATGGCTGCCTCCTACGGCCACTGCTGGGCCCGGTGGAAGTGGGTGCCACCGTGGAGGAGGGAAGTGGGTGATTTTCAGTGGCGCGCCATAACAACTAGAAGCAACACAGACTTAAAGAACTGCAGCAGCAGCAGCAACAGCCAGATGTTGATGAGCTGTTGCTACTCCAGCATTTGTCACTGGTGTTTCCTCCTTGGTCCTCAATATGGCAGGTGGTATATCTTCAGTACTGTTGTCGAAAACATCATTTTCTGTGTTGTTAAAAATGTCTTCCAGCTCCTCTTCAGTTAAACTAAGGTTGAAATTCATGGCAGAGTTGGTGGCCATGGCAGGTTTACTTGTTCACTCACAGGTTCAAAAATAAGATAGCTAACTGTAGATTTTACAACATTCTATGTTGGACACTGGGCATTCTATTAAGGGCATTGATTCAACATTCTGGGCTACATACTGCTGGCCAGTACTTTTTTTTTACTTTATGTTGAATACATTTGACACTTTCTTTTTAACCAATCAGAAGCCATACTTTTCCCTACCCACTTTATAAAAAGACCTATGTCCTCTCTTCCTCTTCCCTGCTATATGCTTCACTCTAGGCACTGCTTAAGGTGGAAATGGAGATTAAAGAATCCGGTTTCTCTACCTCCTTCCCAACTTCATAAAGAGACCATTAACAATTCTTCTATAAACAATAGAAAAGCAAAGTAATCACACACACACAAACACTTAGTTATTTTGAAGATTTAATTCCACTCATACAAGCCAGTGGAACACATCCCCAGACTGATTATGTTTAGCTATTTCAAAAGAAGTATCATATATTAAAAGATGCAAGAGATCTGTGGGGTTTTGTGTCTTGATTATTTTTTTGGTTCTCTTTCAACTTGATATATACTGTGAAATTCCAAAAATTTGCTGTTGCAACTTGATGTATAGGTAATGATGAAAGCTGAAGCCTGGGCTGAATGGAGCTGGATGCTGAGCTGATTAAAAATCAGTAGCAACACATGCCGAATGTTTGCTTGCTGGCATTGGCAGTGGTAGTGTAGAAGTTACAGAGCTGCGTAATAGGAATGGCAATGAAGTATTGAACTGAAGCCAACCCCACCACCACCCTGCAGAGAGTGACAGGCATTGGGCTGTGCGCTTGGGTCGTCAGGCATAATGGCCACGCCATTTCACCACACCCCACCCTGCAGACACTGACAAGTGTCATGGTGTTCTTAGGGGTCTTTGGCCCTTATCGCACCCATTTCATTAGGAAATATGGTGAGATGGATTGCGATATAGAAGAATAGGGTGAGTTTGGGGTCAAGAGTCCAAGGCATACCTCGATGCCTCTCACTGACTGCAGGGTGTGGAATGGTATGAGCATCACAGGCAAGAATCCCAAGTCACACCCCTGATGCCTGTCATTCTCTACAGGGTTGGGCGTTATGGTTGGAAACCCTAATACCTCAGGCATTCGTTGGTATTTTCACTCCAAATTTTCAACATGTTTTTTTGTGACCCCACCTCATGAACAGGAGGAATATCAGTTTGTTAGCCGAAAGCTGCTTATGCACAGTGACTACGGCATTCAGCACCACAGGTGCAAAAA
Source organism: Neoceratodus forsteri (assembly GCA_016271365.2). NCBI lineage: Eukaryota > Metazoa > Chordata > Ceratodontiformes > Ceratodontidae > Neoceratodus > Neoceratodus forsteri. The sequence continues at coordinate 668,171,156 of CM057456.1, read as the reverse complement.
CATTCCGAACAGGATGTAAAAAATGACAGCTGTACTGTTCATGAGTAGGTGTAAAAAATGGCAATGTTGCAAATCTGTAGTAAAAATATTTAAAAAAATTGTGAAGTCACGAGCACACATAGAAACTGTGCAACGCACACCCATAATATAATTAGGTTGAGATTTTTTACAGCAGATTGTCAACTCAGGCATTTTGGTGCCTCTGATCATGAACAGTGTCACTGTGATTTTCTTTATCTGTGCCGAACAATGATTTCCCACAGCGACCACGCATCTCTGTGCTGAAAGTGTGAAAACACACTTCAGCCATGTTGTGAAAAATGACAGCTGTACTGTTCATAAGGAAGTGTGGAAAAATGCCACTGGTGAAAATCTGGACTGAAAATATTACAAAGTCATGAACTAACGAGGGTGCGTGGAAACTGCGCAATGCTCACTCGTAACACAGTCATTTTATGGACTTTTGTCACCAAATTTTCAACATAGCCATTTTAAGACCTCTGCTCACGAACAGTGTAACTGTGATTTTCTTAATCTGTCCTAAACATTGCTTTAGCACACCAACAGCACCATTGTGCGCTACATGTGCGAAAACACATTTTGGGCGACATATGAAAAATTGCAGCTGTTCTATTCGTAAGGAAGTGTAATAAAATTGCAATGTTGAAAATCTGGAGTGAAAATATTAAATTTGCAAACTTACGAGCATGCATAGGAACTGTGCAATGCATGCTCATAAAACAGTCATTTTTTGGAATTTTTTTCACCAAATTTTCAACATAGCCATTTTAAGACCTCTGCTCATGAACAGTGTCACTGAGATTTTCTTAATTTGTCCCGTACATTGATTTCGCACTCCGATTGCACCATTGTGCGCTACATGGGTGGAAACACATTTTGGGTGTGATGTGAAAAATGACAACTGTACTACTCATAAGAAGGTGTGGTAAAATGGCAGTGTTGAAATCTGGAGTGAAAATATTGAAATTCGCAAACTTACGAAAGGCAGTATAGGAACTGTACTATGCACGCCAGAATACAGTCAGTTTTAGGAATTTTTTCACCAAATTTTCAACATAGCCATTTTAAGACCTCTGCTCATCAACAGTATCACTGAGATTTTCTTAATTTGTCCGTGACATTGATTTAAGACTCGATTGCACCATTGTGCGCTACATGGGCGGAAACACATTTTAGGTGCGATGTGAAACATGACAGCTGTACTACTTATAAGAAGGTGTGGTAAAATGGCAATGTTGAAAATCTGGAGTAAAATATTGAAAATTCGCTAAACTTATGAGCCGCAGGAACTGCACAATGCACGCCAGAAACATTCATTTTTGGAGCTTTATCAACTCACAACATGGGGCTTTGGGATTCCCTTCATGAATGATGTCACTGGGTTTATGTTATCTTAGCCCAAAGGTGATTTACGCAGTGACTGCACAGTGACTGCTAAATCACCCTTCAGGCCCGAATAACGCCATGACAGTGACATCATTCATGAGAAGGGGTCCCAAAACCCCATGTTGAAAATTTGGTGCAAAATTTCAAAAATGCCTGAGATATGCAAAAAGTTGAAACCCCCTATCAGCCCATTATACAGTTACCGCATTTCCTCAGTTTGCGGTCGGCTTTGAAGAGTGCAGCGTGTTCCCGGTCCACCAAGATCGTTGTAGCGAGGTCTGGAGGTAAGTATGGGGTGGGGGTGTGGGGAGGGCAGGAGTGCGCGTGGGTGGTGCGGGTTGTGGGAGGGCCAGCGAGACTACGTGGGACCGTTTTTCTTTAGGGTAAAAAAGAAAAAGACGACGTGGGGATATTTGCCATGCTGGGGTGGGCTCCCAGCATGTCACAAGGGATGGTTGGGGGGGCGTTTCAGCGATGGGGATTGGGCACCCCCGTCGGCCTTAAGATCGATTGCCACACTGGGTAGGCTCCCAGCGTGGCACTTACTACTCGGGGTGAGGACGTGGAGCTGACAGAGGATTGGGCACCCCGTCGGCTATATCATTAGTTGCTACGCTGGGGTGGGCACCCAGCATGGCATTTTGAAGGCTTTGGGCGGGGGAACACAGCACAGCCGACGGGATTGGGCACTCCGGGCTATACAGTGTGGGGCGGGTGTCGTTTCGCGCGTGCGTGTGTGTGTGTGTGTGTGTGTGGTGGGGGTGCTGTGCATGAGCAGGTGATATCTTATCGCTGCTCACCTGCTGTAGTCTCCTTTTGAACTGTATGCCACTGCATTTTGGAGCTTGTCATAGACAGCTCCAGCACGCATTGGCTTACAGGGGCCGCGCCTGCCAACACACTGACTGAATTGGAGGAGGAGGTGACACACCTCCGAAATCTCCGATGATGGTACTATGTTTCTTGCACATGCGTGCAAGCAAACATAAAAACACTTGATTTCAAGCCCTTGTGTCATGTTTTATGTTTTCTGCAATGTGTGGTTTTCCAAAAATTTACATTTCTTTACCTGGACTGCATTAAATGAGTCAGCAGAAAAGAGGAATGACATGACATGTAATCAGATAAGCTGGCTGCTTCAGGGGACTCAGTTCTTCTCCCCAACCCTCACCCCCCATGGCAGAGCAAGCTGTAGAGTTAACCATTTCTTGTCCAAGGGTTTTACTGGCACAGTCTCTGGTCTTTGCTAAGGTAGGTTAAAATCTATAATTCTCATCAGTAGGGTTGCCACCTATCTGGTTTTTAGGGTCCTTATCCGGCCATCTGGTTTTGATTAAATGCTGTCCGGTTTTTAGGCCATTCTGAATGTTCATATACTCTTAAAACGGATGTAGCAAATCATTCACTGTTTTGGCTGCACAGCATGTTCAGATTACAAAGAAGTTCTGATGTCACAGTCATTCAATCCTGCCTTTGTTTGTATAAAACAGTGTATGGGAGGGGTAAAGTATGGCCATTAAGATCATTAGCAGTAAATTAACCTAATCTTTTCCACTCTGAATTTTAAGTATGGTCTTTTACTGCTATGACAGGAAACAACTTTTACACCTTTATCTGCTCTCATGTGTTTCATTTTGTTTGCCCTATATTCTGGTATGTTTTAGACCCACTTTTGTTTAATTAATAATCTAACTTTTATTGTCTTTATCACTATATCTGCTCTCATTTTTTGTTATTACCTGAACATTCCATGACATTAGCTACACTTTTACATGTCATTCAGATAAACAGCATGGAATGGTATGTATGAAATTGTGGAATGTCTTAGAAATATAAAAAGAAGCAGCATAGCTGCCGAGGTAAAGCGGAACACCATGGAGTATTAAGGGTACCACAGGCACTAATAATTATGTTACAAATATTGGTCAAAGCATATCAGAATGTATGACTGATGTAGAAAGGAAAATGGGAGAGTGTTTAACAGAGGGTTGAGCAATAAGTTGTGAATGAGCTTGGTACATCCAGCAGACCCGAGTTTGATACCTACAGCCTCTACTTGCATACTGAGAGACCCTGAGCAAGTCACTTAACCTTCCTATGCTCCTAGGTCACTCCTGTAAAATGGTCTATGGAGCCTATGGTAGTTAACCTGGTTGTCAAAGAATAAAAATAAATAACTGAAGAAATCAAATAAATAACAGCATAAAAATGATTTCCTATCACTAGTTATGTCTATTTCAACATTACCAATAACTTTGGATGAGGAGCGATATACTTGCCAGTCATAAAAAGGGGGTGGAACCAGAGGCAGAGTTTGGGGTGTGGTTTAGCATCCGGTTTTTACCTCATCCAAAGGTGGTGACCCTGCTCATCATGTTTAAAAAGGATAAGCCTGTATCACTGAGGCGTTCAAGAAAACATAGTTCCCTCAGCTTATCCTAAGAATAACTAATTAGTTGTTAATTTCATTGGAACATGTAAATTGACTAACATAAACAGTTTTCAGCCAGCACTGCATGTAATCTGATCCTGAAGGAGACAGAGCACTGAGACAAGAGGCAACTTAACTCCATTATCACCTTATTAATCTTTTGGGCCAGAGTGAGAAACAACAGCAGATGGATAGCATTTCAGCTTCAACATTTCCTGTTGGAATCTGTTGAGCTGCTTTTTGTGATAGCAAGACATCTGCAAGGCTCCACCCCCTGTAGCCACAACAAAATTATGTAAGTCTCCTTCGGTCTCATGACAGACTGTCTGTGCCCCAATGTAGGCAGGAGCTAGAGGGACACCCTTGCTGCCCAAGTAACCACTGCCCATGCTCACTGCCATCCTGTACTACTTAGCTGAGCTGTTATTTCATTAAACAGATTGTGTATGTCTCATTTTGTCTCAAGGCAAAAGTTGTGCCCCAGTGTAAGCAGGAGCTGGGAGCACCCTTGCAGCCCAAGTGACCACTGTCAGTGCTCACTGCCATCCTGTAGTACTTAGCTGAGTTGTTATTTAGTAAAACACCTATATAAAAAATTGAGCAAGTCTTTTTGTTTAACAACAGACTTTGTGCCTCAGGGTGGGCAAGGGGCAACACCTGCTGCCCAAGTGCCCACTGCCCAGTATTAGTCATCTGAGATTCTAACTGTTGTTATAACAGTAAAAACTTACAGGTAAAATACAATATTAAAAACATTATTCCACCTTTTTAACAATTATCTGACAAATGAAAATGTCACACAAGCAGTCAAGTATAGTCAAAAAACATCTGTGGACCAGCCCTTCCAACAGTGATTCAGAAAGGGATCAAAGTTCAACATGAATTTACTGTCTTACTGTCCCTTTCACTCCAAGCAGACCAGTTGCTACTTCAACCAGTGCTAACACTGCTAGTGCCACTGCCACCACTACTGTTCCAGTGCAAGTCTCAGCCTCCATAGTGACCGATGTTGTTGCCACTTTGGCTGCCACCTTCATCACCACCTCCACTGCTGCTGCCAATGTCACCATCAGCACTGTCTCTCATGGTGCTACTACCACCATCAACACCACCTCCACTACTGCTACCAGTGTCACCATCAGCACTACCTCCAGTACTGCTACAACCACCATCACCACCACCTCCACTACTGCTGCTGCTGACACCATTACCACCACCACCAAATCCACCAGTACCACCATGACCACAGTTTATGACAGAAGCATTCAGCCATGGCCTGGTGGTTAAATCCAAGCAGTTCTAAGCATGATGAGGACAGTAAGGCAATGACTTCTATGTCAGAATATGCTCCTACACCAAAAGAGTTAAAAGGCTTGAAAATGTGTTCCTGGCACTTCCTCTGACAGCAATGACCTGAGTGAGTCTGAGGGATGCTGAAACTGAATCCTTACCTCATTCCAGAAGGAAGCACTTCGGTCAAAAGTGATAAAAAATCAGCCACTGAAGGCAGGCACAAAACATCTGCCACTGTTACTCCTCCTTCTTCAAAGCCATCCTCTTGCTAAAAAACCTTAGCAGTCCATCCTAATGTTTTGGTTGCCCTTGTGATTCTAATACTGTATCCGGTGTCATTTCACAGCAATCTTCTACACCACTCCAAAACTGAATGTGGTGGTCATGGGCACAAGCAGTGTACAAGAGAGTTGAATTCAGGAACAAGTTCAATTTCCAGTGATACCTAGACATATTTTGCTCAGCAGGAGGATGATAAAAGGAAAGCTTTGTGTTCATACTGTAGGCAGAGACTCAGCCGTGGTAAATATGTTGATAAACTGAGCACAACATGTCTTTCGAATCATATTCTGAAAAAGCATCCTGAGGTGGCTAACTTGGATAAAGCCCTTGCTGGAGTTGTCTCTTCATTCCACTGCATGCAGCATTTCAAAAAAGCAAAACTAGTTTCTGATTCTGGTGATGGTACTGCTGGTGGTGATGGTGGCGCAGGCAGTCAGCAAGTGACTGAACACCAGCAAAATCTTATTTCCAGTCCTTGCCCAAGTACTCCGACAGGCACAACACCAAGTCCCTCACAAACCAGTAAAGATGGTGACACAGCAGATGTGCAGTTTGTGGTGTGCCCCTCCCCCCAGCCTGAATGTCCTGCATTTGTCTACTCTCGAGCCATGACTAGGAGCACAGCAATGCCATTTCAAAAGCCTGCTGTCACAATAAAGGAAGCATTTCAGGCCCACAGAAAATTCTTGCCAACTCACCCCCAGCTGTTCAGATCGTGCAGCTCATAGAAGAGGTGATTACACTGGATTTGCAACCTTATTCTATTACGGAAGACATTGGATTCCATAGTCTTCTACATTTCTTGCAACCTTGATACCACATCCCAACACAAACTACTTTTTCTTGTATAGTCATGCAAGGATCTTTGAAGCAAGCTACAGTTAGGTGGAGAAGTTACTGAAACAGACTGTGGGCAAGGTTTTTCACTGTACAGTTGATGTATGGACCACGACAGACTCACTACATGTATATCTCTCACTCACAGCACACTGGTGTTCACCTACACCAGTTGCACATGGTGGTGTAGCTGCTGCTGTTGACTCCTCCTCCACTTCCTCAGGCCTTGGTTGTAGCAATACCACATCCCCTGGATGGCTGCTTGGATTTATTATGAAAGACCGACATTTGCAATACTGAGTGTCAGGATCAGAGACTGACTGCCCAAAACTCGGAATCCGACACTGAGTAATTGCCCATGGCAGAGTGTGTTTTCCATGTTTCGGGGATTAGCCACCACCCCCCCTACTTAATATAACAAACTCTACTGCAGGCAACTACTGAGTGTTGGGATTCCGAGTTTTGGGCAATCAGTCTCAGGATTCTGACTCTCAGTTTTGCAAGTTTCAGTCTTTTAAGTTTTAGTCTTTCAAGTATTCAAAGTCATACCTGCCTGCTCTCTTTTGTGTTGCAGTACTTCCAAGTCAACTCTCCAGTGTTAACATTCTGACATCTTTGAAATCCCTGACTCCTTGATTAGCACAACAGGTTTGCATGTTGGGTTCTTTTTTTTCAAGGTCCCCCTTTCTTCTGACCCACCCACCTGCTGTCCCCATGCCCAGGCTTACCTCCCCCAGGCAGGAGCCGCCAGGGAGGCTCCCCCTCCCAATGGACGCTTTTGGCAAGCCTCAGCTTACCCCCCAGGTTGGGGCCATGGGAGCAGGACCCCCCCAGTGGACATTGGAGGCAGTGGATGGCAAGGAGAGCAGGTCATCATGCCAGGGGCCAGCTTTTTTGGATGCATGGTTCCTGGGGCTGGAGATGTACAATGACATGCAGCATCAACCCTGCCCCCCTAACAAGATGGCACCAGTCACAGTGGTACCCCCTGCCTCTGCCAGGGGTCTGTAAAGCACCAGTCACTCTTTCCCTCCCTCCCCCGGAGAAGGATACCAGTCACCAGGATGCTCAGTCTTTCTCCCCTGGCCAGCTCTCTGACACCCGGGTCCATTCCCAAGCCTGGGTCATCGGTGTCAGAAGCGGAAATCCAACTTCTGTCCCGGTGGGCAGACCTGCATGTTGGGTTCTTTATTGCACATATCGGGAAGAACATGATAAAACCAGTTCATGATGGCCACTTCCAGGGAATCCAATGCCTTGATAATACATTGAATGTTGTGGTCTTTGGAGCACTCCAGAGCAGTGTGGGTGTTTTACATATCGTTGATACCTCAAGAGACATCTGTAGCCATTATCGTTGTTTTGCTAAGGCAACCAGAGAGATGCAAACTGTTCAGGGCCAGCTTGACTTACCAAACCATTGACTAATCCAAGATGTCTGTACATTATAGAGCAGCACATTTTATATGTTGCATTGCTTGCTAGAACAGAAGCGTGTTCTACATGAGTTATCTGTCGAGCATGATATTGGTGGGTTACTACTACATCACGAGTGGAGCATTATTGAGGGCAGCGTCTGTCTTCCTTTGAGAAATGCACCCATGAACTAAGCTGAAACATAGCTTCACTGTGTCAGGTCATTCCAGCTGTCCATCTCCTCTTATCAACTATGGATAGCTTCTTGGAGATCACGTGGTGCTCTTGACTCCTAGCTGCTCCTTTAGTCTGCTCCTACCACCCACCTTCCTAATCCTCACTAATCTGCCTTTTCAAACAACAGTTTGGGGCCAGAAAATGTGGACTAATGTATCCAATTGCTTGTTGCACCATTATTTCCTAGTTTGAAACATCGCTATTGGCATTTATGTCTGCGATGGAAATGGAGATGAAGCAGGCCCCTCCACCAGTCACGCCGGAAAAACAAACCAAAAAATCTAGGATAAAAACCAGCAACCAGCTAAACAAACTGGCAAATTGCCTTCAGCCATTCTGCTTGTAGAAGATAGATTTCTGCAGGAACTGGCGTCTTTCAAGGAATCCCTAGCCGATATCGCTGCCGAATTGAAATCTATCTAGGCAGACATGGGCGACTTAGGCCGCAGAATCTCTGACTCAGAGGCATGCACAACCTCTATAGAATCATGAAAGGACAAGATAGACACAAGCTAAGACAACAGATAAGCTTCAACTCAAAACTGAAGATCTTGAATGGCGCAATAGGCAAAATAACATTTTGCTCTTTGACCTGCCAGAGGCTGAAGAGGGGCCCTCAATGATAACTTTCCTCCATAAGCTACTCCTCAAGGTAGTGGGCCCTTTACCTCATAATCCTGTTTACCTAATTGATAGAGCCCAGTGCTCCCTCAGGCCTCGACCACCAGACACTGCGCCCCCTGGACCCATCATCATGAAGTTCTTAAAATTACTTAGAAAAACAGCATGTTCTTACAAAAACCAGGGAACTGCAATCCGTTAACTTGGAGGGCAAACATCTATGCTTTACACAAGATCTCCCATTGGAGACCAGGCAGAAGAGGGCTGCATTCCACCCCATTGTAAGCAAGCTCATTGCAGCTGGCCTGAAATTTAAGATGGCCTATCCAGCCCGACTGCAGGTGTCAATAGATGGAGCCTGGTACTCCTGCGATTCCCCGTCACAAGCTTCAGACTACCTATCCTTCAGACTGAAAATCTCTTTAAGGCTCCCTGAGCTGCGGTCTCTAGCCAGACCTGGATGCAATTAATCTGCATTTAAAACTCATTTATGACATGTGTTTTCCCTTACCCGGTTAGGATGGTGAAGTGACGGTGCTATCAGAAGGCCACAGAATGGCCCTGGAGCCTGATGCCCTTGGGGGATATCTGAACTGCTCCTCTGCTGATTTTTGCCCCCTGGATCCAGCAGACCAAAAGGATTTTCTTTCTCTGGCCCTCCCAGTGTTGTACTGGTCCCTTCTGGTACTGGGTGGGGCTCGGAACTGTTTTGGCTGGGATCACTTTTCTAAGAGGATTGGTTTGGGGATTGGACAAGTCCCATGCTGTTTTGGTTCCCCTACAGACCCAGCCATCATGAACATATATTAAATGGAGGGGGGGGGGAATTTATTGGAACTACACCCTTGGATTCTTGGCTTAAATTGAATGCCTAATTCAGGCTACTTTTAATGAATAACTGCTGGTTATCCTCCGAGTACTGTGAGAGGTGTTTAACATCTCTATAGCATCATAAGGGAGATAATCCCCACCCTTAGAGTTGTAGAGGGAATTTGTGTACACTTCCTGTTTCTCTTCGCATCCCCATTTCATAGCTAAGGGAGCACTCTCTCCTCTGGTCCTTTACAACACTAGTATAATAAGGTTTAAGTGGGCTTATCCCCATATGACAGGCTGTTACTCCGGTAGACTGCAGCATGGCCTGGATAGATTGCTACTAATATGGCAGGTAGGACAGATTTAGGATGCTATTTAATCTGTTAAATATACTAAATGACAATGTGATTCAATTTTCTGATTTGGGAGTTGGGAGGGCTGGGGAAGAGTGTTTGACTGGGAAGCCAGGTGGGGATGTTGAGCCTCACATTCTGGATAATAGGGGTGTTGATCCTGACTACACCCCTGCAGACATCCATAGTATTCTGTTTGTGGAGGCTGGGGTGGGAGGATTACATTGGTTCAAAAGGAATTATGTTAAATTGTGCCAGCGAGGGTACTGTGTCAATTCTTTTGTCCAGTGATGGTCCTTCTTCCAGGCCTCTACTTCTGGGGAGGGGTTCAGAGTCTCTAAGGGTGGTCCTTCAGGCCTTTTGCGATCTTTATGCTCTTTCTCTCACTGAAGACCAATGGGACCAATGTATATAGTTTTGGGATGGAGAAGGTGGGAGGGTTGGGGTACTTGTACCTATTACTGTTACAACTTTTCTTGCCTTATGTTTTGGTGGGGGAGGGTAGGGCTGTATGAGTATATGTGAGTCAGAGGAAGATTATAGTCATGATGGCTGCCACCTTTTGGATATGAAGGGTTCAGTTAAAGCATTTTATATGTTCATTGCTTCGGTATTATGTCATGGATAACCGGGATTTCAGATTACCGTGTCGTTGTTTTTTAATGAATTGCCTGATACCAGCCATGTTTTGGATAAGGAAGAGGGAGGGAGGGAGTTTTTTGGGAGGGATTGGGGGAGGGGTTTTGGGGAGGGTTGTATATTAACTCATTCTCTCCCAGTGGCCATTTTGAGTCAGGTTTAGCAATGGATGGTTCCGACACCATATGGCAGCTACAGGACTGAAGGAGTTAATGTTCATGCTAAGATTTTATCAACTTTGTTAACTGAGCAGAGGGGGACTGGGTGGTTAGTTGCAGGCCTCTTCTTACCCCTCTCACTGGCAGCTCAAAGGGGGGATAACAACTAATGTAGTACTGAATTTTCTAGGTTACTGTGCTTATTTGTTATCTACTCATTTCTAAAATTTGCTGTGCTGGGGGAAGGGGTGAAGGGCCTTGGGGGGTGGTGCGGAGTGTGTCCTTGTACTATTGTTTACCTTAATAATAATTTTAGTTGTTATTAAAATGGCTAATAGGTTAATTGAGATTCTGACCTGGAATATCAGAGCTATTAGGGAAAAGCTCAAAAGGTATCAAGTTCTTAAACATATCTCCCTTCTTCATGCTCACATTACATTATCCAAGAAACACATCTTCTTCCCCATGAGGCAAACAGACTCTGCAGGCAGGATATTGACCAAGTATTCACCTCTGGAGACTCAACCTCAAGTAAAGGTGTAGCCATTCTTGTGAATCATTTGATCTCCTTGCAAGTAGACCAAGTTATTACAGACCCACAGAGAAGGTACATCTTTGTAAAGGACCTTCTTGACCAGAGGGAGCTAGTTCTGGGAAGCATATATGGTCCAGTGGGAGGTGACTCAGCCTTTTTTATGTACCTAACTGACAAACTAACCCCACTTCTCTCCCTCCCACTGATCTTGCGGGGCAATTGGACCCCCACTCAAAATTCGGATCTATCTAACTACCCCCTCAAACCTCTCTCGGCAGCACAATGTGCCCTACAAGTTTATGGACACAATAGGTCTTTGTGATCCCTGGAGAGTTCTTAATCCATTGTCCTGCATCTATTCTTTCTATTCCATGGTACATCACACTTCTTCTAGACTGCACTATGTCCTAATCAGTCACTCTCTTCTCCCTGTCTTTATAATGCTGGTATAGAACCCATTGTTCTTTCTGATCATGAAGTGGCTTGGTCAGTACTCACCCTAGCACAAATCTACAGTGAGATGCGACTTGAAAATTAAATACTCAACTTCTTAAGGATGACCATGTGGTCTCCAGAATTTCATCTCTTATCGGTCCTTCATCCAATCTAATCAAAATGGTACTGAGGGTAGATCATGAATGGTGTGCTTTAAAATGTTTCCTGCGGGAGTTTATCTTTCTGGCTTCCACCGGAAACACCATAGAGATTCAAGCACATTCCTTACTCGCTCAAATCTGTACCTTGGAGCATTCTCTCTCTCTCTCCCACTTCCTCCCTAGACTCTTTGCAGACCTTGATGTCTCTTCAATATAAATACTCCACCTTTCTGCAGGAAAAAGCAGAATACTCAATCTTAAAAACTCAATCCAAATACATCGAACAAGGTGGAAAGGTGGGCTGGTTGTTGCTCTCTGTTTACGGAAGTTGGAAGCTTCAAGAATCATTTCCTCCATCCTGGCACCAGGTGATTCCATAAAGACACTCCCCAGGGACATTGCATTGGTATTTGAACAATTCTATTCTATATTATATGGTCAGCACTCATCCCCACCAACTATTGATGAAATGTCTTTCTATCTAGAGTCTGCTTCACTGCCTCACCTCCTGGATCACCATTGAGCCCTTCTGTGGGCCCTCATCTCCCTAGTAGAAGTTGAATCTGCTATAAATAATCTAGCACACAATAAAGCTCCTGGCCCTGATGGCTTTAGCATGCTTCTACAAACTCTTCCTTAAAGATCTAGCCCTCTTCTGCTTCATCTCTGTTACTTTATGGTATCTTCAGAATCATTAGACCCTTTCTTCTGAGGCCACTATAGTCCTCCTTCTCAAGCCAGATAAGCCACCTACTTGTCCGTGAGCTATCACCCTATTTCTTATCAAGCTGTGACATCAAAATCCTAACTAAGATTCTAGCCACAAGAATTGAGAAGGTATGATCATGTCTTCTCAGTCCAGAACAAATAGGTTTTGTCTCTGGAAGTATTCTGCTGATCATCTCCAGAAGATATCCATTTCTTCCAGGTAGCTAGCTCTTTTTCTTCCCCCATGTCTCTGATTTCTCTTGACACCAGAAAGGCCTTTGATAGAATTGATTGGTCCTTCCTTTGGTCAACCCTTCAGAAGATAGGCTTCCCTCCCTCTTTTCTACAATGGCTTCAAGTGATTTACTCTTCCCCAATGGTTAAAATCTACTGCAATGGTGTGTTCTCCTTCTCATTCCCTCTCCATACAGGTACCCATCAGGGATGTCCTCTTTCCCCCTTTCTCTTTATCTTATATCTCAAACCACTTATCAGACATCTTAAATCTTCCCCAAGCATACATGGCAACCCTATCTGTAACCCATCACCATCTCTTTCAGTTTATGGGTGCTATGTGACAAGGGCGACTGCAGGACGGTGACCCACAGAAGGGAGCAAAACCATCAGGGTGACCAAAAAACAGTATGTTCTTTAATGCAGGGGGCTTTGCCTCTCACCCCTCCACATCCCCCTTACTTAGGATTCCTACTCCAGGGGGGTGCAACTCGGGGAAAGAGGGGAAATCACTGGTCGCTCAGACTGTTGGTGCCATTGTGTAGTCGCCCTTAAAACCAGTTGCCCACATACAGTCGCCCACATCACAGGCTACCAGTTTATGCAGACAATATTTTACTTCATCCCTCAAACCCCGTCCTTTCTCTCACCGAGGCCCTAAAGATAATTGAACAATTCGGTAGTTATTCTAACTACAAACTGAATCTCAGCAAGACAGAAATATACCCTCTCAATCATTTTGTACACAGTCAAGAGTTTTCCCCCTTTGGTATGAAGTGGTCTCCCCGCTGTATCAAGTATCTTGGAATATTTTTAACCACTAATCCCTCCTTGATATGGAAATTGAATTTAGAAGATCTGGGTATAATACAACAGGACTTAACACGTTGGAAGAATCTCCCAATATCATTATGGGGCAGAATTAATATTATTAAAATGAATGCCCTTCCTATGCTTTTTTATCCTTTAAATATGCTTAATAACTGGCTTCCTTTATCCTTCTTCAAATGTATTCATTCATGTATTACTCCATTTATCAACTGGACAAATCTTCCAGGCACTCTTACCTCAAACTGGGGCTCCCTAAAGAATCAGGCAGTCTGCGACTTCCTAATTTCCTACTCTATTATTGGGCCAGTCATCTTCACAAGTGTGGAAAATGGCTCTCTATGCCTCAAAATGCATCTGATGATGACTACATCCCTATTTGGTTACAAACAGAATCCAAGATAATCTCCAATTACAGTCTTTCTCCTGCTGCCATTCTTTTCTCCCCCTGGAAATCTCTTCCGGCTATGTTGGGCTCCTCCCGATTGGTATTTCTATCAAAGTCTTTTCGCAACTCTGCTCCTATTTAAAGGTCTCCCCTTCCAAAGATTTCTCTCAACTTGTCTTTTCTAATCCAAACATCAAGAGCGGAGAGTGCCCACTATCTCCTGATTAGCTTCCTATCTTTCCAGAACTTAGAGTGTCAGACATTTACACTCAGTCCTCTATACTCACTTCTCCAGAGTTATTAGTTAAATTTCGACTGGGTCCAACTAACATTTTCAGTATCTATCAGCTACGACACCTATTAGTGCAACAATTTGGTCTTTCCTTAAAATTATTTGTACTTGGTGACCTCCTTCAGCAGATCCAATATCTAGCTTCCAAACCTCGTGGTGTCTCTGCTTTATATATGTGCTTGCTAACCACTTCTTTGCCTTCTAATTCAGCTGATTCCATGATATGGGAGTCCCTGATACCAGATTTTGCCTTTAATTGGCCACGTCTCTGGAAGGATCTTTATACTTACCTGACTCAGGATCAGCTAAGACTTATCCAATACCATATTTTAAATAATATGTACTATACCCCAGTTAAATTAGCTAAGATGGGTCATCTCCCCTGTCCTACCTGTGCCAGATGTGGCAAGGCAGAGAGTACCCTGTTACATGTTTTTTGATCTTGTGAGAAAGTATCTTCCCTGTGGGTACATACTGAAGAGTGGATGGACCCCCTCTTGGGGTTACAAGGTCTCTTTTCTCCCAGAATATGTGTTATTGGTGATTACTCACAGATTCAGGTCAAGGAAAGGAGATAACATATGGATCTCATTTCCTTGGCGGTTAAAAAACTAGTTCTGAGACACTGGTTGGACCAGATATCCATCACATATAATGAATGGCTACATGAGCTCTTTCTCTCTATGGACAGAACACGTGATTGCTAGTATATGATAACGTATGCCCTTGTTTAATAAAAAATGGGGCAAATTGTACGTCCTTTATCTAAACTAATTGCCTTTTGTGCTCTCTCTTTGGTGCCTCATTAGATATTTTTTGATCACACAGCCTCAACTCGTTCACCATCTCCTGGGATAATTATTCATAGGTAACACTGCACACTCCACAAGGGGGGGGTTACAGGGTAGGGGTGTGGTGGGTGGGTGGAGGGTTTCTTTATTGTTTCCTGCTTGTTTTGGATGTAGTGTACTGTTGTTGATTGAGGCATTTATAAACATAATAAAGCTTTTTCAATTTAAAAATAAAAACTCTAGCGAGCTTCCAGGAGTGCAACACTATGGACTTGTTTCCAGAACCCATCAAGGAACTCATTGAAGGGCTTACTAGGGAGTTAAGATCACGGTTTGCTACCATACGTGACAATACTAGCTGCATGTTCACAACCATGTTAGACCCAAGATTCAAATGTGATACACTGTGTTTGTCCATGTAGAGTTACAGAGTGAGTGGGTACCAGCAGCAACTGTGTAGTGAACTTGAGGGAGTGATGAGGGAGATGAACCTATCTTGTTCAGAGGATGCTGGGGGATCAGAGAGTTCTGGAAAAACTGAAGTAAGAGGCAGTATCATTGGCAGCCCAAGTGACTGGTGTTGGTGGTGGCATGCCACTGACAATGAGGCTGCCTGCTGATGCAGAAAGACAGGCTAAGTCTGCAACACAGGAAACTGTGCCTCAGATTATAAAAGCATATAATTATGACTGATCACTGCTCATGAATTCTCTGCTGAAAAAGCAGTGGTAGAGGACATGTTTGTTGCCACATTCTGCTGAGCAGATGCTCACTAATTATTTTGGTGAGACGACTGTGGACTTTAATGTTGACCCTGTTTCACACTGGAACACCAAAAAGCAATCATGCCCTGCTTCGACCCAGGTAGCAAGTAAATATCTTGTGTGCCCCCCCAACAAAGCGTACCTTGGGTCCAGCTCTTCAGCACTGCAGGAGATATTGTCCAGCCACATCACTCCTGTCTGCAGCCTGAACATGTGCAGCAGCTTCTTTTTATTAAGCTAAACATGCCTCTGCTTGATTCTTTTAAGTGAATAGGGTGAAGGTGTACTAGTCTGACTGACAATGTGCTTTCACTGCTGCCAGGTGTGAATAATGAATTGCCCTTGTGGCTTTCTGACCTCTGCTCTTGATGTTATGACAAAGATTCTGAATTATACAATGGAAAAAATAGCCACCTCTCATTGGCCAGCTGGCACTATCACCCTGTTGTAAAATCTAGCCTCACCAACAGGAACAAGTGCCAGCTGTGCCAAGGCTCGAGCTCCAACCCATTTACAAAACACTCCGACCCCGTTTTCAAAGGCAAAAACCACCATCGTACATCGCGCTACTCACTAACGCAAAACCCGGCCGTTGACCGCTAAAATGAATATCGAAACAACATTCGAATTAATCGACAATGACGAGCTGGAAGCCATCTTCAAATCATTAGAAGACGGTGATAAAACCGAAGTTGAAACCAAAAATCCAGTACCTGAAAAATCAACAGCACAGCCACCACGAAAGCTCGTTCCTCTGCCTCACATCCCCAGCCTGAACGTCACACACAACCCGCTCGCAGCACGTCCAACTACCGCAGAGCACAATTCAAACTCGCGCTTCCGTTCATAACTACTGTTCTGCTTCACTGTTAAAGTTAGGCACATAACGTTGTCTTCAAATAAAATGAAAACCTAAAAAAAATGTTAAAACACAAAAAAATAAACACTTCTTTATGTTACAAGCAAACCCACTGTATGGACTATTTTTTTGCATGGAAGGATATTCCACTATTTCCTTACTTTTTACCCACAACAAATTATCACAATTAAATTACTATTCACATTTTACCACACACAACATTTGTATAATTGCAATAAACCACTCCAGGGTGTTGGTGATGCTGGTTTTACCCACGCCTGACGAGGTTTAGTCACTCGGCCTGCGGCCTCATGACCAAACCACGCCAGGCGTGGGTAAAACCAGCATCACCAACACCCTGTCGTGGTTTATTGCTTAAATAAATGATGTTGGATGTGATGGTGTGCTTGCCGCTTGGAGTTCTGAGTGACCATATGGCTTTATGACCACAACTGCTGTTAAAATGACAATGATCTTAGAAAACTGCTGAAAATGTATTTCTCATTTTTTCTTCTCTTTTTTTTTTTTTTAGCAATGTGACTTCTCCTAGCCTGGTGTATCCAGACCTGGGTTACAAAACTGATTTCTTATTAGCCCATTAAATTTCAAAGCCAGACAGTGAGCAAAAATAATAGTATGAAAATAAAATATTAATTTGAAAGTAGAAATACTGTACATCCCAAAGAAGCCTTTGAAAAAGGAATTATTTCCAAAATGCATCAAGTGTTACAAGTATGTCTTGGTTGTGAGCACTGAATTAATCGCTTGGATGTAACCCTGCAGTGCAGCATTCATTATTTTCTTAGATGGTGAGTGCCCAATTTTTATTGTCTTCATAAAAAATTAAAAACAATAAAAAAACATAGGTTACATAGGTTTATTCGAGTTAAGCAGGCAATGCCCATTACAGCTTGCTCATTAAAATGAATATCCCACAGTCTCTTTCCCATTACACTATTCATCCAATCTAGTCTAAAAGATTCCCATACTTGTACTGCCTACCACCTCTGCTGGCAGGGAGTTCCAAATGCCCACCACGCCTGATTGAACCATGATGCTCTTTTGAGTGGCATGTTTCTCCTTCAACTGCAAAATGTGTGCTCTAGTGTTGTAAATGTTATCTATGTAACCAGGTCCAGGTATTCCCATAGTTCAGCTGGACATCATTGCATGTCCCCGATCCCGGCAACATACTCAGAAATTGCTGGCCACCCAAGGATGAAGCACACCTCCAGCACTTGGCCTCAATGTTTCCCTGCCTTTCTGCTGACCAATTGCAGCTCTGTGGTGTTGCTGGCCCTGAACCCCACCCTGAGGGGCAATGTCGGTGGTGGTCCCTGCCGACACCTACTCCCAACATAGACGGGCCTGTCTGGTGCTGTAGCCCCACCTTGGGGGTAAGCCGTGGTATCTGTGGGGGCAAGGCACATAGGGAACGAGGCAGGGTTGTCCAGGTGCTGGAGCAGAAAACTGGGGTGGCCAGCTCCAAAAAAATTAAATAAATGCCTAGTATACCAGGCAAATGTCCCCTGCATCCTTCTGTAGTCCATCAAGTACAGTTCCAGGTATTTTAGCCTCTCCTTATAACTAAGAATCTTAATTGTTGTAATCTTTTAGTAACCCTACGCCTGTACACTCCAGTGTTCTTATTTCCGTTTAGTGCATGGAGACCAGAACTGCATGCAATATTCCAACCCTGGTCTCACCAAAGATGTATAGAGTGGCAATATCACTCTCTATCCCTGCACCTCATATTTCTTCCTTATACTACCCATTGAATTAGATGTTTTGCTATGGTGTTGCAATATTTTTTGGTTTCTATAGTATCAGAAATTAATATTCCCAAATCCTTCCTATTCTTTGTTTCTCTCAATTCTTTTCCTGTATTGAATATTTTTTATTTATATTGTGTCTTCCTAAATATATGACCACACACTTCTTTACACTTAATTCTAGTTTGTTAGTATCTGTTAATTGTTCTACTAACTCTAATAATTTTTGTAACTGTCCAGCCTCCACTCTGTTGTTCACAACCCTGCCTAATTTAATGTCATTGGCAAATTTGGTTATCTAAATGTCCTCAGTTGTTGGCACTGAGGAGACATACACCTTAAATAAACAGGGACCTAATACAGACCCCTGTGGTACCCCACCCCAAACTCAAGTCCATCCTGACAAATAACCTCTTATACTCACTCTCTGCCTACTATTTGTGATCTACGGTATGAATCAATCCATTTCATCAACCTACCATTGAGACCCATACTGTATAATACTTGTATCATTCAATCATCCTTATCGAAAGCTTTAGACAGATCCAAAAACACCAAGTCTACAGCTTTGCTCTCATCCAGTACTGTTCTGACCTTATTATAAAGTTCTAACATGCTCATTAGTGTTGATCTCCCTGCTGTAACCCCATGCTGGGTTTTGTCCCCAAACCAGATCATTAATGAACTTCTATCTTGTCCTTGATAACTTTCTCAATACGTTTTCTGAAACAGATGTCAAACTGACTGCTCCATAGTTTCCACAGTCCTTTCTAGATCCCTTTCATAAATAGGTACTACATATAGCCTTCCTCTATGAGGATACAGAAGATCCTGAATCTAAAGATTCCTGAAAGATTCTTGTTACTGGTCCAGCCAGCTCATCTGCCATTTCATTGATTGCCCTTGGATGTATACCATCAGGGCCCTGAGATTTGTTAGGGTCTATGTTTTAAAGCCTATCCCTTATATCATCTATTTTAAGTTGTATTCTTGTTGTACCCGCATGACATAGTTTAGTAGGCTGAGAATCAGACTTCTCATTAAATACAGAGCTAAAGTACTCGTGGAACAGGTGTGCTACCTGAAGTTCATCTGTTACCATTTTTCCATTAATATCCGCTAACAACCCTACCTGTGTTCTGTTGCACTTCATATTATTGATGTGCTTGTAAAAAGACTTGCAGTTATCTTTTGTTCTAGATGCTACTTGTTTTTAAAGTTAGTCTTCACCTTTTTGATATCTGATCTGCAGGATTCTGCAAGTTGTTTATGTCTGGACCACTCTGTTCAGTTACTTGATTTCTTCACTCTAACATATGCCTGGTTCCTTTTTTTTTATCTTTTACTTAAATAAAACATAGAAGTTGATGGCAGAAGGAGGCCACTAGGTCCATCTAGTTTGCTTATTTGTTTTAGACCTCTTTTGACACTCTAGTTGCCCTTTGTAGTCAGGGCTCCCTTGTGTTTATTCCATGCATTCTTGAATCCCCCAGTGTTGACCCCACAACCTCTAGGTACAGGCTGTTCCAGGCATCCACCACTCTTTCTGTGAAGAAAAACTTCCTGATGTTGGTAGAGAACCTCCCTCCTTGCAGCCTGATGTAATGTCCCCTGGTCCTGGAGCCCTTCTTGAAGTGAAAAACTTCATGTGCCTGTACCTTGTTAATGCCTTTTATATACTTGAATGTTTCAATCATGTTCCCTCTCTCTCTTCTCTGCTCCAAGGAGTACATGTTCAGTTCCCTAAGTCTTTTCTTCATAGGACATGTACTGCAGACCCTGAATCATTTTTGTCACATTTATCTATACTGTTTCCACCCGGTCAATGTCCTTCTAAAGGTGAGGCCTCCAGAACTGGACTCCGTATTCCAGGTGAGGCCTGACCAGCAGTCTATACAGTGGTAGTACCATCTCTCTCCTCCAGCTCATGATTCCCCTCCCAATGCAGCCCAGCATTCTGTTGGCCTTCAATGTTACCTTCTCACACTACTTACTAACCTTTAAATCATCTGAGATTATGATTCCCATATCTCGTTCTGGGTTTGAGGCCACCAGTCTTTCACCTCCTAGGTAATACTCCTTTCTTAGATTTTTATTTCCTGTATGGATGACCTTGCACTTTTTGGCTTTAAATCTCAGCTGCCACACTCCAGACGATTCTTCTAGTTTCTTGAGGTCAGCTTCCTTCTTGCTTACTCTTTCTGAGGTATCCGTCCTGTTAAATATCTTGGTGTCGACTGTGAACAGACACATCTTTCCTTCTAGTCCATCAGTGATGTCTGCTATAAAATCATTGAAGAGCAGAGGACCCAGCACTGAGCCCTGGGGCACCCCACTGGTCACCCTGCCTTTCATTGATTATGTTCCATTAACCTTTACCCTCTGGATTCTGCCTTGTAACCAGATTTGTACCCATCTGACTACTTCTGAACCAGGCCTGGTGTGATAGCTTCTTTTACTGACCTTCTGTGGAACCGAGTCGAAGGCCTTACTAAAGTCTAGGTAGACCACATCTACTGCCCCACCATGGTCCACTATTTTTGTAGCATAGTCAAAAAACTCAAGCAGATTTGTGTGGCATGACTTCCTGCTGTGAAACAATGCTGTTTAGGGTCCTGTTGGCTGCTAGTTTTGAGGAATTCTATGATCCTCTGTTTTGAGTAGTGCCTACATTAGTTTCCCTACTATAGATGTAAGGCTCACTGGTCTGTAATTACTAGCCTCTCCACAACTGCCTGATTTGTGAAGTGAAATCACTATTGCTATCTTTAGTCATCCATGGGTTTCTGTTACCAGTCTTAGTATACTGATCTTTCTTTTGGGTATGGAGACAGCAGACCTGGGGGTGGAACCAGTCAGCTGGTCCGACCATCACACCGTAAGGTTCAGCTTCAGGGACCCCCCTAATAGATCTGCCCCTATGGAGATGGTTCAGTTTCGTCCTTTAAGGGGGAGTTACTCCCAGTGATCTATCGGTGGCACTGGACCTATCAGGATTGTCAGGTGAAGCATGAGTCCAGGTGATCTCGTTTAGCCTATAATAAGTCTGTGGAGTTGCCCTGGACAAGATTGCTGCTGTTCATGTTCAGCCTCTCACCTTCGTTCAAGGAGCCCTGGTTTGATGGTTCCTTGATGGAGCTGAGGCAAGTTAGCTGAAGGACGGAGAGAGTCTGGTGGAGGTCTGACCTTGATGCGACAGGCTTAGATTGATGGTACATTAGGATACCTACCAATCAGAAATTACCCATAAGAAGACAGAATTCCTGTCCAGGGAGATTTCTTTTTTTTTTTTGAAATTCAACTTTATTAGTTTAGCAAATAACACAATGCAATGAATCCAAACAAGACTGTACATGTACTAGGAGAAGGAAAAAACAGAAACAAACAACAACCCACAAAAAAAAAGGGGGGAACCCCCCTGACCCAATCCCAACCCCCTCCCTCCTAAAAGAACCCCCCTCCGCAAAACAACCCACAACATTGAATAGGGTTCTGTACCGACAGGGCTATCATTATAATTACCCACCCTACCACCCCCCGAGTGTGCTTTACATTAGATAATCAGGTTATAGCACAGAGCCAGAGTTGATACCATGTAATAGGCTTAGGGATAGAGGAAAGAAGATGCAAAGGAACGAAGGGAAAAAACAAGGAAAACAGGGGCTAAAGGGTGCTAGAGCCCGAACCAAGAGGGTCAGTGGTGTAGATAGGCAGTATAGCTTGTCCCATTTTTTGTGAAACAAATCCATACGGTTACGTGAGCTAGCTGCAAGTCTCTCAGTTAAAGCAAGTTGATAAGTCTTTTATCCATTCGGTGTATGTTATAGATTGATCAGTCCAATGCTTAAGGACTAGCTTTTGACCACCATAGAGATTAGGCAATATGGTACTTGCGCTCCTGACAATCTATGGTGGTTTAGTTACCTAGGATGCAAATATCAACCGTGAAAAGGCTATCAAGGCCTAAAAGAGGGTCCATATTATCCTGAATAGAACGCCACAAGGGGACTACCTTGACACATTGCCAGAAAATGTGAAGTAAATTCCCTTCACCTTGTGAGCATCTAGAGCAAAGGGGAAGAGATAGTTTTTTTAAATGGAACAATTTAACTGGGGTGTAGTACATGTTATTTAGTATATGATATTGGGTAAGTCTAAATCTATCTTGGGTATGATATTTGTGCAGATCCTTCCATAAACTGGGCCAGTTAGGAGTGAAATCAGGGGAAAGAGAGAGCCAAATACGAGAGCCTTCGAGCGGGTATGGGGAGTTATAGTCCAGCAGGTAGGAATATATTGATGAAATGGAGTGGGCTCTGGGCGCTAGAGTTTCGATTTGAGAAAGGAAAGGACTGACCTGTGATTCCTAAAAACCGGTCCAAAATTGAGATTGATGAGATGCCTTATTTGATATATCTTGAAGATAATGTTGTTGGGAAGGTCAAATTCGGCAAGTATGTCAGGAGAAGAGAGAAGGGAGCCCTGGGAGTAGAAATTACCCACTGTAGTATCTTTAATTTGTGGGATCCAACCAGGGGCAATTAGAGAGCTTCCCAGTCTAATATTGGGGTTAAGAACAAGGGGTTGTGCTAGATCTGATTTGGGTGAAATTTTGAGGTAGTAAAGACATTGGGAGAGGGTTTTAAGAGAAGTAATAATAGTTGGGTTCGAAATCCAAGAAGTAAGCGCTGAAGTGGGGGTGAAGAAGATTGTTTTGGGATCTATTTTGGCATCTAAGAGAATTTGCCTCTCGATCAGAAGCTAGAGCGGGGGAGGGCAAGTAGTTGTATCTGAGAACCATCTGCCCAGCTTAGAGAGGTGAGCCGCCCAGTGGTAGAATATTAGATTGGGAAGGCGAAGGCCCCCTTTATCTTTGGTGAGGCATAACTTAGAGAAGGAGCATCTGGCAGCTTTATTTTGCCAGATAAAATGCGAAAAGATGGAATGGAATTGACCTAAGTATGAAAGCGGTAGCCAGAGACCTAGTAAATTGAGAGGGTAAAAAATACGGGGAAGGACATTCATCTTGATAATGTTAATCCTGCCCCAAAGAGAGATGGGAAGTTTAGCCCATCTTTGTAAGTCTAATTGAATATTAACTTTGAGGTCGTCTAAATTAAGCTTTTGAACATAGCCAGATTGGAAGTGAAATGTATACCCAAATATTTAATTGACTTGGGGACCATCTCATACCAAACTTAGAGAGGTCATGTTTTGTGTGTAAAAGAGTTCAGAGGAATATTTCTGATTTAGATATGTTCAGCTTATAATGGAGAGGCAGCCATGTTGGGTAATGATTTGGAGTGCCTGCTCTAATGATTTGGCAGGATCGCAACAAGCAGATGTCATCTGCATAGACAAAGCACCAGCTCCTGCGTTTGTACCGGGCATCCATGAATGAGTGGGAGTGTTTAAGTTTGAGAAGAAGAGGTTCTAAATACAGGTTGAACAAAAGGGTGAGAGCGGGCAGCCTTGTCTGGTGCCAGTGTGGAAGGAAAAGATTGAGGAAAAGACCCCATTGCAGTAGATCCTAGCTGAGGGGATGTATATAGAACCTGAATCCACTTGAGGAAGACGGTGGAAGTCCATTTGACCAGAGTTGCCTACAGAAAGTCCCAGTTGACTTGTCTAACGCTTCTCAGCATCTAAAGAGATCAAGGCCATAGGGTATGGGATAATTGGGAAGCATTTGAGATGTGAGAAAGAGTTCTGAGGTGGTCTGCTGGGGAATGGGCTGAACGAATCCGACTTGTTCCGGACTGAGGAGATGAACCCAGACCTTCTTGATCCTCTCGGCTAGGTTCTTGGATAGGATCGTCATATTGCAGTTTAGGAGAGAGATGGGATGGTAGCTCGCCGGGTCTTTGGGAGGCTTATTAGGCTTAAGAAGTAAAACGATTGTGGCTTCTAGTAGAGGGGTCTGGGGCCCTCAGCGTTGAGCAGAAAATTATACAATTTAAGGAGTAAGCAAGATCTTTGTAAAAGTTTTACAGAAGTTCGAGGTAATCATCAGGACCCGGAGCCTTGTCCGAGCGAGAGGTGATGGCATTTTCATTCTAGAAAGAGTAATAGGAAGCAAGGACATTTTTATGGTATACTGAAAGATGAGGAAGGTTGAGGTCTGATAGATAATTCTATGTCCAGAAGGGGCACTGGGGAAAGACTGCTATAGAGATTTTATAGAAATCTTCAAAATCTGTGTAATGTCCCTGGGGTAGTTTTGGTTAGGCCTTCAGGGGTTTGCAGAGCCGGATTAATCTTGAGCTCTCTAACATACGTAGTCTTAAGGCCAAAAACCTACCGGCTTTTTAAGCCTGATCAATATATTTAGATTGGGTTTTTAATATGGTATACTCAGCTTTCTCCTTAAGTAGGTCAGCATAGTCATTTTTACATTTAAAAGGGATTCAAGAGAAGCCAAAGGGAGGAGGGAGTGTATGAGCTCTCCAATTCCTTAATTTTGGATAGTAATAGGACTGCATGGGTCTGCCTAGTCTTCTTCCTTACCGAGGCTAATTTAATTAGCTCTCCTCTAAGGTAACATTTCAGGGAGCACCAGATGATATCCATCCTTGGGGATGAATTCATATTGATCTCAAGGAAATTAGAGATGAGAGTTTTAATGCGAGCTACAGTTTGGGCTTCCTTAAGGAGCTGGGTGTTGAATTTCCAGATCGTATCACGTTGAAAATTGGGGTCAGGGGTGATTTTTGCCCAGACAGTGGTGTGATCGGACAGTATTATCGGTTCAATACCGGTCTGGAGAAGGCGAGGAAGGAGAGAATTACTGATTAAAATATAGTCTATTCTAGACCAAGATTGATGAACTTGGGAGAAAAAGGAGAAGGATCGGAGGGAGGGGTTAGTGAGACGCCAAGGGTCACATGACCCTAATATTTGCACAAAGTCCGCTAAAGATTTTTGAGCTGGGGATGCAGGCCGATTAGAATCCTGAGATCTATCCAGAGAATGGGATGGTGGGACATTCCAGTCCCCTTCCAAAATGAGTTGTGAGGGTAGAAGGGTACCTAACTTGTCCGCCAGGGTCATAAAAAACTCGGGGCTCCCCCCTACTGGACCATAAATTGAGCCGAGGATGACCTTACAGTTATTGAGGGAACCTTTGACCAGGACAAACCCTGTCATTGTGGTCAATCAGTGTCTCCTCTGTCAAGAAGGCAATGTAATTTTAATAAGGATGGCCACCCCCTGTTGGATCTTGACCCACTCGCTGCAAAACTTGAGAGAAGCCCGATCTGACAAGCGATTTTTCCTCACTCTTGAGTAAATGGGTTTCTTGTAGCATGAGTATCTCAATTTTGAGTAAATCGCAGTGATTGAACACCTGAATCCTCTTGGTTCTTTCCTGAACCTCGCATATTCCAAGTAGCCATTATAACTGAGTTTGTAGCCATTTCAAAACAGTAAGATAGAAATAACCATAGTAAAGCTTTTGGTATAAATCATGAAAAGGCACACTGACACCCCCACCAGACTGGTTAGGAACTGTGAAAAGCAAAGCCAGATCTTTGGAGTGATACAATCCAACAGCAAGAATAGAAAATAAAATAAAACCCTTGAAGTTTAGCACAGACCAGCCTCAGAAACCCCCCTTGTCCCCCCAACAAGAAAAACCCCTACAAACTATGTACATTCTGGTGTCTAACGTGTCAGTAAGGAATTGGTGAAACCAATGACATGCAACTGTGCACCAGAGCCCGATGGCAAACCCAAAGGTTGACCCAGTCGTTAAACCAGAAATGCTAAATGCTATCGAGGGAAGTGGAGACAGGGTGCATGCCAGGAATATCCCACTAAGTTTAACGAGAAATCCCCAACCAGAAGAATTAGGGCTGCCATATCCCCCCTTTATGAGCTCATGAGGCAGCATCCTTTTGCCCTGAGCGTCTCCGGGATCCCCCCCCCACCCACCAGCACTTAGTCTTTAGGTCCTGGCCAGACAACGGCCTTGTAAACCCGTGGGACCTATCGGGAAAAAAAAAGCCCAGGGAAGCTTTGCTTAGGGTAGTAACCTTTTGATTCTGCCGCTTAAGTAAGCCTGAGCACTGGATTTACCCCCATCTGTGCAAATCTGCAGTCCATGTGAAGGCAAGCGCAAGAAATGGGAGTGGGGTCAGATCAGAATCGCGAGGCTGACTTTAGTGTTGTTCCCCGGGGGGGGGCAGAATATGCTGTGGAACCAAAACCGGTCCGCCTTCAAATCGGTCAGACCGAACCATGAGCCATCAACCCAAATGATCCGGGATTATTACTGGAACCAACTAAAAATGGACCACGGCCTACCGCCACCAGCGCTAAAGCCCCTGGATACCCCAGCCTCCCAGAAAAATAGAACAGCTAAACAAATACATCAGGTAAATAATCAATCCTGACATAGCAAGATATGAATGCCAAAACGTAGGTAACAAGCCAACCACTGGATTAAAGAGAGTCAAGTCATTTGTCTTTGAACAGATTGGGTAGCCTGGAGGTTAAATCTTTGGTAGCCTGTTCAGGCGACTCGTAGGTTGAGGAAGAGCCATCGATCGTGATCTTAAGTGTGGCAGGGTATAGCATTCTGAAGTGGATACCTGCCGCAATAAGCTTCTGCACCACAGGATGGAACGCCGTTCTCTTCTGTCTGGTCTCAGCTGGTAGGTCCTGGGCAATCCGTAGTTTAGTAGGGCCCCACATAATAGCTTGCAGCTCAAGAGCCTTCATGAGAACATGTTGCTTTCGATATAACTAAGAAATTTAACAATAATCGGCCATGGGAGAGTCCGGTGGGGCCGTGGTCTCAGGGACCTATGAGCTCTCCAGGTGATATTGAGGGTTGAGAGGCGAGGGCTGACGACTTTTGCCAAGAACTTCTGGAGAAAAGTGATGGTATCTGGTCCTTCTTCTTGCTGGGCAGGCCCAGTATCAAAAGATTATTTCGCCTACTCGCCCTCTAGATCCTTGGTCTTGATTTGCAGTTTCTTCACTTGCTGTTTTAGCGAGATAATTTCAGGATCCACTGTGCCCCTCCATTTTCCTGGGACCGGATCCTAACCTCGGAGTCGGAGACCCTGGTTGTGAGTGAGGTAAGATCCCCTTTAATCGATTTAAGCTTAGACGTGATGCCCTCTAGTACTTCCCAGAGCGGTGCGATTTCCTGTAGAAATTTCTCTTCGGTAAGGGGACTTGCCGAGGAAGCAGCGCCGCCCGATTTTCCAGTGTTATTGATGGCTTCTCGCTTTTTTGGGTAGTTTTTCCGGAGTAGCTGGAGGGGTATGCCGCATCGCGGCCTGCTTCATCTCTGCCTCCATCCTTGATTCTGATAGCAGGATGCAGTGAAAGAACACAGAGAGGCCAACAGGCAGAGAATGAGAGGCAGTTTGGTACTATTATTTCCCGTGTTGGTTGTAGCTAACCGCTTTAAAAAGAGATTTATGCTGATAGGTGGTGGGAGCCCAGAGACAGCACAGCCATTCAAGGAGCTAGCATCACGTGACCTCCTGTCCAGGGAGATTTCTGCTGCCCAGAATCGACCGGCTCAGCTTTTCTGGACTTTGTACAGATTGTGCAATCCAATCTGTCTCCAGTCCAGAAAAGCTTTTTTTCAGTCTAAATGTGAGGAGTTCACTCAGTTCTTAACAGATAAGATTGCCAGCATCAGGTCTAGCATCGGCCCGACCTCCCCTATGAGGGACTGTAGAGATCGGCATGAAGTGGCATGCACTCGGTCTGTCTGGTCAGATTTCTGCCAGCTGGATTTCATGGACACTCATTCAAACATTGCACCCAACCAGTTGTAGTTTGGATCCAGGCCCTACACCCCTTTTAGTAGGTTGTGTAGATATTACCTGCTTGATCCTTGCTGAAATTATCTGGAAGTCCTTGGGGGAAGGGTCTTTCCACACCCCCTCAAGGAGGCGGTCTTTTGACCACTTCGTAAGAAATCTTCCTTGGATCCAGATTGTCTAGCTAATGACTGGCCTATCTCTAACCTGCCATTTGTTGCTAAGGTTATTGTAAAGGTGGTTGCATTGTAATTGGACAATCACCTTACAACTCACAATGTCTATGGTACTTCAGTCTGGTTTTAGGAAGAAGCATAGTATGGAGACTGCACTTTTCCGGGTATTGAATGACCTCCTAATAGCAAGAGATTGAAAGGCAAGTACCATTCTGGTCCTTCTTGATTTCTCTGCCACATTTGACACGGTAGGCCATGGTGTGCTGTTGGATTGCCTGCTGCATTTTTGTGGACTGTATGATACAGCCCTCAGATGGTTTCACTTGTTCCTTGTGGGCAGGTCTCAGAGAGTTAACACTGGAATTTATTCCTCTGGTGCTCACCTCCTGCCCTGCAGTGTGCTGCAGGGTTCCATCTTGGCCCCCATGTTGTTTGCAGTGTACATGCTGCCATTGGAAGACATCATCAGGTGATACAGTCTGAGTTTTCACTGCTATGTAGATGACACTCAGCTATATATGTCTTTTCTACCTAGACAGAATGATACACTCTCTGTAGCAAATAATTGCCTTGTTGAGATCAGAACTTGATGAGTGCCAGCTGGCTGAAACTGAATCCAGATAAGACTAAAGTGCTGGCAGTGGACCCTGGTCATCCGGGGGCAGGTTTGGGGGATGGACAGCCATCAAGTTTATTGCTTGATGGCATACCACTCACAACCTCAGACCGGGTACGTAACCTGGGTTTTATTTTTGATGATGGTCTGACATTAAAATCTCAGGTGTCAGCTGTTGTCAAATACACTTTTTACCATCTGAGGAGTATCGCCCGGGTGAAACACCTGTTTCCCCCTCACTATCTTCCAACACTGGTCCATGCTTTTGTCACTACTCACCTTGATTATTGCAACTCCCTCTACCTAGGGTTCTCTGGGGTTGATATCGCCTCTTGCAGCTGGTGTAGAACACGGCAGCCAGGCTTTTGATTGGGACCTCTAGGTCTAGTCATATTACACGTGTGCTCTGTGAGCTGTACTGGCTGCCTATTCAGTGGTGGATCACCTTTAAGGTTGGCTTGCTAACCTTTAAAGCCCTACATGATCAGGGACCCAGTTACTTGAAATACCTCCTGGTCCTCTACTGTCCTCTCAGCCCTCTTCAATCCACTGACAAGGGATTGCTAGAGATTTCTAGGTGTGGTTGAAGATCTTGGAGCACGTGCTTTTCTTTTCAGCTCAACCCTGTGGAATTCTCTACCTCATCGGTTAAGAGAATGCCTGACCGTTGACAGGTTTAAAATTGAGTTAAAACTTGTTTATTTACTCTGGCCTTTCCTAATTATAGTTCATTTTATTTTGTCACTGTTTTAACCTATATTTATACTTGGCTGTATTCGATTTTGTGCAGCTTTAGTTTTGAAAGGTGCTATAGAAATAAAGCATGATTGATTGATTGATATACTTGTTTTCAATTGGTACACACCGTTCTACTTTTCATTTAGTTTGTTTATCAATTTCTGCCACATTTCTTCATTTTCTAAATTACTAAATTCACTCTCCCAATCCCAATCCCCCATTTCCTTGTGCATAGCCGGATAATCTGCTCTGGCAAAAAACTTTTCCTTAGTTATCCCTATAATGTCTCATGTTTTTACGTCCAGGCTGAATCTGACCATCATATGGTCGCTAGTTCCTAGTGGAGGTATGGCTGAGCTGATTGATACTAACTCCTCCATGTTGCTAAGCAGTAAATCAAGATTTTTGTTTCCTTGTTGGTGTCATTACATATTGGTCAAATCCAATAGCCTCTATATTTTCTAGAAATTCCCTCTCTAATCTAAAAGTCCCTTTCCATGTTGTCCAGTTGATATTTGGCATGTTAAAGGTACCTAATAAGATAATGTTGCCTTTTGGGCCTAATTGTCCTCTAAAGGATAACATTTCATTATTTAATGAGTCATCCTGAGATGGACACCTATACATTACCCCCAATAGTATTTTGTTTCCATTCTTAGGTAGTACTTTCGGCCATACCTGCTTTAACTGTTTGCCTTCTATCCACTTCAGTTCCTCTGCCAGGATGTCCTCCGGTATATAAATTGCCACCCCTTCATCACATCTGTTAGAGCGTTCTTTACTAAAAGGTTTATAACCACTGATACTTCTATTCCAACTGTCATCACTTGTCCACCATGTCACAGTAACTCCTCAAATCTGTATTTTTTTCATTAGATAAGTAATATTCTAATTCCTCTTTTTTATTTCTAAGACTTCTGGCATTAATTAATACCCCCTTCCAGACTAAATCAGTTCTGTCTTCATTTCCTTGCTTTGCCATTATATTTTCCACATCAGTGGGTTTATTATTTCCTCCTCTCCCTTGCTCCCTTTTTGCTAGTTTAAAGCATTGTCAATCTCTTTCCTTAGCCTTGCACCCAGTATTCTAGAACCTTTTCTGCTTAAGCATAGTCTGTCCATACTGAACAGGTCATTGTTGGAAAAGGTTCCCCAATTGTGCAGGAAAGCAACGTTTGAGGCATCATCTTGTTCTTGACATGTCTGCTCTGGGGACCAGTAAAATCTCTGACACTATAATTTTACATCCCTTATTTATCAGTTTTTTCCTAGTTCCTCAAAATCCTTTTGCACATCTGTAAAGCCTCCTTTGTTCTATATCATTAGTAGTGTATATATGTGCAAAACCGTAACTGGTGTCACCAAGCCCTCAAGGTATCCATCAATATTTTCCAGAAGGTCCTTAGTTTTTGCCCCAGAGAGTGAAGCCACCATACATTACTCCTTTCCACCTCTACAAATGGTAGAGTCTGTATATAAAAATAAACAATTAAAAATAAAATAGTTAAAAGAATTTAAAAAATGAAAAAAAAATATGAAAGGCTAGCCCACCAGCACACCTATCAGATAGAACAGAACATGTAAAGACAATACCTAATCTGTTAAAGTAAAACACAAGTTACCTTTGCGCCCCACACCTGGGCTATTCTAATGTGCCCCTGCTGATCAGCACATTGGCTGGTGGGGGTACATTAGCATATCCCAGGTGAGGCAGCAACTAGCCTCCACAAGATGGCGGCCAGTTGGTGGCAGACTAGCAAAATGGAAATTTTCAAGCACTTTTATAAACTGAAGTTTTAATACCAAAATGCAGTTAGAACATATATTTTTTACACAGAAACACTGGTCTGGGGGCATAAATATGCACTGCTAGGAGAGCACACAAAAGTAACTGCTGTTTTCCTTTAAACTACACTTACACTGTCAGTTTTTGCATCAATATAGTGAGTTTTCACAACCTAGTATTCCCATCTACCCATGCTGAGCAGAAAACTTCTTATTTCTTGATCCTGGGGTGATTTATTCATGTCTACAGAACTTTTAATCAATGTTCTACATTACAGCTGAATACCAGCATAGTTGAATACCCAGATATCCTGGGTGTATTTTTCGAACCTTCAATGAATACAGAATTATGTATTTGCACACTCCTGCTTCATGATGGTGCAGTGGCCCCCACCCAAATTGCCCATCTACCATGCAATACAGATATACTTAGTTGTCTAATGATACCCTACCCCTGAACACCAATCTGCCATCCAAAACAGAGATTCCTGATGGCTTAGTGGTCCCCATCTCCCAATTGCCAATCCATCCATTCTGCATGAATCCCTGCTGGTGTAATGGTCCTCTACCCCAATCACCCATCTGTCTATTCTACGTGAACCCCTAGTTGTGTAGTGGTCCCCACCACAACCCCTTCCAACTGAGGACCCCTGCCCCACAACCCCTCACCCAGATTGCCATGATGTGTTAAATCACCATGCTGTGTTAAATTGGTGACCAGCACAGTCCTCTGCTCCTTCTCCATTCACCTCAGTCGGTCACTGAGTGACAGTCACAGAGTGCAATCATGTACATTATTGTGCTTCATGACTGTCAGATGGTAGGTAGAAGGTAAGAGGAGGGCTGTGCAGGATGCTGATTTAACTGAGCATTGTGATTGGGGTAAAGGTTGCAGGCTGGGGTACAGCATGGTAGTCCTCAGCTGGAGGTCAGGTGAGGTGTTAATGAATGGTCAGGAGGGTGGGAAACTATATCACCAAAGATTCACATAGAATAGATGGATAGGAAATCTTATGGTAGGGTACTGCTACAACACCAGGGATTCACATAGAACAGATAGATGGGCAATTGGTGCTTGGGAGCCCTGAGCCACCTGGGATATCTGTATTAGATTGTGAATGGGTGTACAGGGGTAGGGGTCACCAGAATACCAGGGATACACATATTGGGTGGTGAATGGGTGCTCAAAGAGTGTGTGGGGGGGCACACTAGAGTATCAGAGTTATGCTTGCAATATTCAGAATAGGTGATCAGGGTATGGTGGAGGGGCAGCTTGACACAGTAACTGGTGGCTACGGTACAGCAACCCTCCCTTCAGGGGTGGAGGAAGGGATTCACATCCAGATAAGATGTGATTTTCAGAGGAGGCATACAGGGCCACATCGGGGGCTATTTACAGCTCCTAAACCTTCAAAAGTACCACTACACTGGTATGCATGAGGGACCCCTTCATTTGTATGGCAGCAGCAGTATAGGTAGATCCTTAGTGCAGTCAGTTTTGGGCAGAGCTTCAGGGACCTCTGAATATGATCTCTCCCCCAGAGCTGCGGAGCAAACCAAGGTTTGCACCAGCACTAACCACATTCACACTGATGCTCACCTTTAATATGGGGCCATGGAGAAACAAGCATGTATGAGTAATACAGACTACAAAAATCACAGGAGCACAGTAACAAAACATTTCTCCAAGTGCAACAGAAATAATCTACCTAATGTAATCTCTGCTTAGGCATGGAGTAATTCTAACAATGTTATAAAAATGAAACATTTCTATAGATTCACGTATGCAGGAGGACAACAGGTTTCCTGACTAAAACATGTAAGAGGGTTGTAAGTATTTTGATTGGTCAAGATGGAAGGATATAAGCTGACATATGCAAGGTACATACACGTTTTTATGTAAGAAGTATATGCAAGTAATATGTAACAATTATGACATTTTCCTTGCATGAAATAATGCAAGAGAAATTCCTTGCCAATATTATGAGATGCAAGAAAAATTGTGTGGAGGGTTACTGCACTTCACTATTGATTTTACATGTTTCTGATGTGGGGCTAGAATCTACAACCTTCTGGTCTGAGAGGACAGCATGCAACCTACTGAGACACTGACATGGTGTTGTTCAAGTGTTCTGCAAAAACCAAAAATCTTCTTTAGCTATGGTAAGTTTAATCTGCAGTGATGGACTGGCACTGTCCTTTCTGAATAAGAAACAAAATGTAGCAACTCTTCCTCGGTGCCCTTCCAGATTGTTAGTGTGCTATCATTATAGTTTCACCACGAATCCAACCAAGATAAGTAATGGGTGTTTACTCACCTGGTAAAGGTGATTGTGTTGGTTGGCATCCATGGCACTCCAGACATTACCTCATGGGTTTTAGCCCACCTGATAGGCTAATGATGCACATGACCCCAGATCAAATTTCTAGTATATCCAGGTCCCAGAAACTCCTGCTCTCCAGTTCGAATCTTCCACAGCTGAAATCAAGGTTAGTCAGTATGAGAGAAAAAGATACAATGTAGAAAACAACCAAGTAATGGCAATGAGATGTGATTAGAGACAAAATGATGACGCTGGCTACAACGTAACTTCAGAGGCTCGTAGGCCGAACCTTTATTTACCCTAATATTTACAATCTACTCTCAGTCCCGAACGGACCGACTGGTACGTTATCATAATGAATCAACATTTTCGTATTTTCCCCTTGTATGCCTTCTGAGGTCGAAGACCTTCTGTTCAGTCTATGTCACTCTGAGCACTCTGAGGTGGCTTGGAGTGCCATGGATACCAACCAACACAGTCACCTTAACTAGGTGAGTAAACACCCATTGTGATTGGTTGGCATCCATGGCACTCCAGACATTACCTCATGGGTAGATAAGTAGCAGTGTAGTACCCAAGGGAGGGAGCAGAGTGGTCTAAGAGTGAGGAGATGAGGATGCTGCTGCCAGGACCTGAGAGGCAAAAGTGGGCCGTACGGTCTGTAACTGTTTGAGCCTGTAGTGCCTGGAGAACGTGTGGAGGGAGCTCCACGTGGCTGCCCTACATATGTCCTCTGAGGACACGCTGGCCCTTTCTGCCCAGGAAGTGGCGAGTGCTCTGGTGGAATGAGCCTTGATCCCCTGAGGGGGTGACATCCATTTTTCTATGTAGGCATTCTGTATGGTTCTCCTTAGCCACCCAGCGATGGTGGTCTTGGAGGCTGCCCTGCCTTGCCTTTGTCCCCTAGTGACGATGAACAATCTTTCTGTTTTGCGTATGGGACGTGTTCTGGTTAGGTATATGGAGAGGGCAGAACTGACATCTAGGTGATGTGGGACCTCCCTGGTGTCTTGTTGGGGCCCCTCCAGAAAGGTGGGCAACTCGATGGGTTGCTCCCTGTGGAAGACGGTGGACACCTTTGGCTGGAATGCAGGTACTGTTCTCAGGCGGACCCCCTGAGGGGTGAACACTGTGTAAGGTTCTGTGCAGGATAGTGCCCCTAGTTCTCCGATCCTTCTGGCTGAGCAGATTACCACCAAGAAGCATGTCTTGAGGCCGACCTAGAATAGATCCGCCTCGAGGAGAGGTTCATAGGGTGCCGAGCCGAGGGAATCGAGGACTAGCGGGAGATCCCAAGGTGCGATGGTCGGTCGTGTTCTTGGACGGAGGATCTCTACCGCCTTTAGGAAACGTAAGGCGTCAGGGTGGGCTCCCGGGCTGTACCCTCGATGGGTCCGGTGGCAGCCCTATGGCTGACAGTTGCACCCTGAGGGAAGAGTGGGCTAGTCCCTTGTCCACTCCTTGTTGGAGGAACAGCAGAATGGTAGCCATGTCAGTCTGCTCGGCTATCTTGCCCCATTCTAGGCACTGCTGAGAGAATATAGACCATTGTCTACCGTAGGTGGAATTGGTGGAGGTCCGTCTGGACAGAAGTAAGGTGCTGATGACAGTGTCATGGTAGCTCACCTCCCTTAGTCTCCTCCTTTCAGGAGCCAGGCCGTGAGCTTCAGAGTGTGCGGGGTCAGGTGTATTACTGGATCCTGCGAGAGCATGTCTATTCGGTATGGTATCTTGAAGCTGTCTAGGGACATCTCTCGAATTGCGGTGAACCATGTCCTGCGTGGCCAGTAGGGGGCCACCAGGATGACTGTGCAGCGTGATGCCCCTACCTTGGCTAGTACCTGTGGAATCAGGGGAAGAGGTGGGAAGACATAAGCATGTTTCCGGTGCCATGGTTAGGATAGGGCGTCTGTTCCCTGGGAAAGACTGTCCCTGAACCGCAAATAGTAGTCCCTGACCTGGGCATTGTCCCGTGTCACCATGAGATCTATGGTTACGGGTCCCCATGTCATTTGGATCATCTGGAAGAGATCCAGATGCAACCGCCATTCCCCTGGGTGCACCTGTTGCCTGCTGAGCCAATCTGCGCAGACGTTTAGTCGTCCTGCCAAGTGTACTGCGCCCAGGTGTCTGAGATTGGATTGGGCCCACTTGAGGACTGCCGTAGCCTCCCTCAGCATGGCCCTGCTCCTGGTTCCATCCTGTTTGGCTATGTACGCCACAGTGACCTGGTTGTCGGAGCGGATTAAGACTGATTGACCGCGAACCAGGTGCTTGAATGCTTTGAGGGCATAGAATACGGCTCTCATTTCCAGGATGTTGATGGAAAGTTTTGATTCCGCTGGAGACCATAGGCCCTGGGCCGTTGCGTCTCCCAGACAAGCCCCCCAACCAGATAGGCGCACGTCCGTTTCTATTACGGTTGTGTATGAGGCCTCTAGAGGGACTCCCTTGGTAAGGTTTGACTCCACCATCCACCATGTCAAGGAGAGTCTTACCGCTGGTGGTAGTGGTACTACGATCTGTAGGTTGTGCTCATTCGGCGCCTCCCGAGTTAGGACGTGTGTTTGGAGTGGACGCATGTGCCACCTGGCCCAGGGCACGAGGTCTGTGCATGACGCCATGCAGCCCAACAACTGGGCTATCCTTTCCATGGTTGTGTGGTGTCGGGCTTTCATTTGATGGGCCAGGCTTATCAAATTGTGTACTCTCGGGGGAGATGGTTTTGCCCATCCCTGTGCCGAGTCGATCAGGGCTCCCAGGTGCTCGATCTGCTGTGTGGGAGTGAGGTGGCTCTTTTCCCGATTTACCACCCAACCGTGGTCTTCGAGCACCTGCAGGGCTGCTTCCGTGTGTCGCCGAGCCTGATTCTTGGACCGGGCCCAGATGAGCCAGTTGTCCAAGTACGGTATTATGTCTAACCCCTGCTCCCTGAGTCTGGCCACCAGGGTTATGGAGACCTTGGTGAACACTCTCGGGGTGGAAGAGAGGCTGAACTGCAGGGCTTGGTACTGGAAGTGATGGCCTAGAATGTGAAACCGAAGAAACTGTCTGTGCCTTTGAATGATGGGAATATGAAGGTATGCATCCTTTAGGTCTATGGACGTCAGGTAATCGCCTACTCGGACACAGTGCAGGGTTGATCGGATGGTTTCCATTTTGAATTGGTGGGACACCACATGGTGGTTGAGGTGCTTTAGGTCCAAGATGGGATGGAACTCCCCTGATTTTTTGGGGACCAGAAAGAATATGGAGTAGACTCCTAAGTTCTGTTCTGGTGCCGGTACAGGTTGGATGGCCTTGTTCTGAATCAGATCCGCCAAGATTTGCTGAGCCTGATGGGGGGTTACCTTTCTTTTGGCTATGGGGGAGGATATGAATCTTTGGGGAATATGGGACTGGGATACCTCAATGGAGTACCCCTTGGTTACCACCTCCTGGACCCATCTGTCCGAGGTTGTGTGAAGCCAGCAATCTACGAATAAGGTCAGCCTTTGTCCTACTGGCGGGTAGGGATCCTGGCCCTGCCTGGTCGTAAGATCATAGTCACTGTTACTTTCCCCTGTAGCCTGTACCTCATCCTTCGGTTTTTTGACCCCGGGCTCTGAAGGAGGAAGACTGATAGGATTGTGAGTATGGGACGCAGGAGCTGTTCGAGGGGCCACTGCCTCGAAAGGAGTGGCCTTGTTATGGTGTGTCCCTGCGTGGTTGGTACAATTTGCTCTCCCCCTGAAACATCCGTCTAGATGAGGGGAGATAGGTATACCTGGATTTATTTTTAAGAAGGTCTCTGCCCTCCTCTTTTTGCTTCAGATAATCCTGCAAGCCCTCCCCAAATACATACTTTCCCCCTAGTGGTAGGTTTTGCAGCAGGGTCTTTGATTCATTGTCTGCATCCCACAATTTTAGCCACAGTGCTCTCTGAGCCCAGTTGATGATGGCTGTAGCCCTGGCGTGAAGGCGCAAGGTGTCTACTGCCATGTCGGCTAGGTATTTAGCTGCATCTAAAGTACATTCCAACAGTTCTGCCTCCCTGGATTTGGGGGTGGCTTGCTCCTGGAGCTCTTCGAGCCAACGAATTTGAGCCTGTGCCGTGTAGATGGCAGCGGTGGTTGCCTTTGCAGCGGTGCCCTCAATCTCGAACGCTCTTCTCAGCATGTCTTCTATTTTTTTGTCTGTAGGGTCTTTGAGAGCGATTGTGCCACATGGTAGTACAGTCTTTTTGCTAAGAGCCACCACCTGAGGGTCAATAGTGGGTGCTTTGCACCAGATATCGGATTTTTCCCCCTGTACTGGGTACATCCTGTCCAGGTTCTTTCTGTTCAGCATTCTGCCCGGTTCCGAGGATTGCCACTCTTTATTGAAGATGTCCTCGATGGCCTGGCATACAGGGAAGGTCTCTGTGTTCGACGCCCTCAGCTGAATCATGGGGTCAAGCTTTTGACTCGGGCTTACTCTCCTCAGTGTCGAATCCCATGGTGGCCTTGATGATCTTCATGAGCCCTGGGATCATGTCAAAGGAACATAATTTTGAAGTCAGGGAAGGTGTAGCTGGGAGCTCCATATCCTCTTCGTCTGATTCCGCTTCATCCTCATCCTCTGCATCCTCTTTATCCTTGTCCTCATGCGCGTCTTCACATGGGACATCTGGAAGGGTGTCCTCATGGGTCAGTGCTCTTCCAGTTGCCCCCGCCTTGCCAGGTTCCAGACTCAGCGGTTTGGCTCTGTGCTGCATAAGGATTCCAGCTTTTCCATTATTTTTAGCATAAAGTTCTGCTGGCTTTCCATCATGGCTACTACGGCCTGTTGGTTTTAGATTAGGAGGAGCCGGGTCCATCCACGTTGGGTTGCTAGGTCCCAGGTTGCTGGGTCCCATGGGCAGGGTTTGTTCCAGGGAGGAGTCGTCGTTGTCAAGGAGACAGGCTGCACAGAGGGGTCCCGGAGTTTGGGGTAGAAGGGTGGCACTGCACGAGGAGCATTTCTTTGCTTTCACCATCTGGGGAGAGAAAAGAAGGTAAACTTTAGATCAGAGCTGTAGACGATGCCCAGGGGGTGATTCTCTTACCCCCTCTATCTTCTAGATAGGGGCGCTCGAGGACTGCAAAAATATGCCACCATCACATTATGAGAGTTGTGGGGGTGCTATGGGAGGACCCCCGCAATGAGGACTGTGTGAAGTAAGTGGCCTGGGAGCCGTGGGTGGGCCTGGCGCACATGGCTTGCTATGGGAGGGAATCATGGCATGGCTGGGTGGGGACTCTAGGGCAGACAAGGCCTACCTTCTTGGTTCGCTGTGGGATGGACCCAAGACCCAGTTCAATCAAGGCCGAGAACGAGATCGGAGGGCCTTGTGTCATTATCATGGGGGCCCCACCAGAAGGTCGCTGTGGGAGGGACCCTACGGTGAAGGGAAGGCCCCTGAGGGAAGGTTCCTCTTTCGTTTCATTTTTTTTTTTCCCCAGTAGCCTTGCACCATGCCCTCAGACTCTGTGGAGGGGTAGCCCAGTACATCCTGTTGTGTTGAGGCTGTGGGATTCAAACCAAGATCTCCAGATTGCAGATAAGAGCCTTAAACCACTGTACTAACTGCCTCCCTAGCTGCACTGGCTCGTGGGGGAGGAAGAAGGCAAAAAAGGGTGGTGTTTCAGGTCCTACGCTCCTCCGGTTGGGACCCTGGGAGAAAAGTAGACCAGAGGCCCAGTAGAAGGCCTCAACCGATGGGGCAGGGGAGAGGAAGCTCACCCTGAGCGCGGTCTCTGCATGCATCGCTTCGCTCCTGGACCTGGGGCCAGAGCCCCATACTTCCACCCCAGCTAGGCCTGAGCAAGAGAGGCATCCTCAAATGGGTGCCGGCCTAGTGGGGGGAGGAGGTGGATGCCTTACCCCCTCCATGGAAGGGGCACTGTCCCCGAGAACTGCCAGGAAGGAAGCGTGATCACGGGCTGAAGTAGGCCCAATCAGAAGTCTGCAACGGAAGCGCTCTAGGGCGTGAGGAGAAATACGCCCGCGGTGGGTTGAGTAGGCCTAGGGCCACATGGCGCGGGGAGGAGGAGGAGATGTTTTTGAGCCTCAAGGGGGCAGAGCCACACGGCAGATAGAGAGAGAGAGAGAGAGGGGGGTGGTGAGGAACAGAGCGACCATGCAGGGATCGCGTGACTCGGGCAGGGGCCCACCGGGCCACCACGTAGTAAACTGTCCTATAGGCTGCCTTCT
Organism: Neoceratodus forsteri; assembly: GCA_016271365.2. Lineage (NCBI taxonomy): Eukaryota > Metazoa > Chordata > Ceratodontiformes > Ceratodontidae > Neoceratodus > Neoceratodus forsteri. The sequence continues at coordinate 668,131,265 of CM057456.1, read as the reverse complement.
CTGGAAACACCATGCGTCTAGTCCCCAAAGGCAAGGGGGACTCTGAAGGGTGGGTAGCGCTGGGGGTAACAGGATAGCGTACCGCGCCACGCGGTTCTACTCCAGGCCAAGAAGGCCATACAATATGCATATCCAGATTCTCTTACCCTCTGATGGACATTATAATTAAACGTTATACATAAGCATTATAAATCACCACAAAAACGGCCAAAACAAAGGCGGAGCTACATAAGCTGGTTAATTCCGTGCCAGAGAAACTGGCTTAGAATAGCCTATGTCTTGCAACCCTTAACAAGTTTAGCAGAATTCCAAGCCTTTTCATACATGGTCTTCTTGATACATTGCTTCTTTCTTCCTAATTACAACTTAATTACTATTTAATTACAACCTGATTCAAACATACCCTTGAATTCAAGGGCTTACCTTAGGGAACAGACAGGATTCCTGGTGTGCTTGTTGCCTGATCAGATGCACGATTCGAAACTGAAAGCAGGGGTTTCTGGACCTGGATATACTAGAAATTTGATCTGGGGTCATGTGCATCATTAGCCTATCAGGTGGGCTAAAACCCATGAGGTAATGTCTGGAGTGCCATGGATGCCAACCAATCACAATAATCAGTGGTGGTGCTACTACAGACGTACTCCTACTTTCAAAGATGGAGGTTAGGAAAACTGATGGTCAAAAGGGCCCTCATCCAGTACTAGTTCCTCTACTCTCAAAATGTCCACAAAGGAAGCAAAACACATTGATAGCATATTGATAATCTGGCAAGGCACCAAGGAAGAGTTGCTTTGCTCAATCTCAGCTTCTTCCACCACCTCTTACTTCTTCAGTCAGGTTTTTATTTTTGTAAATCTTGGTCAGAACCTAGCACAGTGTCAGGAACTGGAATGAATTTTATTTTTGTTATTAAAGTCTTTGGTAATTGGTAAGGCCCACTAGAGCACAAGTGCCTGTTTTCAGGGTGACCCGGGAGCACTGGGGGTTAGTGACTTGTTCATAATCCCACAGTATGCAAGTGGAGGTTGTGGGAATCAAACTCAGGTCTGCTGGATGTACCAAGCTCATTCCCGCTCATTACTTTAACCTCTATGCTATACTGCCAGGGTAAATGTCTGGGGAAAGGGAGGAGAATGGAAAGTGACTGTGGTGGACAGAGGTGGCCATAGAACTAGTTCTGGCCACCTGGGAAGGGTTTGAATTTTTTTTTATTTTTCCAAAGGTTGAAGTGATCTGAAGTGGTACAGAAGTTCAGTTTGTTGGAAATTTGGCATTGACTCATTCTTACCTGAGATACACTAGTTGTTGAAGCAATGTGTTAGGTGTTAGCTTAGTAACACAAACTGGCCGTTCACATAGTTCTTTGTTCAGTGCAGATTTCATGACTTGACACTTGTCAACAAAAGAGGCACTTAGCTGATAAAGTGCCGCTTTGTAACATTTTCGTTTTTTAATACACTCACAAAAACAATTACCACTCAAACCCAACCCTCGGAGCACCCTCATCACACTCCTCACCAGTCTCAAGCAAAAACAGTGTCTCTCTCCCTTATTTGTACCTATATTCCATCATTCCTACCTTCAGCCCCAGCAAAGTGAAGTAGAAGTAAACCAGCAACTGTGTACTATAATGAGGACCTTCCCACCCACACTTGCAGGTTTCTCTAAATCATTCCTAGGCCAGTTTTTCATTCTGGCCAGTTTTATATTATGTAGAGCCACAGAGACCGTATTTATGGTTATAAGAGGACTCACATTCTTAGGGTATTGGATCCACTCACCTTGGTTTGCAGTTCCTATACTCTGAGTGAGCAGGGCACCTCTACAGCTGTAAGAGTGATCTTCATGGAAGTATTTACTGTACTTACAAAACTGGACAAAATCTTTTAATATCAGATTCTCATACACTTGGAATTTTACAGTTAAATAAATTCCTACAAACTGGTGCATTTCTAGAATGGTCTCAGAGAACAAATAATAGAAGCTGGGCTAGTAAATGGAGCACTGAGGTGGAAACCAGGTGAAACAGCTACAGAAAATAGCAGAGGGCTATGCTGAGTGGGTACCCCATCAATTGAGTGCTACAAGAACAGCGCCGCACTATAGGGGCACTAGTCTGATAAGCGCTCACACGGACAGCAACTAGGGATTTACAGTGCATGCTGCAAGCGCTCCCCTGGTCACTGTCCATGGTCCTGTATGCAGGACAACACCACCAGGAGGCAAGAAGCTGGCTGAGCTGCTTCCCTGGTGTGGAAGGTAGGAGCATCGAGCAGCTCAGCCTGCAGCTGTGTAGACCAGGATTCTAATCCTGGTCTCTGAATTTTTAACACACCTCGGGACTTGAAATATTATTTTACAGGGTGCTGTAATGGCCATGCAAAATTTTACTTTCCCAGGATCCGCTCCCTCAGAGTGAGAATCCTAAATATACAGGGTGTGAGTCACAGAGCCCCCACAAAAAATTGGCACAGTTTTACGCTTCCTTGTAGCCGACACTATTGTTGTCTGAATTGTTTGGACCTAGTGCCTGAGGAGCGAGCCACTATAGAGGTAGAGAGCTAGAAGAATCCAATCTGTCTGAGCTGAAAGTTGCAGCTGCAATAGTGAGTACCAAGTAGGAGAGGGATGCAGGCCTCTGAGGATACTGGGCTGGTATGAACCTGGACAAAACTCAGGGTGTCTTTCAGGTTTCACTCCCAGAGAGCCATTTCATCATAAAACAGCAGAGCAGTCCTGAAAGAGAGGAAAAGCACAGCAGCTAAGAAGTAAAGAGTGTGAGTGTGCAGTGTGTGTGTCTGTGACCCATGAAGGAGTTTGCTAAACCAAAATGGGAACTTGAGAAAGGAGAATTGGGCATGAGGATCATACTAATGGATCTTCTAAAAGTTAAAGTAATGAAAAAGTTCCCAAGGAACAAAGCACTTAGAAATGATTTTCAGGTAGTTAAGGGGATATTCTAAGCAAGTAATAATGCCTGACAGGATGGGTAGTGCGGCAGTACGGACACCATGGGGCATAATAAGGCCTGGCGTCCAGGCGAGGGCCTTTAGCCCCTGGAAGAGTCTGGTATTGCCCAATACTGCCCATCCTGGAGGGTATTATTGCACTTAGAAAATGGTCACTGTAAAACAAAATAAGTTTAGTAAAAAAATGTTTGCAAAAAAATTAGTTTAAGATATGTTGTGACATAAAATAGTTCCTCCACCTATACTATCCTAGAGCCTCTGTATTTGAAGCTTTTGGTCCTGGTTGTCATGGTTACTTCTACCCCCCCATACACACACACACACACACGCACACACACACAGGTAGAGCTATTATCATTGCTCTACAGAGCAAGTCTGTGTGAAGTCACAACAGTCAGGTGAATGGCAAAAGCATCCTCTGTTCTTTGTGGGGTTTTTTGCCTGCCCCTTTTAGAGTTTAGGTAGAAGACCACAATTGCAGTGAGACTGAAAAGGGAGTGGAACATCAGGAGCTCACCGTGATCATCACGCCTGACCTTTTAGAGTTGTGGAGGTGCTGAAACTGCGAGTGCACTGTGAGTCACTAAACAAGGAGCAGAACATTGAGAGCTTGGCAGCAATTATCTAACACACTGGTTGAATGAGGTGCAAGTTGTGCTTATTTATTTATTTTTTCCATGAACATGTAGGTATGCGAGTGCACTGTGATACTGAACAAGGAGCGGAACATCAGGAGCTTGGCGACAATATGAGGTGCAAGTTGTGCTTTTTTTTTTAGTCTGAACATGTTGGTTTCTAAACAGACAGATGAGGGAACAGTGTGGGAGAAGGCTGATAGGGCGGGCAGCCATAGGATTTTTTGTTTACCTTGCCGAGTCATGTGCAACGCATGAAACAGCTGTTAGTTGTTGCCAGGTAATGGGGGGGGACGATTTTGTGGACTCTGTCACTGGCTCTGTAAGGGAGTGGAAAATACGAAAATGAAACATGAAACAGGAAAATGAACATTTTTAAGATTTGTGCTGTTTGTTGTTGCCTTGTTGGGCAAATAAGTGATTGACAAATACATTTGTTGGGGTGTCTGTGTGTAGTCGACATGAAGGTATACGCTAAGCAATAAAAATGTCTGCAGTTTGAAATTCTGTGCCCAGTGCTTCAGCCAATGACAAAACAGGCTGGGCACAAGGATATTTGGCTGGGCACAAGGCACGTTTAGGCTGGATCTTTTTACTTGGTGGGTATCTATTGAAAGTTAATGTACCCCTGTGGAATGGGTACTAGCCAATGAGATGCCTCCAATAAAAAGTCAATTTTCTAAAGAGCAATATAACATATAGAACAATGGGGAAGTGAAGGAGAAATCCTCCCATATCTTCTTAGGCCATATATCCAGGAAAGATGATGTAGGCTGAGCACTGTACAATGAGAGTGTCACTATTGTCAAGGGAGGTCCCATTAATCTTATCTGTCCAGAAAGGCAGTATGGTGTCTGGTGGTAGTTCATGAAAGTGTGGATCTTACTAGGATTGTAAAGTAGCATCATGCCCAGGTCAATGAAAACAAGGGTGAATAAAGATCTAAAAGCTCAATGTACATTAACAGCCTCCAAGAAGTGGAGCTGCCTGTGAGACATCAAATTTGTCAATTGTAGCTGTTACCTGTTAGGGTACAGTAGGCGGTAAATCAGACATCATAATGCAGTGCTAATTTTCACCAGTTAATTGCACTGAGTGTGGTGTTATAATCTGCTGCTATATCTGATAATCAAAGCTGTAACCAATATAGGATAAGGTTATAAGGTAGACAGCATGGAACTGTGCTATCCCTACCAGGCAACTAGGTGATCTGGAAAAGTACCCCCCCTTGATAGGGAAGATTTTCTGACAGGCAGCCTAATTCCACATACTTCTAAGTGGCATAACCACGCATGTGACAAAGGCATATCATTGACTGCAACTGAGCACTAGGTGAGTGGAGAGATAGTTGTAGAAATTGTAGGAAACTCATCCTCAAGGCTATGCTTTGGAGAAGGGAACACTTCTAATTTGCAGGCCCTTCTGGGAACTCCATGCTCATTTGGCAGCCTCTAGAAACAAAGTATTCCATCTGTGCCGCCAACTGCTGGTGGCTACCTCCCAGGACCTCCACTTCCCAGAGGCCCACTGGCCCTTTGGTTGATGGTGGTGAGAGGGTAATAGATCAGGTGACAGTGGTGGTCACACAATAGTCAGCTCTTTCTATGAGGTACCAATGGAAAACCATTTTGCAGCCCTGGAAGAGGCACAGGTGCCTGACTTGGGCAGGGATGACCATAGGTCAGTTGGTGCTGATAGAAAGGGAAACATATTTACTCCCTGCTACAAGGATGGGAGAAGTTAACAAAGAGGGCTCTAGTAATAGATGATTCTATGGTTAGAGGAGTGGAGAGGGTAGTAGGCAAAGGGGGGGTAAGGAACAGTGGATGTTCAGATGCCTGTCTGGAGCATTAGCCATCTGAGATTGGGAGAGAATAGGGAGGATAATGGAAAAGGGGGAAGCAGGGAGTGCTGATACACCTTGGTTCCTATGATTTGGTGAATTGGTCTGTGGAGATAGTAAAGGGGAGCTTTTCCTTAGCCTTTTCTGAGCCCCTCCATCGAGGGTGGTGAGAATGGGAAGGATACAGTAAGGGAGGTTGAGACAGAGGAGTTCAACCAGTGTTTGAAGGGGTGGTGTTAGGAGCAGGGGCACTACTTTGTAGGGAGTGGGGCAGCTTCTGTAACAGATGGCTCTTCAAAGGTGGTGCAATTCACACAAATGCTCATGAGAAGGCTGTGATGCAACCACAGCAGCTAACCAAGTTACAATAATCACAGAAAGCCATCGCACTCAGTCTGCATCAGGAAGCTCCAAAGAAATGCATGGCGGGACATCAAATCGTGTTACAGCATACCAACTTGTATTTAGCAAACAGTGCTCAGCTTCTATCAGTGTACATAACAAAATTAAAAAGAGCAGAAAGACCCAGTGGAGCCTCCCATTGTCCATCACTTGCTCCAGTGCTTTGATCACTTGACCTTCTTCAGGGGATGGGGCTATGGCAGACAGGTATGAAAGTCCTTTTGAAAGTTTGTACAGTCAATTCCACTTGTGTACATTTCGGTTGTGTGCACATAAACGGCATGTCCCGGTTCATTCCCTATTGATTTTTCATTATTTTATTCTGTGCACAGTCATTTTCATTTGTGTGCACACATTTTGACCATAACTCATGTGTCTGTGTCATCAAAAATCTATTGCTTCTTAGTTCTCTTCTCCTGGTAACATAATTGGTGTTAAATGGTTCTAAAAGACTTCACAGTGCCTCAATAGCTACAGAGGCTAGCTACTAAGCCATTGTGAACAATCCGTTAATTGATTTCCAAGCTATTGTCACCTGTTGCCTGTTAGTGCTTACCTGCTAGTTGGTGTCTTCAGCCATGTGGATTGATTTTTTTATCCAGACTGCTATGGAGAAGTTAAAACACTCAGTGCTATCCCTAGAGCAAAAGGTGCAACTCCTAGAGAAGGCTCTCGTACCCGGTGTCTCCTGTAAAAATCTTGCAGCAGAGTTCCCCGTTGATGAGTGCTGTGTCTGCTGGACACTGTGGCAGAGAAAGGTGATACTGGCCAGTGGAGTTCAGGTGCAAAAAGAAAGAAAACTCAAGAGGGAGGGCAAAGACTTGCGAGTTGATGAAGCACTTCTTAAATCGTTCACTGCTGATACTTATCATGAGGTCCCTCTGTCTGGTTATATCCTTGCTGAAAAGGCCCATAACCTGGCTACTGGAATGGGCATCAACTTCAAGCCATCTGCTGGGTAGTTGTCATGATGGAAAAAATGCCACAACTTTGGGTACAAAAAAGTGCATGGTGAGAAGACTGAAAATGACTTTGAGAGCTTGGAGTGGTGGTTGCGTGAAGTGCTACCAACACTAACAGCATCATTTGCACAAAGAGACATTTTCAATGTGGATGAAACCACACTCTGCTTTAGAGCCACACCAGACTGCACCTCACCTTTAAAAGAAACAAACTCAGGCCACAAGAAGGCTAAGAGAGGATGTCCGTGCTAGTGTGTGAACAGCATGAGACTAAGAAACTACCCTTGTTCATTGTTGGCAAGTCTAAAAATACAGTGCTTCAAAGGTAAGCTGTTCTTTTGCATAAACCGCTAGCGCAAGAAATCTGCAGCTTGCATTGTTACCATTGAATTGTACAGCACTCATCCAGCCAATGGACCAGGGGGTGATACACAATCTCAAGCAACACTACAGAAAAAAAATTGTGAACAAAATCTTGTCAGGACTTGATTCACAGGACATGCTGGTATTCAACGACATTGCAAAAACCATCACAATACTGGGTGTGGTTCATTTACTGCATGCCACTTGGTGTGAGGTCACTCCTCAGACAATAGAGAATTGTAAAAGGCTGGGATAGGAGCTGCATACAGACCAGAGAATAAAGATTCTGTTGCTGTAGAGCATGTCTCCCCCACCACTCGGAATGCCACTTGAATCTTTTAATGAAGTGGTTGCTGTAGACTTATACAAACCAGCAAGCGGTGAACTTACAGAGGCAGACATATGTGCATCAGTCCTTGGAAAGACCAGCTGTCATGAAGAGGATGACGACCCTGAAACCTGATTCCTTCCTGTGGAGGTTTGGCAAATGATGGGAAAAATCAGACACTACATAGAGCACCAGGAGCAGGCCGACTTCTCCTTGTTCTATGAGTTTGAAAACAAACTGGAGCAACTTTTGAGCAAGACAGTTAGACAAGCTAACATTACTGACTTTTATCAGACTGTCTGTTCCCAAGAGCAATAAAACAGTGAAATGTATGTTTTAAATGCTTTGAAACTGGTTTATATAGTACTGTAAAGTATGTATTGTCTACCAAACACTCAATGCAAAGCATCTAATCTTATTTTAGCACTTTATTGACCTAATTAAAAACATTTTAACTGCAGTTCTGCTTTCAAGGCTGTTATTTTATACTAATGAGGAAAAAATGCAGCACCAGATGATTGCAACTGAGGTATTTTCAATTGTATGCAATTTCGGATGTGTGCACAATATCGGCAGGTCCAGACCATGTGCACACATTTGGAATTGACTGTAGTTTATAATAACTTTACACTATTGACTTGGTGGTGTGACGTCATCTTACAGGGCCTTATCAAAGGACTTTCACACATGTCTGCCTTAGTCATGCTCACTGGAGAAGGTTAGTTGACTGAAGCACTGGGGCAAGTGGTTGACAATGCAAGGCTCCATTGAGGTTGTTTTACCCATGTTAATTTTGCTATGTATGCTGATGGGACCCTGAGCACTGATTGCTAAATAAACGTTGGTACTGTATGCTTTACCGTGATTTGATGTCCAGCCATGCATTTCTTCAGAGCTTGCTGGTGCAGGATAAGTACAACCACTTTCTCAGATTTCTGTAATTTGGTTGGCTACAGTGGGTGCTCTGCAGACCTCTCATGAGTACAAGCATTTGTGTGAACTGCTGTGTGAGTTCCCGTCTTCTGCTATGCAGCTGTGATTACCTTTTTGGTGATACTTTGGGATTGATAGCTGCAGCTTGTCTTTTTTCATTTGCCCTGATTTCTCTGATTGGGAATGCAACAGGATGGAGCAGCATGAGGAACCAAAACTGAGCAGGGGAAACTATTCTCTTTGGAGGCATCCAACTCACTTCAAAGCCAGATGGAGAAGGCACAAAGTCTAATCAGCAATGAGACACCTCTGATAAGTGAATCAAATGACCTTAAAAGTGCCTTTACCAAACCTGAATGACACCTGATGCAGGAGTTGGACATGGTATATAATATCACCATGTTAGGAACCTATATTGAAAAAATGCAAGCTTCAAGGGGACTAAGGACGGTGGTGACACCCGCTAGTGGGATGAGAAATTTAAAAACAGAACAGAATGGGAGGAGGCTGCTAATGAATGCACCCTGAGATTTGTTAAACTAGCGATCAAGAAGTATAAGAAGGATACTGGCAAGTACATGGAAATGACTAAGCTTGATCAAAGAGGAAAAGAGGAAACTTAAAAAGCACATTCAGAATCACATATTTGGTGAATTCTGTAAAGACTGCAAGACATAATTAGCAAGCATGAGACAAACCTCATTAACCAAAAAAACAGAAATTGTCAAGGGATGATCAGGATTATACACAGGGACTATGATCAGTTGGAAAAGGGATGAGAGGTCTGCAGGCAGAGGTAGACAGCACTAAAGAAGGAAAGCAAGCAGTAAATCCAAACAGAGGCTAGTTTGACCAAAAAAAACACAGATAGTGAGAAAAACTCTAGTGAAAGCATAGTCAGCTCAGAAGAAAACTACAGTTTAAAAGAAATTAGCTAGAAGGCGGAGAGCCAAGAGATGAAAAGGGGCAGATGCAAGTCCCAAAGACACAGCAACAGCAGAATGGAGCTTAGCCTGAGAGAGGAAACAAAACACAAAGAAGTGATTAATTTATCAAGTGTCCCGTTAACTGAACAACAAAGTAATGTTTTGAAAAAAGGACTCTCATTTGACCCTAAAGCACCCACTAATGAATTTCAAATCAGGATAGAGATCTTTAAGCTGATCCAGAAGTCGGGAAGGTCATGCCAGACGAATCTGATAGATTTCTTTGACTGGGTGACCAAAGTAGTAGATCAGGAAGGGGCTGTGGACATGGCCTACCTAGACTTTAGCAAGGCATTTGACACAGTCCCACACAAAAGATTAATATATAAGTTAGCCAGCCTGGGGTGGGTCCCAAGATGACAGCCTGGGTAGAGATGGCTGGAGAATAGGACACAGAGAGTAATAGTAAATGGAGTCCACTCAGAAGAAAGGAGGGTTACTAGCGGGGTACCGAGGTTCAGTATTAGGACCAGTCCTCTTCAATGTCTTTATGTTACATTGCAGAAGGACTGGAAGAGAAAGTATGTCTCTTTGCAGATGACACTAAGATCTGCAACAGAGTTGATGCACAGGGTGGGGTGGAAAGGATGAGAAGGGACTTGGCAAGGTTAGAGGAATGGTCAAATGTATGGCAGCTTAGATTCAATGCTAAGAAGTGCAAGGTAATGCACCTGGGAAACAAAAACCCAGGGGAAGAGTACACAATGGGGGGTGAGATACTAACAACAACAAAAATGGAAAGGGACCTGGGGGTAGTCATATCAGATGACCTAAAGGTGGGCAAGCAATGTGAGAAGGCAGCAAGGAGGGCTGGGGGGATACTGGGATGCATAGGGAGAGGCATCACCAGTAGAAAACAGGAAGTTATTATCCCTCTGTACAGACAGCTGGTGAGACCCCATCTGGAGTACTGTGTGCAGTTCTGGAGACCCAATCTCCGCAAAGACATAGACAGGATGGAAGCTGTCCAGAGGAGGGCAACTAAAATGGTGCAGGGTCTGCACCGGAGGACATATGAAGAGAGACTTAAGGAGCTTAATATGTATAGCCTCGAGGAAAGGAGGGAGAGGGGGGACATGATAGAAACTTTCAAGTACCTCAAGGGAATCAACAAAGTCCAAGAGGGTAGCATCTTTCAAAAAAAGAGGTGTGCAAGAACAAGAGGGCACAATTTGAAGATAGAGGGGGGCTCAGAGGTAATTTAAGGAAGTATTTTTCACAAAGAGGGTGTGGATGCATGGAATGGCCTTCCGAGGAGGTTGTGGAGTCAAAATCAGTGGTGGAATTCAAGCATGCATGGGATAGTCATAAAGGCAATTCTGGGGGGGTGGGGTAGGAAGAAGTAGGCTGCTGGTTAACTAGGATCTGCAGCTTATCAGTAGAGTGAGGAAATGGGCAGACTGGGTGGGCAAAGCGGTCCTTATCTGCCGTCAAATTCTATGTTTCTATGTTTCTATGAATTTAAAATACCGTTTCTCTAACACAAATTTTAACAACATGGGATTAAAGAGTTTTGAATTAATGGCCAGTGGTTCATCATGATATGAGGTAGAGCTGAGAGATACATCAAATTTAATTGAGGATATGGGGACTATTGATTCCTGGACTCAGCTGAATATGGAAACCCTGCAAGCACTGGATCATCGGTTTCAGTTTCATCATGGTGTGAGGCAGATCTGAGAGATACACCAAATTTAATTGAGGATATGCGGACTATTGATTCCTGGACTGAGCAGGATATGAAAAACCTGCAAGCACTCGATCATGTTTCGGTTTAACCCTGAACAGAGAACCATGCTGGACTTTAGAAATGGGACAAGTTTATTTCACAGAGATTAATGGGGACAGAAAGGGATAACTCAAATCAAACACATATCCCAAAACACTATTTCAATAGATTTCGAGATCCTAAGATCCAAGTTTGAGACACCTGAATCAGAGAGGGAGTATAACACAAGTCTCATGGATTTCTGACTTAGTCCAGTGGAAAAAATGCAGAATACATGGAGTTGGACAAATGTACCTTCAAGAATCTGAGAAAAACTATTCAAACCTAAGTCGACATTTTCTCCCACAGTGTTCTGCAATGCTATTAATTTGTTTGAAAAGTGGTGACAAATGAGATCATGGAAATGTTTGACAAGTGTAAGACTCATTCATGGCACAGTGTTACTCCCAAAGAGACAGCGACACTTAATGAATTATCAGAAATGTCAGACATTGTTATTATACCTGCCAGTAAAGGTGGGGGGCTAACATTGTCGTCATGGACAGAGACAAATAAGTAGGTATGGTATTGAAATTAATTGCTGACACCAGTAGATCTCAAAACTACAGGGTAACCTGACAAATACCTACAAAAAATAAATGCTGACAATGCTGGAGGTGGCTGTTTAACGTGGTGACTACAGAAGTAGTGTAGTTTTATTATGCGAGGGCAAAATTGCAGCAAAAGTCGGCAATTTTGACCCCATAACTAGCAGTAATTTTATAAAATTATTGAATTTACCATTTGTGATTTTGTTTGCTTAGGGTTTAAGTGCAAATTGCACTTAAAAACCCCAAGCAAGATGAGGTTATAAATCATGAATTCCACCCAGCACCACCCCTGATCTACCCCTGGTATCTAGTGGTCCCTCCCCTCACCCCACCGATGCATGCCCCCCAAATTTATTTAATTTAATCCCTTCCCTGGTGTCTAGTGGACCCCCACCCTGTCAGGTAGTATCCCCTCTCTCCCCCAACCCCAAGTCCAAAAATTCATTAATCCCTTCCCTTTTTGTCTAGTGGAAATTCCACCCTGTCGGTAGGGCCACTACTCAGCTTCCCTTAACCCTGAGTCCAAGCCATTTAAAAATAAAAAGATAAAAAATCATTTTCTTCCCTGGTGTCTAGTGGCCACCACCCCACTCTGTCTAGTAGTGCCCCCCCACTCCCCTCCGACCAGAGCAGGCCACCGTCATAGCCCTCACTCACTTCCATGGCTGGCAGCCCACCTGACTGAGCTCAGTGAATGAACTTGTGCTTGTACAAGCACACACTCATTAATTGACAGTTTGTGGTGATTTACCCAGCTGTTTAAGGGTGTAGAAGAGGGGATGGGGCTGCTCCAGTCACTGGCAGGGGCAGTGGGATGGAGGAATGATGTTGTGGATCCCCTGGGGTCCACAACACCATTCCTCCCCATCCTGACCCTCCTGCGAGACACTGGAGCAGCCCTCTCCTCTACACCACTAAACGGCTGAGTAAATCATCATAGTTGTCAATGAATGAGTGCATGCTTGTATGCACAGGCTTCATTCATTGAGCTCAGCTGGGCAGGCTGCCAGCCGTGGAGGTGAGTGGAAGGCTATGCTGGTGGCCTGCTCCTGTATCGGGGTTGGGAGGAGAGGAGTGGGCACTACACACAGGGTGGGGAATAAGGAGCCACTAGACACCAGGGAAGTGATAAGATTTGTTATGTTTTATTTTGAAATGCATCATACCAGGTTGGGGGGGGTGCTGGAGGTACTATCTGACAGGGTGGGGGTTCAATAGACACCAGGGAAGGGATTAATGAATTTTAGGGTTGGGGAGCAGGGTGGGGCACTGTCGGACAGGGTGGGGGAGCCACTAGAAACCAGGGAAGTGATAAATTATTTTTAATTTTTAAATGGATTGGACTCGGGGTTGGGAGGCGGGGCAGGGATACTACCTGACAGAGTGGGGGATGGGGTGTCCACTAGACACCAGGGAATGTGTTTTTACATATGGGCTGTGGGCTGCCTTTGGCTGACTGGCCAGCGATCCCATGGGTGTTTGGGGGTGGGAGAGTAATTGTTGTGACTATGTCTGGTGGGGGGGTCCACTAGACACCTTGTGGCCAGAGTGTGTGAGGGAAGAGTGGAATTTTGTGGGTGAAATTACACACTTTACATTCAACCTGGCCTCAGTGAATTAGGCAAATTTCACGTATTGTGCTTTGCATATTGAGCATAATATGCAAAATTTTCACAGACCAAAGTTTGTCCATCTCCACCTCTAGTGGTGACATAGTTAAAATGAATTCTGGTATGTTTGGAATGAAAATCCCAGGATACCCATGATATATGCCTTACCTAAGATATATGAAAATACCAGTGCCCCGGAGATCTATTGTGTTCATTCTGTTACAGAGTAAATGGGAACATTTGTAGATTTCTTCCTAACAAAGTAAGTCATCAAACTTAAATCATATGTCAAAACAACATGGATATACTAGAAGTTGCAGGGGCAAAAGTGAGAGAAAGACTATCTACTGGTCATCATAGATAGTAAGAGTTTGTATACTAATATACAACACATGGATGGTTTGAGGGCTTGTGGATTCATCTTACAACAGATGGGGCATGAGGTATGGTACATAAAGGCTTCATTGTGGAAGCAGTTGAGTCTATTTAACTCATACCTTCTTTCAGTTTGAAGGTGACTTCTATTGGCAAATATGTGGAATTGTAATGGGTGCTGACATGGCACCATTGCATATCAATCTCATGTTGGGGTATGGAAGAGAATATTGTTTTTGACCCTGAAAGTAATCCACACACAGACAATGTCATCAAGTGGTTTTGCTTTATTGATGACATTATGTGTGTAGAAGAGCTCACTGGAGGATGTTGTTGAGTTCATTAAGTGGTTTAACTGAGAACAACTTGAATCTTAAATTCACCTGTACCATGGCTAGAGAGCAGGTTACCTTCCTTGATGTTGTTCTCAAAGCTGTGAATGTAATATCCAAAGTGAAGGCTAAAGAAAGCACACTGCCACCTACTCTGTTCAAAGGGCTGAGTGTTCTTATCCTATATCTCTCCTGAGATCCATCCTCTATGGGCAATTTATTCACCTCAGGAGGACTTGTTCGGAAGCCAGTTTTTGAGATTGAGTCCCTTGAACTTCAAAACAGACTATAGAAAAAGAGGGTAGTACAGTAAATTACTTGAAGCAGCCCAAGATAAAAAGTCAGTCACAGAGAGAGACAGCAGCTACTCACACCAAAGAAAAGAGACAATGAAAATGATAAGTGTGTGACTTTTGTCACAGATTATGATATTGCAGCTGAGAAAAATAGGGCAGATGATCAAGAAGATTTGGCATATCCTGTTAATCGATGATACCTTAGCAACTGCTATTGTTAATAAACCTAGAGTCACGTATACCAGGGCACTAGTGTAGAGACCACCTGGTTCACAACAACTTAAGTCTTGAAGTAGTAGGCACCACTACAAAGTTACTCCCCAAACCACATGTATTCTTAAAATGTGGCAGCTGCAGTGTGTGCAAATATGCACTGCAAAAGTAAAGAGTTTGTCCATCCCAAGTTTGACATTAGGATTGAGATTGAGGAATTGCTGAACTGTGCACTAACTTCGAGTATTTATGCCATGTGGTGCCCATATGGGTTGGTTTACATAGGTAGGACAATAAGACCCTCACAAGAAGACTGCAGAACACATCCACAGTATCAAGAACCCAAATGCGGAAACTCCAGTTGGTATCCGTTTCAGAGAAAACATTTGGGAAGGGTTTCTGAACTGTCATTTATGGCATAGAACATGTCAAGGTATCAAATAGGGTTGGCAATTGACCGCAACTTCTGCTGCAGAATGGAAGTCTATGGACCTACAAACTTAAATTGCTCAAACTGAATGAGCTGAACAATATTATTAATCTTAAACCATTCCTTTAAATTTTTTGCTGTTATATTCAGTGAATGGGTTCTTGAGAATCCCTCCCCAAGTTGAAATGATTATGAACTGTTCATGAATGTTTATGAATTATGTATAAACAGTTCATGAATTCAATACATAAATGTTCACCAAGCAGGCATCAAATTATTCAAGAGTGTTGAGGAATGGTGTGTGAACACACTGAATGGTACTCCTGTGTTTACAAACATTCATGAAACTTTACCCCTGCACATTTATGGGAAAAGTCAATTAATATTTTTAGTATTCAGAAACACCTTGTTTTTATAATGTTGTTTAATTCATCAGGCAACCCTGGGTAGCCCTATAATCTCAAAAGATTTGTTCCCATGTACAAACCACAAGCAGACCTGTTCCACACTTCAGTTGTTTTATCAAGCAATTAACTGTGACAATTTTCTTTTAACAAATTCAACATATTCCAATGAATAGGTTTTCCTAGCATACACTTTAGAATTAGTAACTTGCCTTATTCTCAATTTTCTGTAGTTCTTTCAAATGAAATCATTGATCACCTTTTTTCATAAACAGAAATATCCAATTGTTATTTCAGTAAACTGTCTCCCACTTTTAAAATGTGTTAAGTTTAAATGTTAATCCTTTTGGGTGCTCGGATAGTTAATTGCCTTGTAGAAAATGTATTTTCCAGAAGCGTGGCTAGCAGGCAAAATGGCAGATGCTTTCTAAGTGGCTCATTGGGACATTGTTAATTTTATTGTCTCAGCAGCTAATTTACTCATACTTACTGGAAGTGGAACAAAGTGAAGCTCTCCACCATGGCTTCAGGCAAACACAAAATAAACAGGCAAAGCTTCCCTTTGGCACCCAAAATACAACTAAGTCTACTGCGGGTGAGGAGGGTGGCCCGAGACCATGGGAAGGGGAGTTGGAGAGCATGGAGGATCACCAGCAGAGCAACTCCATGGCAGCCCTCACTAAATCTTTGGCTAGGGTTCCCTCCACGCTGTAGCATGAGATGAAGGCTGACCTTCTGAACATAATGGCATAATTAAAGCACCTCCAGACAGTTGTTACTGGCCTTACTGAGACCATGACCACACATGCATCCCAGATCTCAGAACTTGAGTGCCGTGTGGGAGAGTTGGAAGACTCCTACGTGGGGGTCTCTGCAGAATGCAACGGGCTTCTTTCAATGCTGGCAGAATTGAAGGCGTGCATTGATGAATTGAAAAACTGTTCCTGGAGATCTAATATTGGTATAATTGGCCTACCAGAAGGTGCAGAGGGCTGAAATCCATTAAAGAGGCTGCATCACTGGCTCGTCAAGCAGCTGGGCCTCCCAGAAGAGTGTGAGGCCTTTGAAATTGGGCGAGCACGTCGTGTCGGTCCACCACCAAAACCGGAAGAGAGACCCAGACACTGTTTAATTAAGTACCCTCACTTTGTGAACAAGGAGACAGTGTTGCAGAAATCAAAGAAAATGGGTCCCATTTCATTTTGTAAGGGCAGGGTGTATGTATACTGAGACTACAGCAGGGACTTAAGAATAGGTGCCAAATGTTCAATCAAGTCAAATCCAAGCTCTTTCAGCTTGGCTGGTCTTTTTCTCTCCTTTACTGTGCTAGCCTAAGAATTGACAGACTCAGTCAAAGTCCCCATGTGTCTTCATGCCCAAAAGCTGCAGAGAAATGGATTGAAGAAGAGGAGTCCAGGAGGGCAGAAAGGTCTCCTAGTCCGCCCTGAATGAGTGCTCTCTTACACCAAGTAAGTGTGGCATTATGTTATTTTGAGGTTCTACATGGGGCTCTTATGTTATCCCAGTAAGGAGGGATTCTTTGAAGACTGTGGGCATTGGTATGTCTGTGGAATATCTTATATTTAACCTGTGATTCCTGAGGTCGCCTTCATAGAGATGCCTTTTGATGTAGTGAACAGCATGGTTATTTCTAGGCTATGATACTCTGGCATTGTTCCCCTATCATGTCTGGGGACACCGGTGACAACGGGCAGACGGATGATCAAGCCTGACCTTCTCCAGTGTGGTTTGGCCCCCAGCTCTTCTGTGGCATCTGCCTTTTGCTACTTCCTAGGAGGAAATCTGCCTTGCTGCATTGGGTTTGTCTCCAGGAGGCTGGAAACTGTCTCAGTAACCTCAGCACTGGGGCCTGGTGCTTCATGGTCTGGTGTAACTTATACACCTCAGATCATTGAGCAGCTCGTCTCTCCCGGACCTGGATTGGATTGCAAACCTCTTGATTGGATCCTTTTGTCACTGCCACCTGACTGTGCTAGGGGGTACGGGTATCAGCAGGTTGTTATTGCATGATACACATTGCCCTGTTTATTGAACAGTCCTACTATGCCTCGACTGGGTAGCTTTTCTGGGATTTTATTTCTTGTGTTTCCACAGGCAGCCCAGATGTTACTTTGTTCACCTTCTGTTAATTGGATGCAATGAGGTTGCCTACCTACCTTACTGAGCCCCATGGGATTGAACTGTTACTTTTTTATTTAGTTAATCCAGTGTTAAAATAGATTATAGCTGTTGATAAATGTTATGACTTTAATACCTGTAAGATAGTGTCAGTGGCTCAGTAGGTAGCACACTCGCCTCTGAGGCTAGGAGATCAGAGGGATGTGGGTTCAGTTCCCACATCTGGCACTTGGGTTAATATCCCAGTACTAACACTGTAGTGCAGTATGAGAGGGGTGCTGCACTTCTGATGTGCCGTCTTTCGGATGAGATGTTAAACCGAGGTCCCATCTGCCTGGATTGGTGGTAGTTCAGGTGGATGTTAAAGATCTCATGGCACTTATCGAAAAAGAGTAGGGAATTTCCCCAGTGTCCTGTGCCAAATTTCCTCATTCACTAAAATACCACCAACAGCTAATAATCTGGTTCAAGGTCAGTTGGCATTCATCTGTATCCCCCTCCTGGGTGGTGCCAGAAAATAGGCAGGATTGTCTAGTGCCACTTACCCTGGTCAACAAAAATAAATAAAATAAAAATAAAAAGATCTCAAACCATTTTGATGTTAAACACTATGGTGAGTCTAATGTTCACCTCTGCCTATTGTTTGAGTGAAGACACTAGCGGGTTCCTTCCTGCCTTGGGGGGGTTACTGTTGTTCCTGTTGGACATGGGCTTTTGGGGTGGGATTAGATCACTGGTTAATGGTTGAAGGGAATATTCTGAATGTGGAGGAGGGGTTGTGGAATTGGGGGTGCACAGGATGTCCCCATGCATCGTCAGACCTGTTTGAGATGGCGCTCTGGCTGCCTTTCAAAGCTGTTCCTGGCACCGAAAGGAGTACTGCCACAGCATGACCCAGTATGCCTGTAGATTGGGTGCAGTGTGGGATTCTCTAGTTTGGAGGGTTGTTGTTTCCCAATGTTGGGGGATGGATGGGGCTGGAGGGTTTATATGGGGAAACAATCATTCTAGATGTGCATTCTATCAATATTACTGACCACTGGTGCCTATATAAGATAGTTAACAATGGCAGATGATCTTAAATGCTCCACCAGGAATGCGAATGGTTGGAAATCAATTTTTAAATGAAGGAAGGTAATGGGAGAAATCGTAAGAGCTAAGGGGCGAGTTGTCCCTACAAGAAACCCACTTCTCGCATTTGGAGGCCCAAAAAATGGCACAGTTCATGAGGAGAACCTGGATCTCAGCTACTTTTTTCTCGAAGGCAAGGGGTGCCTCAATTTGGATCCCATGGGAAACCATAGCTCAAGTGTTGAACAGCCAGGTAGACCAGTCCGGCAGATATGCACGAAACAAACTAAGAATACCTGGTAAAGAGTTGTTATTAGTGGGTTCAGTTTAGGCCTCCAAATTTGAGTGTCATAGGTTTCGTCCAACAATTGGCCCTGGATATGGCAAGCTGGGATGGCTCCTGGGTTCTAGGGGGAGACTTTAACTGAGTTTTAGACACAGTTTTGGACCACTCAGCCAGAACCCCAGCTCCTAAGTCGCAGAATGCTAAGGCATCGGAAGAGCTGCAGGCTGGGTTGGACTTGGTGGACGCCTGGTGGCATACCAATCCCTCTGGACATGATTGTAGTTTTTTCTCACATGCCCACCACTCGTACACCAGAATAGATAGGATTCTGCTGTCCAGACAACTGCTGGTGGGGATGGGGGAGGCGTTGTACCATCTGATTTTGGTTTCTGATCATGCTATTCACCATGTCTCCCTTGGGGGTATGGGGGCCCCCTAGTGCAGCACAAACCTGGAAGCTTGACCTGCTGCTTTTGAAAGATAAGGACTACATACATTTTATGAGAGGTTGCATCCAGGAATACCTCCAGATGAATCGAGGGAGACCTCCATGGAATAAGATTGGAGGCCTTGAAAGCATATATTAGAGGTCAGACCATATCCTTTGCCTCACTTAAGAAGGAATGGCTACACAAGAGCTCTCCTTCTTAAGAACTAAATTGAGGCCTGTGAGGAGGCACATAGGTTGAACCCCTCTCCCTCTGTACAATATCCTTCAGAAGTTAAAGTGGAAATTCAACTCTCTTGTCTAGTGCCCAGCTTGAGCGCTCATTCTGTTAGCAAAGGCTGGGTCGTATTTTGATGGGGACCCAGTGGGGAAACTACTTGCTTGGCAACTAAAAAGTAGGGAATCAGAGCTTGTAGTGGCCAAATACAAAATGCTTGAGGGGAACTAGTGCAAGGCAGGGAAGAGATTGGCCAGGCATTTGGTGAGTTTTACAACCCCTTTATACCTCTAAACATAATCTCCCAGCCCGACCTGGATGCCTGTTTTGCTAGGGTTCCCTTGGGAAATTAAGCAGGTCCAAGAGGAAAGAGTTGGATACCCCTCTGGCCAAACATGAGATCTTGCTGCCCTGAGTGCACTTAAGAGTGGAAGGCCCCAGGCCCCGATGGGCTACCAATAGATTTTTTAAAGCCTTTGCTGAGCTCCTACTTGACCCACTATTTGATATGGTGGAGGAGAGCTAAACAGAGGTGAACTGCCCCTCCACGTGGTCTGCCATCATCACAGTATTGCCAAAACCTAGGAAGGATCTCTGTATATGCACCTCTTATAGGCCAATATCGCTCCTGACTGCAGACTATAAGATTGTGGCTAAGGCTGTCGCTACCTGGCTGGATCCTCTGTTGCCGCAGTCATTCACTTGGACCAATCAGGTTTGTTAAAGGTAGAATGGGAAACATAACATCAGGCACACTTTGAATATAGTTTACCATTGGGGCTGTAATAGGCAAACTCATGGTGCAGCTGTGGTGGCCCTGGATGCAGAAAAGGCCTTTGACCACGTGGAGTGAGGATACCTCTTTGACACCCTGTGTAGAATAGGAGTGGGCAGTCTTCAGCTCATGGGTTCATACTTTATACACACACCCACAGGTGCAGGTATTGGTCCATGGAGCGCTCTCCCAGCTGTTCACACTGGGAGAGGGACTCGCAGGGATGCCCACTTTCCCCACTTTTGTATGTTCTCTCTCTGAGCCCTTTAGGGCAGCCTTGAGAGCTCATCCAGGGGATCAGGGGTTTCGAGGGCAACACAGAACACAAATTGCAATGTAAGCTGATGACCAGCTTTCTTTATTTACAGAACCCTGCTCAGGACTTGCCGACGGTCCACATTTTAATGTTGTCCTTTGGTAAGATATCTGGACACCATGTTAACTGATCAAAAGCAAGCTGCTTCCAGTGAGCTCACAACACAGACCAAGCTGGTAGCCAATCTTGGAGGGCTGCAATTAGTTTCCTCCATAAAATACTTGGGGTTCAAATTTTGGCAGTGGTGTCCTGTCTCTATCCCTAAATTTTAGACTTCTCCTTACCAAAATATCTGAAGAGTGTACTAGGTGGCGGGCCTTGCCCATATCTCTGCTGGGTAGAATTGGCGTAGTCAAGATGACTATTCTACCAAGGATACTCTATCTATACCGATCCCTCCCTATTAGGATTCCCCTAGCACATTTCAAAATGCTTGAGGCAATAGTTAACAGATTTTTATGGCAGGGTGGGAGGGCAAAGATCAAATGAACAACTCTCCAACTCCCCCCCCCATGCTGGGGGTATGGGCTTTCCTAATTTTGAAGCTTATTACTGGGCAGTCCAGCTGGCTTTCCTGCCCTCGGGGCCCACTAACTCTGTTCGTGACTACCCCTGGAGGAAGACATGTTCACTAGGAATCTCTAGGATGACACGCTAGTGGGTGCCCTGGGAGTTCAATGGGCTGAACTGGTGAGTATTCCTTTCACAGCAACCACCTTACAGGTCTAGGTTCAGATGCATCAATGCATTGGGTATAAAAGTTTCATGTCCCCTAATCTGGGCCTGATTGTTGCCATGCGCCACAGAGGCAGTTATTCCCCAGCCTTAATGCATCGCCTCTGGGTCTGGAAGAGAAAAGGGATTATAACCATTGCTCAGCTGTATGAGGGTGGTAGGCTGAGAAGCTTTACATCTCTCTGTGAGGACTGGGGTTGCACCTGAGAGATTTCTTCATTTATCTAAGGGTCCGCCAAACATGTGAGGACTCCCTCTTCCCGGCTCATGATTGGATGGAACCTTTCCACTTGGAAGAGGAACTTTTCAGGCCCCAACTGGGGCAGAAGCCCTTGACAGTGTACTGTCGCATAGTTACAGGCCACCTTCACCAGCAGTGGACAAGCAGTCGTGACAAGTTGAGTGCTGACCTACTCCTCCCTATGGATAAGCACACCTGGGGGCTGGCATGTAGGCATTACATAAACTGTTCACATAGCAATTAGCTACACCAAATCCAATTGAGCTTCCTACACAGGGTCTATGTGACTCCAGTATGGTTGCATGATCTGGATTCCTCCAGGTCTAAGCTATGTCCAAAATGTAAAGTAGGAGAGGCTGACTTCCTTCACCTTGCCCTGACTTGCCCACCAGTAGCCCCCTTCTGGTACTCAGTACATGAAATAATGAGCCGAATCCTAGGCTACACCCCATCTAGATCCGCTCTTGAACTATTGCTTGGTGCAGACCCAAGACAACTGAATGGAGAATCCCACAACCCGCTGTGGTCAATTGCACTCATAAATGCAAGGAGAACCATTGTGCTGGATTGGTTGTCCTCGTCTTCTCCCTCAGTAGCTAGGTGGGCACAAAATATAAGATTGTGTATGACCCTAGAGAAGGCCCAGATGAGTGCGCAGGGAGAACTACATAAATTCACTGCTACTTGGGGTCTGCTGTTGGATGCAGTGGTGTCTGATCCTTTCCCCCTGACCTGTATTTATAAACCTTCCCCTTGATGACTCCTTGGGTGTCGATAGGTGCATATACTGCTCCTCCCTATCCTTTGTTGCTACTGCACCAGCCCTCTACATTCCAACAAGGCAATGGATTGCAAAGTTAAAGCTATTAACTTCTTTTGCCTAAAATGCTATACTGCTATGACAGTCTTATATGGCTGTTAATATGAAATGGAGTGTATAATTCATTCTATAGACTTGTACCTTTTATTTTGTAAGCACATCTACTTCCTAATAAAACATTTTTGAAAAAAAAAGAAAATGTATTTTCACTCCTAAATTGAAAAAAGTTCTGATTTTGTGAGGCATCAGAACTCTTATGTTGGGGAAAAGGTCCATGGCATGTTGTCCTACTGGGGGCATGCCGTGTGCAAATTAGTTATGCAAATTTATTTTTGTGTTGACTCATCATGGTCGTTTAAAGGTTCAGGAACTTCATGAACTTTGTGTTGATGAACAGTTTATGTACTTTGTTCAGAAACTGAGTTTAAGAACAGTTGGTGAACTTTGATGAATGTTTGTAAACCATTCATGAACGTTCATCAGTATTCCTGAACTTGATTTCACCTGGTTTTAAATGGCTTCACTGCAGTGTAATTCTTATGCATGTATATTGCCCTTTCTTTTCTTCTGTGAGTCTTACCTCAACAAGTATCTAACCATTTGGCTGTTACAAGAAGTTAACTGTGATATTATTATTTGAAACAAGTTGCTTGAAAGTTGTTTTTCAAGAAAAAAGGCCCATTGATATTGGCCAGATATTCAAAAGGGTTGCGTGTAGGCGCGCAAGTTACCCATGCACAACCCACTGATGCACCCCGCAATATTTAAAAGGGAAAGCGCATCGCACAAATCCTAACGCCGGGCGCATCAGCAATGTATGCAGGCACAGGTAGAGGGGGCATGCCCATGCATAAACTGCACAGCCCGATATTCAGTCCGGGCCATGCAGAGTTATGCAGGCGCAATCCCTACCTGCGCCTGCACAAAGTTACGCCTAAAAAAAAAAAGTAAAAAGTCGAGGGCCACCCACAGGTGAGCTGCCGCATTGCAGGGCGCAGCACAGCAGCTGCCACCTGTGGGTGGCCATCAACTGTTCCCGCCACACCTGGCGGCACCCCCCAATGCCCCTATCGTGAGCATCAGTCATCCCCCCCCCAAAGTCCAATATCCCTGGTGGTCCAGTGGACTGCGATTAGCCCGATCGTGGCATCACTGTATCCCCCCGAAGTCCAATATCCATGGTGGTCCAGTGGGCCGCGATTAGCCCGATTGCGGGCATCACTGTATCACCCCCTGAAGTCCAATATCCCTGGTGGTCCAGTGGACCATGATTAGCCCGATTGCGGGCATCACTGTATCCCCCCCGAAGTCCAATATCCCTGGTGGTTCAGTGGACCACGATTAGCCCGATCGTGGTGGCATTCCACACCCCAAGTCTGAAGTCCTGCTGATCTAGTGGACCCCACCCACCCGCCCACTGAGCCCACCACCCCGCCTCCCCATCAGACAGCGGGCGGCAGCCTACCTGCCACTCCTCGTTGCTGCCGAGCCGATGGCTCGTATTGCACGCTTATTGGTTCAGAGCATGAGCTACGGCTGTAGTTTATACCGCATTAGGGTAGTCCAGATATGTGAATGAATTATCACATTATCTGACCGCCTAGTACGTATGATTGCACGCCCATTGGCTCTGCCTGAATCAATGGGCGGTAGCCCCACCGGCTGTCAGTCGGGTGGGTGGCAGGGCGGGCAGGAGGGTGGGTGCTGTCGCCCGCCGCTGATGGGGGGAGCGGTGGTGGGGCCCAGTGGGCTGGGTGGGTGGGGTCCACTAGATCAGCAGGGATTTGAGACTTGGGGTGGGAATGCCACCCGCAATCGGGCTAATCGTGGGTCCACTGAACCACCAGGGATATTGACTGGGGAGGCAGGATGCCCGATTGGCTAACCGCGTCCACTGGACCACCTGGGATAGGAGATATTCTTTTGCCCTTACGGACGCCCCGCAATTGGGCTGCAGGGGCGCCGGTCCTCGATGGCTGCTGCCTGGCAGGCGCCAGGCGCAAGTTGTTGGGGATCAGCGACCTGCATGCTAATGGCATGCAAATGGGTTGTAATCAGATGCAAATGGACTCTCCATGTGCCTTGCATAAATTATGGCCCCATTTGCATGTCACCCTTTGAATATCGCAGGTGCTGTGCATGGCGCAATGGCACTTGCGCCACCTCATCTCAATGCTCCACTCTGACCACTTGTGCTGGCGCAGTTCCACTGCGCCATGCACAGTGGGGGTGTCCAGGGTGCGATATTCAAAGCAGTTGTGCCATAGCACAACTCCGTTGAATAACACCCTAGCCACACCCCTGCGCAACAAATTTGAGCAGGGCACAGGCTTGCACCACAGTCTGGCGCAGTTTGAATATCTGGGCCATTGTATCTATCTGTTAGTAAATACAACTGTCCTTTTACTGTAATCTAGTATTGTAAACTATTATGTACATTTACTTGATGCAAATATTTTTTCTTTTGCTCTTTTTTTAGATTTTAGATGTTTTCTCTTTTCTGTTTTCCATTGACCTTATCCTGTGTCAGGCAGTGAACAGCCACATTATTCTTTCTGTCTCTAAATATAATCTACAAGAGATTGGCACCTGCATTTCATTCCTTACTATTACATGACATTGTTTGACATTTGCATTTTTGCCTTTAAGTTGTAAACCATCGAATGTATTAGGTTTACCTTGCATAGGGAATTTAAAGAGTCAATTCTTCATAAGTTAAAAAATGATGTCAGAATTCCCTTTGCCATATATTAGAATTCATTATCAGCCTTTCAGTGTTGTGCCATTTACTTAAAAATTGTGTAACACAAAAAATTTTATCTGTGTATTGGAAGTTTAGACTTGTGCATTTAGACACTTAAATTGTCTGAAATTGGGTTTTCTGTATTTTGCTGTTTTGTGTATAAACATGGGATTTTGAATTTTATATAGCACCTTTACATTCTTCATTTGGTGATGTATCTTACAGGACCTTGTAAAAGGACTTTCATACCTGTCTGCCTTAGCACCCTGAGGAAGATCAAGTGACCAAAGCACTGGGCAAGTCGTGAACAACAGGAAGTTCCATTGGGGTTGTTTTGCCCTTGTTAATTATGCTATGTATACTGATGGACACTGAGCACTGTTGCCTGAGTAAAGGTTGGTATGCTTTAATGCAATTTTCATGTTTGGCCATGCATTTCTTTGGAGCTTTCAGGTGCAGGTTGTGTGCAACCACTTTCTGTGACTTCTTCAGAGCTGATGGCCTTCACCTGAGAAGAGAGAAGACTGGTGCATCAGGGCAGATGTTTTACATCTGCATTGGCAGATGGTTAAACTATCTATGGGGAGACTGGGGCTGGGGATTCCACTGTGGAGGGTGGTTCAGTGGGAAACTTAGACAGGACTCTCCAATGAATAGGGGTGAGAAGTTGAGGGAATAGTAGTTGGGAGGATCAAGCCCACACGACATGGCAGGGCAGACACAGTAGTCATGATAAGAAGGGGAAACAAAAGACACCAAGGATATTAGACAAGGGTGACATTGGAGGACAAGTGAGAACCAACAGAGGTTTGGGAGCATGTTGGAGAGTGGTATGCCACATTCAAGATTAGTGAGCTTTACACTTTGGTAGCAGAGTCTGAGTTGTATCAAGTGGCCATTACAGAAACTTGAGCCAATGTGACAGAATGATATCAGGTTATACCTTATACAAGCATGATAGAGAGAGGTGTAGAGGTGGAGGAGAGGCCATCTATATCAGAGAAGAGATAGTGGCAATAGAGGAAGCTACCATTGGAGGTTAAGGGGAGGTAGAATCACTGTGGATTCAACTCACAGAGTCATCAGACTGGAAGACTCATGTAGAGGTGGTTTACTGGCCACCAGAGCAGGGAGAAGAGAGAGATATAGTACTGGGTATTGAAGTAAGGAAGTAGATAGCAAAGGGGGATGTTGTAATAGTGAGAGATCGCTAACTGTAAGATACTGACTAGGACATCTCAATGGCCAGGAATACCAGAATCCAGGCCCTGCTTGATATCTTGCAAGACTGCATGATATTACAGTAACTCAGAGATCCTACTAGGCAATCAGTCATTCTAGATGTGGTGCTCATCAGTTTGGAAAGTGTGGGTGGAGTTTGGGTCAGGGAATCCCTGGTGTCCATTATCCACAATACTGTATTGGTTTTAAGTGGCCCTCTGCACCAGTAAGCCCTCACCTAAGGCTAAAGTGGTAACCGTCAGGTGAATGGACTTCAGTCTTATAAGGGGAAACTGTGATGGGCAGGTTGGCTGGGCTGGACAGCATCAGAGGAGTGGAGAAAATGTGGGGGATTATAAAAGGGGCCATTCTTGAGGCAACAAAAACATTTACAAGAACAGTTATTAACAGTAACAAGTGTGACAGACCAATTTGGTTCTCTAAAAGGGTCAGGGAGTTATGGGGGCTAGAAAAAAAGGCCTTTATAAGGTACAAAGAAAAGCAGGGGGATGAAAAATGGGACAAGTACCAAGCAATAACTAGATCGGCCAAGAGGGCAGTCAGGATCACAAAAGGCAGATACCGAGCTATGTATTGCAGAGGATGTCAAAGGAAGGAAAGCAGTTCTTTGGATATATAGTATAAGGAAAAAGAGAAAGATGGGAGGGGGAATTGTCTAGCTAATATGGGGGCAGAGTAATAGAGGACGGGCTGAAAGCAGCTGTGCTAAATGCTAATTTCTGCTCCATATTTACTAGGGAAAATAGTGGTCACTCACTTGAAAATAACATAAAGGCAGCTAATGGAGAGGTCCCAGAAAGAAACTGTAGAAATGTACTGGCGAAATAGTCAAAATGGGACTAGCATCCTTGAAGGTGAACAAGGCCTTGGGCCCAGATGGGATGCATCCGAGGGTGCCAAGGGAAGTGGCTTTGGTGTTAGCTGAATGACGGGCAGGGCTATTGAATTGCTGTGTGCAGCAAGGAGCGGGATTCCCAGGGACTGGAGAATGGCAGATGTTGTTCCTCTGCTCAAGGGGAGGGACATGGAGCAGTCAGGAAGTAGACAGGGCAGCCTTACCTCTGTGGTAGGGAAACTGATGGAAACCCTAGTCAAAGAAGATCCAAATGGAATACCGGGAGAAAATCAGGATACTAAGCAGCATGGGTTCTTAGCAGGGAGGTCTTGCCAGACCTACCTGATAGTATTCCTTGGCTGAGTAACTATGATGTTTCCCCCTGTATCTGATTTCTTGATAACGATGTCTTCTTTATCTGTCAATTCCTTAATTGCTCTTAATTCTAGACTACTCAAATTCTTATATATACATTTATCTTTCTTTTCCTCAAGCTATTTTCTAACTCCAAACAAAACAGTATTTTCAAAACCTGACACAATTGTTATTAAAAGGCTGTTCATGAAGGATTTTTATGTTTATTTCTGGTAACAAGATCCCATTAGGAGATCCCAGAAGAGTAATATTGAATTACATAGTATAGTGATGCACTTTATTGAAAGGTCATAAGGTCAAAGGGACCAGTGTTCATGATATGGCACCCTGCTTTGCTTTGAGATTGTTGCTATCTAGATTTAGAATTAGTTATAGAGTATGACATCACTCAAATGTAATTTATTAGCTATTGTTATATAGAGATATAAAAGACGCATGAATTTAAAATTGATTCTACAATAATTGAATTTGTAATATATTGGATTTATATTTAAGTGTATTGGTGCTGGTTTAAATATTGTACACCTATAATGATGTCATTACCTGTATTTAAGTGCTTGTGAGATCCGTTTGTGCCATAACACCCTCTTGAAGGCAATCAGACAAGGCACTAGCATCTTGCACTCAGTTTGTAAGATTGTATGCCACTGATTTTAGAATAAAAACATATTTCATTTAAATTTGGGTAGTTCTGCTTTTGGAAGAGCACTCTTTACTTGTGGACTTTCATTAATTGCTTGGGCTGGCCACCATTTAACAATGAACCATACCATCTCAGTAGCACAGGTAGTCTTTTTCCTTATAAAAGCAGAAGGAAGCAGGAAAGGCAGTCAGAATAGCAAGAGCCAGAACTGTCCCTATGGAGCTGAGGGTTGAGGCGCTGGATGCCACACCTCGCACCACACCAGCGACCTGGGTTCGGGAACAAGTCCGGGGCACCAGGGGTTGGCCGGGAAGGAGAAGGATCGAGTGCCCAATGGCTGCTCTCCATCTCCAGGGGGGTTCTCTGCAGGCTCCTGCTGCAATACTGCCATCTGGGGGAGCCCGGTGGTTGTTGCGGTATGTCGGAGTGGCAGCAAGGGTATTGGGTAGACGTCGGCAGGGGGCAGAGCGGGAGGCATGTCTCAGCGCGCCTTCTAGCTCATTGGCACCTTTGCACGCTGACATCTAGGGGAGACCAGAAAAAGAGGAAATGGAGTCTGTCACTCCTAGGTGATGAATCCTCTGAAGCTGGACCACGTCACCAGTGCTCACTTCGGCAGACTCCAATGTGGACCGCTCAATCTACCATTGTGTGGGGGAAGGGTTTGGAGAGACCTTTTCCCACCAGGCGGGTATCGCAGGTTATCTGAGGTCTCTCTGAGTGGGCGGACACTCTAGGAGAAGACTCCTGGGGCACCATGGGATGTTGTGGAAGGCTACTTCAGGGGTTTGAAAAGAGTGGAGTAATGATTGCAGGTAGGAGGATAAAACATTAATAAAAAAAAAAAGAATAACAAGGGCCCAAATTGAGGAAAAGATAGCAACTCTGTTAAGAATAGGGATAAACCTTTTATACGTTCATTAGGGAGTGAAGGAAGACCAGGAGAGGGATAGTGAGGCTTAATAAAGGGGAAAGTGTGTGATTGATTGTGGAGTGTAGAAGTGCAGACTCCTAGCACAGGCTATGGGATCAATGTGACCAGCACCTGATATGTGAGGAGATGGGATGGATGTCGGATTCATCCCACTGATATCATTGGTACTGTGGCCCCCCAAAGTACCCAACCCCAACCGAGAACATGTTCTGTTGGATGGCCCTCCCCCATAGCACCACCTGGGGGGGGTAAGTAAGCCTAGGTAGCCCTGCCAGTTGTGGTTATCAGCCAGTAACCTGAACCTGTCTTCAGGTGTGGGGGTCATCTCAGTGGCCCTGCCTTGGGGGGGTAAGCCAGGGTGAATTGGGGATCAATTACAGGAAGGTGGTGGAACCAGGGTAGGCAGTGCCAAAAAAAGCAAAACAAAACAAAATAAAAAAGAACGGAAAAGTATGCCTCTTTTTTTTTTCAATTTACTAGACTTTATTAATTTTTAACGGTACAACAATAAGAGTCACAATATACACAAACCCAGCAATACAACAGTAGGTAGGATGAGTAAGAGAAAAAAAGGAGTAATCCTACTCCCCCAGAAGACCACCCCAACCCCTCCAGAGTATACTTGAAATAGTACACCTAATCAGTGACCTATTAGTATAATAAACCATTATCTGTTTATAGGGTACTCGGATGGAGCAGGCAAGCAAAACCTTAAGAGGATGCAGCAAGTTGGGGATCCTGTGGACCACCGGAAATGGATACCAGAGCATAAAATGGATCCCAACAAGAGTGAAAAGAGGAAGGCCAACCTTGCCTACCTGCTATCTGTTTTCCCATCTCGAGGGCCAACAGTATCTCCTGGTGCCATTCCCTAAAGGATGGGATGATATCATCCAGCCAGTGCCAACAGATGATTAACTTCACCGTTATGGCAATCAAGAACATATAGGTTCAAGCGGGGTCCAAAAGCATCTCTGGGAAAGGATGACCAGACAAACCTCTGCTGTAAAAAAGATTCCAACCCCAGAAGTGGTCTAGGGAAAGCTGGATAAAATTCCAGAAGAGACATACCCTCGGGCAGTCCCAGAGAACATGCATCAAGTGATCTTCCACTACATTACAACGGGAGCAAGTTGGAGAAGCACACTTACTCATCCTGTAGAGACTGGCAGGGGTGAAATAGAGGTTATGCAGGATACAAAACTGCAACAAGCGGTATCTTTCCTGCTTAATAAATTTATATAGAAATTGCCATACACCCTGCCAGACTTTAGCCTCTACCTGGAGTTGTAGCACCAGCTTCCAGTAGTGGCAAATACCATCCAGGGTGGCCAGGTCCTTCAGCTGAAAAAAAACCCAATAAAAATCCGAGACAGCATGAGGTTGAACCACCAGGTGAAGCAGTTCAGTTAAGACCTCCGCAGGAGCAGAGAGCCAGGGACCAGGGCCCAAAAGGGAAGCGACAGCACTAGACATTTGCAGATATTTGAAGGAACATCAGGATGGCAAACCTATGTTCAACAACAGGGAGTGGGACCATCACACCTCCAACAATCAAAGATGAAAGAGGGACAGGCTTGAGCTGAGGGCAAAACTGAATAGGAATGGGCCGGTATGTAGTCTGAATGTTGGGATTTCCCAAAATTGACTGAGACAGATCCCTTCCCAGTCCCAGCCCATATAACCACATAGTTGCCTCAGAGCTTTAGAGACCATCCCAGGGCCTATCACAAAGCTTAGGAGGCAACTGAGAAGATTTGAGATATAGGAGGCTGGGAAGCTGGAGACCCACTTGTGTACAGAGGTGTTTTTTCAGAGACAACCACAGCGGTCGGTAATCCACAACATCAGGAGGAATTGGGGAAGGGGCCCAAAGAAAGCATTTAGAACTGTGCAGGGCACAGTAATATAGGAAGAAATAAGGAAGTCGGAGACCACCCCTCTCTCTAGGCAAGGTAAGTTTGTAATAGGCTGTTTGGGTGGCCCCCTGCTTCCAAAGAAAAGTGGAAATAGACAAATAAAGCTTAGCAAATCAAGTCCTAGGAAGGAAGAGTCCCAGCATTCCCAAAGGGTATAAGATTCATGGTAAAATATTCATTTTAATAAAATTCATCATACCCCATAAGGAGAGGGGGAGTTTCATCCATCTTAGGAGGTCAGCAGAAACCTCCTTCAAATGGGGGGTAAGATTCTCTTTTCCCAAAGCAGCAAGGTCCCGAGTAACCCTGATACCCAAGTAGGTAAGAGCATGAGGTTCCCAGAGCAGGCCCAAATCCAGAATCTGCTGACAGGAGACATATCCATTGAGCAGCACAACCTTACTTTTATCAAGGTTAAGTCTGTAACTGGCCACCTCAGAAAACCTGCAGATTTCACCAAGTGCAGCAGGAAGAGAAGAGTGGGGCTTTACTAAATGAAGGAGTAAATCATCAGTGTAAGCCAAGAGTTTGCAGCTTATGCCACCCTTTTGAATACCCTCAACTGCAGGGTTGCTCTCTAAATTGTGTAGCAAAGGTTCAAGGTAAAGATTAAACAAAAACTGGCATGGGGACATCCCCACCATGTTCCCTGCTGCATAGTATGCCTCTTTGCAGACGACACAAAGATCAGCAACAGGGTTGATAACAATGGGGGTAGAAAGGATGAGAAGGGACTTCACAAGGTTAGAGAAATGGTCAAAAGTATGGAAGCTTTTATTCAATTCAAAGAAGTGCAAAGTAATGCACTTGGGAAACAAAAACCCAAGAGAAGAGTACACAACTGGGGGAGAGGTATTCATGACAACAAAAATGGAAAGGGATCTGGGGATGCTCATATCAAATGACATAAAGGTAGGCAATCAATGTGAAAAGGCAGTAAGGAAGGCTTGGGAGATACTGGGATGCATAGGGAGAGGCATCACCAGTAGAAAACAAAATGTCATTATCCCTCTGTACAGATAGTTGGTAAGACCCCATCTGGAGTACTGTGGGCAGTTCTGGAGACCC
Source organism: Neoceratodus forsteri (assembly GCA_016271365.2). NCBI lineage: Eukaryota > Metazoa > Chordata > Ceratodontiformes > Ceratodontidae > Neoceratodus > Neoceratodus forsteri. The sequence continues at coordinate 668,099,055 of CM057456.1, read as the reverse complement.
CATCTCTGCAAGGAGATAGACAGGATGGAGGCAGTCCAGAGGAGGGCAATTAAAATGGTTCAGGGTCTGCACTAGAAGCCAGACTAAAAGAGCTTGATATGTACTGTATATCCTCGAAGAAAGAAGGGAGAGGGGGGCATGATAGAAACTTTCAAGTACTTCAAGGGAATCAACAAAGTCCAAGAGGGTAACATAGAAACATAGAATTTGACGGCAGATAAGGACCGCTTGGCCCACCTAGTCTGCTCATTTCCCTACCTAGCAGATAAGCTGCAGATCCTTGTTAGCCAACAGCCTACTTCCTCCTAACCCCCACCAGAATTGCCTTATGTCTGTCCCATGCATTCTTGAATTCCCCCACTGTTTTTGACTCTACGACCTCCTCAGGAAGGCTGTTACATGTACCCCAAGCTTCTCTGTGAAGAAATACCTCACATTACTTCTGAGCCATTCCCCTCTATCTTCAAATTGTGCCCCCTTGTTTTTGCACATCTCTTTTTCTGAAAGATGCTACCCTTTTGGACTTTGTTGATTCCCTTGAGGTATTTGAAGGTTTCTATCATCTCCCCTTCTCCCTCCTTTCCTTGAGGCTATACATCTTTAGTTCCTTTAGTCTTTCTTCATATGTCTTTTGATGCAGACCCTGCATCATTTCGGTTGCCCTCCTCTGGACAGCCTCCACCCTGTCTATGTCTTTGCAGGAGATGGGGTCTCCAGAACTGTACACAGTACTCCAGATGTGGTCTTATCAACTGTCTGTACAGAGGGCCAACAACTTCCTGTTTTCTACTGGTGATGCCTCTCCCTATGCATCCCAGTATCCCCCCAGCCCTCCTTACTGCCTTCTCACATTGCTGGCCCACCTTTAGGTCATCTGATATGACTATCCCCAGGTCCCTTTCCATTTTTGTTGTTGTCAGTATCTCACCCCTCATTGCGTACTCTTCCCCTGGGTTTTTGTATCCCAGGTGTATTACTTTGCATTTCTTTGCATTGAATCTAAGCTGCCATACATTAAACCATTCCTCCAACCTTGCCAAGTCCCTTTTCATACTTTCCACTCCACCTTGTGTATCAACCCTGTTGCAGATCTTTGTGTCATCTGCAAAGAGACATACATTCCCTTCCAGTCCCTCTGCAATGTCACTTATAAAGACATTAAAAGGACTGACCCCAGTACTGAACCCTGCGGTACCCCACTAGTAACCCTCCTTTCTTCACTGTGGACTCCATTTACTATTACCCACTGTGTCCTGTTGTCCAACCAGTGTTTTACCCAGGCTACCACCCTGGGACCCACTCCAGGCTAGCTAATGTGTTTATATCTTTTGTGTGGGACTGTGTCAAATGCCTTGCTTAAAGTCTAGGTAGGCCATGCCCACAGCCCCTCCCTGGTCTACTGCTTTGGTCAACCAGTCAAAGAAATCAATTAGATTTGTCTGGCATGACCTTCCACTGTGAATCCATGCTGCCTTGGGTCCTGTGTCCCACTGGCCTCTAGGTACTGAACAATTCTTTCCTTCAGAAGTGATTCCATCATTTTCCTACCACTGAGGTCAAACTGACAGGTCTGTAGTTTCCTGCCTCTATCTTGCTCCCTTTTGTGAAGGGAATCACATCCACCCTCCTCCAGTCCTCAGATACCACCATCCTCCCTTGATTTATTAAAAGGGTAGTCAGTGGTGTTACTAGTTCTTCCTTTAGTTCTTTTAGAATTCTAGGGTGAATCCCATCAGGCCCCATTGCTTTATCCACCTTCAGTTATAAGAGTTCTTTCAGAACCCTTTCTTGTGTGAAAGGACTAATATCAACCCCTATCCAGAGTGCTATTATTGACCAGATTAGGTATTTCTCCTGCTTTTCCATTGTGAATACTGAGCAGAAGTATTATTCAGTATCCCTGCTTTTTCACTGTCGATCTCTGCCCAGCCACCTTCCTTTTGTTCAGCCTGTATCCCTGCCTTAGTCTTCTTTTGTACCCTAATGTACCTATAAAACGTTTTATCCCCTTCTTAACTGAGTTGGCTATCTTTTCCTCACTTTGGGCCTTGCTATTCTGACTGCCTTACCTGCTTCCTTCTGTTTTAACCAGTGCAGTTCTCTGTCCTGCTCATCCTGTGTTTCCTTATACTTCGGAATGCTATATTTTTCTCCTTACCTTCCCCACCACTTCTTTTGAGAACCATAGTGGTTTTTTCTTTCATTTTGATTTGTTTATTTGCTTCACACAAAGGCTTGCTGCCTCTGTGATGGTGGTTTTGATGTTTCCTCATTGTTGCTCCACCCCACCTTCTTGCCTGTTTGCTAGTGTTTTTCTGAGGCACTCTCCCATTTTGACAAAATCAGCCCTCCTGAAGTCTAGTACCTTCAATTTTGTGTGGCTTGACTCTACAGCTAAGTTTATCATGAACCACACTGTTTGGTGGTTGCTTGTTCCCAGATGGCTACCCACTTCAAGATCAAAGATCCTCTCTCCATCCCCATTTGAGAGTACCAGGTCTAAGATTGCTCCCTCCTGAGTGGATTCCAAAACTAGCTGTCTGAGGCATACCCCCTGAAGGGCATTGGGAATGGCCCTGCTCTTGGATGTGGCTGTAGCAAAGGTACCCCAGTCAACATGTGGCATATTCATGTCCCCCGTCAGAAATATCTCCCCTTTCTCTGCCATCCCAAGGATGTCTTCTATCATTTCCTTGTCCATTTCCTCCCCCTGAGATGGGGTCTGTATACAACCACTGTGTGGAGTGTGGAGCCATTTCCAGTCTCCAGGGTGACCCACAGTGCCTCCTCTCCTCCCTGTTTACCCTTTAGCTCTGTTGCTTTGATCCCTTCCCTTACATAGAGAGCTACTCCTCCTCCTCCTCCTCTTCTTCCCTCCCTGTCCCTCCTGTAGATTGTGTACCCTGGTATGTTGACATCCCAGTCATGGTTCTCTGTGTACCATGTTTCTGTGACTGCACAATATCCAGGCATCCCTCTTCCATCAAAGCCACCATTTCAGAGAGCTTTTTTACCTAGACTATGGGCATTGGTACTCATTACCTTTCATTTTTTTATGGCTTTATTTCTTTTTGCTCCATCCCTGTCCCTACTGCCTTTGTCTTTTTCTCCATTTACCACTGCCCTTCTCCCTATCAACTGCTCTATCTTGGTGTTAACCTAACTAATTACCCTGAATTTTTTTTGGGGGGGCTAGGATTTCCTTCTCCTCTTCAGTGCCTCCCCCCTTGGCTAGTTTAGATGCTTACCATTGAAGCATTTAAACCTATCTCCTATGATCCTGGTTCCCCTCCAGGATAGATGCAGACCATCATGCCTGTATAGGCCTGCATCCCTCCAGGTGGAGCCCCAGTCCCCAATGAAGCCAAATCCCTGAGCTCTGCACCAGCTTTTCAACCAGTCATTGAATCCCATGGTGTGGAGTGCCATAGCCTCATCCCTGCCATAGACAGGTAGCACTTCCGAGAAAGTTACCGTGTGCTACTTGTCTAAGGCCCTCCCCAACTCCACAAACTCCTGTTGCACTGCTCTGATCCCATTCTCAGCCAGGTCATTCATCCCTAGGTGGATAATGACATCCAGCTCCCCTCCCCTTGCTGCTGCTCCTCGATCCTGAGGATTCATTTCCTGTCCTTCCAAGCTTTGGTGCCGGGCAGGCCTGCCTCCCTTTCACTCCCTCCTCCAGTTCTCCCCCTAACAATTGGGTCCCCACCAGGAGTTGTTTTTGCCCTGTGGTCCGAACTCCCTCTTGTGGATCTCCATTGTGGGAGGTTCCCAGCATCCTCCTTGGTCTCCACTGCAGGTGCCTCATAGAGGAACCATGCTTCGCGAGGAGTGGTGAATGAATGTGGAGAGGCACAACTGGAGGGATGCACCTCTGTTCCACCACCCTCACCCTCCCTGAACCCACCATGGTCTAACCACTCCTCTTTCTTGGCAACCTCTGAGGTAGTGGCAGTGGCCTGGGTGGTACCTGGGTGGGGGAGCAGGTTTCCCGAATCCTTGCCAGGTCAGCATGGAGATGAACAACCTCCTCCCTCAGACCAGAGAGGCGCCTGCAAATAGGGCAGCAACACAGTCTCCAGAATGTCTCCCGGAAGACTCCAAGAGGGTAGCATCTTTCAGAAAAACAGATGTGCAAGAACAAGGGGTACAATATGAAGACAGAGGAGATGACTCCAGGAACAACCTGAAGAAGTATTTTTTCATGGAGAGGGTGTGGATGTATGGAACAGCCTTCCTGAGGAGATTGTGGGGTCAAAAACAGTGGAGAAATTTAAGAATGCATGGGACAGACATAAGGCAATTCTAGTGGGAGGTAAGAGGAAGTAGACTCTTGGTAAAACTAGGATCTGCAGCTTATCTGATAAGTAACGAAATGTGCAGACAGGGTGGGCCAAGTAGTCCTTATCTGCCATCAAAGACTATGTTTCTATGTTTGTGTTTTCTGCTGATGACATTAAACTCATGTAGGGTTGACAATGTAGATGGGATAATGCACCAATAGTTGCTGGGAGACCTGCAAAGGCTGGAAAATTGGTCCAAAGTCAGGCAATTGAAATTCTGTACCACAGAGTGCAAAGTTATGCACTTAGGAAACAAAAATCCCAGAACAGGGTATTGGATGGTGGTGGTGTTAAGCTGAACACAATATCAGAGGAAAGGGTCCTATATAAGTCATCATTAGTGCCTCCCTTAAACAAACCAGCTGGTATAACAAATCCTTCAGCAAAGCTAACAAGCTGCTAAGGTGCATCAGGAAAGGATTTGACCACAGAAAGCAGAAGGTACTGTTAGCACTGTATAGGTTACTGATGAGAACACACCTGGACTACAGTGTCCAGTTCTGGAGTCCCCACCAAAAAAGGACAGGGACAGGCTAGAGAGGGAAAAATGTGGGGTGACCAACATGATTTGGGGTAAGGAGGACAGATCCTGTGAGGATCTGCTAAAGATACTCAGCATGTATTCACTTGAAGCCAGAAGGGAAATAGGGGATATGATGGAGACCTTCAGGTTCCTGAAAGGAAGTAACAAGGTGGACTGCAAGGAAATACATTTCCCAGAAATAGAGAAGATAGGGCATGGCATCAGGAATATAGGCTAATGAGGGGAAGGTTTAAAAAGGATATGATGAAGTATTATTTTACAGAAAGTGGTTGAGCAATGGACTGGTCTGCTGGCAGAGGTGGAGGGGAGCAAAACCATAAATGGCTTCAGATAAGGCTTGGATAGAGTTAAGGGGATAGTAGTTACTCAGCATGAAGAAGGGAAGAAACACTGATGATGAAAGGGGGAATATTTTTAGTGAAGACCTACAGACAATAGATACAAGGGTAGGACAGATAATATGGGCAGAGTGGATGGGCCATTGGCCTTATTCTGCCATCACCATCTATGGTTCTGTATTTGTACATAAATACTTTCGAAGAGTGCCTCTAGAGCAGATAAACCCCTCTTGCCTAACTGGAGAACTTAAAGAGGACAAGTTTATTAAACATAGTTCAATATTGCCTGATGCTTACAAACATGTTGTCTTCCTCACTGTACCACCAAAAGAGTGACAGTGTGCTTTTATCACTACTGGTCATTTCTTGATACCTGGTTGACAGCATTGTAGTGAGAACATTTTAGCCATTGATCTTAAATTTTACCCTAGGCCTTTAACATGTGTTTTACAAATTCAAGTAATAAGATGTCAATTTAAAGGGACGGCATTAAGTTTATATACCATGTAACAAAACTCAATATGACTGTTTTAGCTGTGGAAAAATATTCCAAGACTAAAATGGCATCTAGTTATTTCTCAAATAATACTGTGGCTCTCAGAGCTCAGGCCACCTGCAGAAATGACAATTTTAACATTTTTTTAAATAGCAGTATTTTTGTTGAAAAGACACCTCAGTAGGGAAAATAACCCAATTTCTTTCACCAAGCAGAGTGGGATAAAAATAAAAGAAATAAAACAAAATTAATATGCAAGAAATAACACACAACAGGGTGTGCATTACAGCATTTTAATGCACTGTCATGTTGTTTTAGCCAGTTGTGTCTGTGGATTTTCTAGTGCTGTTTTCTGAACATCAACAAGAAGCTTCATATAGTTGCAACACACAATGAAATACATTTGTAGAACACAATGTAATACACATCAAAGGCTAGATTTTCACGTGTAAAAAAGTGAAACAAAAGCTGTGATGAAAATAATACTACTGTTATGTCTTTGTTGTTTGAGCTGTCTTAAAATGTGAGTATTTAAAGCTCATGTGATTTTTACTTCAAAACATAGTGCCATAGTAACCTAGTCATTTAAAGTCAGAAGGAACTCTAGGTCTATCACGTCTGTTATGTCCTGCCCTGCTTCATATGTAGGAATAAAAAATAATAAAAAAAATGTAGTCTGTTCAAGCTTTCCTAGAAGGCATCTTGGTTTACAAAAAGCAAAACTACAAAAAGGGTCTTAAAGATGTACCATAGCTCATAGCTGGAGCTGTGGTTTAACCACATCTGACACCTCCTGCATGAACTCACTCAAACAATGACTGTTTTATATTTTCCCACGAGTCTAAAGATGGATGGAGGTTGTGCCCACATCCACATGAATGCAAGTGACACTGTGCATTTCCCCACTGGCCATAATGTGTCTGATCTTAAAGACTAAACTCAAACAGGATTTAGAGTACTTATTGAAATGTTTTACCACCAAAGGTCTACTGAGCTGAGAACAACTAATTTCTAGAGACAACCTGAGGGAAAGGGTACAGTAGAACAAAATATAGCAGCAGTTCTGTACAGTACAGTGCAAACAGTAAGTATAAAAGGAACACAGAGAACAAGTAAAGTATCCAGATTGAGAACCATGTAAGCAATAGTTCATGGTATCCAGCAACAGGGCACCATTGTGCCTAAAACAAAACATTTAACAGTGTTATGCAATGGATTTTCTCTAACAAATTGGCCCTGGATGCAAAAAAAGACTCTCACTATAACAATTAGCACCCATCCAAAGCTACCAAATCTCATCTGTGCATTGTGCCTGTATACTCTTAACAATGTGGCTTGACAATGACCAGCATCTCGACTTCTCCCACCACTTGAGCTCCACAAATGATACATTAGTCCTTAAACTTGAGCACTTCAGGCCACCAGATGGACTAATGAGTAGCACTCTGTGCTTTTGTGTTGGCAACCCATGTTAAGAAGCAAACCTGTGAAGCTGGCTGGAGGGACCAAAGGGCTGGGAAGCACTGCTGTGCACAGCAACCTCCAGCCTAGCAAGGAAGACTTCTGGTTCCTCTGCGTGGTTTACCCCTGTGGTGGGCCTTGATAACCACTAGGATCCAGTTTATCTGTGGCCTCCAGGGGCATTGTCAGATATCAGGAGAGGTGAGCAGGGTTAAAGCAATGTAAAAACAATCAGTATGCAGCAGGCTTCATGAAGCTCTGCATGCTACCCTTCCGCCCATACCACCATCAAGCTCCTGTCAGATATCTGGATTATCCTCTGAGCTTGACTGCCTTCCACCCTGGCCCCGCCATGGGAAGCAAGAGGTGGGGCACTTGACCAACAGGTAAGATCAGGAGATGCAAGCCGGCAGGAGAACAGCAGAGACAGGGCTAAAATCTGCCTGCCCACCAAGTGGGGAGAAAAGTTGCTACGGCAAAAATAAAAATAATCTTGGGGCACTCTAGAGCAACAAATCCTGGCTGCCATCCAGTGCCAGATGGAAGGCAAACACAATCTTCCTTCCTTGTTTCCAATTTTGAGGGTGTCATCAATGACTGAGCCCCTTAATCTTCACTGGCTATAGAGAATCCCATCTTTAACATTTTTTGCTGATCCGATCTCAAGTCTTTTCCATGCACCATCACTGCATTATGTCCAGAAATCTGGGCTGATCATCACCGAAGCATCACTATTGAGCAGTCAACTTTTTCTAACAAAATTCACACCTGTGGACACTCACCCACCATAGTCCTCCTCCTCCTTCCCATTTATAGAATTGCAGCTTCATAAGCACCCCACTCCTAACTGTATTTGCAATAAGTACTTGATTTGTTTTGCGCAATGTTGCAGCCATGACAGGTGTTTCACAGCAGATTACTAGTTACGCTCTGAAAGTTCGCTGTTCTGTTTCAGTTCATTGCTCAGATTAGTTCTTTGCTGTACCTTCTGCCTTGCATTTTTATGCCATCCAAGTTCATATAATTTGATTATATTGTGCTTGGTTCACTTTGTTGTATTTTATACAAGCAATAACGTAAGATGAAGTGTTTGTGAATCTGGGACTATACATATGCTTTGTGGGTGTTTCTAGGCAAAAGGACAAAGTCCAAGTGCCTTTAAACACACTCAAGAAATACATTTATTCACCAAGGTCAGTGCACCCTAGATTGTGTTATTGCACTTATAAAATGGGTAACTGCAGCACTATTCGGTATACCTATTATATGAATACTTTTTAGTTGTTTTTTTTATATGAAAACTTCTTCCACCTAAAATGTAGTCCATGCTGTTTTCAGAAGCATTAGTGCTGCTTTTTTGTTTGTATTTTTGCTACTCATTCCTGTGTACCTAATGTATTTCAGTCACTCTAGCCTCCTTTAGCTTGAGTGCATTGTGTTAAAACTGGGGTATAGCTGAGTGGTATAACATTTGACTGCAGATCAAGAGGTCCTGGTTTAAATCAGGTGCCCTGTTAAGTGTTCTACTGGACTACCTGGAGAAAACAGACTCCAGGATAGTAAACAGCTTGGTTTGTGGCAGGGAGGTATTGTCATACCAACATGATAGTATTCTGATTGATTGATTGATTTTAATAGGTAACTAGGACAGTGGATAAGGGTCATGTAGTGGATTTGATCTACTTTGACTTCAGCAAGGCATTCCACTTGGTACCAAACACAAGGCTGCTGAAGAAACTAGAGGATCTGGGTGCAGCAAATGACATAGTTAGATGGGTGTGAAGCTGGTTAGAAGAGAGGTTAGTGGTAAACAGAATACAATCTGAGGAGACAGTCACCAATGGAGTGCCACAGGGTTCAGTCCTAAATCCATTCCTTCTCAATATGCTCATCAGCAACATAGGAGATAGAATGTAGGGCAAGATGTGTCTCTTCGCAGATGACACTAAGCTCTGTGGTAGAGTAGATAGTGAGGAAGGGGTAAGGGAGATGCGGAGGGATCTGCAAAGGCTGGAGAGGTAATTCAGGGTTTGGCAGCTGAAATTCAATTCCAAAAAGTGCAAAGTGATGCACATAGGAAAAAGGATCCCAGAATGGAGACATGGATGTCAGAATTTTATCCGGACACCGCTTCTGAGGGAAAGGATCTAATAGTCATCATAAGTGACACCATAAAACAATCTAGCCAGTGTAACAAGGACTAAGGCAAATAGGATGCTAGGTTGTAGTGGGAGGGATTTTGATTGCAGGAGGAAAGAGGTACAGTATTATTAAATTTCTATAGATCACTGGTGAGACCACACCTAGAGTACTGTGCCCAGTTCTGGAGTCCTCACCTAAGGTAAAACAAAGACTGGCTAGAGACAGTGCATTTTGGGTAACTAAAATGATGCAGGAACAGCAGGGTGGATCCTGCAAGGAGCAACATAGAGTACTGTGCATGTACTCACCGAGGCCAGACAAAAGAGGGGTAATATGCTAGAGACCTTCAAGTTCCTGAAAGGAGCAAACAAGGTAAACTGTGAGAAGTTGTTTAACAAGAGTAGCCAGTCTAAAATATGAGGTCATGAATGGAATCTGGTTAGGGGGAGGGTCAGGAGGGAAGTGAGAAAGTTTTATTTTACAGAGAGAATGACTGAGCCATGGAACAGTCTGCCAGGGAAGGTGGTGGGTGACAAAACCATTAATGATTTCAAACATGATTGGGACAGAGTTAAGGGCTTATTAGTTACTCTGGGGAAGGGGGTAGTAAACCAGGCAGCAAGGGGGTGGATAGAGTGGCCAAAAACACCATACTGACAAAATCTCTTGGGGTACTGTAGGGCATTACAGGCAGACACAATTAAACTTTTTTTCTGACATCATTGTCAGTGTTTCTAGGTTTCTAAGTAAAAAAAATAGCCTGTACCTAGTAGTGAGAACACCCCCCCCACCTTGTTTTTCAATATTTTTTAAATGCATCAACCTTTTCTTAAATATATATGCTGTAATAACTACTTAAGGGTCCCACCCATCTGGTGAGAACCCTGCCTTTTCCTTTTCAAGTTTGATGCAGAATGCAGTCAAACATATTAATATGTTTTTCATGGTGAAAAGCAAGTTCTGGAGATGTGTCAGGTCCTGAGTCAGTTCAGTGGCTTGAAAACAGTCAGCAGCCAGTGGAGGTTGATCTGGCCAATTACGCAGGTTTCGCAGCAGAACAAGACTTTTCAATTGAGTTTCACCACACCAATAAGTGTGCTGGGTTTTGCCATTTTGACTATGCTGTATCCCAATGCTCTCTGTCACTCTCTCTCCCCCTGCCACAGCACATCTTTTCTCATACTCCTGATTTCTAATTATTGTTTCAGTCTCCCAGCCCCTGCTTCCTTATCTGTGGGGCCTGGGGAATGATGCGGCTGATGGCACTCAACTATATTGCTTGTGTGTTCTGTAGTGCCAGAAGAGAGTTTAATCATTTTCCGTGGTTCCACCCCTGCTGTGATGGATGCTGGAATATGCAACTTCCATTTAATGAAGGATTTGGAAGTCAGCACCCACAGGGTCCCTATAAAAAAGACATTGACAGAAAAAAGTAAGTAAAATATAAAATAATCAACAAAGTTATGAATTAAAGGGGACAGGAAGTGTATATGATCACTAACACTTGCACGTTGAGCTATGTATATGCAGCCCTAACAAATTGTCACCATCACCAACTTTTTCGTACCTATGGACATGCAATTTATTCAGGATGCTGTTTATATGGCAGGATTCCATAATGGCTGTCACAGGGGGTTTGATTGTTCTGCATCCTGTACAACTGTTCACTGAGAGTTGACCTGTGCTGTTACCATGATGTCAAGTCATGGTTTGTGTGATCCTAGTGTCACTGTTGAGGTCTGACAGTCTGAGTCCTGTCAGAATGTGTAAACAACAAGGTGTGCAGTACTGCGAGTTGCATGTCGGAAATTCCACAAATCTGTTGGGACTGATTGTGATGATGTTATGCCTGCTGTGTACGTCACACAATGCACTGGTACATCAGCACGGGATCTGTATGTCTGTTCAAGGTATTGGGCGCTGACAGTAATCATCAATGCTTGTGGTAGGAACTCTTTTAGTGCTATCACAATGGTAAAGGATCTGCAGTATAGGTAGATGAAACGATGCTGTGTTGGGAGTGAGGGTGTGGGGTACAGAGACAGCAATAAACAGCACAAACAAGCACATGTTGCAACACATGGCATATGAACCATCCAAGTCAGACAGTGGATCTGACAAACACACTCAGCAAGCACTAACACCAGTCAACAGAATAGTGACGAACAGAAATATAAACAACATAACGTATCTGCTGGATACAATTGTGCCAGTTTTCACAATTGATGTCTACTTGTTCACATAGTCTCTGACGGTTGTGTAATACATGGAACAATTGCACATGGTGTTGTCCAAAGGAGATGATGGTGTAGTAACATAAACACTGGACCTTGCTTAGCAAGGCTGTGGGTTTGCGTCCTTGTTGTGGGGAAATGCTTGTCGCATCTTATATGTGTGATGTTTTGTTTAGCAATAGCAGTTATAGTCAACTACTAATTACCACATACGCAGCTACTCATTTAGTCTGTGGTAGATACAAATATGAACATCACATGTTTACAATAATCTGGCTGCAGCTTGTAAATGGACGCAGGGTGAACCAAGTATGATGTCAGGAAATACACAAATGGGAGCTTATCAATGAATGCAAACCCTACTTGTGGAGTGCAGTATGGATCATTCATATTACATGACATTCCTTGTTCATCTGAACAATAACACGCATGTTCGTACGATTCGCCTAGTGCCCACTCAGTCGTGCTGCACTTTGCTGTCTATATTCCGCCCAGCAGACAGGACGTACAATCAATCCACGGCCACTCATTCAAAACAGCTATGAATGGGAGGCAGACTGATGTGGATCTATGCTACAGAACTAGTGTCTATACATAACTGACACCCTGCAGTCTGCAGGATATGGTAGGGAACCACATCAAATGTAACATCTTATTTGTTTTTATGTTTGCGACTGTTTCCTGCAGTCTTCAGGGAGTCAGTTACTTACACACACTGGTTCTGTAACATAGATCCACGTCAGTCTGCCTCCCATTCGTCACTGTTCTGAATGTGTGGGGTGTGGACTGATCTACTGGGCAACATTTAGACAACACAGTGCAGCATGATCGAGTGGACAAGAGGCAGTGAGAAAGAGAGAAATATGAAAAAGGGCATTACTATTAGATAGTATTAGTATGAGTAATACTGCACCATGGATCACATCTTTTACCTGGTGAAAAATGTTATTTCATCACCGGGACTCAGGGACAAGTGCACACAGTAGTGAGAGGAGTTCAAGAGGGTAACACAGCAATTACATTAGATGAACAGTACAATAATTCTAACAATCAGTATCACAATGTATAGGAACCCACAAATGGTTTCTGTGGTGCTGACCTGCTACTGCACACCGTCAATGGAACAGCCATCATAGAACCGAACCATGAGGTTACGTCATCTGAATACTACTTCCTGCTTCAAGCACTGTACAACAGAAAATGGAACATAATACACTGGTGTATACATTAGAGCACTACACTTTTTATTACACATATCTTTGATATACTGTATATTATATATTGTCTGGTGAAATGTAACATCAGTGCATCCCCCAATGCCTTCCAAATGCTCATATGCACAATTCCTGTCCCCTTTAAGGAAACAAACAACATTGAAATGAACGTGTTCTATTCATTTCAGTCTGGTCAGTGATCACAAAAGTTGGCACTGAGGGACAGGGGAGCCATGGCATGGAACAGAGGTGAGTGCCAGTGCCCAGCCAACAACCAGCTGCAGATGTGAGCCATGTCAGTCCTCCACAGGAGTGATAGGGACCAAAGCAGCTGCCTGCCACTAAAACAGGTCATCCTAGTCCTCCCAAGCATGGCAATAGGAGCTGTGCTTAACAGTGATCCAATCCCCACTCCCCTCAGAAGAGGGGGGTATCCTTAGTAGATCTGCACTCAATGGCAATCAATCCCCCCCAGTGAAAGTGAGGCATCTGTATACAGTATGAGCCATACTCAGCAGTGATCCAGTTCACCCTCCTCAAAAAAGGGGCCATCTGTATAAGAGCTGCAGTCGGTGATGATCCAGCCCACTGCCATTGAGAGAGGGGGCATTTATATAGGAGCCAAGCTCTATGGCTATCCCATGGTGCCCCCCCCAACACACACACACCAGAATAACTAAATAAAACAGCATAATCTGCTGGTACAGCTGCTTCTTCAGCATAAAGGACCAGTCAGACCCTTCCCCTCAATTTCATTTAGCTGCTCCATGCCATTGTTTACAATACATTTGCATTGTAAAAAAAAAACATGTAGTCAAGCATCATTGGTGTTCATGGGAACAACCACAAGAGGGGGATCGGGGTCCAGTCACCTAAATTTTCAGGTCCTGAAAACAGTCAATTTGACATTACGTGAAAACTTGCTAGATCCATGTCCTACTCAACTCATTAGACATGGTTGTACCCATGTATGATTGTTTGTTTATTTATATTTAAACAGGATAAGGCACTAGGTGTCATTCAGTGCTTCTGACCATCATTCCGTCATGCAGGGAGACCATACCCATTCACCAGCGTGCTTTACACCACTGTGATGAGCGTCACTTTGACTCACTGTGTTCATTCTTTCTGTGCAAGCAGTCCCTTACTGTGTTCATGCAGAGCTTCTGAACATCACTCCGCACCTTCACCAGCACACAGTTCACCACCTTGATGAGTACCATGTAATGGCTGCCATGTCACCCCACTATGGTCATGCACTGCTTCTGAGCATCACTGCACAGTGCAGGCAGTACCTCACATTTCACTAGCACACAGTATGCCACCATAATGGGTGCCATCTCACCCCACTGTGTTCATGCAGTGCTTCTGAGCATCACTCTACAGTACAGGCAGTACCTCACATTTCACCAGCACACAGTGCACCACCTTGATGGGTACCATGTCACCACACTGTGTTCATGCATTGCTTCTCAGCATCATTCCTCCATACAGTCAGTCCTTTATCATTTACCAGCATGCAGTACACAACCCTGATGAGTGGCATGTCACCTCACTGTGTCTATGGGACAAATCTTTTTATCTGCTTCAGCACCCTGACCTGCCCCCATCTGGGTTAGTCTTCCCAGCCCTGTCACTCACCTTCTCTGTGACTTACCTTTTCTGGTAGTCCTGTCACAAGACCATGGATCAGAGGAGCCTAGTCATCAGTGTGGGGCCTGCTAGAGGGCAGGCCATCACTGTTCTACAGTTGGAAGGCTTTTCCTCCTATTTTCACCCCTGTTGGGCCCAAATATATGTGTATTCGGCCTCTATGGAGACACCACAGGCATCCAGGTGAGGGGTCTCTTCCCATACTGTTCCATGGTGCTGACACCTACATTCCTCTCCCTGCTTTACCAATATGCATTCTTCCTCCCCGGCCAGTCCCCAAGTGACACAGATCTGTTCTTGAACCCGGGTTGCTGGCATGTCAAGTCAGTTGCTAAAAGCATTCAGTCAGTGGCTAAAAGCTTGAAACAGAAATTGGTAGACAAACCTAGAACTGGAAACCAGAACTACAGAGTAATGGCCCTATATTAATGGGTATCAGCCTGCCCCTTGCAAAGTCCCTTTCTTAGTGCACATTATCACAGTTCACTAAACTTACTATTCTCAAACATGTCTGAAGCAAAGTGTGAGTGCACCAAGCATGTTTGAATACAGCTCCCCAAAGCAAAAATGAGGCACTAAAATGTGCACTAGGCACACTTCACATCCCTCTGCTGGCCATTGGTGCATGTTAGCACAGTTCACTAAATTTGCTATACTCAAACATGTTTGGAGCAAAGTGCAAGTACCCCAAGCATGTTTGAATATAGCCCCCCAAATCAAAAATGAGGCACTAAAATGTGCAGCCAGCACAATTCACATCTCCTCCTGGCCAAAGAGAGATACAGTATAGGGTCGCTGAAAACATACAGGCTGTAATGGAGCCAAATCATTTTGTGCATCCCAGACCTGTTAGTCTTACAATAGGCACAATCAGGACCTCACTGAAAATGAGATTCTGCAGGTTAATTGACCTATCCTGGATAACTACATTGTAAAAATGTATAGAAGCTGGACCCCAGCAAAAATTAGATTCTGCATTTTACCTGTGCTAACTCTACTAAATACACTGGAAAAATGTGTAAAAGCAGGACCCACTGAAAATGAAATATTGTAGCTGCTCTGTCCTACCACTGACACTCACACTCTATGTGTGTGCACAACTGTCGTAGCAGCTAGTGTGTAAGTGTGTGTGTGTGTGTGTGTGTGTGTGTGTGTGTGTGTGTGTGAGAGAGTGTGTGCTGTGACATTTGTAAGCAGTGTGTATGTCCAGCACCAAAATGATTTTCACTGCATTACCTTGATGTTTATAGTTTTGTTTTTTTTAGTATTGAGGTGTAAATGTGGGATGTTTACATTATTTAGTTATTTATTCATTTATTTCAAAGTTTCAACTGGAAAGACATACTGAGTTGAAAAATAGCTCATTTCAGATATATGCTGGAGGGAGAGGGAAGAGAGGTGCAAGAACAACATAGAACAATAACTTATACAATAAAACATCATACTGAGATTAAAATAAACAGTACAAAATGAACATGAATGAGGATCAACAGATGGGTAAAATTACAGGCAAACATTTTACAAGGACACAGCAGGGAATCTGGCCCATGGTACAAGCAATAGTACTTTCAACGTGTGGGCACCAGGGAATAGAGTGCTGAAGGAAGGCACGCACATGGGGGAAGTGGGAAAGTGCAGACAAGTGAGGGGAGGAAGAAGAAAGGGAGAGAGGTTGGTGGTTGGGTGGAGGGCAAGAAGGAGGAGGAGAAAGAGAGGAATATGGTAAATTGAAGAGAGTGGAAGGGCTATGACTCAAGGGCAGCCATAGGAGGAAGCAGCGTGGTCATGGAGAAAGAGGGAAGAGAGTAAACTGAGAAATGAGGAAGGGCTATGGCTCAAGAACAAGTACAGGGCATAGCTTTGAGGTCATGGAGCAGAGAGGATAGAGAGCATTTGGAAGAGGCAGAAGAAATAGTTAGGAAAGCAAGTTCTAAAGTTTAGGAATGTGGAAAGAGAAGGCAGCCTGACTAGCAAACAATTTTACATCACAGTAATACAACTACAGTAAGTCACATAATTAATTCTTTTTCCCACATCAGTCTTTCCCCAAGTTTCTATTTTGATCAGTTGATAACTATTTTTGCTATTTGGTCAGTTCCACAACTTATTGCTTGGTAAGCTATTTTGTCAATTTATTCTTTGACATTATTGTCCTCTTTATATTTGTTACATTTGTTCCATTTCTATGAACTTTATATTCTATATTTTTGTATCTTTTCCCTTTCCCTTCCCCAGGACACATCTGAAAATGAGCTGTTACTAGCTCAGTATGTCTTTCCTTGTAAAACCTTTGAAATAAATAAATATTTTACCATATTAATGCATTAACATACATTGTGGCTCTGACCAGATTTTGTTTTGTTTTAGGACCAAGTAATGAACTTCAGAAACTTAAGCATTTCTGATCTCTGCTGTTGTGCTACAATAAAAGCACGGTCATGTGACTGGACTCCACCAATTACAGTACAGTATTTATCTTACCCAGTTCATAATTTAAAGTGACTACAGTGTCCTCTCATTTATCCGCCCCCATTAAACTACCACCATCACTTATTGCCATTGTAAGCCTCTGTCCAATTTTTCACTGATGTTAATTTACTCTTACTGTCCACAATCCATCAGGGTCACATCATGTATTGTCTCTATAGAGACAATGTTAATCTCCCCTGATTATCTGTCATGCCCTGGCTGCAACGTGTCAGTGCATCTGTATTTCCTGATTTAGCGTGTCATCATTGGGCATTCCTATTTTAATGTAAAGTTTATTTTTTATTACTTTATGTGGCACAGCACGAAGCTTACACAGATGGGGAGAACAATACTTTGTGTCCTACTAGGTTTCCTGC
This sequence comes from Neoceratodus forsteri, assembly GCA_016271365.2. Lineage (NCBI taxonomy): Eukaryota > Metazoa > Chordata > Ceratodontiformes > Ceratodontidae > Neoceratodus > Neoceratodus forsteri. Next base: position 668,081,781 of record CM057456.1, on the reverse strand, counting down.
ATGCTTGGGTTTATGCTCTGGAGTCCCAGTGGTTTGGGCAATTTTAGCAGAGTTTTGCAGCACAGAATTGTGTAGAAACTATAACATGCACTAATGCTCTCAGTAAGTCAAATGCTGTGCTTGCACTTTTGTAATTTTCTTATTCAATGGCCTCTTCCCAATATAAACATAGAAACATAGGGCCCATCTCACAAAGCCCCTAGAACAATGCAAGGTGCCTGCATCAAACATAAATGGTGCAAGGGACACCTTGCTCCAAAAGATGCCCCAGCAGCTATTCAGAAAGGCAGCCTGCATCAAACACATACTGCATCCGCCAAAGAGGGCTTGTGCCAGCCTTGTGCTACAAAATGGGCTGCGGCATGATGCTAGAGGGCATGCAGCACATGCAGGCTGCCATATCCCCCATTTCAGTATTCACAAAACCCTCCCAGAGGGCAACATTCGAAGTACCCATAGATCAGCCAGTGCTGGTCTAAGAGTACTTAGACATGTCCTCTGGGAGGGTTCTGACATTTGCGGCAATGTGGTGCAGTCGACCCCACCCTAATCACCGGTAATACAGAAAAACCCTGGTGGTCTAGCAGACTCCAGTCAGCCCAGTTCACATATATTAAAATAAATGGAAAAAACATACCTTGTGGTCTAGCATACCCCCCAGCCGTGATCCCCATAAGTACATAATGATCCCTGGTGGTAGCAGACCCTGTTCAGCCCCAATCCATGTATTAAATAAAAAAATCCCTGGTGGTACAGCGGGTTCCCAACCCTCCTCGATCCCCATTTCCTACACATGCAACCTGCTGGTCTAGTGGACCCCCACCTACAGACAGTGCCTCACCACCCCACTCCCCATCCAATCCTGGGAGTTGAGGTACCCTGCACAGCCCTCCACTTACCACCTCATCCGGTTGCCAACTGGGCTGTCAATGAGCTTACTGTATAAAGTATGAAAGCTGCACTGTACACAGTAGCTCATTGACAGTCTAGTCGGCACCAGCCATAGTGGCGAGCAGAGGAATGTGCCAGGCAACTGACTATGGGATTGGACAGGGGGCTGGGCAGTGTGGCACTATCTGTGGGTTGGGAGGGTGGGGTGGTCCTCTAGACCACCAGGTTGGATGTACAGAAACAGGAATCATGGCTGGTGGGGCTGCTGGACCACGGGATGTTTTGTTTTAATACATGGGATCGGGCTGATTGGGGTCCACTGGACCACCAGGGTTTTATTTTTTTTACATATTTTTTTTTAAACTTATTTATTCATTTTCAAAAAGACAAACAACGAACAAACATACACTACAGAAACCCGGCCATGCCAGGGACACAGCCCAAAACTGGCTGTGTAAACTATGTACAGCCCCTATGTACAATCACACTGGGGCGCCGCCCCACATTATAGCTCAATTCAAACTCAGTAGTGCTTTTATATAAGACACTGCCCATTGTTAGAAACACCCATCCCTTCTTTAGATCACTCCTCCCTTATATGTCGATTGACAGGTGTATAGCATCCTAGGGCCCCGTGAAGCCTGCATCACCCCGGACGGCTTCCCAGTGTGTCCCCTGGAAAGAGAGAAGAGTCCCCATCCCCTTGAGCCCCTGCAGACCACAACATTATCCCTATTATCTTAATAGTGAACCCAGTATGGCCCAGATTTAGCCATCGGGAAGCTATAAATCCAACATTATACAGAGTATTGGAAAAATTAAAGAAAAATAACATGTTACACTGGCACAATACAATATAAACATTAGACATTCCAGCATATATCTCTTTGCTAGTCATCCCTGACAGACAGACCTGGGTTCCAGTGTCTGAAGCTTGCTGAGAATAGATCGCATCTAATATTGCCCATCTTTTAGCGTATAACTCCTGTCTTCCCTCAGCAAATAAATGCCTCTTTATTTTAGCCAGTACCCCAGCAGTTCTCTCACCCATTGTCCATATGCATAGACCAGATCGTCCTTCCAATGCTTTACTATGAATCTTAACTACCGACCCCATTAAAGAAAGGTGAAATTTGGGCATTCCCTCTATCTGGAAAAGTCACCCAAAACACATACTTCTGGAGTCATAAAAGCTGAATAATCCAGCATTGGATCCATGCTCTGTTTAATCTCATTCCAAAGGGAGAAATTTTACTGCAACCCCACATGACATGTAACAAAGTCGCCACTTCTTTCTCCATATGAAACACAGATCTGTCTGTCTCAACCCTCTAGCATATAGCTTTACAGGGTATAGTATATGTTGTGAACCACAAAATCTGCAAATTCCTGTATTTGGGTATCACATTGTATTTAGTAGTCTTCAAATGATTTCCATCTTAGATTTTTAGGAGCCATCACCTTTTCCCAATAGGGATTTGAGTAGCAATATTTGGGCCCAGAAGTCCAGAAGAAGCCTATAAACTCGTGAGAGTGGGTTAGCTTTCGGAAGGCTTCCCTTAAGCTCCCTCCATGAGAGGAGCAGTCTGAAAAGCCCCCCAGCCCCTTTCGGAACCCTGCAATCATTTGTCTAAGCTGTAGCCTTTGAAAAAAAGACAATCCCTCACATTGTGGTGGCAATATTATTTTATCTCCCTGCTGTGTGTCAATCAATCTTAAACCATCCAGATAATTAGACCACTGACGTCCAAGTACCCGACCCCCTATAACCAGGTTTGGGTTACCCAATATGGACTGGTCTCTGGATCTCATTTGACTACACCTCTGTGCCGGAGTAAGAAAGGCCCACCAGGCCTCCAGGGTTTTCCTAATTGGATTCCCATACCCCTCCCTAAATAACTCTTTTTTGGGCCTTGCATATAACATCGATTCAGGGGAACAGCCAGAGCTAAATAACAGTTGCCTCTCAATTCGCAACCATACAGGAGCATAATTTCCCCCCTCATCACTATCCGCCCATTGAGCCATCAGGCCTAACTGGCCTGCCACATAGTAAGCATGGAGATCAGGTAGTCTAATGCCCCCCTCCTCGTATGGCAAACGCAAGACCTTATGATTTGTCCTGGCTGGTTTGTTATTCCATAGAAATCCTGAGATTAATCTTCTAATTAAACTAAACCACTTGACAGGGATGTTATAAGGGGCTAAATATACCGGGTATAACAACCTTGGTAGGACATTCATCTTAATGAGGCCCAAGCGCACCGTAAAATTCAGAGGTAACTTATTCCACCTCACTATGTCCCTTTAATCACCGATATGATCCCCCACATTAACCTCAACCCCGGATTCTTGGTTTGCTGTAATCCAAATTCCCAGATACTTTAATTTGTCGATATTCCACTGTACTCCCAAGGATGAGAAATCTGCCTTAAAACATGTGGAGTCAGGGTAGGATTTGTGTTTTGGTAAGATTTAACTTGTAGTTAGAGACCTTAGAGAAACGATCTATTGAGTCTCTTACGCTCTCAAAACTGGATACTGGATCTCGTAAGTGAAGGAGTATATCGTCCGCGAAAACTGAAAGTTTTAGCTCCATTCCCCCAATCCTAATCCCCTGAACTTTGACATCCCTATTTATAGATCTTAACAGGGATTCTAGGTAGATGTTGAACAGTATCGTCGAGAGAGGACATCCTTGGCGAGTCCCATTATTAAGTTTGAATCCCTCGAGATATAACCATTACAGAGTATTCTAGCCGTTGGAGCAGCGTATAGATTCTTAATACCTCTAAGGAGACCCCCAGGGAACCCCATTTTCTCCATTGTAGCAAAGAGAATGGATGTGAGACCGATCAAACGCTTTTCAGCGTCTAGGAGATCAGGCCAGGGGTAACCGTGAATCTGGGGCAAAGTTTAGAATATGATGAATTTTCCTGAGAGCTCTTTTCGCCTCTCCTGGCATAAAGCCCACTTGCTCCTGACTAATTAAACTCAGAGCAATAGTCAAGATCCTATTTGCCAAAATTTTGGTAAGAATCTTAATATCTTGGTTTATTAGTGCTATAGGCCTATAGTTACCTAGTACCTCCCTGGGCTTGTCTGGCTTAGGTATTAGAGTAACATACACCTGGTAGAGCGGTGAATGGTGAATTCCTTCCCTCATTATGGTAAGGAAAAACTCGTGAAGTATAGGGAGTATAGTCTGAATATGAGTTTGGTAAAATTTAGCAGTGAGACCGTCCGGCCCTGGCGATTTACCTAGAGGAAGAGACTGTATCACGCCGACAATCTCCGACGCCTTATTGGGGCTTCCAGTTCCTTAACTTGGGCAGGATCTAAATTAGGCAGCTGAATATCTTCTAAGTAACTATTAATCTCTTTTCCCCACCAAATCTCTAGCTTGGTATATTTCTGCAAAAACGATGCAAATGCCTCAGCCATTTCTTGAGGGTCAGTAACTAGCTTCCCTTCATGCTTGATTGATATAATTGTCCTACTTGCCTCCCATTCTTTAATTATGGCTGCTAGAAGATGCCCGGGGCGTCACCCTGTAATAGATACTTGGCGTTAATCTTATTTAGCCAGAACTCTGTTTTCCCATGAAGAATTTCCGACAGTTCCCCTCTCAAACTTTTAAGTTCCGCATCTATTTCCCCCGAGGACCCTTCAAGTTGCGACAGAGAGTTTATCACTCCAACCAGGAATTCTTCTTTGGCTCTTCTAAAAGCCTTGACCTTTGCCGCCAGACCCCTAGCTGCCTCAGCGTACAAAAACTTACAAGTAGGCCAAGCTAACCTTTTATCCTTAAGTGTAGGGAGCTGAGACCTTATGATCTCCTGTAGAGCCCCCTCTAGCTCATCCCTTCTCTTATCCTCTGTTAAAAGCCAATCGTGGAGCCTCCACCTATATGGTCTAGGCGGCATGGGTCTTGGTTCCCACTGCAACTGGATGAGAGAGTGGTCTGAGAGGTCCCACCTCAGTCAGCACTTCTCTAATTTCTGCAAGAGCCTCTCTATTACCAAAAAAAGTCAATTCTAGTGTAACTCTTATGTGCTGCCGTAAAATGTCATGTTAGGGCCCGGTTTGGAAAATTCTTAATGGGGTCAACTAGAGCTGCTGCCTCCATGAACTTAGCAGTGCTAACTGGGCCTTGGACTTTGCCCACTATGTGAAGGTAACCTATTCTCCTTGTTATCAAGGTATATATTCCAGTCCCCAGCCAAAATAAGTGAATGTGAGGGAAGGTAGCTATTTCCCTTCTATTGAGGCAAAGAATTTGGGTTCGGGGTTGCCCATAAATGGATGCCACCGAAATAGCCTTGTCAAGCAGATTGCCTGACACGTAGATCCCCTACAGTCTTGCCTGGTTAACACTTAGGTCACTTCAAATGGGCAGGACTTCTTGATTAATGTCATAACCCCCAAGAGGCTCTGTTCCTACCCGCTCCATACACCTGCCCCACCCATCGCTTCCTGAGACCATCTAATTCTTCTGTCAGTAAATGTGTCTCTTGTAGTGCTACAATGTGCACCCCTCGTTGCTCCATATACTGCAGCATAATCATTCTCTTACGTTGACCCCTAAGCCCTTTTACATTCCAAGAAATTATTTTAAGGTATGCCATCTGTAACATCAAAAATTTTCACAAGAACCCAGATATTGTGCCTCTCTAAGGTCTGCGTTCCCATTGTTCCTCACTAGGACTCTCTCTTTCCACCCCTGTTCCCCCACACCTTTGACCCCGGTCCTTAGACCGACCAACCATCTGAAATTGAGTCATGGATGAACCCTGCCTTACCTCCTCAGCCCCATCCATTGACAGGAAAGCCCAGGATCTGGCTCTTGAGTTCCCCAGAGACATAGAGTTCCAGATCCCATCTTCTCTGTACTCTATCATCCCCTTCTATTCCTCGGATAAAAAGAAAAAGTAAACAACTTGAAAATTAAGGGAATCTCCCTCAGGGCCTCTTTGGAAGGTTATATCTCTAGCCACCCTTACTCCACTCTGGGTTTTCTTGCACCCCGGAGTAATACCCCTCCTTTGTTTGTGCTGAAAGGGTCCCAAACTGATGGGCCAGTCCCCTGGTCCATCTTACCTCAAAGCTGGTCATACCGCTTTATAGCTAGTAACACCTATTAACAAGTAAAGCCCTAGCTAATTGACCCTTTCATGGTGAAGACAATCCTCATCATCCCTTGTAACCAGTTCCTCCAGTACTTCAGGGACTGGAAAATATTTCTGGGTCTAGTAACACAGGTAGTATGCATAACCAATACCCTTCCCCTATGACCACTACTTAACACATATAAATCTTGTAGTTTAACTTTTATGACCCATCCAGGTCTAGTAACTCGACCTCGCTAGTCCCTTAAATGTCCAAATTCAGGCCAAAAGCAATGAATCCACCAGCCTTAAAGTTGTAAGCCCCTTGTCCTTTTCCATCACAGTCCTCAAGGGTTCGAACTCCTATGCCCACCGACAGTCATGATGAGGGTTTGAATAAGTCTGGGAGCTCAGCTCGAAGCCCTTCCAATGCATCCTTCGCCGTAAGAAACTTCTTCTCTCCAGTCTGGAGACGCACCACCAAAGTAGCGGGGAACTGAAGCCGAAATTTTATCCCTGCCAAATAAAGCTTCTTCTTGATATCAACGTACTCCTTCTGTTTTTCTCTGATCGTCGGTGTTTGGTCCTGGAAGAACCATAGTGAAGCGCCATTCCATTGCAGAGGCTTTTTTTGTCTGGCAGCCTGCAGCACATGGGATTTTTCTTTATAATTAAGGAATTGCTTAATAATAACTCGTAGCCTCGCCCCCGGTGGTGGCATCTCCCGTAGTGCCCGATGAGCTCTCTCCAGATTGTACACCTCCCCAAGCGGTGGGGCTAACAGTTTTAGTAGGAGCTCCTGTATGAATGAGACACAGTCTGAGCCTTCAGCCCTCTCTGTAGCCCCGCCAAAATTAAGTTATTCCTATGATTCCTTGATTCCTGGTCTTCCACCCTCTTCCAACTTCTTCAGCTTTTTCTGAATCGTCCCCACCTCCTGATCTATCACCAAAACCTTCCTCTCTTGCGAGGAAATCCGGGCCTCAAGCGTCACCCATCCTTTGTCCAAAGATTTCAATGCTGGCTTAACCTCCGGAAATCCAGCACCAAACCTTGTAACAATGCCTTAATTTCCGAATGTCATCACCACCTGTGCTCGAGCCCCCTTCTATCACAACTTCCTCTCCCTGATCTAGTATGGTGGGCGACTGAGATTTAGGCCATTTGGTAGCTGGTGCACGCCCCACCAGGGGTTCAACAAATTCAGCTTCCATCCTCCGGCAAGGGCGCGGCCTAAGCTTGCCGATGCGCCGCTAATAGGTATGGACTCGTCGGTTTAAAAAAGATTTGCGGTTCTATGCCGCCCGACCAGAAAGAAAACCCGCGTTCTCTCCGGAGCACTTATCGACCGGAGTAATCACTTTTCGGCCATCGTGGAGCACAGGAATTTAAAACTTTAAGCGTCGGGCCCTCAGAGAGATCAGGACACGTCCTACCCGGTCAGCTCATCACGTGACTCCGTTTTTATATATCTTAACTGTGATTGGGCTTTGGCAAGAACACCAGGGATTTTAGGTTTTTTTATGTCTTAACTGGGATTGGGGCTGGAGGGGAATATTCACCATGGACTGCTGACCATGGTGCTATTGCTGCATGGCAGCCTCTCAGCTTGTGGCACACCTTCAAGATGCACCATCTGTTTAGCACAGCGGCAGGGGTTGTGACAAGCCATGAGACTTTGCTGCCAAGACCGTACCCAATGTGGAATCAGGCACAGGGTCAGTGGCACACTAGCAGTCAGCGCAAGCTGTATTTGGTACCGATTAGTGCTAACTTTAGAATCATGAGCAAAGAATTTGCTGATAGATAAGGACCGTTTGGCTTCTGGGAACAGTACTGATCACTTTAGTGGTGCTGCAGTTTCTTGGCTTTGCGAGCACTATTAGAAGTTCAGAGTAATATACAATAAGTAAAATTCCATGCTTTTTTTTTTTATAAAATTTGATATATTTTATTTATTTACCCATGTAACAATATACAATAGGTACAGAATCTGTAACAACATGGCAGTTTAAAAAAATACAGAGTATCGAAACAATACATGCTCTACAGAAAGTAATGTAACAGTAAAATACCTACTAACCATAGAACAGACAGTAAAGTGTTCCTCCCCTAACAACTTAAGCCCTACCTCTACCCACCAAACCCAGACAATCAATCCTATCCCAATACCCCCACCCCCACTTCCCTACCTTCCGAAAGCCACTAATATTGTGAAGTGACAAACGTCTCACAACTGTCCTTAATTTACATGTAACCCAGATTTCATATCCTGTGGTGGTTCTACAATCTCCTAAGGGGAGGATAAAGACCAAAGGGTATATAGCTTCTCCCATCTATCTCTGTACAAGGAGATATTGCCATGAAGGTTAGCAAATGGTTTTTCAATCCTAAGGTTGTAGAACAACTCGTTTACCCATTCAGAATAAGTTATCACATATTGGTCTTTCCAGTGTCGAAGAACGAGTTTTTTTGACTGATAAAGAAATAATGCACATATAATACCGCCTTTCTTTAATTGTGATATTGCTATAATCACCTAATATACAGATTTGAGGAGTGAATAACTCTTGTAAACCTTGTAACGGATCGGCTTTTCCTTGAATTAGGCTCCAAAGAGGAGCTACTTTGGGACATTCCCAAAATACATGAAGTAATGTTCCTGAATCCTGATTGCACCTGAATCAGGCCTGAGTTAGAAATTCGCCCATTTTGTACAATTTTACAGGAGCATAGTAAATATTGTGTAAAATATGAAATTGTATCAGCCGAGACGATAATTGGCGTGTATAAGTATTTACCCTGCCATACCTTTTCCCATGAAATAGTTTCATCTGGGAAAGTTAGGGCCCATTATCAAGGTATCCCAATTCTTCTGAGTAAAGTATCTTTATTAAGATCGAAACCAGGCGAGACACGACATGAGGTTGCATATTACAAGCTAACAGTTCCTGAAAGGGGTTGTTGAAATAACAGTCCAGGTGACGGAGCCATACTATTTTATTAACATGTGTCTGATTTGAAACACAAAAAATGAATATTTACTAGGTAACTGAAAGTGTGCTAGCAATTCAGAAGTATTGTAAAGTCTACCATCAGTCACCCAGTCACTCACCAACACTTGTCTGATAGGACATTTCTTTCAGGATGAGATCACTTGGTTGCCGAACTTGAAATTGGGGTTACCAAACAGCGGTTGGGACAAATCTTGTTGACTGTTATATCGTATAACCTTACACAATTGTATGTGAAATCTTAAGGATGTATGTATAACTGTGATCTTTATAGAAAATGTGGTAATCAACTTGGTGACGTAAACAGCAGACTAGAAGGTGTAAAACCAGAAATGGTTAGAATATGATATTCAATTTTTAACCACAGGGGGATATATGAGGAAGTTTCCAATTCCTGATGTGTGTAGTACCACTGCAAGTATTTAGATGCATGACTGGCCAAATAGTAATAGTAAAAGTTAAGAAGTTTAAGTCCACCCATCTGACGCTGTGCACAAAGGCAGTTATATGACCTCCTTGGGGGTTTGCCATGCCAAAAGAGTTTAGAGATTACCCCATGTAATCAATGAAACCAAGACAAGGGAAGATGAATACTTAACATATGCAATGGGTAAAAAATCTGGGGCAGAACATTCATTTTGACTATGCTGACTCTAGCCTATAGAGATAAATACATAGGAGTCCATCTATCTAGATCTTGTTTAATGGTCAAGATAAGGTTATCTAAATTGAGTTTTTTCATTAGTGATGCAGAGGTAGATAATGTTATCCCTAGATATTTCAGATGAGTATTCCAGATCATAAAGAATGGGTCAATCTCAGCATGAGGCAAAAGGGGATTAAGGGCCATCACTTCAGTTTTATTCAGATTATGTTTATAGTTGGAGACCGAACTAAATTTCTGTATTATTTGTAAAGCAGTCCTAATGGAATTATGAGGCTCAAAAACATGAAGAAGAATATCATCTGTGTAAACAGACATTTTAAATGAACTGAACCTACTTTAACCCCTTGTAAGAGTGGAGAAGCTTCAATTGCCATAGCAAAAGTTCTAAGTATAGATTAAATTGTAGTGGTGATAGGGACAACCTTGTCGAGTACAGATTTGAGAGGGAATGAGGTGATATAACTCCATTAGTATACACTTTGTGGTGGGACAGGAGTATAGGATTTGACCCAGGATATAAAACTTAGTGGAAAACCAAATTTGGATAAAGTGCAGAAAAGGAAGGGCCAACTAACCCTATCGAATGCTTTTTCAGCTTCCAGGGAGACGAGGGCCATAGGCTGATTCGCATCCCTGGACACCGAAAAAATGTGGTCAAGCTTACGGATATGGTCCAAAGAAGATCTACCCTGCACAAACCCAACTTGTTCAGGGCTCAGGAGTCCCTCCCAAACTTTTGCAATTCTGGAAGCTAAAATTTTGGCAAAAATCTTTATGTCATAATTCATTAGTGAAATGGGGCGGTAGTTGGTAACCAATTCCTGTGATTTGCCTGGTTTAAGGAGCACAATTATAATTGCTTCCAATAGGGTTGAATCTGTGAAGCCATATTCATTAAAGAATTTGAACAAACGGTGAAGAATGGGGGTCAGGTCTGCTTCAAATAATTTGCAGAAATTAGGTGGAAATCCATCTTGGCCTGGGGCTTTGTCCCTAGGCAGGGACTTAATGGTGTCCCTAATTTCTTGTTCTGATATAGGAGAATCAAGCAATTTTATTTGGGTTGCATTGAGAAAGGGGATGGGAGTTATATCCAAATAGTCTCCAATGTCCTTGTCTGAAGGAGGAGGATCCATGGGACTATAGAGTTGTTTATAATACTGTTCAAATACTTGTGCAATTTCTCTGGGAGAGGTTGATAGTTCCAGAATTTAAGGAAATCAGTGAAGAGATGATACGAGATTCTTCCTGTCTCCTGAGCCTCATTGCCAAAAGATGACTAGCTTTGTCACCTTACTCTATATACTTGGCCTGAGTTTTAAAAAGGGCATTTTCCGCTTTCTGCCCTAATATTTCTGCGTATTGGTTTCTCAGCAGAGTCAGACGGTACATCTCTGTCTCAGAGGGGGGATTAGATAGTGAAGTCTCCAGGGATCTTTTGTCTGTTAGAAGTGAGGTGGTCTGCTTCTCTTGTTGTCTTTTTCTAGTGGTGGCTATCCTAATAAATTTGCCCCAAGAACACTTCAAAGTACTCCATATCTGGTTGAAGGCAAATGGAGCCTTCATTATGAATCATAAAATCTTTAATGAGTTCTTTGATGTGTGTTACCATATGTTCGTGAGCTAATAACTGAGAATTTAACTTCCAGATAGTATCTTTCTGGACTACTGGGAGAGGGTTGATATCTAACCATATAAGAGAGTGGTCAGATATAACCCTAGGGGTAATTTCACACCCAGATACACCTGAAATCATGCTTTGATTAATTAGAAAATAGTCTATTCTGGAGAGGGATCTGTGCAATGGTGAAAAAAAGGTGTACTCTTAAGTTTTAGGGTATAGAAAGTACCAAGGGTCAATCAACCCATAGGTCTCCATGAGATCTTGAAGGGAACGCTGTGCAGGAGATGGGATGGCATTCTGCATCTGATGATCTATCCAAAAGCGTTAATAACTAGATTCCAGTCCCCTGCAAGTATTATGGGCAAGTTACTAAAGGGTGCTAGGGATACAGAAAGTGTTTAAAAAATTCAGGTGAATCTCGGTTCGGACCGATATTGATCCAATAAGAATTTCCTTGTGGTCGAACATTCCTCTTAGAAAAATAAACGACCTTGTGGATCGGTGATTTTTTTGAAGTTCTAAGAACTGCACACCCCGGCAATCAAAATCGCTACACCACATTGTGATGTACAGGATCCTGTGGCATATACTGTACCTATAAAGCTCCTCCAGAAAAGATTATTTTCACGTAAAATTCCATGTTTGAAGCTGGCAGCTGAACTGATAAATGAAAGGCTTGCTCTGTAGTTCGGTGACCAAAGCAGCCAGCCACTCCCACTTCCTGAGCTATATAAGCAGTTCCTCTAAGCCTCACTGTGAAGCATTTTTTCTTTGCAGCTGAAGGCTCTGTCTGTTTGTCCTCTGAGCTGGTTGGGCCTCCTTGGCTGGTTGGTGCCTGCTCCCCCCCCCCCGCTCCTGCTTGTCTCTGCTGGGCTTCTGTGCTTATTTTTCTACTTCTGGTTTGTATTTTGCCTTTGGCTGTGTGTGCTTCCTTCCTTTTTTGGTGGGGGCTTTGTTTCTCAGCTCCTAGCGTACTGCTACTCTGGAGCTCATACTGCTTGCTTTTACTTACTCACAACTCTCAAATTACTTGCACAGCAACTCCTAGCATTCTGCTACACAGGGCTCATGCTACTGTGTTCAGTTACCTACAGCTACAGCCACTGCTGTTGACTGTTTACTTTAATTACTATTGTACCAAGTACCTGTGTTTTTCCACTGTGCTCACCATGCTCAAACTACTGCAATGCAACTGGAATCATTACCTGTGTGTTTCAGCTCAGCCATAGCTGCTTCATGTTGCATACTCAATTCTTTTCACCTGACACAGTTTACTCTGACCCTGCCTATGCTTCTCATTTTACTTGCAGCTTCACTACACTGCCTGGCTACACCTGCTTTCAAGCATTGTCTCCCTGTTTTATTGCACTTATAACTCTGAGGTCAGCCAACTAAGCTCCTGCTGAGGCTGTTAATATAGCTTGATATTAAAATGCTGTCTTCACCTCTGAAAATCCTCAGAGTCTGTCACCTTGATTTAGCTTTGAACTGTCTGACTGGCTTGCTCCCAATTCAGTGCTGTTTAATTGCTATACAGTTTGATATGCTGGTTCACCTATCATGACTACTGCTTACTAACCTATGTGCAGGTCTTCACTTGCTTACGCAGCTGTTACTCCTTGCTTATGCAATCCATTACTTCATGCATACTGCCATCCCTTCGGCTTCAGCCTGGGAGTCTGCTGCACTCAATCTGCATTCAACCTTGCAAGGTCTCAGCACTCAATGCTCATTATGATCTCAGCATGCCGTGCTCATTCAGCTCACCAGCTTTCAACTCTCAATCAATTTCTGGGTCATGCCAGCCATTCTAATCTGGTGCAGGGTTCCTGCAGCCGACGGTCTCGCACTGCATTTAGTCCGCATCATTGAGCATGTCCAACTTGTGGCGGGATCCTTCTCATCTGGCCCATAGCTGGGAATATCCTCACCCCAGGCTTGGCTTTAGCTGCCTGCTACGCGACAGCAGCTCTTGGTGTAGAATTTAAGACTAGTGGTGAAGGGTGGTTACGATGATCTCCTTTGGCTCTAGTGTTCCACTATAAAGGTTGGCCATTGACTTTAGTGGTTTCCCTAGCAAAGTACCTTCACCGCATTCTCCCTATGACTGCCTCTGGTTCACCTGGTTTGATTTAGGGTGTGTAGGCCAGGTGAGTGCCTCAGCAGTTTTTGCTTTCCTCCTGTGCCTTGGATGCATGTATTGTTGCAGAGTTTTCTCGCAGCCTTCCACGCCGTTCCCGCTAGATGGTTTGAGTGAGAGCCTTCCTCCAAATTGGAATATTTTCCACCTCCCTTTAATTGGGTTTTCCTAATTGCAGCTGCAGAGCCATCACTAAATAAACTATCCCAAGCCTGGAGGGAAGGCGACCTAGGTCTTGGATCCCCAGAGATTTCCTCCTCATAGGGTTTTTTTTCTCTCCTCCGTTGCCTCAGGACATAACACTTAGCTAACTTAGTCATTTCCCCTAGTTTCTTTAGGTAGGTTCTGTTGCTGGATAGAGGTGGAGGATGTCCTACCATTCCATCTCTTTTAAGGGGATCCCCTACTCTCAAAGCAAGCCATCAGTATCATGCTACGCAAACCTGGGCAGTTATTATGACAACTGAGCATATCATTGCATTATCAAACTGCCTATACTTTTCTACTACTGCGTTACTGTTACTACTTCTATGTCACAGTTACTGCTTGCTAATCTGCTTCATGTTGCCTCCTCTTTGGGGACGATACTACATTTTTGGGGGGATTCCTATGGTACCTTTAGCCACAGGAACTGTCCCATTGCACCTCTAGGGGTGGAACCCTCTCATAGGGTTCCTTGCCTTCATACCCCTACAGGGTGGTAATTCCTCTGGAATAGAGAGTGTGAATGACCAAAACCAAACTAACATAGTTGCACAAGCATAACACTATACTGGCTGCATAGGTCAGTGAAATGAAAGGCTTGCTCTGTAGTTCAGTGACCAAGCAGCCAGCCACTCCCACCTCCTGAGCTATATAAGCAGTTCCTCTAAGCCTCACTGTGAAGCATTTTTTCTTTGCCCACCATCCTCCCCTCCTCTTCCAGTGGCAGCACTCTCTCCTTCAGGGGATTCCTAAGGTACCTTTAGCCATGGGAACCGTCATGTTGCACCTCTAGGGGTGGAACCCTCTCTGAGGGTTCCTTGCCTTCATACCCCTACAGGGTAGTAATTCCTCTGGAATAGAGAGTGCGAATGGCCAAAACCAAACTAACACAGTTGCACAAGCGTAACACTATATTGGCTGCATAGGTCAATGAACTGTGGGGTTGGGAGTACTGCAAGTAAAATTTGAAGTATGGCACTGATTGCTGAGCTGGTAACTGGGAGGGTTGGGGCATTATAGGTAAATTTCAAAGTGTGATGCTTATTACTGAACTGGTAACCGGGGGATATGGTGGTCTCAAAGCACAGATATGCTTGTTAAGCTTGTTTTGCTGATTGCTGAACTGGTCTTGGCAGAGGGAGGGGGGCAGGGGAGTCTCTTTGGTGATTTATTGACATGCCCATGATGTGAGATAGATGAGAGGTAGGGGTGAAGTGTATTGCTGATGAGGCTGGAGAAGCTGATAAAGTTGCATGTTAATCTGGTTGGTTAAATTGGTTGAGCAGATTGTTAGGGCAGCATTCTAACATGGTTTCTTGTGTTTAATTAATGCCTTTAATTAATGATGCTATATTTAAACAGAAAAGCATTTCAATCTTCAAGCTGCTGCTGTCTTTGCTGTGTTGCTCTTCTGTTCCAGAAATCCTCCTCCCGAGAAGTTGCCTTCTATTACTGCTGCTGGAGTTCAGAGCTCCTGTTCTTGAAATTCTGTTTTGCTGGAGTTCAGAGTTCTGCCCTAACTGAGATCCTGTTCCTGATATCCTGTTGTGCTGTTGTATCTGAGTTCAGAGTTCTGCCCTGGCTTTATTTCTTTCTTGCTGCCTCTGTTCCTGAAATCCTGAGAAGCTGCCTTCTATAACTGCTACTGGAGTTCAGAGCTCCCGGTTTGAAAATCCTGTTGTGTTCACTGATTATTCTAAAGTATGGAAAAATAAAATCATACACAGGACTCAGATCATTTAAATGAGAATTTTTAATGAAGTACATCAACGCAAATAAAAATGCAGCACTGCAATTGCGAAATAATGCAAGCGTCTATGGGCTCTATTCACGAAGCCTACACACTGCGTATGTGCAGCGCATGGGCATGCCCATGACTGAATGTTGCATAGCGTGGTCTGATGGACCCCCAGCACTATTCATCATAGGTGTGCTAGTGCCTTGCACACTGGATCCACCTGCCGCACATGCAGCTACATGTCATAGGCAGTCTGGGGACATGTCAAGGGGTTTGCCCACACTCCACGCCATTCACTAAGGTGCAAAGTGCTGGGCTGGGGGAGCAAGTTACATGATGGGAATCCAGCCATACCTATATACACCTCCCCAGTGGACACCTGCTGGTGCCGTTGGCACAAGGACCCATGCCACACTGCTGCCCCATCCCACCGGGCTGGAAGCAGCCATTCAAGCAGCCATCCATAGGACCCTGATTCCAGGGGTCTGCTCCTTCCCAGGATCCCCTACATGCACATAGTAGGGAATACCCTACAGGACCCAGGCCAGACATCCCACTAAATGCCTGCCTGTGCCCCATGATCTACCCCCCTGTGCATCTGCAATCCACCCCCATGCAGCTGTGCTTCAGGAAGGGGAAGGACCATGGACAGGTGCCCTGCAGGTGCTCATAGTTATGAATAATGCACACCCTATGCCTGTCCAAGGTCTCATAGCTACATGGGCATTATACATGCATTTTGCACATATAACTCATGGTTTTGTGAATATAACTCCTATATTTGTATATCTTAGATGTTTCTGATAAATTACAATCAAGTTCACTTGAATACAATACAGTAGTATTGTTCTATGGTTTTTGTTATGAAACTGCCTCCCTCTTTCCTCTGCTACCCTCTGTTATCCACCAAATACTAAGACATACCAAAGTTGGCAGATAAAAGAGGGAGCACTTTATTACACTCATTAGATATTCATCAATTTAAGAAAGGGCTCATGAATTTGAAATAAAAAACAATTCTGTTAAACATAAGCAGTTTGGGGGTAACATTAAGAGGTAGAGATAGATTTTTTTTATTTCACAAGAAACAGTGGCACTGCAGAGGGTTTACTAGCTAGCTGGGTGGTTGGGTTGGGTGTATAATAGTTTAGTACATATTTTACTATATATAGTGGAAGGGAATTTTTTGATTAATTATAAGATAATTATGGGGAAGTAAGTGGTGGTGGAAAGTGGTTGCATAGTTAAACATTTTTCTGAAACTGTAGAATGATATGAAAATAGAGAATAATGCCTGTTCAGGGGTGTGTTATGAGTAGTTTTCACACACCTGAGGTTTGTGATCATCCAGAAACCTCAATAGAGAAGCTAGAGAGGTTTATTAGAGTATCCCACACCTAGGGTGGGTGAAAAAATCCTCTTAAAACAATCCTGGCACAGGCTTGATTTTTTATAGTAAATGCTGCAGGGTTTAACCATATAGAAAAAAAAGCACCATATCTTGTAATAGAATCATGTTTATTTTTCAACATAAAACAGTGCTGTTTCAACTGCAGACTTCTGTCTGAACATAGCACTGCCATAAACTGCTTGATCTAAATATTCTGGTAGGGTACCTTCTGTCATGAAATAAACTCTTCATTTTAGAAACATAGAAACATAGAAACATAGAAGTTGACGGCAGATAAGGACCGCAAGGCCCATCCAGTCTGCCCATTGAAAAATGTTTTTTAATTTTGAATTTTGTTTTTTAACTAATAGCCAAACTGCTACACTGCAAGAAAAGTCTTCACTCCTCTCTGGCTGCTTGCTCCATGGTACCTTACATCTTCCTGCATCTGGATCCGTTTTCCTTCTTTTCCACTGGCCAGCCATAAAAATTAATCTGAAAAAACAAAAGCAAATCTGCCACAGAACTGCTTGCTCACACCAGGGAACTACTCACTTCCCCAAATGCCAGTAATTCCTCGCACCACTGACCTGCTCTCTTTATGAAATACTGAGTGCTACTCTTCAACCACCTCACTAAAGCAAACTGCCATATTCACAGTTTGAGATTGACAGCACAAGGCTGAAAATTACATAATGACTCAGTATGATGTCATATTGGGTTATTATGTCACTTGAAAAATAGTCTGAAGTAAGTTGATATTGGGGTCACCAGTTATTATATATAGGATAAAGTATGCGGTGTAGTGTGTTATGAGAATGTAACACACACCCAAGTTGTTGGATGGCACATAAACCCTGAGGGCAAAGTCATCCAACAATGAGGGTGTGTGTTAAATTCAAGTTTAACACACTGTACCCCATATTTTGTTTTATATAATTACTGCATTGTGTTTTTTTACACAGAGGAAATGCAATTGCTTATGTATGGAGCCTAGAGTAGTCTGGCTTGCCAGATGTAACATTGCAGAGGATTTATATTATGGAACATTTAATGCTGTAATACCTACTCAGGTATTATGGTATTTAATACACTGATTTTTCAATGGAAAAAACACAACCCAGTAATTATTATGTGATAAGATGAGCTGCATACTGTGAGGTCCTGGAAAATGCCTGCACACCTAATGGCTAACCATACTGGAGGATTTTTCCTAGTCATTTTTATGTTTGCTTGTGCACATGTGCAAGAAACATTATGTGGCAGCTTAGGAGAGAAGCTGGTTGTGGAGGTGCGGCACTGTGGCAGCCAATGCCGGCACTGCATTTGTGGGCTTGGCACTGTTCACCCAATGCAGGCCCAGTGTCCTGATGACACTGGTTCTTCAGAAGTGCCACCAACTTGAAACAATTTTGCAGCTGCAGCGTCAGCCATTCCACTACAATGAGGGAGTGACCCATCATTGCAGGGTGGTACCTTGCCTGGTGCAACATGTCTCTAAACATGGCAGTGGCATAGCCACCGCACAAGAGCCCCATCAAAGCTGACTGACTGGAGTGCCCAATCACCCTGTTGGCATGCCCCTGGCCCAGTTCATTTGCCAATGGGGGAGCTCACTCTCCATCAGCATAATGCCCCACAATTTGTTATGTGTGCCAGGGGTGCCTAATCCCCTGCATCATGCCCCTCAAGTAGTCATTCTGCCAATGGGGGCCCTATCCCTATTGGCTTAAGTCCCCCACCCCAAAGGCAGGTGACACACTGGGAACCCACCCCAGTATGCTGAAAGCAAGCCTGCAAAAAAAAATAACCTTCCGCATGACTTGTTTTTTTTTTTCTCCCTGGAAGAAAGGAAATGTTCCACGCTGGTCAGGTCCCTCCCCAACCCACACTCATGCACTCGCACCTACCTCCCCTTATACCCCTGTTCACCCCCATACTTACCTCTGAAGTCTGTGACAATCTTTGATGGCCCGGAACACGCTCTACACTCTTCAAAGCTGACCGAAACTGAAGAAATGCCGTAAGCTGTATAATGGCATAATAGTTTTTTTTAAACTTTGGTGCATATCTGTGGCATTTTTGGAAATTGTGGCACCAAATTTTCAACATGGGGTTTTTGGGATCCCTCCTCATGAATTCAGTTACTGTCATGGCGTTTTTCAGTCATGAAAGGTGATTTCATGGTCACTGCATATAATCACCTTTTAGGACTGACTAATGAAATGACAGTGCCAATGTTCATGAGGTGGGCTCTCAAAAAGCCTGTGTTGCAAGTTTGGTGAAAGAAATCCCAAAAATGACTTTTATGAGTATGTGTTGCACAGTTACCATGCACACTCATAACTTCGCAAATTTGTAATATTTTCACTCCAGATTTTCAACACTGGTATTTTTCCACACCTCCTTATGAACAGTATAGCTGTCATTTTTCACTTCCTGGCCAAAATGTGTTTTCCCACTTCTGGTGCAGAATAGTGTGGTCACTGTGGGAAATCAGTGTTTGGGACACATTAGGAAAATCACAGTGACTCTGTTCATGAGCAGAGGTCCCAAAATGCATATGTTGAAAATTTGGTGACAAATGTCCATAAAATGACTGTGTTACAAGCGTGCATTGTACAGTTTCCACGCACTCTCATAACTTCACAAATTTGTAGTATTTTCACTCCAGATGTTCAACATTGGCATCTTGTCAAACCTCCTTATTAACAGTACAGCTGTCATTTTTCACATCTTGGCCGAAATGTGTTTTCGCACTTCTGGCACATAATAGCGCAGTTGCTGTGGGAAGTCAGTATTCGGGACAGATTAAAAATATCACAGTAACACTGTTCATGAGCAGAGGTTCTAAAATGCCTATGTTGAAAATTTAGTGACAAAAATCCATAAAATGGCTGTGTTATGAGCGTACGTTGCGCAGTTTCCATGCACTCTCGTAATTTCACACATTTGTAAAATTTTCACACCAGATTTTCAGTATTGCCATTTTTTCACACCTCTTTATGAACAGTATAGCTGTCATTTTTCATATCCTGTCCGAAATATGTGTTTACACACCTGGCACAGAATAATGCATTTACTGTGGGAAATCAATGTTTGGGACAGATTAGAAAAATTATAATGACATGGTTCATGAGCAGAGGTCACAAAATGCCTATGTTGAAAATTTGGTGAAATAATTCCACTAAATGACTATGTTATGCACATGTGTTGCACAGTTTCCACATACGCTCAGAAGTGCAAGCATTTTTAATATTTTCACTATAGATTTTCAGCATTGCTATCTCTCAACACCTCCCTAGGAATGGTACAGCTGTCATTCTTCACATCCTGCCTGATCTGTGTTTTCGTACATCTGGCACAGAATGGTGCGGTCGCTGAGGGAACTCAAAGTTTGGGACACATTAACAGTATCACACTTCCACTGTTCATGAGAAGAGGTCCCAAATGCTTTCATAAGGTGGGGTCACAAAAAGGCCATGTTGAAAATTTGTAGTACAAATACCAACAAATGCCCAGGGCATTAGGGTTTCTAACCATAATGTCCCACCCTGTACAGACTGACAGGCATCAGGGGTTGCCTTTGGATTACCAACTGTAATGCTCATGCCATCCCACCGCCACCCCCAGCCAGTGACAGGCATCAAAGTGTGCCTTGGACTCTTCGGCCCCAGAGTTCACCCCATTCTCCTATACTGCATCAATTTCCACATATGTCCTTATGGAATAGGTGACTGTAAAGCTGAACACCCCAAGGCACACCTCAACACATGTTGCAGGATAGGGTGAGGTGACATGGCATGAACATTATGGGCAATGACCCAAACGCATACCTCAATGCCTGTTCATCTCTGCAAGGTGGAGGTGGGGTTGGCATGAAGTTCAATACTTCACTGTCATTCCTATTCTGTATCTTTCTAACTCCTGCATTTCCAATGCTAATACCAGCAAGCATAAATTCAGCATTGGAAATGCTTGTTTAATAAATACTGTTGTATTCCTTTGCTCTTTTCTATGATACACCACTCAACAAGCTATCCAACTCAAGGTACACCCCTGACCCAATAGTAAACTATGAACCCACAACAGTGTGTGCCATACTATGCCACCTGATCTCATTGCTTGCCACTTTCATTCACTTGGGTAGATCTATCTTCTTGAGTGCCCTGCAGTGTGTTATCATGCTTACAAAATGGCACATTTGGGAAAAAAAAAATGTATTAATGAGATGTTTTTGTTAAAAAAAAAAACTTTCATTGACAGTCTGCCATGCGTAGGGCTGGGAAAAAGTTAGCTTCTGCCAGTGAAATTCTGGCAAAAGAATGATTTTGTTTCTGTGGAATTTCACAAAATGTTACCAAAATTGTTATTTCCATTTTTTATGTCTCATTTTAAAAGAGTTTGTTCAAATTGCACCCTATTTAAAATGATGACTTTACAAAGGTGCACACAGAAGTGGACCAACCTGCAAACTTCTGTCTTTGAAGGTGGCTGAGTTATACTCCTCCAAACTTTCAGAAATGTTAAACTTTCATTTTCCAATTATGTAAGCTGCAGAATGTTAAGCCTATGTAATTTTAAAACTAGAGAAGTAAATATCACTAACTTTTTGGGTTCATTGACCCTAAATATTAGAATTTGAGGCCACCCTCATGGTGTCATGCTGCCATGCTAACAAACCAGGACTGGAAGTTACTCCAGAAAGTCATGTTGGGAGGCAGGCCATGGCCAAGGCAGCTGCCGCTCTGCAGTGCATCTCAGCTGGGGAGGGTTGGTGGTTGACTTCATCGACACAGTGAAGCACTGCAGATGGGTCAGGGAGCTTGCTCTTGCTGCAGGGGATGCTGGGGCTTTGCAAGGCTGACACAGGTACCGCCCCACCAGCGGTGGTAGGAGGGAAAAATGTGGGAGAAAAACCCAGTAGACAGCTGAATGATGTCTGGGTTCAGCTTGATCAGGGTACATTCCTATGAACAGGGTATCTCTCTGAAGACAAGATGCTGGATAGGAGAAAAACCAATATGGAAAAAGTATGTGTGTCAATTCTATAATCTCTTGCTCAAAGTCTTGCCAAGCTATAAGAAGCCCAACATTCCAAAATAATATTAGTAATGAATCTTGAATTTCATTAGCTTTTCCAGAATTGTGAAATGCTGTAATACTTTTTTGAAGCCATATTTGTGCATTTTTCTCAGTTATACTGGAGTTGCCATTGCAGAGGAAGGTAAAAGCTGGGTATAGAGGACATAAGGTAGTATTCATAGGAGGCTCCATAGTAAAAGTATAGTGGTGCCAAATGTCAGTTCACTATCTTAAGTGACGAAGATGAAGAATAGTCATGGACATCACTGTGCACTAGCCTGTCTTCTTGCAATATGCCAGCTAACCAGTAGAGCTCACTGACTTAATGACTTGCAGAAGCACATGCACGTGCAGTACTATTTCTGTACAGTACCATCTGCTGATTGCCTCTGCACACTGCCACCTGCTTACTCTTTAACAACTCCATAGAAAACAAGGTATACTGTATTTTTGCTATTTGAAAATAGTGGCACCAAATGATGCTAAGCCTTACAACCAGTTGCAGCTTAAGCCACTGTGACAGAAGTGTCTGGATATCTTTAGCCACGATGGAGCATAATGCTGGGAATCACTGTCACAGGGGTGTTGGATGGGGTATTGAAGGCCCAAGATGTTAATGCAGGTAAGGTGATTCAGTGGTAGACCTCGGAGTCAATTGAAAAAACAATTATGACTGACTAACCACACATTATGACTGATTTTTTTAACTAGTTTGAAATTTCTGACTTCAACTAACTGAAGAAAATCCAGCTAATTTTTTCAACTTTCACCATCATTGAATTTTATTATGTAGTAGTTTGTCATACTTTTTTAACTTTGTATCTTTTTTTAATTAAAATTTCTACTATGAAAGTTAATAAAATGTATGGTAAAACTTCGAAATCAATATGGGCATGTGCACAGCCCTTCACCTTCTGACATCACAAAACTGGGCTGCATGTGCCACGTGGGGACGTGTTGGTGGATTAAGGTCAGAAGCAGCCCGCTTTTAGCATTTGGGATATAGCAGCATTATAACTTCATAAATGGGCAGAAACAAAGGGAATTATGTATGCCCCCAACTCTGGAGCAGGTGAGGTATTGCATATGCTGTAACGGGCAGCAACTAGTCAGCAGCAACTAAGAAGCAGGCTGCTCTTTAAAATGCAAATACAAAGTGCAGTGAAACAAATCTACACACAGTAGGGACCCACTAAAGCACAATAACCAGTCAAAACAACAACAAAATATACTAAATCCCTAAAAGTAACAAGTTGAAGCAGGGCAGTAAAACAGT
Organism: Neoceratodus forsteri; assembly: GCA_016271365.2. Classification (NCBI taxonomy): domain Eukaryota; kingdom Metazoa; phylum Chordata; order Ceratodontiformes; family Ceratodontidae; genus Neoceratodus; species Neoceratodus forsteri. The sequence goes on along the minus strand of CM057456.1, from coordinate 668,058,644 downwards.
ACACAGTATAGAAAAATAAGCAGCAGTAATAATAGTTACTTAGAAAAAGAACTGTGAGTCTAAACTATAGTATAGGTAGGGCCTCAAACACCCCACGGAAGCTAGAAGGAACCCTTCTGCAAACAGAGCTAACCATCAATATATGTTAGTTTACTAGTAGTTGTAGAATCTGTGAGACTAAAACCAGTTTAAGGGAGGACCCCTAGAAATACCTCTTGTATGGTATACCAGAACTGAGATGTATCCATAGTTTAAATTTAAAGCTAAAAAGAACTCATGCATATTAAAAAAAAAAAATTTCTGACACAGTTTCCGAGCTTTCAATATGTACACAAATGGGTATTTTTAAATTTTATTTATCTTGCCGTAAGGACTTTAATATTTAGTCTATCTGACTCCTACAGTGGCAAACAACAAACATTTTGTCCATTGGACCTAACCGACCATGCTCCATGCTCCAGCCTCCTATGGATCCGGGAACTCACCAACTGACCACCTGTGCCTGGTCTACTCTACGACCTCATGGGGAGTCTTGACTTACTCACAATGCCACCAGAGTCAGAGAGAGCCCAGCCAGGCCAACAGCAATAGATTGATGATAATCAATGACCTTGGCTTTTCAAGTTTGGCCCCCCAGGCCCCACAGCCCCCAAGCCCTCAATCATCTAGACAAGCCAGCCCAGCATGCAGCAGACACACAGACAGACTGAGTAGTCTGGGACAGACCATCTTCCTCCTTCCTACTGTCCACTTCCCAGCCCTGGCGGGTCTTACATACACATCTCGTACAGTACCTTGCTTACTATAGTAGCCTGTTGCCAGCTTGATCAGGTGTCGGATGATGATTTGGTTGGTGGCGTCAGGTGGCTCCATGGCTCAGGCTGCCACTGCTGCTCAACTCGGTGTTGGTGCTGGTGTTTTTCTGGAGCTGTGTGCTCCCTCCTCCTAGCCCACACAGTCGGCCCCTGACCCAGACCTACGTCCGCACTTCGGTATTCCATGCAGTGGAACTAGAGCACCTACCACTCCTCCTCCTCGCTGACTCTGAAGACCAGAGTAAGACTGAGTGAGAGTCACCTGGCAGGCCCAGCTGATGAGGTCACAGTCTGATCCCGACCACGACCAGACCACTGACTTGCTGCCTTCACATGACTGCTGCCTGGCTTTGCTGGAGGACTGACTGGGACCTGCACAGCTGCACACTAATCTCTCTCTGGGCACCAGACACATCAGGACAGTGGACACAGTTGACTTATTTTTAAATTAAAGGATGAACCACCAAACTTCGTCCCTGCAGAAAACTTTGCTGCTATGTTGCCCACACACCAACATAGTTGCCTCCTCTCCTGACAGTCTCCTCTCCTACATAGGCACGCTTTCCCCTCACCTTGTATAGCCAGTCACAGACACTCTCAAGCTCCTGGCTCATCCTTCTATCTCTCCTAATTGGTGGATGCTTTGTGTCCAGGAGCCAGGGGTGCATGTTATTGGCTGTAAGGCTTGGTGCTGGCAGTTGAGAACTGTTAGATATTCATGGCCCCCCTGGCCCCCTCCCCCCAGAAAGAAAAAAAGAGAAAACACACTGCAGTACACCACAAAAACAAACCTGGATGGGTCATGGAATCGTCAGCTGCAGTGGATTTCAACTCAACTATTTTATGGCTGCAGTCCAATGCAACTGCAACTGATTGCAACTGCATTGAATTGCAACTGACTATTTCAACTGCTGACGACTGCTCCTGGGTCTATTCAGTGGTAATAAGTGCTTTGTGAAAGTTAAATTCCACAGGTGGAACTCTACTAGCATTAATTATTATGCATCCACAAATTTTGAGTTAATTTTGCCACTTAGTAATTTCCAAAGTATCCACAATAAATGTTAACCTGCTAAACCACATTTATCCAACTTAATCAGATTCCAAGACACATGTACTTTGGTATGCATGCCAGATCTTTAGTGTATACCTGCAAGAGCAGTGGAGCTATAAACATGCAAATATTTTGAAAATTATCACACAATTAACAAGTAGTTAAATGGTGAAATGTTGAACTCCTGTAACTTACAAGTTATGTAACCAACTACCCCCCATTTAGCAGTTTCTAGGACTTTCAAAAAATATGCATATACATTTTTAATTATCCAGCACAGGAGGTGGCAATGTTGTAAGCATAGAAATATTTTCAGAAATATTTACGTGAGTAATAAATTGCTAAATTGTGAGCCCGCATAACTTCCCCACCCTTCTGTTAAATATAATGAAACTTGGCACTCTTCTAAGGCTTCTTCCAAGCAGTATATGCCAGAGTTCAGACCTTTAGCAATAAGACTGACTGAGTGATGGCTAATTTAAGAATTTCTGAGAATTCCATGAAATTTCACAAAACTCCATGAAATTAATGCAATTCCATACAAATTCAGTGAAATATAGAGGTGGGTAAAAGTTGCAAATTCTGCTTTTGTGAAACTTCTGTGAAAATGTGGAAATTTCACAGCATTTTCTGCACTTCCGCCATTGGCACGATCAGAATCTTCTGCATGTGTTTGACAGATTTTTGCCCTGTTCTGAGAAATTTTTTGGCTGAACTGCAGAATAATACACATGAACTATGGAATAACAGTTCTGAGGAATTTTTTTTCCGCAGTTAATTTTTTCTCAGTACATGTAATTATTCCACAGTTCAGTGATCAATTATGTGGACTTTTTTCTCCACAGTTTAATACAATAATCCACAATTAAATTTCACAATGATTTGGCAGGAAAAATGGTTGAGGAAGTCCAGAACAGGATCTTGAAGCTGGAAAATTTGTGTGAGGAAGAAGGGAACTATGTGGCTTTCTCAGAAGTGATCCCAGTACCCAGAGCAAGTGCAGTGAGGAAACTAAGAATTGAGGAGTTTAACACTTGACTGCATGCATGGTGTCAGATCAAAGGGTATGGACTGGTGAGGGGATGGGGTAGAACTGGGGATGGCAGCACCCTGTATGCTGGGGACAGGTTGTACTTAAGCAAGAAGGGCTCTGGGGTTTTGAAACAGAGACTGGGGGAATATATAGCAAACAGGGTGGAATTAAACTAGGTGTGGGAGAAGGCAAGTGGGTATAACTTAGACAAGGTCTCCAGATCAGGGAACCAAACTGGCTTACCCCATAGCAGTAGGGATGAAACAGATGAATGTTCATACAGGGCTGAGAATAACAGTGGTAATAAGGGTAAAGATGGGAAGAACACACACTAGAGTCTCCCTGAATGCGAGTTGCATGGGGAACAAAACAGCAGAGTTACAGGCTTTCACAGCAGAGGGGTAGGTGGAGATAGCTGCCGTCACTGAAACATGGGCCACCCAATACCAGAACTGGGACCTGGGGATCCTGGGATATAAGTTATACCACAGAGATAGGGAACAAATGGAAAGTGGGTGAGGTGGTGATTTATGTGAGAGAGGGGATGAGGTATACCAGAGAAGTGGGGGAAAAGGGTAGAACAGAGACACTATGGATGCAGTTCCAGGATTTGAGAAACTGGGCAGTTAAGATGGGGGTGGTGTATAGGCCACCATCTCATATAGAGGACCCGGACAGAGAGCTGGCTTATCAGATCAGGAGGGCCAGTAGGAAGGATAACACTGTGATCATGGGAGACTTCAATCTGCCCAGGGGTGGATTGGAGTACCCCAGCCTCTTTGAGTACAAGGGAGCAGATCCTCCTAGAGGCTTTCCAGGACAGCTTCTTAGTACAGATGGTGAATGAGCCAACCAGATTAGGAAATACTCTAGATCTTGTGCTGTCAAATGGGGAGTTTGTCAGGAAGCTAAGGGTGGATGATCCACTGGCAGGAAGTGGCCACCACACTGTGTGATTTTCCTTCACCATGGGTAGGGAGACTGGGGAAACAGTGACCAGGATTTTGGACTTCAGGAGAGCTTACTTTGGAAGGATGGGGGAAATAGTGTCTAGGTACCTAGTCAGAATCCAACCACACATGGATGCTAACCAGAAATGGTAAGTTATCAAGCTAGAGCTCATGGAGGCCACTAGATCTTGGACCAAGACACAAAGCAAGAGGGCCAGGGCTAGGAAATTGAGTTGGCTAATGTGGGGAGGTGTTGAAAAAGGTGAGAGAAAAAAGGACAGCCTTCAGGAGATTCAAGAGATCCAGGTGGGGGAGGATAGAAAGGAGTACCTAAAGAAGTCAAGGGAGGTGACCAGAGCAGTAAGAGCAGCCAACGCTTCCAGGGAGCTGTGATTGGCACGGGGCATCAAGGATGGAGAAAAAGATTTCTTCAGATACAAAAGGGAGAAGAGGGTCTGCAAGGATCAAATAGTAAGGATCAGGAAGGAGGAGGTTGGGCAGAGAAAGGGGCAGAGCAGGCAGAAGCACTAAATGAATACTTCTGTTCTGTATTTATTAAGGAGAAAGATGGATCACCACCTCAGGGGTTAGGGAGGATAGGCACGGGGGGAGGAGGTGACAGATGGGGAAATCACAGCTGACAGAGTACTAGAGGGTTTAAAGGCACTGCAGGTAGATAAGGCACCAGGACCAGATGGCGTACACCCTCTGGTCCTGAATGAATTGATGGAGATCCTGGCAGAGTCATTGGCAGACATGTTCAGCACCTCTCTGGAAATGGGGTGTGTTCCCCAGGACTGGAGGATGACTCCCATGGTATCTCTCCACAAGAGCAGACACAAGGATGAATCGGTCAACTATAGACCAGTGAGCCTCACATCCATTGTGGGGAAGTTAATGGAGATGATCCTTAAAGAGAGGTTGGTATCTTTCTGGAAGGTAATGGACTCCTGGATGGCAAGCAACATGGGTTTGTCTTGGGCAGATCCTGCCAGATCCTGCCAGACCAACCTAGTTGACTATTATGACTAGGTGACTAGGGAACTTGACATGGGCCATGTGGTAGATGTCCTGCATTTGGACTTCAGCAAGACATTTTATATGGTGCCAAGTGGCAGGCTGATTAGCAAGTGGGATACCAGGGAGCAGGGTCAAAGATGGTAAACTGGATCAAGAACTGGCTGCAAGGGAGACAACAGAGGGCAGTGGTTGAAGGGAACTCTCAGCTCCAGGGGCTGTAGCAAGCGATGTAATGCAAGGATTGGTACTGGGTCTGGTGCTGTTTTACATTTTCATCACCGACATCTTGCATGGCATTAAGAACAAGATGTCTCTTTGCAGATGACACCAAGATCGGGGTGGCGGTGGATGACAAGGCAGGGTGGCAGCATCTGCAGAATGATCTGGCTAAACTTGAAGACTGGTCAGACGCATGGCAGCTGGGGTTCAATGCCAAGAAGTGCAAAGTCATGCACTTGGGAGAAAGGAACCCAAGGAGGTGTTATCAGTTGGCAGGGGTGCAGATAACCACTACAGAGGAGGAAAAGGATCTTGGGGTGGTTATAACAGGGCAAATGAACCACTTGGCACAGTGCAGGAAAGCAGCAGCTAAAGCCAACAAGATGCTGAGGTTTATCGCTAGAGGAATTACCTCCAGGAGGGGGGAGGTGATCCCGCCTCTGTACAGGTCACTAGTGAGGCTGCACTTGGAGTACTGTGTGCAATACTGGTGCCCATACTTAAAGAAAGATGTTAGACTACTGGAGGGAATCCAGTGCAGAGCAGCTAGGATGATCCTGGGATTGGAAGACAAGCCCTACGAGGTGAGACTTGAGGAGCTTAACATGTACTCCCTGGAGGAGAGGAGAGATAGGGAGATACGATTGAAACCTTTAAATACATGAAGGCAAACAGGACTGGCACTGAAGGGTTGTTTATACTGAGGGAGGGAGGAGGGACAAGGGCAGTGGTCTGTGGTTAGAGGAGAAGATTCAGGAGAGAAATGAGGAGGCACTTTTCACGGAATGGGTTGTGTCTAAGTAAAACACACTGCCCAAAGAGGTGGTGCTCCTACAGAACAGTGAGTAGTTTTAAAAGGGATAGGACAAAACAAGGGAGGTTCATCATGAGGGGGAGGGAGGAGAGGCAGCTGAAGAATAAGGGAATGCTAGCTGCACACTCGAGTAGACTTGATGGACCATATGGCCTGTATCTGCTGGCAGTTTCGTATTTACGTATGTATGTTATCCTGCTGCTCTATGTCAGAATTTCCGCGAATGTTGTAAATTTAATTTCTGCACTTTTGCAGAAGAAAAATGTTACTTTCGTGAAAATTCCACCAGTACAAGTTTTTTTCACACATCTCTAAATGCTAATTTTGCCCAGCCCTAACAGCATGGTACATCGAGTCAAACTTTTCCTTGTGGAAACTGTTGTTGTATGTATCATCATATAAAATTCCAACACTCATTTCATAAGATACCTAAAAATATGTCAAAATTCATGTTATAAATTCAATACCTACTGCACATAAGTAGGATTATATAGATGTATTACCAAAGTCAGGCACAGAGAAATTGAATAAAATAAAAAAAACTGTTTGTTTATTTTATTTCATTCCATTCCATTTCTGTGTGCCTGACTTTGCTCTTAAATATTTGGTTAAATGATGTTGTGGCAGCAGTCAGTTTGTTAGCCAAGCTTGCCTATTTTGAAAGATCATATAGATGCTGTTCTCATACTGATTCTCTTCCCTCACTGTTTAACTCTTCTCTCTCTGCTCTCCCCTATTCACTTAAACCTCTTACTCACTCCTTTCTAAAGACTCCCACATCTTCTTTATTGCCTTCTCCAAATCTGCAGCTAGGTGAACCACTTTCTCCTACAAGATCCCCTCCATCTGGAACACCTTGCCCCTCCCTCCACACTGTCTCTGTCCTCTTCCAATCTCTCCAGCAAAGATCAGCTGAAACTCCATTTTGCCCCTCGTGGTCCTACCCTCATCTTGCTACACTGGTTCTGGCTCTCCTGCTGTTGCTATGCTTACTCTCCCCTTGAGTTGTGTGTTGTACTAAGGTGCACCCTATTGTTCTTTATACTTTTGACCTGACAATCTGCATGTTTTAATTTCAGCATGACTGTATTTAATTGCACACTCTCTACCTCTACCATATTTTCTGTACATACCGCCTCTTTCATTTTTGCTGGAACTTTTATTTTATCTATATATATTCCTGTCTTGTTCCCTTCCCCTTGTGTTACAACTGGATATGTGCCTTGCTTGGCTGAGTGTACTTTTACAGGTTACCAAATATCAAAAAATAACTAATAAATAAAAATAGCCATTCAAACAGCAAAAGTTCAATAACTACATTGAACAGGAATAAAATGAAAGACACAGTTAAAAAAATGTCATGCGAAACAAGGGGCTTGATTCTCAGAAGGTGGTACAAGTTGTTCCAATGGTAGCTTGCGCCAATTGCTAGTGCGCCAGGGATCCTATTTCAAATTCTCTATTGGGTAGTGTCCTGGTGGCAAAGTCCCACAGCTTGTGGCAAAGGTGGCAGTGTGCCAAAGAAATGGCACACCCAAGAGGTTTGCAGCAAGCTGCAGATGGGGTAAGGCAAGACTTCTACAAGTAAAATATACAGTATAGCAGTCCCTGATGGCTAGCGGCCTTCCCAGCAGCAATCCCTTTTGAAGTACGAGTAATCACACTCCTGGTGGTCTAGTAGACCCCCCTTCCTAGCCCTGATCTCTTCCATACATATTCATATATCTTTCCCTGATCATCTGGCGGACCCCCCTGCCTATCTCTGATCTCCCCCATAAATATTCATATATCTGTCCCTGGTGGTCTAGTGGACCCCCTCCCTATCCTCAATCTTCCCCCCAAATAATCATATACATCTTTCCCTGGTGGTCAAGCAGACCTCCCTCCCTGCCCTTGATCTGCCTGTATAATATATCATATAATTGTCTCAGGTGGTCTAGTGGACCCCAGGCAGGCAGTGCCCCACAGCCCCACTCCCCATCCCATACCAGAGCCAGCAACTGGCACAGCCCTCCACTCTCCACCATGGCCAGCCAATGACTGAGCTGTCAATGAACATGACTGGGGCTGGAGGGGGGACTGCTAGCCACCAGGGATATGAATTACTATTATTTGAAAGAAGATTAGGGCTGGGGGGTGTGGCACATTGCTGCTAATGTCTAAACCTTCCCAGTGGACACACTTCTAAGTACCCTTACACCAACCCTGGCTGGTATAATGGTACTTAGAATTGTGCCCTCTGGGATGGGTTTTGTGAATTCCGACATAGGGGATATGGCAGTCTGTGCCTGCCCCAACCCCCTAGTCCCATGCCATAGCCCATTGTGTGATCCAAGTTTGGCACAAGCCCCCTTTAGTACAGACAGCCTACATTTAACACACACTGCCTTTGTAAATGCTCCCGGTGTATAGTGGTGGGCGAAGTAGGCTCAATCCATTAGCAAAGTGATTCGAACAAAAGCGGATTCGGTGCTCCCACAATGCTGACAATTACTTGATTATAATGAGGAACACAAAGTGCATTGAAAATAGCGACTTCAAGCATTTTGCCTCCACTGGTCACTTCTCTTCAATTTTTGGGCGAGGTACATTGGTGGCAGTTCACTTCGCCTCATGCCTTGTTTTGAGCTCGAAGGAGGATTTTCAGTGATTCATGGTAGTTCAGGTCACATGGGCTCTATATTGATCTGCACAGCTTCAGTTTAAGGAAGTATGAGTAGGAAGGAGTAGGAGACAGTGTGCTCTGATAGCTGTCTGTAAGAATCTTTTAAAAGCTGTTCAAAAAGCATTTTTGCTTTTTTTGGGGGGGGGTCCAACTGTAGTTCATCGATTGTAAGAAACCCTCCTGTGCTCACATCATCGAGCGTTTTTGTTTGTGTGTGGATTTCGAATGTAAATTTACAACATTGAGTGTGTGTGGTGAAAGACAGTGAAGTGTGCTGTGTGGGGGAGGGGTGTATCTGTGTGTAGGTAGATTTAAGTTACAGAACTAGTGATTTCTTTGTGTTTTGGCAATAGTTTTGTTATATAACTGACTGTGTTACTGTACACATAGTAAAATTGTCAGTGATAGTACAAATTTTCTTGCTGCTTGTTGTGTGAATGTGTTGCAGCATTTCATAAGGTCAGGTTGTTTAAATTACAAATGAACTTTTGCATTTGCATCGCATTCCTCGTTCAGCATTGTACACAGAGTGTTCTGTGTTGTGTATGCAGTGTTGCATGCATCAAATATAATACACCTTTTAAAATTTGTGACACAGATCAGTGTAAGTGCAACTAAGCGCAGCAGTGTGAACCTGCTATCCACAGCAGCTGCCTGATTTTGTACTGCAATCATGTTCTCTGTTCGTAGTGTTGCTGCTTGTAGTGCCGTAAAAATCAGCACTGTCTGTATTCAGTGCCCCTCCCCCACTGGTTACTGAAGTTTTTAATTCCGAGACAGTGTCACAACACAGTAGTCCCCTTATCTGTTGCTGAAGCCGCAGTTGTTTAATTTGCTTCATATCCAGCTAGCGATAGTAGCGAGTAGTAACACTCCAGTCAGAAAGTGAATGTATCAAAATCTGAATTTGGTAATAATATTTGTGGTTGATCCCCCAAAATGCCTGCAAAGAGACGTGCAAGTAAAGCTGTTTCTGGCCATGGCAATGTTGGCAGTAAGAGGGTCTGTGGGCGTGGTAGTAGTTCGTGGACAGAGAAGTGCATTGGTGATGTGAGGAAAGGTATTTCTCCTGCAATGTTTTTTACAGCCCAATCAGTTGCTTCACTGATAGTTGGAGGAGATGATGTTTTCCAGCCGGTGGTGTTAGTGTTACTGGTGTTAGTGGTGGTGCAGGTAGTATTAGCATTGATGCGTCAAGTTCTAATTCCACCAGTGTACCATCCAAACATATTGAGTGTGAAGCAGTGCAAGTGAGTGACAGCGAGATGATGTCATACTTCCCAGTAACATCCCATTAACTGAACCTGATTCTGATGATCATGTCAATGATAGCATACAATGTGATATTCCATCCACCGTGGCACTTAACATCACTCATTTTCCATGCAGTGATTCACAGTGTGGTGAAAAAATATCAGGTGATGGTGGTGTAGATGCTGATGATGAATGTGATGATGCTGATGATGATGATGTTGCTGTTGTTGCAACATGCAGTCCACATGTTAGCATCTAAGCAGAAGATCTGGATGTGTGTGACAGAGACGTTGATGAATACGGATGATGATTTAATTGACCCCAGTTGGGAACCGGAGAAAATAAATTAAAAGTGACTGTGTCTGAAATTTCTGAATTTGTTTGCAGGAATCACCCCCCGCCATAAAAACTTGTGATGTACCAGCTTTAGTGGATGATGATGATGATGACGGCTGATACTCAATATGATAGGTAGTCATGGTGGTCAGGTGCAGTCCAGGTGTGCAGTGCCAGAAACATCACGTGCCTCCCCCCCACTTCAGTGCTTAAAATAACAGACTTAAATAAGCCACATTGTCATGGACATGTTAAAAGCAGAGCATCACAGTCCCTTGTTTGGGATTTTTTTGTTCAAGATGCAAATGATGATTCAGTTGCAGTCTGCCAGGTTTGAGATGTGCGTGTGAGTTGTGGTAAAAAGGGGAGCCATCTTGGGACAGGAGGACAGCATACGCATCTTAAGAACAGGCACTTGGCTCTGTGGACCCAGCACAAGCTGGCAGCTAATACCAGAATTGGGCATTCGCCCGTATCTCCGGCGGCAACCATAGCCAGCATGTTATCCCCTTCCATGACTGTTAAGCCCAGTAGGAAATTAAACATGTGCAGTAGTGCGGTAATAAGAGCAGAGGATTACTACAGGCATGATGAGGTGGAGGACCATAATGACTTTGAAATGTTGTCCAGTGCTGGTGAGAGTAGCAGTTTTTACGGTGGTGGTGGTGGTGGTGGTGAATGCAGTATGTCTAGTGTAAGTGGTACATCAACCCCTGTTGGCAAATTCGGAAAAATAACATCATTTCTGGGTTTGTCATCATCATCTGTGCAACAGTCTTCATCAAATGTCCACACTCCACCCCCTACCAATGCCATTCATCACAGAGCACAACCATTTGTGACCAACGCACACCCTGTTAAACGTTTAAGTCAGCCCACGTTACAGAGTGTTTTTGCGCATAAGATGAAGTACCCCCCCAATCGTACAGTGTCACGTGAACTTAATGCTGCTGTAGCAGAAATGCTGGCAATCGATCTTCTGCCCTTCTCCTTTGTGGAGAATTCTAGGTTCTGGTGGTTTGCTGCCCGTGCCTGTCCAAAATGGAAAGTCCCATCCAGAACATACTTTTCTACCCATGCTGTTCCCGAGTTGTTCCGCACTGTCTCAGACTCAGTAAGACATGCCCTTCAACATTCCTCCTCTCCATTCATCCATTTAAGTATGGATATGTGGACAAGTGGCAATACAGCAGGGAGTTCATATCTGTGTATAACTGCACACAGGGCGCAGGTGCCGGGGGTTGTTTGTGATGCTGGTAGTATGAATAATCAGTGCAGGAAGGTGGATTGTCATGGTAGCAATCTTCCTGGAATTTGCCAGCATGCAACAATTGCTATGCGCAGTGTGACCTGTTCACACACTGGTGAGAACATGTTGGACATGGTACTGACTGAAATTGACAGATGGTTAAACCCTCTGTCCCTGAAAGCTGGGTTCATAGCAAGTGACAATGGGTCAAATATGGTGAAATGCATCACGAATGGTGTTTTTTTTCATGTTCCATGCATGGCCCACTGTTTAAATCTTGTGGTTCAGGAGTTTCTGCAGCACCCTGACATAAAGGAAATGCTGACCATTGCACGACATATCTGCTCTCACTTTTCAAGATCTGGAAAGGCCCATGACCAACTGCGGCAGCTGCAGATACAAAACAGCCTGCCTCAGCACCGCTTGAAGCTGGAAGTTGTCACCCGATGGAACTCCACGTTATACATGGCAGACAGGTTTTATGAACAATGCAAAGCCATCACAGAATATCTTGTTATGCACACTAGCTGTGACAGTTCTGGGGCCTCCATGTCTATGACAACTGAACAGTGGCACCTCATGGACTCTGTAATAACAATTTTCAGCCTTTTGAACATGCCACACAGGCAGTGAGTGGTGAGTCTGCCTCCATTAGCCAATCAATTCCACTGCTGCCGGTGCAGAGGCAGACATTGGTGAATGTACAGCATAGCCTTGATGTTGCCGGAGACAGTGGTAGCACTATGTTGCTGCAACACATGCTGACAGTATTCGACCAGAATCGTCACATTGTGAGCATTCAGCGTAGTGAAACTTTGCCATGGCAACAATGCTGGACCCACGATATAAACATGGAATTGCATCAGTACTGGAGGGAGGGCCTGAACAGGTAAAAAATATCAGTGGTCAACTGGTTCGCTTGGTTCATGGGGCACAGAAGTCATGTGCCAAGGTTTGCAAACCTCAGCAGCATAATCCAGCTGAAGGTGTAGCTGGAGGACCAGCAAGCATGTCATGCAAGGGTAAGGGGACTGTAGTTCCTGGTGGTCTGTCATCCAAAGTTGCTGGCATCAACCCGCTTTGGGAGGCTTTGTCCCAAGTGGGTATTTGTGACATTAGTGATTCCAGGGAACAGACTGATGCATCAACAATCGGACTTAGTGCAGCACAGAGAATGGTTGAGTCATATTTGTCTGAAAACAGGCATCTGACAATAAGTGAAGATCCTCTTTTGTACTGGAGTGGAAAGGTCAGTGAATGGCCAGAGCTGACTGCAGTGCACGGAAGTACCTCACATGCCCACCCTCCTGCGTAAGTGTTGAGAGGGTATTCAGCTCAGCAGGTGCAATAGTCAGGGATCGTCGGACAAACCTGTCTCCTGCAAATGTTAGTTTGCTAACATTCATTAAAATGAATAAGAGGCACATACCAGCACAGACTGCAACCTCGGTATTCATACCCCGGCCTAGTCATGGTGGTATTGCTGATGTGGAAATGGAGCATCCTGGTGGCACTAGCAGTGGCTGCCTGAAACGGCCCACCACTGATGTAGATGATGACACAATGGAGAAAGAATTTCCCAGTGGTCAGACTTCAGACATCGATGACTGTCAGGTCAGTTTTCTTTACCAGGATGATGATGTGGTTAATGTTGGCAGGTTTTAACTGCAGTATTTAAAAGGCGGTGTGCCCCCCCACCCCAGACCACCACCACTGGGACTGATGTTGTCCAAGTCAGCTGCCACCATGAGTCTGTCTGCCCACCCCGGACCACCACCACCACTGGGACTGATGTTATCCAAGTCTGCTGCCACCATGAGTCTGTCTGCCCCCCATGGACCACCACCACCGGGACTGATATTATCCAAGTCTGCTGCCACCATGAGTCTGTCTGCCCCCCATGGACCACCACCACCACCACTGGGACTGATGCTATCCAAGTCTGCTGCCACCATGAGTCTGTCTGCCCACCCTGGACCACCACCACTGGGACTGATGTTATCCAAGTCTGCTGCCACCATGAGTCTGTCTGCCCACCACGGACCACCAGTCTACCAGTGCACCACCACCACCACCACTACCAGCTTCTTAATATTTAAACTATAAAGTGAGTATGTGCACTTATGTTTGTTATGCTGCCTCACTTCCTTAAGTTGTCTGTTTTGTTTTCTGTAGCTTTTCAGAGCAGCAGTAGCAAAACACATACAGTACACTTATTTTGTTTCTTTTACAGGAGAACAAAAACAGTCTGCATTGCTAATATTATTCATTGGGAAAGATGCTGTAGCTATACCATACAGACAGAGAAGAAGCAATGTAATGTCCATGTGAAATCCATTCTGGTAAGTATGAAGATTTTATTTCATTCGTTTCATTGCTTTGTAAAGACTGCTGCAAATATTGCACACAACAGGTTGTCTTAGTACTTGACCAGATGTGTCTCTAGTCTGAAATGTAACTTAGTTGACAATAGAGATTGAGATTTGAGAACCAGGGAGGGACACATAATGAAGTTGTAACTTTTAAGAAATCATTCATTTCTTTTTTAAGGAAAATTCACAATACTTTATTGTTCTGTTAAAGTGGCCTTATCCAAAGAAGTTTGTCAACATGATCAGGCACACCTTTCCCCAACCAGAGCTTAGGCACACATGCAACACGCAGAAGTCGTTTCATTCCATGACCATGACCATCATTAAGAACCAGACTCCAGAAGGATGCTGTTGAAATCTGTGAAGAAATAAAAAAATAAGAAACCATTACAGACAAAACTGAAAATATGATCCCCTCCAAAAAAAGAAATGCTTACCTTCATGTGCTTGAGAGTTAACCATTTCCATTTATTTTTATTTTTTTTTTACTTTATTTCTTTATCCCTCCTTGCCTGCTCCCCAAGACCTCTCCTTCCTTCCTATCAACCCCCGTTCCACCTTCGGTGGGATCTGCCCCTAGAGTGCCTCCTCTTTTCCACTCCTGCACATTGGGGTCTGTCCCTCTTTGGTGGTCCGGATGGTACTGGAGAGGCTATCATCTAGCCGCCGGGAGGTGTTTTCCGTTTTCTCCCTTTTTCCCCCAACCCTCAGGGACGTCGGCGCTAGGACGTACGTCCCGAGTGGTGGCATGCTGATGCATGCCAGACCTCTCATGCGCCGCCAACGTCCCCCCGGCTCTGATGAACGGAGTTGTCTCCATCCTTCAATTGTCGGTGCTTCCACCGCCAAGAAGGGATGCAGAATGCGAGTGTATTCTTGGTTCCACCCTGAGGGAGGAGACCATCCATTGGGATGCTTGTTCCTCCCTCCCCTGCTGACCCCGGCCACCCGAGTCCATTCTCGAACCCGGTCACTGGGCGAGTGCGAGTGTGGCGCCCAGCGCTCAACCTCAGCGCCACCGGCCGGTGTATCCATTTCCATTTAAATGCAAAATTCTCCTGAGCACTGGACGGTGCACAGCAACAGTTCGGAGACAGAGTCACCTGTGTGATGCAGAACAATAGCATGAATACATGTCCATGTCAAGTTCAACCCCCTCATCATCACCTACAAAATACACAACCATATATCTATATATATATATATATATATATATATATATATATATATATATATATCTACTCACCAAGGCAACTATTACTGTACATCCAAAGGGCACCTTTCAATTCAGTTGAGATTATCACTTTTCACATCTCTGCACACAAAGAGATGCATTCTGGGCCTGCAGAAAAATCTGGGGACTCTGTGCCACTGTTGTGCCCATGACTGAGTGTGCCATAAATTCTGGGGGACTTTGTATGTGCTGAAATAGTCTCATTTCACTGTGTTACCACTTGTCAATTTTCTGGACACATGGAGGATGCATTCTGGGCCTGCAGAAAAAATCTGGGGACTCTGTGCCACTGTTGTGTGCATGACTGAGTGCACCATAAATTCTGGGGGACTTTGTATGTGCTGAAACAATCTTATTTCACTGTGTTACCACTTGAAAAATGAGGCACCAAAACAGCGCACACACACAAAACACACAGACACTTAACAGAAGGAAGGGGCCCAAGAATACAAAGTGTAAAGCATACTGAAGACAACAAAAAAAGGGCATAATTACATACAAGGGTAAGGGATGGTGGAAGAATACATTTTATGGCACAGCAAGGAAGGTAGGGGGGCATGGTGTGAGGACACAAAACTAATGTGGGATCCTATGGTGATCCAGCAGCAGTTTCAGGATGGACATAATTTGAAGCTGATGTCCCTCTATGTCATCCAGCCACTGCTCCACAGCACTCATCCTCTCGCTGTTCTCCTCAACAGCAGTCCAGTGAACTGCCAAGTCAGACAGTGTTACACGCACTTCTCTGGTGTCCACTCCTTCGACAGGCTGACCTGCTGGTGGTGGTGGTGGTGTTGGGGGTGCTGGTGGAGCAACAGGTGCTGCTGTAGCCCTCCTCTTCTTAGGGGTGCTGCGCCCACTATGCACAGCAGCACCCTCTGCTATGGAATGGCCAGCAGGTGCAGACATGGTCCGTTCTGTGGCAGCCTGCCACTCCAACTGGTGGTGATTAAGCATATGGGTGCGCTAGCTCCCAGTACCCAGGTGACTCCCCCGGGAGCCACAGCACACCTCCATCGCACATAGGCGACACTTCACCACACTGCTGCCCCCCCTAACACAGTCAAAAAACTGCCAAACAACGGAGGTGTGGGGAGGACCAGGCACAGGCAGGAAAGTGCCAGATGAACTGGCAGTAAGCTGCTCACACTGCTCAACAGTACTGATGGTGGGATCCACACCTGGACCTGGGGGAACAAGCACATCCTGCTCCAAAGGACCTTGTTCTGGACTTGGTGGTGGTGGTGGTTGAACTGCCTCAGAGTCAGGAGGCAGTGCTGGTCCTGCTTCCGGGGGTTGGACACTCATAAGTTTAGAGCGGACCAACACAAATGGGCGCCCATGCCCCCCACATATGCGCACGGTACCACGACGCATACTACCACGCTCTCCCAGAGCTTCCCCCGCCCCAGACATTCCCTCAGCCTGCTCCATCTCACGACACAAGCACAACACACACACAGTCACACACACACACAGACAAACAACTAAGTAGGTAAGAAAAATAAAATTTACAGAAAGAACAAATTAAGTAAAAAACAGTACAGAAAAGACAAAAAAATGTAACTTTTAAAAAAGCTGTTGGGTTAAGTATCAAATTTTAACTCTCTCTCTGCAATCAAAAAAACACTCCTCTCTCTAGTACACACACACACCCCTCTCTCAGTCTGCAGAGGAGAAAGTGAAACTGTCTGTGTGACTCACTTCCTTCATGCCTGGCTAGAGAGCATGTGACTTACAGTACTGTAAGCCATTTGATCTGTGGGAGGGCTGCCACGTCTGAAACACCAAGTGGATCACTTAGAATCATATTGAGGAACGCGAAGTCCATTAAAAACAATGACTTCGCCTTACTTCGCGTTCTCATTTTGCCAAAGCGAAGTGGTAATGACAAGGTGAAGTGAGCACTTTGCATGCCCAATTCGCGACAGCGGAGGGTAACGGAAGTGCCCACTTCAAGGCGGCACTTCGCCAGCGGATTTTAAATTCTGCATCTCTACCGTGTATCTTTTGGCACAAGCCACACCGTGCCCCATTTTTTATGATGCAAGCCCCTTGCACCACTCAGGGGAGCTTTCTGAATCGAACTCTATACATTCTAATGTCATGATATTTAGCAAAGCATTAGAACTCCTACCAACCAGTAATTATGCCAAATTTCAGATTTATAGATCAATAGAAGGTTGAGTTATGGTCAAATTAATAAATTACAAAAATGTCATGAAATTTTGCCATATTTTAAATGTCAAGTTATTTTGGCCTAGTTTTCAAAGCTCATATCCAAATAATACCAAATTTGTCAGGTGCAGAGGTATTAATGGCTTTCATACGTGTACCAAATTTCAGAATCATACAGTACATTGAAGGGGTGAGTTGTGTGTGGCTAAACAATTATTACAAATACATTTTCAGTTATTTCCATCTAATTTTAAAATTTCTTATCCAAATTTCTCCACAGTTTCAAGTTTTAGAGAAATGTGCAACATGGGTATGTGCAACAAGTTTTAAGTCTTTAAAGAGGGCTGTGCTGTAGGTAGCCAAACATTTTGCCAAAATGTAGATTTTAGTTATTTAATTTTGAAAGCATTCATCAGAATGTTATAACATTTTGCAGGTATAGGGGATGGCAATACATTTATACATGTACCTAGTTTCAGATTTCCTGCTCTGAAGGTGCCTACTGTAAGTTATATGCAGATAAAACGCTTCATGAAATTTCCCACAAAAAAATAAAATGACAGAATTTAAACGACTATAATTTTGAGGTGATGCATCTTCATGTCATGATATTGGTACACTGTTAGACCACCTACTAACATGTAATCATGCCAAACTGTACATCTCTAGCCCACTAAACTACTGAATTATGACCAAAGGAATACATTTCAAAAATTCTGCGACATTCCATAGCATTTCACAGAATTCAGTCAGAATTCTGCAAATTTGGAATGTTCTCATTCCACACAGCTCTAGAACTCTCAAGCTGAAAGAATGAAGGCATTATTGTCTGGTCAGGTCACGCGATCACCCCGTATCATTCCAGTGCAACCACAGTACCAGTGGAGGGGGCAGCATGAAAACTAGTACCAGACATCAGATAGAGAGTAAATAATAATAAATAATAATTTTATTTATAGAGCACAATCTCTAAAATCAAAGTGCTGTACAATTCATAAAAACAATTAAAAAGTACAAACTATAGATATCAAGAACAGTTAAGATCAAGTAATGAAATACAGAAACAAGCAGAAGTATAAAACAGGACTAGTCACCAAATGCCTGGCAGAATAAAAAGGTCTTTAAAGCTGTTTTAAAGCTCCCCACGATCTGGCTGGCTTGAATCTGATGAGGCAGAGAATTCCACAGGGATGGGTCTGCAAACATAAAAGCACGCGAGCCAGAGGTTTTCTGTGAGCATCAGAAAAGCTAGGTTTATCTTTTCTGATTACATTCTGTTTTTTTTTACCCTAGAGCTGGGTTCAGTTACAGGGATCAGCAGGTGTGTGTGTGTGTGTGTGTGTGTGTGTGTGTGTGTGTGTGTGTGTGTGTGTGCCTGCTGACACCCCTACCCCTCTTTCAGTTTCACACCGCTCTAGCATGATTTTTTTTTTGCGCGGAAGCACATTTTATTTTTGCACAGTGTGGGTTTTTTCATCAGGAAAGTCAGGCTTGGCTTTTCTGTATACATTTATTGGGGACTCTTTTCTGGGTTCAGTAACAGGGAGGGTTGCTTTCTGACTTCAACCACCCCCACTGCTTTTACTTCCACACAAAGCTAGTGGGATTTTTTTGTGAAGCAAGTTTTGGATTTTTGTGGAGTTTTTTACATAGAAACATAGAAGTTGATGGCAGATAAGGACAACAAGGCTCATCTAGTCTGCTCATTTTTTTTTCTACCTTATGAATGTGCCATTGGCCTTTGCTCTGTCAATGGCCTATCTATTTATCCTCATCTATACTACTCCCTTATGCTTATCCCATGTCTGTTTGAAGCCATGCACTGTATTCATATCCACCACATCCTGAGGTAGGCCATTCCATGCATCCACCACCCTTTCTGTAAAAAAAGAACTTCCTCACATTACCCCTTAATCGGCCACCCTCTAATCTCATGCCATGTCCTCTTGTCCTGCTATTTTTCTTATATTGAAACATGTTAGACTCTTTCACCTTGTTAATGCCCTTAAGGTGTTTGAATGTTTCGATCATATCACCTCTCTCCCTCCTTTGCTATAGAGTATACATATTGAGCTCCGTTAATCTGTCCTCATATGGTTTCTGATGCAGCCCCTGCACCATTTTGGTTGCCCTTTCTGGACTGCCTCAATTTGGTTAATGTCCTTGTGAAGGTGTGGGCTACCAGTACTGCATGCAGTACTCAGATGGGCCTAACCAGTGTCTTGTAAAGAGGAATTATTACCTCCCTCTTATGACTTGTGATACCTTTACTAATACACCCAACATTCCCTAGCCTTACCTACTGCTTTAGTGGTCTGCTTAGATGATTTCAGGTCATCTGTGATAATGATGCCCAAGTCTCTTTCTTCCCTTGTGACTGCCAGCAACTCCCCTCCCAGCCTTTAGGTGGCTTCAGGGTTTTTCTTCCCTAAGTGCATGATCTTGCACTTCTTTGCATTAAACCCCAGTTGCTGCTCTTCCAACTATTTTTCAATTTTTTTCAGATCTCTTCTCATTCTGCCCACCCCATCTGGATCATCTACTCTGTTGCAGATCTTGGTGTCATCTGCAAACAGACAAACCTTACCCTCCAGTCCATCTGCAATGTCACTGATGAAGATATTGAAGAGGACTGGCCCCATGACTGATCCCTGAAGTACCCCACTTGTGACTTGCATCTCTTCTGACTGTATACCATTTACCACTACTCTCTGTTTTCTGCCCGTCAACCAGTTTGCCACCCAGTTGACCAACTTCTGACCCACCCCGAGCCTACCCAGCTTATTAATCAATCTTCTATTTGCAATAGTATCAAAAGCTTTGCGGAAGTCAAGGTAGGCAACATCAACTGCCCCCTCCATGGTCCAACACTCTGGTTACCCAGTCAAATAAATCAATGAGATTAGTTTGACTGTACCTTCCTGCTGTAAACCTATGCTGTCTTGGATCCTGTGCTCCTATGGATTCCAGGTGTTGCATTATCCTTTCTTTAAGGAGTGCCTCCATAATCTTGCCCACTACTGAGGTACGACTGACTGGTCTGTAGTTCCCTGCCTCCTCCCTGCTACCACTCTTGTGGAGCGGGATCACATGATCCCTTCTCCAGTCTTCTGGGACCTCTCCTGTGCTCAGAGACTCACTAAACAATTCTGATAATGGCTCTGCTAGTTCTACCCTTAGCTCCTTTAGTACCCTGGGATGTACTCCATCAGGTTGTATTGCTTTGTTTACCCTGAGCTTATCAAGCTCTTGTAGGGCCCTTTCTTTTGTGAAGGGACTAGTGCTCACCTCCAACCCCCCTGTGTCCATGGTGCTGAGCCGGGGGCCCTGCCCTACCTTCTCTTCAGTAAATACTGAGCAGAAGTATCTATTTAGGATAGATGCTTTTACATGGTTCTCCTCCTCACATGCCCCCTTATCCCCTTAGCAATACCTCCTCTGGACTTTCTCCTTTCACTAATGTATCTATAGAAAGTCTTGTCCCATTGTTTTACTGTTTGCGCTAGTGTTTACTAGGTTTGGGCCTTTGCCTGCCTTACTGACATCCCTGCTTCCCTTAGGGAAGTTTGGTATGCCTCCCTATCTTTGTCCCGCTGCATTCCCTTATATTTCCTGAAGGCTAACCTTCTGGCTCTGACGTTTTCTGCTACTGTTTTTGAGAACCAAAGTTTTTAGTGTCTTCTAGTTCCGGCTCAGTTCCTTGCACACTGAAGGGGATATCGGCTGCTCCCCTGCATCTCACCATGCATGCACACTTTCACTGTGTGTGGATGTAGTATTTTTGTGAGGCCATGTGTTTGTGCACAGCTGTGTGAATGCTATGTTTAGTGTTTCAAAACTGACAGTCTCATTCAGTGGGTCAGGCTTGACTCATTGAATTTTTCCTGTTCATCATTTTGTTCAGGGCTCAGTTCCCTGACTGAGAAGGCTGTCAGTTGAATCCTCCCCCCCCTTTCTCCCTCAGCTTACTGCACACATTGTGTAGCTTGTATGTGCGCGATATTTTTTTTGTGTGTGTGAGGCTGTGCCCTGCATGTATACTGTCGTGTGCACATAGTTTCTCTTTAAAACAGCTGCAGTTTTTCAGTGGGTTAGGCATGACTCATTGAATTGTTGTGTGTGTTGTGCCTGTTTTAGGGTTCTGGGCTCAGTTCTATGTGCTAGTAATGCAGAGGCTGTTGGCTGACTCTCACCAATAGTACCAAAGCAGTGCTTTTCTGTTAACTGCATTTTGTGGTATTGAACAGTGTTTAGTTTTTACGTTCGCTTGCGCACATGCGCAAGGAATGTTTTGGGAGAGTAGCACACTTTGGAGGTGTGCCTCTCCTGTTCAATCCACTGCTCCGTTGAGCAGGCGTGGCGGTCCTGCACCAATGGGTGCGGGAGCTGTGTATGACTGGTGAGTGGTCTTGGCCCAAGAAAACACCACTGTCACACACAGGCGCTAGTAGGCTCATGACCTCCCAAAGCTTTGGTGCCACGCTGGGAGCCCACCCCAGCATGGCAAACATCCCGTGTCGCCTGCCGACGAGGGTGCCCAATCCCCCGCTCTCCACATCCCCCAAACGCCCCCCAAAGCTTTGGTACCATGCTGGGAGCCACCCCAGTGTGGCAAACATCCCATCATCTTTTTTTTTTCAACCTGAAAAGCAAAAAGCGGTCCCACGTAGTCTCCCAGCCCTCCCCAATCCGCACTCCACCCACTGTGCACTCGCCTCCCCCACCCCCCACCACATGCTTACCTCTGAGCTTGGCGCGACGATCATCGCTGGACCGGGAACACGCTGCACTCTTCAAAGTCGACTACGAACTGAGGAAATGCCGTAAGCTGTATAATGGGCTAGATAGGGGTTTTAAACTTTATTGCATATCTCAGGCATTTTTTGGAATTTTGCACAAATTTTCAACATGGGTTTTGGGATCCTTCTCATGAATGATGTCACTGTCATGGCGTTATTCGGGCCTGAAGGGTGATTTCACAGTCACTGCACAGTCACCGCGCGGAAATCACCCTTCAGGCCTGAATAACGCCATGACAGTGACATCATTCATGAGAAGGGGTCCCAAAACCCCATGTTGAAAATTTGGCAAAAATTTACGATGTGTGCAGTTCCTACGCAGTTCTACGCACGCCGTAGGTTTGCGAATTTTCAATATTTCACCCAGATTTTCAACATTGCTATTTTACACACCTCCTCTATGAGCAGTACAGCTGTCATTGTTCATATCTTGCCCAAAACATGTTTCCGCCCATGTAGCGCACGATGGCGCAGTCGGTGTGCGAACTCAATGTATGGGGCACATTAAGAAAATCACAGTGACACTGTTCATGAGCAGAGGTCTTCAAATGGCTGTGTTGAAAATTTGGTGAAAAAATTCCTAAAAATGACTGTTTTATGAGTGTTCATTGCGCAGTTCCTATGCACACTTGTAAGTTTGCGAATTTTCAATATTTTCACTCCACATTTTCAACATTGTCATTTTACTACACCTCCTTATGAGCAGTGCAGCTGTCATTTTTCACATCTTGCCCAAAATGTGTTTCCGCCATGTAGCGCACAATGACGAGTCGGTGTGTGAAATCAATGTATGGGACACAGTAAGAAAATCACAGTGACACTGTTCATTAGCAGAGGTTTTAAAATGCCAATGTTGAAAATTTGGTGAAAACATTCCTAAAAATGACTGTTTTATGAGCGTGGGTTGCACAGTTCCCATGCACGCTCGTAGGTTTGCGAATTTTCAATATTTCCACTCCAGATTTTCAGTATTGCCATTTTGCCTCCTTATGAGCAGTAGAGCTGTCATTTTTCACATCCTGCCCAAAACATGTTTCCGACTATGTAGCGCACAATGGGGGTAACAAAAAGGTCATGCTGAAAATTTATTGTGCAAATACCAGCAATCGCACAGGGCATTAGGGTAAAGCACCATACATGCCAAACACCACTGCAAATACCTGCAAGTGAATGTTCGGCATTGACAAATGCTTGTTTTGTCTGAGATGGTATAATTCATTCACAGTTGCACAGTCAGCATATTACATATACACACACACAGGCACTACTAATAGTTGGTAATATATAGTTTGCCATGTTATCATACTTCAGTTCTCACAGCGACCACTTGTGACATTTATCATGTCTGATAATCAGCATCCCTATAAATGAGCTTGGTCCTCCCCAGCAAGTCATCTGCATCACCTGCACCAAGCAATGATAGATAGGGTGAGAGATGGTCATCTGGATGTATTCAGTGGGCCCAAACATTTTTCTCACCTAGCAAGCCTTTAGGCACTGGTAGCAGTGGAAGTGGGAAAAGCAGCTCTAGTTGTAACACTGCTATCACTCACTGTCACCACCAGTACCATCCACCCATTTCTTGACACATCTTTTATTGGGACTAATAGGAGGTTATTACAGCTCAGTAGATCACCTATTAAGGAAGCAGCAGCCACTATCAGGAGTCTTCCCACAACTCCCACTGTAGCTATTACACCCCTAGCCAGGGCACTCTGTACCACCGCCTGTACCACAGTTTCAGTAGCCATGCCACCAGTACCACTTTTGCTGCCCCAGTCACTGTGACCACCACCACGGCCGCCATCACCACTTCTGTGGCAAGTGTCTCCCCTGACACTGTACCCACTTGTACTGTGACCACTGCAGTCACTGGGACTGTGTTAACTGTTACAGTGCTCATGCCAGTTGTTGTCAATGAGAAGTATGTAGAGCTCTGAAAGTGTTCCAAACCCTTGAGAATTGCCATCATCATCATCATCATCATCATCATCATTATCATCTGAGAGTGATACTGACACCCACCTCAGTGATGTTTGGGATGAGTTAAAGTATGCATTCTGTTTGACCAGTAAAAACTAAGAGTTGCAGAGACAAGGAGGAAAAGTGCTGACAGTGGCCAATGGGGTAAGCAAGCAGGTAACCATCCTTGTGTTACAGAAAATAAAAAGCAATCGGCACTGATCTTGTCAAGGGTAGTGCCAGCTTGAAACACACAAGTAACTGTTAATCCTTCTAGTCAGACATCTGTTAGGGAGAAAGGACAGGATGCAGCATACAGGTCTGTTAGTTTGAGAGGTGGGAAAAAAGTGCTGGCCATGGGCTACATATTGGAGCAAGTGGTGCTGGTGTAAGTAGAGGGGAGACATGCAGTGTGGTTACATTTTAGAACAGTACAAGATGATGCAACTAAGACACTGTGTGGAGAGTGCCAGAGCATCATTAGCAGGGGGAAATCTATCGAACCTCGCAACTATGGCAGTAATAAATCATCTGTTGCAGAATTATCACCATGCACTGCACGGATCAACTAAGGTTTTCAGGGTTATGCTGAGCCCCTCTGCTGCTACTGGTGGTACAGGTGATGCAGATTTGCAATCACAAAGTGTTGATGATGGTAAACATGTCAGTGAGTCTGACAGTCTCTTTTCTCTCCTCGCCACTGACAGTTTGTCCCAAAGCAGGCTCATCATGAAGTGTGCCTCTTCCTTTGCCTTGTGGTAATTTACCTGTTACCTGGTCCACACCGTATCCCAATGACACATGCCCCAAAAAAATCATCCAGAATTACAGTTTTGTATGTCTTTGACCCCCTGTATGCAGGCCTTTCATGCAAGGACAAAATATTATCCCTCACAACCAGCGGCAAAACAGATAATACAGTTTACTGGGGAAACGACATCTTGCTAGCCATTTCCAATAGTTGAAGATGTCAGGCTATGGTGTCTGCAGCAACATTTGCACTCCCTATATCAGACACCATCCTGAATAACATTTTCCCATATTGTTGTGCCATATAAATTATAGTGTTGTGATCGTGCCAGTATACTTAGGGTTGAGTAGGGTGTTCAGTGTTAAACCCTTAAGTTTGCACATTAACATCCTTGACACTGTTTGACGCAATGAGCTGAAAGTTTCCATGTGTTGTCTATGAGGCTTGGTCTGGATCTGTCGAAATTTTAGTGATGGTGGCTTGTGCAGTTTCTGAGATCTGAATAAGCAATTTTTTGCAAAAGGCTAACTTTTTTCCTATACTTCACATGAGCTTTTTTCACTGTCACCTACAGCCTACAGTTTTCCACTTTTCCTGGTGTCTAGTGGCACCCCCCACCCTCCAATTGCAGTTCTCATAGTGGCAGCATCTTTCCCTGGTGGCTAGTGGTACCCCCCATTGCCATCCCCTTACAGTTTTCCAATTTCTCTTGTAGCTACTGGCACCCCCACACTCTGGTTTCTGTCCCCATTAAGTTTTCCACTTTCCCTGTTGGCTAGTGGCACCCAAACGCTCCAATCGCCATCATGCTCTGAAATATAGAAAACCATCCCTCAATGCCTTTTTTTTGTTTGTGAAACTGCAAAAAACTAAATGGTCCCTCACCAATTTGACCACCCCACCCCCACCCTCAACTCAGCACCCAGCACCCAGCACTCTAGTAAAACTCACACACACCCTCACTCACCTGAATAGGTCACAGGACAAAGATCCATTCTCACATCAAAGACACGCCTTGCTGCTGGAACCACCGACTGCGATATGGGAAATTAAGGTAAATGTGGTTCGATGTATTTCAATAGGGTTTTCAGCTTTGTGTCATAACTTTTCCATTTTTGCATATTTTTAGCCCAATTTTTCAACATTGCCTTTTTGTGATCCCACCTCATGAACACTGATGGTGGAATTATGCAGCTCTGTACCATAAGGTGATATGAACATACGAATATATGAAAACACCAGTAGAAGCAGGCCTTATGGGCTATCGAGTCTGCTTGATTGTGCAGCTAGTCCCTCAACTTGCTGCTGCCCCACCCTTCTTCATCATAAACCCCCCCTTACCCTATATCTACCCCTCTTAAAGCCAGTGATTTTGCAGTCACTTGACAAAATCACCTTTTAGGTGAGATTTGAAGATTTTCACCACCCTAGTTCATGAGGCGGGGTCAAAACAAGATAATTTTGAAAATCTGAGGTAAAACTATGTTAAAATGCCTAAGTTATGTGCATATGTTTAAAATTTAACACATTTTGACCTCAAAATAAGATAATGTTGAAAATCTGAGGTCAAAATATGTTAAAATGCCTAAGTTATGTGCATATGTTTAAATTTTACTATGCTCACTTGTAATTTTGATAATTGTAAATATTTTGACCCCAAAATTTTCAGCATAGCCATTTTTTTACACCATCTCATGAATGTGATAACTGCCATTTTTCAAACCCTGACCAAACTGTGTTTTTGCACCTGTGGCACATAATGGTGTTTCGGTGTGGAATTACATTTTGGATGGGATTTCAACATTTTCATTACCAGGTTCATGAGGTGGGATAATAAGAAAGCTATGCTGACAATTTCATTCCTGTTTTGCTACAATTCATGTTAACATACATGTCCATATCTAAGGAGAGATGGGAGGGCAGAGATTGGAAGGCCCTGCCCTCCTACAGGCAAATGAGGATTCCATTATAGTATCTCAAAAAGTAATGACATTCTTTGTAAAATACTTTGTTAATGCACCAGTTTGAGTAACCCAATGTCACAGAAGTGGGGAAATGTGGCATTAGTGTTTCCAACCCTAATATCCCACCACCAACCTCCAAGCAGCAAAAGGAAAAAAAAATTAGGTTTTTAGGTCTCTGGAGTCTTGGCCAATCAGTGGTGAGGTCGTCTGTGGGGGTTGTCAACCCTAATGCCCACCCTCCCCAGCCCCTAGCCTCCAATCCAAAGCCCATGATATAGCTCCAAGCCACTGCCTCATAATGATACACTCTTCAAAGACAGAGAAGTATATCTTGTCACAAGTTGCCAACACAGTTTGTTCTGCCTTTCTTTACATAGCCATATGTGAAGAAAGGAGATATTGTGTAACATTGTACATTCTTGGAATGGAGTGGGCATTATGGGTGACAACCTCCAAGGAAAACCCCAACACTGATTTGTTAAGACTCTGGAGACCAAAACCTGTTTTTCCTTTTTCTTCCTGGAGGGTGGGATGGGGATTAGGATTGGAAACTGTAACACCACATTTTCCTACTTTTGTGGCATTGAGTTACCCTAACTGGTGCACTAACAAAGTTTTTATGCAATGAATATAAATATATATATATATATATATAGTATATTATTTGTAAAAACTGTGTTAATGCACCAGTTGGTAACTTTATACAAAAGTAGGAGAATAGGTGTTAGGGTTTCCAACCTACACCCCCACCCTCAAGCAGTAAAAGGAAAAAACTTTATAGTTTTGGGTCTCCAGAATCATGGCAAATCAGTGGTGGGGTCTTCCTTGGGGATTGTCAACAGTAATGTCTACCCTATTCCATGACCAAGCAATGTCACACACAATCTCTTTTCTTCACAGAGGGCCCACAAGGAGAAGATGGGGGTATTAGGGTTGACAACCCCCAAGGAAGACCCCACCACTGATTTGCCAAGACTCAAGAGACCCAAAACCTTTAAGTTTTTATCCTTTTACTGCTTGGGGATGTGTGAGGGAGCTTAGGGTGGGAAACCCTAACATCACATTTCCATACTTACTGTATGTGGTATTAAGTTACCCTAACTGGTGCATTAACACAGTTTTTTGCAAAGACTTTCCTTATTTTTTGAAATAGTATAATCGTATCCTGATTTGCTTGTGGGAGCGCGGGGCCCTGAGGGCCATGTAATCCCATCTCTTCATAGATGCATACATGTATGTTGCCAGGCCCTGTGCTTGCATTTCAGCCAAAATAGCAACCAAATTGTCAGCATAACCTTATTATTACACCATCTCATGAATGCCATGCTGACAATTTTAATATCCCCTCCAAAATGTCATTTTGCATCACTGCAATGTCATTCTACACAACAGTTATGAAAACACATTTTGGCCAGGATTTGAAAAAGGACAGCTGTCACGTCCATGAGGCGCTATGAAAAAATCACCATGCTGAAAATTTGGTGTCACAATTAGCAAAGTTACGAGCAAGTGCAGTAAACTTTCAGTCCATGCACATAACTTTGCCATTTTAACATATTTTTTTTTTTTACTTTCTCTTTATGCCCCCTTCTCACTGTGCTGGATTCCTTTCTTTGAGGATCCCTAGGCTGTGTATTCCTGTAGTCCCACCCCAGGTACCTCCCTCCGAGTACTGGTTAGCCTTTTTCCCCATCCTGCCTCAGTTTTCCCCCCGGGCGTGGAGGAATGGGACCCCCTACTTTGTCCCCCTCTCACACCTCCAGTATGCATCGGAAGGCATCGCCGGCCTCATCTATGGAGCCTGGTTATGGGTTATCTCAGGACAACCGGGTCCCGTCTACAGAAGCCCAGCACAGAGCTTTTCGTTTTCTGGTCCCAGCCCACGGATGTCTGCATAAAGAAGGGCCCAGGGTGATGCCGTCAAGGCGATGCTTGAACACTCCGGCTCTGGCAGACATCCTCCCTCCCTGTATGCTGTCTCGCTGCACCTCCACCCGTGGTCACCCAGGTGGCAGTATCACAGCGGGACCCACATCCCACCCTCCCAGAGGAGAGAGCAGCCCCTGGGCACTCAATCCTTCTCCCCAGCCAGCCCTCCAGTTGCCCGAGTCCGCTCCCGAACCCGGGTCACTGGTGCCGCAAGCGGTAGCCCTACCGCTGTGTCGGTGAGGGTCGGCTACTATTTTAGGAATATTTTGACCCCAAATTTTTGACATAGTTTATAATCCCACCTCCCTGAACATGGGTGGTGAAAATGTACTAAATGTTAATTTACAAGAGAGATTTCTACCAAGTTTACTGTGAAATCACCTTTCTGGCTGGATTTGCAGAATTCCACTGACATTGTTCATGAGGTTGGGTTCCCAAAGATCACGTTGAAAATTTGGTGTCAAAATATGAAAATGGCTGAGTCATACCTCTGAGTTGAAAACCCTATTGAAATACATTTAAACTGCATTTACCTTAGTTTTGCATGTTGCAGTTGATAGTTCCAACAGCAAGATGTGTCTTCAATGGGAGAGTGATTCTTGAACCTGGGACCTCTTTAGGTGAGTGAGGGTGTGTGGGTGTGTACCGAGAAGTGTGGGGTGATGAGTGCTGAATGAGAGGTGGGGGTAGGGGGGCTGATTAGTGAGGGACCATTTTCTTTGTTTCAGATTCTTGCAGCAATGGGAGAGTGGGGAGTGCCACTAGACACGAGGGAAGTAATGTTATTATGGGTACAGCCATTGTTGGGAGGGTGCCACAGCACACCAGGGAACATATTATTTTATCACTGGAAAGGCAATTGCTGCGGGGGTGGCATAAGACACCAGGGAAATTATTTTATTACCAGGACAACAATCAGTGGGTGATGGGTGCTCCGTGGAAGATCAGGCTTGGGGGGGACAGAATGTTAAGGGACCTTTTTTTAAACATTAAAAAAAGATGAGGTTTTCTTTTTTTCAGAGTTTTAAAAGATGGGGATGGCTATCGGACTGGAAGGTGCCACTAGACACCAGGGAACTATATTTAATGATGGGGACTGTAATTGAGTGGTGCCAGTAGTCACCAGGGAAAATACATCAAAACATGAGGGGTGCAGTCTGAGGGAGGGAGGTGTCACTAACCACTAGGAAAAATAAAACAAAACACGGGGGAAGTGATCAGAGGGAGAGGTGCCACTAACCAAAAGGAAAAATCAAACAAATCATGGGGGACATGATCGGAGGGAGAGGGGTGCCACTATATGCTAGGGTAAGACAGGCACATATCAATTTACTGCTCGCAGTCTTTTCCAGTTAAACAGTAAATTTAGAAGTGTTCAAACTGATAAAACATGGGAACCATTTTTTTTCTAATTGAACGATCTCTACATAAGTGAGAGATTGACAAAATGTTGCACACCACACAAACACATATTTCTACTGTACATTTTGACGTTGTAAGACAAAAAAATCTGACTAAGCATTAGACGATGACCAAAATACATGTCTTGTTCATTTGTTAAATAGCACTGCTTCTTCAGAAAACCATTTATAAAACTGTGGGAAAAAACAAGATGGCTGCCATCACAAACACTAAGGGCCCGATTCCAAGAAAGGCTATGCCGGCGTAAGGCGAGATACACCAAACCCCTTGGCATATCCCGCGACTTACACCATGCATTACATCCATTAGTATTTCAAGTGGCGGCTTATGCCATGGCAGATGCGGGCTGTGACAACCGTGAGTTACGCCACCCACTACACCACAGCCCACAATGCCATGGTGCAAGTGCAGGTTATTACAGTAATCTCTCCCAATTACAGGAGGGCAGCTGTCATAACCTGCAGTTGCTATTCCATAAGACACAGTGGCATAGCGTAGTTATGGCAGCTCGGAGCTGTTCTAAGTGGCATCCTACTGCTGGCACCATTGGATGCCACTACACAGTGCCACAGCAATGATGTCATACAGCCCCCATGCCCTTACAAGGTTGTCCATGCCTCCCAATCCCCTGATCAACGTTGGCTCCCAGAGGTCCAATCCATGGTGCACCCCCCCGAATGCCTATGTCATTGGTCCTGCCCCTCCATGTCCCCTGGTGTGTGCCATGGTTGACCGGGGTGGGGAGCTTTGGGGGGGCTGTCTGTCTCTGGCCACAATTTGTGACATATGGGGCATCTACACTATGTGCATGGCATTGGCCTCTGCATGGCGTATCCCGCATGTCGCAAGTGCCAGGACCCTGCCACTCTTGGAATGCGGCATAGGGTCCTTGACATAGCGGTGAATGGCATAACTCACAGCTGCCTGTGAGTTATGCCATTCATCTTGGAATTGGACCCCATATATCTGAGCAAAAACAGCAGATCACCAACTGTTAACAGTTTGACAATTTTTTGTTACCTGCCTGTCTTGTGGCTATCACAAAACTCATTATAATTCAAAAATGGTATGATATTTTTTCACCAAACTATCCGAAGGCACACCCTTGTCACATACCCCATCATTCCTGAAAATGTCAGGGAAACATTCATATCATCTGGGCTGTAGATGGGGCAAAAAACATGTTAATTATAGGAAAAGGTTGTTTTCTGTTTTTTACCACCCCATATCTCAAAAACCATACAAGATGCCATCATACAACTTTTCGTGTTTTGAGACTGGCAGTTTGACCGCACATGCCAAATATTAAGCTATTTCTTCAAAGTATGCCAAAGTTATTAAAGTGCAAAAATTGGGGTTTAACATAGAAGTGCTGATCCAACTCTAACTATAGGGGTGTGACCACTCCCCTATAATATATCTATCAGTCTGTCTATCTATGTACAGTATCTATCTCTCTGTCTGTCTGTCTATCTATCTATCTATCTATCTATCTATCTGTCTATCTCTATGAAGATGTGCACAAGGCAGTGTTTAGGCAACTGTCACAGGCAGTTGGTGGTGTGCTTTGTTGCACCACAGACATACGGAGCAGCACCAAACCATAAGTTCATGTCACTCATGGCACATTGGTGTGCAGCAGACCTAATAAATGGTGGTGACACTGAAGGCACTGTTGTGCCTAGTCCTGCTCATTCCCCTGGTGGAACCTCCACACCCCCCTCACATAGCAGGTCCACACTACTGAATGTAATTATTCATAGGATCACTGGATCATGAACATTCATATCTCCTTGCAAGACATGCTGAGTGTGCAGACTGAGGGCAACCAGCTGCATGTTGATTTAATGGTCACTAACAGTGCTTCAAATATGGTCAGGGCCTTGTGGGATGGGCACTTCAAAAGAATCCATTGTTCTGTCCACATTTTGAATTTGGTGGTAGCAGTGTCCATTAGCAAGACAACAGAGGGGGATGAAATGGTGAAATAGTAAGAATCATTTGTGGTCATGTCCACCATTCTGTTAAAGCCATGAACCAACTGTACCAGCTGCAGAGTACACTCAGATTCTGCAGCATAGGCTTATTCAGGATGTCTTGACCCAGTGGAATTCCACCTAGCATTCATTAGAAAGGCTGCTGGAGTAGAAGTGGGCTCAGCATGAGTGGATGTGGAGACAGACATTAGGGAGTTCTCCTCCACCAGGAATGGGCTATCACCAAAGGCACAGTAAAGATAACTTAGCACTGGATCTGCACTGCTTAGTCTGCAGAGCAGATACTAAAATAGTCACTGCAGAAATTCCCCAATCAAGCTGAGAATGATCCTGTGAACAGTGCATATGCAGTGAGGGACCTTGTGGAGAATCTCAGCCTTGAAGTCAACAGCACGTTTACAGACATTTGTGGCAATAATCCATATGTTTTTGCCATAATGCTGGACCCAAGGTTTTAAGTGCAAGGTACTGCATCTTGCAATGCCTGCATATTGGGCGAATGAGTTTCTGCAGCTGCTGTGCTCTAAGCTAAGCTTTAGTATGCGTGGGCAGGGTGTGACACCTCCTTGGCCATCTCAAGAAAAACAACGTGAGGAGGATGCCCCTGAGGAGAAGTAAAATGACTGCTGGGCACAGATCAGTTAATCCCTGCAGGCAGATCAAAGGAAGAGAATTGAGCAGCAGCCAGTTTCTGCAAGCAATGTTCTCAGCTGCTTCTTCACAGAAGCTCTGGTGCCTGTCTCTGCAGATCCTCTGACTACTGGTGTAAGCTTACATCATCCCTCACTCTGCATAGCAGGCTATCAAACACCTCAGCTGCCCCCAACCGGTGTGCCATTGAAGAAGATGTTTAGCACAGCAGGGGATGTGGTGGAGCCTCACAGATCCACATTAGATCCAGAGCATGTTGAGCAGCTTGCGTTCATCAGCTTGAATTTACCTCATATTGATTTCCATTACAAGCGGTGAAGGTGCCCACAGCACATAAGTACTATTATTCCACCCCAACTGCCTCCAAGGCTGGTATTGCTCCATCCTCCCCATAACTAGTGTTGGCACCCCCACCATATGAATGCTCTGCATTTCACCCCACACCGGAGTCTTGTTCTTCCACTCACCCCATGGTTGGTGATGCTGTCCCCTCCACTGGACTGGTGATGCCCCCACCATGAGAATACTCTGGATTTTACCATATTCAGGACTATTGTTCTTCCACCTACCTCATGAATGGTGATGCCCTCTTTTCCATTGCACTGGTGGTTCCCCCATCACAATTTTGATGAGAACAAATTTGCTTCCTTTTTGTTGCATTTCATAAGTGCACAGTTATGGAATGATTTTGATTTTTAGGGGGGCAGTGCATATTTGTTTGCCCTGCATATACTTTAAGTCATTAAGCTGTTAATCACAACAAGGCTGTTTGTGAAAGCATCTTATAACAGCAAGAAATGACACCATTCCACAACATTACATTCACTTACAAGTTGCCAGACTTTTGGTGTGACTAACTGCTGTCTTTATTTGCATTGTTTTTTTTTCAAGTCTTATAAGCTACAATTTTTATGACAAAGGCAATGACCATGCCCTGTGAGTCTTGCTTGCTGTTATTTTTCTACAACTGTGCATTCTCTTGAAACAAGAATGATGATAGCATGGTTGACCCAAATTGATTTCTCTGAAAAAATTGTCTAGTCACAAATGTAAATGCATTTATTCCCATCAAACAGAAACACTAACAGACTTTCAGTGACAATGAAATACTTTGTAGGTGCTGAGTTGATCAGCTCCCACTGATTTCCCAATAAAATGACCTTTCTTGCTCACTTTACCCACTAAGTTCTAAAACATTGCTGATGGTGAGTAATCTCTTCGTGAACTCCAGAGGAAAACACAGAATGACTCCTGGGAGCCTGAAGCAGCAAAACTAAACTTAGCTCCCAGGCTCCAGTAAAGGGAGACACACCAGCCAGGCTCCAGAGAGCTGGGACCCAGATTCTGCCAGCTAGTCCAAGGAGGAGAGAGAGGACTTCCAATCACTTCCCCAACTATGCAGGGAACTCCGACGCCAACAAAAATGCTAGATACAATCAGAGCAGCAGCTGGGGACAATCTAAATAAACTCCAGCAGCATGAGCAGCAGCTGCAATCTAAGGTGGAACATCTTACCTCATTCTCCGAAACAGTGGATCTTCACAACAGCACCCAGTTTCAGCTCCACGATTACTTGCAGGCACTTATTAATAAATAGAAGACCTGAAGAACAGGTTGTGCTGCATCAATCTATGACTGCGTGGGTTGCCTGAACATACAGAATCAGATGACATGGTTGTTATTGAGTGACTTTTGAAGGAACTGTTAGATCTTGACAAGAATACACCTCTGAACATTATTCAAGCACATCAAGCCCTCGCGCCCCCTTCCCCCCGAAGGATCCCAAAACCAGGCCATGCTCTATTATTTTGGTGTTTCTAGACTACAGGGTGAAGGAAAAGGTTCTCCACAAAGCCTGAGATAAGAAAGAAATTATATTCTGGAGTCAGAAACAATGAGAGAATTCAAGAATGCATGGGACAGGCATAAGGCAATTCTAGATGGGGGGTAGGAGGAAGTAAGCTGTTGACTAACTAGAATCTGCAGCTTATCCATCAGGTAGGGAAATGGGCAGACTAAGTGGGCCAAGCAGTCCTTATCTGCCATCAAATTCTATGTTTCTATTCGGAGACACCAAATTGTATCTGGAGACAGATTATGCCCCCATCACCATGGCTCATCAAAGCCTCTGATTCCTGATCATAAAAGCCCTTCACAGTAAGGGGCTAAAAGCCAGGGTAGACTTCATGGCCAAGCTCAGAATCACCTCTGGAAAGGGTACCAAGCATTTCAAAACTGTTCAAGATGTAAGGAAATACCTGGCTTCACTTGAAGTGGCAGTCGATGAATTAATTGATCCTAGTGCATGTAAAGATCTGGAGAAGCACCAGTGACAGTTGGTGGGGGGCCAGGCTGGCCCTCAATGTCTACTTGGGAAGCCAGCAGCAGACACAGAGCTTTGCCCCTGGGCAAAACTTAAGACTCAATACCAATCGTCTAGCAAGAAGTTAAAAGCCAACACCCAGATTGCAAGGAGACAGGAGGGAGATTTCCAACTCCAGATTGTGGAGGATTACTCAAATGAAAACTCAGCAGCTGCAGAAGCAATGTGAACATGAAGACTTGGAAAATCAGCAGCAGCTTTGACTTCACTTTGAGACTGCCACCATTTTAGGTGATCCTGTTGGTGATTTAGGCCTGCGGAAGGTTCTGGATTGTTCTGGGACTGCAACATAAAAGGACTGGAACATATAAGAGAGAAGTGGTGGTGGGTTTAGTTATGATTGAGGAGAACCCTGAATGTGGACTAATATCAAGACTGTGAGATGTAGTTTTATTCACTTCACTTTATTACACAATGGGCGGGATATTCAAAGGGGTTGCACCATGCGCAACCCTCCAATGTGCCTGGTGTGATATTCGAAGGGGCAGGTTACGCATCGTAACTCCCTATGCACCAGGGTGCATTGGTAATGTGTGCAGCGCAGATGCAGGAGACGTGCCCATGAATATGTGGCACATCTCAGTATTCAGCCCAGGACATGCGATGCATATGCTGGTGCACCCCTGCATGTGCTGCACATTGCTGCTCAAAGTTAAGCTGTAAACAACAGACTCAAATGCTGTCCACCCACAGGCATGCGGTTGTATTGCAAGGCACAACACAACAGCCACCAGCTGTGGGTGGATACCTGCCCAGCAAGAATACCGTCCACAAGCACCCAGATCCTCCCAAGTAGTCTAATGCCCCCCCCATGCCTGATTGCTGGCATCTGTAATTGTATAATAATTACCTGGTGGTCTAGTGGTCCCCTCCTCATATGCCCTATCGTGGGCATCTGTAAAAGTAATATAATTACTTGGTGGTCTAGTGGTCCCCTCCCTATATGCCCGATCACGGGCTTCTGTAAGAGTAATATAATTACCTGGTGGTATGGTGGTCCCTTCCATGTAAGCTGATCGTGGCATCTGTAAGTAATATAATTACCTGGTGGTCTAGTGGTCCCTCCCTGTACACCCACCGATGGCTGTTGTAATATGAATGATGTACCTGATGGTCTAATGGTATCCCCCTCCACACCCACCCACAGCGGACCCCCGCGTTCATTTACATATCTGGCCCTGTGTAGTACAGTATGGTCTGCAAGCCCATTGGTCCACACTGTGGACCAATAGGCATACAGATCATACTGTATACTGTCATTCGGTGGGTGGCCGGGCAGTATGCGAGTGGGGTGCTGCCACCTGCCGATGATGGGGGGGGTGATGGGTGGCCGGGGGTCCTCTGTGGTGAGTGGGAAGGGGGGCACCACTAGACGACCAGGTACAACTTCATATTATGACAGCCCGCAATTGGGCATATGAGGAGGTGACCGCTAGACCACCAGGTAATTACTTTACAATTACGGATGCCCATGATCGGGTGTACGGGAGGGGAGGGGGTTACAAATACCCACCAGGGACCCATCCCGATGACAGCAGCTTGATAGGGCATCAGGTGCATTTCAGGAAGCTGCCCTGCACAACGCATGCAAATGGGGCCATAATGACATGCAAATGGACCCGTTTGCACCTTGCATATATTATGGCCTCATTTGCATGCCCCCGGCAGAATATTGTGGGTGATGCACCTAGCACAACTGCACTTGTGCTGGTGCATTCCCGTGCTCCTTCTCTGTGGCTTGCACTGGCGCAGTGCAACTGTGCCATGTGCAGTATGTGTGCCTCCCTTATCATACTCAATTGTGCTGAGCCATGGGGCATCATCGTTGAATATTGCCTGGTCCTGGCCCCGGCACAGCCCAGTTACACTGTGCCCAGGCTTGCACCACTGCCCAATGCAGTCTGAATATCCAACCCAATATGTTTAAGGCTCCAGTTAGCTAACCGTTTGGTTATGAGTGGGTACTCATGCTTAGATGTGAGGGTTAAGGTAGGTATATACAGAAGCGGGGGGCAGCATAGCAGATGGCAGCCTCCTCTTGGGGGCCAGGGACCAGGCTGCTGACCCTCTTGGTCCCTCTGTCTGAATTTAAAATGGACAAAAAGGGGAGGCAGGAGGTAAGTGGGAATGTCTGCATGGTGTTGGCAGTAACACACCCACTGCACATCCCCTGTGTACCTGGAGGATGGCACCATAGTGCTGACCTTGTTCTAGCATTACCCATCATTGAGGTGCATCACATGAATGACAGGGCAGGGAGGAATGTTGGAAGTTAGCAACGCTTGTTAATAACTATGCATAGTACTACTGATCTATGTTTATGCCGGGGTTTAAAGTTGAAGGATTAAACTGCTGCAGTTGCAAAATGGTTGTTGATGTTAAATTTATGTTGTTGGCCATGTGTCTCTGCTCTCCCTCACCCCCTCCCAGTCTAGGACCAGGACCACCCTTGGGGGGTCAGGGTTGGGCATGTTCTGGAATCTGAGGATGCAGAGCTAAATTGTCACATGCAATGGATACTTTAAATATTGTTACTTATAACATATGGGAAATTAGGAGCCTCATAAAATGGGCAAGAATACTACAGGAATTAGGCAAAATGCGTACCCACATAGTATTATTGCAGGAGACCCATCTGTCAGTTGAGGAACATAAGAAATTATGCTGCAGCTGGGTAGGCTTGGTCTATGCCTCCTTTTACATGGCACACCCCCATAGGAGGGGAACCACCATTTTAATACACAAGGCCTGTCCTTTAAATGTGGAGAAGGCAGAGATTGATCCAGAGGGACACTATATGAAACTGCGTGCCACCTTTAGAGATATACCTTGTGTAGTGCCCCAAATGAGGATAAAGATGCCTCTCTTTTTTTCAGGAAAATCTTCACTGAGTTATTGGACTCAACTGATCAGCTCTGCATCCAGGGTGGGGACTTTAAGAGTCTCAGGAATTGGGCACTCTATAAATAAAAATATCTATCTGTCTATCTTTAACACCATTTTATCCCAAACTTTGGATGGGGGGCTCAGGGGACCAGAAGATGGATGGTGGGCCCCACTCTGTTCAGACTAAGCCGAATAGCAGGCCTCCAGGATATTTTGCTTCTGCTTTTAGAAGCAGCAGCAAGCAGCTGAAAGGGATCTAGCATTTACTTTTAAAAGCACCTCATTTTGGATAAAGAAAATAGCAACTCAAAGGAAACTAGCATTTGCTTTCAAGAGTACCTCATTTTGGAGAGGTAGAGGGGAATCAGCTAAATCTCCCCTTCCCCATCACTTAACTGCTAACTGCTAACAGCTACTGCTAACTGGGAGGGGACTGTGACCTGTGAATAGCAGAGTCAGTTGTGTCCCAGCTCCATTTTGCTTCAGCTTTTAGAAGCAGCACCTAATTGCTGAAAGGTAGCTAGCCTTTACCTTTGCTTCAGCTTTTAGAAGCAGCAGCTAGCAGTTAAAAGGGAGATAGCATTTACTTTTAAGAGTACCTCATTTTGGAGAAGAAGAGGGGAATCAGCTAAATCTCCCCCTCCCCCATCACTTAACTGCTAACAGCTACTACTAAGTGGCAGGGGTCAGTGACCTGGGAATAGCAGAGTCAGTTGTGTCCCAGCTCCGTTTTGTTTTGGCTTTTAGAAGCAGCAGCTAGCAGCTAAAAAGTATCTAGCATTTACTTTTGCTTCAGCTTTTAGAAGCAGCAGCTAGCAGCTGAAAGGGAGCTAGCATTTACTTTTAAAGCATCTCGTTTTGGAGAGGGAAGCTAGCAACTAAAAGAGAGATAGAATTTGCTTTTAAGAGTACCTCATTTTGGAGACGAACAGGGGAATCAGTTAAATCCCCCTCTTCCCCATCACTTAACTGCTAATTGCTAACAGCTACTGCTAAGAAGTGGTTATAGTACTACCCATTCTCCCAACCACCCAGGTTCTACCTACATTTATAGAACCCAAGAGTACTCCCTGTAGGGCTCCAAAGGAAGACACCAGTGAGAACAGGAAGAGAGGACAAAGAAGACTCAGTGAAATGAGAAAGAAACAATGACACCTACAGGTCAGGAGGAAGACAGACATGGACATTCAGATCTGCCAGAGCTGTGGAGGACTGGTAGCGAGGCAGACACTCTGGAGACTGGGGTGCCACTTCTGCAGGACAGCTGCAGATCTAAGGAGGGAGCTATGGCAAGCAAAAGAAGCGATCAAGAGGCTGAAGAGTAGACAGGATTGGGGGTGCCCACCACCACCTTACCCATCCACTCTACCAAAGGCCCACAGGTCTTGGGGATGGGGGGGTGGTGGGAGGGGGCAGTAGGGCACCCAGAATTAAGATGGAGCACCGCCAGCCAAACGCTATCCACATGCTGAATTGTTTCACCCCCCCTCCCCAGCCGGGGGACAGAAAACAGGTGAGGAAGAAGGAAAGATAAAGCTGGATAAACCTGATACAAGAAAGCAGGAAGGAGGTACAAGGAAGGAGAGGAAGAATACACAGAGCAACATGAGGATTCTGGTCATGGGAGATTCTATGTTGTGAGAAGTGGAGGCACAGTTCATCAGTGGAAAGGAGCCAAACCACAGTGAAATGCATGCCAGGAACATCTGCATGGAGAGCTAAAGACAGCATAGGATAGCTGGTGAGACAAGATCAGGATTTTGAGAGGATCATTGTCCACCTTGGGACAAATGGCAAAGCAAATAGGACTGTGGAAGAAGCCAAGCAGACATGAAGATCCTAGGTGATAGCCTAAAGGAGTATACAACACATCTGGCCTTCTCAGAGATGTTGCCAGTTTGGAGGAAGGGTGGAAGTGAGGGCAAGATCAGGAACAAATAGATCAGGGAATTCAATCAGTAGCTCATGGATGGTGCAAAGACAACAGGATGCACTACATTTGAGACTGAGGGACCTCTGGGACAGGAAGCTCTTCACATGATGGTCTGCATCTCATCAGAGAAGGAGTGAGAGCGCTAAGGCAGATGTTGGAGGTCTTCTTGGAGGGTTTAAATTGGGAGGTCACCAGCACAGAGAAGAAGACCTAAATGAGGATGCAGCAGAAAGATACAAATTGTAGAAGGATTGTCGAATGGAAGGAAAAATGAGGGACCTCATGTAAAGTACAGGAGGGGCAGACACAGAAAACTAAGGATAGTACTGGGGTTATAGCAGAGTGGGGAGGCCTTGATTGGAAGGCTACTGTATGTGCACCATTGTCCACAGCCTGGCTAACAAAATCCCAGAACTTGTGACATTGATGGCATCTGATGACCTGAATATCATGGCAGTCACAGAGACATGGTGTAATAGCAACCACACTTGGGAGCTAGCCATTCAAGGGTACATGCTGCACAGATGGGACAGGGAGGGAAAGAAGGGGGAGGGGTGACATTGTACATCAGGGAATTGATAAAAGTGACAGTCTCACAAAACAAGGGGGGGAAGCAGAGGTGCTGTGGGTAATCCTGGAGGTGGGATGGGGGCAGTACTGAGAATGGGAGTGATATACAGGCCCCCAGGGCAGATGGAGTATGCAGACAGAGAACTGCTGGAGACTATAGAGAACATGGCAACAAAGGAGAATTGCTGCTGAGGGGTGACTTCAACTTGCCAAATTTGGACTGGAGCATCCCAGCTGCAGCATCAGCCAGGGAGTAAGGAATTCCTGCACTTCCTGCAAGGGTTGGGTCTCACACAGCTAGTGAGGGAGCCTACAAGGGAGAATGCAATTCCGGATCTTGTCCTAAGCAATGGGGACAGGA
This sequence comes from Neoceratodus forsteri, assembly GCA_016271365.2. NCBI lineage: Eukaryota > Metazoa > Chordata > Ceratodontiformes > Ceratodontidae > Neoceratodus > Neoceratodus forsteri. The sequence goes on along the minus strand of CM057456.1, from coordinate 668,017,843 downwards.
TAAAGGAAGTCACAGTGGGGGAGAGCCTAGGTACTAGTGACCATCAAGATGTAGGGTTTACCATAAGGACATCGCAGGAGGCTAGTCACACAAGGACTAGAATCCTGGATTCCAGGAGGACAGATTTTGGTAAGATGAAGGATGAATTCAGGAAGGTTATGCAGGGCTATGATGACATAAGGGGAGCAGTGGAACATTGGGATAAGATAAGGGAAGCCCTGCACTTAGTAGCAAACCATTGCACCAGGCCCTGCAGCAACAGCAAAAGAAAGAAGAAACCACTGTGGTTCTCAAGGGGAGTAGCAGAGCTAGTAAGAGAAAAAAAGATGGCATTTCTGAGGTACAAGGCAACACAAAGCAAGGAGGACAGGCAAGAATACTTGGAAAAATGAGGGAAGCAAGCAAGGCAGTAAGGACAGAAAAGGCTGAAACTGAGGAAAAGCTAGCTGAATCAGTGAAGGAAGGAGGAAAGGCATTCTTTAGGCATATTAGTGAGAGGAGGAAGACAGGAGGAATTGTGAGACATAGGGAAGAGGGAGGCAGGGTAGCAGAGAAAGGTACTGACAAGGCGACCTCCCTCAACAAAAACTTCTGCTCTGTATTCATGGAAGAAGACAATGGTGACGGTCCCCCATTAATGAAGAAAGGCAAACAGGGAGAAGGGTTGGACATTGGATCTTTTTCAGAAGACAGTAAAAAGAGCACTAGAATGGCTTAGTGTGGATAAAGCTATGGGGCCTGATGGGATACACCCAAGAATCCTAAAGAAGCTCCGGGAGGAACTGGCTAAACCTCTATCTAAGCTGTTCAGTGCATCACTGGAAACAGGCGTGGTTCCAGAGGAGTGGAAGAGGACACAAGTGGTACCCCTGCACAAAAATTGTAGCAAGGAGAAGGCAGTAAACTACTGCCCAGTCAGCTTGACCTTGATAGTAGGTAAAATGATGGAAACCATGCTTAAAGAGGGACTGCCACCAAAATGTTTGGCATCAATAAATTCAGAATTTGGATCAGTATATCTCAATCAGCCTCATGCCAAAATCAGATCTGTAGGTTACTTCATTTAAAAGATATAAGTCATTTCAGGGTGCCTTCCTCAAGCAACTGGTCATGGAACCAACTCGGCAGAAGGCAATACTGGACCTTGTGCTCACAAACAGGGACAGTGTGATGGGGGTAACAGTGGGGAGCACCTGGTAACAGTGACCACCAGTCATTGTGGTTTGAAATCACAGAAAGAGCAGAACCAAACCACACAAAACACGTATCCTGGATTTTAGGGGGCAGACTTTGGGAAAATGGGGAGATACTTGAAAGAGGCATTAAGGGAATGGGACAGGAATCAGGGGTTGAGGAACAGTGGGCAGTATTTAAAATGGGGATTATAAGAACAACAGAATTATGCATTAAGCAAGTTAGCAAGAGGAAAAGGAAGAGAGACCATTATGGTTTTCCAAAGAGGTAGCAAAGAAAGTGAAAGCCAAAATGATTGCATTCAGGCAATACAAAAGACACAGGCAGAAGGGATAGGGAGAAGTACCAGGAGAAACAAAGGAGGCAGGAAGTCTAGTAAGGGAAGCCAAAGCTCAGACAGAAGAACACATTGCAAAATCAGTAGGTAAAGGACAAAACCTTTACAGGTACATAAGTGAAAAGAAAGACAAAGGGAGGATAGTGAGACTGAAGGGGAGGATGGGAGTCGTGGAGGATGACAACAATAAAGCTGACATATTGAACAGGTATTTGTCAGTCCTTTACTAAGGAAGAGGGGGTAATGGGTCTGAAGGAGTACAAGGGTGAGAATGGTGCAGAATGGACACAAGTCCCTTTACATGAGAAAGGTCCTGAAGGAACTGGAAGTAATAAGAGCTGATAAAGCAATGGGGCCAGATGGGGTGCACCTCAGGGTCCTTAAAGAACTAAGAGGTGGTGGCTGAACCTCTGGCTATCCTGTTCAGCCAATCACTGGAAACAGGGAGGTACCCAAAGACTGGAGGACAGCAGATGTAGTCCCCTTATACAAAAGTGGGAACAAAGAGGAAGCAGGGAACTACAGACCAGTCAGCCTCACCTCGGTAGGGAAAGATCATGGAAGCACTACTGAAGGAGAGATTGGTGGAACATCTGGTTGTCAATGGACTACAGGACCCAAGGCAGCATGGTTTCACCAGGGGAGGTCATGTCAGACCAACCTCATTGAATTTTTGACTGGGTGACTAGGGAGGTGGATCAGGGAGGGCAGTGGACATGGCCTATCTGGACTTCAGCAAGGCCTTTGACACTGTGCCACATAGAGACTATTACACAAACTGGGGAATATGGGTGTGGGCAGGACAGTAGTGTGGTGGGTAGAACTGGCTGGGTGGCAGGACACAGAGGGTGGTGGTAAATGGCTGTCACTCCACAGAGGAAGAGTAACCAGTGAGGTACCACAGGGATCAGTGCTGGGACCGGTCCTATTCAACATCTTCATCAGTGACATTGCACAGGATCTAGAAGGCAGAATTTCACTGTTCGCTGATGACACAAAGCTCTGTAACAGAGTAGACACACCAGAGGGTGTAGACAGAATGAGAAGGGACCTGCAGAAACTTGAAGAATGGTCAAGGGTTTGGCAGTTGAAATTCAATGCAAAGAAGTGCAAGATAATGCATATGGGGCACAAAACCCTGGCACAATATATCAGTTGGGGGTGAGGATATAGCATGCACCAAGCAGGAAAGGATCTTGGGGTTGTCATCTCTGATGACCTCAAGGTAGAAAACAGTGTGACAAGGCATCAGGTAAAGCAAATAGGATGCTGGGATGTATAGGCAGGGGCATCACCAGCAGGAAAAGGAGTCCTAATTCCGCTATACAAGACACTAGTGAGGCCCCCACCTGGAGTACAGTGTACAGTTCTGGAGACCATACCTACATAAGGACATAGACAGGGTAGAGAAGGTTCAGAGGAGGGCAACAAAGATGGTGCATGGGTTGCATCACAAGTCCTATGAAGACAGGTTGAAGGAACTGAACATGTACTCCCTGGAGGAGAGGAGGGAGAGAGGGATATGATAGAGACATACAAGTATCTTACAGGGAGGAACAGGGTGCAGGAAAACACTATTTTTAAGCGAAAAGATGTTTCAGGACTAGAGGGCATGGGATGAAGTTGGAGGAGGATGATTCAGAGGAAACATGAGAAAGAATTTCTTCACAGAATGGGTGGTGGACAAGTGGAACACCCTGCCAGAGGAAGTGGTGGGGGCTGAAACAATCACGGGATTTAAGAATGCATGGGATAGACATAAAGGAATTCTAGAGGTCAGGGGTAAGGGGAAACAGACTTCTAGGAAAACAAACTGAACTTACAAGCTCAAATGGGCAGACTAGGTGGGCCATAGGCCCTTATCTGCTGACACTGTCTATGTATCTATGTATCTATGTATCTATGTATCATTAATTCACTGCCTGTTCAAAAAAGCCTGTTTCAGTGAAGAGCTGCTGATAATATCTCCTGAACTCACAACCTAGTCCTCCCTGCAAGCTACCTTATATGACTTATTTCTCCTATGTTACTTAAAACTGTAGGTGTAGTAAACATCTGAAAAAGGAAAACTGACATGGGGGGGCAGCACATGCACTTCCATAATGTGTAGATGCACAGTACTTCAGAATATGTTGGGGGGATGCAATGCAGTGGCAAACATGGCTTTAGAATGGCAAAGTTGTGTGCAATTTTTAAAATACTGCAGGTATGAGATTTTGAAATGTCACCAGGTTGCAACTGTGGAATATAGCAATGACGCAGTCTCAAAAAGTAGCTAGAACACATAATTTCAGAATGTGGCCATGATGCACAATTTTGGAATGTGGCAGTGGTGTACAGTTTCAGACTGTGGTGGTGATGCACAATTTGAGATGTGGCAGACGCACAATTTCAGAACACAGTGGTCGTATGCAATTTCAGAATGTGGTGGTGACAAGCAATTTCAGAATGCAGCAGAGATGCATAATTTTAAAATGTGGCAGTGATGCATAAGTTCAGAATATTGCAGTGATGTACAGGTTTGGAATGCAGTGGTGATGCACAGTTTCAGAATGCAGCGGTGATGCGCAATTTTGGAATGCAGCGGTGATGCACAATTTCAGAATGCATTGGTCATGCACAGGTTTGGAATGTGGTGGTGGTACACAATTTCAGAATGTAGTGGTGATGTGCAATTTTGGAATGTGGCAGTGACACACATTTTCAGAATGTGGCAGTGATGCACTATTGTGGAATGTGGCAGTAATGCACAATTTTGGAATATGGTAGTGACACACAATTTCAGAATGTGGTGGTGAGTACAATTTCATAATGTGGTGGTGATGCAGTTTTGAATGCATTGGTGATGCACAATTTCAGAATGCAGCAGTGTCACACAGGTTCAGAATGAGGCAGTGATGTACAATTTTGGAATGTCGGGGTGACATACAATTTTGGAACATGGCGGTGATGCAGTTTTGAAATGTGGTGGTGATGCATAGTTTCAGAATGTGGTGGTGATGCATAGTTTCAGAATGTGATGGTGATGCATAGTTTCAGAATGTGGTGGTGATGCATAGTTTCAGAATGTGATGGTGATGCATAGTTTTGGAATGTGGTGGTGACGCTCAATTTCAGGATGTGGTGGTGATGTTCAATTGCAGAATGTGGTGGTGACGAATAATTTCGGAATATGGTGAGACACAATTTGGGAATGTAGCAATGACAATTTTGGAATGTGGCATTGAAACACAACTTGGCTGGGATGTGCAATTATGGAATTTGGTGAGGATGCGCCATTTCAGAATGTGGCAGGGATTCACAATTTGGGAATAGGAATAGGATGTGCAATTTCAGAATGTAGCTGGGATGCATAATTTTAGATTGAGGCTGGGACACATAACGTTGGAATGTGGTGGGAATGTGATGCACAATTTTGAAATATGGTGGGTGTGTCTAATTCTGGAATGTGGCAGGGACAAGCAATTTCAGAATAAACTGTGTGTCATGTCACATTCGGACGGTGTGTATCCCTACTATATTCTGAAATTGCCAGTTCACATCAAATTCCTCAATGTGTGTCCCTGTCGCACTCTAAGACTGATTGTCCCACCACATTTTGAGATGGCACATCCTTGTCATATTCTGAGATTGCGTGCCCCCCACCAACATTTTAAATTGTGCACCACCTTGACATTCTATGCTTTGTTCCTCTGAAGGCATTCCAAAACACCTTCTGACATGTTCTAAAGTACAGTGTCATGCATCTGAACATTCTGGAAATGCTAGCACTGCAGTCATCCCTACATCATTTTTTAAATGATTACTATAGCTACAGTTTCTTAAACTTTGGAGAAGCAGGTCTATAAGGTTGCTGACAGGGAGGACTAGAGTGTGAGTTCTGGAGATGACATCATCAGTGGCTCTTCACTGAAACTAGCTTTTTGAATAGGTAGTGAAATCAGGATTACAAAATAGCTCATAACTTTAAAACAAAGTAATGTAGAAACCTAATTTTTACTATGAGATTTATTGGGGTATGCTTATTCTAATTCTGCAATGTAGCACTTTTGGCGGGAGTCCCTCTTTAAGGAAAGGATGGTGGACTACCTAGAGACAAGGGGGCTGCTGGACCCAAGGCAACATGAATTCACAGCAGGGAGGTCATGCCAGACCAATTAGATTGATTTCTTTGAATGGGCGACAAAGGAAATAGACCAGGGCAGAGCAGTAGATGTGGCCTATCTGGACTTCAGGAAGGCCTTTGACACAGTCCCACAAAGAAGACTAATCCACAAGCTGGCAAATCTGGGGGTGGGGACAGAGGTGATCACATGGGTTAGAAACTGGTTGAGTAACAGAACACAAAGAATGGTGGTAAATGAGATTAGCTCACAGGCAGGATGGGTAACAAGTGGTGTACCCCAGGGATCAGTTCTGGGACAAGTGCGCTTCAATGTCTTCATAAGTGATATTTCAGAGGGTCTAGAAGGGAGGGTTAGCCTGTTCACAGATGATACAGAGCTATGTAACAGGGTAGATACACAGCACAGTATAGAAAAAGTGAGGAGAGATCTGAAGAAGCTAGAAAACTGATCCAAGGAATGGCAGTTGGGTTTCAATGTAAAAAAGTGCAAGATTATGCACCTAAGGAGAGGGAATCCTAGGGTCAAGTATGAACTATATGATGTATCACTGGAGGCCACCATAGAGGAAGCGGATCTAGGGGTAGTTATAAAAGACAACCTCAAAGCGACTAAACAGTATGACAAAGCAGTTGGAAAGACTAACAGAATACTAGGATGCATAGGGAGGGATATAACAAGTAGAAGAAGGGAAGTGGTGGTACCATTGTGCAACTCCTTAGTAAGGCCTCATCTGGAATACTGTGTTCAGTCCTGGAAGCCCCATTTCAAAAAAGACATAGACAGGATGGAGACGGTACAGAGGAGGGTGACAAAAAATGGTGTCTATGATGCAGCATAAGTCGTATGAGGAGAGACTCAGAGCTCTCAATATGTACTCCCTTGGAGGAAAGCAGTGAGAGGGAGACATGATAGAGACATTCAAGTATCTCAAGGGGATCAACAGCATACCAGAGGGGAGCATCTTTCACATGAAGAGAGATAGCAGAACAAGGGGGCGCAGCATGAGACTAAAAGGGGGAAAACTTAGAGGGAACTTGAGGGAATTCTACTTCACTGAAAGGGTGGTAGAGAGATGGAGCAGTCTCTCCCAGGAAGTGGTGGGGGCAGCCACAGTTCAGGGATTCAAGAATGTGTGGGATAGGCACATGGGAATTATCAAGCTAGGGTGAAAGGGGGGAGGGGTGAACTTGTATCATCTAGGGTACTTTAAGCATTAGAAAGAGGGATACATTAGATTAGACTGGATGGGCCACAAGGCCCTTATCTGCCAACATCTATGTATCTATGTATCAATATTTGGAGGGGGATTAATAAGCAATCTAGGGATTATTCCCATTATTCTGACAGGCATGATTGTTACACAGGAATTGATATCTCACAAAATTACAGAGATTCCCAAGTTCACTATCAAAAGTTGTACTCGTAACTTTGATTCTCGGGGGTATATTTCAGAGCTAAGGGACACCTTGCACTGGCAGGACTTTTTATTTAGCTAAGTCCTTGACCACAGCTTATGATATTTTCTCAGAAATTGTGTTAGGGGCCATAAACAAATATGCTCCCTTGGTGAAAGTCCATACCAGGGAAAAAACTGCCGTTGGTTCAGGGAGGACTTGAAGGGTGCCCTGAGGAGCAGGGATATGCTCTGGAAAACTTACAGGAAATCCAATGTCCCTAATGACTGGATTCCATTCAGAAGGGCTAAGGAACCATTGCACCAAGTTGATTAGAGAAGCAAAAGCACATTTTTACCGTATACAGCTAGAGCTAGCTTCCAGTTGTTCCTCTAAATTTTGGAATACAATCAAAGTGATTGAAGGCCGTTCTTCTGGAAATCGCATTCCTGTTAACATCATAGTTGGTGATTCTGTAGTGTCTGATAGGCCTTCTATCCTTGACTCATTTAACAATCATTTTGCTACTGCTGGTCTAGCTTTTGACTCTTACCCTGCCTGCTCTCTCTGTCAACAACTTGCTGGGGATTCTCAAGACAAACCTATCTGCAGCCCATCATTCTCACTCCAGCCCATAACCCTGAAAGAAGCTGAAGACCTCCTCCTTCAGTTAGACTCCAAAAAAAGTGCTGGAGCCGACCTTATGGACCCCTACTTTTTAAAGGTCGGTTACCATGTCCTAGCAGTCCCAATTACACATCTCTTTAATCTATCTCTATCTCAGGGTGAACTTCAACCCATTTTGAAGACTGCTCTTGTGGTCCCGTTGTTTAAATCAGGTGATCCCAGGGATCTTAATAATTACAGGCCAATCTCATTACTTCCAATCCTGTCTAAGTTGCTAGAGAAAATAGTAAGTGTCCAGCTACGAAACTATCTGGAATCGGAAAACCTGCTTAATCCCCTACAGTCTGGCTTCAGAGCACAGCATAGGACAATATCTGCTCTTGCTAAAGTGACCAATGACTGGCAAGCAGAGTTGGATAATAGGAACTTTATCTATGCTGTGTTCTTGGACCTAAGTAAGGCATTTGGCACCATGGACCATAGCCTGCTTTTTTCACCCCTTCGGAATATGGGCCTAGACACCCTTTCCTTAAAATGGTTCACAAACTACCTCTCTGGCTGATTTCAGCAAGTAAAGGCTGAGGGAGAAGTCTCTCCTTTAAAACCCTTGCTGAGGGGCGTACCTCAAGGTTCCATTCTGGGACCCTTGATTTCGCTATCTATAGTAACAACATTGATGCTACCATCAATGAAGCTAAAATACATTTATTTGCAGATGACACAGTGATTTATGTCAGCAACCCTTCCCCTGATGCTGCACAGAAAACCCTTCAAAATGAATTCAACCTGTTGCAGCTACAGCTACTAAACCAGAAGTTACTTCTTAATGCCAAAAAACTAAAGCATTGCTCCTCTCACCTCTTTCTCATGCATCTAATCCTGCAACTGATGGAACACTTCCACTTATCACCACCATTCTTGGGGAGCAGTTGGACTACATAACAAAATTCAAATACTTGGGAGTTTGGTTAGACAATAAACTCTCATTCACTGATCTTATTGATGAATTGTTAAAGAAACTTAGGCAGAGACTCGGTCTTTTCTTTAGGATAAACAACCTACTCACTAGAGATGCCAAGTTGAAGTTGGTCCAAACCACCTTTCTTTCTTTACTTGACTATGCAGACTTCTTATATGGCCAGGGTACTGCTGGAGCTCTTGAAAAACTAGACACACTCTATCACCGTGCCTTAAGATTCATTACAGGTTTACCGTATTCTACCCATCACTGCTCCCTGTACACGGCAGTGGGATGGACATCGCTTAGCTGTAGACGAAAGAGGAATGCTGCATTCTGGACTTATAAAGTGATTATAGGGATGCTGCCTCAGTACATCTCTGTCTGCCTCCTGATATGTACTCTCGGCAAGTATGCCCTGAGAAGCACTTCCTTCATTGCTCTGTATGTATATAAGGCAACATTGTGTTTTGGCAGAGCAGCCATAAGCTATGTACTACCTCAGATGTGGAATAAGTTGCAAAGGACCCTGAAACTAACCCATCCTATCTCCCTTTCTACCTTCAGATCTCTTTACCCAAGTCATAACAAGGAGCCATGCACCTGCGTTACTTGATGCCGATAATCCTATAACCCTAGCCAGGTGAGTCCTGCCTCCACAGTTATACTGTGTCTGACATTTATATTTTGGGGCTCCCCCTTTGCTTTTCCCAATCAGCTGCCCCTGCTCTCACCTCTTTAGTTAACTGCTATCCTCCTATCTCCCCAGTCTCTCTCCTCCTCCCTGGAATCCTTTTGTTGGCTGAACCTAGATTCCCTGCTACTGCAGTGGTTCACATACCAAAAATGTGTTTTTCTTTTCTTCATTCAGCTCCCCTATGTCCCTGTCCCGGACCGTACCCTTATTCTGTTGTTATTACCTCCTCACAAATACCATCTAGAGTAGCTTTTTAACCCTCACCCCGACCCTGGACCTTTACTTATAGTGTATATTGGGACCCTTTTGATCTGCTGTACCCATCGTCTGTTATATCTATTCATGTATATTTTCATATATACTTGTATGATGTGTTACCAGTTTAGTTCCCTGACCCAGATTCCAACTGTCTTTCATTGCTGCATATGTCCTTGTTGTTATCACTGAATATATTTTTATTTATGTTGTATTTTATTCCTGCCTGTATATTGTTCATTGTATCTTTCTGATCTGTCTTATCCTGTATATCCCAGGTCCACCTCGAAAATGAGTTATGCTCAATGGTGATCACCTGGTTAAATAAAGATTTTGACTGATTTGATTGATTGATTGATATGCTGTTCATTTCAGAGGAGTGGGCCCACACAGCTTCAGCCTGCAGGATTATGCTATGTGCTCTCTCTGATCATGCCCCGGTTAGGCTAACCCTGGTCCTAGCCCCTTCCATTCAAAACTCTCACTGGAGATTCAACATGGCGCTGCTGAATAGTCCTGATTTTCAAGATCTGGTTAAGTCAACTGTTAAGGAGTACCAGCAAATGAACCCAGTAGGAACCACATTCCACGCAGTTCGGTAGGATGCCTTGAAGGCAGTCCTCTGAGGGATGATCATAAAATTTGCAGCAGAACACAAGAGAACAAGCATTTGTCAATGTCAAATGTTGCTTGCTTGTATGTGCTGTGTAGGTATTTGGAAGTCAGTGGAGTGCAAATATTGAAAATTTGCAAACTTAAGAGCATGCGTAGGAACAGCGCAACGCACGCTCGTGAAACAGTCATTTTTAGGAAGTTTGTGACCAAATTTTCAACATAGCCATTTTAAGACCTCTGCTCATGAACAGTGTCACTGCTTGATTTTCTTAATGTGTCCCCATACATTGATTTAGCACACCGACTCGTCATTGTTGCACTAGATGGTGGAAACACGCTTTGGAGCGAGATGTGAAAATGACAGCTGTACTGCTCATAAGGAGGTGTGGTAAAATGACAATGTTGAAAATCTGGAGTGAAAATATTGAAAATTTGCAAACTTATGAGTGTGCTGTGGAACTGCACAACGAAGCTCGTAAATCAGTTATTTTTAGTAATTTGTCCACCAAATTTTCAACATAGGCTTTTTGAGAGCCCACTTTATGAACCCTAGCAGTGTCATTTCGTTAATTGGTGCCAAAAGGTGATTTCATGCAGTGAATGCGAAATCACCCTTCAGCCCCAATTAATGCCATGACAGTGAGAGTATTCATGAGAAGGGGTCCCAAAAACCCCATGTTGAAAATTTGGTGCAAAAATTCCAAAAAATGCCTGAGAGATGCAGCAAAGTTGAAAAAACCCTATTTATTACATTATACAGCTTGCCGGCATTTCCTCAGTTCGCGGTCGGCTTTGAAGTGTGCAGATGTGTTCCCGGTCCACCGAAGATTGTCGCGCCGGAGTCCGGAGGTAAAGATTGGGTGAGGGGGGCTGTGGGGAGGCAGGCTGCACAGTGAGTGGGGAAGCGGGTGGGGGCAGAGACAGCACAGGCCGTTTTGTGTTTCAGGTTTCTTTTTTAAAAAAAAAAAAAGGAGGGCAAGCCTTGAGCCGTTTTGCCATGCTGGGGTGGGCTCCCAGCGTGGCTACAGGAATGGCTGTTTGGGGCCTGGAGCCGGCGGGGATTGGGCACCCCGTCGGCATAGCATCTGTTGCCATGCTGGGGTGGGCTCCCAGCATGGCACCTATACTCTGGGGGGGACAGTGGAGCCGACGGGATTGGGCACCCCATCAGCTATACAATGTGTAGCCACACTGGGGTGGGCACCCAGCATGGCACAGTGTGTGCGTGGGGAGGCTGCGCAGTATGCGTGTGTGTGTGTGTGTGTGTGTGTGTGTGTGTGTGTGTGTAGGGGGTCTTGCAGCAAGCGATATCTTATCACTGCTCACTGAAGCATAGCTCCCCTTTCAACTGTACGCCACTGCATTTTGGCCTGCTGTCATAGACAGCTCCAGCAGGCATTGGATAACTGCGGCCGTGCCTGCAAACACACTGACTGAATTGGAAGAGGACTGCCACACCTCCGAAAACTCGGATGATAGCACTATGTTTCTTGCACATGCGTGCATGCACATAAAAGTGGCTAGTAAATTGGAGACCCTGGAGGAAGAACTGAGGGATTTAGAATTTCGACATAAGATTTCCTTAAACCCAGAAGTCAAGAAGCGCCTTAAAGATAAGAGGACAGCCCTAGAAAATTTAATTCAGGCTCAATTAGAGGGGAAATATAGGCAGATTCATCAGCATTATTTTGAGGGAGAAACAGAGTGGGCAGGCTGCTTGCAGCAATCCTCCTGTCACAACAGATCAGCAGGTTGATTTTAAAAATGAGAGACCACAACAGGGAGAGAACCCTTCCAGTCACCCAGGGGAAATTACCAATATATTTGCTGAATATTATGCCTCCCTTTATGCACAGGAAGAGATTCCAGATCTTGGATACCTCACAGTTAGATTCTTTGAAGGCCTGGACCTCAGGACTCTCAGGACATGGCTTGGAACAGCTTGGAGATGGGGATCTCTCTGGCAGAATTAAGTGCCCAAGTGATGAGTCTGAAGAATGGCAAATCCCCAGGTCTAGATGGCTTTATGCCAGAGTTTTATAAGACCTTTGCTGACCAGCTCCTCCCGATTCTGCTGCCAGTATGTGGGGAAATTATGGAAGGAAGAGAGATTCCGGTCTCCTGACAGATAGCCCAGATTTCTGTATTACTTAAGGAGGAGAAAGACCCTTTGGAGTGTGGGGCCTACAGACCCATATCTTTACTCAATGTAGATCTAAATCTCTTTAACAGCCTGCTGGCTGGGAGGCTGCATGCTGTGGCTCTCCTATAAGAGCATGAAGAGCAGATCGGATTTATCTCGGGTAGATATCTCCCAGATAATATCCATAGGCTATTAAACATTGTCTCCTTTTAAAGGAGCCAGTCCCAATTTCAGATAGCCATAACCATGGATGCCGAAAAGGCATTTGATAGGGTTAATTGGCAGTTTCTAAAAACATACATGGAACAGATGCAATTCAGCCCCAAATTTTTAAGTCATTTCTCAATTGTATAACACCCCCAGGGCCTTAGTGAAGGTTAATGGTATAAGCTCTGAGTTTTTTTCCTTCTCTAGGGGGACAAAGCAGGGTTGTCCCCTGTCTCCCCTACTGCTCACCTTCAGTTTGGAACCTTTAGCAATTAAAGTGGGCAGTAATCCTAATATAAGAGGTGTAATGGCAGAGGGGATTGAAGAGAAACTCTCCCTTTATATGGAATCATCTGCATAAACTCTCCCTTTATGCGGATGATTCCATTTTCTTCCTGTCATCCCCTGAGACCTCCCTGCCACCACTCATATAGACACTGCGGTCCTTTGGGGAAATTTCAGGCTACAAAATTAATTTTTCAAACTCAGAGGCCTTGGTACTAAGTGAAATATGTCCAGAAGATTTCAGGGGTGTTTTTCTATTTCAATGGGCCCCCAGAAATCAGATCTGATATCTGGGCATACAGATTACAAAATATCTAACTTGACTTTTTACTGCAAATTATGAGAAGTTATGGGAGGCCCTGGAGTAAAACTTGGCGAGGGGGAACTTGTTGCCTCTGAATTTGATTGGGAGAGTAGCTACTGTACAAATGAACATACTACCGAGTTTTCTCATCTTGTTTCAATGTCTTCCCATTCAGATACCGTCTCTTATTGGAACAAAGTTAATAAGCAAATTTCCAGATTTATCTGGAACAATATAAGACCCAGAATTCCCAAAAAGATACTACATATCCCAAGGGAGGCTGGGGGTCTAGCCCTTCCCAATCTTTCTTTCTATTATCTGGCTTCACATGGAGCAATGTTAATGATATGGGCCAAACAAACAGAATCCTCTCAATGGTGCCTGATAGAGGACGTGGACGTAGGGAAGTGACACTTATATACATTGGCCCTGACCACAGCCCTTCAGGACCTTGTGGGGGTGGTAAGGAATAGATGGGTTAAACATGACTCCTATGTCCTTGGCAAGATTCGGAAACTCACGGACACACCCAGGGGAGAGGGGCCCCTTTCCCTTATTAGGTATGAATCAGAATTTTTCTCACTGACCCTGGATCCGGGATATGCAGGTTGGGGGTTTCAAGGACCCTTCAGATTTATGCAACTTATTGAGGGTCAAAAATGCATAACATTTCAGAGAGCCAAAGAAAAATTCAGTTGGTCCAATTCGGAATTCCTCCGCTACATGCAGGTCCTACACTTTATAAATACAGAGGACCATATCCAATGCTTCTTAAAACCATTTACAGGGTGGAAGGAGTTCCTTTATGGGGTAGTCACCATTAAGGACACTAGTAGATTATATTTTGAATATTTATAGAATCCTGTTGGTGTACAGCGGGGCATCCTTGGGAGAAATTAGGAAGGCTTGGGAAAAAGAGGCCAATTCCTCCATAAGTGAATCAGATTGGGCACATCAGCTCAAATGGGGATGGCGTGTAACTTCTGCCCATGTCTGGTGGGATTTTTTTTGGAAAATCATGGTTAGATTCTTTCATACACCATCAGTCACATGTCACTATAACACTTGAACTCAGCAGCATGCTGGTGGGCCTGTGGTCAAATAGAGAATCACTGGCATACCTTTTTGAGCTGTCCGGCTTTAACCGAATACTGGCAGTCCATTCAGAGGGCTGTACAGGACATCACCGGAGTCCTCCTTCATCTAAAATTTTAGGAATAGGTACTGGGGCTCCCAATGGCTACACATCAGAAGGGGGACACTAGGGGAGTCATGCTGATCCTAATAGCAGTTGCCGTTAAATGTATTGTAGCAAGATGGCTACAGCAGGAGCCCCCACCCTGGGTGAGTGGATTCAGTGGGTTAAGGAGATAACATCAATGGAGGCCCTGACAGGAAAATTAAGGCTCCTCCAAGATCTGTATGAAACAAGGTGGCGAGGATGGGAAACTTGGCTCCTGAATAGGAGAGAACAGTAGACTATAGGTTTGGTTTAGGTCTGGCCCTGCAGAGGAGGACATGGGATTGCTGGTGGCAGAGGGCTTGCGATTACCTAGGATACCAAAAGCATTGATTTAGCAGATGACTATAGTACATCAGTCCTGGGGGGGGGTAGGGGCACATATATGGCCATAGATTGAAACCGGGTAGTTCAGCCCAGTATGTTGTTGTTTGCTATCTCCCACTCACCTCTCTATTTCTTCTCTCCACAGCACTCCTAAATCCTTGGGGCATTCCGCCCACAGAGCTGCTGTGGGACCTCCCACTGAGTTAATCAGGTATGGACAAAATGCTGAAGGAGAAACGGACGGCTTCTGCCCTGGATTCAAATTTGGTGCCCTTTTCTGTTCACCTTTCGAGCTGCGCATTGAACTGTATTTCTTGTCCGGTGCTTCATGTTTTAAAATTGGGCTGCAGGGCAATTCATTCTCTACTACCACCTACTTCTAATTTTGGAATATTTTTGCTGACTTGAATTAATTCACTCCCCGAGTGCTGATAATTTTAATCAGAGGAGCTCTCTTCCTTAGTCCAATTAATTGCTTGCTCCTATTACAACAGCCCTCAGCAGGATCAGAATTGGAGTCGATTCCATCAGCCTCCAGAATTGTGATTCTTTCATTTAGATCTCAGGGCTGCTGCTTCTCTGCTCTAACCTCAGCAGTAGTACCACTCCATGCTCCAGTAGTGCCATTCCTAAGCTGCTCCTCTAGATCCTTGGAGCATTCCCCGTAGCTGCTGCATGTCTGCTCCCCGCCTGCCCTCAATACCTTCCCACCTTTAGCTGGCTTTCTTTATATTGGCCCAGGCAAAGATGTGTTCTGAGAGAGAAATATGGTGTGTTTTTTTTCTATTTGCCTAATTTCTCATCTGTAGGTTATTTTGTTTCTCCAGTAGATGTCTCCACCTCACCAACTTACCTGGCTCACATCCTACTTTAATTCAGCTTCAATCTCCAGTGATGTTAACTTCCATACTTCTGCCTGTATCCTGCTTCCTTAGGACTCGGGCTTCCCTCCCTCTCCAGATCTTGAGTCTGTGCTGATGCTCTAGCCCTGTCATAACCTTTTCTACCCTCTGTCCCTCTTCACTCTCACTGCTACTCCTTTGCTCTAGGCACTCTTCATTGTTTGCTAACTGCCCTTGCTCGGACTCTCCTGCTAAGATGACTAGATCTGCTATGTGCCACCTTGCTTCAACATTTATTGCCCTTCTTGCCCTCAACTCCCTTTCCCTTTTTAGTGGGTTCTCTTCCTTCCTGTCTGTGGTGCCCCCCCCCCATAACTTTATATTCTCTAACATGATTGCTGAATGTTCATCCATGCCAGTTCCTCCAATGTACCTCAGCTACAAACTCTTTGGGTCATTACTAAGGCACAGTATTGACAGAAAACATACCTCCCCTGCAAAAGTCTCTTGTGCCATTGCACTTGCCTTTCTATGGGTCATCACTTTATCCCTGACCCTAGCCAGGGATATTGAAAACAAGCTTGGCCCTTTGGTCAGTCCTAGCCAAACTCAACCCAGCTCAACCCATCTCCTGCCCCAGGCATCGGGGCTGACTTTTGCACACCTTAATATTGACAGGAACCTAGCCAATCTCCCTGAGCTAGAGGCCTGGATTCAGGTTAATAACCCAGATATGCTTGTTCTGTCTGAAACCTGGTTGAAACCAACTGTACTGGACCCTAACTGTGCCCTACCAGGCTATAACATGTACAGGGCCGACCGACCTTCCTCCAAAAGAAGTGGAGACTTGGCACTGTAATACAAGTCTCACTTGAACACCTCTCTGCTGCCCACCCCCACCTCCCACTGAATAACAGCGTGGTATTACACTCACTCATACTCCTTGGTGGTGCCTAGAATGTGCACATTTTTGGGGTATATATATATATATATATATATATATATATATACCTTCCTGTAATAGCAAGCTTGGTATTGAAGAGCTTACTGTCCTGATTCCTGCCTTAACCAAGAACAATGAGGTGATCTGCCTAGATGATTTTAAACTTGACTGGCTTGGTCCAAACTCCTCCTCCCTTGCTTCCACTACCAGCAAGGCCAACCTCTTTCAACTCCTTTTATCCCATATTAGGATACCTCAGAGCAGCCTCAGCCGTACTATGATTGACTGGATCCTCACCAACTGCAAGGACTGTTACTCCCTGGCTGGGGTTCTGCTTGACTCAATCAGTGATCATTGCCCAGTCTACTGTGTGAGGGGAGCATCCACTCCCACATATCCTCCCAAAATGTTGTCCTTTGTTAATGTTTCAAAACTTGGCACTGTTGGGTTCCTACATGATCCAAAACATGCTGACTGGTCTCCCCTATTTACTACCAATGACATCAACCTGGCTACCGACTATTTCAACAAAACCTTACTATCCTTACAGAATAAGCACATTCCAGTCAATACGAGGAGGGTCAGCGGCAGGGTGACTAAATGGTTGAAGCAGCCTCTCCTGAAACAGCTAAAGATGCATGACAAACTTTGGTCTAAATGTAAATCATCCTCTAATCAGGCTGACTTTGTTGAGTATCGTGTATTGTGGAACACTTGGAAGAAGGAGGTTCAGACTGCCAAGAGCAACTAGTTTAGTTTAGTTAGTTTTTGTTGACCGGGTAAGTACACTAGGCAAATCCTGCCTATTTTCAGGCACGACCCGGGGGAGGGGGGTACAGATGAATGCCAACTGACCTTGAACCAGATTAAGCTGTTGGTGGTATTTTTAGTGAATGAGGGAAATTTTGGCCAGGGCACCGGGGAAATTCCCCTACTCTTTCGATAAGTGCCATGGGATCTTTAACATCCACCTGAACTACCACCAATCCAGGCAGATGGGACCTCGGTTTTAACGTCTCATCTGAAAGACGGCACCTTAGAAGTGCAGCACCCCTCTCATGCTGCACTACAGTGTCAGTATTGGGATATTAACCCAAGTGCCAGATGTGGGAACTGAACCCACAGCCCTCTGATCTCCTGGCCTCAGAGGCGAGTGTGCTACCTGCTAAGCCACTGACACTGACTACTACTACAGGAAACATCTCCTGTCCTTGGTCTCTGACCCAAAGAAGTACTGGAACCAGATTACAGAGATCTTGGGGAATACAAAGCCGCTGTCTCCCAAAGACAAGCTAATCAATGATACTCTATGTAATAACCCCTGCACTGTTGCCAACGCCTTTAACTCCCTTTTTACCGAGGTTCCTAATATCTTCCCTTTGGCAACTTGTGGCCCCTCCTCCCCCTTCAGCACCTCCTGATGCTCCCCCTGCCCTGAAGCTCTCCCATATCATGCATTTGGTGGTTCTTAGGCTACTACCGTCCATTCCCGCTCATGGCAGCACCAGTCCAGATTGTGTTGAACCCAGGATCCTTAGACTTGGTGCCCCTCTCCTCGCTACCCCCATTACTAAGCTATTTTATCTGTCCATCAGCTCTTCTACAGTGCCATCAGCCTGGAAATTGGCCAGAGTTATACCCCGGTGTTCAAGAAAGGTGACCCTAAAGTCTTGTCTAACTATTGGCCTATTGCTTTACTGCCTACCCTCGGTAAGATATTGGAGAAACGTATTCACCATCAGATCTCTGCTTATTTACTAAATTTCAGTCTTCAGTCCCCTGTTCAACAAGGTTTCAGGGCTGAACACAGCACCACTACTGCCTTTACCCTATTCACCAACGAGGTTAGGTCCAACATGGACAAAGGCTTACTTACTGGTGCTGTGTTCATTGACCTCACCAAAGCTTTCGACTTGGTTAATCATCACCCACTGCTCCTGTACAAACTGCATTCACTTGGTGTCTCTGGCTCCACCTTATCCTGGTTCAGAAGCTACCTCATTAACTGATCCCACTCTGTCTCCTTTTGTAAGGTACTTTCATCTCCAGCTCCCATCTCCTGCAGTACCCCTCAAGGGTCCATCCTGGGACCTTTGCTCTTCTCCATCTTTATTATTGATAGTTCCACTTCCTTTTCCCACTGTCACTCCATCATGTATGCTGATGACCTTGTGCTCTTCTCTGCCTCTCGTTCCATCACTGACCTTAATGTTCACCTATCATCCGCATTTCAACAGATTCAACTCTGGCTCTCCTCCAGCTCTCTTATCCTCAATCTACCCAAGACTTAGGCCATGCTCTTTGGGTCTTCCAGAAAAGTCCATGCCAAGTCCCCTATGCTTTGGGTGCTTTGCTGTGATGGTTCAGCAGTCATGTCCACTGAATCCTTCAAGTACCCTGGAGTGAGTGACGCTGGATCCTGTACTTGATTTCTCCTCTCACATAAACGAGATATGCAGATGCATTAACATCAAGATAGGTGCCACCCAATGTTCCCTCTAATTTTTAGTCTCTGTGGGTGGGTGACTGATATGTGTGTGCGGCACTTTGTGCAAAAAAATTGATTCATGTTCGCAATTGGGTGGCCCAAACAAGTGATTTTATTGCCAGTAAACAGTAGAAAATATAACCAAACACTGAAATACTCAATGCAAAGTATAAATATACATTCTGACACAGTCCGAAGCTTGGATGTGCATTGTGCGCCATAACAGTATAAACTGGAAACATGTGTAAACTATATACATTTTAAAGAGTCTTGCATGCATCTAAAAGGGGTGCTGCTGCTGATGCATTGCTAAGAAATCAACATTTACTGTTTTTCTCTCCTGTCTTTCCCATTCTTCCAGTGGACTTGTATTTTATTAGGATCCATTTTCCTGCCAGATGTTAAACTATTTTGTTTGCATCAGTATATCTAAATGGCTTTCTTCCAAGCGGTTTCTTTGTTTGCTGTTAATGCAGTTCATGAGGCTGAAGCCTCTTTCACAGTCAGCACTAGAAGCTTGGAATGTAGTAGTAGTAATTTATTGTTCAGCATAAAGCAGTTACAATATACTAAAATCAGGACAAAATACATAGTAAATATAAATAGACAATAAATAAATCAACAAGGGACTTAAATATCTTTACAGTGCAACTCAATTTAACAGAGTACCTTTTCACATAAAAAAACCTCCACAGGACTTCAAATCCCCTTAATAAACTTTACAAATGAGTTGAGATTAAACATTTTGCAAAGATCTCTTCCATGGTCTTCTCTTTTATAGTAAATAAATATTCCAAAAGATCCTCCAGGGGGAGGCCGAGATCTTCCCAGCAGTTTTTTCCTAGTTGATTCGTACCTAGGACACAAGAGTACCACATGTTTGAGATCATCTGTAGTCCCCACTCCCCATTTACAATATGGAAAAAGTATCCCCTCTCTTTTGTCTGAAATGAATGCATTGAGCATTATAGTTTTCAGTTCCAAATCTTGTATAGATTCTTCGTTGTTTAGCACAGGTTAAAAGAGAGATATGGCTCATATCCCCATGAAATCTTTACTTTTGTATAAAATCCATATAGCTAAAGCTTGGAGACTTGAACATAGAAAGAATGTATGTCTTAAGTCAATAAGTCTCAATTTGACATCCTGCCTAATCTCCTCAAATGGTCTTGTGTAAATTTTATATAAGAGGTGGCCCAATCCGGCCGGCATTATTGTTTCTTTAATAAGTTGAATAAAGGCATGTAGCTATGCCATGCTGGCCAATTTGATGGCTTCCTCTACACACATTCTGGGATATCTTTGTTGGGGCAAAGAGAAAAGTTTCAACAGAAAGAGAATATGTCATTCACAGATGAGAGAAGTCAAGAAGCTGTCCCACCTCCAAGGCAAGAATACAGCTTGGAGTTCCATTTAAAAATATTAAGATGTATCGATAGAGTTTATTCCGAATTATTTCTAATTCTCTAACCTTAGTATAACCCCAGATTTCAGAGGCATATAACATGCTCGTTCTTATTTTGGCATTAACAACTCTTAATACCCCGCTCACCGATGACTTCCCCATCTTGCTGTTAAATATTTTTAGGCATTTACAGAAGATCCCATTTTAAATTGAATAGCCTCCAAATGTTTGGTCCAAGATAGGCTATAGGCAAAATGGGCACTTAAATAGTCATAACACTTAACAGTGTCTGTATGGTTACCGTTTACCCTAAAGCCTACCGTATTCTTGGTTTGAGAACCAAAAACTACAATGTTGGTCTTGCTTTTAGTTTCCTTTGAGAACAGAGAGATTCAAAGTGAGCCAATTTTCTTTTAAGACCTAGGACTGAAGTAGAGAGCAAGGCTAAATCGTCTGCATATGCTAAACATTTAATCTTTTGATCATTAATTTTTGGAGTATGAAAATCTGGATTACCTAGCTGATCCAAGACTGTAATAATGTAGATGTTAAATAGAGTGGGGGCCAAAATACACCCCTGTCTGCCCCCCACATTTGTCTCAAATCTATCAGTTAGATGATCATATTGATTATACTGGACCCTTGCCCACATATTTTCATAGAGTCTATTAAAACATCAAGGGTGAGGCCTCCAACTTCATATCCTTAATGTAGACCAAAGTTTTTCTACTAATGCTGTCAAAGGCCGAGGAGAATTCTCAAAAGAAATATAATCTGTTTTTCTTACTTTAGTATACTTCCAGATCAGGTGCTGAAGCACATAACATTGTTGTACTGTAGAACAGTCCTTCTAGAAACCGTTCTGTGCCTTATTCAATACTGAGTTCTCCTTGACCCATGACAGCAATCTGCCCAAAATTATCCTAGAGAAAATTTTCTGTGGAACATCTATCAAACTATTAGGCCTATACATCCTTGGGTCATTCAGATACTCCTTTTTAAAAATTGGGAAGATAACACTACCTGCCCAGCTGGCAGGGTAAGAGTACCCCTGAACCAGGCCATTAAACAGCAAAAGAAGAAAAGGAATCCATCAGTTGGTAAAAACCTTATAGAGATCACCTAGGACCCTATCCGGCCCTGGTACTTTGTTTGCCTTAAGGCCAATCAGTGCCATCCAGATTTCGTCCTCTGTGATCAAGATTGGTCTTGGAAAAATGTCATCCTCCTGTATTTTGAAAGCATCAGGTGTCTCCTTCTCTTCATCAGAATAATAGAGCTTGGAGAAATGAGATGTCCAAACGTCAGGTGTAATATAGACTTCAATCCTATTGGCATATCTATTATATCCCTGGGCAACAATATTCCAAAATCGCCTTCCATCCCTATCCAAAACAGTCTGCCTCAGTTTTTCCCAAAGTCCCTGAGTATGTTTATGTCTTTCCCATTCGAGAATTTTCCTATATTTTCTCTTTCAGTCTTTAGCCATTTAAAATCTGCTGCAGACTTATTTCTTTTCTTCTTATGCTGTCTTAGTTTTCCTCCAAACTCTTTGCCTGTAGGCATACTGAATTAAACTAAAACTATTTATAAAGGGACCTAGGATGGTATGTTGTTTTACATCTAGGTCCAAGTAAAGAATGAATAGTTTCCCAATTCTCCAAAATATTAAAGGCCTTACTTTTGTCCAGAACCAACTCGTGAATATCACCTAAGACTCCTGTACTAAGAATTTCTTTGAAACTAGCTTGATGAATCGACTCCCATCCAATCCTTCTCTTGTTTATGACTTTCAGACTCTCTTCCTGTTGTGCCTCACTCCCTAAAGTTCCAAAAGGGCATTTTATGTTAATTACAATAGCACAGTGTGCTGATTCCAATCTATCCATGACCTCTAACTTTTGGATCAGCTTTATTGTTTCCAAATTGGTCCAAACCTGATTGGGGTTCAAGAGTAGTAGGTCCTCTACGCTAAGGATCCGACTAGATCAACCTGAGTTCTACCATTTAAAATACAGAAATTTCTACTGGCCAAGCCTGCTAGCAATTCCCTACTTCTGAGGTTAGATTTTAGATCCTTAGCAGTCCTAATATATGAGATATTTGGATTAATTATAGATATTGTATGGATCATATCTGAATATACATCCTCCAAGAAATGAGAAGGAATTCTGGCATTAAAGTCTCCCAAAATAATTATAGGACAAGTTATACTCTTATCTGACAATTCGTCAAGTGCCATTTTCAGATCCTATATGAAAAGGTCAGCAGGATCAGTAGCTGTATTGCGAGGGGGCAAGTATGTATTGCAGAGAATGATCTCTTGTCCCTTGCTAATCATTAGAGCCAAAATACCCTCTGACTTAGTAGAAATGTTAGTGATCTGAAAATGTAGCAAAGTTTTGATAAAAAAGGAAATATCCCTTTTATACCTTCCAAATTTTTTATCTTTAGTTGCTGGCAGAGTAAAGACAGAATATCCAACCAATTTGGGAGTTACATTTTCTGTACACCGTGTTTCTTGCAGTCCAATAATATCAACATTATCCAGAAATCTCACTACTTCATGGTCAGTTATTTTATGATGGAAGCCCTCAATATTCCATAAAAAATATAGAAAGGGCATCCACATCTTGATCCCCAGCTGCCTTATCCAAATCCAGCTGGCATTCAGAGTTCATTTGTTTTATATTATCTACAGGCTGCATTTGTCAGGCTTAATCAATAACTGTCAGCGGCGAGTAGGTATTAGGGTCAATTAGGTTTCCAAAGTCAATCAGGGGCCATCTGCCTCTAAGATTGATTCTGGACTATCCTTAGTCTGTTTAAACCAAGAAAAGACTTCACCCAAGTCTAACGTGTTAACTAAATGTATTCCCAAACAAACCAGCTTGCTGGCCAGAGAAAGCAAGCTGCTAGCTGTATGAGGATTTTTAAATGTAATATCAATCTGTGTTGTGGGCTCAGGATCTCCATATAATTTTATGGACTCCACCATGTTTCTGCAGATGTAAAATCCTAATGCTCTTTCCAAGAGCAGCAACAAATCTTCCCCTAACTTTCCTATGAGAATCCTTGAGTGAAACCTTCCACCCAAAGATAGTTATGGTCCTACTCAGCCATACTTCTCTCTGCTTCAGTACGTGATCCTCTATCACTCCCAATATTTTTCTCTGTACTATTGTAGCTTTCTCACTCTGCACCTCCCTATGGAGAATCTCTTCTGGGGAAGGATAAAACTGTGTAGGAACCTCTATACATGATAGCTTCATGTTTAGCTTGGAATATAGCACATCAGTAAGTTTAGCCACCATGCTGTATTGCATGTTAGTCAAAGCAAAGTGGATCATGTCAGTAAAGGATTTTAATGATCCTCCCCCTTTATTTTTTCAGCAACTATAAATCTGAAGTCATTGTACTAGCTAACAATTTCTGCCTGGTCCACTGATGAAAATAAATAGTTCTGATATTTGCTGTACAGTCTCACAATATTTGATAAGCCAAACTCAAAGCCGCAATGTGGCACTGCTGCAAAATCAAAAGCAGATCAGTCAGAAAGTTCACCTGCAGGAAATCAGCTGTCCAGATGGTCACATAACAGGCCAGTGAATTGCAAAATTGCTGTTGTGCTTATTTCAGCTGTGCAGTTAGCCAAAAGCAGTTTTACTGGTGGGCTCCAGTAGACAGTTTCACCCAGGTACTGGCTTTTGATCTTTTTTTATTTTTGCCCTAGCAATCTGTGCAGCTTCAACTGTTGTTAGACCACTTTCTGAAACATCTTAGACAACTCTGCCAACTCCAGAAGTACATAATTTAATACTGTTATGGCAATGTGGTATTCAGGGGGTGGACAGCTTCTTAAAGCAGTACTTAGCAATGGGATCTTTTATGGATACATGCATAATTGTATGTGATATCATTTACCCTAGGTATGGTTTACAATGACTATGTTGGGTATTGTCAAGCTCAGTAGGGGTTTTAAAATGTATTTTTGCAATGTAGTGAGTGAGTCAGTGTGATATGAGAGAAAAGATGCATTTAGGAGCCTGTATTTCTCTTCCATTCTGGATCCATACTAAGTGCAGTCTGAATTTATGAAATTAAATGCAAAGAAATTTTTCTGCACTGCTATTTCTTGTTGTCCTTTTTAGAATTACTATCCCCAAGTAGCCAACATGGGTAACCTTTTACAAGCTCTGTTTCACTGAATCTCAAATGTGTGTATAATGTGAGACCCTGTTTTAAAGAGAAGCGCAATCTCATCTCTCTAGACATATGTACAGTCAGTGTCTCAGCTTGCTAATTGAGAAGGTTATACCCATCCCGGCCCCAACAAATACATAAAAATGACACAAACAGACAGAAGGTTGCTTTGATGCTTTTATTGTAAACAAAAACTATAGTTTTCCCATTTTCTTGTACTGAAAAATAAATGAACACGCTTTCAACGGTGAGGCTTTAAATCCATTATAAGCACATTTTGTATGTGAGACCCTGCTTGGGGATAAGGCAGATAACACTGAAGTTGTGCAACTTTAAAACTAAAATTATATAATATAAACCCTATATCAGAGAATCTTTCGCATTGCTTTGTTGGGGGAAATCTACCAAACAAATAAAACATGCCATTTCTGTGAACAGCAGGGGAATACTGTTCATTATCAAGTACTGTCTTACTGAAAAGAGGTGTCAAGCCGAAAACACTGCTGTAACTGCAAAGCCGATTGGTTGGAATTTTGCAGATCGATTCCACTGTTCAGTAAGTGGAGCAAGAGCGAGACGTCTAACTTGTTAACTGCGGGCTTATTAAAGTTAATGGGTTGTGGCCTCAGGGGTGGGCACACAATGTTTCTTTCCCATTCACTTTCATGTCCTGCTGTCCGAGTCTTAAATCTGAGTGATGACTGTAGTCACTACTTCATAAACATGAGGATCCCTGTCAGCTGCTTTGTGCGCTACTATCGAAGCTGTGTGCGGATTATTTCTGACTGCTGTGCGGGCGCACGTGTGCACACTTTAGGGGGAACATAGGTGCCACCTACCACATGCAACACTCCCTAACCCCTGCTGCCAGGATCTCTGTGGCTAAACGTGTCCTGCTCCCAAGGCTAAGTTATGCCATCCCTACCCTTTCCCATGAAAATGCTAGTATTCTTCATAAATGGGACACCACATACAACAAAATCATCTGTAGATTTGCCCTATCGGCTGCTCACCTTACTCACCATTGCCTCCTTTACTCCTCCCTGAATTGGTTGCCCCCCAAATCTCTGTGCTCCTTCTCGCTGGGTTGTTTCATTGACTCCATGTCCAGAACCCCGTGCCCTGACTGTCTTGGGGCTATGCTTACTCCCATGTGTCACTCCCACACTCTGAGGTCATCAAACTCCGCTCTGTTCTCAGTCCCACACTTCTCAACAAAAATGGGTGAGCAAGCTTTCTCCTGTTTTGCTCCCAAATTCTGGAACTCCCTGCCTGCCAGTTTAAAGCACTCCTTATCTCACTCCTCCTTCAAGACTGCACTTTTCTCCTACCTTTATGCACTTGATTCCTGTGACTGTACCTAACCTTCCATGGACCTCTGTTCCTGCCTAGCATTACTTGCTTTTCCTAACGTCGAATGTATTACCTGGATTTGTCACCTGTCCTTATCATCCCTGAGTGGATGGCTACTACTTGTATTTGTAACTCCAAGATGCTCCCTGTGGGGGGAGCTATTGCAGCATTTAAGAACAGTTCTTGTATTCAACCTGTGTTTGCATTTAGGGAATGATTTTGTGTTCATACTGTGTTTGATTGTATGCCTGTATCTTATACTCTCCTGAGTCATGCTTGAAAATAGGCAGGGTTATTGCCTAATGCACTTACCAGGTCACCAAATGCTAATAAATAAATAAATAAATAAGTCATTAACATTAATTTAAAAACAATCCCCATGTTGAGGGGAATGGTAATCTAGCATATATTTTCATGCAGCACACTTCAGCACTGTTAAGTTATCAATTATCCTTAGAGATCCTAATGAGCACATTCTAGATGTTATTGAATCTGTTTAGATGCATGGCCCGAAGTGAGCCAATTGATAGTGCCTGTGGACTTTTATTCTTAAAATGTATTACTGTAAGTTTTGCTTTTGATGAAATAAAGCTGAGTTCCAAAAAAAACCCAACCAAAAACACTAACACTAACATACAACTCACAAGCACTTCTCCACCAGTCTGTCCAACTGTTTCAACTCCTGATATAAGCCAGCTATTGTGCCCACCAGTGTCTCCAATCTCTGAGTGTTTCAACTCCAGAAATAAGCCTGCTATTATGCCTTCCAGTGTCACCAGTCTCTCTAAATCTTGAAATAAACCAGCTATTATGCCCACCAGTGTCACTAGTCTCTCTAAGTCTTGAAGTAAACCAGCTATTATGCCCACCAGTGTCACTAGTCTCTCCAAGTGGTTCAGCTCTTGAATTAAGCCAGCTATTATGACCCCCCCATGTCTACAGTCTCTATATGTTTCAGCTCCTGAAATAAGCCTGTTATTATGCCTGCCAATGTCACCAGTCTCTCCAAGTGGTTCAGCTCCTGAAATAAGTTGGCTATTATGCCCACCAGTGTCACCAGTCTCTCCAAGGGTTTAGATGATGATGATGATGATGATGATGATGATGATGAATAACTGAAGTTCAAACCAGCACCATTACCAATTTCCATATCCAATCTTCACAGAATTGTGAGGAAGAATTTTGAAAATCAATGAAGACCAGTCACACCAGATTTGGATGTTTCTGATCTTTGAGTAACACAGTCTGTCCTACTAAAAAAGATAAGTATTCACAATTATTTATTTTTTTTTTTTTACTTATTGGGTGGGGGGGGGGTGTTGTAAATTCTCATTGAAGAGTCTGTCTCTAATCATTTTTTGTTCTTGCTTTTATTGTCTTTTCGGGTATTTCATCAGGTGGCAGATTGAACCCTTTTTCTGCGTAGTTCTGACCTGGATGTGGTTAAACAAACTGAGGAAGAAATATGTTGGATAATATAATATTGCATTATGTGACTTGCAAGTACAATACCAAATGAAAAAGCGATTCTATTATGAGGAGGATAATGTATCATTGTGGGTGCAAAGGAACATATGTTCAGTAATAATGACCAATCAAACTAGATCCAGATGGTTCTGATCTTCAAATAACATAGTATGTCTTCTCAGCAAAGGTAAGTATTGATAAACTGAGTCCCCTAGAGCTTAGAAGCTTAATAAGGAACATTACAGAGAAATAGTCATGTCACTATTTAGTAACACGGACAACTAGAGGAAGTTCAATTCCAATCCCACACCAGTGTTCACACCAGTGTCCAAGAAACGACTGTACCAAATTCTGATGTAAGCTGTTTGTTCACAGAGGGTCTATTACTGATAATGAATTTAAATACATTTGGAAGGAGTATTCGGTTACTCTGGGTTTTTATATTCTCTCAAAAATACATACATGTACTGAGAGACCTCCAGGAAGATCAATAGTTTCTGGTTTGGGATCCTTGAATGAACATTTGGGTAAATTTGTATATTTTTTTCTACAGGACTGTATACTCACAGATGATTCTTACCTTAAAGACACATCTGATGTGTTTAGGAAATTTGAGAATGTTACTTGGAAGGATGGGCATGAATGGCTTGACATTCATATTGAGGCATTATACACCTTGATTAAACACCAACAAGGTATTGTGGGCTTTAAATACTTTTCAGCATGTTATCCTAAACAACAGAAATAGCTGTTACAGCATTAGAGTTCATCCTCACGTATAATGCTTCTGAATTTGAATGCAAGCATTTCCTACAGATATGTGATGCTGCCATTGGGGCTGCCATGGCCCCCAGCTATGCCAATCTTTTGCAAGGGTAAGAGAGGAATTATGTGTCCTGAAGCAGGCTACAAACCCATTTTTGAAAAAAAAAAATAATACTAGTTTTATTTCATCAACAATGTTGTGTGGATGTGGGAGGAGGACACATCAGAGAGACCAGAATTTATAGATTGGCTACACAAGAATGACCTAAATTTGAAATATACAACCAGTAAAGAATCCCTGAACTTCATAGACATTACCCTGTCTAGTAATGCAATTGGGAACAGAACTATTGAAACCAGGATTTCATACTAATACTATGTTTATAAGAGCATAAGTAGGCGGTAGCCCATAAATAGTTTCTGTTGTTTATGTGTAATCATTTACTGAATCCCTTCCCAAAATATATTTATCAAGTTTAAATTTGAACTCAGCTTCTTTTCTGCTGGCTATAGTCTCAGTAGGTAGCCTGTTCCAAGGATTAACGATCCTCTGGGAGTAGTAGTATTTGTGTTGAATTGTATTGATTGCATCTGTAGTGGGTGTCCCCTAGTGACATCTGAGTTTTTAAAATCAATATTTAATTTGTTCAGTAGATACAGATCATTAATTATGCCATGTCTGAGTAACAAATCCCCTCTTATGTGCCTGGTTTCTAGCTACATGAGACTGAGTTTGTTCAATCTTGCTTCATATGGTTCATCTCTGATGTTGTATATGATTTTTGTGGCCCTACACTGGACTCTTTCTATTTCTGTAATTGTCTTTCCTTTGATCAGGGCACCATAGTTGGCTACCATAAGTGAGTATAGGTCTGGCATAGGCCCTGTAAAGTGGAATGATTACTTCTGCCTTTCAACTGCTTAATGGTCTGTAGTGCCCTGTTGGTTTTTGCAACTGTGGTAGTGTATCATACTTCTTGTTTAAGTGTGTTTGAAATGAATATCCCCAGGTCCGTTTCTTTTTCTACATCAAGTATAGTATTGCAGAGTGTGTATGTGTGAGGAATCCTTTGTTTACCTAAATGCATTGTACTAGATTTCTGAAGGCTGAATTTCATTCCCATTTATGTGCCCATAGAGAAATGTTGTCTAAATCTGATTGTCTAGATAACATGTCATCAGAAGTACTGACTACATCACAGAGTTTCCATGTCATTTACATATTTACTGGACCAATATAGTGAGTTGATGTTCATGTCTGATATAAATATTTGAAATATTATTTGTCCAAGCACAAATCACTGAGGAACTGCACTAGTCATCCTCTCTTCCTCAGATAGGTATCTATTTGTGCTCACTTTCTGGGTTCTGTTATTCAGTCAATTGCTTGCCCGGCTAACAATATGATTATTTATTTTAAGCTTTTATCATTTTCTCTGTGATTACCCAGTGTGGTACAAAATCAAATGCCTTGCAGACGTCTAAGAATGCAACATCTACCAGGTTGTTTTAGTTCAATGTGAGGGTAACTTTTTCATAAGAACATAAAGATTTCTAATATACGGCCTTCCTAACACAAATCCATTTTTTTCCATGTCAATACTGTTGTTTTTTGTATGTGTTAAAATGATTTTATCTTTTATAATTGATTGTAATATTTTCCCTCAGACCGATGTTAAGCTATCTGGCCGATAGTTTGTTTACATGGTGCTTGTTACCTTTCTTATGTATAGGGAAAACAGTCCTTATATGTAAGAAAGATGTTATAGGAAACAAACAGCCTCAAACACAGTTCTGTGAGGTGATAGTGCACACCCAAGTGCCCTTAGAAATTCCATACACTATAGCCAGTTCCTGAGGCTACAAAGGAGTTGCAGTACCTTAGAAACTTAATGATCAAGCATCAGAATTAAAAGACAGGTTTAGATCCAGGGGATATGATACTGATCTTCTAGCCAGATCTAAGGCAAAAAAGCAAGTAATTCAGATAGGGAGGAACTTCTTAGTGACAAAGGGAACATTTTCAGAAACAAAAACAGCTGCTTATGGACCAGTGACATTTCCACCAAGCCAGGTCAACAGGAAACAGAGCGACATCCTCTACAGTGACTACAATACAGTGACACCTCCGAGAGTGGCACGGAAACACAACAGCAACACAGAACACTGACAGACACAACACAGTGGTGCACATACAAATGTGGGGGGGCTGCACCCCCTGCACCCCCTATTAATTATAACCAACACCAGGATGCACATAAACTGGAGTACAGAGCAGTTCCACCAGCCAAATGGTAATAAACACTCCTGCAATGGCGCAGGATTGCTTGCACTGTAGTCGTTTATTGTGAGTGCCATAGGCCTCATCACAGACATTCATGGCCGCATATGCACCCCACCACCACCCTTATATAGTGTACTACAGCAAGATACAATATCATATCAGACAGCCACCCAACATTAGAACCATACCTGTAACTTGATGTTTAGGGCAACCCCCATCAGATGATCCTTCACACATCGCATCCCATACTGTTTGACAATGTCCATGAGCTGTGTACTGTCCTTCTACTTTGGCCATGAGCTGTTCACCTCTTTGCTAGAGACAACCTGTTGCAGCTTTATCTCTGTCGACACCTAAACCTGTCGACTTAACATCCCTTGTGCTATGCTTCCCTTTGCAGTACAGCTGTCACTGTAAAGGCTTCGCTGTCTTGCTGTCACTCATATAATGGTATACCACCAGTGGCATATATTACTGGACACAATGATTGGTCAGAAAAATAGGCAACATTATTCATTGTAATTGGCCCAGTCTACTTGAAAACATGGAGTTGAGCACTGCAGTGGGCAGTAAACTGAGGGTTACTTTTCATAGGATTAGTAGCCTAAGCGACAAATTATTCCATAGAATATCAGAACCTGACCCAAACCTCAAAACTGGCCTAAATTGGCTCCCCCAAAGACCAGATGGTTTCCATAAGTTTGTAAGATGTAGCAACTGTACAAACTGGCAGTGAGTTCAAACACCCTGAGAGTGTTAACACCAGGAAGAGATTTAAAAATGTATAACTTGTAATACTACATTTGTTATACATATACTCTGGAGCACCTGTAACACAGTGTACAGAATGTGGTTGTACAATCTGGCAACTAAAGACACACATACAAGCATATTTGCACAATTGTTAATAACAAACATGATACACCTGTGGGTCTGCACTTCATTGAAAAACATGGATCAAATAAAGATAATGTCAAATTTATGGGTTTGCAATGTGTTCCACAACATAAGAGGGGCAGGGATAGGTTCAGTCTTCTCCTAAAGAAAGAAATCAACTGGATTTTCAAGTTGCAAAGAATAAAACTGAAAGGTTTAAATGACCAATGAAACCTGAAGCCCTTTTTACAATGAAGCTGACCTGTACAACTTGTGACACACCATATTTGTATTATAACATGCTTACGTTTCTTTATGTCTCCTTTTCTTTCCGGTCCT
The DNA here is from genome assembly GCA_016271365.2 of Neoceratodus forsteri. NCBI lineage: Eukaryota > Metazoa > Chordata > Ceratodontiformes > Ceratodontidae > Neoceratodus > Neoceratodus forsteri. Next base: position 667,986,168 of record CM057456.1, on the reverse strand, counting down.
GTCTTTACTCTCTGTCTGATGCCTGGGGATCGGGTTTCATGCTGATCCCCTCCACTAAGACTGTGATTGTACTGGAATGACACAGGGTGATTGCGTGACCTTACCAGACAATTCTGTAATAATTCTTTCAGCTTAAAGAGCTATTGGAGCTAAAACAGGCAGACAGGAAAGTAATACAAATTTTAATTAGTAGTCAGTTATGACTTTTATTTCTGAAGCATTTTTCATTTTCCTTTTGCTCATCATAGAAACATAGAAAGTGACGGCAGAAAGGGACAGCAAGGTCCATCTAGTCTGCCCAAGAACCTACCTGGTACTGTTCTCCCTCCCCTCATTTACCTTTCTATATGCTACCTTTATGTCTAGCCCATGTGTTCTTGAACTCGCTTACCGTTTTGGCCCCCACTACCTCCTTGGATAGGCTATTTCATGGATCCACCATCCTCTTTGTAAAGAAAAACTTCCTTGTATTACTCCTGAACCTCCCTTACTACAGCCTCATGTCATGCCCTCTCATTCTCCCGCTCTCTTTCAATTGGAAAAGCTCCTGAATGTTAACCTTATTTATACCCCTCATATATTTAAAAGTCTTCATCATGTCACCCCCCCATTCCAGGGAGTACCTGTTGAGTTCCCTCAGCCTGTCCTGGTACGCCATATGGTGCAGTCCCTAAATCATTTTTGTGGCCCCCCTCTGCACCATCTTGATTCTGTTTATGTACCTTCTGAGGTGCAGTCTCCAGTACTGTACGCAATACTCCAAGTGGGAGCACACCAGCACCCTGTAGAGTGGTAACACCAACTCCCTCCTGTGACTCATGATTCCCCTCATGATGCAGCCCAGCATGCCACTTGCTTTTAGTGATGCCTTTTCACACTGTTTACCCACTTTCAAGTCTTCTGATATAATGACCCCAGGTCCCTCTCCCGACTGGTGAAGGCTAGCTTCTCTTCTGCAAGGTAATAATCCTCTTTGGGATTGTTGTTGTTGCCTAACTGCATGACTTTGTACTGTTTGGCACTGAATTTCAGCTGCCATGTTTCCAATCACTCCTCTAGTTTCTTCGAGTCTGAAGTCATACTCCTCACACCCTCAGGGGAGTCCACGCTATTGCAAATCTTGGTGTCATCAGCGAAAAGACACACTTCACCTTCCGGCCCATTTGCAATGTCTGCTATGAACACATTGAAAAGTAGGGGACCCAGTACCAAACCCTGTGGTACCCCGTTGGTCATCTCCCTCTCAGCTGAAAATGCCCTGTTTACCTGAACCCTCTTTGTTCTTCCTCTCAGCCAGCTACTCACCCACTCAACCACTGCCCTGCCCATCCCATGTGGTCCAGCTTCCTTACCAGCCTTCTGTGTGGAACAGAGTCGAAGGCTTTGCTAAAGTCCAGACAGATGACATTTACCACCACTTCCTGAGCTTCTATCCCTGTAACCCAGTCAAAGAAGTCAGCCAGGTTAGTTTGGCAAGACCTACCTGCCATAAATCCATACTGTTTTGGGTCTTGCTGCCCACTAGATTCCAGATACGTTATGATTCTCTGTTTGAGTAGTGTGTCCATGAACTTCCCTACCACCAACCCGAGGCTTACTGGAAGGTAATTACCAACCTCCCCCCTGCTTTGTGAAGCAGGACCACTGTTGCCCTTTTCCAGTCCTCTGGTGTGATTCCACTCTCTAGTGATTTGATGAATAGTTCTTCTAGGGGTGCTGCTAGTACTCTACTCAGATCCCTGAGAACTCTAGGGTGAGTGGAATCAGAATGTCTTCTATATGATAATACTGTGTTGGATGTGTGGAACAGCTCTTAGCCTGGCAGCTGACATATGTAACTCTACTGCTCCACACTACATCATCAGCATTATAATCTCACTGACTGTGACATCACAGGTGAATGACCTGGCAGTCACTCACTTGCTGTTCCTAAGTAGCAGTGATGTCACAGTCAGTGAGGTCACATGCTGATGATGTGGTGTGGGGCAGTAGAGCAAAATATGTCAGCTGCCAGGCTAAGAGATGTTTCATACATCGCACCTGTTAACTTCAGGTAAACAATCTTCTAACTAATCAAAGGGAAAAGAAAAAGTACCTCAGATATATAAAGTAGCAGTTGACTGCTTTTAAAATCTAATAGTTTTAGGCAGTATAATAGCTCTGTAAGAGTGTTCCTCTAGATGCAGCTACCACAGAATAAAGCTACATACACGTATGGTGCTTTATTTTGTTGATTCATGAACTGTTGTCCTGCATTGATTTGGTGCATAAGTTGCCTGCAATTGATTATAGCTCTTAAAATACTAAACATCATATAAAATTTAACATTTCTATTCTGATCTTTAAAGTCTGTGTGTCTAACAATTTGCTTCTTTACATTTTGCACATTTTATGTCGCACTTTGTTTTGCACCAGTGTGTTTACTGTTGTTAATAAATATGAGGTCACACTGTTGTGTTTACAGCAGTGACATGTTCATTTTAAGCCACATCCTATGATAAAGACTTTCAGGATTCGAAGCACCAGGGTGAGTGGCAAGCTGCTCAGGTTGCACCAGCCGATTCTTTGTTCTGCTTTGTGTTACTAGCTACTTTTGCTGTGGGCTGAGTTGCTTGTGATTTCCTAGCAATGAAGTATATACTGCTGAGCAAACATTTTGCATGACTGGTTTATACCTGTTTTCCTTGAGTGTTATAGATCCTGTAATCATGCCCAGGTCAGTTTTTCTGAAGCCAAATCCAGAATTAGCAGTGTCACCCATGCACTTTCACAAACTTTAATTGCTTTTCTCGTTGGCTGCAACTGGTTATGGCATATATACTGTAAGTTAAACAAAGGACCCAGTGCACACTCTCCTTTACCCCAAAACTAGCAAATCATTAAATTATTAAAATGTGCTTTCTGCCTCAAATGTCTACTCACTTATTACACTCCAAAAAGGAGTGGGGGTCTCTAAGTGTTAATTTCAGAGCTCTGGACAAAACAAAAGTGACAAGTACAGTACCTTGTAGCAAAACAAAAACAATTACCAGAGAGTGGTGGGGACTGCATTTAGTAGTTTGCCAACAGGTAATTAGACTGGATGTTGGAATCCATTAGGACTCTTGTCCTTTGGGCGATCAGTGCCAGAATCAATGACCTCTCAGACTTATTTTCAAACTCCACCAGCTTAAATGTAAACATGGTCTATATACACCCTGAGCCTCTAACAGTGGCATTGTAGAAGATCTAAAAGGAAAGATATGTCTTGTTGCAGATTACATCAAAATCTGAATAGGGTAGACACTCCAAAGGGGGTGGAGAGAATGTGCAGAGACCTGAGAAAACTGAAGGAGTGATCAAGGGTGTGGCAGCTGGGTTTGAATGGGAAGAAATGCAAAATCATGCACCTAGGGCACAGAAACCCAGAGGTGTTGTATAAAATGAGGGAAGAGGTATTGGCAGTCACTAAACAGGAAAGGGACCTGGAGTTATCATATCTGATGATCTTAAAGTCGTGAGGCAGTGCTACAAGGCAGTAGACAGGGACAGTGGGATGTTGGCATACATAGGGGTATCACCAGCAGAAAGGGAGTGGTGATGTTATTGCTGTATCGATAATTGGTGAGACTCCACCTGGATTAGTGTGCCTAGTTCTGGAGATCACATCTCAGGAAGGACATAGACAGGGTTGAGGCTGCCCAGAGAAGGGCAGCTAAAATGGTGCAGAGGTTGCACCATAAGCCCTATCAGAAGAGACTGAGGGATCTCAATTTAAACACCCTGGAAGTGAGGAGGGAGAAGGGGGGACATGATCAACACCTATAACTATTTCATGGGGGTGAATAAGGCAAAGGAGGGTAGTATTTTTCAAAAGAGAAGGTGCACAAAACCAAGGGAGCATGTAATGAAGCTAGATGTGGGAAATTTAGGAGGGATGAGATGAAGTACTTCTTCACTGAGAGTGGTGGATGCCTGGAACTCTCTCCCAGCAGATTTGGTCAGGGCGAATACAGTGGCATGCTTCAAGCATTCATGGGATATACACAAATGAATGTTGGTAGGAGCATGGGTGATGGGGTAGCCAGAAATCAGGTAGGGTCTGCAGTGACAATATAGGTAGGTAGGTACAAAATGAGCAGATTATGTGGGCCAAGTGGTTCTTACCTGCCAACAAATTCCATGTTTCTGTGTTTGTGTTTCCAGTGCAAATATTGGGAAGGAGGAGAGTAATCTGGCAAGGTGTTAACATACAGGCTATGCCAGAGAAGGGAGGAGCACTACATCTCTACTCTATGAGACTGTCAAGGCACTGTGCAAATAGGCCAGACAGACATAAACAAGAAAATGCAGTAATTTTATGAGGATCAGTATGCCTCCCCCTCTCCTCCCTTCCCTGCTGCCATACATACTTTCTTGTCTGTTGTACTACTCCTAAAACTTCTAGATGACCAACACACTCCTTTGGAGGCCCCTCTCACAGTGCAGGAAGTGGTGACTGCTATCTTTCAGCTCACCATGAATAAAGTATCATCAGGAGACGGAAATCACACACACCTCTGCCAATAACTAATTTCCATAGTCAGCCCAATCCTCCAGCAGATCTTCATGGAAGTATAGGGAAAAGGTTGCCTTCCTCCTACCATGAACGAAGCGACTATAACTGCACCCCAAAAAAGGATTAGAACGCTCACTTCTCTGACAACTACTGCCTCATCTCCCTCATAAACACAGTTGTTAAAATATTTGCGAAAGTCATAGCTTCTAAACTGGAGCACCTCTTTCCTTTTTTAGTCAGGTTTGTGAAGGCCAGCTGTGGTTGCCACAGATTTTTTTAAAAGCCTCTGATTCTATGGAATGGGCTACCTGCAGCATGTCCTTAGGGGAATGGGATTCAATCCTCAGCTCCTATCATGGATTTAGACTTTGAATGCTGCAATAAAGGCTAACGTTCTAACTAATGATGTGCTCTTTGGACTCCTCCCCCTCAAAAAAATGCACACATCAGGGTTGTCACCTATCTCCACATTTTTTCATTCTGTGGATAGTGCCACTGGCCATTGCCATTAGACAGCACCCAGCACTCATGGGGGCCTCGCTGGAGGAAGGAGTATAGAAACTTTCTGCATCAGATGACCTACTGATCACAATAAATCATGCCCCAAACTCCATCGCCTGTCTCACCTCTCTCATCCAACAATTCAAGGCAGTTTCTAGACTGAGGGTTAATAACTATAAGACAGACATTCCACTGAGCAAAAATTGTACCAGTTCTCTTTTACCTCTTGGGGTCTCATTTGGGCCCTAGAAGGGATTGTGTATTTGGGTATTAAAATTTCCCAGGATGTGTACTGATGGCCCATTCTGACCTTCCTCTGCTGTTGACCTCCCTCACAGATGAGTATGGTAGGTGGAAACAACTTAACACTTGAAAGCAAAATAGGCTAAATCAAAATGGCTACCACTCCTAAGTTCTTCCACTGCCTTTCCCACCTTCCTATGAAAATCACAGCTACCCGGTTCACTAAAACTGATTCTATGATAGGGGAGTTTATATGGGTAGGTAACTCCCTAACCACCCCCTCCCCAGATTCAGACAGCAGAAACTAGGATTATATTGGCATGAAGGTGGTTGGGAACTCTCCTCATTCTGGGTGTATCATTTGGACTTTATGGGGGCACAGACACTCTGATGGTTTAGCACTCCACAGAAATGTGCAGCTCAATGGATAGAAAGGGACTCACTACACAATACTAATCCATCTGTATTTCTTTATATGAAAACTCCTCACTACATTCAAGGGTGAGGGTTAACCCCTCTGTAGTACCTCCTCAATCCAGCCATGGAAGGCCCTAAACTAAATAGCTAAACTCCCCTCACACCTAACCTTATGATCCCCTGTAAAACAACAACCAATACAGATAGGAGGGGCCCCAGTGCTATGGTCTGCATGATGCTCTACCGGTGTAGAGAGGATTGCAGATGTCCTTATACTCTACAGAGAGAAGGAATGCTGGATATTTTCCAGAATCTGGTGGCAAAGTTCTCCCTGTCAGAAAGTGATTTTTGGAAATATCTCCAGCTAATGAGTGCACTTGGTCCTCTGTTGAAGGGTAGAATAAAAATTCACCCAAAATGCTAGTGTAACCTCTAGGTGGCACTATACCAAAGGCTACTACCCCTGCCTGCTTGGCTAGTAGCAGGTTAAGGGGCCTAGGTTCGGTGATGGGTGCCACCACCCAAAGGTCAGGGTTGGTATGGGTCGAACTAACCAAGCCACAGCCATCTGGGACACTGTTACCCCACTTGTCTCCTACTAGTGGCCCACGAAATACACAACGTTTACCTTCACAATACCTCTGATATGTTTTGCACATACACATATATTTGGCACTTACCCCCAGGACTGACTTCTTCAGCTTGGCTCTGGGGATCCCCAGTAAAACAAGGTCAGGCAAGACAACAGGCAACAGTGCAATACTTTAAGCATAAGCTGACATCACAGTCAATGTAAATTGTGGAAAAAAGTAGATCTGATTTATTCAGGGGGTAGTAACACTGGAGGGGCACAATCAGGGTAATTGGTTGGAATAATCTATCATTTACTCTATGGTGCGGGCATTTAAAATCCCTGAAACAGTTAAACTCTCTGGGTACCCAGGGGATGGAAGATGGGCTAGCCAGGACCGTTGTCCAGTGTAGGCCAACATTGTAGCTGGTTGGGTCCCTGTGAAGAAAAGAAATAACATGTACCACACCCTAACTGTAATCTGGAGCCGGAGGTCTCAGTTCATGCAAAAGAAAAGAAATAACAAGCAATCAGGTGACACACTTTTGATTCAGCTATAAGTTGCAGAGAGCTACCCTGATGATTACTCATGACACTCAAAAACTGGACACAGGATGGACGATGGTGGAGGCAGTAGATGATGATGATTCTGGATTGCCAGAAAAAGAAGGGCCCACACGATGCACCACAGCATCGTTCCTGTTTAGGCATGGAGCCGGGGCTGATCCCTTGGCAGGTCTCTCGTCGACGGTTCTTCACTGTACAGCAGAGTAGGGTGACAGAGCCCTCATGGCAGGGCCTACTGCATTAGGTAGCAGCAGATTCAGTCTGATTTGAGCTGGGTACAGCTGCCAGCCCTCAGCACATTTATATGTACAAAGGATTACTTTACCAGGCAAACGCTCCTTGATCCCGATCGCAAAGTCACTGCTAACACCCAGGAACTCTGAGGTAGCTGAAATTCTTGACAGGACGATCACATTTAGCAAGATCTTCGGTCTTCTACAGCTGCAGCCTGGTCTCTTTCTAGTAACTTGCTGGGATTCTCCAGACTTGGAATCAATCTGAAAAGTGCTCTTTCCCTCTCACCCCCTCCGCACTATGAGCTGAAATACAGGCTGTTAAATCTGCCTTCGCTCAGTTCTCCCACTCGAACTATGACACGCTTGCTCGGTTATCACGAGCGGTCTCTCCTCCTCAACTCACAACTTCAATCTGGCTTGCCAGAAGACAGCTCAGGGGTTTTCCCTTGGATCCAAAAGGTCTGATTGGTGGGTCCAGCTGTCAGTCACAGTAATAACTCCCCCTCTTGGTGCAAAAGGTGCCAACAGTCCAAAACTACAAAACCCAACTGGTAATTCACACAGTCCCATGTTAGCAAGCTCCATTTTAAAGTCCTCACTTACTGATTGGTCTAATTCTGCAGTTCGGGACCAAAATGGTGGAGCTAACTGAACAGTCCCTGCTGCAAATAAGGCAGGTTAGAACAAACCACATTATAATTATTATTCTAAATGATCATCAGTATTTGGCCACATCTTTTAGTAGGGCTCCCTCTGCTCAGTTAGCGATGGCAGAAACGGAGCTAGTATTCAGCAGCCTGGGTGGGACTCGAGCATGAAAACACACAGTCCCCCCTTTTGATTAATTATGACTGCAAACAGGCAGCCCTTAAAGGGACAATACATGGAGGCCACACAGGCACTCATGGGCAATACTTTTAAGCGCTAAACGCTGGACACCAGCCTGACAATGAGCATTTGGGCAAGCTCACAGAAGCCTTTTTGGAACCCCCATTTGTAAGGGGGGTTACATCCTTCCTTGCCTGGAAAAACTTGGTGTCCACATCAAGTAGGTACCATCACAATAATTTCAAATGCAAATTATCCTACACATCTATACCATTATTAGATTAGGCCTATAACTTCTAACGTATTAGTCAACATATTAAACCTTTACAATACACATTTTTCTGTATTTCTCAGTACACTACTTTTCCTAAATTATATTACACATATGTTGTGCAAATTACTCACATACACACTGCAGTTTGGAGTCAGGTTATTACTTCCTGCACATGGAACAGTGAGAATGGGGACCCTCTCCTATCAGCTACCTTAGCGCTAGACGGGGCAGGGGCACCATACCTGGAGGGCAGGACAATCAACCGGGAATTAGCACTTAAACTCAGTTTTGGCAGTAAACTCTGGGACACATAAACTCCCTTGTGGACTACATTGAGAGACAAATCCACTGGCCTCCCAGGGGAATCATAGCTGAGGCGCACTATTGGTTTGACAGCTCGTCCAGTCTTCCTGGGGGGGAACAGTCACAGTCTCTGTACCGTTCACCTCAATCTCTGCACTTTCCTTACTTGCAAGGGAGACCTCTGTCTGAGAGGAAATATTTGGACTTGGGGCACTGTCAGCCCATGGCTCTGTAAATTCAGGTTCTAAAACACTTTGCTCACTGTGACAATACTCTGGCACTGGAAGGGAACTATCATCACACTCAAAATATTCTTCATGTTCTGGCATGTCACCAGTCTGACTCAGATCATCTGTCTCTTCCTTGGGTAAATCACACAGTTCCACCATACACAGTGACTCAACATCATCAGACTTGACACTTTGAACTTCACTCGCAGGGAGCATTGGCTCCAATGACAAAACTGGGGGGTCAGGCAGTCCAGAAGGCCCCACTCCATCCTCACAATTGACCATGGGGTTACCCAGAAACAGCTGACTCAATTCATAAGAGGGGTAATAAGCATAGTTGCACTCACTCTCGTCTGAAATGGACTGACAATCACTATCATTTAGGGTCTGCTGTGGAGAGAACCTTAAGTCAGTGACCACTGGGGCAGGCTTACTCTGTCTTTGTTTTGCAGCAGCCCGAGTCACTGGTCCAGGGGGAACAATCTCTGGGGACTCAGCTTCAATCATGATTTGGCCAACGGGCAACAAATGGTTACGGTTCATGCTCTTGACATCTTTTGAGTTGTTTTCAGGTCACACCTTGCACACAGGTAAATCATTCAGTTTGTCTACTACTACGTGGGTAAGATGATGACACCAATTAGCAATTTTTTGTTTGCCCTGCAATCCCTGATTTTGCAACATCACATGGTCCCCAGCTCAAAGCTCTTGGGCTTTTTTTTATCATATCTTTCTTTATTGGCTAAGTTTCTCTTTGCAGCCATTGTCTGAGCCAGTTGGTATGCATGGTTCAATTGATTTTTCGGCTTTTGTACGCACTGTAGGTAATACTCAGCTCAGACTCCATCAGGAGAGACCCCAAAACAAACATCCACTGACAGCCAAGCCACTCTCCCAAACATAAGTCGCTAGGGGGAGAACCCAGTAGTGTCATTTTTCATGCAGTTATAGGCGTGTACCAAGGTGCTAATCTGCTGGCTCCATTTGGGCTTGTCCTTTGGGTGGAGAGTGCCTAGCATGTCAAGCAAGGTGCAATTAAAGCATTCTGGATGTGGTTCCCCTGCGGGTGATAGGAGGTGGTTCTAGACTTCCGCACTCCCCATAGAGAGAGAGCATTTCCTTGATTAAGCTACTCTCAAAATCTCTGCCTTGATCAGAATGAATCCCCTGGGTGGCTCCATAGTGAGCAAAGAAATTCTCTATCAGCACCTTGGCCACAGTGGATGCCTTTTGGTCTTTGGTGGGGAATGCTTGGGCATAACTTGTAAAGTGATCAGTGACCACCAACACATTACTGATGTTCTGCTGATCAGGCTCTAAACTTAAAAAGTAGATGTAGACTAACTCCATAGGTGTGCTGGTAGTGATGTTAACAAGGGGGCAGCCCTCTGGAGCAGGGCCTTTCTCTGTAGGCAGTGACTACAAGTCCATATGTGATGCTCAACATTGGCTCCCATCTTAGGCCAGTAGAATTGGGGCTGCACTAGGTCAAGGGTTCAGTCGATACCGAGGTGGTCCTTGTGGTTGTGCAGGGACCTCAGCACCAAGTCTCTGAAGGCTGTGGGCAAGACCAATTGTTGCTTGTCTACTTGACCCACCCATCTACTGTCTCTTTGTACAGCAACTGATTAATCAGCTTCAGCTTAGGGCCTTCCTTAAACAACAAAGCAGTTCACAAATCAGAGGATCGCAACTTGGACTCATCTTCCCTTGCGTAGAGGGCTTCAAGTGCTGACCAGATCATAGGATCTTGGGATTGAGCCCACTGAATGCTGTCATTATCAAATTGAGGCAGTGCACTGATATATAGCATGGAGAAGTGACATTATGCAGCTGGTATACAAGTGTCAGAGGGGCCCAAGCAATCTACCAAGCAGTCCACTGGGTCTGTGGACATCTATTCATCTTTGTCAAACTTTTGGCACAGTGCTCGAATGTCAGGTTTGGATAGCCAGACCCAATCACCTGGGGAAGTGGGCCTCCAGGAGAGGGCATCAGCATCTATGTGATTCAGGCCCAATCTGTGTTCAACAGCATAATCATAGGTAGACAACGCAGAGAGCCACCAGTGCCCAGTAGCATCCAATTTAGCTGAAGTCTTCACGTAGGTCAATAGATTATTATCTGTCTTTACCAGTATTTTTGCTGCATACAAGTATTCATGGAACTGGTCAACGATGGCCCACTTCAATGCCAAGAACTCCAATTTATGCACAGGATAGTTTTTCTCTGATGGGGTCAGACTTCTACTGGTAAAGGCCTCTGGTTGCAAGCCGTTCTCATGTTCCTGATATAACATAGCCCCCAACCCTTGGAGGCTAGTGTCGGTGTGCAACACATAGGGTTTAGTAGGGTCAGCACGGGCAAGGATGGGAGCATGGGTGAGCTGTCATATTATTTCATGGAATTCAGCTTCGCAGTCAGGTGTCAAGCGAGACCCAAAAAGTTCACCTGGGTGGAAGTATGCTCTTTCTGTTCCTGTGGGGGCCACTTTCTTGTGCTTTTGTTCGTAGGAGGGTAACCCTGGGTAAGTTTTAGGACTGGATGAATCACCCTTGAGTAGTCCTTTATGAATTGCTGGTAATAGCCACAAAATCCTAGAAAGCGCTGCAATTCTTTCAGGTTGTGGGCCGGAGGCCAGGTGGTCAAGGCCTCAACTTTACTAGATCAGACTCTATCCCCTCAGTGGACACTATATGCCCCACATACTTCACTGATGTCTGAAAAAAATTGCATTTGTCAATAGACAGATTGAGGCTGAAATCCTTTGGTCAGTCTAACACTTTGAATAGTCGACTCTCATGTTCCTCCAACAAACTTCGGAACATAATAACATCATCCAGGTATACCAGGCACTCCAACAAGTTCATATCCCCCACTGCACACTCCATTAGTCACTGAAAAGTGGCTGGAGCACCCGATATCCCCTGGGGTATCCTCATAAACTCATAGAATGTAAGTGTACAGATGAAGGCTGTTTTCTCACGGTCCTCTGGGTCCATGGGGATCTGATAGTACCCACTGCGAGGGTCCAACATCGAGAATCACTTGCTCCCATTCAGACAGTCCAAAGCATCTTGAATATGGGGCATGGTATACTGATCTGGCATAGTCCATCGGTTAAGGGTTCGATGATCTACACACATTCTTACTGTCCCATTCTTTTTCGGCACCACCACAATAGGCGAAGCATAAGGGCTTCTGGATACTTGTATCAGACCAGCCACAAACATTTCCTGCAGGTGCCTTCTTACATCATCTATATCTGCAGGTGCTAGGCGACGAGACCTCTCATGAAATGGCCATTCATCAAGCAGGCGTATGTGATGTTCCTCTCCTTGGACACATCCTACGTCTCACTCCTTTAAGGAAAACACTTGGTCTCTCTGGGCAAGTCTCTTCCTGACCCTAGTCTTCCATTTGGCTGGCAACGGGGAGTCACCAAAGTCAAAAAAGTCAGGGGTCACTCTATCAGTCGCGCCAGAATACTTGTTATTGGGTAATACTGCAGTGTCTGCGCAGTGTACAGTAGCTAGGGTACAACCTCTATTCAACCGAATTTCTCAATCTGATACATTGTGGACCTGGACCATTACCCATCGAGCATAGGCATGAACATGAGCGGGTAAGATACTGGGCTTAACCAGCAATTCTTCTGGCAATTTTCCATCACCTGGTGCATCCAGCATAAGTATCTTATTCTTGACATCTTTCAGTAAGAAGATCTCCCCTTGTAGAGTACATTGAGTGTTAGGGGCTAGGAACATCGACTCAGGATCCTTCTTCTATACAACCCTGACTGGTTCATCCTGATCCAACTCCTCAGCATTCTGCCACCACTCATATGCCCTTTTAATCAATGCAGGAATCCACAGAGCTCTAACAGTCCATTGCCCCTGTTTCTCATAACATAGCTGTGCCAGTCTCCTGAACATATGTGCATTTATCCTAATTAGTAGGGGAACCCCATCATACAATCCAGTAGGATGACACACCAGGGCTAAGGTCTCCACTTGTTCTGCCACTCCAGTTACCGAAGTAGGGAAAGACAACCAAATCCAGATATACCCAGAGTAGGGGTAGGCCTTTTCACTCAACCCCCAAACATGCAGTCCTTCCAAAGGCTGTAAGGGCACATCAGGCAAGTGCTTCCGATACCTGTCTTGAAACATTATCTTTAATTGAGAGCCACTGTCAAGCACAGCCCTGGTAGACACTTCATTCACCTTCACTGTGGTCTCCATGGAGGGACCAACCACCTCAGACCATTCAGGTGGCGCTGATGTCAGCGTTGATCTGGCATTGACCTCGGTAGCGTAACTTTTTCGAACAGCTCCCCCTGGTGGCCTGTTGTTGTTTTGGTGAATCAAAGCTAACACTCTGGCATGGACCCTCCTCAGATTTTCTGACAAATGGAAGAAGAAATGAGTATGTCCATCCTCTGCGCACTGATAGCAAAAAGTAGGCTCTCTAAACTCTCGGGGGGTACGCGGGCCATCTCCCAGTTTGGGGACCATAGGGGTACTGGGCAGCTCTTCTTTGGCTCATGCTCTGAGTCCTTGATCCTTGGGACCTCCACCAGGTTGAGGATTTGGTGTGGTTCGCAACAAGTCCCCCACTAGAGCTCTCAGCTCTCGCACTTCTTCAGTAGGTTGCCCTCAGCCCTGGGCTTCAGAGAAACAACATGCACTCCCACTCCACTCTTATTCTCTGGGGGTGCTGATACAGGTCAGGTTTTCTGGCTGCTTCGGTCAATTCTTTAATCAGCCCCCTCAGCTGTTGTGCCTCATCTGAGTCACTCCTCTCTGGGATCTGGCAAGTACCAACCATTCCAACATAGGGCTCCCAGCCCTCTTCATCACTCTCACTCTCACAAATTTCTTTCATGAGATGACAGTATTCAGGAGGGTTAGCCTTCCTGTCTTGTAGCTTGAGTTTCAATATCATCACACTAGAGTGTCTGGCTGACTTTAGGATATGTTCAATCTGACCCGGTTCAGTTCCTTTGCGGGCACTCCCCCTTTCCTGTGGGCCCTCTGCAGAGCCCTCTCAAACCTGGTAATAAATGCGGACAACTTCTCGCTTTTCCACTGCTTAGCTGACTTGAACCTCCACAACAATCATCCACTGATTCAGTACTGCCAAACACTCCTTTCAGTGCAGAGAGATATTCAGCTGCTGTAGCCTCTGGGCTAGTTGCTTGCAAGAAGCGGATGGCCTCCAGGGCTGGGCCTCTCAAACTCTGCATCAGAATCTTTCTCTTTTCCCACTTTGAGCACTGCCATTCCTGTACCGAGGGAGTAGCATAGTCCATTCAAGTTTCCAAATTGTCCTCCCCCGTTGGCATTGGGACTGTGCCTGAAAAAAGTCTAAGCTTTCAGTAAGAGTCCAACTGTATCGGGGGAATTATTATGGGGAAGGGGGCTACAGCTTGGGAGAAGCAGGGGATGTGGCAGCGGAGTGCAGGGGCTTGTGTTCCTCAGAAAGGTCTAGTACCTTTACCAGCTCTTGAGCAGTTCATCCTTAAACCCTTCTATACTGGGGGACCTACCCGGGGTAGCCGGATCACTATGCAGGTGAATGACCATCCACCCCTTCTGGTTACCTTCTGGCAGAATAACAGGGGGTACCTTCTCTGGATCTATTGCAGAGCTATAGGAAATCAACACAATCATAGTCTGCTCAAACAAATCTGAATCCCTTCCCTTTACTTCAACCTTGCCCAAACCCTTAACATGTTCCACAGCTGTTGCGATATCAGCATTAGCAGTCCCTAACGGGACATCCAGTAACAGGTGGGCCTGTGGGGAGTCTAACCCCTCAGCCTCACTCCACTCCATCATTCGATGCACTAACGGTTTGTGGGGGGCAATTTTAAGCTTGGGCGTAGTAAGACCCTCCATTTTCTCCCCAAAACTAAACATATCAGGGTAGATTCCTCCCTTTGCCACTAGAGGATGCTAATCCCAGTGGTGCCTCCAAGATGTAATCCCTAGGTGGTGCTATCCCAAGGGCTACTGCCCCTGCCTGCTTGGCTAGTAGCAGCTTAAGGGGCCTAGGTTCGGTGACGGGTGCCTCTACCCAAAGGTCAGGGTTGGTATGGGTCGAACTAACCAAGTCACAGCCCTCTGTGACACTGTAACCCCCCCCTTGTCTCCTACTAGTGGCCCATGAAATACACAACATTTATCTTCACAATACCCCTGATATGTTTTGCACATACACATATATTTGGCACTTACTCACAGGACTGACTTCTGCAGCTTGACTCTGGGGATCCCCTGTAAAACAAGGACAGGCAAGACAACAGGCAACAGTGCAATACTTTAAGCATAAACTGACACCACAGTCAGTGTAAATTGTGGAAAAAAGTAGATCTCATTTATTCAGGGGGTAGTAACACTGGAGGGACACAATCAGGGTAATTGGTTGGAATAATCTATCATTTACTCTATGGTGTGGGCATTTAAAGTCCCTGAAACAGTTATGCTCTCTGGGTACCCAGGGGGGATAGAAGATGGGCTAGCCAGGACTGTTGCCCAGGGTAGGAGAACGTTGCAGCTGGTTGGGGCCCTGTGAAGAAAAGAAATAACATGCACCACACTCTAATTGTAATCCGGAGCCGGAGGTCTCAGTTCATGCAAAAGAAAAGAAATAACAAGCAATCAGGTGACACACTTTTGATTCAGCTATATGTTGCAGGGAGCTACCCTGATAATTACTCACAATACCCAAAAACTGGACACAGGATGGGCAATTGTGGAGGCAGTAGATGATGATTCTGAATTGCCAGAAAAAGCAGGGCCCACACGATGTGCCACAGCATCGTTCTTGTTCAGGCATGGAACCAGGGCTGATCCCCTGGCAGGTCTCTTGTCTGTGGTTTCTTCACTGTGCAGCAGGGTAGAGTGACAGAGCCCTCATGGCAGGGCCTAGCTGCATTAGGTAGCAACGGATTCAGTCCGATTTGAGCTGGGTACAGCTGCCAGCCCTCAGCACATTTATATGTACAAAGGATTACTTTACCAGGCAAACGCTCCTCGATCCCGATTGCAAAGTCACTGCTATCACCTGGAAACTCTGAGGTAGCAGAAGTTCCTGACAGGACAATCACATTTAGCAAGATCTTCAGTCTTCTACAGGTGCGGCCTGGTCTCTTTCTAGTTACTTGCTGGGTTTCTCCAGACTCGGAATAAATCCAAAAAGTGCTCTTTCCCTCTCACCCCCTCCACACTACGAGCCGAAAAGCAGGCTCCTAAATGGGCCTTCGTACAGTTCTCCCACTTGAACTACGACATGCTTGCTCAGCTATCATGAGTGGACTCTCCCCCTCGACTCACAACTTCAATCTGGCTTGCCAACAGTCCAAAACTACAAGACCCAACTTGTAATCCACACAGTCCCACGTTAGCAAGCTCCAATTTAGAGTCCTCACGTACTGATTGGTCTAATTCGGCAGTTCGGGACCAAAATGGTGAAGCTAACTGAACAGTCCCTGCTGCAAATAAGGCAGGTTAGAACAAACTGCATTATAATTATTATTCTAAATGATCACCAGTATTTGGCCACATCTTTTAGCAGGGCTCCTTCTGCACAGTTAGCGTTGGCAGAAACAGAGTGAGTATTCAGCAGCCTGGGCAGGACTCGGGTATGGAAACACACAGTCCTCCCTTTTGATAAATTATGACTGCAAACAGGCAGCCCTTAAAGGGACAGTACATGGAGGCCACACAGGCACTCACGGGTAATACTTTTATGCGCTAAATGCAGGACACCAGCCTGGCAGTGATCAATTGGGCAAGCTTACGGAGGCCTTTTGGGAACCCCCATTTGTGGGGGGGTTACACCAGTCTGAATATGCCTGGAAATAGGCAGAGCAAGGCAAATGTATGCTGCCATTAGACATGATTCCTGACCAGTCCTGCAAGGCAAAGATACTTGGGAATCCCTTCTGCAGGTTCCTAAATCTGACACTCTGTGAAGCAGATAGTGGTATCTCACTCACTCAGCTTGTGAGGAGAGCAGGGCTTGGCTAACACAAAGCAAAACTTTTCATATGTGATACAGGATCCCAACTGTTTAATACTGAATGCTCCTAATGCTGAACAACTGCTGGAGATGTGGAGCAGCAGGGGCAACCTGATCCCCATCCTTTGATCATGCCTCCTCCTAACTAAAGTAAATACTGGTCTGAGGTTGCAGTTAAAGGGAAACAACCACACCAAGGGTATCAGTGCCATGGACAATTGAGGTCATACAGCCAGGCAAACAGGGGTGTCCAGCACCTGACAAGGCTTTAGTGTACAATAGTACTTGTCTACACAAATAAAAGGTCCAAGTTGTGAGATACAGTGCTCAGCCATTTATTTTGAGCAAATATCAGCAATAAATATAGGTTAAAACTCATGATAAAGCATGGAGTCCATTCCAAACTATTCATCAGGCTTCACATACAACAAAACATTTCGGACCCTGCTCCCAATGATGTTAGCATTTCTTGGTCACCTGACATATTTCGCACGTATGCTTTCTCAAAGGATGACCAGACATAGATCTCCTCCAACTTAAATATAAAAGTGCTCTTAAAGTGACAGTAACATATCATCAGTGAATAGAGTTTAAAAGTGCTCAGTGCATTAAATATGTATATTTAGAAAATGGGCACCGGGCAAACATCGTAAATGAAGCTTACTGATTGGCTGAGAGGCGCTGGCACCAGTGTTGTTATTTCTTAACTACGCCTGGTGCAAAACAAGTTCCTTTTGTTGCCAACATTCCCTACCTTATATCCTTGTGCCCACATCGTACCCAAGAACTGACAAACATGGGAAAATGCCAATCTCTTGCACAACCGGACTCGATACGGAACTCGGCATCGCCAACACAAATGCAGACAACAAAAGTCACCTTTGGCCTCCTCTCACCAAAACAGGTCATAAAAATGTTCGGAACTGACAAAGACTATGATACAGAACAACTAGCTAGTAAAAAATTAAAAAAAGAAGTAAGTGCCCGTTTTAAAAATTTAACTGTGTCTGACGTAGATAAACTGGAAGGAGACTGTCAAGAGCAAGCCACAAAATGCCAAACAATGTGGGTGGTCCAAGTCTTTGAACAGTGGGAGGCAGCTAAAAACATCACTTATAATTTAAAGGCAGACTACCTTGATAGTATAAATATTCTACTCAGGCAATTTTACGCAGAAACACAAATGGAGTCAGGAGAGCAATATTCAGCCAGCGGCTATTGCTCACTCCATGCTGGTCTATCATGACATCTAAGTTCCCCAGAAATAGGGTGCAATGTATCAATAGTAGCAGACCAAGCATTCAAAACATCCAATAATGTCCTGTCCTCTATCCTGAAACAGCTGCGCAAGAAACAGCAAGAAACAGCTTCCTACCAATCACCTATAACTGAACAAGATCTGCAGAAACTCCATTTGTCAAACACCCTCTCACCCAACACTGCACCAGGGTTAGTCAGGAAAGTATGGTTTGATGTACAAATTCATATGACACGCCGTGGATGAGAGGGCTTAGGAGACCTTACACCACAGTCATTTACAATAAAAACAAGTGAAAATGGGCACAAATATATAACTTTAAGCCATAATCCTGAAACAAAAAAACACAAACCCCTCCTGGAGCCCAACAAAGAATCTCAAAGGGGCTTCATTTATGAGAGAGTAGAAGACTCATTATGCCCAGTTAAGTCCTTCCTTAAGTACCTCAGCAAAATCCCAACAGACGCAAAATGCTTCTAACATCATTCTAGAAAGCTCCCACAAGACTACTTGGACAAGGAATCTACGTGGTACACCCATGAACCTATGGGAAAAAACTTCCTTGAAAACTTCATGTCAAAACTAAGCAACAAAGCAGAATTGAGCCAAAGATACACTTAGCATAGTATCTGTGCAACTGCAGTTCAACTCCTTTCCAACGCAGGACTGGCACCCAGAGAGATTGTCAGTGTCACAGGACACCACTCAGAGACAAGTCTCACAAATTACTGGATGGCTTCCTCAAGCGACAGAGAAAACTGGAGCAATATTCTTGGTGGACACCAGAAAACACCAACTAACCCAAAAATCACAGAACAGCCTTCATCATCAAAGGAAGCGACAACAGTGCCACCTGCAGCATCCAGCACAGACACACCACTACATCCACAAATAAAAGGTATGATCTAGATTCTATTTTTTTCTCTTCTCTATATATAATTTCTACATTTTATGTACATTATTTCCCACATTAACACATTTTTCTATTTTTTCTTTAGCACACCCTGACAATCCATTCAACTTGGTACAGTGCAGCTTCACAGGACCAGTTAACTTCATAAATTACCAGAAGTAAAAGAAACACTGCATCTTACATTTTGTTCTCACTTCTCAAAGTAAAAAGTACAACCCGGGTTTAATAGTATTTCCGTTTATTTCTCCTCCCTAGTCCCCAAAAAAGGGACTCTTTTTTCAACCCTACTTCAAAACAAGTTTAAAGTTTAACAAATGTACTCATTCAATTGTTAAAATTCACTTCCTTGTCTCAGTGTGTTCATTCCATTTTCTAAGTGTAATAATACCCTCCAGGGTGGGCGTTATGGGATATAACGGACCTTCCAGGGGCTATAAGGCCCTCCGCCTGCAGGGTTGGGCCTCATTATGCCCCTGGGTGGTCCGTTAGATCCAAATAATGTCCACCCTGTCAGGTATTATTACTTACACACATCAGATATATATATATATATATATATATATATATATATATATATATATATATATATATATATATATAATGGTAGCACGGTAGTGCTACCATAGATAGGGTTGAGGAGCCATTTCTATGTTAAACCCCAAAACTTTGCACCTTAATAACTTTGCAACCGTTTGACAGATTTGGCTGAAATTTGGAATACACAATCAAGAACCATAGGCCTTGGCATTTGCCAAGTTTTGTACCAGTCGGATACACAGCTGTGGAGTTATTAAGCATGATTTGCTTGCACGTTTACGCTTTTTCTGGAATTCTACGGTCGTGCGTACAAGTCGCGCGGTTTGCATGACTGGCCCGAAATCTTCAGGGAACGTACGGCCGGGGTCCCCAATATGCCTTTTGAAGATTGGGTGAAAAAATATTAAACGGTTCAAAAGTTATTCAAAAAACAATTTCCCATTATAAGTCAATGGGAAAAGTTAACAAAAAGTTCAACACTTTTGCAAATGCATTTTTACTTTCGCAAATGGGCCTGTTACTTTCGCAAATCGGCCATTTTGTTTTCAGTTGGTGATTAGAAAAATGCTTGGCATTTAAATTTGGGACCCTCTAGCAACCTAATTCTTTTTGTATTCACCTAGTCGGACCCTGAGGATGCTAGCCATGTCTTTATTTTAGGGTAAAACACCGAGAAATATGTTTTTCAGATTTCTGGAAAAAGTAGTTTAGCAAAGTAGCACCGTGCTCACCGAAAGTGTTGCAAATGTTCGCAGCTTCCGTCAAATTGCGACAGTAATTTTCTAGCCTGTGGGAAAATGACAGCAATTCTTTGGCACTGCACTGCAAAAGAACGGTTGGGAGTTTTGGGCTGAAATTTGGAGGGAACGCAGCCGGCATCTCACAGATGTGCCTTTCAGTGCTGTATTGAAAAATATTACATGGCAGCAAAGTTACGGCACTCCAAATTTGACGGTTTTTCCCATAGGATAACATTATGGCACCCGATGCATTACAGGAATCCTTTAGTACCCTGCTGCAAAATAACGGTGTGGTCTTTTTTCCTGAAATTTGGAGGGAAGACAGCCAACAGCCCACAGATGTGCCTTTCAGTGGTTTAGTGAAAAAATATTACAGGGAGACAAAGTTATGGCACTCCGAACTTCTCTTTTTTCCCATAGGATAACATTACGGCGCTTGCCGCTCTTTCAGGGCCCGTGATTCTCGAAACGGTGCGAGATAACGACTTTCAATAGAAATACAATTAGCCCCCCACGCGGCTAAGTACAAAATCAGCCAGGACAGTCATAAATCATATGACTTTACATTTTTTTCACGTCAGACGGTGTCCTGAGATATAACCTATTTAGTATTCCAAGTCCTCATTTTCGCTCCGATACCCATTATTATGCATACATTTTTGTACTCACTGTTTTCTCTATGCAGTTTTTGGGGAAACCAGCCTGTGCGCTACATTACTGTTACCATTGCTCCTCTTTCCGCTATGCCTCGTGCCTGTTTCACTTTCATCGTGACGCTCACGCCACCATGTGCGTATCCTTTATGCTTTCATTTGCGCTATGCTTCTGTTATTTTTGCCATTTGTGTCTACAGTACTGTTTCTCTTTCTGTTTCACTTTGTGTCACCATGCCCATTGACATTTCCGTTTGCAGGCACCATGTTACTATATGTGACACATCACGTGCAGACCATTCCATCTACGCCACCGTGTGTGTTACCCTTTCTGTTCTCATTCACGCTTGCGTTACCATGTGCACCACTGTTAGTGCTTCTGTTTGCATTGCTGTTCCTGTTACTATGCCACAAGACATCACGTGGCGGGAGCATGGGGCCCAAAGGGCCCCACTCTCCCGCCGCTGCATTACATTCACTATTTCTCGTTATCATTCTCAAAAAGAAGGGAAATTAGAGGCAAAAAACTCAGTTTAATGCATTAGTTAGGGTTGTTCCACAGCGACAAAAGTGAGGAATGTTAGGGTTGAAAACCCCCCTTGGACCCCCCACCCCCCCCAACCAGCATTGGGATGCATTGGGGTCGCCTGTCTTAACTCTCAACCCATTCTCCCATACTTCTGCTGTTTTACACATGTGATGGGGTGATAGTTAGGCTGATGACTCCAATGCACACCCCAATGCCGTTGGGGGTGGGACCAAGTGGGGTTTCAACCCTAACAATCAATTTCCTCACTTTGTTGCTGTGGGAACAACCCTAACTAATGCATTAAATGGAGTTTTTTGCCTATACATATATATATATATATACACATATGTACAGATACACAAAGAGGCACAATAAGTAAATTAATCAACTAATAATAGTTAACTATCTTTATATTTCACAATTTTCAATCATTTAAATACTGCATATTTTTAGCAAAATTATACCATTCATGAAAGAGTCCCCTTTTTAAATATAAGTGTATATCGTTCATTTTCAGGGAAGAGGTAGAAAAGATTGCATATAGTTTATGAGGGTAAAAACAACAAGTCAAGAACTGGTTAAATTGCTGGTGCAAATCTACCAGTGAAGAAAGAGAAAGAAAGCCATATTAACAACACAAATCTTTTCTGCGAATGGTACAATACTTTGTTACACGAGGTCCCTGCACCCTTACTGGTACCCCCAGAGGTACACTGTAGACAGCTAGTACTTAGGTATATGCAAGCAATAACACACAACGAGGTGTGGGTTATCTCCTGATAAGAGCATGCCCAGGTGCGTTGTTAGGCATGAGGTGCTTGCGCCAAGTGCCTTATGCACCCTGCTTGTTCTGATTAGGGAGATAACACACACCTCGAGTGTGTTATTGCGCTTATAAAATGGGCCCTCCAAGTAATGGGTGTTCAACTAAAAAAAAAATGAATAAAAAAGTGAAAAAAAGAAGTTTGAAAAGGTCAAAATAATGAAAAAATAGTCCCATTTGGCAATCTGCAGTAGAGGGCTACCTATGTATGTATTACTATATAATTATGTTGGTTTTACTACCATTAGACTCCCCACACATACACATTATTTATTTTTCTATACTGTCTAGTACAAGTGCTCAGAGCCTCCATTTGCTTCACAGTGACTGCAGGTTTTAGTGACAGGCATCCTCCCATAACAGAAGCTGACGTTTGTCAGTTTAGTGAAGGTGCCACTCGCTCAGTTGGAATTGTTTAAAAAAATTGTGTTTTGGGTTACTTTTACTTCATTTTGTGAAAAATAAGGTGCTGAGAGTTCAAATTATCCAGGGGAGAGTCCTAAGTTGAGACGTGGGAGAGGTCCGAGCGAGCGCATGGCGACGCCGCTGACGTTTTGCCGTACTTTTGAGGAAGGTGCACTGGTAAGCTTATAATCTTTTTTGTAGTGCTGACAGACTTTCTTAAAATACATAGAAGGTCAGAAGAAGACAGAATTCAGTCTGCTCGAGTAAATAAATTCTGCTGTGTGAGCGAGTACGTCTGTTGGCACCCGCCGTAATCTCCGTTTTTTTTCTTTCAGTTTTATGAAAGCTCTACACTGGTAGCGAGGAGCAGTGAAAAGAAAAAAAAACAAGTACGAAGTAGGACGATCATTTTGGCATTTGGAAAGTGGGGGATGTTGTATAGATGGCTATTTCTTTTTAGCTGGTGGCACTGCTGTCCTGGTTGGAGATGTGCTAAGGTTGGCACCGAGCTGTACGTTTTTTCAGAGGATGTTGTCGAGTACAATGATATTTTTGTGTGTTGTGGCTGACCTTGGCAGAATTAGTGCCGGTTGGCACAATACATGCTGGTAAGGGCACGGCTTAAACTAGGTTTTAGCCAATCCGGAGTCTGGAATATTTTAGCCCATTTTATAAGTTATATTAACATATAGGGCTAAGGGCCTCTACCGTACAAGAGCAGATATCAGGATATGTATGCATATTATTGTGATACACTTTGCTTCCTAATACATATATACTGTATATTCTCTATGTGTTTCTGGCTTACAAGATGTTAGGACACCTGTGTCCTTGTAATGGTTATGATAAATAAGTTGGCATTGCCATCTTCTGATGATTTGTATTATTACATGGCCATGTACAACTATATGTACACTGTACTCTTGTTTCACAAAGTGATGACTACTACAAAATTGTATAATGTTATCTTGGATCATGGAGCCACCTCTAATTTAGCCAATAGGGCTCATCTCTGTAACTGGAAATGTTTCTGTCTTACAGTTACCATAGTAATTATCATAAGTACATGATGTGAGACATTATGTCTTCTACCTCAGAGACTCCTGGTGACACGGATATACCTCGCAGTATAGGAACACTTAGTTTGACTCCCAGTTTGTATTGGTAAGAACAGCTTAGGGCAACTGTGATTATCCTTTTTGGTAGTAATAAACAAGTTTATTACTGTTATGCAATGTGTCTGTGATTCTTTGCATTCCCAATATTGACAAGAACCTAAGAGTGAGGTTTAGACTTCCTGACAATTGACGACTGTGTGCAGGCAATATTTGGTGTTTGCACAGTTTCACGTGTTACTTAAAACTTTTCCCTTCCCAACGGGGACTGTAGGTGTGCATTCCCGCATTACCTCTCCTGTTTTATGACCACTTTGTAATACCTTGCAAAGTCTGGCTGCTTTCTGGGTGTGGTTGATGCTGACTTGACCCACTCCATGGCAGTTTTGAATTGCAGCCATACAAGTGTACAGTACCCCAACTATGTATAAAGTGCTCCTGTTGTGGATCGATACACAGCACGGTGCCTTTTTCACTTTGATTTTTCGTTCCCTCCCACACAATGGCCACCGTATCAAATATCTCTGCAGAACTGAGACTCAATGTCTCAAACTTCCTTGCCTCCCTTGGAGGATGGGCTGACTTTGCCCTGCATGCAAGTCAATCTGAAAACCCTATACTAGGGATTTCAACCCAGTACACTGAGATGAGACAAACTGCCAGAAAGTGTGAAGCTAAAGTGCTGTTGGTCGCAGCTCTCTAAGCTACTCTGGAAACTTCTGAAGCGAGGTTTCGAACCCTTGAACTGCAAATCTCATCTCTAAAGCACAAGATGGGCTTGCAGGAAACAGAATGTGTGAGACATGAGCAGGATTTGGAGTCTGAACTTCAAACACTGCAAAATGAAAAGGATTTATTTTTGCATCATTCTGCACAGGCAGGTGAAAAGGAAATGTGTATGTTGAAGCAGGAGTGTGAAAGTTTGAGACAGGATAAGGGACAGGCTTTGCACATGAATGACTTGTTAAGTAGAACGAATGAACAGTTGAGTGAGGAGCTGGGAGAGATACAGGATGAGATTAACTAGGTACGTAATGGCTTAGAAGTGGCTACTAGGTACAATTGCGAATTGAGCTATGTGTATAGAATGTTGCAGAAATAAATGCAAGATGAGTTTGATATGAATGTTGAAAATGTGAGTCATGCTGACTGTGAATTCAAAATGGCAAAACTGTGCCATCAGCGAGAGTTTCTGGCTGGGCATGTTAAGGTGATGGGAGGCGTAGTCACTGCCTTAACTATGTCATCTGAAGGGGAGGTCTCAGATGACGACATCTCTCAATACAACACCCAGTCACACCTCTACTATAGCCCAGAGAGCTCGCCCCACCATCCACAACATGGCGGATCCCCTATACACCCACACCACATCATACACCATCGACTTCATGACAGACATCATAGGCAACGCCAAAATAGCAACCCCCATGATAGGGGGAGAGTAGGCTCAGGCCTAGTCCCAACAGCAGCACCAGTAGCTGTTATTTCGGTGGATGATAAAGAAGAGACTGTTAAAATGATAGATGCCACTTTAGGCAATGTCACCTTGCCTGACAGAAGCAAACGGACCCTCCAGACGCAGATCAGGCAGATGCTGCAGGAAGCTGCTACTCAGGAGGGAATGGTTCAGACTGTGGCAGAGGCCACAGCTCAGCAAGCCTTGGACAGCGCCTGAGTGAACCTACCTCTACCTGATTGTCCTAATAATCCCCTACATATGGCCCACTCTGTTCAGCAAATAGCTGACAATATCGGTCAGATGAGCCTGTCCAACAACCTCAGCTGTCACTTGTAAAAGGTGCGTGCTAAATGTGAAATGCTTAGTCTCGTTGCAGACTACTGGGTCCAGATCCTACACCAGACCATTGATCCTGGACTGTGGGCTAAACTCCCCGATGCTGTCCACCAAGACGGCCATGCCACCTTTGACGAGGTTGCAGCTGAACTAATTTCTGCACACAGCCCAGGAGTAGTAGGAGTGATGCTTGCATATCCTGTAAAACAGAATGCGAAAGAAAGTCCAGCGACTTACCACCAGAGACTCTAGATGGCCTACCAAGCAGGAAAGCAACTTGCTCAAGAAGCTGTGAATGTAGATCTTGTTGAGTATAAGACCTTGTTCCTTAGGAACATGATCAGTACAGTAAGAGAAAAGGTAGAGCCAACCACTTACCCTAACATGGAAAGATTTGCTGACATCCTTCGGAAAACTGAGAGAGTTTACCAGCTCTACATCCGTGTTCTGGGCTCCGGTTCCAAGAAAGTAGCCACTGTGGAGCCTACCCCAGAGGCCACGATGCACTACATGGTGGAAGGACAGGCCCACATAAACAGCCCTCCCCATGGATAACCAACACCCCCAGCAGGCCCAACAACCAGAGCAACAGCAGCAGCAGCAACAATGTGGTGGGAACCAGAATGATCACAAGAATAAGAAGCACCATAAGAATAATAAAGGTAAACAACAACAATGACCAGGCCCTTCATATAGGGAGATAGCCGAAGAGAATCAGAAGTTCAGACAGCTCCTGGGACAAGTGCGTTCTGTAGCAGATTCTGTTCCCACTCAGGCTCTTGCAGCTATACTTCTGGGAATTCAGGCCCCGACAGGCAATGGCGAAAACAAAAGTACAGGCCCTCAGGCCCACACAGGCCTAAACCCAGAAGCACCTCCCTATATAGCATCAGTGCAGCAGGTGAAGTCATTCACAGGAGACAGGCCCGACCTCTTCATGCTTCCTTTAGTACAGATTGACAATTACAGGCCCCAGTCAGTATTGTAAACAAACTGGTCTTGGATACAAATGGAAGGCCCTGGACTGAGGCCAAGGTCAGGGCCGCCTACTTACAGTATTACTGGATACAGGTGTGGCTGTGTCTGTATTACATGATGACCACCCAGATACATCTCCTTGGTCCACTGGATGGAGGACCAACATGTCAGGAGTAGATGGTTCTAGGTTACCTGCATACTGTTTTCTATCACTACCTGTAGAGTTAGGATATCTGAAGGCCTCTCACACCTTCCAGCTAATGGTACTGCATGATTATCCTAGTATCATTGGAATTGACTTCCTGGCACCACGTGGCTGTGTGGTGGATCTAGCTAACATGGTATTGATACAGATTCAGGGCCAATATCATATCATAATGATCCCTGACTCACATGTAGTGGCAACAATATCTGCCAACAATAAAAAGTATGACGTCATCGATTTGTTCAAGAACCATGAGCTTTTCCTAAAGCGCCTCCCCATTCCTCAAAGACATTTGGAGGCATTTGCTACCAACAAGCATGACTGTGGCAGAATGCACACTGTCATCAAAGTGCCAGGCCTGGCACATGAGAGGCAAAGGCAATATCCTTTTCCACCTGAGGCCTTGACCTCTCTTAGAGAAACAATAAAATCACTCCTCAAAGAAGGTGTGATCAGGACATGTGTCTCTACTGCCATCTCCCCAGTGTGGCCTGTGAAAAAAAACACAGGTGCCTGGAGACTTACTATTGACTACAGGAGACTGAACCAGGTCACCCCCAGTTGTGCTCCAACTGTGGCATCAGCACCTGACATGCTGCGACTTTTGATCCCTGACCAAAAATGGTTCAGTGCCCTGGACATCTCCAATGGTTTCTGTTCCTTACCATTGGCCCTTAAGAGTCAATATAAGTTCGCCTTCACCTTTGAAGGTAGACAGTACATGAGGACCTGCTTACCACAGGGATTCCATAACAGCCCGTCCCTGTTCCATCTGCACCTGATGGATACCCTTGAGGGTTTCTCTACTCCCACCCAGTGTCTCTTGCAGTATGTGGATGACCTACTGTTGGCAACAGCCACAAAGAAACAACACTTGAATCTCTTGGATGAACTACTGACTCTCATCCACTGAGCAGACCTCAAATGCAACCCAGCAAAAGCACAACTATGTCAGAAAAAGATACTCTTTCTGGGCCTGAGAATAACTGATCAAGGCCGAAGCCCTAACTGGAAAAAGATACAGAGCTTGTAAGACTTGCCATTACCCACCAGTGTGGCTACTCTTAGAAGGTTCCTACATATGGTGAACTATTCTAGAGATTTTATTTGTGATTTTGCTCAGAAGGCTGATTCTCTGTATGAGTTACTAAAAAAGGACATTCCCTTGAAATGGGGTCCCATTCACACCCAACCTGTGATGTCACTGAAACAGGCATTGGCCTCAGCTCCAGCTCTGATCAACCCCAATCCAACATTGCCATTCCATCTGGAGTGTGCCACCTCTGACATAGCCATGTCAGCAGAGCTGGCCCAGAAGGTTCATGGCACCCTGAGACCCACTGCATATGCATCACAGCTCTTGACACCAGTGGAACAGAAGTACAGCCTTTGTGAAAGGAACCTTCTGGCTACCTACTGGGCTGCCAAGCATTTCCTGTATATCACTGGGTACTCTCCACTGATCATTAACACAAATCACACCCCAGCTACCTTTCTGCTATCAGACAGAGTGAAGGATGGGTCAGTCTCTAATACCAGGCTGACACACTGGTCACTTTTTCTCCAGGATAGAGACGTACAGGTTCACCAAACCAAAATGCCATCCATGCTGGCACATGGACTCCTTTTCCAGCCACCTGATCTGCCAGATCCAGGTCCTTTCCTCCCTGCCACACCACAAATGCTTGAAAACACCTCATTGTGTTGTATCTTCACAGATGGTTCAGCTTCCTACTACCAGGGAGAACAGATTACAGGGATGGGTATCTTGATAATTTACCTTTATGGTAACACTGTTAAAATTTCTAAGCGCTACAGTATGGCATCATCACAATATGCTAACATGGCAGCGGTGGCCTGTGCCCTCGAGTTCATCCAGCATGGGACTGAGGATGCCATTATCTTCACAGACTCTAACTGGGTTTGTTGTTCTTTTACAGAATTCCATCCATTCTGGCAGAAGAACTCCTTCCTCC
Source organism: Neoceratodus forsteri (assembly GCA_016271365.2). NCBI lineage: Eukaryota > Metazoa > Chordata > Ceratodontiformes > Ceratodontidae > Neoceratodus > Neoceratodus forsteri. Next base: position 667,957,506 of record CM057456.1, on the reverse strand, counting down.
CATCTGATGGCAGCCCAGTGAAACATAAAGAACTGGTAATATACATACACTCACTGGCACAAAGGTTTGCACACAAACTCTATGTACACAAAGTTAAGGCTCACTACATCCATGACCCCTATCATGCCATCAGTGACACAGCAGGCACCCTTGCCAAGGAAGGGACCTGAGGGGGACACACCTGGATGATGGACCATCCAGAGGCCAGAGCAGCTGTACACATTGCAGCAGTCAGGAAGAAACCTGAACCATTTCTCCCCCTTGGACCTGTCAGTGACCCAACATGCTGACTCTGAACTCAAAGAAGTGTTCAGATTCCTTGACAAGAGCATTGAAGGGAACCTACCTAACCATAACCCCTACCGGATGCATGAAGGTAAGTTACACTTGTCCCCAGATGACAAGCTCATCTGCTACCAACCAGATGACACCACCACCAAGTTATGGGTGGTACCCAGACACCTTAGGTCCAAATTTCTGCACCAAGTGCATGACACCCCCTCTGATGGACACCAGGGAGTGGAAAATTCCCTCCAAAGGCTTAAGACCACCGCCTGGTGGCCTGGTGTCACCCAAGATTCAAACAGTATATAGATAACTGTCTTGTTTGTGCACAAAACAATCCCATCCCCACCAAACAAAATGCCAAACTGCTATCACAAAGACACTCTGGCCCTTGGCATGCCATACACATTGATTTTATTGGTCCTCTGACCCATACCAGCAGAAACAATAAGTATGCTCTTGTGGTAACTGATCTTTTCTCTAAGTGCGATGAAGCTTTCCCCACCAAAACATGTACTGCTAAAACCACTGCCAAAATCCTGGTGGAACAGATTGTCTCCAGTGGGGCCTACTTCTTAAGGTGGACTCTGATAAAGGAACCAGTTTTACAGATGAGTTGATGAAAGAAGCACTTGAATTCCTTGTAGTTCATCAGACATTCCACATACCCTACCATCCACAATCTTCAGACCAAGTAGAAAGAGCCAATAGATGGATTAAGCAAATGCTTTCCAAGTTTATTGAGGATAATCCCAAAACCTGGGATTCCCTGTTGCCATTACTCCTTATGTCCATACCTCTCAACTGTCCCTGATTTTCAGGGATGTCCCTGATTTTGCCTCAGAAATTTCTTCTGTCCCTCCTAAATTTGGCATGTCTGTCACTGAAGAGTAGGGATTTAAATCACAAAATAATGCCAGCCATTGGTGTTACAGTCTAGTTCTCATTAACTAAATGCTATTCATTCTAAGAACCATATAGTATATGGTTGCCTCTTATTGTGCACAGAAATCAGAGGCTCTCAGAAAGTTGTTGTAGGGTAGTTCAAAGGTCAGAAAAGCTGTTGTACTATCGTTCTGATGCCACATCGATAGTACAACAGCTTTTTAGCCTTTGCCTGCCACCAGATTGGCTGACACAGTGGGATGTCCCAGAAAAGCAGTGTAAACATGGTGATAGGATTTAGCGAGAGCCTACCAACGGACTCTCCGGAGTGAGTGAGCAGTAGCAGCACCACCGATTTTTTTTCGGAAGTTGGGACTTCAATTGCCACACACATCTCCATGTGGCAATTAATTTTTTCCAAAAATTTAAAAATAAACATTGTGCCACAGATGAGTGAAGTTGGAGAGTGTGCGAGTGGCACCACAGGGAGTGGAAACGGCACGTTAGTAAGTGGGAGTGGCAGCAGAAGCAAACAGCAAGGTAAAGGATCTCAAAGAAGTAAAAAAACTATATACTATATAAAACAGTGGATGGGAGACCATCTACAACAAAGGCTGTATTTCCATCTCAGGAGTTGATGACATCAAAGACCTCTCGAGCTTCGATCTCGTGGTCTCTATGATGTCATCAACCCCTCAATGGAAATACAGCCTTGTTGCGGATGGTCTCCCATACACTATTCTATATGTTGTACATAGCTTCTGGAACTAATATTATTATTTTTTCAGATGTGTCCCTGATTTTGGTCATTTGTCCCTGATCATTTTAAACATTGTCCCTGATTTCTGATGAAGGAGGTTGAGAGGTATGCTTATGTCGACTAGGGGCACACCCTCAGCCACTACCTAATTGACACCCTTTGAGATGATGACTGGAAGACAGATGAGATTACCTGAACACCAGTTGTTTGACCTGCATACCCCCACAGCAGATCATGTGTCTGTGGACCAATATGTTGAAAAACTCAGACAAGATCTCATACATACACACTTGTATGCTGCTAATTACATGGGCAAGGCCCAGCAACAGTCCAAAATACAGTTTGACAAACACGCACAAGAAGTGGATTGGCAAGTTTGGGATCAGGTAATGGTTCTCAGATTTGCTCATCCCACACATTCCTTCTCCAATAAGTGGGAAGGCTTCTACCCCATTGTCAACAAGCTCAGTCCAGCAGTCTACCAAGTTAGACTATTACACAACAACAAACTAACTGACAAGTGGTTACATGCAAACCAGCTAAAACTGTATAAAGGAGTTTAATTACTTTTCCTCACCCCATTGGGTGGAATAGTACTAACCTACTAATGTTTGTTTTTCCTTTTCAGATACACTGACAAGATGGCTACCTTGTTCCTTTTTCTCCTCATCTCAGGAGTTATCCCCTGCATCCAAGGCATGGTAAAGCACTTCCTTCCTCTCCTTGATCCTCCAACATCTGCCCCAAAGGGAGTTTCCATCAATATACCTGATAGTTTGATTACTGTCCAGGATGGTTCTGATGCCTACCTCACTGCCTCAGTTGTTGCTCTTGATAAATCTACCCTACAAATTGAGTGGCAAACCACATCACAAGGACAAATTCTCCCTGTGGCCAAGCTCTCCAAGGGAACTTTACATGGTTGGCCCAATGCTAAATGATCCCCTAATGGTTCTCTGTCCTTGCTACAAACTGCTCATAGACACTCTGGTTTATACAATATTACTGCCTTAATTGATCCTTCATATTGTAATTCTTTGTCTAAGGACTCTGACAGGAAATTTTGTGCTGTACACAACATGGTCTCTGCTGCCATGTATCTCTCAGTGTTTCCCCCTACTGATAAACAGCTTTCGGAATGTCCAAAGCATACCCCTGGTCATCGTAGTGGTCTCAGAGCCACTGCCTTACCTGGTACACTTATTAACAACTTACAATTTATGCATATCCCTTTTTTGTTTAACTTGACTTACTGGAATATGAAAGAATTTGGTATGTGTCATACTACTAATACTTCAGCATTTTATAGTACTTTATTGCTTGAAAGTTTAGCAGCTTTTCAGATTCGTACTCAAGACCTATTGCCAGGGTACACACCACTGAACATAGAGGCAATTTCAGAAGAAAACCCAATCCTGATGATCAAAGTCATAAACGTAATACACTTGAAGTTGGCAGTTCTGATGTCGCTGGTGCAACAGGTACTGTCACAGGTCTCTTTGGTACAGCTATGTCTATCTGGAACAAAGCAGACATTGCTGCTATCAAATCCCATTCATCTAAATTCCAACCTGGTTTGGGTAATGATATTTTACCCCCGCTATTGCATGGTGTGGATGGCCTTAGTCAGGAAGAGAGATACACTGTACATAATATGCACGATACTGCTAAGGCATTTACAGATTCCAAAGATGAGATTAACGCACTAAATGCACAGAATAACAAAGAAGCAGATAAACAATACATTGCTCGTGAGATTTTATGCTCTGCATATGGCTCATACATTATCACTACCATCAATAATCTCTTCCGTGATCTAGAATCTGGAAGGATCCCTGACATAATACATGACAGACATATTTCTAAATGGTATTGTCCACGATGTAAAACCCCTGGCTGTATTGCCATGTGTATGCAACAAACTTTAACTATTCCTCTTTCTACAGCTAGGGACATGACATTTTGTGAACAGACACCATAATACTGGTCCATGCTTTACTTCTAAGAAATGTTCTATCAAAGATACAATGTTTGTTTCTTTTACTGTCTCTTTACCATGTTTTGATCCCACTGCAGCTTTGTTCAACAAGCTTGCCTCCTTCCATTCTATCAGACACCTTGATGACGACATCTACAGAAAATGCCTAGATTTGCCTCCTCTACTGGTTTTCCATCCTATCCTGGATGCCTGGGTCATCCTGCACATGGATTGTTGCATTAAGAAGGGCCACATTTACTTGTGTCGATGTGATGTATTTGATGTTATTAAACCTGTATGTGGTTATTCTCCCGACAGTATGGATTGGTCCTTTTCCATGGATGATGACATCAGCACTAATAGCACAGACTTTTTGGACTCATCATTGGCTCCAGACAAATTTTACCAGTCCTGTCGAGAGGAGGTTCATTGCCTGTCAACACCGATTTCTAAAACCAGCTATGCCTGCCCGGTACAGTTGCAAAAGTGGAGATTACCAACTATTTAAATGCAATATAATTCTGACAGACAGTTTTGTGTAGTTACTAATATTAAGACTTATGTATACGGAACCCAGACATGTGTTATTGATTCTTCTAACTTCTGCTTTGTCCCCCACCAAAGTCTGTCATTGGACATACCATTATTACCCCCGTCCCCCTTATGGATGCTGACATCATTGATTGTAACCCCAATTATCTGCTCATACTCTCTGAATACTTACCATTTTTTAATATACACATTAATTCACTATCACTTACATTAAAATCACTTTTAGAGAGAAAAGACACACCTCATCCACATTAGCAATAATATTTCCAAAGCTAACAAAGCTATTCTTTCATTGATTAATGATGGTGATATGAATACTGCATTAACTAACACATGGTTAGAGATTACTTTTAAAGGTTTTGTTATTATACAGGCATTTTTTATATTTTTCTTGATCATCATGCTTTGCTGCCTACAGCGCACACTGCATCAACACCATGAGCAGCTGGAGTTCCTTTACAAGGCTCACGCGTCGGGTCTGTAAATGACCCCTGCTCCCTGTCTATTTCCCTATTTTTGCTGTGTTACCTTCAGAGGCAACAAGGGGGGGAATGTTACATGAGGTCCATACACCCTTATTGGTACCCCCAGAGGTACACCATAGACAGCTAGTACTTAGGTATATGTTATGCTAACATATAGGGCTAAGGGCATCTACCATACAAGAGCAGATGTCAGGATATGTTTGCATATTGTTGTTATACTCTTTGCTTCCTAATACATATATATATTCTCTATGTATTTCTTGCTTACAAGATGTTAGGACACCTGTGTCCTTGTAATGATTACGATATACAAGTTGGCATTGCCATCTTCTGATGATTTGTATTATTACATGGCCATGTACAACTATATGTACACTGTACTCTTTTGTTTCACAAAGTGATGACTACTACAAAATTATATGATGTTATCTCGGACCATGGAGCCACCTCTAATTTAGCCAATAGGGCTCATCTATGTAACTAGAAATGTTTCTATCTTACAGTTACCATAGTAATTATCATAGGTATATAATGTAAGACATTACATCTTATACCTCAGAGACCCCTTCAGACACAGAGATACCTCGAGGTATAGGGAACGCTTAGCATTGGCTCCCAGCTCATATTGATAAGAGCTGCTTAGGGCAACTGTGATTATCCTTTTTGGTAGTAATAAACAAGTGTATTACTCTTATGCAATGTGTCTGTGATTCTTTGCATTCCCAATATTGCCAAAAACCTGAGAGTGAAGTTTAGACCTCCTGACAACTTCATCAATGACTGATTATTGCTTTTTATTTTTAGAAAGGGTTTAATTTCAGAATGTCCTTTTAAGCCCAATTTATCCATGGCTTTTAAATTAAAGATCCAGTATTGTTCCCTTCTGAGTAGTAAGTTATTGTAGCCCCACCCCCACTTAATAGAGTTGTGTTTTCTGTTCCAGTAAATGTAAACTCATATGTGGGCAGAGCCTAAAACCATCTTGTTGAAGCTCAACTGGAAAATGGCTTATCGTGGAACACATGTTTTGGACTTTTTAGTGTATCCTTCCTCTAATGAAAATCCCTATGGCATTTGAATTAAATAATCCCTTCTTTCTGTTTAAAGATCATGTGCAAATGGTAGCATTAATAAAAAATGCCTTTAAAGCAGTGCCCTGGTTGTTTTTTACCCCTCTGCTTAATAAATACTTTAATTGTGTATGTTCATAGCTCTGTTTTCTTCTGACAGCTATAATGTGTTCCTGATGCTCTGCTAAGCTGGGATTCTGGCATCTGCAGCATCATGACATCAGTGGGTGGTCTGTGAGTATTGCCATCTGACAGAGATGCTGTTCCAACTTAATATTTCCTGGTCAGTAATGGACTGTAGTCAGGGCATTTTGGTTTGATTTAAAACACTCTCCTTATCCTTATACTGAGTCCTTCATAATTTATTTTAAGTTGTCAGATTTATGTGTCTAACAGTCTGCCATTGCAGTGTTTGTCTGTAGTCTGAATACTGTAGTGGCTTGTGGCAGTGTTTGACCTACTCTCAAAATTTATTATGTTTCCTGACAGTTTAAATAGTACTGTTGAGAGTGGCTTTGCAACAAAGAGTGTGAGTACCACTGCCCTATTTACCAATGTAATAATGTTATTTCCCTGCTTTTTACGTTCGCTTGCGTGCATGCACAAGGAACGTTTTGGGAGAGTAGGACACTTGGAGGTGTGCCTCTCCCATCCAATGCACTGCTCCCTTGAGCAGGCGTGGCAGTCCTGCACCAATGGGTGCAGGAGCTCTGTATGACAGCAGTGTTCCTCTGCTTCAAAAAAAGCACCGCTGCCATACTGAGCGCCGCTGTCATGCCGTCCCCCATCATGTCACGCGCTCCCCCCGCGTGCATCATGCTGCCCCCCAAAGCTTTGGTGCCACGCTATAAGCCCACCCCAGCAATGCACATGTTGTTTTGCGGCCGGTGCCCAGGTCCCCGTCGGCTCCGGCTCCCAAGCCATCCTGCTGCCACACTGGGAGCCCACCCCAGTGTGGCAACGCCTCTTTTGCCGACGGGTGCCTAACTCGCCCGGCTCGCTCCCTCGCATACTTTGCTGACGGGTGCCCAATCTCCTGTCAGCTCTTCACCCCCCAGCCATCTTCTGCCATGCTGGGAGCCCACCCCAGGGTGGCAAACATCCCACGAGTCTGTTTGTTAAAACCTGTAAAATAAAACGGTCCCACGGTGCATCTCCCAGCCCTCCCACAACCGCACTCCACCCACTGCGACCCAGCTCTCCCACACCCCTCACCCCATACTTACCTCTGACCGGGCGTGATGATCTTCGGTGGACCGGAACACGCCTGCACTCTTCAAAGGTGACCGCGAACTGAGGAAATGCCTTTAAGCTGTATAATGGGCTAGATAGGGGGGGTTCAACTTTATTGCATATCTCAGTCATTTTTTGGAATTTTTACACCAAATTTTCAACATGGGGTTTTTGGGACCCCTTCTCATGAATGATGTCACTGTCATGGCGTTATTCAGGCCCGAAGGGTGATTTCACAGTCACTGCACAGTCACTGCACTAAATCACCCTTTGGGCTCAAATAACACCATGACAGTGACATCATTCATGAGAAGGGGTCCCAAAAATCCCATGTTGAAAATTTGGTGCACAAATTCCAAAAAATGACTGTTTTACAAGCGTGCGTTGCACAGTTCCTACACAGGCTCGTAAGTTCGCGAATTTTCAATATTTTCACTCCAGATTTTCAACATTACCATTTTATCACACCTTCTTATGTGCTGTACAGCTGTCATTTTTCACATCTCACCCAAAACATGTTTCCGCCTATGTAGCGCACAATGGCGCAGTCGGTGTGTGAAATCAATGTATGGGACACATTAAGAAAATCACAGTGACACTGATCATGAGCAGAGGTCTTAAAATGGCTGTGCTGAAAATTTGGTGAAAAAATTCCTACAAATGACTGTTTTACGAGCATGCATTGTGCAGTTCCTACACACGCTCGTAAGTTTGCTAAATTTCTATATTTGCACTCCAGATTTTCAACATTGCCATTTTACCACACCTCCTCATGAGCAGTATAGCTGTCATTTTTTACATCCTGCCCAAAATGTGTTTCTGCCCATGTAGCGCACAATGGCACAGTCGGTGTGCGAACTCAGTGTATGGGACACATTAAGAAAACCACAGTGTCACTGTTCATGAGCAAAGATCTTAAAATGGCTATGTTGAAAATTTGGCGAAAAAAATTCCTACAAATAACTGTTTTACGAGCATGCGTTGTGCAGTTCCTACGCACGCTCATAAGTTTGTGAATTTCCAATATTTTCACTCCAGATTTTCAACATTGCCATTTTACCACACCTCCTTATGAGCAGTACAGCTGTAATTTTTCACATCCTGCCCAAAACGTCTTTCCGCTCATGTAGTGCACAATGGCGCAGTCGGTGTGTAAAATCAATGTATGGCACACAGTAAGAAAATCACAGTGACACTGTTCATTAGCAGAGGTTTTAAAATGGTAATATTGAACATTTGGTGAAAAAATTCCTAAAAATGACTGTTTTACGAGCGTGCATTGCACAGTTCCCATGCACACTCGTAGGTTTGCGAATTTTCAATATTTCCACTCCAGATTTTCAACATTGGCATTTTACCACACCTCCTCATGAGCAGTATAGCTGTCATTTTTCACATCCTGCCCAAAACGTGTTTCCGCCCATGTAGCACACAATGGCGCAGTCGGTGTCCGAAATCAATGTATGGGACACATTAAGAAAATCACAGTGACACTGATCATGAGCAGAGGTCTTCAAATGGCTGTGTTGAAAATTTGGTAAAAAAATTCCTAAAAATGACTGTTTTACGAGTGTGCATTGCTCAGTTCCTACGCACACTCGCAAGTTTGCGAATTTTCAGTATTTTCACTCCAGATTTTCACCATTGCTATTTTACCACACCTCCTCATGAGCAGTACAGCTGTCATTTTTCACATCCTGCCTAAAATGTGTTTCCACCCATGTAGCGCACAATGGCGCAGTCCGTGTGCGAACTTAATGTATGGGACACATTAAGAAAATCACAGTGACACTGTTCATGAGCAGAGGTCTTAAGATGGCTGTGTTGAAAATTTGGTGACAAAATTCCTAGAAATTACTGTTTTACGAGTGTTCATTGTGCAGTTCCTATGCACGCTCGTAAGTTTTCGAATTTTCAATATTTTCGCTCCACATTTTCAACATTGTCATTTTACCACACCTCTTATGAGCACTGCAGCTGTCATTTTTCACATCTTGCCCAAAACGTGTTTCCGCCCATGTAGCGCACAATGGCACAGTCGCTGTGTGAATTCAGTGTATGGGACACATTAAGAAAATCACAGTGTCACTGTTCATGAGCAGAGATCTTAAAATGGCTATGTTGAAAATTTGGTGAACAAATTCCTAAAAATAACTGTTTTACGAGCGTGAGTTGTGCAGTTCCTGCGCACGCTCTTAAGTTTGCGAATTTTCAATATTTTCACTCCAGATTTTCAACATTGCCATTTTACCACACCTCCTTATGAGCAGTACAGCTGTCATATGTCACATCCTGCCCAAAACATGTTTCCGCCCATGTAGTGCACAATGGCTCAGTCGGTGTGCAAAATCAATGTATGGCACACCGTAAGACAATCACAGTGACACTGTTCATTAGCAGAGGTTTTAAAATGCCAGTGTTGACAATTTGGTGAAAAAATTCCTAACAATGACTATTTTACCAAAGTGCATTTCACAATTCCCATGCATACTCCTAGGTTTGCGAATTTTCAATATTTCCACTCCAGATTTTCAACATTGCCATTTTACCACACTTCCTTATAAGCAGTACAGCTGTCATTTTTCACATCCTGCCCAAAACGTGTTTCCACCTATGTAGCGCACAATGGGGGTAACAAAAAGGTCATGCTGACAATTTATTGTGCAAATACCAGCAATCGCACAGGGCATTAGGGTAAAGCACCATACATGCCCAACACCACTGCAAATACCTGCAAGCGAACGTTAAGCATTGACAAATGCTTGTTATAATGCTGTCAACTTGTTAACAAAGTTTGTTACAGTATATTTTATTTTTAACTGACTTTAATGTCTGCCTGTGTGGTTACTTTTTGTTCAGTTTTGTTGTTTCCTGTTTTAATTTTTTGCTGATGTGAAACACTGCTGTGTCATTGGTTGTAAGAATGAGAAAGGGTATGCACACAGTTTCTATCACTTTCCTAAAGATAACCATTGGTACAAGCAGTGGACATTTGGGGCCAGATATTCAAACTCAACCATTCTGTTGTGCAAGCCCTTGCGCCGCTCAAAAAAGTTGTGCAAAGGTGTGGACAGGGCGATATTCAATGGAGTTGCGCTATTGAGCAACTTCTTTGAATATCGCCCCCTGGCCACAGCCACTGTGCATGGCGCAGTGGAACTTGTGCACCACAAGTGGTCAGAGTGGAGCATTCAGATGCGGTGGCGCAAGTTCCATTGTGCCATGTGCAAACCTGCGATATTCAAAAGGTGACATGCAAATGGGGACATAATTTATGTAAGGCACAGGGGGGTCATTTGCATCTAATTATGGCCCCATTTGCATTCCATTAGCATGTGGGTGCGCTGATCCCCGACGACTTGCGCCTGGCGCCCTGCCAGGCAGCAGCTGTCAGGGAGCGATGCCCCCTGCAGCCCGATCGTGGGCATAACCGAAACGGCCCGATCTTGGGCATAATAGTGTTCCTCCCCATTTGTCTGATTGGGCAGAGCGTTCGTTTCCCCACATTAGTCCATCGCGGGCATGACGTTATTTTCATATTACGATCATGGCAGAATGTTATTTTACCTCTCTACACTGGAGTCGGCAGAACGTTATGTCTCTTCTCTGAGCAACCCACGCAGGTATCGTAGATGCGTCTCGCCTTTCAAAGTCCAGTCTTCGGTGGCGTCCAGTGGACCACTTGGGATCGCTGGTTAATGTCACCACTCACGTTCATCCAATATCCTCGGTGAGTTTAGCGGTGCTCACACCACACAGTCTCATTACTCATCATTGCGGGCAATTACCCCGCCGCCCCGCCACCACTGACTGACAGCCCGGCAGTTGTGTCTGTCTGCATGGGTGCAGCCTATACATGTTCAGGCAGTCCAGATATGTGAATGAATGAATTCATCTGACTGCTTAGTATATGCGGGTCTGCACGCCCATTGGCTCTGCCTGAACCACCGGGGTGCAGCCCTACCGCCGCCAGTCAGCCGGGCGCAGGCCAGGTGGGTGGGTGCTGCTGCCCGCCGCTGATGGGGAGCAGGGTGGTGGGGCTTCGGGTGGTGGGTGGGAGCCACTTATCACCAGGGATATTGGACATTGGGGGTGGGTTTGACATTATGCCCGTGGATTGACTTGCATGGTCCACTGGACCACCAGAGATATTGGACTTTGGAGGAGGGACGCCTGGATGCCACGATCGGGCTGCTCGGGGACATAACATTCTGCCCACGATCAGGCTAATGGGGGTGGAAATAACGCTCTGCCCATGATCGGGCTAATGGGGAATAACGTTATGCCCATGATCATGCTAATGGGGGGCACTTCAGCCGAGATCAGGGCATAAAGCCGCTGGAATGAGGAGGCCACCCACAGGTGGCAGCTGTGTTGCACCCTGCAATGTGGCAGCTCACCTGTGGGTGGCCCTCGACTTGATCCTTTTTTTTTTGGCTTAAAGTTGTGCTGGCACAGGTAGGGGGTTGCGCCTGCATAACTCTTCACAGCCCAGCTGAATATCAGGCTGTGCAGTTTATACATGGTTCCTCTCCCTTCAGTTGTGCATGCCTTCATTAGCATTGCGCTGTTGCTCAGCATGATTTGGGGGGCGCAGCTGCCTCCTGCAGAATATCGCAGAATGGCGCATTTCAGACTTGCACAGGCACAACCCTATTGTGAATGGCTCAACTCTTTTGAATATCTGGCACTTGGTGTTAAATGTGCCTGCTAGAAACCAACTGATCATAGTATTTTATGTGCTGGCCACCTTACAGAAGCTCAATTTACAATTTTGTAAACTCTTTTAGATACTATTGGTTTTACTCTGTCAGTGTTGCTTGAAACCAGATGCACGTCCCACCATTTTTTTCATTTAAATAGGAAAAACCAAAATGCCAGAGTAATGTCATTCATAATAGGAAAGGGATTGAAGAAAGTGATAAATATAATAAGCTATATTACAACTGTCTTATCTGAATTGCTGCTGAATACTGACAGCGTGTATGTAAAATTAGTTGAAAGAGACAGGTATTTATTTTACTGTTACTGGCAATGTAGTGTCTGTGTTTATGGGTTCATGATAGTGTTACAAATGTGTACATTGCTGACTGCTTTTGCTGGTTAATATTAAGTAGGTGTGTATGTTTGCAACACGTTATTATGTGCATGGATTTCTGTGACTGATGCTCTTAAATGTCTCTGTGTTGTTGTAGGGTACTTTTAGATCACTTTTCAAAGTCAGTGGCTCACTACTCTTACATCGGGGTGTATGGGTGAATGATATGGTGATATGGGTGCATGACAGTTATGCTTGGTTTATAGTGCCCTGCTCAGTAATATATCTTAATGGATGAAATATTCTATTACAGAGGAGTGTATAGGTGAAAGACTATAGCACAAATGTGTGTAAAGTTGCAGGACACTGCTATCTGCATTCATGTTTGTGCCCATCATTCTTGTGAATGTCTGCATGGGTACACAGTACTATTATATGGGTCTATATAGATACAGGAAAATGGCACAATTGTGCATATGTGAATAGGGCACTTATATACTGTTATTTTAGTTCAGGTCATGGTTGTGTAACCCCTAGGTGGAGCTATCCCAAGGGCTACTACCCTTGCCTGCTTGGCTACTAACAGGTATAGGAGCCTGAGTTCTGAAATGGGTGCCTCCACCCAAAGGTCTGGGTTGGTTTGGGTTATGCTAACCAGGCCACAGCCCTCTGGGACACTGTGACCCCCCCCATCTCCCACTAGTGGCCCACACAGTACACATAAGTAACCTTCCCAATACCCCAGATATGCAAACCGCATACACTTGTATTTGGCACTTGCCCCCGGGACTGTTTCCTTCAGCTTGAGTCTGGGGACTCCCTGTAAAATAAGGTGATGCAGTACAACAGCAGCAATGCAATACCTTCAGCATAAACTGACACCCCAGTCAATGTAAATTGCAGAAACAAACAGATCTGATTTATTCAGGGGTCTGTAACAAGGAGGGGGAATAATCAGGTTAATTAGCTTGAACACATTAATAATCCCACTACTGTGCATGCACTTAGAGTCCAACTCAGTCACACTCTCTGGGTACCCAGGATGGGGAAAAAGGCTAGCCAGGACCAATGCCTGGGGTAGGCTGGCAATGCAGCTGGTTGGGGCCCTGTAATGGAAAAATGACATACACACACACAATTTGTAATCCGGAGCCGGAGGGTTCAGTCTGTGAAAAGAAAAACACAAGACAATCAGATGACACACTTTGATTTAAGAAAAGTTACAGGGAGCTACCCTGATAATTACTCACAGTACACAGGCTGAACACAGGAGGGATGATGCGTGTTCTGGATTGCCAGAAGGAGCAGGGTAGCAAGACAAGACCCTCATGGCAGGGCCCAATGGCAGGTGAAACAAGCAGATTCAGTCTGATGCAGCTGGGAACAGCTTCCAGCAATCAGCACTCAGTTTACAGCAAGGGAGGACCCGATCATGATTCCCTTCCAGCACATAGTCCATTCATATGTAAAGAAAGTTTACTGTACCAGGCAAACGACTCCTCGGTCCTGATCACAAAATCACTGCTAAACCCGGGAGCACTACAGTAGCTAAAGTTCCTGACAGGTCGATCGCTTCCAGCAAAATCTTCGGTCTTCTACAGGGTGAGCCTGGTTATAAATCAGCAGCTTGCTTTGTTCTATATAAATTCGGATTCAGTCTGAAAAAGTCCTCTTCTTCCTCTCAGGGCAGAAAGCAGGCTAGTAGGCCAGAAGTCAGGCCTTCCACGGTTCTTCCATGCGAACTACGCCGCAATGGCCTCTCGAACACACAGAGCTCCTTCTCTCTCAGCTTCCAACTCTAATCTGGCTTGCCAGCAGACAGTTCGGGGATTTCCCTTAGATCCAAAAGGTCCAATTGGCTGGTTCTGCTGTCAATCACAACACACTCCCTCTGTTGGTGCAAAAAGGCACCAATAGTCCAAAACTACAATTTCCAGAGTCTGGCACCATTAGTTTCATTCTGACAGGATCCATTTAGAGTCCTCACCATGCAACTGGACCAATTCGGCAGTTCGGGACCAAAATGGTGGAGTAAACAGAAACAGTCCATGCTGCAAGAAAGGCAGGTCAGACAAACTACATTTTCACTATTGCTCTAAATGGTTCCCAGCAACTAGTTACATCTTTCAAAAGTGCTCACTCTGCTCAAATAGCGATGGCAGAAACGGAGTGATTTGTCAGCAGCTCGAGCGGGACTTGAGCAGGGAAACACACAGACCCCCCATCCAGATTAATTATGACTGCAAGCAGGCAGCCCTTAAAGAGACAGTACTTGGAGGCATTAAAAGCACTCACTGGCAATCACAGTTAAAGGCTTTAACGCTGAACACCAACCAGGCTCTGAGCAAATAGGCAAGCTCTGGGAAGACTTTTGGGAACCCCCATTTGCAGGGGGCTTACAGTTGCATATATTTGTATTGATGCAGGGTACTGTTATGTGTGTCTATGGGTGAAAGACAATGGTACTAATGTGTGTATGGGTGTAGCACACTTATGACTGGTTATTGTAGTGCAGAACATGGTTACATATCTTTGTATGACCTGTGGGTTACTGCTACATGAATGTGCATGGGTGAAAGGCCATGGCATAACTCTCTGTATGTGTGCAGGACACTGCAATGTCTAGGGATTTGTTGAACCACATTGATATGTATCTATATAAGGGTTTTTGGTAATGGTGTGTTCTTGTGCATGGCTGAGAGGAAATATAGAAACACTGAACTTGACTAAAGGGAGACTGCATATCTATTTACTCTGCCCTTGCTTTACTAACTCACTCCATTGACTTACTGCACTGTTGTACTGTACCCTTTCCCCCTACTATCACACCTCAAACCCATACTGCCCTTCTTGGGGACTATGGTTCCTCTTGCTCTGTCCCATTCCCATTTAAACCCTTGAAGGCCTGGCCTGGTGGCACAGAGGGCTGAAGCAATGGTGCCTTACCTTGAACCACGCTGGTGACCTGGGTTTGGGAATGAACTCGGGCACCAGGGGTCAGCAGGGGGAGGAGAGGATTGAGCATCTGGAGGACTGCTCTGCTCTCGTCTCCTGGGGTGGGTTGGGGAAATGTCTTGCTCTGTAGCAGCCCCTAGTGGAGACCAGGAGCACTACAGATGTGGTGCAACAAGGGAAGCCTGGAGGAAAAATCAGAATACAGTGCCTCGATCGACCAGATGATGACTGCCCAGACCCTTACCTCCATGGAGCCCCGAACATGCTGACTTGACCTCAGCAGCACTCAAGGCCAAGAAGGCTGGCCTTAAGGCACTTTCTACCTGGAAGGAGAGAACCCGCCCAGTGAAGGGATACATCTGGTTACCCTGGGCCAGCTGCAATATGAGGTCAGGGGTTGGTGATGGGGTCCTGGGGGAGAATCTTTGGCAATGGCCTGTAGGAGAGGCCAATCGAGATGCAGGGAAGATGAATGGATAATGCAAAAAAAAAAAACCTTGAAGGGAATTTGCATCCTACCATCCTCCACTCATGCTGCTAGTGACTGCATCCCTGTTTGTACAAATAGGACATAACAGTTTGCCTTCTTTATAACACAGAGAAACTTGAACGTTTCAATCATGTACCCACACTTGCTTCTAGATTTCAGTGACTAGATGTTTAGAGCCCTAGTCTGTCTAGGACTTTTCTCAGGTGAGGTCTCCAGAACTGGTCATAGTTCTCCAGGTGAAGCCTCACTAGGGATCTGTGCAGTAACAGAATCACCTTGCTTTGCCTACTGTGAAAACCATTCCCTATAAAGCCCATCATCTTCAGTGCCTTTTGTATGCTTTATTGCATTGACTTGTTTGCTGAAGGGGGTCACTGACTATGGCCCACATATCTCTATCCTCTGTGGAAGTGGGCAGTCTAATTCCTACCACCAAGTATTCTGTGCATGGATTATGCCTACCAAAGTGCACTTGTGCTCACAAATGGGGAGCATGTACAGGAAATAATGGCCAGGGAGCCATTGGGTGGGAGTGACCACAGCACAGTGTAGTTCCAATTAGATATGGGCAGGGAAAGCATCCTGACTAAGACCAAATTCTTGTATTTTAGAAGGGCAGACTTCCATACAATGGGTGAACTACTAAAAGAGGCACCTGGCATGCATCAGACCAGATATATGGGGGAAAAAAGGTGGTTCATCATTACAGAAGGAATACAGGTTGCCACAGAGCAGTGTATTAGGTTCAGAGGTTAGAACACAAGAGCCAAACTGCCCAGCTTGTTCAGTTCTGGGGTTGCCCAGGTAGTAAGAGAAAAGAGGCTGGCCTATAGAAAATTCAGGAAGACCAAGAGAGAGAAAGAGAGAGGGAGAGGTGGATAGGGAAAATTACCTAAGGTTGGCTACTGAGGCAAGTAAGGAAGTCCAGCGAGCTAAAGCACAGAAGAAGCTGCAGATAACTAAAGGAATTAAGAAGGTGAGAAGTCTTTCTTTCACTGTATAAGTGAAAAAGGAGACACGAAGGAAGGGATTGCTAGGCTTAGGAAAAGGGGAGGAGTGGGTGGAGGATAATGGGTGGACATAGTGCCAGTAACCAAGACTTGGGCATCACTACACCATGACTGGGACCTTGCAACCCCTGGATTTAAACTACACAAAAGGAACAGGGTTGTCAGGAAGGGGAAGGGGTGGCAGTTTATATCAGAAAGGGAATAACTTGCATGATGAATCAGTTGGAGGAAGGGGAGGTAGAGGCATTATGGACTCAATTAAGGTCTAATAGAAGGAGAATGATAAGGTTGGTGGTGGTGTACAGACCACCCAACCTGGATGAGGAAATGGACAGAGAACTGAGTTCACAAATATTGGAAGCTGTGGGGAAGGAGAGGTTGGTAATTGTTGAGGATTTCAACCTGCATAAGGTGGATTGGAGAATACCATCAGCAACATGTACTAGGAGTCAGGTGATCCTGATTGGACTACAGAATGGGTTCCTGACTCAGAGTGTCACAGAACAAACAAGAGCAGAGGCAATGCTTGATCTTATGCTAACAAATAGGGAGCATGTAGAGGAAATAACAGTCCGGGAGCCATTGGGTGTGAATGACTATTGCACAGTGTGGTTTCAGTTAGATATGGGAAGGGAAAGCATTCTGACTAAGACAAAAATCTTGGATTTTAGAAGGCTGGACTTGAGGAATATGGATGAAGTACTAAGGAGCCACCTGGTGGTCATCAGAGCAGATATAGGGGTGGACCAAAGGTGGTTCATCATTAAGGAAGGAATAATGGTTGCCACAAAGCAATGTGTTAGGGTCAGGGGTAAAAACACAAGGACCAAGGTGCCCAGCTGGGTCAGTTCTGGGGTTGACCAGGCAGTAATGGAAAATAGGATGGCCTATAGAAAATTCAGGAAGACCAAAATAGAGATGGATAGAGAAAATTACCTAAGGTTGGCTAGTGAGGCAAGTAAGGTAGTCCTGCAAGCAATAGCCCAGAAGGAGCTGCAGACAGCTGAAGGAATTAAGAAGGGGGAGAAATCTTTCTTTCGCTATATAAGTGAAACAAGTGACAAGCAAGAAGGGACTGTTATTCTTAAGAAAGGGGAGGAGTGGGTGGAGCATAATGGTGGAAAAGCAGAGATACTAAATAAATACTTATGTCTCGTCTTCACCAGGGAGAAGGATGGACCAATGCCTTCATGTGGGAGATGAAGAGCAGAGGTGGAGGGGAACATAGATGTAGTTATAGAGAAGGCTAGAGTGAGGGATGGGCTGCTAGCATTAAAGGTGGACAAATCACCAGGCCCAGACAGTTACATCCAAGGGTACTATGGGAACTGGCCAAGGAACTGGCAGGGCCACTGACAGACCTATTTATTAGTTCACTAGAGTCAGGTGTTGTACCGCAGGATTGGAGAACAGAACAGATGGTGCTCCTTTACATAAGTAGTCCCTAGAATAACCGAGGGAAGTGCAGAGAAGTCAGTCTGACCTCAATTGTGGGCAAGCTCATGGAGACCATACTAAAGGAAAGGTTGGTGGAATATCTATAGTAGCATGGTCTCCAGGATTCAAGGCAGCATGGATTCATGGTGGGGGGTGGATTGTGTAAAACAAATCTGATTGACTTCTTTGACTGTGTCACTAAGACAGTAGACAGGTGAAAAGTGGTAGACATCCTCTATCTGGATTTCAGCAAGGCCTTTACCCAAGAAAAGGTTGATCAGGAACTTGGTGGATCTTGGGGTTGGGGATGAGATGGAAGTGATGATCACTAGTGACCAGAAGCACTCCACACACTGCAAGAAAGCAAGCAGCAAAGGCAAACAAGATACTGGGATGCATAGCTAGAGGGATCAGAAGTAGGAGAGAGGAGGTTATACTGCCCTTGTACAGGTCACCGGTAAGGCCGGCATGAAGTTCAGTACTGATGTCCACACCTCAAAAAGGGCATTACCCTGCTAGATAAGGGACAGAGGAGGGCTACAAAGATGACAGCAGGACAGCAGGGCAAGGGATATGAGGAGATGTTGAGGGCACTGAACATGTACTCCACAGGAGAGAGAGAGGGGACATGACTGGGACTTGAAGTACTTTAAAGGTATAAATAAGGTGAATAAGGAGAGTCTCTTTTAACTGAGCGGCAACCATAACACAAGGGGGCACAGTCTTAAGATGGAGGGTAGGAGGTTTAAGAGGGTGGTCAGAAAGTCCTTCTTCACAGAGAGGATGGTAGACACTTGGAATGCACTGTCAGAAGAGGTGATCTCATTAAACATAGTGGCCAAGTTCAAGAGAAGCTGGGATAGGCATGGGGGAATGTAAGGATCGTGGGTAGGAAGGATGGGAGGAGTTGGGAGGGGGCACGGAAAATAGCTCAAGTTCTGGACCCTGCAATATGAGCTGACTAGGTAGACCAAATGGCCTTCTTCTGCTGGCTTCTTAGTATGTTAGTATGACTCCTACTGTGCTTCCAACAAACCTCAATTTTTTTTTCTCTCAGCAAACAAATTAGGAGTACTGCCAAACAAATGTAAATATCTCAGAAAGTATACAAATTATACATACACCACTAGCACGTGTGCTGTTCAGGACAAAAAGACCTTTCAAATGAGGGTAGTCACTAAACTGAATTAATTATATTATTTTAAAAATAAAACCATCCAAAAGGTGAAAATAGTGAAAAAAAAAATCAGGTAATCAGATGGTTATATTTTAAAAAAATAGAATTAATGCAGTTTAGTGAATAGGCTAATTTTGAAGGTCTTTTATTAGTTAGTAATTACTTGTGCTGCTTGCGTATATATATATATATATATATATATATATATATATATATATATATATTAGAGGCAAAAAACTTCGGTTTAATGCATCAGTTAGGGTTGTTCACAGCGACAAAAGCAAGGAAATTTGGTGTTAGGATTGAAAGTCCCCCTTGGACCCTTCCAGCCTACCCCAACTGGCATCAAGGTGTGCATTGGGGTCATCGCCTAACTCTCACCCTATCACATGTGTAAATAAGCAGAGGTATGGGAGAATGGGGTGAGAGTTGGGACCGATGACCCCAACATGTACTATGCCGGGTGGGGGGTCTGGGGTCCATGGGGCTTTTCAACCCAACACCAAATTTCACTTTGCCACTGTGGAACAACCCTAACTGATTCATTAAATGGAGTTTTTTGCCTCTAATTTCCTCTTTTGAGAATGAGGATGATAAATAGTGAATGGAATGCAGTGGCGGGAGTGCAGGGCCCTTTGGGACCCCACTCCCACCACGTGATGTCCTGTTACATAGTAACAGGAACTGCAAAGCAAATGCAAGCGGCAATGGTTATGCACATGATAAAGCAAACATAAATGGTAAAGCAAACGTTAATAGAAATGCAAGCGTAAAGTGATGCCAAAGCTAGCAGTGATGTAAATGGACACACAAGCGCATACGAAAATGGAACTGGTAATGTGCACAGTGATGGCACCAGTACTGTATATGCAAATGTTAAGTGTTACCGCAACAAGAATGTCAAATGTAACAGAAACGAAAATGCTAATGGAATCGCGCATGTAAACACAAACCGTAATGTGCACGAGCACGGTACTGCAATTGTAAATGTAAATGGTAAAGTTAACATGAATAAGAATGCCAGATGTAACAGAAATGAAAATGCAAACATAAATGTGTACATAAAAGCAAACCGTAATGCACACGGTCACGTTACTGCAATTGTAAACGCAAATGGTAATGGTAACAGCAACAATAATGCCAAAGGAAACATAAACACAAAAGGAAATGCAAGCACATATGGAATCACAAACCGTAATGCACACAGGCACAGTAATGCAATAGGAAATGCAAATGGTAACAATAACAGCAATGAAGATGCAAAACGAAAGACAAACGCAAAGGAAAGGGCTGCCATAAACGCTAATGCCAATGCACATGGTGACACAAACTGAAATGCAAACACAAACAGTAGTGGAAAAACAAATGGTAACAGTAACTCAAATGCAAGCGCAAACGAGAATGCAAAGCGTAACACACACAGTGACGCACA
Source organism: Neoceratodus forsteri (assembly GCA_016271365.2). NCBI lineage: Eukaryota > Metazoa > Chordata > Ceratodontiformes > Ceratodontidae > Neoceratodus > Neoceratodus forsteri. Next base: position 667,936,719 of record CM057456.1, on the reverse strand, counting down.
TGGGAACAGTAACGCAAATGGGTACATAAATGCAAGTGGAAACAGTAACTGTACATTAACAGAAGTGCATACCCTGTTTTTCCCCAACAGCTGCATAGAGAAACACAGTGTGTACAAAGAATGTATGCATAATAATGGGCCTTGGAGCTGAAAATGAGGTGTTGGAATACTAAACCTCAGTAACCGTACGAGGTAGAAAAAAAATATTCACGATTCATGATTTTCCTGGCTACGTTTTTTGTTGAATGGGTAGCCATAGACTAAGCATTGTCATGACAAAAATTCCGTAGATTCTCGCACCGCTTTAAGATACGTAGCCCTCGGTGCTACAAGGCGACGCCAAATATTAGTTCATGGGAAAAAAATATCAACCCCCTGAGTACCATAATTTGCCATCCATGCAATATTTGTTCACCAAACCACCAAAAAGCACATCTGTGAGATGTTGGCTGTCTTCCCTCCAAATTTGAGCCCAAAAGACCAAACCGTTCTTTTGCAGCAGGGTGTCAAAGAACGCCTGTCATTTTGGCCATTGTCTGGAAAAGTGTCGCAATTTGTGAAAGCTTTCACAAAATTTTGCGAAACTGTCGCAAGTGCAACACTACTTTTTCCAGAAACTTGAAAAACATATTTTTAGGGTGTTTAACCCCAAATTAAAGACATGGCTAAAATACTGAGGGTCTGACTAGGTGAACACAAAAATAATTGTGTTCCTAGAAGGTCCCACTTTTAAATGCCAAGCATTTTTCTGATCAGTAACTGAAAAAAACTGGTGGATTTGCGACACTACTTGGGCCATTTGCAACACTAAAAAGTGCATTTGCGAAAGTGTTGAACTTTTTGTTAACTTTTTCAATTGACTTATAACGGGAACTTATATTTTGAATAACTTTTGAACCGTTCAATATTTTTTCACAAAATCTTCAAAAGGCACATTGGGGACCCCGGTCACACAATCCCTGAAATTTTCGGACTGGTCGCACAAACTGTGCAACCTGTAGGTGAGAGCAAGGAATTCTCAAAAAAGTGTAATTGCACTTTTGGTTGTTGCTTAATAACTCTGCAGCCGTATATCCAACCAGTTCGGAAGTTGGCATATCCCAAGATCTACCATCTCCAACCATGCTCACCAAACTTCAGGCAAATCCGTTGAGCAGTGGCAAAGTTATTAAGGTGCAAAATGTCACCCTTTAACCTTAAACGTGCCACTCAACCCTAACTATGGCAGCATTACTGTGCTACCATAATACATATATATATATATATATATATATATAGATATATATTGATATATTTAATACACCGAGTACATTTAAATTCTATTCAGTGATGATATGTTATTGTCACTTTAAGAGCACTTTAGTATTTAAGTGGGAGGAGATCTATGTCTGGTCATCCTTTCAGAAAGTATATGTGTGAAACGCGTCAGTTGACCAAGAAGGGCTGCTGTCATTGGGAGCAGGGCCCAAATGTTTTGTTATGTGTGAAGTCTGCTGAATATTTTGGAATGGACTCCATGCTTTATCATGAGTTTTAACCTATATTTATTGCTGATATCAGCACCGAATAAAGTGCTGAGCACTGTATCTTACAGCCTGGACCTTCTGTTGTGTAGACAAGTATTATTGTACACTACAGACTTATCAGGTGCCGGACACCCCTGTTTGCCTTGCTGTACTGGTCTGAGGTCCAGAAATTCTCTGCTGAAGTCCTTGGCCTATCAAACCTTAATTCCCTGCAAATCATGATGATAGGCCTCCCTGACTGCCTATTCCCCTACACAGCCACACTTACATTGGTTGGTTACAGTTTCAATGGAGGCAAAGGGATTGTTACTGCAGAAGTGCTGCACAACTTTACTTTGATTATTGCACTTAATTTTGGTACCCTTACAAAAAAGCATGCTCACACTCAACTTGAAATAGTCCAAAGAAGAGTTACAAGGCCTATGTTGGCAATCAAGGACCTAGAGTATGAAAACAGATTAAGAAAACTGAATCTTATGTCCCTAGAGCGAAGAAGGAAAAGGGTCAATCTTCTTCTCATGTGTAATATTGTTCAGGACCCTTACCTATTTAATGAAATAGGATTTGCATTTAAACAAAATGTGTTGGACACGCCAGGGTACCTACTACAGTTGCAACGTATTAAATGCAATAGTATAAGAAGAAAATGTTACATCTCCCACCAAATAGTAAACCTCTGGAAAGCCTTTCCCCTTGACACAATATGAAGTGCTAGCAAATCTCTCTTTAAGAAAAGACTGGATAACTGGATTCTGGATTCTGAATGGAGGGAGCATACACTATTATGGGTGATGAGATAGAAGATGTATATGGGCTACATGCCTTTTGCTCCTTGTCTGTCTCAGTATGAACCTCCGTATGAACAACTGATATACTCACAGCTCAGGAGTAGCTTAACTTTGGGGAGTTGGTGAACTCTTAGTGGTTATCTGCTTTGATCACTAACTATCTTTTACAGTACCAGCACTCATGGGGTATATACCTCTTCTCCCCTTTATGTACCCTATCTCTTCTCTGGATAATGACGGACCTTAGTATGACTCATATGAGAGACAAACCCCATAAGCTGGGAAGGTCAAGTTTCTACTCTGCCCTCCATGCAAGTAAGCGTAACAGAGATTAGCTTTGCCCACCATACAGGTTCTTAATATGTGTATGAATGTCCTCTGACAAATGTGGGCTATTGTCTGGGCACCATTGTTTGCCCATGCTGTTCGCTCAATACCTCACCATATTGGGAGGTTCCAATCAGATCAACAGGTGTTAAGGGGCTTACTTGGACATGGGGTATGGAGAAGGCCACATTAATGCATCAGAAATATCAGAACTAAAGTTCACACATGATGACATGCTGTAATGAGTGGCAACCCCCTCCTCACTGACTTGGATGTTATTGTGGTCCATGATCTATGCCGCTGGCTAGGTAATTATGTATTCCTACCTGAACATTTACCATCCACCTGAGGGTGAGAGTATGTTCCTGCAGGAAGTCACGGACTTCATCACCTACATGGTGTTGGAGTCGCCCAGGTTGATGGTGCTGGGTAACTTCAATGCCTGGGTCAATGATGAACTCTCATAATTTGGTCAGGACTTCCTTCAGCTTATGAATATGCTGGGTTTCACACAGGTTGTTACCTCTGCAACCCATGTTCATGGTCACTCCCTTGATTTGGTTTTCCTTCTGGGAATGGAAGCCACCAATCTGGTGGTGGAACCAGTCAGATGGTCTGACCATTGCACTGTAAGATTCAATTTCTGAGCTTCCCTTTATAGGCCTGCCCCTGTGAAGATGGTCAGATACTGCCCTTTGAGGGGTTTTACTTCCATTGTCCTTTTGGTGGTACTTGACCTATCAAGATGTACAGATACTAGTGAGGGTCCAGAGCGCTTAGTCCAGGCCTATAACACGGTCATGGGGCACACCCTGGATTCCAATGCTCATGTCCGTGTTAGCCCCCTCACCTCACTCTTGACCCTCGCTCCCCTTGATTTTATGGGGCCTTGAGGGAGTTGAGGTATGTGGGGCGAAGACTAGAACACTGCTGGTGGAGACCTGCCCTTGATGCCCACTGCCTTAGATTGATGGAACATTATCAAGTCTATCAATCAATACTCTCCAATAAGAAGGCAGAGTTCCTGTCCAGGGAGATTGCTGTGGCTCAGAATCGACTGTCTCAGCTTTTCCGAACCATTGACAGACTGTGAAATCTAGCCTGTCTTCAAGTTCAGAAAGCATTTTCACAAGAGAAGTGTGATGAGTTTGCTCAATTCTTTGCCAATAGGGTGGCTGACATCAGGGCTGAGATTCACTCAGCACATTCTATGGGGTTTGGCAGTGGTCCTTGTATGATCACTACACCTCGGCCCTCCTGGGCCACTTTGACCTGCCAACAATCAATGATGTCATGCAGATTGCCCAAAGTATGCGGCCTACTTCCTGTAGCCTTGACCCGGGCCCTACATGTCTTATTTTGGGGTGTATAGATGTCATAGGCCCTGTCCTGGCAGAAATAGTCTGGTGTTCCTTAGATCTAGGTGAGTTTCTGAACTCCCTAAAGGAAGCAGTGGTTACACCGCCCCTTAAAAAATCTTCTTTGGACCCAGACTGTTCTGCCAACTACAGGCCTATCTCTTACCTTCCCTTTATAGAGAAGTTGATAGAGAAAGTAGTTGCTCTTCAGTTGGACAACCATTTGACCATCCCCAACATCTATGATCCCCTCCAGTCTGGTTTTCGGAAGAGGCATAGTACAAAGACTGCTCTGGTTTGGGTGCTCAATGATCTCCTGATTGCTAGAGATCAGAAGTGTGGTTCAATCTTGGTCCTTCTTGATCTCTCTTCAGCCTTTGACACCATGGACCATGGGGGACTGCTTGAGTGCCTGAAAGATATCTGTGGCCTATCAGGTACAGTTCTTAGTTGGTTTAGATCTTTCCTCACTGGCAGAACTCAGTGAATGATTTCAGGGATTTATTCCTCGGCCTCACTCTCTCTGCCATGTGAGGTTCCTCAGGGCTCTGTGCTGTCCCCTATGTTGTTTGCGGTGTATTTGCTGCCATTGGAAGGCATTGTAAGATGGTATGGGCTGTGGTTTCACTGTTATGCAGATGATACCCAACTCTGCCTGTCATTGGCCCCCTACCAGGATAGTATGGTGTCTGTCTTTAATAGCTGCCTCTTGGAGCTCCAGGACTGGATGTGGCTAGCTAGCTGGCTATGGTTGAATCCTGGAAAGACTGAGGTGTTGGTGGTGAAGCCTGGCCATGAGATAGAAAGGACGGAAGGGCGTTCTGCCTCCGGGCTTGGCTCATGGGTAGCCAGCTCCTGCCCTCTGTTCAGGTGCAGAATCTGGGTGTAATATTTGATGAAGGGCTGACACTTCAATCACAGGTGTCAGCCATAGTCAAATCTTCTTTTTACCATCTGAGGAACATTGCCCGGATTAAGCACCTTGTTTCGTCCTGTGATCTTTCCAACGTTGATCCACGCCTTTGTGACCTCTTGCCTTGACTACTGTAACTCCCTATACCTAGGGCTTCCAGGGGTTGATATCTGACACTTGCAGCTGGTGCAGAATGCTGCAGCCAAGTTACTGGTAGGGGTTTCCTGGACCAGTCATATTACTCCTGTGCTGCGCAAACTGCACTGGCTGCCAATTCAGTGGTGGATCACCTCTAAGGTCAGTTTACTGACCTTTAAGGCCCTTTACAGTCAGAAAGTATGCAGCAGTAACAAACAGAGAAGTGTCATTTGGTGGAAGACAAGAGGGCCTTTTATACATATATATATATATATATATATATATATAGGCAACTATGGAATATGGATAATATTAGCATGAGTGCAGAGTGCACTGTGATAATATCATGAGTGGCAAAGCCACGAGTGATAATATCGCATGAGCACTCTGCGCAATATAATATCCATATTCTAAATCTCGCCTATCATGTATGCGATTTATACAACAGGGTATGTGTGGTAATGTTTTTTATGTGTAGAGTGTTGTGTTATTTAGTGTTGCTATGTTCTGCCACCGTTGTTTGGTTTTTATGAATGAAGTAGTATTTGGGGGAGGTTTGTGTGCTCTGCTTGGTTGCTGTGGTGTCAATTTAGTCATTGGTTTACATTTCTGAATGGTGTTTGTCAAGATCTTTGATTGCTTTGTGGTCGTTTTGGTGCCTGGTACGTTTTGTTTTATTGGTTGTTGTGGTTTGGGGGTGAAGTTGTCATTTGCTGCAGAGTTTCAGCATTTCATGGAGGTTTGTGTGCAATTTGTATCGGTTATAGTTTTACAGTTCTTATTGCTGCATGTTACTCGACTATGATATATTTTACTTCTGTAGCGACAGTCATAGATTGGTAATGTACTGCAGAGTTCATGTTGTGGATATTGTGTGTTGTCATTACTGTAGTGCTATATCAGTGCCGTTGAGTCAGAAGTCTGTTGTGACGCGTAACACGGTAATTATTTGTGTGTTGAACATAAACTTCAGAGTGTTTTACTAAAAGAATATGTAGAATAACATTTATATATGTTTTCTGCTTAGTTTAGCCATGTAACTTTACATTATTATTTTGTCGTTGGATAGCTTGCGTTTTGAACACTTTTCTACATAATGTTTTCATTTTATTCAGTTATTCCAACTGTTCTCACAGTGAACAAAAATGAAATTAAAGTAAGCGATGCTCAACGTAGCTTTTTCGTTCTTACTTGTTTGATTTCTTGCAGCTGGTTCGTTCTTCAGTGATAGTGGTGCCTTTTTAGTCCAAGTCGCTATCTGATGAGATCACAGGTGCTTTGTGTTTCCTTCTATGTTCGTGTTGTGGTCCTGTGATAAAGAGGGGAAAAAGCACATGTTAACATTTACATTTAGTGGTAACAGTTATACAGTACCCAAATATCAGTTCAATACCCTGTATGATATTGAAGGTGATCTTTTCCGCATGTACGGTGGGGTAGTTGAAGCATGCTGGCATATTGGTTGGGAATGAAAATGGCGTGTTTTCTTGCAGATTTTTTGCATAGATGTAGGTATGTGAAGAAAAGGTGCTGTTTGTCTGTGGCTTTTCGTTTATGTCAGCACTGGGCTTCTGTTCTTCTGTGGTGGTCAAGAAAATGGTACTTGTTACTGGTTTTGTTTGTATTGCTCAAAAGATGTAGATGGTTCCATCGTATAACTGAGTATGTTAGAGATATTTGTGTGCTTTTCATCACTTAGCTTTGAGTATGTATTGATAGACTGGATTTTTTTATGTCCTGAAATTTGAATTATTTCATTTGCAGGAACGCTGGAGTTGGTTAACTTTTGTACTAAATGCTTATGTATAGAATGGTTTGTTAGTCGTTTTTTGGTGTGGATTACAGCACTGATGATCATGGTTTTAACAATTTTGTTGATGTAATTAACACCAAGTGGCTGGTTTTTATACCAGTAAGTTAGATAGTTTGATTTTTTGATGTGATTGATGGCTAAGAAAAATGGTGTATCTTCCTGGTTGCATTTCATAGGTCTTTTGCTTTTATAGATCAAATAATTATTCACTGGGCATTTTTTCTGATTGTTTGTTTGGTAAGCTCTTGGTTTTAGTTGTCTGACATCTTTTGGATTAGTTCCCATTCGAGTTTTGGTTTGTCTTTCCTGTATATACTCAAGGTACAGGATACCATGTTTATCCTTTCCTATTTTAACATCTCCCCACTGGAGATTCCGGGTTTCAGTTGTTCCCCTTAATCCGAAGTGCATTCTCAATACAAGCCACATTGTGTTGAGGAGTGACTGTGAATTTTTAGGACCGAGAATGTCTTTTTCAAATAGTTGTTCAATAATTGTATCTGTGAGGTCATCAGCTGCTTGTTGCCAATTGCCTTTGCCTTGTTCTTTTAATAATTTTTGTTTTGAAAGAATAACTTGTCTTGTTTTACTAAAATAGTTGATGTTGACAGGTCACGTGGGTACTCCATTTCTTTCAGATAACGTTCTATGCTTTGCAGTTTGGATCTGATGGTTAAAGGTTCGTATTCCTGTCCATCTGTTTGTTGCATAGATATGAAGTATTGGCAAAGTAACATATCTAGTTTTTGTTCTGGCATGTAGTGGAATAATTCGGTTATGTTATGTTTGGTTCACATCATTTTCTGTCCTTTTTCTTGTGTTTTCATATTTTTGTGCTTCTGATAAATGAGTTTATAATGTCAGTGTTTGTTTCTTCTTTTTTCTGTGCTTCTGGTTTATATTCTGGTCTTATTTTCATTGTAATTGTTTCTTTAAGTTTGGATCTTTGAGTGGCTCTAGATCAGCTTCAAACTGACTACAGCTGAGTTAGATATTATTATACATGTTGAACTCGCTGCACGGTCTTTTTAATGAAAGTTTATTTACCCAGTGTTGTTATTCTTGTATGTTGTTCGTTTTTTTATCAGCTTTCTTCATTATTTCAGTTGTAGCCATCTTTTAATTTTTGCTTTTTTGTTTACAGGTTGTTTGACGACTCCTGCTATGTTTTCTGATTGTCAGCACTATCTCCGAGAGATCAGTTTTTCAATGCGGAATGCAGCATTTGCAAATCTACAGGTAACACAAATTATTTGTGGGTTCATGTGTTCAGGTGTTTTCTACTTATTTAATCATTTTTTAGTAAGGAAAGAAGTGCTGTTGTGTTTCATTTGTAGTTAGGTTTTGTGACGTAGTCAGTGTGGAATATTTTTAGGTGACATAGACATTGTGGAATATTCGTGGTGATATTCCACACTCTCTACATCAGCTCAGTGATATTCAATACTAGGCAAAATAACTACATTTATTCAGACTGTTATTTTTCAACCCCTATTGTGTGTATATATATATATATATATATATATATATGTATGTATATACAGTATATAGTCACTTTCCAATACTGAGGGTTACACATAATACATTTTTTAAAATGCACACTGGCAAAAGGGATTTTATAATACTGACGAGAGTATTTCCAATTTTGATGAAATCATAACCACACTGATATTTTTAGAAAACCGGGAGTTATGAATTTTTCAAAGTTTACTATATGCTAAATATTGGAAGCCGGTAGGGTGATTTTCTTTAACTTTCTTAAAACATATTTTCCTAATGACATATCCATAAGGCATCATATGATCCAAACAGTAGAAACAATATTAGAAGAAATACATTTCATTTTAAAGAATACAGCATATCTTTAGCTAATTCTTTTAGCAGTTTGTCTCTTTTTTCTGCAAAAAAGGTCTTAGCTCAAACTCGCCATTCAAACCAGGGTATCGCAGTGCTCCTGTATGAAAGATCCACTCTTGTTCTTTAGAATTTAAAAAATTAATTAAATCTCCATCTCTGATATCATATGGCACATGCTCTATACCCATTGCAGTAACTTTATGTACTGATCTATCCCTTTGTGTATTACCGTGCACTGCCATTGCATATTCTTGGTTATTATTGCGTATAGCCAAAACATGCTTAACTGGAATAAACAGAAGGGGACTTGTGATACTGCTACTGTAATATCCAAATAAAGGGACATGCCAGGGAACATCTGATGAGAAAGAAGGGACTATACGCTCAATTTTAAAATGGACAGAACATTGGGAGTATAGCACTGGTGAGAGTACATTCAAGCAAGAGGATGGTGAACATGAAAATGCGGGGCCTTTTTTAGTGCGTACTTCTCCTGAAGTCACAACCAGGAGGAGCAACAGGAAGACCAGGTTCCATTTCCCACTGGCACAACAAGAGAGTCAAGGAAGAAGTGGAGGAAGCTGAAGAGGGAGAAGAAGAAGAGGAAGAAGGAGAGAGGCTGGCAAACATCAAAACTGGCGAGCAGATGTTAACTGTTATAAACATATCAAAAGAATGTCTGAGTGAAATACAGTTAAAGGTATTGTCTAAGGGATTGTCTTTTGTTCCATCTTTTAGTATAAAGGAATTTGATGCATTTGTTGATATTAACAGTTTTGTTAGAAAAATAAATTTGAAATCTTTTTATGCTAGTGAAGACTCTGAACAAGATAGGGAGGGTATAAATGATACGTCAGAAAATGAAGCTATGAATGTGTTCAGATTACCTTTCACTCCCCCCCCCCGCATCCAAATATCAGTACTTATTTGGATTGCTGTACTAAGGATCTGGCTGATCTCTTTCAGAAGGAGGGTTCCACCCCCACCCCAGGATGCCTTTTGTAATATCAGTAAACTAGAGAGAGAGAGAGAGAGAGAGAGAGAGAGAGGCTTTGGAATCTCTTATACAAAACCCTAATATTATAATAAAGCCAGCAGACAAAGGGGGAAGCATTGTGATTCAGGACTGGGATCAATATTTAAAAGAGATGTATTGAAAGTTGTCTAATTCAGAATTTTATAAATCACTAACCTTTGACCCCACTTTAAAAATTCAGAAAGAGATCGAGTCATATTTGTTGGAAGCCTATTATAATGGGATTATCTATCAGGATGAATTATTTTTCTCATCTGTTGATTCCCCCAAAAAAACAAATATTTACACATTCCCAAAGATTCATAAAGATCAGGAGAATCCTCCAGGGCAGCCCATAATCTCAGGTATGGGATGTCTTACAGAACCCCTTTCTGTATATGTAGATAGTTTTATCAGTCCCTTAGTGCCAAAGCTAAGAAGTTACATAAAAGACACCAGGGATGTTTTGAATATCTTAAATGAAATGCAGATAGAAAAATTAGTGGCTTTTTTTTCACACTGGTTGTGGATTCGTTATATGCTAACATCCCACATGAAATTGGGATTGCAGCCATTGAACACTATCTGCATGTAGCAACAGATTTGCCAGAGTCAGAGGTTCATTTTCTACTTGATTTGGTGGTTATTGTTTTAAAAAACAATGTTTCTTTTTTCTAAAGAAAAAACTATCAGCAATTAAAAGGGATGGCTACTGGGACTACCTTAGCCCCTAGCTTAGCAAATCTATACCTGAGGTTATGGGAGGAGCAATTTGTGTCTGATGCATCAAGGAATAAATTCCTGTAAAAGATGGACCTGTATAAGAGGTTTATCGATGATCTTTTGATAGTGTGGAAAGGGAACTGAGAGGAGCTACAAGATGTTGTAAATTATTTAGAGAATTCAAATAGCAACTTGAGATTCAAGATACATGTGGAGGAACAAAGCATCAGTTTCCTAGATCTCTAAATAAGTAAAATTGAAGATGGTACAGTTCTGACAGATCTTTTTAAAAAATCTACTGACAGAAATACATTACTTCATGCCCACAGTCAACATCCAGGCCATACAAAAAATAATATTCCTAAAGGCCAGTTCATTAGAGTTAAAAGAAACTGTGGGAGTGAATCTTTGTATTCACAAAGAGCCAAAGAGCTTAGTAGCCGACTTAAGGAAAGAGACTACTCTGAGGAAGTAATTAAAAAGGCAAAAGTAACAACTGATACCATGTCCAGGGAATCCCTTTTAACACCAAAAGTAAAAAAGAAAACAGAATCCGAAGCACTTACTTTTGTGACAACTTTCGGAGGGGGTGCAAAGGAAGTTATGGATATAGTAAAAAATAACTTACATGCCATGAGGGGAACAGAACATTTATAGTCACTTTTTGAAAAACCTTTATGTATTTCTTATAGAAAGAACAATCATGAGAGATAAACTGGTACACAGTTATTTCCCAGGGGGAAATTAAAAAAACAGATGAACAGAAATAGGGATCAAAACCTTGTGGTGGGTGTTGAACTTGTGGAACAATGATAACAAGCAATATGTTCCATAAAAAAGAACTGGTTGCCTTGAAAAAGTAAGGGGTAGTACAAATTGCAACACCGAGTCTGTAATTTACTTGCTAATGAGTAGCTGTGGATGTTTCTGTATTGGATGTACAAAAAGGAAATTAAGACACAGGATAAATGAGCATGTTTTAGCTACATGCAATAAGTAAGCAATAAGGCACAAAGGGGTGTGTGTGAACCATATTTTACAGCATGGCTGGGGTGAAGTAAGGCATGAGGCCAATGGCCGAGTGACTTCAGCTACTGGCCATGCTGTAAAATATGGTTTACACACAAACCCCGAGTGCCTTATTGTGTCTATAAAATTGACTCCTTTGTTTTTTTACTTTTGACTATTGGGAAAAGCATGTTTATATGTAGAAAAATAGATTTGCTTTGTGCATTTGTGATAAAATAATCCTTCTGCCCACTGCAAGTGATGTCATTGATGATGAACTGTATTATCGCCTACTTTCTTCTTCCTGTTTTTTTTTTCTCTGTTGTTCCCCATATTCAAGATATGGAATGTTTATCATGGAATGTTTACCATGGAATATATGGATTCAAAAGTCTCCTCAGTTCCACTGGCAGAATGTTTCTGTCCCAACACACTATACACAGAGACAACAAAGGCCTTTGTTACAGCCAGAGACTCAGTTATCTCACTGTCAGGGCAAGAAGAAGAGAGTTCACTGATAAGCAGTTAAAGATAGAAGGGGGGGGGTTGACTGTCAGCAAAGAAACAGTTATAGTGAAAACTATAAACAACACTTATTGTTTTTAGCATGTAGCAAACTTTGAAAAATTCATAACTCCCGGTTTTCTAAAAATATCAGTGTGGTTATGATTTCATCAAAATTGGAAATACTCTGGCTGGTATTATAAAATCCCTTTTGCCAGTACGCATTTAAAAAAAAATGATTATGTGTAACCCTCTGTATTGAAAGTGGCCATATATATATATATATATATATATAAGTATATATTATGGTAGCACGGTAGTGCTACCATACTAAGGGTTGAGGAGCCATTTCTATGTTAAACCCCAAAACTTTGCGCCTTAATAACTTTGCAACTGTTTGATGGATTTGCCTGAAATTTGGAATTTATGATCAAGGACCATAGGCCTTGGGATTTGCCAAGTTTTGTACTGGTCGGATATACGGCTACGGAGTTATTAAGTGTGATCTGTGCGCACGTTTACGCTTTTCTGGAATTCTGTGGTCGTGCCTACAGGTCGTATGGTTTGCGTGACTGGCCCAAAATCTTCAGGGAACATGCAGCCAGGGTCCCCAATGTGCCTTTCAAAGATTTTGTGAAAAAATATTAAACGGTTCAAAAGTTATTCAAAAAACAGTTTCCCATTATAAGTCAATGGGAAAAGTTAACAAAAAGTTCAACACTTTCGCAAATGCATTTTTACTTTCGCAAATGGGCCTGTTACTTTCGTAAATCGGCCATTTTGTTTTCAGTTGGTGATCAGAAAAATGGTTGGCATTTAAATTTGGGACCCTCTAGCAACCTAATTTTTTTTGTATTCACCTAGTCGGGCCCTGAGGATGCTTGCCATGTCTTTATTTTGTGGTAAAACACCCCAGAAATATGTTTTCAAATTTCTGGAAAAGTACTCATATGTCTATCGTGCTCACGAAAGTGTCGCAAGGTTACTGAAAGCTTCAGAAATTGCGACAGTAATTTTCTAGTCTGTGGAAAATGACAGCAATTCTTTGGCACTGCAGTGCAAAATAACTCGTGGGAGTTTTGGGCTGAAATTTGAGGAACGCAGCCGACATCTCACAGATGTGCCTTTCAGTGTTGTATTGAAAAATATTACATGGCAGCAAAGTTATGGCACTCCAAAGTTGACAGTTTTCCCATAGGATAACATTACGGCGCCAAGCATTACAGGAATCCTTTGGACCCCTCTGCAAAATAACGGTTTGGTCTTTTTCCTGAAATTTGAGGGAAGACAGCCAACAGTACACAGATGCCTTTCAGTAGTTTGGTGAAAAATATTACATGGTGGCAAAGTTATGGCACTCCAAAATTGATGGTTTTCCCATAGGATAACATTCTGGTCGCCCGACATAACAGAAATCATTTGGAGCCCTGCTGCAAAATAACGGTTTGGTCTTTTTCCTGAAATTTGGAGGAAGAAGACCAACAGCCCACAGATGTGCCTTTCAGTAGTTTGGTGAAAAAACATTACAGGGAGGCAAAGTTATAGCGCTCCGAACTTTTCTTTTTTTCCCATAGGATAACATTATGGCGGTCGCCGCGCCTTTCAGGGCCTGTATCTCGGAAACGGTGTGAGATACGGACTTTTCGTCGGAAAACTTCTTAGCCTCAATGGGGCTAAGAGCCAAATTAGCCAGGACAGTTGTAAATAATATGACTTTTAAATTTTTTTTCTACGTCATACGGTTCCTGAGATATAATGTATTTAGTATTCCAAGATCTCATTTTCTGCGCCGATACTCATTATTTTGCATACATTATTTGTACTCACTGTCTTTCTCAATGCAGTTTTGGGGAAAACCAGCCTGTGCGCTTACATTACTATTACTGTTGCCCTTTCCGCTTGCCGATCCAGTACCTTTCACTTACCGTCTGACGCCTGCGCCACCATGCGCGCTATCCTTTATGCTTTCATTTGCGCTATGCTTGTTATTTTTGCCATTTCTGTCTACAGTACTGTTTATCTTTCTGTTTCACTTTACATCACCATGCCCATTGACATTTCTGTTTGCAGGCACCATGTTACTATGTGACAACACATCACGTGGCAGACCATTCCTCCTCACGCCACCATGTGCATTACCCTTTCTGTTCTCATTCGTGCTTGTGTTACCATGGCCCACTGTTAGCATTTCTGTTTGCGTTGCTGTCCTGTTGGTATGCCACAGCATTATGCAGCGGAGCGGGGCCCTCCGCCGCTGCATTACATTCACTATTTCTCATTATCATTCTCAAAGAAGGAATTAGAGGCAAAAACTCCATTTAATGCATTAGTTAGGGTTGTTCCACAGTGACAAAAGTGAGGAAATTCGCTGTTGGGTTGAAAACCCCTTGGACCCTGCCCACCCCCAACCAGCATTGGGGTGCGCATTGGGATAGTGGGTCCAACTCTCACCCATTCTCCTATGCTTCTGCTGCTTTACACATGTCATGGGGTGAGAGTTGGGGCTGATGATCAATCGCCGCAGTAAGGTCGTGAGAGTGGTGAAAGTGCTAACAACAGTCACGTGAAACAACTAACTAACGATGTGCATTTTGCCTACGTAGATACACACACACACACACACACACACACATATATATAGATACACACACACACACACACACAATATATATATATATATACACACACACATATATATATATATATATATAGATATCACACACACACACACACACACACACACTTATATTATGGTAGCATGGTAGTGCTACCATAGTTAGGGTTGAGGAGCCATTTCTATGTTAAACCCAAAATTTTGCACCTTAATAACTTTGCAACCATTAAACAGATTTGCCTGAAATTTGGAATACTTGATCAAGAACCATAGGCCTTGGGATCTGCCAAGTTTTGTACTGCTCGGATATATGGCTGCAGAGTTATTAAGCATGATCTGTGCACGCGATTTACGCTTTTCTGGAATTCTACGGTCGCGCCTACAGGTCATACGGTTTGTGCGACCGGTCCGAAATCTTCAGGGAGTGTGCGGCCGGGGTCCCCGATGTGCCTTTCAAAGATTTCATGAAAAAATATTAAACGGTTCAAAAGTTATTCAAAAAACAGTTTCCCATTATAAGTCAATGGGAAAAGTTAACAAAAAGTTCGACAGTGTCGCAAATGCACTTTTTAGTGTCGCAAATGGCCCTGTTAGTGTCGCAAATCCGCCATCTTGTTTTCAGTTGGTGATCAGAAAAATGGTTGGCATTTAAAATTGAGACTCTCTAGCAACCTAATTCTTTTTGTATTCACCTAGTCGGGCCCTGAGGATGCTAGCCATGTCTTTATTTTGGGGTAAAACACCCCGAAATATGTTTTTCAAATTTCTGGAAAAAGTACTTTTGCAAAGTAGTGTACGCACTTACGATAAGTTGCAAATTTTGCAAAGCTTTTGCAAATCACTTACAATTACTTACACTATGCCCAAAATAACAGTAATTCTTTTGGCACCGCTGCAAAAAACGGTTTGGAGTTTTAGGCTGAAATTTGGAGGGAACGCAGAAGACACCTCACAGATGTGCTCTTCAGTGTTGTTTTGAAAAAATATTACATGGCGGCAAAGTTGCGGCACTCCAAAGTTGATGGTTTTTCCCATAGGATAACATTATGGCGTCCAACGCATTGCAGAAATAATTTGGCACCCTGCTGCAAAATAACGGTTTGGTCTTTTTTCCTGAAATTTGGAGGGAAGACAGCCAACAGCCCACAGATGTGCCTTTCAGTAGTTTGGTGAAAAAACATTACAGGGAGGCAAAGTTATGGCGCTCCAAACTTTTCTTTTTTTCCCATAGGATAACATTACGGCATTCGCCGCGCCTTTCAGGGCCCGAATCTCGGAAACGGTGTGAGATACGGACTTTTCGTCGGAAAAATGCTTAGCCCCATACTGGGGGCTGAGATCCAAATTAGCTAGGACAGTTGTAAATAATATGACTTTTAAATTTTTTTTCTACGTCATACGGTTCCTGACATATAATGTATTTAGTATTCCAAGATCTCATTTTCTGCGCCGATACTCATTATTATGCATACATTATTTGTACTCACTGTCTTTCTCAATGCAGGTTTTGGGGAAAACCAGCCTGTGCGCTTACATTACTGTTACTGTTGCCCTTTCCGCTTGTGGTTCTGTACCCGTTTCACTTACTATTGATGTCTACGCCACCATGTGCTGCTATCCTCATGCTTTCATTTGGCGCTTGCATTTCTATTATTTTTGCCATTTCTGTCTACAGTACTGTTTCTCTTTCTGTTTCACTTTGCGTCACCATGCGCATTGACATTTCCGTTGCAGGCACCATATTTACTATGTGACAACACATCACGTGGCAGTCCATTCCCGCTCTACGCCACCATGTAAGCGATCTTTTCTGTTCTCATTTCGCCATGTTACCATGTGCGCCACTGTTAGCATTTCTGTTTGCAGCTGCTGTCCCTGTTAGTATGCCACAACACATCATGTGGGGGGAGGGGCCCCGCGCTCCCACCACCGCATTATGCGGTGGGCTCCGCGCTCCTGCCACTGCATTACATTCACTATTTCTCGTTATCATTCTCAAAAATAAGGGAAATTAGAGGCAAAAAATCCATTTAATGCATTAGTTAGGGTTGTTCCACAGTGACAAAAGTGAGAAAATTCGCTGTTAGGGTTGAAAACTCCCCTTGGACCCCCCACCCACCCCCCAACCGGCATTG